>OX422217.1:347635537-348913037 GCA_949130495.1 Sambucus nigra
CTGTCTGTTTTTCTTCTAAGTTTGACGCCCTACTGTTGGGTGATGAGGATGAAGAATAGTCTAAGTGGGGTTTTCTGCCTCCAGAAGGAACTCTCAGATTTCGCTTGGAGCGAGGGGACTTTACATGGTCCCATATTGATTTCGAAGCACCCGAGGGATCCCCCGCCCACTTTGCTGCCTGGAAATCCCACATGCAGAGTTCCTATGCTGATATCCTCACCAAGATTGGGCTGCAACGGGCTAAATGGTTTGGTGAGTTCACTCTCTCAAAGAACAATGCTTCCCTTCCTGTCTGGGTCTCTCGATGGAACGTGGCTACTCATACGTTCATCGCTGCGTGGGGTGAGTTCACCATCACTCTGGAGGATGTGTGCGAGCTTTTGGGTCTCGATGCAACAGGTCATGAGCCCTACACCGATGAGGCTCTTTATGCCCAAGAGACTGCCGATCGTTTGGAGTTGGATCGTATATGCCGAAGCTGCATTAGCTCATCCAACAAAGATACTTTTTCTGCCTTGATTAGTTATTTCTTCAAGGGTTCTGGTGAAGGCAGTTCTTCAGCAGATGCTCCTGGTCAAGGTACACCGTTGGAACTTCCCTCCTACATTCTTGTGATTCTTTCCCGTTTCCTTTTGACGGGCAAACCCAACGACCAGCCCCGAAGGGACCTTATCAACCTGTCCCTTCGCTTGGCTCGAGGCATAAAACTCCCACTGGTTGCAATTGCCTTGGGATCCCTCTACACCTGGCTGGATAGAAATTTTTTTGACATGGAACGCTCTCTTGGCCGTTATAACTTGGCCAATTTTTCCAACAGCGTTCTTCTGACCAGCTTCCTTTACTTCCGCTTTCCTGCCATAGCGGCCAAGACTAATAGTCCTCCTTCGGGGGAAATAATTCTGCCTCCACGGTCTTTCATTTATCACAAGAGACAAAGACGAAAGGAGATGATTTCTATGATTGGCCATTTCGAGAACTTCGTCATGAGGCCTTATCAGGAGGAGGTCTTCTTTCACACTTGTGATTTTTTTCATCATGAAGCCAGAGTGATACAGGACCCTTATCCCGGTATTGAGGATCCCTTGCTTGCCGTGGTCTTTCTGTTTTCTCCGGGATATCTTCCCTCCTACACCGAGTGGGGATATATGAGCGAGCATTATAATCCCAACCGATGTAGCCGCCAGTTTGGGTTTGACCAGGGGGCGCCACATCCAGTGTTTCAATTGTCGAACCCCAAGGTCTCCTTTGGCGAGGCATGTTCCCTGTTTTCTTCGACCGCTGCGTGGGGGATATGTTCAACAATGGCTGGGCATGTCACCATTCCCAGCATTACTAGGCATGGGGATGTGACCCCTTTGTTTGCCACCAAGTACTGGCCGAAACAACTAGCTGAAATTGCTGAGTTCGTTGAGGGAGATCCGGTGTATCCTCCTGTTACTTCATTTTCTGCCCTGGAGTTGGGGCTAAAAGGCAACTCTGTACTTGGGATAAAATTCCCTCTGAGTTCAACCCCCAAAGCACCACCTACCAATTTCCCCCCATTTTGTCCCATGGTCCCAGTTGCAACGCCAAAACCCAGGGCTCCTGCTGTTCCAAAGAAGGCGGCCCCCTCTACTGCAGCTACTACCGACGAGGGGGATTCTCAACCACCTGCCAAGAAGGTAAAAACGGCCAAGAGTGGGACATCAAAATCTAAATCGAAGCCCCAGAAGCCCCGAACTCCCGTGGAAGCTCTTCCCATAGCCTCCATTCCACCTCCCATGCCTGTTGAGATGGCTGAGCGTGTAAGGAGGGAGGCCCAAGCATAAATATACCGAATAAATGTCGAGTATCAACGGCATGCAGTCGTTGTTCCTTCTTCCGTTGCTTTCCCCATGGTGGTGGTTGATCCTGCAGAGCCAACGACTAGGAGGAGAAAGAGCTCCAGGGTTCCTCAAGGGGTCAGTACTGGTGCAGCGGGATCGAGGAAGAAGACTCTGGGCACCAAGTCCCCGAAGAAACGAACTCCTGAGGTGCACCAAACCCCTAAGGTGCATTCCACTCCTGCCCCTTCTGTTGCTGTTACTCCTCCTTCTTCGCCCGTGGTCGTGTCTTCTCGTTCTCCTTCTGAATCGGAGGTATGTATGCCTGATTTAGTTATTATCTGCTTTTGCTTAAGGACGACTGTCTTTACTTATATATACTTTTTCTTTAATTGACAACTGTGGTGCAGGGAGTTGAAATAGGAAGACCAGACCCCTCTAGTCCTCCTGTGAGCCCTTTTGTGGGGGGACGCTTCGGTGCATCTCATACCGATGTGACTCCTCCCCATTCCCCCATGACGGGGCTTACCTATTCTCGCCGTGAAGGCAGTCAACGTGCAAGGGAAGTCATTGTGGGAGGTGATTCCTCACCTGAAGTGGTAACACAACCCGAAATAACACAATCCGAGATGACCCCCTCGGTCCCCTCTGATTTACAGGCCTCACCTGAGGTTCCTCTCCCCATTGTTCTTGTTGAGGAGAGTGAGCCCGAGGTATGATTTCCTCTATAATTTATTTGTTGTAGTCTTTTCGGTCCCACTCTCTTCTTATTTGGCTTGCTGAATTCTGATATGTTTTGGGTACCCCGGGTTGAAATATCCTCATTGTTGGCAAGCGTTCTTCTTCCGACGATGCTGATGAGACCCCTGACTGACATTCCTCTCTTTAGCACCATAACTGAGGTAAGTAACACGTAGAGATATTTCTTTATATTTTTTGTGCCCATTCTTCTTTTCTAACACTTGCCTTTGTGCGAAAGTTTTCTCCTGATCTTGCACCAACTCCTGCAGTCAGGGCCCAGGTTGGTGCTTGTAGCCAACATAGTGGTGTGTTTACACCCCATCGTGTTGTGCCTTTGTTTGGGAGCTCAGTGTCTTCGCCTGATGAACCCAGTATGCTGGCCCTGGTGCCCTATACAAGTGATAGAGTTTTGCGAAGCGTGGAGGCTTCTGCGTCCAGGAACCCCGTTATGGCTTCTGGGGTAATAATCTCGCCCCCAACGGTTCCTGTCCCTGCGGCTGCCCCATATGCTCACGGAAGACTGAGGTATTTTTGTTAACTTTTGTTTAGATTTTCCATAATCTCCATCTTATGATTTTTCATAAGATTTTTCTTAAACTTCACCTTATAACGATGACTTAACAATGAAAACACTTGTTAAGTTTTTCCATAAACTCCACTTTATAACGGTGACTTAACAACGAAAACACTTGTTAAGATTTTCCATAAACTCCACCTTATAACGGTGACTTAACAACGAAACGCTTGTTAAGATTTTCCATAAACTCCACCTTATAACGGTGACTTAACAACGAAAACACTTGTTAAGTTTTTTCCATAAACTCCACCTTATAATGGTGACTTAACAACAAAAACGCTTGTTAAGATTTTTCATAAACTCCACCTTATAATGGTGACTTAACAACAAAAACACTTGTTAAGTTTTTTCATAAACTCCACCTTATAACGGTGACTTAACAACGAAAACGCTTGTTAAGATTTTTCATAAACTCCACCTTATAACGGTGACTTAACAATGAAAACGCTTGTTAAGATTTTTCATAAACTCCACCTTTTTCATGTGCGCTATCTCTTTTCAGGTTGCTCGGGAACATTCTCCCCCAGTTCTTTCTCCTGTAGGCTCACCCTTCCGAGAACCTGATGTTTCGGAAAATTATGGTCATGATGATCAAGGTTCCATGACTGGTGCTGCAGTCGAGAGCGAGTCTGGGTGCGAACTGCCTCTTCCTGACCTGGCTCCTCACGCGTTCTGCATAATGGTGCTTCGGCAGTCTCCTCAAATGCCTGTCAACCACCGCTTGGTGATCGAACAACTAGTGAATCTCCACCCTAAGACCTTCACACCAGATTGCCTGCGCTCCAATTTTCACGTGATGAGTCACCGACTTCAAGGCATGGCGATCGTTGTTGCTGAAATTGCCAGTACCCCTACTGCGAGTGTTACCAGATCCCTTCTTAACCAATTTCTGGGTTTTCTGAGGGAGTTGGGGCGTGATGGTTTCCGTTTTGACTGGCTTATAACGTATCTGAAGACTTTGAAGAACCAGCAACTGATCGGCCAGAGGGAAGTGTTACGAAAGCACCAGGAGGACCAGCAAGCTGAGGAAGCTAGGTTGGTCGCATTGGCACCCCTTTTGGAAGCAGTGGATCAAGAGGTAAAGGATGTCGAAGAAGCTTTGTGCCTGGTCAAACTGAAGCGCGAGAGACTCTTGATCGAACGTACACAAGTGCAAACGAGGCTGGAGGTTTCTATTAATGCCCAACGGTCTTTCACAGCAGCTTCTTTGGGCCTTCCTGGAGATTTTTTCTCTTCCTCAGATTTATCGTTTCTTTTAGACTAGTTGCCTCTTGTGTACAGATCCTCCATCTATGTAATTCTTGGGCGATAGCTCCCAAAACAAATTTTTTGTAATGCTCTATTATTTATGAATGAAGAATATATACTTTTCAATCCCTTCGTGTGTTGTGATTGTTGTTGTATGCTATAGAGTTTTGTATTTCTGCAATTCCTCCATTATGCTAAAAAATGTCACCCAAAACTTGTATATTTATAACAATAGCTAGTCATAACATCAGTTCAAACTTGGTTGTTTACACATGATAAACCTTCAGCCACTTATTATTAATCTTAAATGGCTTGTCTTCCTCTAACTTCGAAATTAAACAATAACCTGAGTCATGGGCTTCTTTCACAACGAAAGGTCCCTCCCAATTAGCTGCAAACTTTGGTAGAGGAAGCCCCCTGATGTGTTTCACTGCCGCTTTCAATACGAGGTCTCCCTTCACGAATTTCCTTGGTCGCACCAAGTTATCGTACGCCCTTGAAAGTTGCTTCGTATATATTTGGAAGTTCTACATTGAATTATTTCTGTGTTCATCCAACGCTTCCAACTGCACATGTCTACTTTGAGGAAGCATGCTACTTCGCAAAGCATAACGATCAGAGGGAACTTCCAATTCTACTGGGAGGATTGCTTCGTCCCCATAAACAAGAGAGAACGGCATGTATCCCGTGGGTTTTTGCTTGGTCGTTCGATAGGCCCACAAGACAGCTGGTATCTTGTCATCCCACCCCCCTGGAAAGTCTGCCATCATTTTGGCCAAAATATTAACCAAGGTTTTGTTAGTTGCTTCGGCCTGACCATTTCCCTTTGGGTATGCCACCGTTGAAGTGTGATGAACAATGGAGTACTTGTCCGTGAGCATTGTTACTTTGGAGTTGACGAAGGGGGTCCCGTTATCTGAGAGAATAACTTTTGGGATCCCAAAATGGCAAATGATGTATTCTCTGATGAAGTTGCTCACCATCCCAGCCGTTGCTCGTCTGAGTGGTATCGCCTCGGCCCATTTTGTGAAACATTTTGTTGCTACTAGTATCCATATCTTGCCCCTCGAAGAGGAGTGTATTTCCCTCACTAGGTCGAACGCCCAAGTATGAAATGGATAGGGTGTTGATAGAGAGTGTAAGTCTACCGATGGGGCATGGATCATGTTCCCATGAAGTTGGCAAGCTTTGATTTTCGAACGAACTCCGCAGAGTCTTTCTTCGTCTTTGGCCAATAATACCCCAATGTCATCAGCTGATCATACAGCTTGGCTCCTCCTATATGTGCTGGATCGTGCGCTTGTTTGAGGACCTCCACTGCTTCTTCCTTTATGACACATCGCAAGGGCCTGTTAAAGTACCCCTTTCGATAGAAATGCCCCCCCTGGACGTAGAATCTTGGAGCCCTTCGCCTCAAACCTATTGAATCCATTTTCTCCGTTAGGATAACCCCCTCCTGAATGATGTCGATGTAGGGATGCCTCCAGTCCATTTGAGCTTTAATGCAATGGCACTCAGCTGCCTCAAAGAATAGCTGACACTTATTGCACTTCCGTTGTAGCTCTGCCGCATCTTGCTTCATTCTAGGCCAGAAATATCCCTCCCTTTGAATTCTCCTGTATAGAGGTATCTCAGTCATTTCGCAGTGTTCCTTATGCGTTTTCCTCAATATTTGCTCGGCCTCATCTGGGCTGACGCATCTTGACAACCATCCTCCTGTATTTCTAAAATAGAGATTTCCATGGCATGTAAAATATTGGGCCAACTCTCTTAGCCACATCGCCCCCTCACCAGACTCCAGTTGCTTCTTAATATCTCTTCTCCAGCCCACCTCTTCCTCCATCGGTAGTATTGACTATACTACCGAAGGAGCTGTTCTTCGTTGGATCACAACTGTAGTCTCATTGGTTTTTATTATCATCTTCTGGGCAATAGTGGCATAGGCGTCTGGATGGTGGTTCATCGTTCTGGGATGTCTCCTGATCTTGGTCCGATGGAACTGGTTGAGGAGCCTTTGAATGATTGTTCTATAGGGCTCCAGGCTCATGTGTTTCAACGCATATCCTCCGTTTACCGACTGAATTACTAAGTTCGAGTCACCCTTAATGCAGAGTGAACGAATTCCCCTCCGAAGAGCCTCTAGAAGCCCTAGTACCAACGCCTTGTATTCTGCCTCATTATTAGAGCAAGGGAAATCTAGTTTGTAGGAAAGGCAAATCTCTTCCATCCCTTTTGAAAGATCAACCCCTGCTCCTCCCTTCTTTTCTGTCGAAGATCCATCGAACTGCATCGTCCATTCCTCAGTTGCATCCAGGTAATTGGCCTGCAAATCATCTCCTGGAATGTCTTCCCTAGGCGGATCGAAGGTTCCTGAAGGGAAGATGGCCAATAGGTCAGCATACGCCTGGCTTTTGATTGTGCGAGGGACCACACATTTTAAGTCATATTCAGAGAGAATAAGGAACCATCTAGCTGCCCTGCCAATCAATATAGACTTTGCGAGCAAATACCTAATTGGGTCGCATCTAGTTACAATATGAATGGTAAAAGACAACATATAATGCCTAAGTTTTTGTGCTACAAAGACCAGGGCCAAACAATGCCTTTCTAAGCTACTATATCTAATTTCTGGCCCATGTATAATTTTGCTGAGGTAGTAAACCGGACGTTCTTGCCGGTCCACTTCTTCTGCTAGCAGAGCCCCAACGGACCTCGTGGTGGATGTAAGGTATAGCTGCAATGGAGCTCCTGCCTGGGGAGGAACCATGATTTGTGGTGATACGAGCAGCTTCTTCAACCCAACAAGGGACCTCTGGTGAACCTCTTCCCATCTGAATTTTGTGTTCCTTCGTAGCAGCTGCATCAGTGGGTGTGTTATTTCGGCCAATCCAGGCACAAATCTCCTAAGGTAGGAGACTTTATTGAGAAAACTTTTCAGCTCCTTCGCCGTTTTTGGACATGGCATCTCCAAGATTGCCCGCTGTTTATCCTGGTCCATCTGTACCCCTTGTCGATTAACCACGAAGCCTAAAAACTTACCACTTGTTACTCCGAAGACACACTTTAACGGGTTCATCCTTAACTTGTACCTCCTGCACCGAGCAAACACCTTCCTTAAATCGTTCAGATGGGACTCTTCCTTCTTTGATTTGATGACCAAGTCATCTACGTAGTATTCCATAAATTTGTGGAAGAAGTCATGAAAAATGGCCATCAATGTTCTTTGGTACGTAGCTCCGGCGTTCTTGAGTCCAAACAGCATTACTTTGTACATGAAGTTGCCCAACGGAGTTCTAAATGTTGTTTTCTCTGCATCAGAGGGGTCCATCTTGATCTGGTTGTATCCCACATATCCATCCATGAAGCTATACATCTCATGACCAGCCGTGGCATCTATCAAACTGTCGATGGAGGGTAGGGGAAACTCATCCTTGGGGCAAGCCCTATTCAAGTCTCTGAAGTCCACGCAGATCCTTATTTGGTTTTTGTCTTTCTTCCCCACTGGCACAATGCTGGATAGCCAGAGGGGATGTTGTATTGGCTTGATAAATCTTGCTGCCAATAAGCATTGGACCTCTTCTTTAATCTTTAAATCTAGTCCAGGCTTGTAAGTTCTTGTTGCCTGCTTCACCGGAATAGCTGAAGGCATCACGTTCAGCTTGTGGCAGCTCACTTCCTCATCCAGCCCTTCCATTTCAGTGTACTTCCATGCGAAGACATCTATGAACTCCCGAATCAGGTCAACCAAGGCTTCTTGTTTATCCTTAACAAGATATTTCGAGATAAAGATAGGCCTTGGATCTTCCCCTTCTCCTGCTAGGTTTAGCTGCTCCAACTCTTGTGCCTGGGGCCTTGGTTGGTCTGCCATGTATTCTGGTTCTTCGGCGACATCGTCTACGAACTCTTGTATGTTGGAGTTGTCTATCACCATACACTGCCCCTGTTGATCTACTAAAAAACACTCATATATCGGGTCAACCTCATTGTTAGTCTTTTTGGCCGCCCGCTCACACCGTTATAAGCGGTACACCACTTTTCCCTCTTCAGTGACAATTTTCTTGCATTGCCTGCTGGTGGTTGTTGCCACGGACTTTCTCTTCCTCTCTCTGGAAGCCTCAGCGATTCTTTCCCCTGAAAAATGACTCAACACGCTTTGTCATTGGGCCTCATGCTCCACTGGGTCTGTTCTAGGCCTCATCTTATCTTTGAGCTGGGGCGAGATGTTTTGGGGTCGAAGGACCGCCCGATATGTTTCCTCGATCCTACCCCCTTCGCCATCCTCATTTAAAGGTCCCATTCTTTCTCTAATCGAGGGGACCCATGCTCCCTCCATTCTCCTCGTTAGAACTCGCACGTCCTCTTCGAGCTCTGTATAGAAGGTTGCATCCACCAAGTGTGCTTCTTCGATAGCGAAAGGCCTCTTAGTTGCCCTAATAGTCACTTATGTCCCCTTGATATTCGCCTTAGCACATTGATGGTAAGTTGAGGGAACTAACCCTTGGTTGTGCATCCATACTCTCCCTATTAACAAATGATAGGAAGTTGCGCTTTCTATTACATGAAACTTGATATGGGAACTCAGATTTCCCATCACTATCCCCACGTTCACATACCCGATGGATTTAGAAGATTGATTATCGTATCCCGAGATTACCAAGGGCATGGGAACCAACCTTTTCTCCAGAATATTAGCCGCGTGGAAGGAGTTGATTGGCATAATATTGATGGAAGCACCCCCATCCATAAGAGTTCTTGCAAAGCTAACCCCGTTAACACTAGCGGTTACATACAGAGGCCTATTATGGGGGAACCTTACAGCTCTATCCGCATCGCTGAAAGTTACCTCTTATAGGAACTTCTTTACCGGCCTAGCCATGGGTCCCCTCCATATCAGCGAGGGGACTACATTTCTCCTTGCAATATCTAAGATTGCCTGAGTTATCTCCATTCTGCTCTCTTTTGGGATTCCCACTTGGTCAAAGAACCAAGTGAACTTTGGAGATTTTGAAACTGCGTTATATTCTACGACTGGGTTCGTTTCCTCACCCTCAACGCTGTAGGCGTCTTCTACATCCCTAGCACTTGCTTCATCATAAGATAGAACTACGTTAGCCATTCCCCTGGTGCAATGCTCCAGTGCCTCATCGAACTCCTTCATCGTTGCCCCTCCCCCTCCCATTCTTCCTCCTTATCATAGGCCATTACCAGATTGGCCCCATGTGTCGGGAGTGGGTTATTGTTAACGTTCTGCGGGGGGATTTGTAATGTCCCCGCTTTCATGTACTTGTCAATGATTCTTCGCAGCGTGAAGCAGCTTTCTGTTGGATGCTGGACCTTTCGATGAACCTGACAATATTTGGGATCAACCCTAGTTGTCGCGTCGGGCTCTTCCGCCGGAACACCCTTTGGTTCGTAAACCGTTCCGCCTTGGACCATTGCATTATAGCAACTCACAGCCTCCTCCACCGTACAAGGTAACGGCGGCGGGTCTTCTCTATCTCTTCCGAACTTTCTTTTGTTGTCCTTCCTTGGTGCCTTGCCCCCGTCTTCTCTCTCGACATATCCCACCCGTGGGGCCTGAGGCCTTCCTCCCAGGGGTTGTATCGGCTGTCTGAACACCATGGGATCCACTACCGAGCTAGGTCGCACCACCAAAGAGATGTTTCTTGTGGATTTTAAGAATGCTGAAAATGTTCCCTCGCGTGTCTCATTGATTAGATGGCACATATACTCAGGAAGTAGTCCCTCAGCACAAATCTGCAGTAACCTGGCCTCCTTAGCTTCTTCCCTTACATCGATGGACCTTTCCCTAAACCTTCGAATATAGGCCACTACCTCTTCTCCTGGCCTCTGCCTCTCCCTGCCAAGTTGGGTTAGGGTGAACTCATCTTCTGCCAAGAAGAATATTCGGACAAACAATACATGCATCTCCTCCCACGTAGAGACACTATTGGGAGGCAGATGAGAGTACCAGGTGTATGCTTTATCAGTCAGGGTTTTGGATAACTCCCTCAATCTAAGCTTTTTGTCATTGCAGTGCGCTCCTAAATGTTCAACGAAATGCTTAATGTGTTCCTTAGGGTTCCCACCCTTCCCTGAGTATTTTTCAAAGGTAGGGGGAATATAGTCCTTCGGGTAGGGCTCGTCGTTGTATTCCCGGGGGTAAGGTGTTCGGAAGTCATCGTAGACCGACGCCACCTCACCCACAGCCTGCAAGGAAGCCTTCATGTACTTCAACATTTCCCTCTGCATCTCTTTCCTCATTTCTTCCATTGGCGAGGCCACTGGGACCACTTGCAGTGGGGCAGAGGACTGAGCGCTCGTTGCAACCGAAACGAACGTTACCGGTGGTGCCGTTGAACCTCCTGAGGTGCCCACTGCCGGGTTCACCCCAGAAGATACACCCGCTGGGATCGTTCCTACAATGCCTATCCCTAGTGGGACTGTTGGGGCCACTCCTGGTGTTACGAAAGTGTTAGCCTCTAACCCTCCCAGCACAGTCGAAGCCACCGGAGTTTACAAGAACTCGTGAAACTTGCTCATGAGGAGGGAAATCTGAGCGGGTCCCAACCCCGTGATCGTGGGAGGTTGGGCCACCCCTGGGATGCCTAACGTTGTTGGCGCCAGAGGTACCTCTACTCGAGGAGCCCCATCTCTTAGGGCCTCTTGCTCTCTCGCAGCCTGTTCTTCATTATGCTGAATGTCATTGAAATTGAGTCTTCGAGTAGCATTATCTTGCGCCATACTCCTTATCTAGAAGGATGCCTCCCCAACGAAGTCGCCAAATGTAGGAGGGTACTTTAGATTATATATATATATATATGGAGGCGTCACCCCTATTGAGTATGGTAATGACAAGTTAATTTTCCCAAGACCACCAGATTAATGACAGGACGCACAGACACAGGCACAATGAAGTTATACCCAGTTTAAACTCACAAAGCCTCTCGTGTATAACTCAGGGAATAATAATGAACTTTAGAAGTGGCTTAGCTAGAGGGAGAGAGAAGTAAGAACCCTAGATACACCTTGGTAGGCAGGTAAAACCACACCAAATACCCTCAGGAATCTCTGTCGAATTTTGAAAGCTTTATAATAAATGACAATGGTGAGTGAGTAAACTCTCTGGTTTGCAATAACTCTCTCTGGTGTGTATTCTCTCTCGCAATAACTTCTGAACTCTCCAAAAGTCCTCCCTCTTCCTCAAAGGTGGTTGGGGTCCTTAAATAGCCCCACACACCACCCCCGAGGCAACTCAGTCATCAATGCCTGTGAAAGACCTCCCTCATACTTTATGTCACAAACATTAAATACCTGATGCACTAGCTGTCTCCACGTCATAAACATTAAATGCCAAGACATGACTTTTGCCTAACCACCGTGTGTCAGGGGACTGTTGTCGCAGAGGTGGCTTACCAACTGCCTGACAGCCCCAAATACCATGGTGGTTTACTCAAGTGCATGTCTGACATTGTTTAGATGGCTAGTGACATCACCCACAGTAGATGTGACATTAAGTAGAGGGTTGTTTGGTCCATAACTCAATACCCTATGGAACTCCAAGCTGCTCCGCTTGAGGTTCCACGGTCAGGGTCCTTCGGTGTTTTACCAGGTGTATCTAAGATGGTCAGGACAAGCCCCAACGGTGCCTTACTTCTCAATCCTCCAAACCAAGTCCCTCTAAAGTTCCCACGGTGAGGTCATTCGATAGAGCATGACAGCTCTCCCAGGCCCTGCCAAGCCTGGTCTCTCGCAAGTACCGTTTGACCTCATACAAACTCTTTTGTTTATTATCATTATGTCATTACAACCGTTAAATCTTACAGTCATCAATAATGAAAATCCAATATGACTAATACAACAAGCTAAAATATGAGCTGCCGCGCCAAGCTGCCTCGCTGGGTTGCCACGCTTGAGCTGCCTCGGTTGCTTAATATCAAACACTGTTGCTAATTGGGTATTTGTTCCTAATCTCAAGATTACCTTCAAGCCCCATCTACAATGTTAGCATTTCATAATTTAATTATTGCATGTTAATTGGATTTAATTAAAATTGACAACTCACTTTTTAAATATTAGGTGGCTAGTAATTGATAAAACGTTTTTGACAGTGATGCTATGAACTGAGCCAACTTGGCATTTTGTATTAATTTAGTAAAGGAGTAGCTACCCGGTATTTAATTAGTCGGGGTATCACAGTTTGAGGTTATGAAATGAAAGGATTATGTACAGATTCAAAGTTGTCCGGGGATGAAAAACTTGGAATATTGGAAAATTGTAGCCAATTTCAAAATCGAAAAATGACTTCCTTAAAAAGCATTGGATATACCATTGGAAAACGACAAGGTTATTAAACACTATATACAACATATATAACTTTCAATTTCTTTTATTTTCTTCTTTTTCTATTGTTTTCTTTTGTTTGTCTTTTGGTTTTCACTACACTTTTTCTTCACTCTTTCACTCTCACTTGCTTAATTGTTACCACATAACACGAACATCATTTTGTCTCAAGTATCATTCCAAACAAAGGTATGGAAGGTAATATGTATGGTTTATAACTCCAATGTGGAGTTGGTTATGGGAATTTGGGTTACGAAACGAAATTCTATATTAAGGCTCAATGGGGATTGACTAGGGAAAACATATAAGGTGAGGTTAAGGTCAATATGAGTGATGTAACAAAGATGGCCTCTAATCATTTCCTAAATTTTACGCAATTATCGAGTCAAAACAAATTTTAAAATCATGCTCAAGTAACACATTTCATAAATGAACTCAATTATTAAATGATCAAATGAAAGAATAGTGAGATTACCGATAAATTTAACGTTTTCAACAAGGAAAGCATAGTGTATAACACTCACAAATTAAGGTATGTCTTGAATCTCACTTATGTAAGTATATACAATACAACAAAATATTAGCGAGTTATAAAAATCTTAAACCAAACCAATAAAACAAGAAAAGTGCATGTGCCCATGGGTTAAAGTTTAATTCATGAAGTTGTTCATAATATCAATGATTTGAGGACTAAATTATAATAACTTCCAAAATAGATAATATGCATCTCAAATTGTCGATTGGATCGGGAGTTTATTAAAATTTATCATGGGAAATAAAGGCCAAATGCCCAACAAAAGAGAAAAAATAAAGAAAATATTTTTGAAAATTTTCAATTTTTCAATAAAAGCATGTTTAGTAAATAACATCTGATCAAATCAATGAAACTACCAATGAATGGATCAAATATCCCACATCCCTAACTTAAATGATGCATTGTCCTCAATGCAAATCAAGAACACAACATAAAGAGAGGAAAATAAAGATATTACCCAAAATGGAGAGATCCAAAAAAAGTACAAGTCCATTGAATCTGCAAAACATGTTAGTAACAAGCATACAAAAGAATAATAAAAAGTTTAACTAATTACACTAGACCATAGAGAGAAATGGAGAGGTGGGAGAGAATCATACCTTGTGCCTTGTGCTCTTTTTACCTGCTATCTTGTTTCTTGAGCCTTGTGATTGTACCGTTTGTATTAAGTAATCATCTTGCATTTACACCTACTAGAACCGTTAGATACAAACTCCCATATTAAATCTGAGATGTCCACGTGGTATAAGACCAAACACTCAACATTCAATCTTAACGGTCAGTTGATAAAAACCAAACTCACCAAATTTAATCTCAATCGTGAGTGGGGGATACCAAAAGTGCCTCATACTTTATATATATATATATATATATATATATATATATAATAAAGCAGGAGGGAGTTTTAGCCACATCATACAACTTTTTCCACATCATATATCCACATCATACAAAACCTATATAAACAGGTTTTGTATCTATCTATATAATATGACAAAACTTTCACGGCCAATTTTTTGAATCTAAGGCTTTAATTGTGCCACATGGCCGAGAGTTAGAATCTTCCCCACTAAACTTTCACGGGTCTCAAAAAATTGGATTGACAGTTCACGGGTCTCTATACGTCACTTTTTCAGTATACTTTACTTTATTTTGAAAACTTGCGTGTACAGAGACTTGCGGGTTCACCCATTCATACGCTTTATCCAATATCTCTCTACTTCTCACGGCCTCTTCACTTCCATTATTTTATTTTCACTCGCCATTCAATGGCCTCTCTCTATTCAGAGGTAACACCGAACTAACTGTGGGTGATAATACTGAGTTACCCTCTCTTTTAAGTTTGTGTCTTCAACTCTTTCTTCTTCGTTTTGTTTTTTTATGTGGTCTCTGATGTTAATACTTCTATTTTGCACGTTTCTTCTTCATTGGGTTGATATATGTTCGGTTGATACTAACTCATTTTGGTTTTGGTTTTGGTTTGTAGGTTTAGTCAGCAAGATTATTCTTTCCCCCTATGAAAATGTGTGTGGGCATTTCGTACACCTAGGTTTGTATTTCATCTTATCAGAGAAAGAGTTTTTTTTCCAGTATTCTCTTGGATTTCAATACTTTGCAAACCCATTTCTCTGCAAACCCATTTCTTATCTTCAACATGTTCAACATGGACTTTTAGTTTTTTCGTACACCTAGGTTTCTATTTCATCTCAGAGAAAGAGGGCTTTTTCCAGTTTTCTCTTGGGTTTTAATTCTTCGGTTTAATAGTCACAAATTTGGGTATGAGCTATGAGATCTCTGGATTAACAGTCATAAAATAGGGTATATACGCTTTTAAGTTAACACAACATATCAAGTAAACCAAAAGAGATATGATATTTTATTTGGTTCGTTTGGACTGTGAATTGATTTTTTTAGTTTGTTATAGGCGGTGGTCCAAGACCAAATAAAAAACTTGGCATAATTTTTACAACCACTTTTTTTCTTTGATTGGGTTGAGACTGTGAAACTGAAATGGGTTTATACTGTATAACTGGGTCGCTATGTGTATATTTGAGCTCTGTTGTGTTGTTGTATCAATGGGTTTCTTAGAGTGTCATAGGAAGATTGGTTTATCACTTTTTTTTTCTTTTTCTCTATTGACTTTGTTTATGGTCCGACTATTTTTAATCTCACTTGAAGTAGTACGACGGAACAAATTCTTCGAAACCCACATACTTGGCCACCAATGTGATGATAGAACCTTGCGAAAAATGTCGCTCTGCAAGACGCAAGCAGAGCTCTAGCCCGATGTGATGATCTTCGGTTGTGATTTCTTTAGGAACTGACCAAAATAAGATCGACAGATGAGATCTGAAGGCAGTGCACTACTGAGATGAATATGAATGGTCTATGAATGGTCTGTAGCTGAATGGTTTGTTCAATTATTATCATCATCCATTGTTAAGTTGAGTTTAATACATATTTGGTTTTATTTGAAGGAGATGAACGACTTTATTTCAGTGCTCGGGTTTGAGAGATGAGCAAGCGAGTGAGGTGTTGGAGGTGACGAGATCCATTGCCATTGAATTGGATTTTGAGAATTGATTAATTGTTTTTATTATATGTACAGAAGGTGTTTTTGCAGGAGATAAGGCAGCTATGGTTGCCACCATTGCAACAGCCATTCCAAATGTAAGCTTCCTTAGTAAGTAGTCTTGCAGAGTGACATTTGTGGAAATTTGAACATACAGTTAGCAAGTGAAAGGATGGTCCCTTGGCCATGAGACAACCTCAAACACACAACCCAAGCTCTCATAATCTCCACAGGTAAAATAAGTTTTCATCATTATATTGATATTGATATTGATATTATTATTTCCATCTTCCATCTTGATGATTTTTTTTAACTCAATGCCAATGAAAGTGGCAGGAGAAGCGTATTTCATAGTTGCAGACAAGACTATTTCGGCAACAACGAGGCATAATTCCTTCAACTGGGAGTTAAGGAGGTGAACGGCTATTGGTGTTTCTTTGAGTGCATTCATGTTTACTGTTATTTTCACTTTAGGCGAAGGTGAGATGCCTTTTTTAACGAATTTCTAAAGCAGCAATTCATTCACCACGAAAAAGTTGTAGCAAAAAAGGGGCGAATGTATTTGGAATATAGGGGATGTATTTGGAATTAATAGGATTTTCCATCTCTTTAATGTTTAACAATTTTGAGAGTATTAAATTTGGTCATTAACTTTAGTTATTTATTCAATTTAGAGTTCTTTGGTATCTAACACAAATAGGATATGTGTAAAGGCCAAGTCTAAAGCTTAAACATATGTATACTTCGGTGTTTGTACATGCATATAATTTTGATTACCCAAAATCGAATTCTTATGTTTTATATTCTGCTATAATAAAATGTTGCTTCTTTTGTTGCCCACAAATTAAAAATGATTTTCATCAAAAAATTGTTTTTCATCTATTTTATTTTTGGAAAATAGTTTTTTTGGTACCCAAATGAAATGGGAAGGATGAGAGGACGAGTGTGAATAACCCTTTCCAAAGAGAATCACTTTAGATGGATATGATTGAAAGATTTTCGGAATCCTATTACAATGTAGCACATCAAAATACAAAACTAATATACATAGTCCCACAACGCCTCTTACATTGCCTTTACATTGTGGGTGAAGTGTTGGAGATCCATTGAGACATTGAGACTATGCGTGATACTCTAATATTATGATTGTATCGCTATCTTAGACCCATGGGTTGGGCAAAGCGAGGTGGGGTAGAATGCAATAAAGTTATTTTTTAAGTTGACTTTTTATTTATTTATCATGGGAATAAATTTATCACGGGAACAAATTTATCGCCGTGCCATCGATGACACACTAGCCGACATACACACACTTAGTTATCCATCAATTTTTTTTACAACCATGCCATTGACACGGGTACATCCATGTATGTTTGATAAAATGCAACTGATAATTTACATTTTAAATTGTTTACAACAATAATTCTGTTTTCCATCGGCACAGGTACAATTTATCACGTGAACAAATTCACGGGAATAAATTTATCACCGTGCCATCGGCACGGGTACACCCTAGTATATATATATATATATATATATATATATATATATATATATACGTATTTGTTGAGAAGTCAATAGTACACCAAATAACCTATTACTAGACCCTTATTTATACTGGATCACTAGCACGTAAGTCCGTCACATTTTAGCTTGCGCGAACATTAAAAACGAGCACACCCCTCTGTCCTCACTACATAACCGGCACACCCCTTTACTTACCTCCATAGAAATATAAATGGTATATCAAGATCATGAATCTAACCCGAGCTATGCAATATATTCAAATAATATATACCAGACGATAGTGTTAGCCTAATTGTTTCCAATCGAGTCAATTTGTTTGTAATTGGCTTAATTCCAAACAAAACATTTAAGTCATAAGTTAGGCTTTGTGTTGTTGATCCCATAAGCCTATAAAATGTTTGATGAAGACATAGTGGCAAAGCTTCAAGATTGGATACATCGTGTCGTGTATATTATGCCAAGTTTGTTTTCACGTTTATCGAGGATATCATAGGTATGAACGCATATTGAATATGGGTCGTTGGATATTTTTAAGGGTGTTTATTTTTTTAACTAAAAATCATTTGGAACTGTTTTAAAAAAATTACGAATTTTTTTTTTTGTTTTAATCTCATTAGAATGTGAATTGAACTCATTAGAATGAAATTTCGTTCAAATGAATTTTCATCTCATTAGAAAAAAATTAGAATCTCATTGGAGAGAGCTTCAAATGCCATCAAATGATAGTCCTCTATCAAGGAGGATCAAATTTATTAGAAGGTCATTAGAAGCATGTTCGAACAAAACAGAGTTGTCGTTCGAACGAGATTTTATGTCATTAAAACAAAACATGTGTTTTCATTCAAGCGACCTTTTATTTTTGTTCGAATGAGATTGTCGCCTCAAAATTCATCTTCTTCTATTTAATGCATGTTGAACTTAGATTTTTTTAAGAACTTTTGGCAAAAATATTTTTCTATTTGTTTACCAAAGTTACAAAAAACCTAGTTTCACCCTTTGAGTTTAAAGATCCAAGTTCTTCAAAATCATTTGTTTCGACATATTTAATTTGGGCACCAAGGTTTGATTCTCTACATCTAAAGGGAAATTGTTGCTTGAAGTGGATTCCGTACTTGCTATTTACATGCGGTGGACTTCGTGCTTCTGGTGTTGGAGTGAAGAAGAGGTGGATTCCATGTTCCTATTCGTAGATAGTTGTTGAGCCTTATCAGTGGATACCGAGACATGTATGGACTCATACATTGTAGTAGCTTGCGTGGGTAGACTCTTGCGTTTCACTGTGGAGGAGCGATCGAAGATTGAAGTGCATCAAGGCTCTTGGGGATCAAGTCATTGAATAAGTCTACTGGCAACTTTTGTAATTCTGTATCATAGTGATCTGTTGGCTTGGCTGCCCGAGGTTTTGCCATTGTGGTTTTCCTCATACATTGGCGTGTTGTGGATGGTTTATTTATTTTATATGCTAATCATATAAATGCATGTTTTAGGATAAAAAGATAAAATTGGGTAAATCACTTTTTCGTAACAAAAGGTTTAATATTGGTGTTAAGTTTTTACAGGATTAAATTTGTTTAAAGTTTTAATCTTTAAAATTTGAAAAACATAAAAATTGGACTTTTTGTTTGAAATACCACCTTGCGTAGTGGGATTGCTTTCTCAAATTAGTATGAGAGCGGGTTGCACTTACTTATTGTGTTTTAATCCCATGTTTGTAGGCATGAATTTTGGAGGATTTGATAGTATTAGAACCCCGATGTTTTATAGGTTAAACTACACATACTAGAAAATGCATATCAAGTCAACACTTAAGGCTATTGATAAGCGGGTTTGGTTAGCAATAGTCAAAGGGTTGTCTCCACCTGTCACTAGAGATGGAAAAGCAATTCATTTAAAAAAATGTAGATTCATGGATTAAAGCTAAGAATAGGTTAGAAAATTTTAATTCTTGAGATTTAAATGTTCGGTTTTGTTATGTTAACCCCAGAGGAGTTCCACCGTATTATGACTTATGAGAATTCTAAAGAGGCTTGGGACAAACTCTAACTCACTCATGAAGGAACTAGTGCTATTAAGGCTTCTAAACTCCAAAACCTCACCACTCAGTTTGAAACCATTAGGATATTGGACGGTGAGTCATTTAATGAATTCTATGCTAGATTGTCTGACATTATTAACTCATCTTTTAACTTGGGAGAGAAGATACCCGATAAACGAGTAATGAAGAAAATCTTAAGGTCGTTTCCTGAAATATTTAACCCAAAAGTGACTACTTTGAATTGTTTAGGTACTTTAGATTCTAGGAAACTTTAAGATCTTGTAGGTGACTTAAAAACTTATGAGCTTGACATGTTTACCTCTAAAAATAAAAAGAAGTAAGATAAGGGCACTGTTTTGAAAGCACAAAAGGAAAAACACTTATTTCATATGATGAGTCTGACATCGAGACCAAGAATTTGGGTTTGATGCCTAAGAAATTCAAGAAATTTTTCAAATTCCAAAATCAATTAAAAGATGAAAGATGATTTCAGAAAATATACATAACAAGGTCGATCACTTCCCTAGGAATTGAAATGATAAATTTAAGATGGATGAGTCAGAGAAATGTTATGGTTGTAACGGTTATTGCCAGAAGGGAGATGAGTGACCAACTAAACTGAAGAAGGAGGCCTAGAAATCAATATCATTTAACAACACCTTTAGTGATAGTGATCTGGAAGAGGAATCCAATTCCCCCATTGAGCACAACTTTACCGCTTTCATAGCTAGTCATCTGAGCTTTGATGAAAAATCTTCCCATGAAGATTTTTCTTTACATGATAATTTTAAGGCCATGGGATGTGGATCCCAAGTTAGTAATGGTTGAGTGAGTGGAGATGAGAGTGAGGATGAAGAAAAAAAGGAGAAGAGTAAACTCCAAGTTGCCTTTCGTGAATTATATATGAAAATGTTGAAAGTAAAGAAGGATAACTTGAAGTTGGAACGACTTCTCATCTCCTTAGAACAAAATTAGAAACTCGTTGGAATGAACTTTGAATTCTATCAAATGAGAATCATCTGTCAAGAAGGATCAAAGTCGTTGGAAAGTCGTTAGAAGTTTGTTCGAATGAAACTGAGTTGTTGTTCGAACGAGATTTGATGAAGTTAGAATGAAACATGTGTTTTCGTCCGAACGACCTTTTATTTTCGTTCGAATGAGATTATAGCCTCGAAATTTATGTTTTTCTATTAAGACATGTTGTACTCATATTTATAAGAACTTTTGGTGAAAAACACTTTCCTATCTGTTTACTAAAATTACAAAAACCTAGTTTCACCCTTTGAGTTTAAAGATCCAAGTTCATCACAATGATATGTTTTGATATCTTTAGTTTCGGCACCAAGGTTTGATTCTCTACATCTTAAGAGAACTTGTTTCGTGTGGTAGATTTCATACTTACTGTTTATACGTGGTGGACTCCGTGTTTATAGTGTTGCAGTGAAGAAGCGATGGCTTTCGTGTTCCTATCCATAGACGATTATTGAGTATCATATGTGGATACCGAAACATACGTGGACTTGTGAATCATGGCATCTTTCATGGGTAGACTCCTACATTGCACTGTGAAGGAGGGTTCAAAGATTGAAAAGCGTCAAGGTTTGCGGGGATAGTTTGTTGAGTAAGTCTACTGTCAACTTTTGTAATTTCATATCACAGTGATCTGTTGGTTGCGTCGTCCGAGGTTTTTCCCTTTGTAGTTTTCCTCGTACATCATTGTGTGGTGGATGGTTTATTTATTTTATCTTCTCATCACATATATGCATGTTTTAGGATAAAAAAATGAAATTGGGTAAATTATTTTTTCACAACAAAAGGTTTAATATTGGTGCTAAGTTTTACAGGGTTAAATTTGTTTAAAGTTTTAATCTTTAAAATTTGAAATACCATCCATGCCTCGTGGGTCCACTTTCTCATTAATGATATTCATGAAATTAATTTCATCGTTTAATCATTTTTACCCACCCCTTATGTGTAAGGGAAATGATACATATGTTATACATGAAGGCTAAGTTAAACATGTAATTTACATGAGAATATTTAGAATGTTGTAATTCATGGGGTGTATATTCATTACAATAAGTATTCTACACATTCCCAACAATCCAATCAAGATGACTAATACTCACCAATCATATACCCTTATATAATCTTAAGGGGTTTATAATTAATTATTATCCATAGAAGTATTTAATTCTTTAATATTAGGTATATTATGGAGAAGAGAGGAATTTAGAATTTATAATAGGAGATGAGATTTGTCCGCATAATTTTATTAAATTATTAGCCCTTTCCAAAATCCCAATTTCCCATTATCAATTAGTGAGAATTCAACATATAACCCATACCCCATTTTCTATATTATAATTAGAAGATAAATCCTAACTTTTATATCAAAGGTAGTCCACAACATTGAATTTCAATTATGAGTAAATTCATTATGTGTATTTAAAATTGTACTAAGAATTTATAACTCTTAAAATCCAATCCAATCATACAAATTTAAATTAAATTAATCTAGAATGAAATTTCATGAATTGTGTTTATTTTTTTATTAATAATAATAATTTTTGGAGGTGTTATTAATATAAGCCAAACACTTAATTACCTCTACACTAGTTTTATAATTTATCAAAAATATATTTATGTAGAAATTATTATTTATAACATCAAAGGATATAGTAGATTTACCTTGCCTCAAATGAAGAAATTCCCGAGAGAATAAAAATAACAATTGTAG
This sequence comes from Sambucus nigra, assembly GCA_949130495.1. NCBI lineage: Eukaryota > Viridiplantae > Streptophyta > Magnoliopsida > Dipsacales > Adoxaceae > Sambucus > Sambucus nigra. The sequence continues at coordinate 347,657,658 of OX422217.1, forward strand.
AATAAACCCCTAGAAATAACTCCTCAATTGATGAAAATAATCTTCTAAATTCATAGAATAAATCCCCCTTTAAAAGTCTTAGAATTGATGCGATGTTACCCCAAAACTTCTTCCAAAAAAACATATTTTTGTACTTAAATAAAAGGGTATATTTTTAGGGTTTGGAATTTATAATTATTTTAGAATTTGGATGAGTTTTAATGGTTAAATTTTGGGTTTAAGGTATAAAACAGTAGTGTAACAGAGGGTTATATAATCTGTTGTAAGAAAAAATATACGAGGATAAAGGAAGTGAAAAGTAGCTATAAGAAAAATATAAGAAGTTTTGCCACATTTTTTATACCCAAACTTGGATCCCCATACCTGGAGGTCATAGTGGCTTTATAACCCCGCTATAGTGGTCCATACCTCGCGATAATGGCTCGGTATAACCACTATAGTGGTCCATACCCCTCCAACTTAGCCGCCTTATCATTTTTAACCATAATAATTTCCTTTTAGTTCATTCTTCATTACCCTTAAGTTTCTTTCAACTACCCTTATAGTCTCTTTCTTCAATTACAATTACCCTTATATCAAATGGAGCCGTATTTTAATTTAACTGCACTTAAATCCAAACTAAATTATTATTTTATATAGCAAATTCCATATTTTTAATAAATTTCCCTTAATTAAACATATGGAACTCTTGGAAGTAAATTTTAATTAGACTAACTAATAAATTCATAAAAAAATATAAATTTGAAGCTTCCACTTAAATAATCAATAAAATTCTCCAAAATTCAAATTTAATTCTATAAAATTCTTTCTATTTTCATAATTAATTAATTACTTAGTTAATCAAATTCCTTCGAAACTATGGGATATTACATAAAATATTTTTTTGGTTAACTTCTAACGGTTGTTTGACTTACGATCTCAATCTGTTGCAATTAAATAGTACATGGATCAAATTTGCTAAATTTTTAATTTAGGGACTGAAATGGAATTACTTGAAAAATTTATGGGTCGAATGGGTAAAAATGCATAATTTTTATTGTCTTTCATATATTTTTGTTAGATAATAAAATGTTAGTTCTCATGTCAATTTCATATTGTTTTGAATCATGAGTTCCATATTGGGTTATGGAACACAGTAGTTTGAAATTTCACATGTATTACGTGGGTTCATCTATTAAAATTAGGCCTCTTAATGGATATTTAAAATTCGAATCTATATAGTATAAAAATATAAATTTTAGGTATATTTCTCCAAAAAAATGTGAAACAGTGGATATGGGTTGTGTTAAAATATCTAAAAAACGGATACGAATACAAATAGTATGTGTATCCATCATAAATAATTCGTATCTTAAGTGGAGTATCAATTTTTGTACATATCCTTATTTTTATTAATTTAATCTTTAATATTGTTATGATTTATTACTTATAACTTAATATCTATATCAAGCACGTGCACGAAAAGGGAAGAATAACACATAAAGTAGGTGGTGGAACTTAAAAGGATACGAATTAAAATTATTTAAATATACAATATCAAATGATGTATCATAGAATACCGAAGTTGATACTAGGATGATGTGGGATAAGGTGGTTACATGAATTAGAACAATATATAAAAAGATTCTTAGTGGTGGAACGAAGAGGTAGAATATATAGTAAAACTCAAAAGGGAGTTCCCTAAAACATGAAAAACAACAAGAAATGAAGAAAATTTTGAGAAATATAAAGATACTAAGAAAAAAGTTATGAAAATAGTAAGAGATGCAAAGTTAAAATCAAAAACGTATTTATAAGTTAGCCAAACTTAAAGACTAGAAAATTAAAAGATTCTAATAATTTTAAATGTATTAAAAGTGATGATTCGAGAGCCCTATGCAAGGATGATGAGATTAAGGAAAAATGAAAAAAAAAACATTACTTAGAGGGGTTATTAAATCAAGATAATTCGAGTAGATTATATATTGAAGAACATAGGAAAACTCAAGAAAATATATTTTTCACAGAATTAGGACAACAGATGTAAGGATTGCTCTAAAAATATGAAAACAGGGAGGGCTTAGGACCAAATGGTATTCCTATTTAGGTTTGAAATTTATTAGGGGAGGAAGGAGTGTATTATTTAACAAAATTATTTAATAATATTATAATGACTAATAAGATGCCCAATGAATGGGAAAAGAGTGTTTTAGTTCCTATTTATAAAATAATGAAGACATACAAAGTTTTTCAAATTAGTGTGGTATTAAGTTGATGATTCATATAATAAAACTTTGGGAGAGAGTGATTGAATATAGATTAAAATTGGAAATAATATTGTTAGAAAATCAGTTTCGATTTATGTCTCGGAGGTTAGCAATGGCAGATATTTATTTATTCAGGAGATTAGTGGAGAGGTATGGAGAGAAAAAATTATCTTGATGTGGTTTTTATAGATTTAAAGATGGCATATGATAGAATAGCAAGAGATATAATATGGTGAGTTTTACATAAAAAAAAATAGTGAATCATGATATATTAATGTGATTAAGGATATGTATGATGGGTGTGGCCATCCCTGAGAATCCTCCTCTCTTCCCCGGGGCACTTTCGAGGGAAAAGAGGGAGAGATAAAGGTCCCCCACCCCTCGCTACATCGTGGGTTTCTTTGGCCATCGTCGGTGTTTGGATGACGCAAAGAGAGAGTCGCCAGCCTATTTTGCACAAAACAGGTAAAAGAACATGTCGCCGCCTTGAGAGAGTGGCATCAAAGACAAACTAATGCTTACGAAATCAATAGTTTAGAGGTTTGGGGCTAAGTTACGGAATGGAAAGTTGTTAGGCACCCATATCTCCCTTTCGGTCTCTCATGGTCTTATGTTACTATTTTTCTCAATTTCTCTATGAAGTGTGTGTGCGTGTATATATAAGTGGAGATCGGAATCGCTTGACTCGGATTATGAAAAGGATGGAGTGAGGTCATACATAGTAATATTTCCAAAATAATAATTAGAAAATATGATGTGTGCGCTTATCAAGATATTGATCATTATGATCAAATGATAATATATGTTAGATAAAATACAAATACGAATCAGGAGTATGGTATATATATATATATATATATATATATATATATATATATATAATACATGGATAAAATAGGAAAAATGATAAAGATAGGAAAATAGGACTCGAGTCTGGGGTTTTAACTCGAGACGCCTACGTAGCCTATAAAGGCATCAAAGTCCATGTAGCTCGCATACGGCACAAGGGAGGGGTTTATCTCATAGATTCAAATCGGAGTTTAATATATGTTTATGTGTAGAAAATATATTTTTATTTTTGAGAAAAATGCGATGAAGAATTCCATCGGAATTTGTAGGTGTAACCCTCTTTTTCTTTGTTTTGGGTTTTTTACAGAGAATAAATTGTGTGAAATATAACTAATAAAGGAGGATATGTTCATGTGTATTATTTAAAGTAAAATCTAAATGGAGAATTTACATAACTAATGAAAAAATAAAGAAATTTAAAGAGAGAATGATGTTTGGACCTTCTTTAGAGACTTGAAGCTTTCCCTTGATCCTTGGTGAGCTTCCTTGCAAGTTGGGATGAATGTTGGATGAGAGAGAAGGATATTTTTCCTAAATTGGGCATTAGAATATTGGGAATAAAAGGGGGAGAGGAATATCACACAAGGAAACTTCGTTGATTGCAAAAGAATATTGCTGAGATCACTGATATTGATGGATTTTGGGTGCCTTCGAAGTGAGTTCATGCTATCCTTATATAGGGTAGGGATTGTCGATCGGCATAGTCCTTGCCCTGCCTATCGACAGGTTACTCAAGACACACTACCAATAGGCAGGGAAATGGACCTGCCAATTGGCAATCTCGTGCAAATTTCTCATAAAAATAATCATAAAATGCAATCTGTAAGTCCAAATCGTGCACGAGCCATGCCATTAGAAAGGTAATTCAGAGACCTATGATACCCCGCCTAATTAAATACCAAGTGATCATTCCTTTATTAAATTAAATCAAAGTGTCCGGTTGGTTCGTTCTTAGCATCACTGTCGAAAAACAAATTCTTATTATTAATCACCTAATAAATAATTAAGCTAAGTGTCAAAATATTTTCCCATTTAATTATAACTAATTAATCCATTACTAATTTCCATATTTTTAAGATATAAGCTACTCACATTACACAAGAATAAAATAAATACAGGCCATGAATCAAATATTGAAATAAATTGGACTGGATAAAGCATTCCAGTTTCAAGTCAAAAACTAACAAACCATAATATCCTCAAGTGTAATAGAAATCAAATACTATAATGAACTGGGTACAATCTCTAATAAGTGACTGAAATAGGGGAAAACATGCACTAAATGAAAATATCTGAATAGAATGGAAAGAAATGATAGAAGCGTCTAAGTGCAAAGGCCTACAACTCCCATAACCGGTGCAGCTCGCTATATGATCCACGCGTTTAAGTCTTGTAACCCTGTGGCTGGGCACCTGATAAATAATATATATATAGAAAAAGAGAAAAGAATAGAAAGAAACGGGTCAGAGCCCGATTTGTTAAAATATTTGTTTTAGCAAGTATTTAAAGTTGCAATAATGCAATTATTATGTGCATGTTAGTTTCGAACTCTCACATGAGATTCTCACCTCTCTACTATTATGCATGCCTAATGTACATCTATCATAACCTAGTTATCCATAATGTTCCCAACTAGATTATAGATTTATACTTCTAAATATATATCTCAAAGGAGTAACCCGTATCGCCCATACAATAAGCTATTTATATTCTTTTATGCCAATTAACCGTGTATTACATTCACTGTTCTGATAGAAATTCTTTTATCCACTAAAATCACTTTACTTACCAACCTTTATAATTTTGTTAATTTCACACATTAGAATAATTCACAAGTGTATATATATATATATATATATACATATACAAATCATGCGCCCCTTGGTGAGGACCACTTGGCGCAATGCATACTCTGCTATCATGTCCCGATGCATCCCTCACTGCGTATAGGACAAATTGCTTGCATCTCTCACGAACCATAAATCTCATGACACAAACATTGGAGGCGGGCATACTCACCAGCCAAATGGGTCGCGCACATACCTTCGCTTCCATTCAGCCGTCGAAACTATCCTATGTCGCAGATAGCACGTATCCAAGTTCATATGCTTTAGGTACAAGTCAAATATCCCCCCATTGGGTCACCCAGGATAAGACTGTCCACTGCACGATAACCTCCTCCCGATAGCAAGTAGCGTAGGTATGCTATACACATAATAATAATAATAATAATAATAATAATAATAATAATAATAATAATAATAATAATAATAATAATAATAATAATAATAATAATAATAATAATAATAATAATAATAATAATAATAATAATAATAATAATAATAATAATATAATAGGCATTCCCTAAGCCCTATTAAAATTCAGGTATTCACCCAACCCATACTTATATTTCTACACGTAGTATACTTCTCATTACTACTTATTATGCAATTAACTCGATTATTCACACTTTCGAAATTTCCAAGGTTAATTTTCTTATTCAATCCTTAAGATATTATCCAAGGAATGCTTCCAAATTAATTCTTCACTAAGCTAATATTAGTAAATGGAAGCTTTCCTCACTCAACTAACTGTGTAACATGATTTGGGGAAAAATAGAAATTTTTGGGACATGTCGTTCGAACCAGAAGTGGTTTCGTTCGAATGAATCAGCAGTTCGTTCGAACGAACCTGCTTCTCGTTCGAACGAGACATCGTCGTCTCCATTCTGCTACCTGATGTGTTTTCCAACCTTTTCTCAACCTAAAACCTTTACAGATTTGTCCCAAACTATTAAACATGTTGGGATAATATCTAACAACCTATAATCATTTAATCATGCATAAATCGTAATAAATTCTGAAAATCCCCAAAATTAATTAAACAACCCCTAGTTCTTCAAATTTTTATACAAGAACTCAAAATCAGATCCGTCCATCATAATTAATCATCAATTCGTGATCTCTAACCTATCTACATGAGGGATTTATCCTAATTAGATACCAGATTTTAACTAATGTCCTTAGCTCTCCAATTTCATCAAAATTTGTGAATCATAAATGGGTATTATATATCTATACTAACATGAACATGATTGTTGCTACAATTTTGTAAGGATTAAACATTTGCCTTAATTTCGAAGGTCTGATCTCTTGGTGATGTTATTATAGGTGTGTTCCTCGTCTCACGATCTATACTTCAGTGGAATTTTTGGTGTGTGTTCTTGAGTTATGCATCAAGAACTCCTATGGCTTCTTCTTCCTTCCTCTGTGCCTTTATCTTTTCTCTCTCGTAGGTTTAGAACTAATAACCCCCCTCTAACCCATATTCCTCTATATTTAATTTCCTAATTTTCGTCCATAATATTTTTCCCAAAATTCAAAGGACAAAAATACCCCTACGGGGTGACGGTTAGGCCTAAAAACATCCCCGAATCAAAATAAAATACCCGGGTAGAGTTTTCTTACTATCTCTACTCGTCCACACTCAATGGAGTGCTCAAAATTACCATACGAGTTACTTAAAAAAAATTTACTTCTTTAACCCATTAAATTAGTCCCGACACAACTCACACGCGTGTCCTGACTTAATGTACCAAACTGTCGTATTTTCCCACTCTCGACAATTTATAAAATTTCATAATTCCGGATTACATATTTACATAGTAATATTCTAATATTCTCAACAATAAGTATTAACCCTTGGCACGCTAGTTAATATTTATTTTTAATCTGGATTAATTAAAAATCAATTTTCTCATATTTTTAATCTAATTAATCCAACAATAATAATTAATCCCATAATTATTTAACATAATAAAAATATGGGGTATTACAAGACCTTAAAGAATATTTTACGCTGCTCCCGGGTTTGAGAGTTGACTTTGGGTTAAACACGGCTCTGAACCCCCCTGTCGGTCCTCTGGATGGAAGATCTTCGTACAACGATGGATCGTTCGTCCGAACCATAAGTTCGAATTGCGCACGAGGCAAACCGTTAGAAAGGATGTGTGAGGTACTTCAATGTTTCAAAGATCTTTGCTCGGTTCGGAGAGTTTACTTTGTTCAAACGGCGACTGAAAGTGCCCGATGACATTTTGGAGTAAAACGGATCGTTCGTCCATATCATAAGGTTGATTCACGCACGGCGAAGACCATTGGAAAGGGTATTCAGTGCCTCCTAAGATTCATTTAGTCTCATTTGATCTACAGAGTTGACTTTTGTCCAACGAAACTCAGGAGCGCCCGGTGGCCTTCAGATCAGTTTTCTAGGAAAACTGGATCGTTCGCCATAATGCTTATGTAATTCTGCACACAAGGTGGACCATTATAACATTCATTGATCTCTCGCTCTGATAATGAAGTTGATTGGGATCAAATCGAAGCCCGAGAGCACACAGTGACCTCCAGATCGATTTTCAGTTGTAAAATGATCCATTCGTGCTAACCATTATGTCGCTTCGTGCATGTGGTGGACCGTTGGAAGGGGATTCAGATATCTTTAAATATTCATTGAGCTTTCGCTCTCAAGATGGAGTTTACCGGAGTCAAACGTGGCCCAGGAGCGCCCAATGGCCTCTAGGTCGGTACTCGGAGTATGACCTTGGGTTTGTAGTGAATTTGGGAGGTTCAAGGGTCCTAAGGAGAGACTTAGGTGGTCCTAGAATCTGGTGTCTACAGAGCCCCTCGATAGGTGAGCTTGGAATACGTGAAAGTCATCGAATAGACACCACACGGTGTTTTGGGAAAAGAGGTCAATTTTGTAGACCAAAATGACGAAGATGATTGATTTAGAGGATTGAGGTCAATTTTGAGGACTTAAGGTAATGTCAGGGATGGATAATTCTGAGGGCCGAGGTCAATTCTTAGGACCTTAGGTGTGAGAGACCAATTCTAAGGATCGAGGTCATTTCTGAGGACCTTAAGTAAGAGCAACCAATTCCGAGGGTCGATGCAAATTCTGAGGGGTTGAAGTGGGGGAGACCAATTCTGAGGGTTGAGGCCAATTCTGAGGACCTTAAGTGGGAGCGACCAATTCTGAGGGTCGAGATCAATTTTAAGGACCTTAAGTTGGAGCGACCAATTTTGAAGGTCGTGGTCAATTCTGAGGACTTTAAGTTGGAGAGACCAATTTTGAGGGTCGAGGTCAATTCTGAGGACCTTATGTTGGAGCGACCAATTCTGATGGTCGAGGTTAATTCTTAGGACCTTAAGTTGGAGTGACAAATTATGAGGGTCGAGGTCAATTCTTAGGACCTTTAATGGGAGCGACCAATTCTGAGGGTCGAGGTTAATTATACGGACCTTAAGACAGAGAGATAAATTCAAAGGGTCGAGGTCTATTCTGAGGACCTTAATAGAGACTGACCAATGAAGCACACTATATATGTGACTTACTTGAATCTAATATATAGGAGCTCATCTAGTTTAGAAATATAGACAAAATTTTTGTCATCCTTTGTGCCTCATTGCGTCTTCATGATCCTAAGATATCTACATCAACAAGGAATATGGTCATACAAGTAGAAAACCAACAACACTGCACATTTTAACATTGCATTTATAATATGTTTGGACATATATGAGGTATGTGTGGTGTTATAAGCTAATAGGAATTTTTTTTAATAATTTTTTAGGAATTTTTAAACATTTATAAATCATTTTCTAAAATTAATTTTAGGGTTTTAAAATTGTTTGGGCCTAATTTTGAATATTTAAACTGATTAGGCATAAATTCTTCACATTAATCCCCTTAATCTCGGTATTTTTATGTTCCCGTGCATTGTAAATAGCTTGAATTTATCTCGTATTTATGCTACTAACCCGTTTTTGCAAGTATTTCGTGTTTTGTGTATCGCTTATGTGTTTTACGAGTATTTCATGCACGAAAGATGGAAAAGAGAACTCAAAAATAGTGAAACAACCCAAGAAATAGGGAGTTGAAGGGAATTTTCATAATTTTTCAGCCTTAGTCCGGAGGTGGGGCCAACTGGAAAGTTGAAGATCTTTCAATTACAAGAACACTGGAAAAAACAACACCTCAATCCGATCTGCGGTGAAGAAGTTATGTTCATTTGAAATTGAGAAGAAATCCAATAGAGATTCTGCCTAAATTTGCATAGCGGACCGATCCGATTTAAATGGAAAATGGATCGATCTGCCCTTTAGTCACGCTCCAGATCCGTTACAAAAATAGTCACGCTTTCTAAGTGTGACAAATTTTCAGATATGGGATTTTTATTTTGTCCTTATCTTTTACCCAAAAGAGTTTTATGTTTTGGGGACTCTTCTAAACGACCTCTAACCTATATATTTGGTCATTAGTACTCTTTTTATTGAGATTTCATTCATGTAAATGCTCCATAATAAGTAGGATCATCTAGGAGAAGAATTTACATATTTTGCACCTTTAATTCAAGAGCTTTTCTAGTTTTTCTTCAATCTTTGATTTCTTCTTTAATGGTCTTGTTCTTCAATCTTGGTAACTTTTATTTCCAGCACTTTTATTATTATTTCTCATGGTTGATCTCTCTTTCCAAGCAATTATGAGTTCATGCAACGTAGATAACCTAGTTTTCACTAATTTCTCCATGTTAGGCTAGGTTTTTAAGGGTTGGGATGCATGAACTCAACCCGATGTGGTTTGCATGGGTATAAAATTAGTTCTCTAAATTTAATAATTGATTAGATCATGGTGTATGGTGATCACAACCATTGTAAGACTTTTGATATCGTTTGCCCTAGGTAACCGGGATGCTTAAGAGTGCAACGTGCGTGTAGCTAATACGACACCACTTTACTCGTCATTTGCTTATATACTGTGCTGGCTACGATCCCTCATATATGTAATACTTGGGAGTACTAAAGACCGAGTTTGATCAATTAATTAATTTACGGCTAGTTTTGTATGGGGCAACACACTAGGGTTTGGGGGATTGAATTCCTAGGAAGAAAAATTGGCCTCCTATAATAACAATAAAGTAAAGAATGTTATTTTTATGTCTATCAATGAACATGAATTTAAGAGAACATCTATTTGTTCAACCTCTAAGGAAGGCTAGGACACGTTGGTCACTGCCCATGAAGGTGACACATGTGTTAAGAATGCCAAAACCCAGATTCTTATACAACCATATAACACACTCTTGATGGCTGAGAAAGAAACATTTGACAAGTTTTACATTAAGTTAACTAATGTGATTACCAAACTACATGTTAATGGTGTTGTGTATGAAAGGAAAGAGATAGTTTCTAAAATTCTGAGATCGCTGCCACCAAAATTTGATAATAAAGTATATGCAGTTGAGGAGATGGATAATCCAAATATCATTCCAGAACACCTCAGTAAAAAACTCAGAACAGTGGAAATGGAATTAGAGTTTAATAAACAACTCTCTAATGATAAAAAAAACACCAGTCCAAACCTTGTCTTTCAGTCTAAGGTGACTTCACCACACCTTGGTGTTCTTAATACGGACTTGGATTCTGATGAGGAGTGTGACTTAGATGATTTGGAAAATCATCTTTCCCTCATGTCTAAACAGTTTAAAAAGGTTCTTAAATTTAGAAACAAAATTGCTTCTAAACAAGGAAATGCTGATTATCCACATTTCTCTAATAACAAACCTCATGAGAAAAGACAAGATAGAAACCACACTGAGAACAATAGTATACCTGACAGAGACCTTAAGAAGATTGAATGCTTTAGATGTGGGAAATTATGTCACATTGCTAGTAACTGTACGGTTAAGTTGAAACACAACATAATAAAGCCAACTTATGTAAGAATTGGGATGATTCAAGTGACTCTGATGAAGATGATCCAGAGTCATCTAATGTCTTTGACCCCTGCATGGATTTTTTCGCAAAGATTGTGTATACTGATGATATACCTACCAATCATACTGAACTTGATGCTATTATGCCTAATACTGATATGTCATGTGATGTCTTTCATGTTCCTGGTTTATCTTCTCTATGATTAGATACTTCTAATACTATTGTTACTATCAATAGTTCACTTACGGGGTATGTGAGTCAAAGGGAATGTTTAAATAATGAATTGAATGTGTGCGTGAATCCTAAATATGAAGCTTTATGGGACAATACACAAACTACACCTAGTGACTCCAATAATTATGACCTCCTAGACATTCACACACTCTATACCAAAACTCTTAGGAAGAGCACTAGACTTGAAAAAATAGTCAAGGACCTTACGAAGAAAATAGAAGCCCTAAGTCTTAGGGTAAAATAGAGTGATGAGGACTATACCACTCAATGTCTAGATTATAAAAATAAAACTAAGTCCTTTCTTGAAAAAATCAAAGAACATTCAGAGTCAAATGATATTTTGGAAAAGAAATACAAAGATATTTTACTAGAATTGTAACAATCTAAAGAGAACATTTCAACAATCTTTAAAAAAATTCTAAATTTGAAAATAATGATAACTGTTTTGAAAATTATATATCGTCAAGTAAAACCAATTCTGATGATAAAACTGGCGTAGTATTTGAACAAAAACCTAAGGCACCAAACAAAACTTTTGCAAATGTGAAATTTGTGCCTATAGGAATAAGACCTAATGTCATGTGTCCAGATTTTCAAGAGTTGAAAAATAACTTTGATAAAAAAAAAAGAACCAAATATTGTTATGGAAAATAGTTCTAAGTCAAATGTTGGACCAAGGCTAAGTATGTTTGCCCCCTATAAGCAAAGATACCTTTTGTTTCAACTTGTTTCAATTAAGGCCAAAGTCCAACAAATGGACAAGCCTATTTTGAAAGATATTCAACATATTAAGAAACCATATAGCCGTCTATACTGTTCTTACTGTGATGTTTATGGACACTTCCTTGAAGAATGTTTTCAAAAACGTCTGAATAAGCCTGTCTTTAATTCTCCAGTTTATAAAAAATTTAACTATTGTAGACAGAATAGAAATAACTACGTCCTTCCTAGGCAACCCAAAAAGAACTCTAACTATAGAAATAAGAAGAAATGATCTAATACTAAAAAGAAGCCCAAGAGAAAGAGTCCCAAATTCATGACTAAACCAAACGCTCAAAAATATTTTAGAACTCGAGCAAATGTGCACAAACATTTTAAAATAAGAGCAATTTGGATTAGAAAAAATGATCTAATACCCCAAATGAAGTGTAACATTGTGATTAGTGATTTAAAAGCTGAACACACTACTTCTGGATGGTATTTAGACTCTAGTTGTTCCAAACATATGACCTGAGATGATACAAAACTCACAAACAGAATTGACTTCGTAGGAGGAAAATATTTGTTTGGAGATGGGGTATCAGCTCAGATCATAGGTAAAGGGATACTCCAAGAAAAGGGACTACCTATTCTCAAAGACGTCCTTTTAGTAAAAAGTTTAAAGGCTAATTTGTTAAGTGTATAGCAATTTTGCAACTCTGATCATACAGATACATTCTCTACAACAAACTGCAAAATGTTTAACAAAAATGGAGACAACATTCTTACAGGACTTCGAATTTCTCTCTTACACTTTATTTGTGTTTCTCCCATACTAGACCTAATGTATCAACTAAAGAGGAATGGAGGTCAACTATCGAGCTTTAAATGATCTTTTCCATATTTCCCAAAGCAGGGAAAGCTCCATTATATTTGAAATTGGTTCAAATGGTTGAGATATATAATGAACAAGTGCGTGATTTACTATCCAGTGATAGTTATCATAAAATATATCATTTTCTTCATAGTGAGGGATTTCAACTATATTACTTGACTGAATGAAATGCTCACCGACATCAAAAAAGCGGCTGGCATTCTAAAAAACTATAATGACGACATCATATTTGTACTCAAACACATCCACAACGAGGCAGTGTGGAGATCCCTTTTCATTCATCCTACAGTTTTCATAGCCATTTGTATTCATTTCTTCCAACAATCAAGTGTCTTAGACATCATCGTTTTGTACAGTCCAAGAATATTCCAGAAAGCTAGTATAAAGCTAGTATAACAGATGATAACCATAAGCTACTGGCTACCATAGCCGTGGGATTCACTAAGACGTGTTTCATCTTAGTTGCCATATTTTTCCTAGACAGTTGCGAATAACCTACAACAAGTAACTTTATTACATGTTAATACCATTTTAGGAAGCTTTACTACCAATGTCTGAAAATCTAAAACTCGAGGCTTAAAGGTTTTAGTACCTAAGGTCAAAATTGGATAGCAAAAATTCATTAGGAGTACGCTATCAAGTACAACTATACTTGTACACCTAAGGCTAGTTATAATCCATTGGTACAGTTAGAATCCTAAATTTCATTATCTATAACCATGTCTGTAAACCCCTAACCTGTAACATGCTCATCATCGGCCCAATCAGATATTGGGTTCATCCAATGAAAGTCCTGGGCTTTGTCCAACCCATGCTAATAGAAATAGTCCTGGAGGCAGAACTTGAACCATCAGCATCGGTAGAGCCAGTAACGGATTCAGTGGAATCAAATTTATCATGCTCTTTCCATCCTTATCTCTAAAAATATTAATGTCCAATGACCTATACCTTATTGTTTTAAGAGTTTTAAGGATTTCAACCTTAGACCTAATAGTTATGAGGTCAATAACCATTGACTTATCAAACTTACATAATTTAGGCTTTATCCTTAATTCTTAACGTCTGATATCTAATGACCATTGATTCTTAAAACTTCTAAGAGATGTAAGTTTTTCACCTTTGTCTCTAATGGTCTTAAATCTAATGACCATTGACTTGAAAATTTTAAGAGTGTTTTTAATTTTTCAACATTATCTCTAATAGTCATGAGGTGTAATGAACCCTGACTTAGATTTTTAACAGTTTTATAAAATGTTAAGGTCTATGAACCCTTAAACTTAAAAAATTAGGTTATTCTTTAACCCCTCCATAATCAATTCATATTAATACTATTAGGGCATCAATAAATCAATACAATATTGAGGGTCGCTTAGTAGTTTGAAACTACCTCTAGTGATTTTATGCGATTTGGTCGATTTGTAAATTGATAACTTGATTTGAAAATTATACGAAATGATTAGTATGTTTAATTTGATTAGGTGGGGACATTGGACAAGTCCCTAGAATTCCAATGCAATATTTTCATTGGGAAACAATTTTAAATTACTCCGACAAACTGCAACTGCCCCCCAGAACTACAGCCACAATGGGCACAACAACCAACACAAAACATATATCCACCAATACATATTACAATTGAAAACGGAGAATTTTTGTCCAAATTTACTAAAATATATACAAGTTTCTAGATAGAGATGAATGCTTACCAAATTGATTCGCATCTTGAGACCCTTCGGATACGGTCCCACGTTCTTGATCCTTACATAATTGTGCAAACATTTGCAACGTGTATGCCAGGAAATCCTTAAATTTTTTATCTGGATCTTCCATATTCTCTTGTTGGATAGCATTTCTCTTCTCGAATGTTGCCAATTTCTCTATCAGTTGCCTCACCTCTTCATCAAGGGCCCTCAATTTTCCAATTGTACTTGAAGCTTTAGAGGCCTTAAGGCCTACCCCCATTTAATAATATGGCCCGATCTTTTTCCAAAAACTTCTATGGACATCTCCTCTTGTGACATGAATCTGTGAGGATATCTATTTTAGTTCCACAAACTTCTCCTGCCATATTTGAAATAGTATAATCTCACAACATAATTAATCAATGAATTTTAAAATAACAATATAAATTTATATAACACAAAAAATGTACGTGTATATTTTTCCTTGCACTTTGGATCCATCCAATCTGTCTTTTGTCAACTCCAATCAGATAATATAAAGAAGTCAGCAATATTCTCACCAACCTTTCTTCAGCCTATTTATAAATGTAGCGAATGAGAATAGGATTATACATTGATAAGTAATTAATATTCATAAATTATAAAATGCATCACCTCAATTGACATGGCAACTATAAATGATTGCGACCCACAACTATGGTTCCAATCCAAACTAACACGTTCTAATTGACCTCTTACTGACAATGCCTAGTTAAAACGTAAAAAAAATATTAAATGGACCTCCAATAATGCAATTTTAAAGGAATCGCTAAATTACAAATATAATTAACTAAAAATTATTTACCTTGAAGTTCTCACCACTCCAAACATCATTTAACATGTACTTCCAATCATCTAGTGTAACCCCGATGTATGTATTCTTTTTAGGATAGACATCATCCTTCAACAATTTCTTATAATATAAGTACATTTTACTCCTCCAGTTAATGTTTCTCCGCGCACATTTCTTATGAATAACATATGTGACAGACTCATCCTTATCATACTTAACAATATCGAAATTAGCCTGCAAATTTCTTTTTAATTAGAAATCAACAGAATATATTTGTGCAAAATGTCCAACCAAAAGGACCCTAAATATATATATGTGTGTGTGTGTGTGTGTGTGTGTGTGTGTGTGTGTGTGTGTGTGTGTAACAGAAAACTAAGGACAAAAATATACATAACCTAAAGAATCAAATACAAATACCCAAATCCTGGCGATTACTGCAACTTGTGTCCCAAAATCAATTTCACTCCAACGAGTCACCCCTCGAAGTGGTGTTGTATTTATAACCTCAACTTTGATTTTTTGTCCTAATGATCATTTACACCCATAGGTTCCCGATCACTTTCCAACGTATTCAGTTCAAGTTTTCCATGTCTTTTTACCATTTACTCTATCTTCTTTCCCCGTGTAAAGCCTCTCACTCGTTTTTTGGTCGGAATGGTTGTAGAATGGGAAAAACCATAAGGTAATATAATAAATATTAAGTATTACACGACAAACTACTAATTAAATAATCAAAATAACTTATGTATCATGGAAACATCAGGAACATCGACTTGTATATCTTCAACAACATCATTGACTGGTGTTCTTTAATGGAGACATGTCGAGGAGTGACCCCGGTTTCCTGTTTTAATAAAAAAAAGATAATTATATATACAACAAATAAATTTTAATAAACTGAACCAAAATGATGTATTTTGGTTTAATATACAGAAATAAAAAGAAAGAAGTTACGTGATAATTTACTTTTATTCCATCGGCTTTGGTGAATAAACATTTTTACTATATTGTTTGTATTCCATATGATTCCTCTAATTTCTATTAAGGTTAAACGGCATATTTTAAAATCAATTGAGAGTTCTTATTAAGTGGTTGTTGAATACATAGGACATGAACCTGAATGATTGTTAAAAACACAATATGGATTTATTGTTATTTCATGGATTGATTGTAGGTTTTGTCATTATCTATTTCACTATCCATTGTTATTTCATGGATTTATAACAGGTTGTCATTATCTATTTCTATTTCATATTCCTTTTACTAAACCTTTTTCCCATATTGTTTGTATTCCATATGATTTGGTTTCGGCTTGATATCCACATTTTCTTTCATGTATTATATATTTACGAGTGATCATTTTATAGTACAACCAATGTGGATTTTTTAATGTTTAAAATTCCTTTCCATTTAAATTTTCATACTAACTTTTAGCTGGCCAACCACATGCCTAATGTTAAATTGTGTAGAACTATGTTTCTAAGTTTAAAATTGTGTTTCATCATTCAGGTTTCATTTCCTATGTCAAATCATTAGTTGTAAATTGGTGAAGTTGTAATGTGTAAACATTTGCAAGACATAGGTAAAGGACTATTATACTTTTCAACCATGTTCTTTTTCTTCACTTTTGTGATTTCACAACTTTTTATGTATCGTTGAATGCATTTTTCGACCAACATTTGCATACTTCACATCATGTGATGCTTGAATATAACGTAAAACAGAAAATCTAATTTCCATGGCTATTGAGCGACATGTGATTTATCCCACCCTTTTAGATTTCCGTGTGATACTGTATTATTGATAATATTTTGGTGGTTTATTTGCTTAATTGTGATGTTTCTTTTATACTACAGTTGATATATGTCCTGCCTTGGTGATATGCTCCAACTCGTATCCTTTTTGCCGAGTATAGCTTATCCTAGGGGCTAATAATATTTGTATAAATATTTGATGTTTTGTTTTTCATCATTGTAGGCTATTACATCACCAGGAACGAATAAAGGCGAGCTATTTCTCGCTTACGTCAATACCAGTTGAAGAACAAGAATATTACTACTGATATCAAAGGGGACACAAGTTCTAATGTGATCTTCTATTCTACACTTTCTAGTTCCATTATAGTATTTTTATCTCATTATTATTGTTATATAATATTATTATTGTTAATATTGCGTAGAAAATTTCAGAGTTAGATTTTTAAATAACACTAACTCATTGTTGTCCTTATCATCATCATCATCATCATCATCATCATCATCATCTTATGCCATCGAAACATGCTCTCCTAGTGGATTCTCTTTTATATCTTAACTAAATTGTTTTCACAAACACGAGTTTCTTACAACTATCATGGCTGATGAACCTGCTCCCGGGCTGAAGACAATCCTTAGCTTCAAAGTTCCATTTTCATATTAACTTAATGGTGATTTAATTGATCCTCTAATTCTTGATGTCAATGCCTTATACCGCTCGCCTTTTTTTTATCTGTTCATTCAGTACCAATACAAACTAAAACTACACTAAAGTGGAAGGGATACTATAAAATCTAAAAGTAGGCTATTATTAACACAAATATATATGAGAGTAGATGATTTTTTCATACTGTCTCGAAGGTTGAACTAATATAATTATTGGTAGAATAGGGAACTATTATGGATATGTAGAATAACATGTTTGTCTCTAATTTTACTATAATATTTTGACTGAAAAATGATTAAAACTCGGTCAAAACACTTCTGACAATCTGATCAGACATGTATGTTTGATGGCAGGGTAAAATGGGACTCTAGATGGTCAAGGAAACATGTGGTGGGAGTTGTGGTCGAATAGGACACTGGAGGACACCTCCTTCAATTAAAGAACTCACAAAACATGCTAATTTCTAATCTCACATTTCCCAATTCTCCTTGAATTAAAAAACTCGCATTTCACATTTCACAAATTATCACACCTCCTTGATAATTTTCACTTTAAATGGATTCAAACTAGTGCGACCGTGCATTGTGCGGGTTGCATGCTAGTTTACTCTTATTCCAACAACTTTTGTGAATAATAAATGTAGGATTATATGTTATTTTAAATGAATAATTCCAGCAGTTTCATTGCATATTTAGTTGATGTCTTATTCTCGTAACTTTCAATGAATATGACTTTCTATTATTGTTCTGAAAAAACAATCAAAATGAATTATGTATCATGGAAACTTTAGGAACAACGTCATGTATATCTTCGACAACATTATTATTTGATGTTCTTTGTCGGAGACGCGCCGAGGAGTGACTCATGTTTCCTGTCTTAATAATGAAAGATGAACGATTATATACATGGTTATCTATAAATATGATGCTAGATATGTATGTATAACATCAGAAATGAAGTTCCATAACAAAACTGACCTAAAAAGTTATTTTTGAAAAATTAATGAATATAAACGAGTCAAAATTGGGTGAAATGGCTCCTCGAATTGTTGCTCATTGAGGGTAATTGTGGCATATTGAGTTCGGTGTCAAACGGATCCTCTAATGAGATTTCTCTCTATATGGGGGTGGGAGAACAATGAAATAATTTTCATACATGCGCCATGTTCGAAACCTACCAATACAAAATATAGTTTAATTAGTTATGCATAAAAGGTATAGAATCTGTATATGTACTTTTAAAGTAAAATTTAGGTAATCAACATAAAATTAATTTCAATTACAATACCTCGCATGCATAACTTTCTCAATTTAAGAATCATAATACTACTTATTATCGTCACTAACATCATCACCACTGGATGAACTAAGATCATTCTCACCCTCAAAAAATTTGTACTCATCATCATCTTGAACATTTACATCGAAATTTTAATTCTTACCGAATCTAATCATGTTAGGAACCAAAGCATTCAGTCATATTTGATTCATCTTGATATTATTCAGCCTTTATTTCTCATATTCTACACGACCCGCGCATTTAGGTTCGAGCCATATTTTTTCTTTGGGGACATATTTTCAACTAAATAGAAAAATAAAATAAAATTAACATCACATTAAACATGAAGAATGACATATTTCAAAGAGCTCAATATGGGAACATATGTCAACTAAATACACAGTAATATAATAGCTAGTATATACAGTTAGTAAAAAGGACACTTTCGTAATATTTTTCCTCCAACAAAACAGTTAGCATATAAAAGTTAGTAACAACTAGTAAATAATAGTTTCACTATTTATATGATCACACTAAGTGAATCTACTACGTATGAACCCGAGGTTTACAATACCACAATCATCAATTACTTTAGCAAATTTTGAGGCATTTCACGCATTACGAATTGCACTTGATACAAGACATAACTTGATTAATAAATTTGTCCACATACAAAACAAAATAGAAACACAAGATTTAACATTACATATTGGTATCAATATCGTAATCAGAATCCATTTTCTCCCCATCTTCTTTGTTATATCCATTCTCTAACATTGTTTCATCATCAATGACGTCATCATCAATGTTTTCCCCCATTGGTTGTAGAACCCTATCATTAGGGATAATCTTGGGAATTGCATCATTCCTATAAAATTGAACGGTAGTATCTTCAACGACGTCTGGGATAACACCCATTATTTTGACTTTTTGGAATACATCACTAGATACACGCAATTCTATTGCCCCAATATCATCGTCATATAACTCTGGTACATCCCACATTCCCCGATGTTGGACTCCTTGTCGATTTTCCATTGTGCACCCAACTTTGTATCATTGACATAGAAAACTTGTTACACCTGACTAGGCAAAACAAATGGATCATCTTTACACCACCGACTCTTTATATCAATACTCATGAAATGAGCATCCGTGTGCATTGTCTTCTTACTACCGGTGATGAACCATTCTCATTGGAACAAAATGTCTTTATGCCCATAAATATATGTCATCTCATAAATTTTTCATAAGTAATCGTAAGTGTCTAGCTCACGACCCTCGTGTTCCCCTTTAGAGACCAACCCGTTGTTCTGACTCCTACGATGTATGTCTCGGTCCCTAGTATGGAATCGAACTCCATTACAAATGAAACACGAATACAAATTCACTATCATGTTAGGTCCATTTGCTAATGAACAAAGCTCATCAGTTGCTTTAGGCGACCCTTGCGCTCGTAAAAGATTCATCTACATGAACAATATATGAAAGTTGTATTAGATTAATGTTAAAGTAATGCAAAGTAACTTTCTTTGTATATCATATCCGTTCTTTAAACCACTTCAGAATTTTTTGGCGTTGAATTTGAGTTATGACACATCCATTTGGAATTCGAAGTAGACTTTTGTGTTCCCTAATTAGAGAGGTTTGATTTATTAATAAAATGGATAATCAAATAAAAAGATTCAATATTATGAATATTACAAATCTGAAACACGTACTCTAGATGTCGCTCAACCTCGTCGTCGTTATACAACACAAACCACTTATCCTTATTAAGCTACTTTTCAGATACGTCAGGAGCCCTTGAGATATGCCCGAAAGGACGAATATTTTGGTTAAAGACTATTAACCTTAGGCCACGTTCGCCGCCATCACAATTTCATTCTTCTCAGTTAAATACGTTTTTAACATGGATGAAGTACATTGAGCAAAAAGTCAGACACTCTTTCATAATGTACATCTCTGCAATGGAAACTTCAAGTCTGACTCGATTAGATACAAATTATTTCAAAGTTTCGAGAAACCTCAATGTTACTAATAGTTAGATGATTGTTACACATTTTATGCATTTTGTAAGGTATTAAACTAAATGAATGTTAGAATAATAAAATTTACTTTTCAATCGAAAACATCCATCGATAGTGTACTAGTCCAACAAGTTTGGCCTCATGTGCCAAATGAACCACCAAATGCACCAGTACATCAAAGAATGTCGGGGGGGAATTTATCTCCATTTTTCAAAGTATCAAAATTATGCGTTCCTCTAATTTCTCCAAATCTGTCTGCACTACTATTTTAGAACATAACTCCTAAAACCATTCACCCAACTCAGCCAGTGTAGTACAAATATCTTTAGGAAGGTATCCACGTATCCTAATGGCAATAAGTCATTATAACAAGACATGGCAATAATGACTTTAAGGCCCAATAATTTACCAGCTTTTGTGGTCACACATCTTGAGATATTAGCAACATAACCATCTGAATACTTAACTGATTTTAAAAAATCATATAAACACTCCCTCTCCTTTGGGGTCAATGTATATATTGCAGGAGGCTTGATATAAGACCCATCAGGATGATTTTGTAAGTGCAACTCCTCCCTTATGCCATGTCTTCTAGATCGAGGAATGCTTTTCCTGTGTCCTTGTTCTTCCTATCCATGTTCAATATAGTTCAAAGAAAATTGTCACATATATTTTTCTCAATGTTCATCACATCAAGGTTGTGACAAAGCTTTAGTTTTTTCCAATGCAGGAACTCGTATAAGATGCTTTTCTTTGTCCAGTTCAATTCTGTTAGGTCACAAGGCATTTTCTTATTGCTTGGATGCTTTATAAACTTGACATCTGATAAGAAATTCAATTGATTTAGTATTTTTTTTCATCAGTAACTCCAAGGATTAAATTTTATTCTCAGACATACCATTAAATGCCTTACTCCTTCGCTAAGTATAGTCCTTGGGCAAGTAACATTGATGGTCCAAGTAGCCAATCTTACTTAGTAGACGTTGAGATAACGTATCCGAATTACATGGGGACAATCAATATAACCTTTTGTACTCCACCCAGATAAGTTACCACAAGGAGGAAAGTCATTTATTTTCAACATTACAGTTGCATGCATCCAAAAATTTTGTTGACTAGACGCATCATAAGTGATTATACCATTTTGCCACAACCCTTTCAACTCATCAATCAATGGTCGCTAGTAAATATCAATTTCTTTTCCTGGGGCATCAGTCCCGGGAATAAGTAAAGTCATCATGAAAAAGGGATCCTTCATGCATTTCCAGGGTTCCATGCTATATGGCATCAATACCATAGACCACATACTATAAGAGGTGCTCATGTTCCTAAAAGGGATGAATCCATCGGTGGCCAGGCCTAGCCTCATATTACGGGGATCCCAAAAAAACTCAGGATAACATTGATTAAAGTCCTTCCACTCCTCACAATCAGTTGGATGCCTTAATCATATCATCCATGTTCTTATCATTGTGCCATCTCATTCCCGTATCCATATTTCTTGACATAAACAATCTTTGCAACCTAGGTGTCAATGGGAAGTAGCATAGTACCTTCTAAGGTATCTTCTTACCATTGCCACAATAGGGATTGTATTTAGACTCCCCGCATATTGGACAATTATTAAGAGACGCATTCTTCTTCCAAAAGAGAGCACAATTATGTTGGCATGCATGGATTGTCTCATATCCCAAGCCTAATTCACGTAAGAGCTTTTTGGCTTCACAAATTAACTTCGAAACCAAATTTAAAGTCAGAAGATTCCATAATACCTCCATCATCATGCCAAATGACTTATTGCTCCATTTACCCACGACCTTCAAATGAAACATTGTAATCATAAATTTCAATAGCATATATGTTTTGCAAATCGAGTACACCTCACGTTGGGTAGCCTTTAATAGATTTTCGATATTTTGCACATCTTTTGTTTTGGTGTTATCATACGCTTCACCTGTCCCAAAATCAACTGGATCACGCCCCATACAAGTCCCACGACATTAGTCTTCTACCAATTCAGGTAAATCATCATCCTCGTCTTCATTATCACCAATTTCGGCATTTGCATCATCTTCAAATTCATCAATTTGATGTGGCGATATCGATTCACGATGATGCACCCAATTCTTATAACTTTCATTATGCCATATCGTACTAAATGAAACATCATAACATGCTCAGTGTGCCAATAACAAATATAGCAATTATTACACGGTCATTGGATTATACCATTTTTGCTCACTTTGGCCATTGCCTTGTCAACAAAAGGTTTCGCTCCCTCACATTAGTGCTCACCTACTCTGTGCCTAAGTGTCATCCAACTCTTATCGAACTCTTCTATATCTGTTTATTGAGATATTACATAAACAACAAAAGATGAATTAAATTTTACTTAAAAGTTACCTTTTTCCTTGTGTATTTCATACAAAGTAATATAATTTGAACTGTTATCGACCCTCTCCATATTCACTTATTGAGACGGTATACGAATAATAAATGATAAATTAAATTTTACTTAGAAGTTACAATTTCTTCCCTTGTGTATCTCATATAAAAGAAAAAGAATTTAATTTCATCGTTAACACAAGATGCAATATGAATCCTATCTCATCCATCTCCTCTAAGGTTTGAGTGATCCTATCCCATTCAAGACCACATATTTATGTGATACACTTAGCAGCTCATCCACATTGTTCCAATCTAAGGAAAATTCGGCAGCATCTTCCCATAGTTCTCCAAGTACACGACATATATTCGCAAGTGTTGGTGCGATTTCAATTTACCAATTGAAATAACACTCAACACAGCATCAATCTAGTATTCTAAACAAAGAACATTAAGAGATGGTAGCAGAGCTTCCCCCAAAAATATCAAGTGAAAGCCACTAAGTACATTATTATTCAGAAACTATGTTGTCCCAAATTTTCCAAACGGGACAATTCGAGAGATCTCATTATAGGGGTAATGACTCTCGAACGGGTCTAAGGATATTGAATGCGTATGCATAAGAACTAGAAGTCTAGTATCTATGCGCAGTATGTGTAACTCAAGACGTTTAAAATTATGTATAATTTTACCCTACTTTTAATTCATGTTTTAAAATTTATATTCCCACGACATTCTATTACCAATTAAAAACTACTACTTAATAACACTATCTCCCCCTTTTTTATTCTCAAATTCTAAAACAAGCCTGAAGTATATGTATAGAACCTAAAACTATCAATCAATTTTTGAATTTCAAAACTCATTGGTTGGACATTTTATAAAATCTAAAGTTTTCACGTTGTATGCATAACCTATAGTGGCTATTACCATTTTTAAGCATTATAATCAAGAAAGACAAAAACTAATAATAAAAATTAAACATGAATATCTTTATTGAAGTGAAGAATAATGTTGGGAATGAGTTATAATAAAACCTTAAACAAGTATTTTCATTGTATAAAAACTAATAATAAAAAACTATCTGCTAATAAAACTACCAATCAACATTAGTGTTTTCACTAAAACTAATAACAAAAACATGAATACCTTAAACATATCGGATTAACAACTCTCAATCAATATTAACAAAGCCTAATTAATTTCAATATAAATTTACAATACCCAAACAATATTAACATCACATTCTTAATTTCAAGACCTAAATAACAACAGCCAATTAATAACAATAGCTAGTTTCTTTCTCATCAATTAATTCAATTTAATTTATAAACATTATAAACTTAAAAAAATAGAAACAACCCAGAATGATTGAATATACTATTGTTCGATTTTGATCAAAATGATTTATTATATTAACATCATATAAAATCGAAGCTTATATTAATAATATGCTTGCAAAATCAAAGCTTCAAACAAACGAGTTTGCGAATGAGGAAAAATTGAAACTTCGATTTTATTATTGACAATCGAACCTCAATTATACAAGTATTGATTTTTCTCAAATAAACAACCTTAAAAATCGAACCACGGTCTACAAACTATGAACTGCTTCGAAGGAGGAACTTGGAAGATGAAGTTGGAGAAGACGACATCGGGTATGGAGGAGAATCAGGTGGGTGGTTTAGAGGACATGTGTTTCTCCATTTTTTTTAGTCTTAGTGTTTTCTTCTACCAAAAAAAATATGTAATTAAAAAAATACTTTTGACATCATAATTTACTTTATTTTCAAAATTCATTTATTTTTTTCAACACAATCTTACGTTTCCACAAGTTAGGTGATGTTTGGCAACATGTAATTTTGATGCTAAAAGATAAATAGTATTCCTCATCTAATTTTTCTACCCTCCCGCTTAAAATTTTCACATTTGGCAACAAGTTTTATTTTATGTTGCCAAAAGTACAATGTAGAATCATCTTTTGGCAACATAAACAAGATTTTGTCTCCAAAAGCGTATTTTTGGCAACAAAACTAGGTTATGTAGCTAAATATTATTGCCAATGCTGCGAATTATTATAGTGTGACTTTCTCAACTTAGGAAATATTTTATGCATACGAATGTTGGTGACTCACTCAATTTCGGGGAGATTTTGTGCATTCACATGTTGGTGACTCGCTCAATTTAGGCGAGAATTTGTGCATACACATGTTGGTGACTTGCTTAATTTAGGAAATATTTTGTTCATAAACGTGCTGGTGACTCGCTCAGTTTAGTCGAGTTTTTTGCATACACATGTTGGTCGCTTGCTCAATTTAGGTGACATTTTGAGCATACACATGTTGGTGATTAGTCTAAATCATGACGAGATTATTTGTCTATAGTAGTGTTAGCGACTCATCTAAATTTAGACGATATTTTATCCACACACATGCAGGTGACTCATCCAAATCAAGATGATATTATTGTGCATACACATGTGGGTGACTCGTCCAAATCATGATGAGATTTTTATGCATACACAAGGTGATGACTCGTCTAAATCACAATTAGATTTTTGTGCATACTCATACGAATGAATCATCCCAATCACATCGAGATTTTTGAAATAGTGTCGGTTAGGAGGCCTACAAATTTGGGAAGATTTTTTAATATCATGCACTGATGAGGGAGACTTGCCATAATGTTGGTAATGTTCTGTCATATAATGCACATTTGTAGGTGATTTACCACCATCGTTAAGAAAAAAATTCGATAAAGTCAATTTGTATGTATTTTTCTTTATTCCGTGTTTTGATAAAACTCTTTCATTTGTAGGTTAGGACTTGAGAATGTTGAACTTTCAAGCCTATAACGTGGTTTCTTAAAGATGTAGTGGCCAAGTCAGAAGATTTACATCATCTTGTAGTGTTGCGTGCTTGTTTCCATCTTCATGTTCCCAAGATCTCTTAATTATGGATGTGTATATATTTTGATACTTAGAAATTTTATTTTTCAGTGTTAGGATTTTATTAAATAATTTTAAAATCTTATATAATGATTTTATCCTTTTAATATTTTTAAACACAAAATATTTTTTCGAGAGGTCATTCGAACGAGTCTTGGTACCTCTTTAGATCACGTTAACGTTCTAACAAAACTTCAAATGAGATAAGTTTTTCCCTTTGCTGGAATCTCATTGGAATTGTCGTTTGAAAGTTGTTCAAATGAGATGCATGTCTTCGTTTGAACGAGCATGAAATTTTTTCATAAATATGATATTTTCCAAATGGATTTTCATCCTTATCTCTTTTTCAGAAAACCTCCAATAAATAGAAGTGCAAATCAACATTTTTAATACATGTTTTTTGATTTCTTATGAGTTCCCAAACTTCTCTAAAATACGTTTTGTGCTTAACTAAACCTTAGTTTATATGCAAACACTTTAGATTTAGTGAAAGTTCCCAATATGTGTTTTAAACAAAACCATTTTTTTCTCTGAAAATTATCCAACTTTTAATTATACACCAATCCAAGTTGTGAAAACCCAATTTTTACTTTAAACCAATTTTATCTTAATTAATCCTAAACATGCATCTGGAGATTACAGAAAGTAAAATAAAGTAAACAATACTCACAACGCCGAATGTACGAGGAAAAAACCCAAAACGGGAAAACAACCTCGGACGGCCCAAGCCAGACTTTCACTATGAACAATGGATTTACAAAGACAGATTAGCCTTACTCAATGACTCGATCCCCAAGGGTCTTGATGTTCCTTCTGATCTTCAACCGTTCTTCAATAGTTCCCACGTAGAAATTTCATCTTTCACGATACCTGTCCACAACACTCGACTCCACGAATGTCTCGATGTCAACCGATTGGCTTTGATTCGTCTACGATGTCGAACAAGAAGTCCTTCTCTTTTCTTCAC
This sequence comes from Sambucus nigra, assembly GCA_949130495.1. Taxonomy (NCBI): domain Eukaryota; kingdom Viridiplantae; phylum Streptophyta; class Magnoliopsida; order Dipsacales; family Adoxaceae; genus Sambucus; species Sambucus nigra. The sequence goes on from OX422217.1 coordinate 347,684,901, forward strand.
CGCAAAACCCTTTATGTTCAATGATAGAACAAACTTCTTTGGTGCCGCAAGATCACGTAAACATAAACTAATGATAACTCAGATCTTTGCAAACTCTAAGGATGTGACCTTAGAAAAATATGTGCAAATAAGTTTCTGGTTCGAATACTGTTTTCCAGAATGCACACCTACGAAACTCTGACACAAACACGCTTTAAATAACAATTAAGCGCCACCTCAAAATACGTGTCGTTTGAACGATAATGCCACATCATTCGCATGAAATAGGCTTCTCGTTCGAGCGAGATCCTTATGTCGTTTGGACGAGCTGACGTATTTTGACTTTTAGTTCAAAACGTCTTTTTTAATGGAGATCCAAATAAGTCAAACTCTATTTCGAGTATATCAGAATAAAACAGAGTGTAAACCTTTAAAACACTTTTAAAAACATTTTAAAATATTTTTCTTTATAAAAATACATCTTTATTTTTTATAAAAACAATTTTGAGCACCATTAATTATACGAATTCACGCCTGAGTGATCTCGGAATGCAATTAACTTTGAAGATGATTAAACTTGCACCAATTAAACTTCAGCATGATTTAATTCTTTTGAAGCTTTGCCGCAACGTCTTTAATTTTCTTCAATACTTCATAGACCAAGTGGGATCATGACAAAATAAAAATCTCCCTATGACATATTACAAACAAGTTTTGTTCACGGAATTAAGTCAAAATAATACAGGGACTCAATTGGAAATTTATGTCCTTACAAATCTCCCCCTTTGACTATTCCGGGACAAAACTAAACCAGTGAAATGCCTAAGTCGGGCTGTTAAGTCGTATGACACCTAAATCCCATCCCATAAACCCAAAATAAAAAATTACACGACACGGACTAGTATATGTATCACCAGCAACCATGAACTGTATGAATGTGATGTAGACTTGAAATCTCGAATCACTGAAGCATACCTACACACATGAAACAGATAAACAAATACCCAGTGAAGTATGGAGTAACAAAGGACACCAATATATATATATCCAAATGATACCAAACAATAATAGATACCAATATGAATAATCTCTAAAAAAATCATTTGTTAAACAATTTGAGGGGCAAAAAGATGCCAATGTGTAATACCAATTTGAGATACTAATTTGTAAACATATGTAAACCAAAACATGTTCAAATCTCCCCCTACATCACATACATCTCTCCCCCTTTTATCTCGAATAGACAATCCGATGAAAAGATAAACCCATCAAAATATCTAGCGTGGGAATATACCAATTTGAATCAAAGAGAAATCGATAGATAATCATGAAACAGCCAGCTAAATGGGATCAAGAAATGACAAATCAGTAGCTAGTAAACCAAATAAATCACACAAAGAATATAGCAATCTAATCAGGTGTGATAAACGGACTATATGCAAAAATATGAATTTTGAACCAATTAAAACATGCATATAAACCAATCAGTCCAGAAACACTATTAGCTGTACCGAAAATATACCAATTTAAACCAGAGGACTGCAAACTAATCAGAAGCAAGAGATCAGCCTGTCATTCAAACGATCCAGGGACGTCTCTCAAATGAGTTGAGGACGTCGCTCGAACGAAGTACAAATGTCATTCGCGCGAGATGGATATGTCACTTGAACGACTTCTCGCGACCTATCAAAATTTTCCAGATTCCTAGAAATATTATATAATATTGCCCAGTGAAAAAATTTCGATAAAAAAAATTCCAAGAAGGGCTTGACAGAAACAAAACAGTGTTAAAACAGAATGCATTTAACACAAAATGCAAAAACTCATAAAAACTAAGAATGTGAGTTACATGCAAACATAGTATCGATGTGCTCAAACATGGATATGGAATGAATGGGCGTGAAACTACAACAAATGAGTCACAATTCTAACACATCAAAATGTTCAAGAAGATCTAATTGATATCTATAAATCATCAAACTTTATTATAGCCATATGACAATTAAAGTGTGAGCTTAATGAACTAAACATACTACATGCGCACAAATCTAGAATTTTGACGATTCTACAAATAATAGCGTCAAATTGCAATGTTTTCAACATGAGGATTAGTTGTGCAAACCCGTTTTAAATTTTTTAATCCATCCAAACTCCCTCAATAATATCATATTTTCTTTGGAATGAACTAAAATAATTTGGCCATTTTCTTTGCATATTTCATTTTCTTTTGGTCTCTTTTAAACGGTGGCTTTCACGATGAATTAATTTTGAACTCTCGCAGCCCTTTCCCGTGAATCACTCATCATTTTTACCAATTTAAATCCTCACCGGAAACGGTTCTTACATGCACACTTCTCCTTAAGGTTATTTACGCATAAATGACAAGATTGAGATAAGAACGCCTCACCAAATTCAAATATGCAAGAGAAGCCAAACATCCATATAAACTCGTGCATGTGTGCGATGTTGGCATATATACAAAGTCGAATCAAAATGCATATCAACTTTGAAACAACCCCATATAAACAATGGTTAAAATCATTCTAAGCATCGATAATAATGACCTAATGTCCTAGCCACATGGACATGAAACAATGGGGGGGGGGGGGGGGGGGTTCAAGCACACCAATATGCCACATCAAACATGTAAACTCAAAAATAAAAATCGAAAATCTTTTTGGCTTTTCATATTTTGACTCAAATAAAAGCAAAATCTTTTTGGGTTTTTCAAAAGTTTTCCCAAAAACAAAATCTTTTTGGATTTTTTAAAAAAATTTCTAAAAAGAACAAAATCTTTTTGTATTTTTTCAATAGGACTCAAACAAATGAAAACTATAATATAAAATGATACACATGTCATAAATACTAGTAATGAATATATCTTGAAGAAAACTAGTATATGACAAATATGGCAACATTATCATCCTTTAGATTTAGCATGGGAAGAATCAAGTGCAACCAAATTAGAATCATGAAGTTTAATTCCTAAATCCACTAAATCTGATTTTCTAACCCAAGTAGGTGTAAAATGACGCGTGGGGGTTTTGGTAACCAGGGAAACTTTATTCCTAAACTCCCTAGGAGCTTGTCTAAGGTGGTAATAATAATGCCTAAGGTGACCTTTCCTATCACAAAACGTGCAAGTGTAGCGATGGTGGGAATGATTACCTATATGTGGACCTTTTCTAACCTTCCTAGTGTTTCTCACACGTGCGGGGGTAATGGGAACAACACTCTCATTAAAACCTAAACCTCCCATATCTCCCTTAATTTGGACGGTGCCTAGGATCTTAGATAACTTCTCCGACCTAGCCTCCAAATCAAACTTGACTCTAGACGAATCTCTTAATCTCTCCTCCAACTCGTGAATCCTAAACTCTAACAAACGCCTAGACTCCTCAAAAACTAAAATCTCCTTTTTCAAGGACTCCATCAAACCACGGATATTATCTCTCTCTTTCTCCACAAACACTAGTTTCTCCCTAAACTTCTTCTCTCGTTCCCTAAGATCCTCAATCAAACTATCATTATTTTCTATAGCACGCTCATTCAACATAGCTTGCAATTTAGATTTAGCCTTTTTCACCTTCACTGTTTCGGCATACAACTCTTTCACATCTACCTCATCCTCATTACTCTCTTCTCCCTCACTAACATGGGATTCACTCAAAACCTTCTCAGAAGTGTCATGCACATGAGAATCGTCATCACTCACATGACATGCCATAAATGCAACAAAGTTACGATCAATGGGGGAACTCTCTCCCTCTTCCGGATCACTATCACTTAAGGTGGCATTATAGACAATGGGTTGCTTGTCCTCTTTCTTAAGTCTAGTGGGACACTCCTTAACTTTGTGACCATACCCCTCACACCCAAAACACTTATCCGACTCATCTCTCTTTGGTTTCTCAAACTTATCCTTAGAGGTGGGATCTACTTTGTTGTTCTTGAATTTTTCAAATTTCTTAGCATCTTTCGATTACTTTTGAAACTTAATAATTTTTTTAAATTTCTTTGCCAACAAAGCAACATCCTCAAAATCGGAATCGGAATCTGAAACTTTAATTTCCTCCTTTCGGGTTTTCAAAGCAATACCCTTTTCTTTCTTAGGCACTTACTTGGAGGTAATCATGTCAATTTCATAGGTTTGTAAGTCACCTACAATCTCTTCTAGTTTCGTCGACTCTAACCTACCCAAGGAGTTTAAAATGGTCACTTTCGCATCAAACCTACTAGGCAACAACCTAAGGATTCTCTTAATGACACGGTTGTCAGGAAATTTCTCACCTAGGTTAAACGACAAGTTGACAATGTTGGACAACCTAGCATAAAGCTCATCAAAAGTCTCACTCTCTAACATCCTAATGGTTTCAAACTGTGTAGTGAGATTTTGAAGCTTCGACGCCCTAATCGTGCTAGTGCCCTCGTGAGTGAGTGCCAAAATATCCCAAGCCTCTTTTGATGTTTCACAAGTCATAATTCTATTATATTCATCATGTGTGACATGTGAAGCAATAACGTGCAGACCCTTAGAATTATATTGTTCCATTCTTTATTCAGTTTCGATCCATGACTCAACAGGCTTTAAACTAGTAACCTCACCTACAATAGTGACAGGGGGTGTCGAACCTTTCTCAACTGCTAGCCATAACGTCTCTTTTAAAGGAGATCCAAATAAGTCAAACTCTATGTCAAGTATATCAGAATAAAACGTACTGTAAACCTTTAAAACACTTTTAAAAATATTTTTAAAAAAATATTTATAAAAATACATCCTTATTGTTTATAAAAACAATTTCGAGCACCATTAACTATACACATTCATACCTGAGTGATCTCGGAATGCAATTAACTTTGAACATGATTAAACTTGCATCAATTAAACTTCGGCATGATTTAATTCTTTGAAGCTTTGCCGCAACGTCTTCAATTTTCTTGAATACGTCATAGACCAAGTGGGATCGTGACAAAATAAAAATCTCCCTATGATATATTACAAACAAGTTTTGTTCACGGAATTAAGTCAAAACAATACAGGGACTTAATTGGAAATTTATGTCCTTATATTTAGTATTAATCTTGAGAAAGCAGTGTGATATTGATTAACTCGAATTCGTAAATTCCAATTGTAAACTTATTTAATTAGAGTCAATTTTTAAACCAATTGAATTAAACCCTAACACATGCATCTAGGTGAGTGAAATCAAACCATCACAAACAAAATAGCTGACACACAGATTTCACAAAAAAACGCAAAAAGGGGAAACCTCTTATTTTACTAATAATACTCACAATGGTTACAAGTGAAATCTCCAATGAATATCCATAGATACCCACAAGAACACACAGTTCTGAATTAGCCCGGGAACACCCACGAGTACTCCCTATGACACGCAGTCAACGTCATCCTAGTACCTCCCTCAAGTGGCACCTAGATCAGTAGTAGGTTATCCTTCCTACAAGAGAAACTATAGCAAAGATGTATATCAGGTTCCAAAACAATTCACTAAAGATTGGGATTTTTGTGAATTGAAAACAAAGGATTAAAACCCTAAATGAAGAAGACAAAGGTAATCTGCAGTTTGCAGTTTATACATAAAGAAATTCGCCAGGTCTTCTTAAAAAAACAGAGTGATTTAAAACGCTTTACATAGAAAAGTTGAGTCGACAACCATCATTTCGCTTGAACGATGCCATGTGTCACTCGAATGACTTTAGCCTTTCGTTCAAATGACCAGGTGCCAAAAAAAAATATTCTGTTAAAAAATTCTGACTCAACACTTAGAAAAAATTCTTTGAGGAAAAACAACACCTCAACACTTAGAAAATATTTTACAAAAAATATCCCAACACTTTAAATGAACCGTTAAGGTACTTAAACGCATCCTTACCAAAATTAATCTCGCACAGGCTTTGAATGTTGATACTCGGATCCGTTTTCATGAATCTTCAAACTTGAACGTTTTCTTCAACGGTTTATATAAGTATATGACAGACATTAATGTAAAAGGACAAAATATGTCTTTATAAATATCCCTTATGTCTACGCAGGTAGAAAATAAAAACATCCGAATTATAAAATCAAAATGCCTATACAAATCTAATACCCTCCCATGATCCCAAAAGTGAAAAGGTACTAAACATGTAAGATAAAAGCTTTTCGTCAAAAATATTCAACATCAAATCTTCACGCTTTTTCTCATCACAGTGTGTAGCATACGATCATCAATCTTTGTACCTATGCACATGGGAAAAACCATATACCTTCATGACGTATCGAGCTAGAAATTAGATAAACATGACATCAAATCAAATATTGAATCTCGAATCTCCCCCATAATGTAAAGCTCCCCCATAATTTGGTCTCCCCCTTTCTATTTGTCCGAAATAGACAAGGAAAAGAATAAAGTAAAACAAACATGGAGTTGTCATGATAATCAAGCCAAACAACTACGATCATAAAGAGATACTCGAAAGCATTCCATAAACTATTTTTTATTTTTCAATTTTTTATACAAAAATCACACACCATGAATTTACACTAAGACAACCAAATTATGGAAACGACATGAATGGGTGTGAACAAATTCGATAGGAAAATCAATGCAATCAAACATAACATATGTGCGTGACGAATATGGATACTCCTAACGAATGATCTCAAAATCGTCTTTAGCTGTCAAAAATGTGAATTTATATGATATCGACTCAATCTAATCGACACATCAAAGTCTAAAATGATTTCCACACCAATGTCTAAAAATATGTAACGCTTTTTCATGACTTTCAAGGACGTGCAAGCCCATTTTATATTCCATTCAAACCCCCTCATAAACAATAATGCTTTTTATTTTTCTTTGGAGGTGATGAAAATAAATTATATTGGCCCACCTTTTTGGCATATTTTTCTTTTTATTGCCTTTGAATTTTTGGGGGGGATATTTTTCAACTTCTTTGGACCTTGGCTTCTGTTTTTGTGCCACACTTTTTCGATGTATGATTTTAAACATTGGCTTAATTAGAAAGGTTAAATGAGTACCTTTTGTAGCCCTTCCCCATTGTTCAAATATATCACACAAACTCACAATAATGGTTCTTACATGCACTACTTTCTTGTCAAGTTCTATATCATTTGGTTCGCTTTAAAGACATAATTAAGATGGAAACACTTTGACCAACATGTGATTTAGCAAGTACTATAATCAAATAAATCCGTGCAAGTGTGCATTAAAGGAAACTAAGAGTCAAACATGTAGGTAGTAATCTTAAATTACATCTTAATTACTCCAAACATTATAAGGCACAAAAATGAAATGATGACACATATCGAAACACTTTCAAACCATCAGATGGATACGGAACGAATTGTGACTTAGACATCCGAAATGTCCATTCATATATGGTGTAAAACAAAATACAAAACTCTTTTTCTCTTTTTCAAAAAAATTTATCAAAATAAAATCTTTTTGCTTTTTCAATTTTTTCTCAAAAAAAAATGAAAATCTTTTTGTATTTTTCCAAAAAAATTCAAAAACAAAAATATTTTTGGCTTTTCAAAAAAAATATCAAAAATAGAAAATATAATTAAAAAATGGTACACACTAGCAATAGGCATAAAATATCATCATGAAAATCATCTTATGCTAGCAAACAAGTCGAAACCTCAACCGTTAGGTGTGGTGGAGTTTTCCAAAGGTGGTCACATGCTATGAAAAGCATCCATGAAGTCATGTGTAGTCTTGACTAAAAACTGTACCTACTCCCTAAGATGTGAAAACTCTCTCATGTAATAATCTGGAGCATCATGTGTGGGTGCGTGTGTGAAAACACCTGTGGTAGCAAAACGTGACACATTACCCAACTTAAAATAAAACTCCTTAAGGTGTCGTCTCTTCTTACAATGGGAGAAAACATACACAGTCCTAGGAACAGCTTTCTCAAAATGTCTACGGCGCACTCTCCTAGCAGGTATGAAATGACTAGGTGGATAGGGTTGACAGCTATATAGATCAATTAAAAACTCGATAATCGGCGTGGAAAGTGGATGCACCGTCATGACCTACTTACAGTTTCTTAATATTATCCAAAGGGGAACCGAGGAACATATTTCCTACCTTCTTATATGTATCCTCTAAAGTGACCTTTACCTCCCGAACACGTTCAATATCTCTCTCTAATTGTGACACACAGGCTATAAGTTCACTATTCTCCCGATTTACGATGATCAACTGCTCACTCAAAGATACCTTAACCTTATCGAGTTGATTCGCCGATGCCTCAAATCCCCTCAAACTCTCAATCTCTCTCTCCAAATCAATCACCCTAAGACCTTATTCCTTATTCAGTTTCTTGGTCCTTAAGGTCTCGGTGTACAAATCTCTAAATGCAATCTGGAGCTCACTATCACGCTCACTAAAGCACTCATTCTCACACTCGCTAAAAACACTCAAACTATCGTCAGGGGTCTCACGTGTACATATATCCTCATCATCATGGGATAAACTAGGTGTGCTCACGTGACTAGCTAAAAAGGCAACAAACTTCCCATGTGAAGATTCATCCCCAGAATCTTTCACATCTTCCTCGCTATTGCTAAGAGTAGCTGGCATGGCAATCTTTTTTCCCATTCTCTTTAGCCTGATGGAACACTCAAATGTTCTATTCCCTCTACCCTTACATTGAAAACATCTTTCATCTTCCTCTTGCTCTTTCTCGCCTTCTTTCTCACTGTTCTCTTTAGCCTCATATTTCTTTTTATTTTTCTCAAAAAACTTTTTATTGGAAGATTTTTGTTTTGAAAACTTGAGAATTTTTTTGAAATTTTGAGCAATCATGGTCATATCAAAATCAGACTCGTCATTAAACTCGGACACACAAAGAATTTTTCAAAAAAAAATCAACATCACAAAATTTTGTGGAAAAATGAATTCACAACAAATTAATGAAACCTGCTATGATACCAATTTGAGAAAGTGGTATGATATTAATTAACTCGAATTCACAAATTCCCATTGTAAACTTATTTAATTAGAGAAAAAATTTAAACCAATTTAATTAAACCCCAACACATGCATCTAAGTGAGTGAAATCAAACCACCACAAACAAAATTGCTAACACACAAATTTCAGGAAAAATCCAAAAAAGGAAAACCTTTTATTTTACTATTAGTACTCACAATGATTACAAGCGAAATACGCAATGAATATCCGCAGATACCCACAAGAATGCGCACTTCTGAATCAGCCCAGGAACACCCACGAGTACTCCCTATAACATGCATTCAACGTCAACCCAGTACCTCCCTCAAGTGGCACCTAGATCAGCAGTAGGTTATCCTCCTTACAAGAGAATCTCTAGCAAAGATGTATCTTAGGTTTCAAAAGAATTCACTAAAGATTGGGATTTTTTTGAATTGAAAACAAAGGATTAAAATGCTAAATGAAGAAGACAAATGCAATTTGTTGTTTGCAGTTTATGAAGAAAGAAATTCACCAGGTCTTCTTAACGAAACCGGAGTGATTTAACACGCTTTATATAGAAAAGTTCATTCGAAAACTCTCTTGAACGAGATCATCATGTCGCTAGAACGACACCACGTGAAAATCATATTACCAGGTGCTAAAAAATTAAATTTTTTATTCTGTTAAAAAATTCGACCTCAATACTTAAAAAAATTCTTTAATGAAAAACAACGCCTCAACTAATAGAAAATATTTTAGAAAAAATATCCCAACACTTTAAATAAACCGTTAAGGTACTTAAGTTAAGGTACTTAAACATATCCTTACCAAAATTAATCTCGCAGAGGCTTTGAATGTTGATGAACTTTGATATTCGTGTCCGTCTTCATGACTCTTCAAACTTGAACTTTTTCTTTGAGGATTTGTAGTGGTATACGACATACACTAATGTAAACATGATAAAATATGTCCTTACACATCTTAATATGATTTGAGATCTAGTTTATGGGAACCTTTTATTTATTCTCATCATCTTTATGAGAATTCTTTTGTGTTAAGGATTATGTACTAGATTTTTTTATATACAGTGGACTCCGTATTGCATGACGGTTACATTATTGTTCAATGGATATCGAGACAACACTAAATTAGGAAAATGGTCACTGACTTGGGGCCGTGACCAGGCCTGTGGGTCGCGGACCTTGTCCCTGAACAAATCGAGCGTGACCAAATCCATGGGTCACGAATAAAATCCCTCATCGAGGAAGGTGGCCATGGACCCTGTCATCATGGAGAAAGCATTACTAGGCTTCCTATTGGTAACAAACAATAGCCACAACAATGGCCCTGAGATACCTCCAACTGGTCACAAACCCATGATGTGACTTAGTATAATGCTATAAATGGTCAAGCAAGTGGTTATGTCCAATAGTCGTGACTAACTATAATATCTTTAGAGTACGATCACATCCATGAACCAAAACCAAAAAAATCACGAACAAATGGTCACGGCTCTAGGTCGTGACCATATCTAACTGTGATAAAAAAATATAGTTATGACCCAAAGTTGCCACCATATTTAACTAGAAAAATAATACGGGTTATTTGGGTCATATTCCTAAACCGGGAGTTTTGCGACTGCGCAACTAGTGGCTACATGTTACGTTGGATGTGCATGAGTTGTTCGTGCTACTCTCGGTGTTGTTTGGTGGCTGTTGGTGGTCTTGGCCCGCTCACGGCACATTTTCAAGACTAAGTATGCTTGTGTCCAAATGCGCGTTATATTCTCAAATAGAGAGTTTAGCAACTATGCGGTCGGTTGCAACATGCTACATTAGACATGCACAACTCGCAATGCCATTTTGGATCCATTGGTTGTCTCGGCCTGCTCGCAGTACATTTTTTAGCCGAAGTGTGCTTGTGTTCAATATTGGGTACTATTATCATACCGTGAGTCCCACGACTACGCGTATAATTGGTACATGTTACATTTGATGTGCACGAGCTATTTGTGACACTCGTGTTGCTGTCTGGGGGCCTTTAGGGGTGCCAATCCCCCGCGGTATGTTTTTAAGACTGAGTGTGCCTCTTTTTAATTCGTGTTATATCCTCAAACTGAGAGTCCCGCGATGGAAAAGTCAATTTCTATGTGTCACGTTGGATGCTCACAAGGTGTTCATGCCAATCGCGGTGCCATTTGGGGGCTGTTGGTGGTGCTCACCCCCCGTGGCACATTTTCAAGCCTAAGTGTGCCTATTTTTAAATTCGTATCATATCCTTAAATCGGGAGTCCTGTATCGACGCGAATGATTTTTATGTGTCACGTTTGACACACACAAGGTGCTCATGCCACTTCGGTGCCATTTGGTAGCCGCTGGTGGCGCCCGCCGCCGCAACACATTTTCTAGCCTAAGTGTGTTTATTTTCAAATTCGTGACCTCTCCTCAAACAGGGAGTGCCATGACTGTGTTTATAACATGTTTGAAATCTATTTAGTTGTGGTTGAGTTTGTCCCATGTTGGGTTGGGCATATTTTGATGAAATAATTTGATGTTTGTGGGTTTCATCCCCAAAAACCCTCACGAGATGACACTCGTCCACTAGGGTAACCGAGGGGTTTAGTGGCTTATTGCATACGTTAAATGCAATTGTTCACCCGCGAAAGTGGAATTTATCTCTTTTGTACATATCTCCTTTTTTGTGGTTTGCTTGTAGTTCTTGTGGTTTCCTATTTCATTGCTAGGGACTAGCAATGTGTAAGTTAGGGGGTGTGATACAACGCAAATATTATGTATTTCACCCGTTAACCTACAGGTTATTAGTCCCCTCGGGTATCTTAATCCCTATACTTATGCTTGTTAACCAGACAACTTCGTATTTCTATATATACATGCTTTTCAAGGGTTAATTGAGCTTTTGTATGTATTTGGATGCTTAGTATGAAGTTCGGACGCTTTTCGAAAAAGTTTCGTTGATTATTACTGCTTCGGGGGAATTTATTAATGTGACAACCCGAATATAATTATGAGAAATTATATTTAAATCATGCTTATCTTATGTGATATGAATAATGTGATATTATTATATCTAATGTTAAGTGATTATGTTTATTATAATCCTACTTTCATAAATCATGAAAGGTCGAATTATTTACAAACACAAATTTTGTTGTTTTCGGTGGAAAGGTCCCTGTTAGAGACTAGTTTTGAACTTTATAAAATTATAAATGACTTGAGGTGAAAACTAGATAGTTGTATACATGTGAGTTAGGGTTGTAAAACAACAAACGGATCATCAAATGGATGCCCGAGTAAAGATTTATACCGAAATTACGAACAAAGGGCAAAGTTGTCCATTCCCTTTAAGTGGTATTTTGTCTTTTATTAAACCAAATGGTTTAATCTGATTGGTTGGCTTGGGAGGCAGCCTTGGCCGACCTTATACCCTTGAAATAGACTTATCCTTCAGACAAAATCATCCATTAAATGGTTTTAAGCTTAAGGAAAGAGAAGGTAGAAGTTTAGGAAGAAAAGTGAGGAGAAAAAATGTAGAAAAATCCGTAGAAATTACGTAAACGTCCCGAAGGTAATCCTAATTGCAAATCTTGTTATTTTTCATATATTTATGATTTATATGATATAAATCCTTTATTTGTTTATTGACCTTTCATGCTTGGGTGCATATGTATGAATGTATGCAAGTTTAAGTTAAGTTGAATGCATAAACCCTTAAAAATTTCTTTGTATTGAAACCCCTTGTATTCAAACTTGCATATCTCTTTGTGTGCTTACTGGAATTGAGAAATTCAAATTGGATATGAAATTAGACTCATATATTCATAATATATCTGAAAATTAGAATTTATATTCTTGTTTTTAGGCCGTAATGATGATTTCAAGTTGGTACATGGTTTCTGTTTTTATACTTCATTTCGGTATGCCTTGAGTTTAGTCAAGATTTTGAGATAGCAAATGAAGTAAAACAATTATGAAACTTTAATTATGTGCTATTCAGTATGTTTACTAAAAATTAGTTGAAAATCATGGAAAGTTATGCTGGAGAAAAATTATGAAAATTCTTGGAAGTTGAAGGAACAATAGAGGAGCTTGTAGGGCAGATTTCTTGTGTTGTAAAGAAATGGTCATAACTTGCTCTAGGAAGCTTGAAAAATTACACCGTCACTTGTAATGGATAGTATATTCATATATGTTTTCATATTGATGAGGTTGGACCCCTGTATTTGTACAATTTAGGAATATAGGATGGTTAAGTATGTAAGATAATAATTCCAAGCCGTACTGGGTACCCCTTGAATGAATGTTTGTATTTCGTCCTTACAAAGGGTACTTTGAGTACATGTTTCATGTGTATATACATTGAGGAGTATAATTTCATGTTTATTTGACTTTGGTTATAAATTCCTCATAAGGTATTTCCTACGGTTGAATGTCCGCAACTTTATCAACATGTATATCATTATTTTGCCTTTACCTATATTTTATGGAATGTGACTTAATTGGAATTATATTGTTGATGTATAGTCATGGAAAGTTACATAATTATGTTTGGATAATATTTATGATTGAGGTTCAGTACTAATTTAGTTGGATTGACAGGTGTAAGGCCTAATCAACCCAGTTCAGCTCCATCAGAAGAAAACGTGAATACATAGTTGTCAACCAAGGTGAGTGTACTCACTGGAAAGAGATATTGGTATCGTGTTATTAATATGATCATAATATAATGAATATGAAATTGTTCATTTCGGTTTATCGAAATGAGGGGTTACTCCTCGACCAGGAATGGGGGAGATTTGTCTATTAATGACAAGGGGTTACTCCTCGACCAGGAATGGGGGGAGAATTGTCTATTTAGACAGGATATGTGAATCATGATTCCGAAAAGTTGGTCATTCACTATGAATGAGCCGGATAAGTTAATACATAAGTATATGGACATGATTTACTGCATTTAAATTCATGCAGTAGTTTAGTAGTGATGCATTCACTGGGCTATTTTGCTCATGGTTCCTATGTTCACATTTTTCAGGTAACGCGATGTCACTGCCAAATCTAGGAGGTCGGGTTGGGTTAGCCAGGAATGGGAGAAACTATGATTTTTTGTAAATGTAAATGATGTAATTAAGTTAACTTATCCTTCAAGAAAGTTTTTATGGGAATGATTACTCTGATGTTGTAAAAAGGTTTTCAGTTATATGAATTTACAATGATGACTCTGAAATCAAAACTCGTGATTATGGTTTGGTTAGATTAATTATGGTTTGACTCACTTTGACTTTCAAACTTAATTATAAGTAACTGGGTTGGGGTGTGTCAGCTTTTGGTATCAGAGCCTAGGTTTTAGAGGTTCTGGAGTGAGAAGAGTCTAGATTTGGCAGTGAATGTTAGAAATATATTTTATTTGATACTAACGATTATGTTAGGAAAGATATGTATATTTGCATGTTGTTATATCTTTGATTCATTTCAGATATAAGATAATGGAGCGAGGGAATGTAAATGTGAGATTAGAAGATGAGGCTTCAAATATTCCAGCAGAAGCGGAGGTTGAGCAACCTGTTCAGATAAATGTGGAACCCGAGCCAGAACAACTGACAGATATGCAAAAAATGGCACATGCTATGACTCTAATGGCAGAGAAGCAAGCTAGATTTATGGCACTGATGGAAGAACAATAGACTAGGCAACTGGAGGCACAAGCCTTGGCTAGGGCTGAGGAGGTGATACACCGGGAAGAAAGAAGTACTTCACATGAGAAATTTATTAAGATGAACCCACCCTCATTTGAAGGAGCAGTTGATCCAGCAGAGGCAGAAGTATGGGTTAAAGAAATTGAACTTATCTTTGGGGTAATGAGGATGCCTGAAAATCAACAGGTAACCTTGGCGGCGTATATGCTGAAAGGAGAAGCTAAGTACTGGTGGGATGCCACGAAACATTTGTTGATTACTCCAGGAGGCAGGAATGTGATCTCATGGGATGCTTTTGTTAAAGCCTTGTATGAAAATATTTCCCCCCAATGTATCAAAAACAAAAGGAGAATGAATATTTCATGTTGAATTAGGGGAGTATGACAGTCAGAGAATATGGAGCTAAACTTACAGCCTTATCTCGTTTTGCTTCGAGGTTTATACGGAATGAGGAAGATATGTGTAGCCGATTTCTCGATGGACTAGAGTTAGTTATTAAATCAAGGCTATCGGCTTTAGAGACTGTTAATTATTCAGCCTTGGTGAATAAAGCCCTTTTGGTAGAAAATGACGTGAATGAAGCAAGAAGGAATCGAGAATGAGGTGTAAAAGAAGCAGATTCAATCCAAGTTATCAAAAAGGTAGTGATACAGAATATTCAAGACTTGAAGAGCAGAAACTTCAGCATGGTAGAGGTATGGGAGGTGGTTCGCAGAGGGGTGAGGCTAGTAGTGGAAGAGGCTCAGGAGCTTCAGCGCAAGCAGATTCGAACGTTTGTTTCTTTTGTGGTACATCGGGCCATATAAAAAGAAATTGCCCAAAGTTACAGAGTATAGAATGTTTCAACTGTCATCAGAAGGGCCATCTGAGAAAGAATTGCCCTATGCTATCAAGAGCAGTTTCAGTCAGTAGTGTGGGGCCTCATAAAGGATCCTCTCCAGGCAGTGCCACCAGGGGAAGAAGTACAGTACAAGCAAGTGGATCGAAGGCAGGAGGAAGAGTGTTTGCGATGACATTGCAAGATGCCCATGCTACACCTGAAGTGGTTACAGGTAAACTCTCTATTGCGAACAAAGATTTATATGCACTCATTGGTCCTGGATCTACGCATTCATTTGTGGCATTAGATATTGTTCCATATTTTTGTAGACCATGTTCATTCCTCAATTGTGCCTTATATATTTCTACCCCAATGGAAAGTGTAATTCTAGTTGAGCATGTTTATAAAGATTGTGTCTTACGAATGGGTGAGCGAGATTTCTATGTTGATTTGATTCCGTTGGCCATTCGGGATTTTGATATTATATTGGGGATGGATTGGTTATCATCGTATCATGCTTCCATTGATTTTTTTTGAAAAGAAGTTACATTTCATCTTCCTGGTGAACCCGAGTTCCAGTTTACAGGGGAAAGGAATGTTGTCCCTAATTGTGTTATCTCAACAATAAAGAGTAGAAAGTTATTGAGTAAGGGTTGTACGGGGTATTTAGCGTATGTGGTTGATGTTAGTAAGGAAGAACTTAAAGTTGAAGATATACCAGTGGTTAGAGAATTTTCTGATGTCTTCCCAGAAGAATTCCCAGGATTGCCACCCGATAGGGAAGTAGAGTTTTCTATTGAATTAATTCCAGGTACTGGTCCAATTTCTCTTTCTCCATATAGAATGGCACCAGCGGAGTTGAAAGAATTAAAAGTGCAATTACAAGATCTGATAAGAAGAGGTTTCATTCGGCCTAGTGTTTCGCCATGGGGAGCACCAGTGTTATTTGTGAAAAATAAAGATGTGACAATGCGACTATGTATTGATTATCGGCAATTGAATAAGGTGACCATTAGGAATAAGTACCCTCTACCTCGTATCGATGACTTGTTTGACCAATTACAGGGGGCCACAGTATTTTCAAAGATTGATTTGAGATCGGGTTACCACCAACTGAAAGTGAAGGATAGCGATATTTCCAAAATAGCTTTTCGAACTCGATATGGGCACTATGAGTTTTTGGTGATGCCATTTGGACTGACTAATGCTCCAGCAGTTTTTATGGATTTGATGAATCGGGTATTCCACCCTTTCATTGATTCCTTTGTGATTATATTCATAGACGATGTGTTGATTTACTCACGTAGAATGGAGGAACATGAGAAACATTTGAGACTTGTATTGCAGATTTTGAGAGAGAAGAAATTATTTGCTAAATTTAGCAAGTGTGAGTTTTGGTTGAATGAAATTGTGTTTTTAGGGCACGTGGTCTCGGGAAATGGGATTTATGTTGATCCAAAGAAAGTGGAAGCAATTGTTGAATGGGAAAGTCCTAAGAATCTGACAGAAATTAGGAGTTTCCTAGGATTGGCAGGTAACTATCGCAGATTCATTAAGGGATTTTTAGCAATAGCATTACCACTGACAAAGTTGACTCGTAAAGAAGTGAAGTTTATCTGGGATGAAGAATGCGAGAGGAGTTTTAAAGAATTAAAGAATTGATTGGTTTCAGCCCCTATACTTACTATTCCATGTGGGAATGAGTCTTTTGTGATCTATACAGACGCTTCATTTCAGGGGTTAGGATGTGTTCTTATGCAGAATGGGAAGGTAATAGCATATGCTTCCAGAAAATTAAAGACGCATGAACGAAATTACCCTACACATGACTTGGAGCTAGCGGCCATTGTTTTTGCTTTAAAGTTGTGGAGACATTACTTGTATGGAGAAACTTGTGAGATATTTACGGATCATCAAAGTTTGAAATACTTGTTTACACCGAAAGAACTGAATTTGAGACAGAGGCGTTGGATAGAGCAGATTAAAGACTATGATTGTACCATTCATCATCATCCTGGGAAGGCCAATGTGGTAGTAGATGCTTTGAGTCGAAAATCATCAGGGATGCTTGGTTGCATACGGTGTGCCCGTGTTGGAAATATTCTTGACTTGGCATCGATGGGGATTGAATTTAAGTTTTCAAAAAGCGGAGGATTATTAGCACATGTCACAGTGAGACCTTTATTGGCAGAACGCATACGAAGTTTGCAGATCAGTGATCCATTCCTTGAAAAGAAGAAACAAGAAGTTCAGGATGGTAGAGAGAGTGACTTTGAGATTAAGAATGATGAATCGTTGTGTTATAAAAATAGGATTTGTGTACCGAATGATCCACCCTTAAAGAAAGATATATTAGAAGAGGCACATAGTTCTATTTACTCTATGCATCCGGGAGGTACCAAAATGTACAGAGATTTGAAAGAATATTACTGGTGGAACAATATGAAACGTGAAATTGCAGAGTTCTTAGTTAAATGTTTAGTATGCCAGCAAGTGAAAGCAGAGCATCAGAAGCCGACAGGATTATTGCAGTCTTTGCCTATTCCGAAATGGAAGTGGGAGCATATAACGATGGACTTTGTTACAGGATTACCCCGGTCACCAAAGGGGCATGATTCTATTTGGGTGATTGTAGACCGATTGACGAAGTCAACTCATTTTCTCCCAGTTAAGACCACCTACACTGTTGACAAGTATGCACGTATGTACGTTGATGAGATTATCCATTTACATGGGGCACCAGTGTCAATTGTATCAGATAGAGATCCAACGTTCACTTCTAAGTTTTGGCCTCGTCTCCAGAATGCCATGGGCACAAGTTTGAAGTTCAGCACTGCATTTCATCCACAAACTTATGGGCAATCAGAAAGGACGATTCAAATATTAGAAGACATGTTACGAGCCTGTGTATTTGACTTCAAAGGTAGTTGGGATGATCATTTGCCATTGATGGAATTTTCATATAATAATAGTGATCAGTCGACTATTGGTATGGCTCCTTATGAAGCTTTATATGGGAGGAGATGTAGAACGCCTTTGTGTTGGGATGAAGTGGGTGAAAGGAAAATTTTGGGTCCTGAATTGATAGATATGACAACTGAAAAGATCAAAATGATTCGGGAACGGATAAAGATAGCGCAAAGCAGGCAGAAATTTTATGTAGATAAGAGAAAGCATCCATTGGAATTTCAGAAGGGAGATTTTGTATTCCTCCGTATTTCACAATGGAAAGGTGTTATGAGATTTGGGAAAAAGGGGAAACTAAGTCCAAGATACATTGGACCATATGAGGTGTTGGAAAGAATTGGGGCCCTAGCATAGAGATTAGCATTGCCTTCAGAGTTGTCTTGTTTACATGATGTGTTTCACGTATCGATGCTTCGTAAGTATTTGGCGGATCCATCTCATCAGTTGAAAACTCAACCAATTGAACTGAAGGAAGACTTGTCGTAGATCGAGGAACCAATAAAAATTATTGATCGTAAGGAGCAAGTATTGAGAAATAAAGTTATTTCCTTAGTTAAGGTTATGTGGATGAACCATGGAGATAAAGAAGCAACTTGGGAAATGGAGGATAGCATGAGGAAACAGTATCCCCATTTGTTTGGTAAGTGACCTTTATACTAAATTTCGGGGACGAAATTTTCTAAGGTGGGTGAGTTGTGACAACCCGAATATAATTATGATAAATTATATTTAAATCATGCTTATCCTATGTGATATGAATAATGTGATATTATTATATCTAATGTTAAGTGATTATGTTTATTATAATCCTACTTTCATAAATCATGAAAGGTCGAATTATTTACAAACACAAATTTTGTTATTTTCGGTGGAAAGGTCCCTGTGAGAGACTAGTTTTGAACTTTATAACATTATAAATGACTTGAGGTGAAAACTAGATAGTTGTATACATGTGAGTTAGGGTTGTAAAACAACAAACGGATCATCAAATGGATTTCCGAGTAAAGAGTTATACCGAAATTACGAACAAAGGGAAAAGTTGTCCATTCCCTTTAAGTGGTATTTTGTCTTTTATTAAACCAAATGGTTTAATCTGATTGGTTGGCTTGGGAGGAAGCCTTGGCCGACCTTATACCCTTGAAATAGACTTATCCTTCAGCCAAAATCAGTCATGAAAGGGTTTTAAGCTTAAGGAAAGAGAAGGTAAAAGTTTAGGAAGAAAAGTGAGGAGAAAAAGTGTAGAAAAATCTGTAGAAATTACGTAAACGTCCCGAAGGTAATCCTAATTGCAAATCTTGTTATTTTTCATATATTTATGATTTATATGATATAAATCCTTGATTTGTTTATTGACCTTCCATGCTTGGGTGCATATGTATGAATATATGCAAGTTTAAGTTAAGTTGAATGCATAAACCCTTAAAAATTGCTTTGTATTGAAACCCCTTTTATTCAAATTTGCATATCTCTTTGTGTGCTTACTGGAATTGAGAAATTCAAATTGGATATGAAATTAGACTCATATATTCATAATATATCTGAAAATTAGAATTTATCTCCTTGTGGTTAGGCCGTAATGATGATTTCAAGTTGGTACATTGTTTCTGTTTTTATACTTCATTTCGGTATGCCTTGAGTTTAGTCAAGATTTTGAGATAGAAAATGAAGTAAAACAATTATGAAACTTTAATTATGTGATATTCAGTATGTGTACTGAAAATGAATTGAAAATCATGGAAATTTATTGCTGGAGAAAAATTATGAAAATTCTTGGAAGTTGAAGGAACAATAGAGGAGCTTATAGGGCAGATTTCTTGTGTTGTAAAGAAATGGTCATAACTTGCTCTAGGAAGCTTGAAAAATTACACCGTCACTTGTAATGGATAGTATATTCATATATGTTTTCATATTGATGAGGTTGGACCCCTGTATTTGTACAATTTAGGAATATAGGATGGTTAAGTATGTAAGATAATAATTCCAGGCCATACTGGGTACCCCTTGAATGAATGTTTGTATTTCGTCGTTACAAAGGGTACTTTGAGTACATGTTTCATGTGTATATACATTGAGTAGTATAATTTCATGTTTACTTGACTTTGGTTATCAATTCCTCATAAGGTATTTCCTACGGTTGAATGTCCGCAACTTTATCAACATGTATATCATTATTTTGCCTTTACCTATATTTTATGGAATGTGACTTAATTGGAATTATATTGTTGATGTATAGTCATGGAAAGTTACATAATTGTGTTTGGATAATATTTATGATTGAGGTTCAGTACTGATTTAGTTGGATTGACAGGTGTAAGGCCTAATCAACCCAGTTCAGCTCCATCAGAAGAAAACGTGAATACATAGTTGTCAACCAAGGTGAGTGTACTCACTGGAAAGAGATATTGGTATCGTGTTATTGTTATGATCATAATATAATGAATATGAAATTGTTCATTTCAGTTTATCGAAATGAGGGGTTACTCCTCGACCAGGAATGGGGGATATTTGTCTATTAATGACAAGGGGTTACTCCTCGACCAGGAATGGGGGGAGAATTGTCTATTTAGACAGGATATGTGAATCATGATTCCGAAAAGTTGGTCATTCACTATGAATGAGCCGGATAAGTTAATACATAAGTATATGGACATGATTTATTGCATTTAAATTCATGCAGTAGTTTAGTAGTGATGCATTCACTGGGCTATTTTGCTCATGGTTCCTATGTTCACATTTTTCAGGTAACGCGATGTCACTGCCAAATCTATGAGGTCGGGTTGGGTTAGCCAGGAATGGGAGAAACTATGATTTTGTTTAAATGTAAATGATGTAATTAAGTTAACTTATCCTTCAAGAAAGTTTTTATGGGCATGATTACTCTGATGTTGTAAAAAGGTTTTCAGTTATATGAATTTACAATGCTGACTCTGAAATCAAAACTCGTGATTATGGTTTAGTTCGATTAATTATGGTTTGACTCACATTGACTTTCAAACTTAATTATAAGTAACTGGGTTGGGGTGTGTCAATTAATTTCAGCATTCGTATTTTATTCCCGTACTCTTCACGAAAGTTGAAGCCCTTTGATTTCTCTTCGCGTGGACACCGACGGTGCATGATTTCAATTTTTAGGATGGTTTTATCTTCAAAATCACACTCAAGGTCACATTCAAGGGAATTTTAGCAATTCCATAATTTGGTTTTTTCGCCTAATGTATCTTCAATGTTGTATCCCTCTGATTTATCTTCGCGTATCCTCCAACCGTGCCTAATTTTGAGTTATAACGAAGAAGTTACGGCATTTTCCATAAAGTTGCGCAAAGCTGCAGCAACCAGACCTGTAGGTGCGAATCGATTCCACTGAAAGTCCGCAAATTTTATTTTTTAAGTTGGTTTTTGGTTTTGTATATATATGTAAACATTCTATTAAGTGTAGAAAAATTCGATGTTTTCATCATTTTAGGTTTGTTTTAGGTTAGAGAGGGGTTTTTTAGTGGAGCTTTATCTCGCCTAGGGTTTGCACCCAAATGAAATTATATGGCACTATTCCTCCTTCTTCTCCAATAATGTAAGTTCCATTTTTTTTTTAAGCTTTGTAACCTAAATTTATTCCTTTAATTTCTTGCTTTATTAGTTAATTTCTTGCCTAGTTAATTTTTATAGTTAATTTATTTGTTGTTTCCTTTAATTAATTAGTTTTTTCAGTTGTTCAATCATGTTTTATGGCAAGTTAGTGGGTTAGGGTCATTTCTTCGCCATTAATGGGCGTCGAGCTCCAAAAGTTAGGTTTTGGGTAAAATTTCATTTAATTAAAACCGCGTGTATTAAAGTTGGAATGTTATGCATTTAACTTTCTTTGTCACGCAACATTAGTGTTTATTGTGATATTCCGAATTTAATCCGCGGGTGACCATTTTTGATTAAATGTTTAATCTCGCAACTTTGAGTTAAATTCCTTATTGTGTGATGTTTATGCTTAATTAAAAATGCTGGGATAAATATTTTTAAACCAAAATTATAATTATTAGTTGTTTAGCCCATGGCGGGGACGCGATCCCGACTCTCGTTTTATTAATTTTTGTTTAGTGTTAACTTTTTAATTTTTTTCCTTTTCTTTCTTTTAAACCATATCACCTTTTACACTTTTAATTTTGAAGTAGTAAAATAATTAAAATCTAAAATTCAAACACTCCCCGGGGATTCGATCCCTACTTGCCACTACACTTCCATTAGTGTACCAAGTTTTGGTATTTGTTTTGCATAGGGCATAAACACCCAACGACGTGTTTTAAACACAAAGTTTACTCCTCATCAACAACCCTCACAAAAGTTTCAAATTAATAAGTGGGAGAGGAATTTTGTCATAAACAAATCCCATGGTCTCCACTAATGGTTTGTAGGTTTTCAATAACGAGTAGGTCCTCCAAAGAGGAATACTAATTATTATGGTAACCAATGCAAATTTCCTTACGGGTAATTTTTGGCTCGTATTCATATGGCAGCCCCAAAGGAGTATTCTATGTGATATGGGATAGTCTAAAATTATTTTGTGGTATACACTTAGACATAAAATTATAGTAGGTTCCCCAAAGAGGAATGCTATTATTTTTTGGACCTGAAGTGTTAGCTATTAATTTTATTTGGCATAGTCTTTGCTTAGATGGTAAAATTAAAGGAATTTTCCTTCCTAAGGTGATTATGTATAGCATATTCTCCAAAGAGGAATGCTATTTAAATGGTAATTGGGATGTTGACGAATTCTTTTAAATTGGTAAAGGGTAGAATCTTTAAATTGAGTTCAAAGTTAATTGGTTGTCAAAATATGTTCTGTGTTATGTGATTCTCTAGTTTAAATGGTAACTCCAATATTCACTTATTTCATAATCAATTTTATATACCTTCCAGTAATAATTAAAAGGACTAAATTTAAATTGGATAGAGTGTTGACGATAGAGAAATGCATATGTATGTTTTCTCAAAGTTTGTCTTGAATAGTCATATTATAAGATTTCTATAAGGAAATATGGAATATAAGTGGAAAAGATCAATGGTATGTCACAATATGACTTGTTCATTAAGTTAGATATATTGCGTCATTAGTATTAATCAGTGTCCATTGCCTATAATGTGATATTTTCTCACATCTAATGTTTGATTATTAGGGCATATAGTTAGGCAAGTTTCCATGAATGACTTTAAAGGAATATTAGTATGATAGATATAAACTTAGTTATAAGATTATGTTTTGATGATGATTTCTCATTAGAAGGAACTACAAATCTAAAGAGGTGAAATTGATGGGGAAACCTACATCAATATCCTCCCCCAACAAAAGGTTTTATCATGATATCGTAAAAGTATTCAAGTTACTGAAATAACTTCACTTGTTAGCCTAAAGGTTGATAGAAGCTAAAGTCAAATCAGAAACTATTACGTTGGAATTCAGGCAGTAGCTTGGTTTCAAACACAGTTAGAGAATTACGTAATCGCAAGTGAATTCATTAAGAGCAGTCAGAATACTAGTAGGAGTTAATAAGCTTATATTCTTTAGAAGAACAAAGTAGATACATTTTATTTGCAAAAAATTTGAATAATGTTTAATGGTTTCTTCTATGGTAACATTGATTGTATAAATATGAATCTTTAATCATTGGTTCCAGGAAATCAGTCAACTAGTGATAGGTGGATTTATCTACTACTAGGAGTTTATAATTGTAGTGGGAGATGTAAGTCTCGGTTTTCATAATTAAAGATTAATCTTAAATGATTGATTATAAGTATGTAATAATAGAAGGAACTTTAGTTAAACTTATAATCTTTTTATGGAATGATATTTGTTTTATTTTAATAACATATGTGTTGTTAATTCTAATAAATAATACATTCATCTTTGGTACTAAAGCGAATAATCATTATAAAATAAATCTCATATTTTGTACACTATAGTTTTTTTAATAATATTCATGATTTATCACTAAATGGATGAGATTATTCTCTATAAACCATAATATATCTATAGCACCAACTACCCTGGTATTTTTATCTAAGTGAATTCTAAACTGGTGGAAGGGGGATTCTTAGATTCATCAGAAGTGGAGACACTTCTAGTCAATGAATACGGTTTGAATGGAAAATGACCATAAGGTATTATAGATAAATAAGTATTAGAATTTGTTTATTATGACTGATGTAATTCTATAACAACCTTTTCGGGAATTTAGGAATTACAGATCAATAGTTCAGATTATATCCATGAAGATTATTCCACAAGTTACTTTCAGTAACGATGTGTCAAAGATAGAAGAATTTGAGTTCTTTCACACATGATAAGATTCATGATGATTATTCATGAGATATAGATACTCATATGTCAAGATTGTTTTCCAAGTCAGTTTTCTTTACTCCCATTAAAGATATTGGATCACTTTCAACTCAATTTCGATACTTTATCTAATGGGTAGTGCAATACTTTTGTTGGGAGAAAACTTGACAAGTGGGAACAAGGATAAATGCTTAAATATAGATATTCTAGATCACATTCCCAAAAGTATTGTTCGAAACAAATGAAGATCTAATAGGCTTATGTGAACTTCTTTCATACCACCAGTATAGGTGAAAACATCACAAAAAAATGGGTATGACATTATACAACCTTATCATAGTGGGAGGATTGTTAATTCTCATAATGGTGATTTGTACATTCGTAAAGGGATAATTTTATCATAGTGGGAGTGTTTCTTATTCTTAGGATTGTCACCCACCGTGACCCCTTGAGAAGAAGATAAAAAACCCTGTAACTATAGTAAAATATTCCTTCATAAGGATGCATAACATTATTGGAAAAGTTATTATATTAGTACCATATCGATTCAGTAAGATGAGGTCAAACCCATCAGTTGCAAGTGAATCTAGTAAGAGAGGTAATCAAATTTACGATTTTGATAAATGGTTGGATGTGTTTAGTGTGTACGAAAGGAGTGATAGAAGTGTGGTGGTGTTTTTAGATACTAGGTGTATAGATATATTTATTATTGCACGAGATGTAGAGATATGTCATACACTTAGATTGTGGTACTCCAATCTGTTCAGTATGAAAACATTAGAAATATCTATTACATTTTTGGGATCAAATTAAAATTTGATCACTATAAAGAATGCATTTTTACTTATTTAAGGTATCATATTGATAATGTTATTTCGAAACTTTGTTATACAATATTCCAACAAAGACTTTCGCTCTTTCATATTTAGAATTTGTATTACTCAAGAATAAAACATTTGTTTTGGTAGAATAAATATTCAAGTACCTTAAAAGGATTAATGAATACATTCCCAAGTAAAGAGATAAGTAACTTGTAGGTTACTAACTCATGTATTCAGTCAGATTTAAGATTCCAAAAAGTGTATAGTATGCCTTCTATAAGAAATTATACATAAGTGATCTTCTATTTATTGTGATTTCATTGGTTGACAAATTGTAAGCCTCTTACTTTAGGTGTGAGGTGTGGTTACTATATGGATGATTCCATGTCTTTGAGTATAAGTGGCAGATTTTTAGGATTGTATACTAAAAGTCATGGTTCACTAGTGAATTTTAGTATGTCTATTTAATGAGAATCTTCAAAGGTGATATTTGCATCATATTATTTTGTATATTTATGCATATGTATCTTTTATTCTACACAGTAGATGATTTGGTTTGTAGAGTTCAGCTTACACACGGAAGATCAAGTCATCAGTCCATGTAGAAAATAAGTGTAGTTCACAATCTTAGATGGCGATGGACACACAATCAGTAGGATTGAAGCACACTATATAAGTAGGTCTATCTTGATTACGGTAAACGGTACAGTTTTAACTTATTGTGCTTGTAAATTTTGTGTGTATTGAATGGGACCAATTAGAGATAATTGTCTTTATACCGACTATGAAAGAGTATGTATATCTCATGGTTGTTATGAGTGATTAAGCTCTTAATCCAAATATAATTGATGGACACGTGCATCAATTGTTCATTATTTTAACCTATTGAGTGAGATTCATTTATGGATCAATAAGCTTGGTAGATTGGGTAATGGTGATTAGTGTATGGTGAAAGTTTATTACGAATGGAATCCACGTCTCCGTGTAGAGATTGATGATACCCTCTTGTTGTAGCTTATAAGTTTTGATTATGTCAAACTCAGCTGGTAGATTTAATTATCCTACATATCAAACAAGTTAAGCAAACGGTCTCAAGGAATTTAAGAGAGGTTGATTAAATATAATTGTCAGTAATTTAACTTAATCAACGGGTATCTATGATCTTAACGTGGGGAGATTATTAATCATTTAATAACGAGGTGTTTCAAACTAAAATTTTAAGATAGTAGAATAGAGTGATGTTATTATTCTTTAGTGGAATGAATAATAATTTATAGAATTATGGAATTAATTATAGAGTTTAATTAGGATTCCTAATTTTGCAGGAACTAGTCTCCTATTTCTCCTTGGGGTCCCCGTGCTAGCCTATATACGAAACCCCTTATCTCCTAATAAGTGGGGGATCAATATAGTTCAGAAAAATACCTAAAAAGGAGTGGTAGGGTTGTGATCTTTGGTGTGTGCACACCAATGACATGTATTGGCTTAAAGGAATAACATGGAAGATGCCAAGCTCTCTTTCAAATCTCTCATGTTGTAAAATCGATTACGGGGAATTGGAGAGTCCAAAAATTTTGAAAGTATAACCGTGGTCTCCTGGCATATAGAGGAAGAGTATCAAGAAATTTCAAGTGAATTGGAGATCATTGGATCCGCCTGCTTCACGCATTTTTACAAAATAGTGATTCATGAAGCATCTCTGACAACACAGATTAAATCTGGAATCGAATCAAGAACGGACCAAGAAGGAGAATTAAATTTTCAAGAAAGTATTATAATATATATATAAACCCTGATATAATACTTTTGGATTCATGGATATAAATGTTTGGGGATGAAATCGATTAAAAAACACACGATTTCATTTTCCCAAACAAATGTGTGACACGTCATGGTATCTACGTGTTAGAGCCATAACTTGAGAACCGTTGATCGAATAGGGATGAAATTTTTTCTAAGGTTCTCGAGGCCAAAATATATACAAAAATTGTGAAATATCTTATCTTGACGCTGTTAAGATTTTTGAAAAAAATCGTTTCAATTTTAAGGCTGCCACACCATTAGATTTATGACACAGATCGGTGTAACACGAAAGAGATCAAATCTCTACGGTTCAATCCAGAAGGAACCACAAAGGTGTGAGCTCTTGAATATCCTATGTAGATGCACCATAATTAATTTTTTCAAACCCAATTATCACATAAACCAAATGATCTAGAATTTATATTAAGTCCTCCAGCACGTACCACTCATGGTGCCATTTGGGGGACGCAGATGGTTACCCCCACAGCACGTTTTCAATCCTAAGTGTGTCTATTTTCAAATTTGCGTCCTATACTCAAATGGGGAGTCCCACGAATGTGCGACTAGTTGCAGCGTGTTATGTTGTATGTGCACGAGGATTTCATACCACTCGCAGTTCCGTTTGGGTGTAGATGGGGGTTCCCCCCATCCCCCCCCCCCCCCTCCCCGGGCACGTTTTCAAGACTAAATGTGTCTATTTTCAAATTCTTGTCCTATCCTCAAACCAGAAGTCCCCCGACTTATCAGTCGATTGATGCGTGTGACATTGGACATGCACATGGTGTTCGTGCTACTCGCGGTGACGTCGGCGGCCGCTTGGGGTTCCCTGCAAGACGTTTTCAAGCCTAAGTGTGATTGTTTTCATATTCGTGTCCCATCCTCAAATGGCTAGTCCCGTGACTGCGCATCCATTTGTTACGTGTTATGTTGTATGAGAATGTGGTGTGTGTGCCACTCGCAGTGCTGTTTGGGGGACACCGACAGTCCTCGCCCCCCACAGCACCTTTTCAACCCTAAGTGTTTCTGTTTTCAAATTCGTGCCCTATACTCAAATCGAGACTCGCACAATTGTATGGTAGGTTGCTACGTCCTATGTTGAATTCCCAAAGTTGTTCATACCACTCGCGATGTTGTTTGGGGGTTGCAGGTGGTGCCTCTCACCCCAATGCACATTTTCAATCCTAATTGTTCTTGTTTTCAAATTCGTGTCCTATCCTCAAATCGGGATTCACACGACTGTGCGTTTGGTTTCTATGTGTTACATTGGACGTGAACGAGGTGTTCATGCCACTCACAGTACCATTTGGTGGTCGTACCCCCCAACCCCCCCAACGACACATTTTTAAACCTAAGTGTACCTGTTATATAATTTGTGTCCTATCCTTAAATCGAGAGTCCCATGATTTCACGGTCAATTGCTACGTGTTACGTTGGATGTGCACGAGGTGTTCGTGCCACTCGATGTGTCGTTTGGGGTATGCTGGGGGTGTCCACCCCACGTGACACATTTTCAAGCCTAAGTGTGCCTATTTTCAAAATCAGGCCCAATCCTCAAATAGGGAATCCCTTGACTGTGTGTCCACTTGTTACATGTTACATTGGACATGCGAGGTTTTCTTGCCACTCGCAGTACTATTTCGGTGCCACTGGCAGTGCCCGTCATCTCGTGGCTCATTTTCAAGCCTAAATGTGTCTGTTTTTTAATTCATATCCTATGCTCAAGATGAGAGTCCCATGACTACGCAATCAGTTGATACATGTTACATTGGACATGAAAGAGGTGTTTATGCCACTCGTGGTGCCATTTGGGGGCCGCTGGGGGTGCCACCCCCTGACACATTTTCAAGCCTAAGTGTGCATATTCTCAAACTCGTGTCCTATCCTCAAACCATGAGTTTCGAGACTATGCGGCTTGTGTTGTTTGGGGGCCATGGGTGGTACCACCCTACGACATGTTTTCAGACCTAAGTGTGCCTGTTTTCAAATTTGTGTCCTATCCTAAAAGTGGGAGTCCCGCGACTACGCGACTGATTGCTAATTATTACATTGGATGTCCAGTGGGTGTTCATGCCACTCATGGAGCCGTTTAGGAGTTGCTGGTGGTGCCCCCCCCCCCCCCCACATGGGTAATTTTCTAGCCTGTGTGTCTGTTTTCAAATACGTGTACGTGTCCTACCCTCTAATCTGGAGTCCCGCGACTATGCGGTCGGTTGCTATGTGTTACGTTATATACGCACAATGTTTTTGTGCCATTCGCAGTTTCATTTGGGGCCACTGGTTTTGACCCCCCCCCCCCCCCCCCCCGCAACACGTTTTCTAGCCTAAGTGTTTATGTTTTCAAATTCATATCCTATCCTCAAACTGGGAGTCCCACACCAATGCGGTCAGTTGCTACATGTTACATTGGACGTGTGTGAGGTGTTCATGCCACTCGCGGTGCCGTTTGGGGCTATTGGGAGTGCTCGCTCCCTCGCGGCACGCTTTCAATCCTAAGTGTGACTATTTTTAAATTCATTTCCTATCCTTAAACACGTGTCTCACGACTGTTGGATAGTTACTAGGTGTTACGTCGGACGCGCATGAGTTATTTGTGCTACTCGCGGTGCCATTTGGGGGCCGCTGGGGGTGCCCACCCCCCGCAGGACGTTTTCAAACCTAAGTGTCTCTTTTCAAATTAGTGTCCTATACTCAAACCTAGAGTCCCAAAACTATGCTAATAGTTGCTACGTGTTACATTGGACTTGTACAAGGTGCGCGTGCCACTCACACAGTTCAATATGGAGGCCGCTAGCAGTGCTCGGCCCCCGCGGCACGTGTTCAATCATAAGTGTGCCTGTTTTTAAATTTGTGTCCTATCCTAAAAACGAGAGTTCTGCGACTGCAAAACTAGTAGCTAAATGTTACTTGGATGTGGATGAAGAATTCATACCACTCGTGGTTCCATTTGGGGGATGCAGATGGTGCCCCCCAACACGTTTTCACCCTTAAGTGTGTCTATTTTCAAAAATCGTGCCCTATCCTCAAACTGGGCATCCTGCAACTATGCAATTGGGTACTACATGTTACGTTGGATGTGCATGAGGTGATCGTGACACTCAGGATTCCATTTCATAGTCGTTGGTCATGCCTCCCCCTCCCCCTCCCGGCACGGCATGTTTTCAAGCCTGAGTGTGCATGTTTTTAAATTCGTGCCATATCCTCAAACTTGGAGTCCCGCGACTATGCGGTTGATTTCTACGTGTTACGTTGGATGCGTACAAGGTAATCCTTCCACTCACGGGGCCGTTTCGTGGGGCCGTTTGTGGTGCCAGTCCCCCGCGGAATGTTTTTAAGACTAAGTGTCTATTTTCAAATTCGTTTCCTATCCTCAAACCAGGAGTCATGCGGCTGCGTGGTCAGTTGTGACTTATAGTTTGAACACACATAAGGTATCCGTTCCCTTAGCGGTGACGTTTGGTGGCAGCAGGGGGTGCCCTCCCACGGCACGCTTGCAACCCTAAGTGTTCCTATTTTCAAATGTCCTATCCTCAAACCAGAAGTCCCGTGATTGGGAGGTCGATTGTTATATGTTACATTGGACACGTACGAGGTGTTCGTGCCACTAGTGATGTCGTTTAGGGGCCGTTAGGGGTACCCTCCCCCCCCCCCCCCCAACATGAAAGTTTATAAGCCTAGAGTGTCTGTTTTAAAATTTGGATCTTGTCCTCAAGCTGGGAGTCTCGCTACTTCGAGGCCAATTGCTAAATGTTACGTTTGATGCACACGAGGTGTTCGTGCCACTCGCGAAACTATTTGAGGGCCATTGGTGGTGCTCGCCCCCGTGGCACATTTTTAGGCCTAAGTGTGATTACTTCAAAATTCGTGTCATATCCTGAAATTGGGAGTCCAGCGACTGCGCGACCAATTTTTACGTGTTACGTTCGATGCGTTAAGTGTTCGTTCCACTCGTGGTGCCGTTTCGGGCCCTTGGTGGTGCCCGTTCCTGCTCTCGTGGCACGCTTTCAAGCCTAAGTGTGCCTGTCTTAAAAATCTTCTCATACCCTCAAACTAGGAGTCGCGCGACTACACGATCGGTTGTAACGGGTTATGTTTGATGTACGCAAGGTGTTCATGCTACTCGCGGGGCCATTTGGTGGCCGCTGGGGTGCCCCCCAGGGGAAATTTTCATGCCTAAGTTTGTATGTTTTCAAATTCGTATCCTATACTCAAACCGGGAGTCTAGCAACTTCTCGATCGGTTGCTATGTGTTACGTTTGACGCACATGAGTTTTCTGTACCACTCGTAGTGATGTTGGGAGCCACTTCGGTTCTTCCCGCAGGATGTTATCAAGCCTAAGTGTGCCTATTTTCAAATTTGTGTCCTATCCTAAAATCAGGAGTCCCATGGATGTGAGGATAGTTGTTACGTGTTACGTTGGACGTGCACGAGGAGTGTGTACCATTTACGGTGCCGTTTTGGGGACGCTGGTGGTGCCCACCTCCATGACACCTTTTCAAGCCTAAGTGTTCCAGTTTTCAAATTTGTGTCCTATCCTCAAATCGGGAGTCCCGTGATGACATGGACGGTTGTTATGTGTCATTTTAGATGCCCACAAGGTGTTTTTACCACTTGCCATTTGGGGCCCGTAGGTGGTGTCCCCCCCGCCACCACGCATCTCAACTCCAAGTGTATTTTTTTTCAAATTCATGTCCGGTCCTCAAATCGGGGTCCCGCGACTGCGTGTCCGGTTGCTACATATAACGTTGGACGCCCACGAGGTATTTCCACCACTAGCGGTAACATTTGGTGGTCGCGGGGAGTGCCCTCCCCCCCCCCCCCCCCTAAGAAACATTTTTAATCCTAAGTGTGTATGTTTTCTAATAAGTGTGCATGAACAGTTCCTATATTTTATGTTGGATGCGCACAAAGTGTCTGTGCAACGCGCAGTGCCACTTACAGAGCAATGGTAGTGCCCACCCCCACAGCACACTCTCAAGCCTAATTGTGCATTTTTTTCAAATTCGTGTCCTATCCTCAAATGGGCATCCTGCAACTATGGGATCGGTTGCAACATGTTACGTTGGAAGTGCACGAGGTTTTTTTCCTCCCGGGGTGCTATTTGGGGGGCGCTGGTCAAGCCCCTCCACCCCCACCGCCCCGCGGCACATTTTCAAGCCTAAGTGTGCCTGTTTTTAAGTCCATATCCTATCTACAAACTTGGAGTACTAAGACTGCATGGTTGATTGTTATGAGTTACAGTTGATGCGCACGAGGTGTTCGTTCCACTCGCGGTGCCGTTTTGGGGCTGTTTGTGGCGCCGCGGCACGTTTTCAAGCCTAAGAGTGTCAGTTTTTAAACTCATGTCCTATCCTCAAACTGGTAGTCTTGTGACTGCGTGGCCGGTTGTTACGTATTATGTTGAACGCAAAAATATATTCCTTCCACTTGCAATAACATTTGGAGATAGCAGGTGGTCCCCCCCCCCCCCCCCCCCCGAGCGGCACACTTTCAAGATGTGCCTACTTTCAAATGTCCTATCCTCAAACCTGGGAGTCCCATGATTGGGAATACGAATGATATGGGTTGTGTTGTACATGCACGAGGTGTTCGTGCCACTCACAATGATGTTTGGGGGCCGTTGGGTGTGCCCTACGCCCCCAAGGCATGTTTAAAAGCCTAAGAGTGCCCTGTTTTAAAATTTCGATCCTATCCTCAAATTGGGAGTCGCCCGACTGTGAGGTCAATTGCTATGTGTTACGTTGATGGGCCCTAGGTGTTCGTTCCACTCGCGGGACCATTTGTGGGTTGCTAGTGGTGCCTGCCCCTTACGGCACATTTTCAGGCCTAAGTGTGCTTGTTTTCAAATTTGTCTCCTATCCTGAAATTGGGAGTCCCGCGACTGTGCAGCCGATTGCTACATGCTATATTGGACGAACACGAGGTGTTTGTCCCACTCGTGGTGTCATTTTGGGGTTCATTCTTCCCTCCGCATGTGGCACGGTTTCAAGCTTATGCCGGTCTATTTTCAAATTTATGTCCTTTCCTCAAAACGATAATTTTGTGACTGCCCAAACAGTTGGTATGTGTTATGTATGATGCGTACAAGGTGTTCGTGCCACTCGCGGTGTCGTTTGGTGACGTTTGGTGGTCTCCCGGTGTCACATTTCTTAAACCTAATTGTTCTTGTTTTCAAATTCGTGTCCTTTACTCAAATCGGGAGTCCCATGATTGTGTGACCATTTTCTATGTATTACGTTGGATGTGCACTAAGTGTTCGTGCCACTCGTGGTGCCATTTGGGGACTTTGATGGAGCCTGTCCCTGCCACCTGCGGCAAGTTTTCAAGTCTAAGTGTGTACATTTTCAAATTCATGTCATATCCTCAAACCAGGAGTCCCGTAATTGCGCGATCGTTTGCGACATGTTATGTTTGACATGCACGACGTGTTCATGCTACTCGCGATGCCATTTGGTGTCCGCTAGAGTGCCCCCACATGGGAATATTTGAAACCTAAATGTGCATGTTTTCAAATTCGTGTCCTATCCACAAATAGGGAGTCCCGCGACTATGCATCCAGTTGCTACGTGTTACGTTGGATACGAACGAGGTATTTGTTCCACTCACGGCGTCATTTTAGGGCCAACATAAGTGCCCACCCCCATGGCACATTTTCACGCCTAGGTGTGCATGTTTTCAAATTCGTTTCCTATCGTCAAACTATGAGTCACGCGACTCTGCGGCCGGTTGATACGTGTTACGTTGGAAGCGCACAAAGTTTTCGTGCTACTCGTGGTGTTGTTTGGGGTCTATGGTGGTGCCCTCTCCCCCACCCCCTCCGGAACCTTTTTGAGCCTAAGTGTGTCTGTTGTCAAATTCATATCCTATCCTCAAACTTGGAGTCCCGCGACTGTGCAGTTAGTTGTTATGGGTTATGTTGGATGCACATGAGGTGGTCATACTACTCGTTTTGTCGTTTGGTGGCCGCTGAGGGCGACCGCTCCCACGGGAATTTTTAAAGCCTAAGTGTGCCTATTTTAAAATACATGTCCTATCCTAAAACTGGGAGTCCCGCGACTGCGCATCCATATGCTACGTGTTATGTTGGACGAGAACGAGGTGTGGGTGCCACTTACAATGCTGTTTGGGGGCCACTAGCGGTGTCCACCCCTCGCGGAAAGTTTTCAAGCCTACGTGTGCCTGTTTTTAAATTTGAGGCCAATCCTCAAACCATGAGTCCTACGACTACGTGGCCGATTTCTACGTATTATGTTGAACATGAACGAGGTATTCGTGCCACTCGTTATGACATTTGGTGGCCGCAGGGGGTGTTAGCCCCCGACACATTTTCAAACCTAAGTGTGTATGTTTTCAAATTTGTGTCTTGTCCTGAAACCAAGAGTCCCACGACTTCATGAATGATTGCTATGTGCTATGTTGGATGTGCATAAGATGTTCGTACCAATCGTGTTTCTGTTTGGGGGCCATTGGTGGTCTCGTCCCGCTCGCGGATTGTTTTCAAGCCTAAGTGTGTCTATTTTCCAACTCGTGTCCTATGATTATGCGACTGGTTGGTACGTGTTATGTTGGATGCACACAAGGTGTTCATGAAACTCGCGGTGCCATTTAGTGGTCGTGTGTAGTAAAATCCCCCCCCCCCCCCCCCGCGGCACACTTTCAAGATTAAGTGTACCTTTTTTAAATTTGTGTCCTATCCTCTAACCGGGAGTCCGGAAACAGTGCGGTCAGTTCTAGGTATTACTTTAGACGTGCACAAGGTGTTTGTGGCACTCATGGTGCCATTTTGGGGCCTCTAGTGATGCTTGTCCCCCGGCATGTTTTCCAGCCTAAGTGTGCCGATTTTTAAATTCGTGTCCTATCATCAAATCGGGAAACCCACGACTGCATGGTCGGTTTCTACGTGTTACGTTGGATGCTGACGAGGTGTTCGTGCCACTCGCAATGTTGTTTGGGGGCTGCCGGGGGTCCGTTCAAGCATAAGTGTGCCTCTTTTCAAATTCATGCCCTACCCTGAAATTGGGAGTCCCGCAACTTTATGACCAATTTCTACATGTTACGTTAGACACGCACGAGGTGTTTGTGCCACTTACGGTGCCATTTGGGGGTCACTGGTGGTGCTCTCCCCTCCCCATCATCACGTTTCCATGCCTATGTGTGTGTGTGTTTTCAAATTCATGTCCTATCATCAAAATAGGAATTCCGCAACTGTGCGACTAGTTGCTTCATGTTAAATTGGACGCGCACGAGGTGTTCGTGCCACATGCGATGTCGTTTAGGGACTGCTGCTTGTGCCCTCGGCACGTTTTCAAGCCTATGTGTGAATGTTTTCTAATTCTTGTCCTATCCTAAAACTGTGAGTCCCGTGATTATGCGCCTAGTTACTACGTGATACATTGGATGCACCGCATGAGGTATTTGTGCTACTCGGGTGCCGTTTAGGGGCCGATGGGGTTCCCTCACACGACACATTTTCACGCCAAAGTGTTCCTATTTTCATTTTGTTTTATGTCATCAAATTGGGAGTCTCAAAACTTTGTGACCGATTGTTACATGTTACGTTGAATGTGCGCAAAGTATTCGTGCCACTCACAGTGCCTTTTGAGGGGCACTGGTGGTGCCAGCCTCCACCCACCGTGGCATGTTTTCAAGACTAAGTGTGTATTTTTTCAAATTTGTGTTCTATCCTCAAACCAGATGTCTCGCGACTGCAAGGTCATTTGCTACGAGTTATGTTGGATGCTCATGAGGTGTTCGTGCCACTCATAGTGCCGTTTGGGGACCGTCGGTGGTTCCGCCCATCGATGGCACATTTTGAAGCCTAAGTGTGTATGTTTTCAAATTCATGTCCTATCCTCAAATCAGGAGCCTCAAGACTGTGCGGAAGGTTTCTACATG
The DNA here is from genome assembly GCA_949130495.1 of Sambucus nigra. NCBI lineage: Eukaryota > Viridiplantae > Streptophyta > Magnoliopsida > Dipsacales > Adoxaceae > Sambucus > Sambucus nigra. The sequence goes on from OX422217.1 coordinate 347,721,180, forward strand.
TTACATTGGATGAGGACGAAGTGTTCATACAACTTGCAATGTCGTTTGGGGGCATATGGCGAGGTCTGCCCCGTGGCACATTATTAAGCCTAAGTGTGCTTGTTTACAAATTCTTGCCCTTCCCTCAAACCGGGAGTTCTGAGACTCTGTAACCAGTTGATACATGTTACCACTCACAGTGTTGTTTAGGGGCCGCTGGTGGTGACCAATCCCCCACCCCTCGCGACACGTTTTTAAGCCTAAGTGTGTATGTTTTTCAAACTCATGGCCTATCCTTAAACTCGGATTTTCGCTACTGCCCAGTTAGTTACTAGATGCTACGTTAGATGCACACGAGATGTTCGTACTACTCGCGGTGTTTTTTGGTGGCCGCTAGGGCTGCCCCACCCCCACCCCATTGGACGTTTCCAAGCCTAAGTGTTCATGTTTTCAATTTTTTTTCCTATCCTCAAATAGGGAGACCCGCGACTATGCGGCTATTTTCTACATGTTACGTTAGATGCACACGAGGTGTGGGTGCCACTAGCAATGCCGTTTTGGGGTCGTTGGTGGTGCCCGCCCCCGCGGCACATTTTCAAGTCTAAGTGTGACTATTTTCAAATTCGTGTCCTATCATCAAACCGAAAGTACCACGAGTGCGAGGTCGGGTACTATATGTTATGTTGATACGCACGAGGTGTTCTTACCACTCGTGGTTCCATTTGGGGACTAAAGGTGGTGCCCCCAGGACATTTTCAAGACTAAGTGTGTTTATTTTCAAATTCGTGTCATATCCTGAAATTGGGAGTCTCGCGATTACGCGACCATTTGCCACGTGTTATGTTTAATGCGCATGAGGTGTTCGTTCCACTCGCGGTTTCGTTCGGGGGTCACTAGTGATGCCCTACCGTGGCACATTTTCAAGCCTAGGTCTGCCAGTTTTTAAATTTGTGTCCTATCCTCAAATCGGGAGTCTCGTGACTGCGCGATCGTTGCTACTTGTTATGTAGGATGAGTACGAGGTATTCGTGCCATTTGCGGTGACATTTTGTGGCCGCAAGGGTGCGTGCCCGTGGCACATTTTCAAGCCTTAGTGTATGTTTTCAAATTCGTGTTCAGTCCTCAAATCATAAGTCCTACGACTGCGCGACCAGTTACTATGTGTTACATTGGACGCGCACGAGGTGTTCGTACCACTCGCGTTGATGTTTGGGGGGCCATTGGTGGTCTCGTCCTTCTCTTGGAAAGTTTTCAAGCCTAAGTGTGTATGTTTTCAAATTCGTGTCCTATTCTCAAATCGAAAGTCACGTGATTATGCGACCGGTTGCTATATGTTATGCGCACGAGGTGTCTATGCAGCTCGCGGGGTAGTTTAATGGCCACTGGTGGTTACCGCCCCCCAGCGGCACACTTCTAAGCCTAAGTGTGACTTTTTTAAATTTGTGTCATATCCTCTAATCAGGAGTTTTGAGACTACATGGTTGGTTGCTTCATGTTATAATGGACGCGCATGAGGTGTTCGTTCCACTTACGGTACCATTTGGGGGGCCACTGGTGGTGCCCCCCCCTCGTGGCACATTTTCATGCCTAAGTATGTCTGTTTTCAAGTCTGTGTCCTATCCTCAAAATAGGAGTTCCACGACTACACGATCGGTTGCTACGTGTTATGTTGGATGTGCACATGGTGTTTGTACCACTCGCGGTGCCATTTGGAGACCACTGGTAGTGCCCCCCCCCCCCCCCCCCCACACACACACGACATGTTTTCAAGCCTAAGTATGCCTATTTTCAAATTCATATCCTATCTTCAAATCGAGAGTCCCATGACTGTATGACTAGTTGCTACGTGTTACGTTGGATGCGCATGAGGTATCTGTGCCACTTGTAGTGTTGTTTGGGGTCTGCTGGGGTGCTCGCCCGCCACAACACTTTTTCACGCATAAGTGTGCCTGATTTCAAATTTGTGTCCTATCCTAAAACCAGGAGTCTCGCGACTTCGCGAACGGTTCCTACGTGCTACATTGGACATGCACGAAGTGTTCATGCCACTCATGGTGTCATTTAAAGGCTACTGGGGGTGACCGACACCACACTCACAGCACATTTGGAAGCCTAAGTGTGTCTGTTTTTAGTTCATGTCCTATCTCCAAACCACGAGTCCCATAACTACGCGGTCGGTTCTACGTGTGACGTTAGACGTGCATGAGGTGTTTCTGCCACTCGTAGTTCCGTTCGGGGCCACTGGTGATACCTTCCCCTACAAAAAAATTTCAACCCTAAGTGTGCCAGTTTTTAAATTTGTGTCCTATCCACAAATCGAGAGTCCCATGACTTCACGGTCGATTTTCACATGTTACGTTCTCGTGGTGTCGTTTGAGGGTCGATGGGGGTGCTCGTCCCTCGATGACATGTTTTCAAGCCTAAATGTGTCATTTTTCAAATTCATGTCCTATCCTCAAACGGGCAGTCCCGCGACTGCATGGTTGGTTGTTACGTGTTATGTTGGAAGCGCAAAAGGTATTTGTGCCACTTGCGATGCCGTTTGGTGGAAGCTGACAGTGTCCACCCCCATGCCACATTATTAAGTTTAAGTGTTCCTGTTTTCAAACTCGTGTCCTATCCTTAAATCGGGAGTCCTGTGACTGCGTGGCCGATTTCTACAGCTTACGTTGGACACCCACGAGGTGTTCATGTCACTCACATTGCCGTTTTGGGGCTCCTGGGGTTTCCCCACGACATATTTTCAAGCCTAAGTATACTAATTTTCAAATTCGTGTCATATCCTCAAATTGGGAGTCCCTTGATTTTATGACCAGTTGCTACGTGTTACTTTGGATGCTCGCAAGGTGTTGGTGCCACTTGCGGTGCCATTTGGGGGACGCTTGTGGTTCCCGCCCCTCACCCTGGCACGTTTTCAGGCCGAAGTGTGCCTATTTTCAAATTCATGTTCTATCCACAAACCGAGACTCCCATGAGTGCACGACCGATTTCTATGTGTTACGCTGGACACGCAAGAGATGTTTGTGCCACACGAGGTGCCATTTGGATGCTGCCCCCCTCCCACAGCACATTTTCAAGACTAAGTGTGTCTATTTTAAAATTCGTATCCTATCCCCAAATCGGGAGCCCCCCGACTATGAAACTAGATACTTCGTGTTACGTTCAATGCGCACAAGGTGTTCGTGCTACAGTGGTGTCGTTTGGGGGCAACCAGTGGGCATGCCGTCGCGGCACGTTTTTAAGCCTGAGTGTGCCTGTTTTCAAATTCGTGTCCTATCTTCAAACAAAGATTCCCGCGAGTACGTGGTCGATTGTTACGTGTTATGTTGTACATGCACGAGGTATTAGTGCCACTCGCGGTACCGTTTGGGGACCGAAGAGGATGCCCGCCCACATGGCACTTTTTCAATCCCAAGTGTGATGGTTTTCAAATTCGTGTCCTATCCTCAAATCGGGAGTCTTGCGAATGGGAGGTCGATTATTAGGTGTTACATTGGCCGCGCATGAGGTTTTTGTGCCACTCGCGGTGCCATTTGGGGGCCACTGGGGGTGCCTACTCCCCGTAGTACATTTCCAAGCCTATGTGTGCTTTTTTTCAAAATCGTGCCATGTCCTCAAACTGGGAGTCCCACGACTGTGCGGTCGATTACTACATGTTACATTGGACGTGCATGAGATTTTTTGGGCCACTTGCGGTACCATTTGGGTTCAATATTGGAGCTCGCCCCCACCTCGTGGCACGTTTTCATGTCAAAGTGTTTCTATTTTCAAATTTGTGTTCAATCCTCAAACCGGCAATTTGAAAACTACGCGGTAAATTGCTATGTGTTGCGTTGGATAAGAACGAGGTGTTCGTGCCACTCGCAGTACCGTTTGGGGGCGCTAGTGATGCCGACCCCCTGCGACACGTTTTTAAGCCTAAGTGTGCCTGTTATTAAATTTGTGTTCGATCCTTAAATCGGGAGTCCCATTATTGTGCGGTCAGTTACTATGTGTTACATTGGATGCACACGGTGTGTTCGTGCCATTCGCGGTGGCTTTTGTGTTTTGCTGGGGCTGCCCGCCCCCTGAGGCTAGTTTTCAAGTCTAAGTGTGCATATTTTCAAATTCATGTCCATGCCGTGATATCTTTGGAAAATTATAAATATGACCTTTAGGATCATTTAAACTCACACCAATTCCTTAATAAAAAGTGCAAAAAAGTTAAGAAGAAGTTATTAAAGAGTCAAGGGAAATTAATCTCATAGATTAACGAGTGATCCAAGACTCCATATCTGTAATTTTGAAGCTATATTTTAGGTGAGTAATCTATGACATTCCTTGCGTATTTTGATTATAAGATATTAAGAAAACTATATATATTTTGTGAAATTATTTTATTCTCAAAATACATTGAATACTGATGATTCCGTCATTTGTTATATGTGTATATCTCTTGATATATACATGTGATTTGAATTCTAAAATTATTGATTCAGCCCATGGAAACTCCTTTACTATGTTGGCCTTAACTATCGGGTGGAAAATTTTGGGTGTTACCTTCCCAACTGGTTTATCGTTGGTGCGCCCTAAACAAGGCGTTGTTCTAGATATCATGATTTTATGTCTGTGATGTTACCTGGTGGAAACATTTAGTGACACTATCTGTTTGTCTGGGTATTAGAGCGTACATGGCCATTAAAACTGAATAATTGGCTTATTGCTCAATTTCTTATATGTTCTCTTCTGCACTACTTATTTTGGAAATATATTTTGCCAGTTACTTTATATATATTAGTGCAAATTCCTATCTCTATGTATATGCCTTCTGTTCTAAATTTAATAGTTATCCATTTTCCAAAAAAACCTGGAATGTCTAGATATTGAATCCCACTCGGCTTTTAGCTGATGTTGCATAAATAACCATTTTTTAAGAAATAAGTACACTTGCAAAGCTAAGGTAAAAGGAATATGTTGAAGATTTAGCATTTAGAGATCTTTTTGTTAATTTAAGTAAAATGTTTATTTTATCATCTAGAGCATATTTGGCTCTCTTGTAATAAGTTTTAAATTTTTTCTGAAGTTGTAACTCGTCGATACTTTTAATGTATATGAAGTTTCCTTTTAAAAGCTCTGATGATGTAATTCCTTCAATTTTAGTATTTTACGATTCATAAGCATGTGATTGTATTTCCATTGCATTCATTATAATATTTTAAAACAATAATATTTTTTTCCTTGGTGGCATATGTCAAGGCACTCGTTCGTTACTAATTTTGTGTTGGGGTCATAACAAGGGTGGTATCAAAGCATAGGTTATGAACTCGTAGACTACTGAATATAAGTTTCGAACGTTATAGATTTTTACGTTCCCATACATAGGATATAGGATTAAATATCCGACTTATGTGATAACCCGCGATATGTCTTACATTTTATATAATTATTCTTCTAATTTGCAATATTGAGATAGTATAATACATATTACATTTGGACATGACTATAGAAAATGACCAAGACAGGATCAACTATGGGAACTAGTGGTTCAAGTATGGAAAGATTGGCAGGTACATACAAGGAGATTGAAAGTCTAGCAAATATTATGGAGCATCAGGTAAATAATGGAGCACCAAGGAATCCTGAAATAAGTCAATGTACTATTAAATAGTTCAAGAAGTTGAATCAACGATCTTTTAAAGTTAATCCTAACCCTACTAAAGAACAACTTTGGGTGATGAAAATGGAAAAGATACTCGATGTTCTTAGGTGTACCGATAAACAAAGGGTTTCATTTGTAACATTTATGTTAAAAGGTGAAGCCGAGCATTGGTGGGGGATGACTAAGAGAATACACGGGGAAAGGAATACTTAAATAGGTTGGAATGACTTCTTAGTGATCTTTTCTGAGAAATATTTTCCTGAAACGGTGAAAGATGAAATGGTAGATGACTTCATGAGTCTAGTGCAAGGGAATATGACTTTTAGTCAATACGAGGTAAAGTTTACTGAGTTATCCCATTATGGACGACATGTTGTGGTAACTGACATTTTAAAAGCTAAGAAGTTTGAACATGGATTAAGGTTAAATATTCATATTCAAATTTCCATACTAAAGTTGACATCATACAGTGACGTCGTGAGTAGGGCTACTATAGACAAAAGGGATGACGAGGTATACAATCGAATTAGAGAGGGTAAAAGGAAGTTTGGGGAACAAATGGGGAAGAACACAAATGATAGAAATAATTTTAGGAGTACACACAATGTTAGGGGAGCTAGTGATAACAAATAGTATAATCATAAGATATCTCAGCGATGTGAGAAGATGCATGGAGTACGACCTTGTTACAAGGATACGGGAGCTTGTTTTAGATGTGGACGAAAAGAACATCAGATAAAAGACTGCCCAACCCCTGACAAAGGTAGACGGGGTAGAGTTTTTGCACTTTCTGATACCCAATCTTCTAAAGCAGTAGTGTCAGCTACACTTTCTATGTGTGCACAACCTTTTTAAGCTGTAATAGATCATGTTTCTACCCATTCATTTTTGTCTGTACATTTTGTTAACCATTTTTCTAATATGACCGAACCCTTGAATCATAGCATACACATTTCTACTCCCTTGGGTGAGTTATTGATGGGAACATTAGTACATAACTCTTGCCCTATAGATTTTAGTAATCATAAACTATTCTCCTATTTGATTAATTTAGACATAAGAGATTTTGAAATCATTTTGGGTATGGATTGGTTAGCAATGTATCATGCTAAGGTAGATTGTTTTGAGAAGATAGTTACTTTCCAAATTCCTAACCAACTAGAATTCAATTTTGAAGGAACTGGTATCCTATCTCCCATGTGTATTATCTCTGCAATACAAGCTTATAGTATTCTTAATAGGGGATGTCAAGGATTCCTTTAAAGTGTTATTGATTTGTAAATAAAAGAGCCTAGTTTAGAAGATATTTTTATAGCTAAACATTTTCCAGATGTTTTTCCAGATGGTTTACCCAGTCTACCTCCTAATAGAGAAACAGAGTTTACGATTGACCTTATTCCTAGAACTACACCAATATCAAAACCATCGTATCGCATGGAACCTTTAGAATTAAGGGAATTAAAAGCTCAATTACAAATGCTGTTAGACAAGGGTTTTATTAGACCAAGTGTCTCCCTTTGGGGTGCTCCAGTGTTATTTGTTAAAAAGAAGGACGGAGCGATGAGGTTATATATAGATTACCGTGAACTAAATAAGGTGACCATCAAGAATAACTAACCCCTACCTCGTATAGATGATTTGTTTGACCAACTGAAAGGTGCGAAATTATTTTCTAAGATTGAACTTGGATCAGGCTATCACCAATTGAAGATAAAAGAAGATGATATTTCAAAACCAGCTTTTCGTATTAGATATGGTCACTATGAATTTCTTGTGATGCCATTTGGACTAACTAATGCACCAACCGCTTTTATGGATATGATGAATAGAGTGTTTGGGAAATAATTGGATCATTGTGTGGTTGTTTTCATTGATGACATCGTTATTTATTCCAAAATATTGAAGAAGATAAAAAGCATTTATATATTTTAGTACAAATCCTTAGGAGGGAGAAATTATATGCGAAATTAAAAAAGTGTGAGTTTTTTTTGCCTAGTGTCTCTTTTCTAGGACATGTCATTTCTAAGGAGCGAGGGTCGGTTGATCCTCAAAAGATCAAGGCTATACTGGATTGGCCTAAACCAACTAATGTGAAGGAGATTCGTAGTTTTTTGGAATATTAGGTTATCATCGAATGTTTGTTGGAGATTTTTCTTGTATTTCAAAACCTCTATTTAGATTAACACAAAAGAAGGTGAAATATAAATGGTCCGAGGAAGTTGAGAATAATTTTTGAGAACTTAAGAATCGATTAGTAACTGTTCCAATTTTGACTATCCCTTCCGGGACAGGGGGATTTGTGATTTATAGTGATGCTTCTAAAAATGGTTTGGGATGTGTACTTATGCAAAATGGAAAAGTTGTAGTTTATGCTTCGAGACAATTAAAAACCCATGAATAGAATTATATAAACTGTGACTAAGAATTAGTAGCTATAATTTTTGCTCTTAAGATTTGGAGACATTATTTATATTGTGAGACTTATGAGATTTGTATCGATCATAAGAGATTGAAATATATCTTTACCCAAAAAGAATTGAACATGAGACAAAGGAGGTGGCTAGAATAAATAAAGGACTATGATTTAATATTTATAATCACTCAGGGAAAGCTAATATAGTAGTTGATGCTTTAAGTAGGAAGTCTAAAACAAATTTAGCAAGTCTTAGTACAAATCAGGAACCTTTGTTAAGGGATTTAAGAAGTATGGACATAGATGTACGTATTTATAGAAAAGTAGGAATGATCGCAAACTTACAAGTACAACCCATGTTGATGGAAATAATCAAAATTGCACAAGTAATAACCCACAACTAAATAATATTATAGAAGAAGTTATTGAAGGGAAGAGAATTGAATTTTTTATACGAGATGATATATTGAGGTTTGTAAATAGAGTGTGTGTGCCATGTGATGCCCAACTAAAGAGGATAATTTTGTAGGAAAGTCATTACTCAAGATTCACATTTCATCCCGAATGTATAAAGATGTATAGGGATCTTCGAGAAGAATTTTAGTGGAATAACATGAAGATGGAGACAGAAAAATGTATATCTTAGTGTTTGGTTTGTCAGCAAGTAAAAGTCGAACATTAAAAACCATCGGATTATGACAACCCCTGCATATCCCTGAGTGGTAATGGGAACATATTACTATGGATTTTGTGCTAGGTTTACCATGGAGTTCAAATGGAAATGATTCTATTTGGGTGATTATTGATAGGTTGACTAAATTTGGTCATTTTCTTGCCGTTAAGATTACCCATTCTTTAGAAAAATTATCTAAGTTGTACGTATGGGAAATTATTAGGCTTTATGGAACCCCAGTTTCAATTATTTCTGATCATGACCCTAGATTTGTGTCTCGCTTTTGGAAAAGCCTACAAGATGCAATGGGAACACAATTTAATTTCATCACCGCTTTTCATCCTCAAATAGATGGACAATTTGAGAGAACCATTCAATCCTTAGAGGATATTCTTAGGGCATGTGTACTTGATCTGAAGGGGAATTGGAATGATAATTTACCATTAGAGGAATTTTTATATAATAATAGTTATCAAATGAGCATTCAAACGGATCTGTATGAGGCACTCTATGGTAGAAAGTGTCGTTCCCCTGCATGTTGGGTAAAAGTTAGACAGAGAAAATTATTGGGACCAGAATTTATTCATATCGTAATAGACAAAGTGAAATTGATATAAGACCGACTTTAAATCACTCAAACTCGGTAAAAGAGTTATGTCAACAATCACCACCGATAGTTGGTATTCCAAAGAGGAGATTATGTGTTCTTGAAAGCATCACCAATAAAGGGAGTAATCTGATTTGGGAAGAAAGGGAAGTTAATTCCAAGATATATAGGACCTTTTGAAATCCTTGAAAGGATAGGAGTTGTTGTGTATAGAATAGCCTTACCACCTAAACTCTCTAGTGTGCATAATGTGTTTCATGTTTCAATTATGAAGAAATACTTCCCAAATCCAACACACATCTTAAGTGATTAACCTCTTCAAGTTAGAGAAGACCTGACCTACATTGAGCATCCAGTTGAAATTTTGGACCATAAATATCAAATATTATGAACTAAGGTAATAAATGGTCAAAGTATTATTGCGTAATCATTTCATTGAAGAAGAAACATGGGAGCGAGAAGATGAAATAAAGGAGCGATATCCATTCCCGTTTGAAAATTAATGTAAGTCAAGTTTGGGGACCAAACTTTTTATAAAGAGGGTAAGATGTAATGACACCACTTTTATATGTTCATATATTATTTGTTTTTACAATTTCGTATCACTTATTATCTGATAAATGTTGTATTATTACAAATGTGATATTCTGGATTCTTAATATGACAAATCCCATTTTTAAATTTGAAGAATCAACTGTAAAATGGGTCAAATTGACGTTTTATGGCACATCCTAAGCTAAATGATAAGTTTCTCGGTAAAAAATGTAATTTTATGAAACTTTAGGGACTTAGTTTTAATTTAGACTCCATATATGTGATTAACGAGTGGTTCAAGACTCCATATCGGTGATTTCGAAGATCTATTTTAGGTGAGTACTCTATAACATTCCTTGTTTATTTTGATTATATGATATTACACAAACTTTATATATTTTGAGAAATGATTTTGTTCTGAAATACATTTCATACCAATGATTCCATCATTTTTTATATGTGTATATCTCTCGATATATACATCCGATTTAAATTCTGAAATTATTGATTCGGCCTATGGAAATTCTCCTACTATGTTGGCCTTGACTAGCAGGTGGAAATATTTGGATGGTTCCTTCCTAACTGTTTTATCGCTGGTGTGCCCTAAACAAGGTGTTGTTCCAGAGATCATGATTTTATGTCTGTGATGCTACCAGTTAAAAGCATTTCACGACATTATATGTCTGTGTGGGTATTAGAGCATATATGGCCACTAAAATTGAATAATTGACATATTGCTCAATTGCTTATTTGTTCTGTTCTGCACCGTTTATTCTGAAAATAAATGTTGCCGGTTACTTTATATATATTACTGCAAATTCCTATCTCCGTGTATATGCCTTCTGTTTTAAATTGAATAGGTATCCATTTTCTGAAAAATTTTAGAATGTCTGGAGATTGAATCGCACTCGGATTTTAGTTGATGTTGCTTAAATAATCATTTTTTAGGAAATAAGTAAGCCCAAGGAAGGAACGCAAAAGGACTATGTTGAAGACTCAGCTTCTAGAGATCTTTTTGTTACTTTAAGTAAAATGTTTATTTTATCATCTAAATCATGTTTGGCTCTCTTGTAATAAGTTTTAAATTTTATCTTAAGTTATAGCGCGTTGATACTTTTAATTTATGTGAAGCGTCCTTTTAGAAAGATCTGATGATGTAATTCTTTCATTTTCAGTATTTTACGATTCATAACCATGTGATTGTATTTTCATTGCATTCATTATAAGAAATATTTTTAAACAAGATTATTTGTTGCCTTGGTGTCATGTCAAGACACTAATTCCGTAATAATTTTTGGGCCAGGGTCATGACACCCGAGAATGCGCGATTAGTTGTTACGCATTGTGTTGGACATGCATGAGATGTCCGTTCCACTCGCAGTGACATTTGGCGACTACATGTGATGCCCCCCTCGCAGCACGTTTTCAAGCCCAAGTGTTCCAGTTTTTAAATTCGTGTCCTATCCTCAAATTGGGAGTCCTATGACTATGTGATCGGTTAATACGTGTTATGTTGTACGCGCACGAAGTATTCTTTCCAGATGCAATAACGTTTATAGGTAACCCCGCAGCACATTTTCAAGTCTAAGTGTGTGTGTTTACAAATTAGTGTCCTATCCTCAAATCGAGAATATAGCTACTGCACGATCGGTTGCTACATATTACTTTGGATGTGCAATAGGTGTTCATGTCACTCACCGTATTGTTTGTGGACTGCTGGTGATGCCATCCCCCCGCGACACCTTATCAAGCCTAAATGTGCTTATTTTTAAATTTATATCCTATCCTCAAATTGGGAGTCCCTTGACTGTGTGGTCGGTTGCTATGTCTTACATTAGATGAGGAGGAGTTATTCGTGCCACTCACCCTTCCGTTTAGGGGCCACTGGTGGTGCCCACTTCAATGCGGCATGTTTTCAAGTCTAAGTGTTCATGTCTTCAAATTCATCTACTATTCTCAAACCGAGAGTCCCGTGATTGCTCAGCCAGTTTCCACATGTTAAGTTGGATGCACACGAGATGTTAATTCCACTCACATTCCCATTTTGGAGCCACTGCGGGTGCCCAACCCCAGCAGCACATTTTCACGCCTAAGTGTGCCAGTTTCTAATTTGTATCCTATCCTCAAATCGGGAGTCCCGTGACTATGTGGTCGGTTGCAACATGTTATGTTGGATGCGCACGATGTATCCATGCCAATTGCAGAGCCAATTGTAGGCCACTTATGGTGCCTGTCCTTCCCCCCAACACATTTTCATGCCAAAGTATGTTTATTTTCAAATTTGAGTCTCATCCTCAAAGAGGGAATTTTGAAACTGCGTGATCGATTTCTATGTGTTATATTGGACGATGACGAGGTGTTCATGCCACTCATGGTGCCATTTGGGGGCTGCTAGTGATGCCTGCCCCGCCACATTTTCAAGCCTAATTGTGCCTCTTTTTAAATTTGTGTTCTATCCTCAAACTGAGAGTCTCGTGACTCGATGATCGATTGTTATGTGTTAGATTATATGTGCACGAGGTGTTCGTTCCACTTGCGGTGTCATTTGGGGGCCGCTGGTGATGCCCGCTCCCCCCTGTGACACATTTCCAAGCCTGAGTGTGCATGTTTTCAAATTCATGACCTATTCTCAAATCGGGAGTCCCAAGATTGCGAAAACGGTTGCTACGTGTTATGTTGGACATGTATGAGTTTTTTGTACAACTCGCGGTGATATTTGGGGTCCGTTGGTAACGCTCTCCCCTTTGTAACACATTTCCAAGCTTAAGTATGCATGTTTCTAAATTCATATCTTATCCTCAAACCAAAAGTCTGCTGACTATGCGACCGGTTGCTACATGTAACGCTGGGCACATACGATATTTTTATGCCACTCACGGTGCCGTTTGGGTGCTTTTGGGGGTGCTCGTTCCCCGGGCATATTTTTAAGCCTAAGTGTGTGCATTTTCAAATGGGTGTCTTATCATCAAACCAAGTGTCCCACGACTATGCAGTCAGTTGATATGTCATGTGTTAAATGCACACGAGGTGATCGTGACACTTGCGATGCCGTTTGTATGCCACTAGTGGTGCCCATGCGTATTTCTAGACCGCAACACGTTTTTCAAGCGTAAGTGTGTTTGTTTTCAAATTTTTTCCATATCCTCTAACAGGTTGCCACGCGATTGTGAGGTCGGTTACTACGAGTGATGCTGGACACGCAAGAGGGGTTAGTTCCACTTGAAGTACCATTTGAGGGCCGCTGATGATGCCCATCACCCCATCATTAGGACACATTTTCAAGTCTAAGTGTGATTGTTTTCAAATTCTTGTCCTATACTCAAATCGAGAGTCCCATGACTGTGTGGTCAGTTTCTACGTGTTACGTTAGATGCGCACGTGGTGTTCATTCCACTCGCGATGCCGTAAGTGGGCCTCTGGTGGTGCCGCTGACATGTTTTCAAGCCAAAGTGAGCATATTTCCTAATTCGTGTCCTATCCTCAAATTGGAATTTGTGACAACATGATCAGTTCCTACGTGTTAATTTTGACGTGCACAGGTTGTTCGTGTCATATTCGATGACGTTTGGGGGACAATAGTGATGCCCCTCTGACACCTTATCAAGCCTTCATGTGCCTTCATGTCCTATTCTTAAATCAAGAGTCACACTACTGTGCGATCAGTTGCTACATATTACATTGGACTCGCACGAGGTGTTTGTGCCACTCGAGGTTCCGTTTAGGGTCCTATAAGGACACAAGTCTCCGATTGATTCTTAATGTAGTGCTGGCTCAATTCCGGACAAAAACATTTGAGTCATAGGATAGTGTTCAAGTGTATCCATCCAAGCCTATGACGTGTTAGTTGAAGACGTAGCAACCAAGTTTATAAAGCTTCGTCATATGCTGCTAAGGTATAAATTCATTACATATATATAGGAGCTTGGAACAATTTTTATTGGGTGTAACTTTATTTTAATCTAAGGTTTATTTTCAAAAGGTTTCTTTAAAACTTCAAAATAATGTTTCTGGGCTAAAAATCAAATTTTAACCATTCTGGAACTTCGTTCGATATTTTCGTTCGAACGAGGGCCAACGAATTTTTCCTATTTGCCTATGGAACTTTGTTAGAAGTGTCGTTCGAACGAGACTTCATTCGAACGAAAATCTCGTTCGAACGAAATTTCTGGCGACAAATGTTTTGGCAGTTTTAATTAGTTTTTCCCCATGTTTCCACTTACGTTTACCCACTAACTCTTGACAGAAGTTATATGTACGGGAACCAATTTTGAAAAACTAACTTTTGACATTTTCTAAACACCTTTTTGAGAGAAAATTTTTAGAGAGACATTTCTTAGTTCAAAAGTTTATGTTTCAAGTGTTTGCATTTTCAAGAACATTATTCTTAAAACACTTTTGTTTACACCCATAGTTTGTTTATTCCAAGTTACCATATATATATATATATATATTGCTTGGCATGTTTGGCATCGGGTTTTACTCTACCGAGTTGAAGAGTTCGTTTGGGTTTTCTTCTACATCCCATAAAAAAGAAGTTCGTTGTTTTGTTGCGGCATTATCACATGGTGAAAGGCATAATGTGTGGTTGACGGTTGTTTATAAAAGTTCGATCGGTGGATTCCGAGACCCCGGTGGATCTTCGTGGTTATTCTCTAGGCAGAGTTGTGTACGAGAAGAAGCGTCGGGGCTTGAACGGAGTCAAGTCGAGTGTTGTAAGTGTTTCTTTGTCTTGTCCTTATAAAACCATACTTAGTGGATTTGTGGCTAGGGCCGTCCGAGGTTGTTTTCCGTTGTGGGTTTTTCCTCGTACATCGCGGCGTAGTGGTTTGTATATTTTATCTTTAGCAAAATTCACCTTACATGCATGCTTAGGTAAAAAGATAAAATTTGGTGTAAATCACTTCTTGTTTAATTTGGTGCTAATTAATGTTTTGGGTAAAATTTAATTCGAGTCATTAATTTTATTGGATAAAATTTGGTTTAGCCTAAAATACAAAATTGAATTAATAAATTGTTAGGAAAATTTTAGGACTTGGGTTGAATTAATTTGATTAAGTGAAAATTAATTTGTTGTTTAATTTAATGTCACTTTCAGTTTAGTTTAATTTTAATTTGAAAAATGTTAAAATTTGGCTTATGTACTTGCTTAATTGAACCATCTCGCTTACGTATCTAAAAGGAAATTTAATTTTTATAAGATTCTTAAAATTGGGGGTTCTCATCATTTTCAAATTGGAATCAGAGCAGGATCGCTAAATTATTGCGTTTAAGATCCTTTAAAATATTTTTTACTAAAATTCAATTCTTCCCAGTTTCAAAATTTCCTATTTTTGATGGCTCTAATTACGCTTATTGGAAAGCGCTCATGAAATCGGCACTTAGGTCTATCGATGAGAGGGTTTGGCTGTCAGTCGTCAACGAGTGGTCCCCACCTACACATTTAGATGAAAATGAACGGGTTCCCAAACCTACCGATAGATGGGGTGAGAATGAATTTAAACTTGCAAATTTTAATTCCTGTGGTTTAAATGCCTTGTTTAGCGCAGTCACACCTGATGAATTCCGACGCATTATGACGTGTGAAACCACTAAAGAAGTTTGGGATATTTTACAACTCACTCATGAAAGAACTAGTGTCGTAAAATCTTCTAAACTCCAAAACCTCACCACTCAATTTGAAACCACCAAAATGAATGAAAAAGAAACTTTTGATGAATTGTATGCTAGACTTTCCGATATAGTTAATTCATCTTTTATTTTGGAAAAGAAAATACCCGACAATCGAGTAGTAAAGAAAAATTTAAGGTCCCTACCCGATAGATTTATTTCTAAGGTGGCCGTGTTAAATTCTTTACCCACTCTAGCCTTTACAAAATTAGAAGAGCTCGTAGGTGATTTACAAACCTATGAACTAGACATGTTTCCCTCTAAAACTGAAAAGAAAATAGATAAGGGCGTTACTTTGAAAGCTCGAAAGGAGGAAAAGCAAGTAATAGGGAGTGAAAGTGAGAGTGACTTGAAAGATATGGCTATGTTTGCTAGGAAGTTTTGAAAATTTCTTAAATTTAACAAAGATAAATTTAAAAATGATTTTAAGAAATTTGAAATTTCTAAGCATGACAAAGCCGAGAAGATCCCTAAAACTTTTAATGAAAATTTAAATAGGGACGAGTCAAATTGGTGTTATGGTTGTGAAGGGTATGGCCATAGGGCAAAAGAGTGCCCCACTAAACTAAGGAGAGGGGATAAGCAATTAATTTCTTATAATGCAACCCTTAGTGATAGTGATAAGGAAGAGGGACCCGATTCCCCAACTAAGCCCAAATTTGTGGCTTTTATGGTTAGTCATGTGAGTGATAGTGAGCACTCTTCGATTGATGAAAATTTTAACACATGACACTTCCAAGGTCAAAGTTTATTATTCCTTTGTTTTTTATGGTTGTGAGAGTGAAAAAGAGAAAGAAAGTGATGATGAGGTTGGTGTGAGTGAACTTCAAATGGCGTTTAAATAACTATATGAAGAATCTATTAAATTAAAATAGACAAATTTGAAGTTATAAGCTTGTTTGAAAGAGCGTGTCGAGGTCATTAATGAAAGTGTTTTAGTGGAAGACCTTGGGACACGTGAGAGAGATCTTCGTGAGAAGCTTTAATATGTAGAAAGCAAGAGAGATAGCCTTAAAGGTTTAATGGAATCCTTGAAAAAGGAGATTCTTGCGTTTAAAGAGCGAAATGTTTTATTAGAGTCTAACATTTTAGAATTAGAAAATAAATTAAAAGACTCTAGTAAAGTCAAATTTCATTTGGAGTGTCGTTCGGAGATATTAGATAAAATATTAGGAACGGTTCAAATAAAAAATGACGCTTGTGGTTTAGGCTTCAATTATTGTAACGATTCCTCTATTAAAGCCAAAACCAATGTTTTAGGAGACTCCTCTAAGAATAATGTTATTTATCATTCCTTAGGTAAGTCTTTAGGTGCTCACATTGTGGTCGGAAAAAAAATTGATCTTAAAGGAGGTCCTAGAAAATCCCTTCGTAAGGCAACCGATGTAGATAAGATTCCTACACCCCGAGATCGTCATTCATCATTAGTTTGGGTTAGGAGATCCGACTTAGTAGCTTTACAAAATAGGATTTTTAATTTTCATTTACTTTCACATGCTTCCTCCCTTGCAAAATCTAAAGGTGGAATGTGTTAGTTGTTTGCATACTTTAGATTTCTTACTTCATGCTATATTATCATGCTAATTGTATGCTTCTTTATCATTATTCTAGTCTAAACTTCATGCTTTATCACATGCTAGAATTATGATTATTGTTTTATCTTTTGTTTTATAGTTCTTTCATTTTAGTTTGCATTAAATGAAAAATACAAAAATAATTTTGGTTATCATTTGTGTTTCATTCTTTTGTAATTTAGGCTTAATGAAAAATACAAATGATTTTTGTTTGTCTTGTAGAGTAAATATTTTTGTTTGTTTGGATTAAAAATTTCGAAAACTCAAAAAGATTTTTTTTTTGTGTGTATCTTAGTTTGACACACTCTATGTTGCATATACTTGTGTTTGAATCCCTTCTTTTTCGCTTCCATGTGGCTAGAACTTTTGGTTTAGATTGTCAATCCTTAAAATATTCTTTACCATGCTTACATGGAGTAGTTGGATTTTTTGTTGCTATAATGGATTCTATTTTTATATGCCTCAACTCACACATGCACGAGCTCACTTGAAATTATAACTTCACATGTATATTTGAGCTTTGTGAGGTTTTCTCCTACCAATCTTGTCATCTACGTATTATGTGACCTAGGAGGACTAGCGCATGTTAAAATCCGTTGCACGTAAGATTTGTGTGAGATATATAAATAAATATACATATATGTGTGTGTGTGTGTGTGTGTGTGTGTGTGTGTGTGTGTGTGTGTGTGTGTGTGTGTGCACGGGGAAGGGCTCCGAAAGGAAATATCATCATTTGCGAGTATGCCACCGTTTTCTTGAACCTAAAAGAAATACGTGGTCCAAAGGCCTAAAAGAATAATGGCATTAAAAGAAAATATTTGCCATGGCCTAGTTTTTTAGTTTGATATAGTCATTCAAAAATTAACATGATTATATTGAGGGAGATTGGATGGTATATCAATGGTTTGCACAATGTCCATTTATCCTAGTTGTACTTTCAATGTCATGACTCTATTGGTTTGTAGAATCATCAAAATTCTAGGCTTATATACATTGTGTAAGTTTGTTCATTGAGTTCAATCTATATTGTCACATGAGGTTATATTCAAATGTGATGAAGTTCTCAATCAATTGAGAACTCCGTGGACATATTTTAAGTGATTGGGTCTAAATTTATTTGTTTCTAGTTCACACCCCCAACACTTCCTTTTCCATATGAGTCATTTTTGCCATATGAGTGTGAAAACCTTATTGTATTTTGTGTCATGTGTGGTGTCTATACCTATATATATGTGTGTTTGCTTTAGTGATATTCATTATGTCTACATATATATGGTATTTTTTGCCTCGCTTTCTAATCCACCTATGCTTTAATTCATAATTGGTATCTATCTTGTTGCGTACATTGATTGATATCACATGCTTAGAATCTTATCTGTCAAATTGGTATCATTTGTTTTCGCATCATAGTTGGTATTCATTAATATTTGTATGGATTAGTTATGTTATTCTAGCCCATATACTTTCATGTTCTTATTACCTTATGCATCATCTTGTTTATTAGTTCTTTTATCCTTTGTCTATTCCTGAACAAAAAGGGGGAGAATGATAGGGGTGAAATGGTATCTAATCCTATTGTAATCGTATCTTAGTTTAGGAGATTTAACTTAGGGGGAGTCACGACCTTCTTAGGTAGATCACATTTGATAAAGGGAGAATGAATTTAGGGGGAGTAATTATTTCATTGCATTAAATATGTTGATATTCCCTATGCATTTGATAGTTTGCTTAAGTGTGCAGGAATTCATCTAAATAGCAACTTTCATCGGTAAAGATATTGAGGTAAAGATATTGATCCTCCGGTTTGTGAGTCAAGCTATGTATTTTTTTTTTTTTGGGGGGGGGGGGGGGGGGATTTTTTTAAGTCTAGTAGATCTTAACGGCCCTTTAGGATTTTTGTTTGGTTTTTATTTCGGAATAGCCAAAAGGGGAGATTTGTAAGGACACAAGTCTCCGATTGAGTCTTAATGTAGTGTTGGCTCAATTCCGAACAAAAACATTTGAGTCATAGGATAGTGTTCAAGTGTATCCATCCAAGCCTATGACGTGTTAGTTGAACACATAGTGGCCAAGTTTATAAAGCTTCATCATTTGTCGAGTTTAGTGTGCCTCGTTTCTACATCAATAACATTAATTCCTCCTAAGGTATGAATGCATTACATATATATATAGGAGCTTGGAACAATTTTTATTGGGTGTAACTTTATTTTAAACTAAGGTTTATTTTCAGAAGGTTTCTTTAAAACTTCAAAATAATGTTTTTGGGCTAAAAATTGAATTTTAACCATTCTGGAACTTCGTTCGAATGAGGGCCAACGAATTTTTCTCATTTGCCTATGGAACTTGGTTAGAAGTGTCGTTCGAACGAGACTTCGTTCGAACGAAAATCTCGTTCGAACGAAATTTCTGGCGGGAAAGTTTTTGGCAGTTTTAATCAGTTTTTCTCCATGTTTCCACTTACTTTTACCCACTAACTCTTGACAGAAGTTATATGTACGGGAACCAAGTTTGAAAAACTAACTTTTGACATTTTCTAAACACCTTTTTGAGAGAAAATTTTTAGAGAGAAATTTCTTAGTTCAAAAGTTCATGTTTCAAGTGTTTGCATTTTCAAGAACATTATTCTTAAAACACTTTTGTTTACACCCATAGTTTGTTTATTCCAAGTTACCATATATATATATATATATATATATCTTGGAGTGTTTGGAACCGGGTTTTACTCTACCGATTTGAAGAGTTCGTTTGGGTTTTCTTCTACATCCCATAAAGAAGAAGTTTGTTGTTTTGTTGCGGTATTATCACATGGTGAAAGGCATCATGTGTGGTTAACGGTTGTTCCTAAAAGTCCGATAGGTGGATTCCGAGATCGCGGTGGATCTTCGTGACTATTCGCTAGTCAGAGGTGTGTACGAGAAGAAGTGTCGGAACTTGAATGGAGTCAAGTCGAGTGTTGTAAGTCTTTGTCTTGTACTTGTAAAACCATACTTAGTGGATTTGTGGCTAAGGTCGGACGAGGTTGTTTCCCGTTGTGGGTTTTTCCTCGTACATCGCGGCGTAGTGGTTTGTTTATTTTATCTTTATCACAACTCACCTTAGATGCATGCTTATGTAGAAAGATAAAATTTGGTGTAAATCACTTTTTGTTTAATTTGGTGCTAATTAATGTTTTGACTAAAATTTAATTCAAGTCATTAATTTTATTGGATAAATTGTGGTTCGGCCTAAAATGCAAAATTGAATTAATTATCTGTTAGGCAAATTTTTTTGACTTGGGTTGAATTAATTTGGTTAAGTGAAAATTAATTTGTTGTTTAATTTATTGTCACTTTGAGTTTAGTTTAATTTTAATTTGAAAAATATTAAAATTTGGTTTATGTACTTGTTTAATTGACCCATCTCACTTCCGCATCTAAAAGGAAATTTACTTTTAATAAGATTCTTAAAATTGGGAATTCTCATCGTTTTCAGGGCCGTTGGTGGTGCCCGCCCCTCTCATGACACATTATCAAGCCTAACTGTGCATGTTTTCAAATTCATGCCCTATCCTCAAATCAGGAGTCACTCCACTGCGTGGATAGTTGCCACGTGTTATGTTGGATACGCACAAGGTGTTCGTGCCACTCGTAATGTCGTCTAGGGGACACTGGGGTTCCCCTCCGCGGCACGTTTCCAAGCCTAATTGTGTCTGTTTTCAAATTCGTGGCATGTCCTCAGACCGGGAGTACTGCCACTACACGATCGGTTGATATGTGTTACGTTGGACCCACACGAGGTATTAGTGCCACTCGTGGTGCCATTTGGGGGTCAATTATGGTACCCACCAAACACCACCACCATTACCACCCCGCCCGCGGCACGTTTTCATTACAAAATGACACGTTTTTAAATTTGGTTCCTATTCTCAAATCAGGAGTTCGACAATTGAGCAGTCGGATGCTATGTGTTACATTGGATGAGCACGAGGTGTTCGCGCCACTCGTGGTGCCATTTGGGGGCCTATGTTGATTCCCTCCCCCGCGACACAATTCCAAGCCTAAGTGTGTCTACTTTTAAATTTGTGTCGTATCCTAAAATCGAAAGTCCCCCAGCTACGCATTCGGTTACTAAGGGTTACATTGGATGAGCACGAGGTGTTTGTGCCACTTGTGGTACCGTTTGGGGGCTGCTGGTGATGCCCGCCCCCCGCGGCACATTTTGAAGCCTAAGTGTGCATGTTTTCAAATTCATGTCCTATCATCAAATCGAGATTCTTGAGACTATGCAGTCAGTTGCTACGTGTTACGTTGGACGTGCATGAGAGATTGTGCAACTCGCGATGCCGTTTGGGGGTCGCTGGTGATGTCGGCCCCCTCGCATCACATTTTCAACCTAAGTGTGCCTGTTTTTAAATTCATGTCCTATTCTTAAATAGGGAGTCCCACGACTACGCGATCAGTTGCTACGTATTACATTGGATGCGCATGAGGTGTTCATGCCACGCGCGGTGCCATTTGGGGGCCAATGGTGGTGCTCACCCCCGCGACACGTTTTTAAGCCTACATGTGCCTATTTTCAAATTTGTTTCCTATCCTCAAATCGAGAATCCCACGACTGCATGGACAGTTGCTACGTGTTAATTTGGACAATCAGAGGTGTTTGTGCCACTCGTAGTGCTATTTGGTGGCCATTGGTGGTGTCGCCTCCTCTCCCCGCGGAACATCTTCAAGCCTAAGTGTGTCTGTTTTTAAATTCATATCCTATCCTCAAAACAAGAGTCCCAAGATTGCACGACCAGTTGATACATCTTGCATTGGACGTGCATGAGGTTTTCTTGCCACACGCTATGTCGTTTGGTGGTTATTAGTGGTGCCCGCCCATTTGTAGCAGGTTTTCAAGCCAATATGTGCTTGTTTTCAAATTCGTGTCTTTTATTCAAACCAGGAGTCCCGCGACTGCGCGACCAGTTGCTACGTGTTACATTAGACGCCCATGAAGTATTTGTGCCTCTCTGTGCCATTTGGGGGGCGTTGGGGGGCCCACCCCCCCCCCCCCTCCCCCCCAACTACACGTTTTCAAGCCTAAATGTTCCTGTTTTTAAATTCATGTCATTTCCTCAAATAAGGCGTCCTGCAATAGCACAGCCTATTTCTACGAGTTATGTTGGACATACGCAAGGTTTTCGTTCCACTCAGGTACCGTTTGGTGTCCGTTGGTGTGCCCGCCTCCCCGCGGCACATTTTCAAGCCCAAGTGTTTATGTTTTCAAATTTTTGTCTTATCCTCAAACTGGAAGTCTCGAAATGCACGACCAGTTGCTACGTGTTAGGTTGGACATGCACGAAGTGTTCATACCACTCGTGGTTCTGTTTAGGGGATGATGGCGGAGCTCACCCCCCTGTAATACCCCGTATTTTTATGCTTTGTTAATTTGGGGGATTTATTAAATTTAATGAGAGTGTATTATTTAATAAAAATCCGGAAATTAATTATGTTATAATTATTGACGTGACGTGAGTTAGTAATTATATGAAATTTTTGAATATTACTTATGAGCTTAGTAATATATGATATTGATTATAGTAAATGTCACGAGTGACTGAAATGACAGTTTTGGGAATTTTAGTCGGGACGCGCCCGTGTCGCGTCGGGATTTAATTATTAATATATAAAAGTGAATATTTTATAAGTTGTTCGTATGGTCATTTTGAGTGCGCCAACGCGTCCGGAAGGGTCGAGATAGTCAGAAAAGTGTACCCGGGGGTTTAGTTTGAGTCTCGGGGTGTTTTTAGGCCTAATTAGTGACCCGGGAGGTCATTTTACAAAATAGGGTAATTAAACCCACGAATTTCAGCCATCCTTAGCAGCCATTTAAGTCAGCCTTTTAGGGTTAGAACATTCAGAACCCTAGAACGGCCATTGGAGAAGATCTCAAGGTGATTCAAGGCCCAAAACACCACCGATTTCACCGCCGTCACCACCAACGCGTAAATCGCGAGAAGGAGAACGCAACCACACCAATACCAGCAGGAAACCAGACCTCTGAAATCCCAGGCAAGTGTTTAACTTGCGTATTTTCGTTGGTGCAATATTCATATTAGTTAGGAATGATTAGGAGTATAATCTATGGAAGAAAACCCCACTTTTTGATAGGAATTTGCATGTAGAAAAGATTAAAACCATATTCTGGAAGTCTTATATGATGTAGATGATTGACCCACGAATTTTTGATGATTATGTAGAAGGAATTTCTGGAGAAAAACTGATTAGAACAGAAGTTAAGAAAACTTAGGGTTCTTGATGATTAGATGAGATTTTAGGTTGTTTAATCATGTTTAATGATGGTTATACGCATGCTTAACGTTAGAAACATCTGGTAATATGTTATTATGTTTGTGGTATAAGTTTTGGGACGATTAGGGTTGGAAAATATGAATTTGAATGAAGAACTTTGGTGAAACCCGCAACTGCAATTCTGCAGAATTTTCGCTGACCTGCTTGATCGATCGATCGACCCTAGAGCGTCGATCGATCGAAGGTTCGATCGATCGAGCCCCAGACGTCGATCGATCGACCCTTCCTGGCAGCCTCTTATTTCCCCATGTTTAATTAGTTGAATTAATTTATCATGGAATAATCCTTGGGCATATTAAATAAAATGTTTTGGGATATAGGAGAGACCAGTAGGACATATGATTAAGTGTTGAGAACTTTATTATGAAATGATTATTGTGTTTTAGGGATAATTAATTAAGGAATGACGAACTACGTATTTCAAGTGAGGGATTATGACGAATACTTACGATAGTGAATAGGCGTCTACCTACTGAATTTCCTACTTGGATAGTTAGAATCCACGAGTGTCACGTAATTAGTGAGAAAACTCTTCGAGTCCAAGTTAGAGACGAAACCTTATACATAATCTTAATAATGTGAAATTAAGGATAAATGTTGTAATTATGGGTAACGAGAGTGACCTATATTAATATGATGAAAGTAGTATATTTATATGATCGTGTGTGCATATATTATATACATGTGAAAAACGTACCCGCGCTACTTGCTATCCCTGAGGTTACCGCGCTGGGACGGTCTTATCCTGTGTTGCCTTACGGGGGATATTGATTCGTACCCTAGAAGATAGGAATCCTAGGTACAGGCTATCGAATCGGTAGTCACGGTCCTAGAGACGTGAGGGTATGTGCTGACCTCTTGGACTTGGAAACGATACTTCGCCTCAATATTGTTTGTGTTTGTATTGATACAGTTCGAGAGTGATTCCGAACTTGTATTTCCCTTAGTACGATTGATACGGGGATTGGATAGCAGAGTATGCCCGCACCATAATTTTTATGTGGGGTGCCATTAGAATATATATATTACACGAGTATTTAATATATATGAAGTTCTGAAACTTGGAACTACCTACTGTGATTTGGTAAGTAAGTCATGTTTGATGGATCAGATTGGAAATACTTATTTTATGAGAGTATAATATGACACTGGGAAACTTTATAAATTAATGAAGCTAAAACGAGAGTTGTGCTACACTTTGAAAGTACCTTTTTCACACGTTGACATTGTTCGGTTTTTAAAACTTATGAGTAAGTTAAGAGAAACTAAATTATGGGGAAGGTTAGTATGATAATATGTTAAGTTAAACCATTTGGGGAAGGTTAGTACGTTAGGCGTGCACACTAGAAGAGAGGTGAGAATTTCTCAAGAGAGTGTCGAACAAATATGTTATTGCATTGGCCTGTATCAATTTAAATACTTGCTAAACTAATTTTAAATCATACACACTTTCGGGCTCTGACCCGTTTTATCTCTCCCTCTCCCCCTTGTATATATATATGTATGTATTTCAGGTGCCCAGCCACAGGGGCGTCTTGCTTAGGATCTTTTGGAAGGAACGCGCTGCAGCTTAGGTGGGAGTTGCAGGTCTTTTGATTAGACGACTTCGTTCATTCAGATCCACTCCTAGCATTTTCATTCAGATGGGCATGTGTAGCCCTTTCCATTATTTCATTATGTTGGGACATTGTTATTTCAGTTATTTCCTAGTTCGTTATTTTGGGATTTTGTTCAGGATGGATGTACTACTTTATTTTTCTCGCATGTTGACATTCGTTGATGAATGTTTTATATATGGGATTCTTTCGTTCCAGTTTATTGTGGTGTGTATCTTATTCATTGAGCTTTGTTAAAATTAAATAAATCTTTTCTTTAAATAAAATTTGGAAGTTAATGTTTAAAATTGGTTTTGGCACTTAGCTTAATTATTTAGGGTGTTAATTGGAAAGTTTCTTTTTATGACAGTGATGCTAAGAATGAACCAAACTGTTCACCTTGATTTAAATTAATAAAGGAGTGATCGCCCGGTATTTAATTAGGCGGGGTGTCACACCCCCCCCCCCCCCCCAACACGTTTTCAAGCCTAGGTGTGCCTGTTTTTAAATTCGTATCCTATTCTCGAACCGGGAGTCCCGTGACTGTGCGATCGATTCCTATCCTCAAACTGGGAGCAATGCAATTGTGTGTCCAGTTCCTAAGTGTTACGTTGGATGTGCATGACGAATTTGTGCCACTTTTCGTGTCATTTGGGGGTCGCTGGTGGTGCACCCACCCCCCACCCCCGCGGCACATTTTCAAACCTAAGTGTAATTGTTTTCAAATCCATGTCCTATCCTCAAATCGTGACTCCCGCGACTGCGCGACCAGTTGCTACGATGTGTGCCATTTAGTGGTCGGTGGTACCCCCCTCCCCCCCCCCCCCCCCGTGGTACTTTATAAAGCTTAAGTGTGCCTATTTTCAAATTCATGTTCTATCCTCAAATCGGGGGTCCCGCGGCTGCGAAGCTAGTTGCTACGTGTTACATTGGATGCACACAAGGTATTTGTTCCCCTATCAGTGCCGTTTGGGGACCACTGGGGTGCTCGCCCCCCGTGGCACATTTTCACGACTAAGTATCCATATTTTCAAATTCATGTCCTCTCCTCAAACTGGGAGTCCCACGACTGTGCATTCGGTTGCTACATGCTACATTGGACGTGCACAAGGTGTTCGTGCCGCTCGCGGTACCATTTGGGGGCCGCTGGTGATGCCCGCTCCTCGCGGCACATTTTCAAGCCTAAGTGTGACTGCATTCAAACTCGTGTCCTATCCTTAAACCTCGAGTCTCATGATTGTTCAATTGGTTGCAACATGTTACCTTGGACACACAAGAGGTGTTGGCACCACTCGCGGTTCCATTTAGGAGCCACTAGGGGTGCTCCTCCCCTGCGAAGCATTTTCAAACCTAAGTGTTTATATTTTAAAATTTGTGTCCTATCCTCAAACTGGGAGACCCGCGACTGTGCGGTCAATTGCTACATGTTACGTCGGACGTGCACGAGGTGTTCGTGCCACTCGCAGTGTCGTTTGGGGAAGCTGGTGATGCCCCCTCCCCCACGGCACATTTTCAAGCCTAAGTGTGAGTGTTTTCAAATTTATGTCATATCCTTAAATCGCGAGTCCCACGACTGCGCGACAGGTTACTATGTGTTACATTGGGCCCGCACGAGGTGTCCGTGCCACTCGTGGTACAGTTTATGGGCTACTGATGGTGCCCGGAACACGTTTTCAAGCCAAAGTGTGTATGGTTTCAAATCCATGTCCTATCCTCAAATCTATATTCTTGGGATTGTGTGGTCTATTTCTATGTATTACTTTGGACGTGTGCGAAGTGTTCGTGACACTCGCGATGCCATTTGGCGCTGCTGGTGATGATTTCCCCTGGCGGCACGTTATCAATCCTAAGAGTACCTGTTTTTAAATTTGTGTCCTATTGATAAACTGGGAGTCCCGTCACTGCACGGTTGGTTGCTACGTGTTACGTTGGATGCGCACGATGTGTTTGTGCCACTCACAATGCCAATTGGGGGCCGCTAGTTCCCCCCCTCGGCGGCACGTTTTCAACCCTAAGAGTGCATGTTTTCAAATTCATGTTTTATCCTTAAAACGGGAATCCCGTGACTGTGCAAAACAGTCGATACGTGTTATGGTGGACATGTATGAGGTCTTCGTGCCACTCTCATTGCCATTTGAGACCTGCATGGGGTTCCCACACCACCACGGCATGTTTTCAAGCCTAAGTGTGTATGTAATTAAATTCTTTTCCTATCCTCAAACCAGGAGCCTCGCAACTGCACGTAAAGTTACTATGTGTTTTGGTGGTTACACATGAGGTATTCTTTCCAATCGTGGTGCCGTTTGGGAGCCTTTCTTGGTGCCCACCCCCGTGGCACGTTTTTAAGCATAAGTGTGCATATTTTCAAATTCGTGTCCTATCCTCAAACCGAGAGTCCTGTGACTGCACATTCGGTTGCAACATGTTACATTGGACCTGAAAGAGGTGTTCATGTCACTCACAGTGCCATTTAGGGGGTGCTGGGGGGTGCCCTCCCCCGGAGGAATGTTTTCAAGACCATGTGTGTCTGTTTTCAAATTCTTGATCTAGCATTAAACCAGGAGTTCTATGACTAAGCAGTCCATTTCTACGTGCTATATTGGATGTGGACAAGGTGCTCGTACCACTCGTTGTGCCGTTTGGGAGACTCTGGTAGTGTCCTCTCTCGTGCCACATTTTCAAGTTTAAGAGTGCCTATTTCCAAATTTTTGGCATATCCTCAAACCAAGATTCCCATGATATCAAGGTCGGTTGCTACAGATGTGCACTAGGTGCTCGAGCCATTCATGGGGCCATTTGGCGGCCACTATTGGTGCCCCATGCGGCACGTTTTCAAGCCAAGTGTGTCTGTTTTGAAATTTATGTCCTATCCTCAAATCAAAAGTTCAGAGACTCTATGGTCAGTTTCTACGTGTTACTTTGGACATGCACGAGGTGTTCGTGCCACTTACGGTGCTGTTTGGCGACCGCTAGTGGTGTTTGGCCCCCGCAGCACATTTTCAAGCCTAAGTATGCCTGTTTTCAAATTCATGTTCTATCCTCAAATCGGGATTCCAGTGACTGCGAGTCCAGATGCTACGTGGTATATTGGATGTGAACAATATGTTCGTGCCACTCGCGGTGCCATTTGGGGGCCGTTGGGGGTGTCCCCCTTCTCGCAAGACATTTTCAAGCCTAAGTGTGCTTGTGTTTCAAATTCGTGTACTATCCTCAAACTAAGAGACTCGCGACTTCATGACTAGTTGCTACATGTTAAGTTGGATGCAGAAGAAGTGTTCGCGCCACTTGCAATGCCTTTTGGGGGCCGCTGGTGGTCCCCCCCCCCCCCCGATGGCACGTTTTGAAGCCTAAGTGTGTTTGTTTTCAAATTCGTGTCCTATCCTCAAATTGGGAGTGATATAACTACAAAGCCATTTGCTATGTGATATGTTGGATGTGCAAGAGGTTTTTGTTCCATACGCGGTGCCGTTTGGGGGCCACTGGGATTGCCCTCCCCCCTGCGGCATATTTTTAAGCCTAAGTGTGCCTATTTTCAAATTCATGTCATATCCTTAAACCGGGAGTCCCGCGAATGTGTGTCCAGTTTATATGTGTTACATTTGATGCGCATGAGGTGTTCGTGACACTCGCAATGTCATTTTGTGGCCACTGGGCGTGGCCGCACCCCCGCGGCACGTTTTCAAGCCTAAGTGTGCCAGTTTTCAAATTTTTGTCCTATCCTCAAATCGGTATCCCCAAGACTTTGGACCTAGTTGCTACGTGTTACGTTGGATGTGCACGAGGTAATTGTGCCATGCATGGTGCTGCTGGGGGGTCGCTCATTGTGCCCGTCCCTGCGGCACATTTTCAAGTCCAACTGTAATTGTTTCCCAATTCATGTCCTATATTCAAACCAAGAGCCCCACACATATGTGGTCAGTTTCCCAATTCATGTTCACGAGGTGTTCGTTCCACTCGCAGTGCCGTTTTGGGCCACTGGTGATGCCCATCCCCTCGCAGAATGTTTTCAAGCCTTAGTGTGTTTGTTTCCAAATTCGTGTCCTATCCTCAAAGTGGGAGTCCCGTAACTATGCGGTCGGTTGCTACGTGTTACGTTGGTTGTGCACGAGGTATTAGTGTTGCTCGCGGTGCCACTTGGGGGCCGCTAGTGGTGCCCTACTCCCCCGCGGCACATTTTCAAGCTTAAGTGTTCCTGTTTTCAAATTCATGTCCTATCCTTAAACCAAGAGTCTTGCGACTGTGTGGTCGGTTGCTACGTGTTACTTTGTATGCGCATGAGGTGTTCATGCCACTCGCGGCTCCGTTTGGGGGTCGCTGGTGGTGTTCAACCCCCTTGGCACGTTCTCAAGCCTAAGTGGGTTGTTTTCAAATTTTTGTTTTTCTTCAAACTGGTAGTCCTACGCCTACACGGCTAGTTGATATGTGTTACGTTGGACATGCATGAGGTTTTCATACCACTCACGGTGCCATTTGGGTGCCGCTGGGGGTGTCCCCCCTCCCCGCAACACATTTTCAAGCCTAAGTGTGCCTGCTTTAAAAATCGTGTCATATCCTCAAATAGGGAAACCCACGATAGTGTTACCAGTTTGTATGTTTTACTTTGGATGCGCAGGAGGTGTTAATACTACTTGTGGTGCCATTTAGGGGCCGCTGGTGGTTCCCCCTCCCCTCCCCCCCGACACATTTTCAAGCCTAAGTGTGCCTGTTTTAAAATCCATGTCCTATTATAAAATTGGTAGTCCCGCGACTGTGCAGCCAATTACTACATGCTACATTGGATGTGCATGAGGTTTTGTGCCACTTGCGGTGCCAATTGGGGGTTTCCCCCCTCGCGGAACGTTTTTAAGCCTATGTCTACCAGTTTTCAAATTCATGTCCTATCCTCAACTGGGAAACCCCTGACTATGTGTCTAGTTGATACGTGTTATGTTTGATGCGCATTAGGTGTTCATGCCACTCACATTACCATTTGGGGTCCACTAGGGATGCCCGCACTCCCGCGACATGTTTTCGAACTTAAGTGTGATAGTTTTCAAATTTGTGTCCTATCCTCAAACCGGTAGTCCCGTGACTGCGCGTCTAGTTTCTACGTGTTACATTGTATGCGCATGAGGTATTCATGTCACTCGAGGTGTCGTTTGGGTGCCGTTCGTGGTGTCTGCCCCACCGCGGCACGTTCTCAAGCCTAAGTGTGCCTATTTTCTAATTCGTGTCCTATCCTTAAATCAAGAGTCCCTTGATTGCGTGGTCCTTTGCTACGTATTACACTGCACACGCATGAGGTGTTCATGATAACCATGGTGCCATTTGGGGGCCGCTGGGGGTGCTCGCCCCCCGCGGCATGTTTTCAAGACTATGTGTGCCTATTTTTTTATTCGTGTCTTATCCTTAAACTATGAGTCTCGCGATTGCGCGGTGGCCTCTGGTAGAGTCCCCCCCCCCCCCCCCCCCGGGGGGGGGGGGAATTTTTCAAGTCTAAGTGTGCGTATTTTCAAATTCGTATCCAATCCTCAAACTGAGAGTCCCGTGATTTCGTGTGCAATTGATACATCTAATGTTGGACGCATACAACGTGTTCGTGCCATTCTCAGTTCCGTTTGGGGGCCTCTGGTGGTCCCCCCAGAATGTTTTCACGTCCAACTATGTTTGTTTTCAAATTTGTGTCTTATCCTTAAACTGGGAGTCCCGCGACTACGCGGTCAGTTGCTACGTGTTACGTTCGACACACACGAGGTGTTCATCCCACTTGCGGTGCCATTTTGGGGACCGCTGGGGGTGTCCCCTCCCCCCGTCACCGCGGCACGTTTTCAAGCCAAAGTGTGCCTATTTTTAAATTAGTGTCCTATAGTCAAACCGGGAGTCCCATGACTGCACGGTCGGTTTATACGTGTTACGTTGTATGCACAAGAGGTAATTGTGCCACTAGCGGTGCCATTGGGGGGCCGCTGGGGATGTCCCCATGTAGCACGTTTCCAAACCTAAGTGATCCTATTTTCAAATTCGTGTGGTATCCTCAAAATGGGAGACCAAAGACTGTGCGATCGTTTGCTACGTATTAATATGGATGCATAAGAGGTATTCGTGCCACTTTCAGTGCCATTTGGGGGCCGCTAGGGGTACGTCCCCCTCCCCCCCCCCCCCCCCCCCGGCACGTTTTCAAGCCTAAATGTGTCTATTTTCAAATTTGTGTCCTTGTCTTGTCGTCAAATGGGGAATCCCATAACTGCGTGTTCGGTTTCTACGTGCTACGTTGGACGAGCATGAGGTGTTCATACCACTCGCGGTGCCGTTTGTGGGCCGCTAGTGGTGCCCCCAACACGTTTTCAAGCCTAACTCTGTTTATTTTCAAATTCGCGTCCTATCCTCAATCGAAAAATCTCGTGACTGCACAGTCTATTGATACGTGTTACTTTGGATGTTCACGAGGTGTTCGTTCCACTCGTGGTTCCATTTGGGAGCCGTTGGTGATGCTCGCCCCCCGTGGCACATTATCAAGCCTAAGTGTTCATATTTTTAAATTTGTGTCGTATCCTCAAATCGAGAGTCTCACGATTGTGGGGTCAGTTTCTACGTGTTACCTTGGACCAACACGAGGTGTTCGTGCCCTTCGCAGGGCGGTTTGGGTGCCACTGGTGGTGCCCTCCACCCCCCTCCCCCACCACCCCCAACACGTTTTCAAGTCTAAGTGCGCCCGTTTTCAAATTCATGCCCTATAATCATACCGGGAGTCCCCCAAATGCGCGGCTAATTTCCACGTGTTACGTTGGACGTGCATGAGATGTTCGTGCCACTCGCAGTGCCATTTGGACCATTTTCAAGCCTAAGTGCGCCTGTTTTCAAATTCGTGTCCTATCCTAAAATCGGTATTCCCGCAATTGTGTGTCCTGTTACTACTTTTAACGTTCAATGCGCACCATGAGTCCCGTGACTATGCCCCCAGTTTCTACATGTTACGTTGGATGCACAATAGGTGTTTGTGCCACTCGCGGTGCCATTTAGGGACCATTAAGGGTGTTCCCCTGGGGCACGTTTTCAAGCCTAATTGTTCATATTTTAAAATTTGTGTCGTATCGTGAAACTAATAGACCCGTGATTGCGCGACCAGTTGCTACGTGTTACGTTGGATTCCCAACTCGTGTTCGTTCCCCTTGTGATGCCATTTGGGGGCCTTTGGTAGTGCACGCGTCACGTTTTCAAACCTAAGTGTGTCAA
Source organism: Sambucus nigra (assembly GCA_949130495.1). Classification (NCBI taxonomy): domain Eukaryota; kingdom Viridiplantae; phylum Streptophyta; class Magnoliopsida; order Dipsacales; family Adoxaceae; genus Sambucus; species Sambucus nigra. Next base: position 347,753,404 of record OX422217.1, read on the forward strand.
TTTTTAAATTTGTGTCCTATCCTCAAAGCGGGAGTCCTGCGACTGCACAATCGATTGTTACGTGTTACGTTAGACGTGAACGACATTTTTGTGCCACTCGTTGGGTCATTTGAGGGACACTGGTGTTGTCTGCCCCCGCAGCATATGTTTTAAGCCTAAGTGTGCCTGTTTTAAAAGTCATGTCCTATCCTCAAACCAGGAGTCCCATGACCGCTCAGCCAGTTGTTACGTGTTATGTTCGACATGCATGAAGTATTTGTGCCACTCACGGTGCCATCTTGGTGGCACTTGCGGTGCCTTCCCCAACCCCCGAGTGGAATGTTTTCAAGCCTAAATGTGCCTATTTTTAAATTCGTGTATAATCCTCAAACTGTAATCTTGTGACCGCGCGGTTGATTTTTACCTGTTACGTTAGATGCGCACGAGATGTTGTTTCCACTCATGATGCCTTTTGGACTCCGCTGTTGGTGCCCCCACAACACGTTTTCAAGCCTAAGTGTGTGTGTTTTCAAATTCATGTCCTATCCTAAAACCGGGAGTCCCATGGTTACGCAATCGGTTGCTACGTATTACGTTGATGCACAGAGGTATTCATGACACTCTCGATGCTATTTGTGGGCCGTTGTTTGTGTCCTCCCCAACGCGGCACATTTTATATCCTAAGTGAGTCTGTTTTCAAATCCATGTCCTATCCTCAAATCAAGAATCTTTCGACTACGCGGCCAGTTGCTATGTGTTACGTTGGACTTTCACGAGGTATCCGTGCCACTCAAGGTGCCATTTTGGGGGACTGGGGGTGTCCGACCCCCCACCCCCCGCAATATATTTTCAAGCCTAAGTTTTCGTATTTTCAAATTCACGTCATGTCCTCAAATCGAGAGTCCCGTAACTTATCGGTCGGTTCCTGCGTGTTACGTTGGAAGCAAAAGAAGTGATCGTCCCAATCGCGGTGCCGTTTAGGGGCCGCTGGTGGTGTTAGTCCCATTTGCCCCAGAACACGTTTTCAAGCCAAAGTGTGTATGTTTTCAAATTCGTGTCCAATCCTCAAATCAGAGTCCCGTAACTATGCAGTCGGTTGATACTTTTTACGTTCAGCATGCATGAGGTGTCCATTCCACTCGCGGTGTCATTTGGTAGTTGTTGGTGATGCACCCCCCATCGCGGGGGGCACGTTTTCAAGCCTAAGTGAGCCTGCTTTTAAATTCATTTCTTATTATAAAATTGGGAGTCCTAAGAATGCACAGTTGGTTGTTACATGTTATGTTGGATGCTCACGTGGTGTTCGTGCCACGCGCGGTACCATTTGGGGGTCGCTGGTGGTGCCTTCACCCCGTGGCACGTTATCAAGCTGGAATGTGCCTATTTTGAAATTCATGTTCTATCCTCAAACTGTGAGTCCCGTGAGTACGAGATCAGTTGCTACGTGTTACGTTAGACCCACAAGAGGTGTTCATGCCACTCGCAGTGCCATTTGGGGGTTGCTGCTAGTGCCCGCCTGTCGCTGCCCGTTTTCAAGCCTAAGTGCGGTTGTTTTTAATTTCACGTCCTATCTTCAAATTGAAAGTCCCCCAGATGCGTAGCTAATTTCCAAGTGTTATGTTGGACGTGCATGAGGTGTTTGTGCCACTAGTGATGCCGTTTGGTTATCGCTGGGGTGCCCGCACCCCCGTGGCACGTTTTCAAGCCTAAGTGCGTTTGTTTTCAAATTATTGACCTATCTTATAATTGGGATTCTGACAACTACATGTCGTGTTGCTACGTCTAACGTTCAATGCACACAATGTGTTCCTGCCATTCGTTTTTCCCTTCTGGGGGCCACTGGTGGTGCCCTCCTCGCATCACGTTTTCAAGCCCAAGTGTGACTGTGTTCAAATTCGTGTCATATCCTCAAACTGAGAGTTCCATGTGTGTGCCGTCAGTTGCTACGAGTTATGTTAGATGCACAAAATGTGTTCGTGTCACTTGCGGTTCCGTTTTAGGGGCCGCTGATGGTTCCCGCCCCCTGGCGACAGGTTTTCAAGCCTAAGTGTGCCCATTTTCAAATTCATGTCCTATCCTCAAACCAAGATTCATGCAACTATGCCTCCTGTTATTCATGCCACTCGTTGTGCAATTTGGGGTCCACTGGGGGTGTTGCCCCGGGGTACGTTTTCAAGCCTAAGTGTGCCTGTTTTAAAATTGTTCATATCAAGAAACTGAAAGACCCGTGATTGCTCAACCAGTTGTTGCGTGTTACATTGGATGCACAACTAGTGTTCATTCCACTTGCGGTTCCGTTGGTAGTGCCAGTAGCACGATTTTAAACCTAAGTGTGTTGGTTTTCAAATTCGTGTCCTATCCTCACAGCAGGAGTCCTGCGACTGCGCAACTGACTACTCGGTGTTACATTGGACATGAACGACATTTTTGTGCCACTCGCGGGGTCGTTGGGTTTATCCGCACCCGCGGCACGTTTCTAAGCCTAAGTGTGCCTATTTTAGAATTCATGTCCTATCCTAAAACCAAGAGTCCCATGACTGCGTGGAAAGTTGCTAAGTGTTACGTTGGATATGCATGAGTTGTTCGTGCCACTCGTGGTGCCGTTTGGGTGTCATTTGCGGTGCTTGCCCCCTAACAGAATGTTTTCAAGCCTAAGTGTGCATATTTTCAAATTCGTGTCTTATCCTCAAACTAGAATCCCGTGACTGTGTGATCGATTTTTAGGTGTTACATTGAATGTGCACGAGATGTTAGTGCCACTCATAATGCCTTTTGGAGTCCACTGTTGGTGCCACTGCGGCACATTTTCAAGCCTAAGTGTGTTTGTTTTCAAATTTGTGTCCTATCCACAAACCAGGAGTCTCGTTGTTGTACGATCGGTTGCTACGTATTACATTGACGCAAAGAGGTATTCATGCCACTCGCAGTGCCATTTGGGGGCTGTTGGTGGTGTCCACCCAACCGTGGCACATTCTAAATCCTAAGTATGCCTGTTTTCAAATTCGTGTTATATCCTCAAATCAAGAATCCCGCGACTGTGAAACCAGTTGCTATGTGTTACGTTGGACTAGCACGAGGTATCCCTGCCACTCGCGGTGTCATTTGGGGGCTGCTGTGTTAACCCCCCTCCCCCCCCACGCGCACATTTCCAAGCCTAAGTTTTCATGTTTTCAAATTCACATCATGTCCTTAAATCGAGAGTCCCGCAACCTCTCGGTCGGTTGCTACGTGTTACGTTGAGTGCACAAGAGGTGATCGTGCCACTCGCGGTGCCGTTTAAGGTCCCCTGGTGGTGATAACCCCCTCCGCCCAGCAACACGTTTTTAAGCCAAAGTGTGTATGTTTTCAAATTCGTGTCATATCCTCAAATCGGGAGTCCCACAAATACGCGGTCGGTTGCTATTATTTACATTCAGCCTGCATGAGGTGTTCGTTCCACTCGCGGTGTCATTTTGTGGATGCTGGTGATGCATGCCACCCCACCCCAACGGGGAACGTTTTCAAGCCTAAGTGAGCCCGTTTTTAAATTCATTTACTATTCTCAAATCGGGAGTCCCACGAATGCATAGTCGATTCCTATGTGTTACTTTGGATGCGCTCGAGGTGTTCGTGCCACGCGCGTACTATGTGGGGGCCGCTGGTGGTGCCTACACCCCTTACACGTTATCAAGTTGGAGTGTACTTGTTTTTAAATCCATGTCATATCCTTAAATTTTGTGTCTGTGACAATGAGGTCAGTTGCTATGTGTTACGTTCGAACCACAAGAGGTGTTCATTCCACTCGCGGTGATGTTTGGGGGCTGCAGCTAGTGCCCGCCCCCCACAACACGTTTTCAAGCCTAAGTGCGTATGTTACAAAATTCATGTCTTATCCTCAAATCGATAATCCCCCGAAAGCGTGACTAATTTCTACTTGTTACGTTAGACATGCATGAGGTGAGCGTGACATGCGCGGTGCCGTTTGGGGGCCGCTGGGGGTGCTCGCACCCTCACCACACATTTTCAAGCCTAAGTGCGCCTATTTTTAAATTTGTGTCCTACCCTCAAATTGGGAGTCCCGTAACTGCATTGTTGGTTATTAATATTTACGATTGGTGAGCATGAGGTGTTAGTTCCACTCACGGTGTCATTTTGTGGATGCTGGTGATGCCTCCACCCACCCTTACCTCCACCCCCTAACACGTTTTCAAGCCTAAGCGATCTTGTTTATACATTCATGTCCTATTCTCAAACCAGGAGTCTCGTGATTGCATGAATGATTGATAAATGCTATGCTAGATGTCCACGAGGTTTTCGTGCCACTCACGATGCCATTTAAGGGCCGCTAGAGGTGCCCACCAACCACAGCACGTTTTGAAACCTAAGTGTGTATGTTTTCAAATTCATGTCCTATCCTCAAATCGAGAGTGGCATTAACACCTCGTGTTCGTCTAATGTAACACATAGCAACCGACGGCGCAGTCGTGAGACTCCTAGTTTGGGTACAAGACACAAATTTAAAAACTGACACACTTAGGCTTGAAACGTGTCGCGGGGGTTGGTCACATGCAACGGCCTACAGAGGGAACCCCGAGTAGCACAAATACCTCGTGCGCATCCAACATTACATGTAGCAACCTCCATCCTAGTCAAGGGACTCCAGGTTTGAGGATAGGATACGCATTTGAAAACAGGCACACTTAGGCTTGAAAACGTGTCGTGGGGGACGGACACCACTAACGGCCCGCAAATGGCACTATGAATGGAATGAAAACTTCTTAGACATCTAGCATAATACATAGAAACTAGCCATGCAGTCGCGGGACTCTCGGTTTGAGGATAGGACACGAATTTCAAAACACAAACACTTAGTCTTTAAACGGCACCGCAAGTGGGACGAACACCTCGTGCGCGTCCAATGTAACATGTAAACGCCAGTTACATGGTCACGGGACTCCCAATTTTAGGATAGGACACAAATTTGAAAACAGACACACTTAGGATGAAAAACGTGTTGTGGTGGGCAGGCACTGCCAATGGGATCCAAACGTCACCGCAAGTGGCACAAAAAACCTTGTGCACATCCAGCGTAACATTTACCAAACGACCGTGTAGAAGAGGAACTCTCAATTTGAGGATAGGACATGAATTTGTAAACAGGCGCAATTAGGCTTTAAAACAAACGCGGGTGGCAGGCACCACCAGCGGTCCCCAAATGGTACCGCGCATGGCACGAACACCTCATGTGCATCCAAAGTAACATGTAATAACTGACTGTGCAGTCGTGAGACTCTCGGTTTGAGAATAGGACATTAATTACAAACAGGCACACTTAGGCTTAAAAATAAGCCGCGGGGGGCGGGCATCGCCAGTAGCCACCACACGTTACCGCGAGTGGCCGAACACCACATGCACACCTAACGTAAATAGTATTAACCGATCGCCCAGTTGATGGACTTCCAATTTAAGGACATGACACGAATTTGGAAATAGACACACTTTGTCTTGAAACACATGCTACAGTGGTGGGGGCAGGCATCCCCACTAGCCCCTAAACAGCATCGCGAGTGGCAAGAATATCTCTTGCACATCCAGCGTAACATGAGGAAATGACCTGAATTCCAAGACAGGGAGACTTAGGCTTAAAAATGTGTCGCGGGGGACATCACCAGTGGAGTCGAAAAGGCATCACAAGTGGTACTAGCATCTCGTGCGCATCTAATATAGCACATAGAAATTTGTTGCATAGTGGCGGTACTCCCGGTTTGAAAAAAGGACACAATTTTCAAAATAGGCACACTTAGGCTTGGAAACATGCTGAGGGCACCACAAGCACCCCCAAACAGAAACACGAGTGGCACGAACATCTCGTGAATTTCCAATGTAACACGTAGAAACTAGTTGTGCAGTCATGGGACTCTTAGTTTGAGGATAGGACACGAATATGAAAATAGTCACACTTACGCTTAAAAACATGTCTCGGAGGGGAGGCAACCCAAGCGAAACCCAAATGGCACCGCTAGTGGCACAAAAACATCCTTCATGTTTAACGTAACATGTAGCAACCGACTACGTGGTCATAGGAGTCCCGATTTGAGGATATGACACAAATTTAAAAACGGGCACACTTCGGTTTAAAAACATGTCGCAAGAGGGCGAGCACTACCAGCGCCCCCCAAGTGGCACCGAAATGGCACGAACACCTCTTGCACATCCAACGTAACATGTAGAAAATGGATGGGCAATCACGGGTCTCCTAGTTTCACGATATGACACGAATTTGAAAATAGGCACACTTAGGCTTGAAAACGAGCCCCGGGGTGGACAACCCCAGTCGCCCCAAATGGCACCGCGAGTGTCATGAACACCTTGTGTGCGTTCAACATAACACGTAACAATAGGTTGTCCAGTCGTAAGACTCCTAGTTTGAGGATAGGACATGGATTTTTAAATAGGCACACTAGGTTTGAAAACGTGCCGCGGGGTGGGGGTGGGGATGGACACCATCAGCGGCCCCCAAACGGCACCGCAAGTGGAATGACCAACTCATGTTCATCCAACATAACATGTAGCAATGGACCTCATTGTCGTGGGACTCATGGTTTGAGTATAGGTCAAGAATTTAAAAACATGCACACTTTGGCTTGATAACGTGCCATGGGAGGCGGGCATCACCAACGGCCCCCTAACACCATTGCGAGTGGCAAGAACACCCCACGTACGTCCAAAGTACCACATAGAAACTGACCTCAAGTTGAGAGATTCCCGACTTGAGGATATGACAAAATTTGAAAATAGACACACTATGGTTTGAAAACGTGTCGTTGGTCACCACTAGCGACCCAAAAAAGGCACCACGAATGGAAGGATTACCTCGTACGCATCCAATATAACACGCAACAACCGGCCTCATGGTTGCAAGACTCTCGATTTGATGACAGGACAAGGACATAAATTTTAAAACAGACACACTTAGGCTTGAAAACATATTGTGGGGGGCGGGCACCCAATCGGCCCCCAAACGGCACCATTGATTGCATTCTTCATAATATGAGGGTGTGTGAGTTAAATCCCTTTAAAATAATTTTTCCATGATATTTTTGGTATATTTTAAATAATTTCTATGATTTTTTAAAATATTTTTTAGAAATTTAAAATTGGATTTTAAAAAGTTGTGGGATGCTTTGTAATTTCCTTAAGCTGTTAAAAAATTGCCTGGGTAGAAACCGAAAGCGCTTGATAATTGTGTGGGTACAATTTTTATTTTTAAAAAAGTTCAAAAACACCCGCTTTTCAAACCGTCTTAGCCTTACACGTGTTTATCTCACAATGGTTGGATTTGTATTTCCTTGTCCTCTCATTCCTGTGTTCGATTATGAACCGTTGAATTCTTTTAATCTATGGCCTGCATGCATTTTTACCTAATCCCTGTGTTTTCATTTAAACCATTTAGAGGCTTTATAACTTCGTTGCGTCGTTAGCCATCAGATTTACCTTGATCAATTGAGGCTTAATCGTGACCATCCATTTGTTTCGATGTTCCAGAAGCTTCCATGGCTTAGTATAAATACATGCCTTATGTGTTGCGATTACAATCTTTTGCTAGCCTCACTTTTGAGAGAAAATAAGAGAGAGAGAGAGAGAGAGAGAGAGAGAGAGAATAGAGAAATAGAAAATCCTAAATTAAACTCCGGCCAAATCTCACCAGAAAAACATTTCTGAGAGTGTGTTAGTTCGAGAGTTGTGTAGATCATTCCTCTTCTGTCCTTTATCTCTTTTCCAACTTAATCACAACAGTTTGATCTCATTTTCTCTTATAGAAAACTGAGATTGACGTCATGTGATACATTCCACATTTATCTCTTTTTGTTGTGATTTCTTAATTCGAGAAATCATAGTTTTGTTGGCTATTTTCAACTGTTATGTTTTCAAACCCTAAAACCAACAAACAGATTTTTATTTCAGTTTCTTCAAACATTCATACTTAGATCTAGTTTGCAAACTGTTACTCTATTTTAGTGGATTTTTATTTTTGAGGTGTAGAGACCTCCGTGGATGTTTCCCCAATTGGGTGGGGTTTTACCACGTTAAAATTGTACTTGTATACTTCCTCTCATTCCTTTCTTGAGGCTGTGTTGATTTAAGTTCTTCATATATTTTGTTTTTTTAAAACTGGTAAACCTATACCTTAAATAACTCGTTCATATTGTTTTACACATCTTATGTTAAACAATTCTTTTAAGGAAAAAGTTTCATCAACAAACTATTCAGAGCCATTTAGATAGTTTAATTTTGAATTAAATGACTTAAATGGTATTTTTCAATCTCATATGAACACATAAATGATCCTAGGTGTGGTGTTGGTGTTTATACCTTTAGACTATTAGAGGAAATCAAAATGAAAAGTATGAAGGCTTGTTGGTTTGAAAAGAGGTATGGCTCAATTTTGTTACTATTTCCAAACTAGATGAGCACCTATATAATATAGACTCAAGTGAGTCGAAGATATAGGGTGCTTCAATCTCCCCCTTTGGAAATATGAGACAAAATCTCCTTTGAGTCATCTAGGACTCGTGGGGATACAAAAGAATAAGAAAACGTTAGTCCTATGTAAAAATTATATCTACCCAATATCCTAGAAAGAGAAAATTACCTAACTCAACTAGATACAGACAAATATCCGATCAAAATTCTGTTATAAAAGAAGGTACTAATTCCTGAAAATAAGATAACTAAGATCAAGCTTTTTAGTTGAGAATACACCAAAATGTTCAAGAGAACTCAAATTTCTCCCCCATTTTGTCTCAAATGGACAAAGGGTAAAGTAAATAGGTATGAAACAATAAATCATTGTTCTGACATAACCATACCAATATATTTGCGTAAAGATTCAAATCAAAGTAAGTCTAATGGTTTAGTAAATAGGTCAGCTAATTTCAATTCAGTAGGTAGGTAATTAATTTCTAACTCCTTGGATTCAACTAACTCGCGTATGAAATGATATCTAATTTTAATATGTTTCGTACGAGAGTGATGAACTAGATTTTTAAAAGTATTAATCGTGCTTTGATTGTCACAATAGAGATGTAACTTATCTTCAGTTATACCGTAATCTTTCAGCATTTAATTTAGCCAAAGTTATTGTGCACAAGAGCTTCCTGCTGCAATATATTCAAATTCGGGCAGTAGACAAGAAAGTGCAGTTTTGTTTCTTACTACTCCATCCTACCAAATTATTACCAATTTAGTAACAAGATCTAGAAGTACTCTTACTATCATTGGTACATCCGGCCCAATCAGCATCAGTGTAACACTATAGTACTAGAAGTGTCTTTAGTGTACCAAAGTCCTAAATTTAGAGTGACTTTAATGTATTTGATAAGTCATTTAACGCACAATAGATGACTCTCTTTAGGATCGTTTTGATATCAGGCACACATGCAGACAGAGTACATGATATCAGGACGGGAGGCAGTAAGATAAAGTAAGCTTCCTATCATACTACGGTACAGGGTAGAATCAATTAATTTCCCATTCTCATCTTTAGAAAGTTTGACAGAACTACTCATATGAGTCCTAGATTCTTTAGCTGTTTCTAGGCCAAACTTCTTGACAATTTCTAAAGCGTATTTGGATTGCGATAGAAATAATTCATCTGAATTTTATTTAACTTGGATCCCTAATAAGAATTATAACTCCCCCATAAGTGACATTTGAAATTCTTGGTGCATAATGTTCGAAAAGGTCTTAACTTCTAAAGGGGAGGTGGATCCAAAAATGATACCGTCAACATAAACTTGAGCTATAGTAATATTGTTGTCAAAATGTTTGATAAACAAGGTTTGGTCATTCCCTCCTCTCCTAAATATGTTGTCTAAAAGAAAGGTGGATAGATGCTCATACCAAGATCTAGGAGCTTGTTTTAACCCATAAAGAGTTTTTTTAAGACGATAGAAATAATTTAAGTGATGAGGGTCAATGAACCCTTTGGGTTGTTCCACATAGGTATCCTCAGTTAAAATTCCATTAAGGAAGGTTGACTTAACATCCATTTGATATAGTGTGAAGTGAAAATGACAAGCTATTGCAAAAAGTAAGTGAACATATTCGAGGCGAGTGATAGGAGTAAAGTTTCCTCGAAATCTATTCCTTCAATCTGAGAGTAGACCTGGGCAACTAATCTAGATTTATTCCGAATAATCATCCTAGATTTAATCCTAAGTGTGCTTCTTTACAAATTCATGTCCTATCCTCAAATCGGGAGTCCCGCTTCTGTACGGTCGATTGTTAAATGTTACGTTGGATGTGTACGAGGTTTTTGTGCCACTTATGGTACCGTTGGGATCCCATTGGCAGTGCCCGCCCACCACAACACATTTTAAAGCCTAAATGTGTTTGTTTTCAAATTCGTATCCTATCTTGATATTGGGAGTCCCGTCACCACGCGACTGGCGTTTACAGGTTACTATGGGAGCACATGAGGTGTTCGACCCACTCCTGGTGCAATTTGGGGACCACTTTGGATGTTCGTCTCCCACGGGATACTTTCAAGCCTAAGTGTTCCTATTTTCAAATTCACTCCCTATCCTCCAATCGGGAGTCCCGTGGCTGAATGGACAGTTGCCACCTGTTATGTTGGATGTGCATGAGGTCCTCGTGCCACTCGTGGTGCCGTTTGGGGGCCACTAGCGGTGCCCACTCTGCGACACATTTTCTAGCCTAAGTGTACATGTTTTTAAATTATTGCCCTATCCTCAAACCAAAAGTTTCACGACTTCATGGTCAGTTCCTACATGTTTCCTTGGATGTGAACGAGGTGTTTGTTCCACTCGCGGTGCCATTTGGGGGTCGCTAGTGATCCCCTCCCCCTGCACATTTTCAACCCTAAGTGTGTATGTTTTCAAATTCGTGTCAATTCCTCAAATCGGGAGTCTCGCAACTGCACGGTCGTTGCTAGGGGTTATGTTTGACGTGAACGAGGTGTTTGTGATGCTCGCGGTTCCGTTTGGGGGCCACTAATATGCCTCCCTCCAACACGTTTTCAAGCATGTGTGTGTCTGTTTTCAAATTCGTGTCATGTCCTCAAACCCCAAGTCTCGTTACTATGTAAATAGTTACTTTGGATACCTACGAGGTATTCTTTCCACTAGCAGTGTCATTAGGGGGGCGATTGAGTCCCCCCCCCCCCGCCCCCCCCCCCCCCCCCCCACGGGACGTTTTCAAGCCTAAGTGTGCCTGTTTTCAAATTCGTGTCCTTGTCATGTTGTCAAAACTAGAAACCTGAGATTGCGAGGTCAGTTGCAACGTGTTATATTGGATGCGCACGAGGTTTTCCTGCCACTCGAGGTGTCTTTTGTGGGCTGCTAGTGGTGACCACCGGTACATTTTCAAGCCTAAGTGTGTCTGTTTACAAATTTGTGTCCTTTCCTCAAATCGTGAATTTTGTGACTGCACAGTCGGTTGCTACGTGTTACTTTGGATGTGGACGAGGTGTTCTTTCCACTCACGGTGCCATTTAGGGGCCTCTAATTATGCCCCCCACCCCCGCGACACATACATAATCAAGCCTAAGTGTGCGTGTTTCTAAATACATGTCCTATCCTCAAATCATGAGTCCCGTGACTGCGACGTCGGTTGATACATGTTACGTTGGATGAACATGATGTGTTCGTTACAATCGCGGGGCCTTTTGGGGGTCGCTGGTGGTCCCCCCCCCCCCCCCCCCGGACACGTTTTCAAGCCTAAGTGTGCATGTTTTTAAATTCATTTTCTATCCCCAAACTGGGAGTCCCACGACTGTATAGCCAATTGACAAGTGTTACTTGGACGAACATGAGGTGTTCGTGTCACTTGAAGTTCCATTTGGCTGCCACTAGGGGTGTCCGCAACCCCGTGCCACATTTTCAAGCCTTTGTATGCCTGTTTTCAAATTCATGTCCAATCCTTAAACCAAGAGTCCCGCAACTGCGCGTCCAATTGCTACGTGTTATGTTGGATTCTCAAGAGGTGTTCGTGCCACTCGTGGTGCCGTTGGATGCCACTTCTGGTGCCCGCCCCTGGCACGTTTTCAAGCCTAAGTGTGCCTTTTTTCTAATCCGTGTCTTATCCTCAAATCGGTAGTCCCATGACTACGCGATCGATTGGTACGTGTTACACAGGACGCACCCGAGGTGTTCGTGACACTCGCGGTGCATTTTGGGGGCTGCGGGGTGGGCCTCCCGCTTCGTGGCTCATTTTTATGTCCATGTGTGCCTACTTTCAAATTTGTGTCCTATCCTCAAATCGGGAGTATCGGGACTGTGCGATCAGTTGTTGGGTCTGATGTTTGATACTCACAATATGTTCATAATACTCGTCGTGTTGTTTTGGTGGACGCTGGGAGGGCCCACACACCCCGGTGGCATGTTTTTAGGCCTAAGTGTTCGTGTTTTCAAATTCATGTCGTATACTAAAACGAGGAGTCCCACGACTGTACTGCCAGTTGATACGTATTATGTTAGATTCGCAAGAGGTTTTCATTCCAGTCGTGGTGCCATTTGTGGGCCGCAAGTGGTGTCTTCATCCCATGGCATGTTTTCAAGCCTAAGTATGCTTTTTTTCAAATGCATGTCCTATCCTCAAACCTGGAGTCCCATCACTAGGCGGGAGGTTTCTACGTGCTATGTAGGATGCGCAAGAGGCATTAGTGCCACTCGGGGTGCCCTCTGTAGGCCAGCGACATGTGCCCAACCCCCGCGTCATGTTTCAACCCTAAGTGCATCAATTTTCAAATTTGTGTCTTATCCTCAAACCAGGAGTTTCACGACTGCGTCGCCAGTTGCTATGTGTTATGTTAGATGAACACGCGGTGTTCGTGACACTCGTGGTGCCTCCCTCCCCCCTGCAGCATGTGTTCAAGCCTAAGTGTGTTTATTTTTAAAGTCGTATCCTATCCTCGAACTGGGAGTCCCAAAACTACGTGGTCAATCGCTACGTATTAAATTGGATGTGCACGAGGTGCTAGTGCCACTCACGGTGTCGTTTGGGGGCGTTGTTCATCCTCCCTCTCCCCCCCCCCCCCCCCCGCGCAACACGTTTTCAAGCATATGTGTGAATTTTTAAAAATTTTGTCCTAATATCTAATTAGGAGTCCGGTGACTGTGTAGTCGGTTGCTACGTGTTATGTTGGATGCGTACATGGTGTTCCTACCACTCGTGCTACCATTTGGAGGTGATTGGTGGAGCCCGCCCCCTCCCGCGGCATGTTATCAAGCCTAAGTGTGTCTATTTTAAAATTTGTTTTCTATCCTCAAATTAAGAATCCTAAAATTGTGCGGTCGGTTGATACATGTTACGTTGGACATGTACGAGGTCATCGTGCCACCCGTGACACCCTATAGGGGCCGATGGTGATGCCCTCAACCCCATGGCACGTTTTCATGCCTCAGTGTGCCTATTTTTAAATTTGTCTCCTAACCTCAAATCGGAAATGCGCGGTCAATTTTTATGTGTTATGTTTGATGCACACGAGGTGTTTGTGCCACTCATGGTGCCGTTTTGCGACCGCTGGTGGTGACCGCCCCCCAATGTCACGCTTTCAAGCCTAAGTGTGATTGTTTTCAAATTCATATACTATCCTCAAATCGGGAGTTTCGGGACTACGTGAAGAGTTTCTACATGTTACATTGGACATGTACAAGGTTTTTGTACCACTCGTGGTGCCATTTATGGCCGATGGCGGTGCCTGACCCCCCCCCCCCCCCCCCGACGACACATTTCCAAGATTAAGTTTGCCTATTTTCAAATTCACATCATATCCCCAAGCCGAGAGTCCCGTGACTATGCGGTCAGTTATAATGTGTTATGTTGGACACACACAAGGTGTTCATGCCCCTTGCGGTGTCGTTTGGTGGCCCTTGGGTGTGCTCGGCCCCGGCACGTTTACAAGCCTAAGTTTGCCAGTTTTCAAATTCGTGTCCTATCCTTAAACCAGTAATCCAGTGACTACGTGGCCATTTCTACGTGTTGCTTTGAACATGAGCGAGCAGTTCGTGTTACTCGCAAAGCTGTTTGAGGGTTGTTGGTGATGCCCGCCCCCTGCGGGACGTTTTCAAGTCGAAGTGTGCCTTTTTTCAAATTTGTGTCTTATCCACAAATTGGGAGTCCCACAACTACACGGTCGGTTTCTATGTGTTACGTTGGACATGTATGAGGTGTTCATGCCACTCATGATGCCATTTGTCGGCCGCTGGTGGTCCCCCCGGTACGTTTTCAAGCCAAAGTGTGACCGTTTTCAAATTCGTGTCCAATCCTCAAACCGGAAATCCTACGACGATCAGTTACTATGTGTTATATTAGATGTTCAAAAGGTGTTCGTGCAACTTTAGGTGCCATTTGGGGATCGCTGGTAGTACTCTCCCTCCCATGGCACGTTTTCAAACCTAAGTGTGCGTGTTTTTAAATTCTTTTCATATCCTTAAATCGGGAGTCCTGTGACTGCATAGCCAGTTGCTACGTGTTACGTTGGACGTGCACCATATTTTTATGCCACTGGCAATACCGTTTGGGTTCTGTTGGGGTTTCCCACCCTCGCGATATGTTTTTAAACCTAAGTGTGCCTCTACTCAAATTCGTGTCCTATCGTCAAACTAGGAGTCCTGTGGCTGCGCAGGCAGTTGCTACGTGTTATATTAGACATGCATGAGGTGTTCGTACCACTAGCGGTACCGTTTGGGGATGCAAGTGGTGCCCGCCCCCCGCGACATGTTTTCAAGGCTAGGTGTGCCTATTTTCAAATTCTTATCCTATCCTCAAATCGGGAGTCATGTGACTATGCAGACGGTTTCTACGTGTTACGTTGGATGCGCACGAGATGTTCGTGCCACTTGTGATGCCTTTTGGACTCCGCTGGTGGTGCCCCCATGGCACGTTTTCAAACCTAAGTGTGTCTATTTTCAAATTCATGTCCTATCCTCAAATCGGGAGTCCCGCGACTGTACGATCTATTGGTACATATTATGTTAACGCGCAAAGGTATTCATGCCACTCGTAATGCCATTTGGAAGTCATTGGTGGTGTCCTCCCCCCCCCCCCCCCCACCCCGCGACACGTTTTAAAGACTAAGTGTGCCTATTTTCAAATTTGTCCTATCCTCAAATCGAGAGTCTCGCGACTGAGAGGCCTGGTTCTATGTGTTACGTTGGACGTGCACGAGGTATTCATGCCACTCGTGGTGCTGTTTGGGAGCCGCTGAGGGTGCCCACCCCGCAACACATTTTCAAGCCTATGTTTTCCTATTTTCAAATTCATGTCATGTCCTCAAATTGGGAGTCCCACGACTGTGTGGTCGGTTGCTACGTGTTACATTGGATGTGCAAGACGTATTTATGCCACTCGTGATGTCATTTAGGGCCACTTGTGGTGCCCTACCCCTATCCCCCGCAATATGTTTTCAAGCCAAAGTGTGTCTATTTTTAAATTCGTTTCCTATCCTCAAATCGGGAGTCCCGCATCTATGCGATCGGTTGCAATAATTTGCGTTTAGCATGCATGAGGTGTTCGTGTGTGGTGGCTACTGGTGATCCCCCCCCCCCGGTAATGTTTTCAAGCCTAAGTGTGCTTGTTTTTAAACTCGCGTCATATTATCAAATAGGGAGTCCCATGACTGCAGGGTCAGTTGCTACATGTTACGTTTGATGAGCATGAGGTGTTCGTGCCACGCGTGGTACCATTTGGGGGATGCTGATGGTTCCTGCCCCCGGCGGCATGTTTTCAAGCCTAAGTGTGCCTGTTTATAAATTCATGTACAATCCTAAAATCGGCAGTTCGACGACTGCTCGATCGATTGGTACAAGTTATGCTGGATGGGCACGAGGTTTTCGTGCCACTCGCGGTGTCATTTGGGGCCCACTGATGATGCCTACCCACCACAGCTCGTTTTCAAGCCTAAGTGTGTCTATTTTTAAATTCGTGTCCTATCGTCAAATTTGGAATCCCGTGACCATGCAATTGTTGGCTACGTGCTACATTGGACACACATGAGATGTTCGTGCCACTCGTGGTTCAGTTTGCAGGCCGCTTGGGATGTCATCCACCCGCCACATATTTTCAGGACTAAGTGTTCCTATATTGAAATTTGCTCCTTATCCTCAAATCGGTAGACCCGTGAGTGCACGGACGATTTCCACGTGTTACGTTGGACGTGCGTGACGTGTTTATGCCACTCGCGGTGCCATTTGGGGGCCACTAGTGGTGCCCACCCTACAATAAGTTTTCTAGTCTAAGTGTGCATGTTTTTAAATTCGTGTCCGATCCTCAAACTAAAAATTATGCAACTGCACGTACGGTTCTTACATGTTTCTTTGGACGTGCACATGGTGTTTGTGCCATTCGCGGTGCCATTTACGGGTCGGTGGTGGTGTCAACCCCCCGCGGCACATTTTCAAGCCTAAGTGTGACTATTTCTAAATTCGTATCCTATCCTTAAACCTGGAGTCCTGCGACTACATGGGCGATTGCTACATGTTATGATGGATGTGCACGAGGTATTCGTGCCACTCGGGGTGCCCTCTGGAGGCTTCTACGTACGCTCACCCCCCGCGGCACATTTCAAGCCTAAGTGTGTCAGTTTTTAAATTCGTGTCTTTTCCTCAAATATGGAGTCTCATGAGTGCGCGATCGGTTGTTATGTGTTACATTAGATGCACACGAGGTGTTCGTTCCACTCACGGTACCATATGGGTGGTCACTGATGGTGCCCTCACCACCCCACTCCACCACCCGACATGTGTTCAAGCCTAAGGTTGTCTATTTTCAAATTTGTATCCTATCCTCAAATCGGGAGTCCCACAACTGCATGGTCAATCTCAACATATTACGTTGGATGTGCACGAGGTGCTAGTGCCACTTGCAGTACCGTTTGGGGGCCGCTGGTCATGCTCCCCCCCCCCCCCCCCCCCGGGCACGTTTTCAAGCCCAAGTGTGCATGTTTTCAAATTTTATCCTAATCTCAAATAATGAGTTACTCGACTGTGCGTACGGTTGATAAGTGTTACGCTGGAAGTGAACAAGGTGTTCGAACCACTCGTGTTGCCATTTGGGGGCCGCTGGTGGTGCCCGCCCCCTCCCGCGGCAAGTTTTCCATCCAATGTGTGTCTATTTTCAAATTTGTGTCCTATCCTCAAATCGGGAGTCCTATGATTTCAGTTGATACATGTTATGTTGGACATGCATTAGGTGTTCGTTCCACTAGCAACACCTTTTAGGGGCCGATGGTGGTGCCTCACCCCCCTCCCCCCCGCGATTCATTTTCAAGCCTAAGTGTGCCTATTTTCAAATCAGCGTCCTATCCCCAAGTCGGGAGTCCCATGACTACATGATCTATTTCATCGTATTATGTTGGATACCCACCAGGTATTCAAACGAATCGCGGTACTGTTTAGTGTCCGTTGGGTGTGTCCGCCACCGCTTGTTTTCAGCCCTAAGTTTGCATGTGTTCAAATTCATATGCTATCCTCAAACCGGTAGTCCCGCGACTATGAGGTCAGTTTCTACTTGTTACGTTGGACATGCACGAGGTGTTCGTACCACTCGCGATGCCGTTTAGGGGCCGCTGGTGATCCTCCCCCCCTCCCCCCTCCCCCCCCCCCCCCCCCGGTGCACATTTTCAAGCCTAAGTGTGTCTATTTTTTAATTTGTGTTCTATCCTCAAACCGAGAGTCCCACGACTGCACGAACAATTGCTACGTGTTACTTTGGATGTGCACGAGGTGTTCGTGTCACTCGCGATGACGTTTGTGGACCGCTAGTGCCCCCCCCCCCCCTCCCGCAATACGTTTTCAAGCCTAAATGTGTATGTTTTCAAATTCATGTCCAATCCTCGAACCAGGAATCCTGTGACTAGAGGTTGATTGCTACGTGTTACTTTAGATGTTCACGAGGTGTTCATGCCATTCGCGGTTCCGTTTGGGGGCCGCTGGTGAAGCCCGCCTCCCGCGGCACCTTATCAAGCCTAAGTGTGCATGTTTTTAAATTCGCATCCTATCCTCCAACGAGGTGTCTCATGACTGCGTGGACGATTTCTATGTGTTATGTTGGATTGATGTAGGTGTTCGTGCCATTCGCGGTGCCGTTTAGGGTCCGTTGGTGGTGTTCCCCTCCCCCCGGCACAGTTTCAAGCCTAAGTGTGCCTATTTTCGTATTCATATCCTATCCCCAAACCGGGAGTCCCACGACTTCGCAGAATTTGCTACGTTTTACATTGGATTTTCTCGTTGTGTTCGTGTTACTCGCGGTGCCGTTTCGGGGCCTCTGGGATTCCCGCCCGACCGTGGCAAGTTTTCAAGCCTAAGAGTGTGTGTTTTCAAATATGTGTCCTATCCTCAAACTAAGAGTCCCGCGACTACGCGTCCGATTGCTACGTGTTATGTTGGATGTATAAGAGGTGTTCGTGCCATTTGTGGTGTCATTTACAGGCCACTGCTGGTGTCCTCCCCTTGCTGCATGTTTCCAAGCCTAAGTGTGCTTGTTTTAAAATTCGTGTCCTATTTTCAAACCTGGGAGTGTCGTGACTACGTGGTCGGTTGCTACTTGTTATGCTGGACGCGCATGACGTTTTCGTGCCACTCACTCTACCATTTGGAAGTCGTTGGGATTAGTGTGCCTGTTTTCAAATTTGTATCCTATCCTATCAGTGTAAGCCACTCGCGGTGCCATTTGAGGGCGCTGGTGATGCCCGCCCCTGCGGCAACTTATCAAGTGTAAGTGTGACTATTTTCAAATTTGTGTCATATCCTCAAATCGTGAATCCCACGGCTATGCGGTCAGTTTTTACGTGTTGTGTTGAATGCGCATGAGATGCTTGTGCCACTCGCGGTGCTGTTTGGCCTTCACTATTGGAATCGCTCGGTGGCGCGTTTTCAAGCCTAAGTGTGTCTGTTTTCAAATTCGTGTCCGATCCTCAAACCGAGAGTCATGAAACTCCGTGGCCTATTGCTACATTTTACGTTGGGTGAACATGAGGTATTCATGCCAATGGTGGTGCCGTTTGAGGTACGCTGGTAGTCCCCCCCCCCCCCCCCCCCCCGCGAGCAGATTTTCAAGCATAAATTTTCCTGTTTTCAAATTCGTGTCCTATCCTCAAATCGAGAGTCTTGCGACTGTGCGGCCGATTTATATGTGTTACGTTGGATGCGCACGAGGTGTTTGTGCCACTCATGATAGTTTTTAGGAGCATTGGTGGTCTCGACCTGCTCGCTGCATCTTTTCAAGCCTACGTGTGCCTGTGTTTAAATTTTGATCCAATTCTCAAACCGAAAGTGTAAAGACTACGCGGTCAGTTGCTACGTGTTACTTTAGATGCGCATGATGTGTCTATACCACTTGCGGTGCCATTTTGGATCTGTTGGTGGTCTCAGCTCGCTCACGGCACGTTTTCAAGACTAAGTGTGCTTATATGCAAATCCTTCTCAAACTGGGAGTCCCGTGAATTTTCGATCGGTTACTAACAGTTACATTGATGCGCACGAGGTGTTAGTGTCACTCGCGGTGCCGTTTAGAGTCGGTTGGTGGTCTCAGCCCGCTCGCGACACATTTTCAGTCTTAAGTATTCCTTGTTCAATATCGTTTCATGTTCTCCAATCGGGAGTCCCGGGACTACACGGCCAATTGTTACGTGTTACGTTGAATGCGCATGAGGTGTCTGTGCCATTTAAGGTCTGTTGGTGGTCTCGACCCGCTCACGGCACTTTTTAGCCTAAGTGTGTCTGTGTTAAATATGGTGTCCTATTTTCAAACCAGGAGTCCCTTGAATCTACGGACGGTTGTTGTGTATTACGTTGGATATTCACGAGGTGTTCGTGCCACTCATGGTGCCGTTCAGGAGCCGTTGGGGGTGCCCGCCCCCTTATGGCATGTTTACAAGCCTATTTATGTGTGTTATCAAATTCATGTCCTGTCCTCAAATCGGGAGTCCCACGACTGTGTGTTCGGTTGTTACGTGTTACGTTGGATGCACAAGAGATGTTTGTTTCATTCATGGTGCCGTTTGTGGGTCGCTGGTGGTGTTCGCCCCGCGTGGCATGTTTTCAAGCCTAAGTATGCCCGTTTTCAAATTTGTGTCCTATCCTCAAATCGAGAGTCACACAGATGTGAAATTGGTTGCTATGTGTTACATTTCACGCGCATGAGGTGTCCATGACACTCACAGTGTCGTTTGGGGGCCACTGATTGTTAGCCCCCGCACATTTTCAAGCCTTAGTGTGTTTGTTTTTAAATTCCTGTCCTATCCTTAAATCTAGAGTCCTGCGACCGCATTCGATTGCTATGTGTTACGTTGGACGCACACGAGATGTTCGTGCCACTTGAATTTCCATTTGGGGGCCATTGGTGGTGTCCCCCCCCCTGCATCACGTTTTTAAGCTTAAGTGTTCTTCTTTAAAATGTATGTCCTGTGCTCAAACTGAGAGTCCGACGACTGCATAGTCGATTGTTGTATGTTTAGTTGTACACGTAAGAGGTGTTCATTCCACTCACAGTGTTGTTGGTGGTCTCATCCCGCTCGCTACATGTTAGAGCCTAAGTGTGCCTATGTTCAGATTCGGGTCCTATTCTCAAACCGAGAGGCCCACAGCTATGCGCTCGGTTGCTAAGTGTAACGTTGGATGTGTACGAGGTGTCCATGCCACTTATGGTGCTTTTTGGGGTCCGTTGGTGGTCTCGGCCTGCTCACGGCATGTTTTCAAGCCTAAGTTTTATTGTGTTCAAATTCGGTCCTATTCTCAAACCGAGAGTCGCACGACTATGCGATCGGTTGTTACGTTTTACGTTGGATGCGTACGAGATGTCCATGACACTCGTGGTGCCATTTGGGTTCGGTTGGTGTTTCGTCTTTCTCGCCGCACATTTTCAAGCCTAAGTGTCCCTTGTTCAGTTGCTACGTGTTACGTTGAATGCGCACGAGGTGTTCGTGCCACTCGTAGTGCCATTTTGGGGCCTCTGGTGGTCACAGCCCACTCGCTGCATGTTAGAGCTTAAGTGTGCCTATGTTCAGATTCGGGTCCTATTCTCAAATTGAGAGTCCCGCAACTATGCGGTCAGTTTCTACATGTTATGTTGGACGTGCATGAGGTGTCCATGCCACTCGTGGTGACGTTTAGGGTCCGTTGGCTGTTGCTATTTTTGTTTAATGCCACAATATTTTTAGGCCCTTTCAAACAGATAAACTATAGACCTTGGCATATATATTATTATGTTTTTTATTCACGCCACACTTTTTATAGGCATTTCGTGCACCGTCATATATTATTTATACAATGAAAATAGCCTTTACGTGCAACGGTTCTTAAATGCACAAATCCTCTGTAGTCACAAAAATATATAGATGACAAAATTGGTAGGACAAGATCTCACTTAGCTCAAATATACATGTGGAGTTAACGTTCAAAGAGCTCGTGCATGTGTAAGAGAGGCATATAAAAGAGAATCTATAAAGCAACTCAAAATCAAACTTCTTCATGCAAACATGATAAAGAACATTTTAAGAATTGAAATTCATCACCAAAAGTTCTAGCCACATGGAAGCAAAATATGAAATTGGATTCAAACACAAGTATATGCCACATAAAATGTGTAAATCTAAACTATACAAAAATCTTTTTGAGTTTTTAGAAATTTTTAGACAAACAAAAAAAAATCAACTCAAAATAAAAATAATATATTTTTGTATTTTTCAAATAATACCATGAAAATGAAAAAAAAAATACTACACGTGTCATAATTCTAGCAAAGAATATATGATGAAGCATATATTAGAAAATGACAAATAAACATACAACTAGCAAGAATCTACCATGAAGCACAAAATCTAGTGTATGTAAAAAAACACAATCAACCTTTAGATTTTGCAAGGGCGGAATCATGTACAAGTAAATGAGAATCATAAACTCTATCATGTAGAGCCTCCAAATCGGAACCCCTAACCCACATAAGTGACACGTGACGCTCTTGAGTTTTGGTGACCTTAGTGACTCTACCCTTTGACTTCCTATGACCATTTCTTAGGTCAAAACAAAACCTCCTAAGATGACCTTCCTACCACAATGTGTGCAAGTGAAAACATGGTCGGAAGTATTACCTAAGGAATGACATTTTTTAGTGTTCCTAGGCGATTCTCTTAAAAACATGGTTTTGTCTTTATTAGTGGAATCATTTTGAGTATCAAAGCTAATACCAAGCATGTAATCTTTAATTTGGACAATGCCTAAGATTTTATCTAATTTTTTTTACCTAATCTCCAAATCAAATTTGGCCCTACTTGAAGCGCTCAATTTATCTTTGAGCTCTACTATTCGAGACTCAGTAAACTCTTACTCTCTTCAAACTCGAAAAGCTCCTTCTTCGTAGCATTCATTTAACATTAAAGGCTGTCTATTTCACCTTCAACATACTATCTTCTCACGAAGAGTTCTCTCACGTGCCTTAAGATAATCAATTAAAACACTTTCATCACTAGCAATGGCATGTTCTCTCATCTTTGCTTCTAACTTTAAGTTTTCCCATTTTAATTTCAACGACTCCTCATACAACACTCGAAAGGATACTTTAAGTTCACTCTCCCCTACCTCTTATTCATTCTCACTCTCTTTACCATCAAACTCATGGGATTCACAAATAATGGCCTCGAAAGTTCCATGTGTTAATTTATCCTCAACGGAAGATTTTTCACTATCGCTCATATGACGAGCCATGAACGCGGTAAAATTGTGCTCAATGAGGGAATCGGGTCCCTCTTCTGGTTCACTATCACTAAGGGTGGAATTATATGAAATTGGTCTATTTCCCTCCTTCCTTAGTTTAGTGGGACACTCAAATGCCCTATGGCCATAATCCTCACAACCATAACATCTATTTGCCTCGTCCTAATTAAGATCTTCATTACTATTTTTAGTAATTTTCTCGGCTTTATTATGCTTAGACTTCTCTAACTTCTTATAATTATTTTTAAGTTTCTCTTTATTAATCTTGAGAAATTTTCTAAACTTCCTAGCAAACAAAGCCATATCATCCGAGTCAATCTCAAACTCATCATCCGAAACCGATGTTTCCTCCTTCCGGGCTTTCAAAGCTATGCCCTTATCTTTATTCTTCTCATCCTTAGGGAAACATGTCAAGTTCATAGGTTTGTAAGTCACCTACAAGCTCTTCAAGTTTGGTAGAGTCTAAAGTGCCTAAAGAATTTAAAACGATCACCTTTGGAATAAATTTTTCGGGTAAGGACATCAAAATTTTCTTTATGACACGATTGTTGGGTATCTTTTCTCCCAAATTAAAACATGAGTTCACAATTTCAAACAATCTCGCATAGAACTCATCAAAAGCTTCACTTTCTAGCATCTTAATGGTTTTAAATTAAATGGTGAGGTTTTGGAGTTTAGAATTTTTAACGACACTTGTTCCGTCATAGGTGAGTTGGAATATATCCCTTACCTCCTTAGATGTTTAACACGTCATAGTCCGATAAAATTCCTCCAGTGTGACCGCACTAAAAAGAGCATTTAAACCTCGAGAATTAAAGTTAGCAAATTTAAGCTCAGTCTCATTCCATCTTTCTACGTGTTTAGGTACACGAAACTCTCCTTCTAACCATGTTTGTGGAGACCACCCTTTAACTACCAATAGCTAAACCCACTCATCTAAGTATTTAAGTACCGACCTTATACGTGCTTTCCAATATGCATAGTTGGAACCATTAAAAATAGGAAATTTTGTAAAAGGTATGTTTACCATATTTTAGACCCAAAAATGAACAAAATGATCTTAACACAATAATTTAGCGTTCCCTCTTTGATACCACTTGGAAGGGGTGATGGTCCCCGAAATATCCAAAAAATTTAACTTTTAAACAAATTTTAATTTCTTTCAAAGTTAAAGTGAAATTAAACTAAAACATATTTGAATTTCTACTTAAACAAAATTAAATTAATTCAAGTTCTAAATTTGCCAAACAAACATAGCATGAATATTTCCAAATTAAATTAGTTGACTTGAATTAAAATAAAATTACCAAGATTTAAACTTGAACCAATATACACAAAAGTTGTGATTTAAACCAATTTTATCTTTTTAAGCCTAAGCATGGATCTAAATGATTTTGCAAGATAAAAATAAAAACAATCTCAACGTCGCGATGTAGGAGGAAAACCCACAACGAAAAAAACCTCGAACGTCCCAGCCACAAATCCACTAGGTACGGTTTTACAAAACACAAGATAAAAGACTTACTTCATCGACTCGACTCCCTCTCAAACCTTGACGCTTCTTCTTGCTTCCACCTCTGCCTCGTTGATAACTCTGGAATACAGCGCAGTCTCGGAATCCACCGATGGGGCAAATCAGCCGCCAACAACACACGAAGCCTTTCTCCGTATGAGCACCACGAAACACTAAAACGGAATCCTCTGTAGGAAACTTTCTCTTTGGGGGTAGTTATGATACCCGGTGCCAAATGATGATCTCAAACAAATAGATATTGGAACTTGGATCAAAATAAACTATGGGTGTAAACTTTGTATTTTGATGGAAATTAAGCCAATAAAGATTAATATCACAAATAGGACTTTTGTATAAGTATTTCTTCTCTCAAAGTGTAGCAAAAGGCTCTCAAAAGTCTGTAAAAAATGTTTTCCACACTATTAAAAGTGATAAAAAGTAGTGGGTAAATGGGAGGTTAAAAAAGAAAAAATGTGAAAAACTGCAAAACCACCCAAGTTATTTGAACGACTTTTTGATGTCATTCGAACGACTTCGTTCAAATGAGATTATTAACGAGAAAAAAGCAGAATCTTGTTCAAACAAGTTCGTTCGAACGATGATGTTCTAGCAACATAGCTAACGAGAAAAAGGAGAAAAATAAGGAATCTCGTTAGAAAGTTCGTTCGAACAACCTGGGAATCTGGTTCGAATGAGATCCCAGTTTCATTTGAATGACTTTTCTGAAAATCGAAAATTTCTGTTAAGGCCCAAAAACTTTTATGTAAAGTTTTAAAAAGATTTTCTGAGAAAATATAAAGCCGAATTGATAAAATATTTATAAAAGGACACCCATGAAAATATCCAAGTCACTATATATATTAAATGCATTTATACCTTTAGAGACGTTGGACAAATTGCGAGATTAAGGACGAAAAACATAGTACAACAAACCGGTAATGATGATATCTTAAATTTAAGCTTCGTCTCTACGTCTTCAACCCAAACGTCAAAGTCTTGGAAGGACACAACAAACTTCTATCATATGACTTAAATAGTTTTTTTCGGAATTAAGGAAACACTACAAATTGACTCAATTAGAAATTTGTCCATACATTACGTTTTCAAGTCTAAGTGTGTCTGTGTTCAAACTCGCATCCTATTCTCAAATCAGAAGTCCTCAACTATGCGGTCGGTTGCTTCATGTTACGTTAGACGCACACAAGGTGTTCGTGCCCCTCACAGTGCCTTTTTGTGTCCATTGGTGGTCTCGGCCCACTCGCGGTAAGTTTTACAGCCAAAGTGTGCTTGTGTTTAATATCGAGTCCTATTCTCAAATCGGGAGTCTCGTGACTGTGCAATAGGTTTCTATGTGCTATATTGGATGAGCACAAGATGCCTGTGCCAATTGCGGTTTCGTTTGGGAGCCGCTAGTGGTCTCGGTCCACTCGCTACACAGTTTCAAGCCTAAATGTCCCAGTGTTCAAATTTGGGTCTTATTCTCAAATCGAGAGCTGTGTGACTACACCATCGATTGCTACGTGTTATGTTTGATGCGCACGAGGTATTTGTGCCACTTGCAGTGCCGTTTGCGGTCCATTGGTTGTCTCGACCCGCTCACGACACATTTTTTATCTTAAGTGTACCTATGTTCAATATCGTGTCCTTTTCTTAAATCAGGAGTCTTACGACTATGCGGTAAGTTACTACGTGTTACGTTGGATGCGCAAGATGTGTTCACGCCACTCGCATGGCCGTTTGGGAACCTCTGGAGGTGCCAACCCCTTACGACATGTTTTCAAGCCTAAGTGTGCTTGTTTTCATATTCGTGTCCTATCCTCGAATCGAAAGACACGTGGCTACATGATCGGTTGATATGTGTTACGTTGGGCGTGCACAAGGTGTTCGTGCCACTCATGGTACCATTTGGGGGCAGCTGGTGGTCCCCCCCCCCCCTACGGCATGTTTTCAAGCCTAAGTTTGACTATTTTCAAATTCATGTTCTATCCTCAAATTAGGAGTCCCTTGACTATGCGACCGGTTTCTATATGTTAGGATGGATGCACACGAGGTGTTCGTGCCACTTGCAGTACCATTTGGGGGCAATTAGTGGTCTCGTCCCGCTCGCAACAAGTTTTCAAGCCTAAGTGTGCTTGTGTTCAAATTCGAGTCATATTCTCAAATCGTGTGTCCCACAATAATACGACGGATTGCTATGTGTTACGTTTGATGTGCACGAGGTGCTGTGCCACTCGCGGTGACGTTTTGTGTCCGTTTGTGGTCTCAGCCCACTTGCGGCACGTTTCACAACCAAAGTGTGCATGTGTTCAATATCGAGTCCTATTCTTAAATCAGGGGTCCGGATACTTCGCAGCTAGTTGCTACATGTTCCATTGGATGCACCTGAGGTGTTCTTACCACTCGCGTTGCCATTTGGGGGCCTTTGGCGGTGCTCCCCCCGTGGCACGTTTTCATGCCTAAGTGTGCCTGTTTTTAAAATTATTGTCATATCCTCAAACCAGGAGTCATGTAACTATGCAGCCAGTTGCTATGTGTCACATTGGACGTGCACAAGGTGTTTGTGCCACTTCCAATGCCATTTGGGGGTCACAGGTGGTTCCCGCCCCACGCGGCACGTTTGAAAGCTTAAGTGTGTCTATTTTTAAATTCTTATCCTATCCTCAAATTGGGAGTCGCGCGATTTCGCGAATAGTTGCTAAGTGTTACATTGGATAGGCACGAGGGGTTCGTGCCACTCACGGTGTTGTTTAGGGGTTGTTCCCCCCCCCCCCCCCGGCACGTTTTCAAGTTTTAGTGTTCTTGTTTTCTATTCATGTCCTGTCCTAAAACCGAGAGTCCGCGACTTTCTGACTAGTTTCTACGTGTTACATTGAAAGCGTATGATGTGTTTGTGCCAGTCGCGGTGCCATCTGGGGCCACTGGTGGTGCTCGCCTGCCCGTGGCTTGTTTCAAGACTAAGTGTGACTAATTTCAAATTCGTGTCCTATCTTCAAATTCGGACTCCCGCAACTGCGTGGACGGATTCTACGTGTTACACTTGATGCACATGAGGTGATCGAGCAACTAGAGGTCCCGTTTTGGGGCCGCTGGTGGTGGCCCCCTCCCCACGGCATGTTTTCAAGCCTAAGTGTGCTCGTTTTCAAATTCGTGTCCTATCCTCAAATAGAGAGTCTCACCACTACATGGTTGGTTTCTACGTGTTACATTGGATGCGCATGAGGTGTCCGTGGCACTCACGGTGCCTTTTAGGGTCTGTTAGTGGTCTCGGCCCGCTTGCGGCACATTTTTTAGCCTAAATGTGTTTATATTCAATCTCGGGTCCTATTCTCGAATCGGACGTCCCGTAACTACAGGGTCAGTTGCGACTACGCGACTAGACGGTTTTATTCAAGCATAATTTTTCCTCTATTACCTCTAAAATAATAAAATACATATAGCGATGCCTTTGATAATTTTGGAGCAGTGGTTGTCCTGTACTTGTCTGGATACAGGCCTGAAACTCTGGCAAAAATTGTCCACGCATGCGGAGTTTTGTAATGGTGGGCACTAAATTTCTCATCACAAGCGTCGGGGCAGTTTAAGAGCTTCATGGTCAGATATTTATTATGACAATTGGTCGAGAGGTGTACTATGCATCGTCGGCTATTGATTTATAATCTACCTCATATTTGGGATTCGCCAGTTTAGGCTATGTATGGCTTTGGGAACTTGAGAAAGTGTCAAAGCTAGTGTAATTTCTGTCTAGAGTAGCATGGTATTTGTGAAATACAACAAAATTAGAAAACAGACATACTTGGCAACCATCCGCGCAATCGTAGGACTCCCAATTTGAGGAGAGGACCCGAATTGGAAAACAGGCACACTGAGGCTTGGAAATGTGCCTCGGGGGCGGGCACCACCAACGGCCACTAAACGGCACCGCGATTGGAAGGAGATCTCATGAGAGTCCAACGTAATACGTAGCAATTGGCTGTACAGTCAAGGTACTCTCAATTTGTGGATAGGACATGAATTTTAAAAAGGCACATTTAGGCTTGAAAACATGCCACGGGAGGCGAGTACCCCCAACGGCCACCAAGCGGCACCACGAGTGGAATGAACACCATGTGCCTAGATGTTTAGACCTTAAGCGTTTTGTAATTTTTTAGATCTCCAAAGTTTTGCAACTTTTTAGAGCTCAAGAGCTTTGCAAACAAGATAGTAATTGGAGAGAGATGGAGGGAAAAATTAGGAAGCCTACGTGCTATGACAACCAATAATTATCCAACAACCAAACCAAGAATTATCCGGTACTCCTTCTAACAAACTATCCAATAGCAAACCAACAACCAATAATTATCCAACAACCAAACTAAATAAAGCCAATAAGTATCCCGTACTCCTTTTAATATACTATCCAACAATAAACCAACAACCAATAATTATCCAATAGACAAACCAAACAAAACCAATAATTATCCTATACTCCGTCTATCATCCAAAAGATTTAAAATATAATGCATATCAATTATATAACTACTGTAGCTAAAGTAAAGAATATTCGATTCCTGCGATCTAAGCAGGCCATAAAATAGAGTCTTTTGATGTGTGATTAGATCAAATTGATCCTTCACGACCCAACGTATTTTTGTACATATACATTTGATGATTAGTTTCTTTGATACAATCTTCATAAAATGAAGGTAATTTAACTTCATTTTATGAAGACTGCATCAATGAAATCAATCAATAAATTTATATGTACACGAACACGTGGAAATTTAGCTGGGTTAATTTGATCCAATCATAAACTCAAATTACTCTATTCTCAAACCGAGCATCTTGAGAAAGGTGTTTGTGTCCCCCGGCATTAGATTGAACATAATGTATTATCAAAAGTTAACTTACATTACTCCAAACCAATAGTTGGAGGCAGGAAAATGGAAATTGTTCCTTAAATAAGATTTAGGGATTCTTTATCATTAGCATATACTATAGTGAAGAATAATAGTTAATTCTTCACTATTGTACATGCTAATGATGGAGAGTCCTTAATCTTATTTTAGGAATTTCATTTCCCTGCTAACAAATATTAATTTGGAGTCATGTAATTTAACTTCGATAATATGTTCTATTCAATCATAAAGTTTCCAAAAGATACTTCTACAAATGAATCGGGTAAAATTGGTATATGTCATTGTAGTCTTATTACACACTACACATTCATTAAATAAGCAAAGTTTTGAATTGTCACAACTAAGCATACATAAATCATATTAAGCATTCGTAAAACTAACTAAACATTCATACATCAAAGTAAAGTTCTAGTGCAGTGTCAATATCATAATAAGACACAAATAAGATTGATAAAGATAAAATAATGTTTTGATAATCAATTTTTCTCTAAGCCAACTAAAAAATCTTTCAAATTAAGGTTGTCATCAAGAGCTGATTGGAACTCTTTTGAAGCCTTTAATGTGTCTACTTGAGTAGTCATGCCCTTTGGTGCATGCACAACAATAGACCAATTGCCATCGTTTATGCACTTTGAGTACAATACCTTCTTTACATTATAAAAAGGCACAAATAAAAAGCTCGTCGACTATGCGATCTTTACTCTTCAGCTTTGATAAATCTACCCAAATAAGCGTAGAGTTAGAATCAACTTTGTAAGCATTCGTAGTTTCCTCCACATTTACCCAATCACAATAGAATACAATTTGTGTGGAATCTAAATAATCGAGTTCTTGGATTTATTGGATTCTCCCATAATAGGTTAGCATCGTATCCTTTGGATTTTTAACGCTTTTGCTAGTGATCCAAGTGGTCAAAGAAGAAATGTATATTTCACCGCTTTTCATCAAAAGCTTTTCCTCATATGGATATGAAATGAAATCAAAACCATTGGTGCAGAATTTCTTAAACTCTTTCGCATGAAAACTAGGACCTTTTGCTAGGCCCGCAAGCCTAGAGAGACATCACCTCTTTTTAAAAATTGCATTTATTAATGAATTTGTATTAGGGCATGTTTTTACCACACATGAATAAATAACCGCACATATAAGATGTGAAAATTACCTCTTTTAATACACATGCCCTAAAATTAGTTGTCGTACAATTTCTAATCTGATTTTGGGAAATTTCTTTCTCATACTTCTTACTGGTAAATTGTAGATTTTAGATCATAAAATATAAAATACATATAATTAAAAAAGAAGAATTCATTAGATATTCACTCTCCCGAGTCTTCGACTTCATCTTGCTATTCAAAGACATAACGTGTTGCTTGCTCGTATTATAGATTTGTAAGTTTCACCTCTTTAGGGTTCCCAAATGGCAATCCGTCCTCAAACTCATCAGGCTCCTCGATCACTCATTCTCCACGAGGATTGAACATCCTCACCTATTGTTCTAGCATATGTTCCCTAGCATAAAGTGGTGATTCCAGAATTACGTATTCTTCAGTAATCGACCCTTTAATATACCGTTTATTATTTACATAATATTTGAAGGCTTTCATCAAGTGCTCAAAAGGATACATCCAACGATACCTAACAGGGCCACATAATAAAGCTTCATCATATAAATGCACAAGCAGGTGGATGCTAATATCGAAAAAAGATAGAGGAAAATATTTCTCTAATACAGAAATTGCCTCGGATTAAGTTAATTTCCCAGCTTTAATGTGCATTATGTTTACCACTCTTGCATAAAGTAGGGTAAAACACAAACTAATTTAAATAATTTCTCGACGGATATCTTTGTGTTCAAAGAAGCAATGCCGAAATAGCAAAGGGATCATTTTTTTCTATTCTTCTAATGTAATGCTTTGAGTCACCTCATACTACCTTCCATTGTGCATATTGTGAAACATCAAGGAAAGGGAAGGCTCATACTACCGCGATGGGAGGTCATCTCCCAAATCATTCTCCCTATAGTGGACTTGCCACATATTGAGGAATATCTAGAGATGGTCACGTCAGTGGAGGCAACGTGGATCATTCATCCAAATACTTAACATTAAAATAATTTTAACCCTTTGTTACCGACCTAATTCCCTTTACTGGTGTTTTAGGTCTTCTTATCCAATAGGACATTTTAATCTTGCTTTAGAGGCCCGGATGCTCATCATTCTTACCTTTTAAACTTCTTTATATCGAGGGATGAGGACCCGTATTATCCTACTTTCCTTAAGCCTATGTAGTGTGTACGTAGGAGCGTGAGGTCTTTTTTCTTTCCTATAGTTTTTTCCTTGAAAGTAATAGAAGCTAAAAATAAAACATAATAGATTAGATCTAGAGTTCTTCTAGGCGAAGAGCTAAGGAAGAGGTTCCAAGGTATTTCCTTTCCATTTTTAGTTGGAGCCAATAAGTTTAAAGGGCTCTTTGATCAACAAAAATGCCTATTTAAAGCAAAAATGTGCTAGTCTTAAGACTTGCACTATTTCAAGTCATTTTCTTAGTAGCTGACTACCCTACGTAAATTACCAGAATAACTGATTGGAGTTTTCAAGTTGAACAATGTGTCTCAGAGGATCTTCTTCTCACTAATAGTCGAAGTGAAAGCATCTAGGGGATAGAAATTATTCATGTTGTAAAATAATTTAAACACCATAGTTTATTCTTTATTTTCATATTTTGGGGATCTCGGGGGGGCTCGCTCTCTATATTTTGAATAAGATCCACCAAGATATGTTCCTATCAATTGTTCTACAACATTCTTCTTTATGTGCATCACATTAATTACATGCCTTACATGATGATCTTTCCAATATGGCAAATTATAAAACATTGATCACTTGGACCATAGCTTCTCTTTACTAGGATCGTTCGAATCCCCCTAGCTTTACGCTTTAGGTTTACAAACTGAGCGTGTTTTCTTATGTACCTATTCCTCACAGTCACAGTTTTTGCCTTCTCTTTGATCTGCTGATAAAAAAGCCGAGCAAGTGGCGTCTTGCACTCGTGATTGACAGGCAAAAAGTTAGACTTCTCGTTCCTGAAAGGGTGACTGGTCAGTAGAAATCTCCGATGACCGTTGTAACTCATCTTACTACTGTGTTGGTTTATACCTCTGTTGTCTCGAATGATTGTGAGGGAACCCTTATAACTGTACATGGTCACCTCACCCGATATTATAAGCTCCACTCTTATCCGGGAAGAATTTGGGGTGCAATATCCCGTTTATTATGTCATTTGATCCCTCTAGAGGGACTAGAAAAAATACCGAGGTATAAAAAAATTATCTTTCAGCCTCATTATCTTAGCAAAATGATTGAGGTCATACTTTTCATCCCACTCCATCGTGGTTATGACCGATCATCCCCTCCAACAAGTCCTTCACAAGCCTGACACCTCAGGAAGGCTTGTTAGGTGGTCTATAGAGCTAGGTGAGTTTGACATCAGGTATCCACCTCAATGTGTCATCAAAAGGAAGGCCTGAGATGATTTTATTGTAGAGTTCCAGAGCTAAGATCATGGTGGTCCCTCAATATCCTAGGCAACCCATGTTCCATCAATTAGACCTCAACTCACCTACTTGGGTGGTGAACAATAATAGCTCCTCATATAACTCAAACAATGGGGTTGGACTCCACCTGGCCACTCTGGAGGAAGTTACGATCTCTATCGCTCTCCGCTTTACATTCAACGACTTTAATAGTGAAGCAGAATACAAATAATTGGTAGTAGGCTTAGACTTGTCCATCCATCTAGAGTCTCAATAGGTAGAGGCCATCAATGACTCTTAATTGGCAGTTAATCAGGTCATGAGTTATATGAGGCCAAAGGCAACAGGATGGCAGGGTACCTACCAGCTGTACATCACCTCATCGAAAAGATACCCAAGTTTTGTATCAAAAGGGTCACCCTTATTGAGAATTCAGAGGAAGACCACCTTGCACGTGTGGCCTCATCAAATGAGATAGACCTAGAGGACCTAGTTGTCACTCTGGATCAGCCAAGAATTAGACATCTACATATCAACACTATAGAGGTCGATCAGAGCTCAAAGTGGACCACTCTCATCAAAGCCTACCCCAACAATAGTGAGCTACCTAAAGACAAACTCTAAGCTAGATGGTTAAAGTGCACAACCTCATATACTACATGGAAAATATATTATTTTACAAGAATGGATTCTGCTCAGCACCCCCCATATACACTGATCTTGTCAAAAGCCAATTACATACTCAAAGACCTCTATGAAGGTGCTAATAGCGCCTACACGGAACCAATGACCTTAACCTACAGGGTCCTGAGACAGGGATACTTTTGGGCAGTGATAGGAAATGAGGCCAAGGACCTGGTGTGGTGTTGTGACAAGTGTCAAGGATTTGATTATATTCCAAAGCAACTAGCTGAGAAGATGGCACTAATGCTAAGTCCATGGCCCTTTGCTTAATGGAGTGTGGACTTTGTAGGACCTAGTGTCCCTCAATAAAGGTCAGAATAAGTTATGCATTGTGGTAATTGATTACTTCACCAAGTGGGATGAAGATGAACCCTTATTCTCCATCACTGAGAACAAAACCACCAAATTCATTTAGAAGAACATCATCTACAGGTTTGGCCTACCTAAGGCCATAATCCCAGACAACGCCAAGAAGTCTTACAATCAAGCATTCATTGAATTTTTCTCAGCCTATGGCATTGAAAACCATAACTCAAGCCCATCATCAGAACAGTGTCCAAGTTGAAGCCACCGATAAAATGATCTTCCACATTTTAAAGAAAATATTGGAGAAAACAAATGGGCTTTGGCTGAAGAACTTCTAAGCATCCTATGGGCATATAAAACCACAGTCAAAGGTCCGACGAGAGAAACTCCATTCTCTTTGACCTCAGGAAATGAGGTTTTGATCCCAACTGAGGTCGAAATATCGGCACAAATGGTATCTTAATTAAGTCATGGGCTAATGAAGAAAGCCCAAAGCTATCCATGGATAAATTAGAGTATAAGAAAGAAGTTGCACCGGTTAGGATGGCAATTTATAAAAAGAAAATAGCCACTTACTTAAATAGAAAAGTCCACCAAATTTTAGTCCTAAGTGAGGTCACTCTGGTAACCAGAGACCCTATTGAAGGAAAGCTAGGCCCCAAGTAGGAAGGCCCATATGTGTTGACCAAAATTATGAGACTTTCTTGTTATTTCCTCATTAATACTGAGGGATACAAACTCCCTAATCCTTAGAATGTAGATCGCCTTTAAAAATATTAACAGTGATGTATTCAATACTCAAGTAAAATAATTTGAAGGTTTTATTGCCCACGATGTGTTCTTCATAAGTGTTATTTACGAGATACAATGACCTCAGCCTTGACTCAAAACTTAAAGTAAGGCCTGAGGTCCTAAAAAAAAGTTGAAAGGATTTCATCCTTGAATCTGGGTTTGAGCTAAGGTCTTAAGACCCACCAATCAAGTTACAAGAACTTTAGCCTTGGCTTAGGACTAATAGTAAAGGTCTTAGGACCCAAAAAAGACTACAATCCTTAGAGTTAAACATCCCAAAATTCATAGTCAAAAGGTCTTCAGACCCATAAAATACTAAGATAATTATTGAGATTTTCATCCATAATTCTAAAAGGCTAAGGTCTAAGGGCCCATGAACATCCCATTTCCTTACAACAAAACTTTTTCTTTATCCTAGAGTTAAATAAAAAGACGTGCAAACCTCATACCCTTCATTTATTAAACGTTTAAAGCCAATAAACTTATGTTTAAAAAAATGGTGGCTAAATGTTAAAATACAAAAAAAATATCGAAAACTTCATTTTTTTTTCTAATATAAGGACTTTAAATTACAAAAAAAATCTATCCGGAGTACTTAAAACCTTATAAAGACTTCAAAATTTCAAATGTTTCTAAGTCTGTAGGTCCTAGCCCTTATAAGGACTTCGGGTTATATTTCAGTCCTGAGGTCTCCAAACCTTATAAAGACTTCAAAATTTCATTTTTTTCTAAGTCTGGAGGTCCCAGACTCTTATAAGGACTTCAGATTAAAAAACATTTCAGTTCGGAGGTCTCAGAGCCTTATAAGGACATCAAAACTTCCAAAAAATTATAAGTCCAGAGTTCCCTGACCCTTATAAAGACTTCATAATTCAAAGTTTCCCTAAGTTTAGAGACCTTATGACCCCTTATGGGACTTGGGGTTGCATTATTTCTAAATTCAGAGGTCTTAGGATGCTTATAAAGGTTTCGGAGTGGAAAACTTTCATAAGCCCATGGTTTTAGGACCCCTTACAGGTTGGATTTTAAAATTTTAGGCCCAAAACAATTGGGGGTCTAAGTGTTTGAAAGAAAATTATGGGCTCCCAGTCTTAAAAAAGCACAGGTATCAAAAAGGCCAAGGTTCTAAGGCTTAACGCCCCACTATGAAACCTCAATCATCACTTCAGCAAACTATGCAAGTATGAAGCAGAGGTCTTGAGAACCTCAGATCTACTTCAAAAAAAATTTCTCCCCTAACCATCTTGATTTACCAAGGAATCTTAGCGGATACAGTTATACTACATAGAGATTAGGCCTTAAACATCTCAATAAGTGCATAAAATTCCTTAGAAAAGTAAAAAGTAAAGAAAGTACAAAGTAAAAGACTGAAGAGAAACGCACTCCCGTTCAAAAATAACTTTTATTGAAAACTGTAGATTGGGGAATTACATCTAGCAGTCCATACCCAAGCAATGGTTCAAATAAAATTTATTGATATATATAAATGTGGTCTCGTCCAAATGACACCACATAAGAATAATCGATACAGACTCATCCCTCAAAAGAGACAAACATTCACCCAAGCCCGCATGAGTGGTCTTATCCTAGAGATGTCTTATCCCACATATGACTCGTCTAGATAACATCCATTCAACCTATCAGACTCACCAGTCTCGTTTCATAATAAAGACCAACTTCATATACACCTATATAAGTGCCAGCCCCATATGACACCAATGTTACATGACAACTACCTCAACCTGAGGTAGGTGTGTTGATCACAGACGACCACCCAACCTCATCTCATCCCATAGTATTTAGCAGGGGCCTCTACAGTCTCGGGTCAACCATAACCTCACACATCTGATATGTTTCCACAGAAATGGACAACATTCTAAGGGAATTTTATGTATACCTACAAAAGGCCATTATCTAAGATCAACAACCCATGTGATGGAATATTCACCATGATGGTTTACTTAATGCACATACAGCTAGCACTCTCTCATTCGTCACGACATCAGATGGCCATGGGATGCATGCTTGGGGGTGATATTGTGCACCCCCAGCCTAAATTAGACTCATTACCTCTTCTTTACTAGGATCGAACTCCATAAATCCTACTATTACTCTCTTAAATTTTTATTAGAGAGGGAAAGCTTGAGTGCATGTCTTTCATGGCCATTAGTGCTTGAACATAGAGAAAAATAGTCTCATACTCTTACAGTGGACGTAGTCCAAGGTCAAATGACTTAAACAATAGTGTACATCTCTTTTCTCTCATCTCCTCTTTAAGTTTTTTTGGATATTTACAGTCTAATTACATTTGTGCAAGACCCATCTGTAAGGTGAATCCATTATATTATATTCAGTATCATTAATTTAGCACCATCTATGGGAATGATTTTGTTATTCTCATCATGAGATTGGATTCCTCAATCATCTTTGGTGGTGATTCAAGTCCACCATTGTTGGAATTGAATCATCATTAAAAGAGATTGGGTGGAGGAGTTCATCAGCGTGCTTTTTATTCATCCTATTTTTTGGTTTTTTTCACTTTTCTTGTTGTTGTAATTCTCTATGATCGGCGATATGTTTTATTCCACCATCAAACGCCACCTATCCACCCCTCAGTCTGAGATGGCCGACGTAGCGATGGAACTCAACTCACTTATGGCCAGTCAGCAGCAGATGAAATACCAATTCTTGACATTTAGCCAGGATATCATGAGTCGGATCCCAGAGGACCCGACTATGAAACTCGTTCGTTCGGCCACCACAAGAGAGACCTTCCCAACAGTAACTAGGGGACCACCCCCAGCTCTAACCAAAGAAGTCCAGTACGGTCTCAAGTGAAGAGAGATCACAGATACTCATCGCCTCCACCTTGGGAAGGAGGTACAAGGAGGACCATAGGATGTGGCATGTGAGGAGGAGCGTTGTGGGGACTATAAAGAGGAGTACGAGACATTAGACATGTCATATCGACTAGGTGATGACCCTGCTCCTACTCATCAAGGTAAAAGTGTTCAGTACACCCCTCAGAGTCATCAAAGGGATAGTGCATTCACCATGATAAGTAGAGGATCATTATTTACTCGTGTCATCCCAAAAGGCATTATAGCCTAGACATCATCCTTAATAACATTTGTGAGATAACAATCACTGGAAGTCTTGGCCAAGCTCGGTTGAGACACCACCTAGACTAGAGGGAGTGTATAGAGGTTAATAGCGTATAAAATAATTCAAATAAAGGTATCACCTGCAAGGTCATCTCTGAGGTGGAAGGTTTGGGTGATAACGTTACTCTAGATGAAAAGCCTTGGAACAGCTAAATCGAGATGTTAAAGGACAAGATCGATTATCTCATTAAAATTCGAGACCGCAACCATAGGGGGTATATGGATGGTTCTCCTTTTGTTCCGAGCATCGTCATCTACCCGACACCTAGAAATTTCAAGACCCCAGTTGTAACACCCATGTATGATGGAAGTACCAACCATGTTCATTGCATAGAGATGTATCATCCAGCGGTCTACACATCTTCAACTCCGGACGAGATGAGGTTTCGAGAATTTTCCAACACTCTCATCGGGGGTGCCCATGTGTGGTACACTAGTTTTTCCGAGGGTAATGATTGAGAATTTCAAAAGGCAGACTCTAAAATTTATTCATAACTTCTATTTTGGCTTGAAGCCCAAGAAGATTATGACTCACCTGTTATATGTTCACTAAGGAAAGAATAAGCCCTTTTATAAATTTCATATCTTGGTTCAACAAAGAGAAATTAGAAGTTGAGAACTACGATGAGAGAATTTATATGATAGCCCTCATTAGTGGGCTCCAGCCATGGGAACTTGATTAAATCCTCCCCAAAGATCCTCCAAAGTCCACGACAAAACTTCTTTCTAAGTCTTGGAGAATCATAAATGCGAAGGAGGGCATGGAGGCCAAGAGAGGAGACCAAAAAAGAGAGGGGCGACTACAAACTTGGGCAAGGCTGAGACAAGGAAAATGATAAAGAGGGGAAAAAGAAGTCAAATGACGATAAGTTTGTGATGTACATCCCGATGACAGTTAGTCCCGATATCATTCTAAACAAGATAAAGGATGACAAAGAACTTCGATGGCGTAAGAAATTGAGAGCTCTCGGCCACAAGAGGGAAAAGAAAAAGTGGTGTGAGTTCAATTAGGATAAAGTCCACACAATTAGTAATTGCTTCGCTCGAACGGATGAGATTGAGAAGTTTCTGAAATAAGAAAAGCTGCAAAAGTATGTTGATAAAGGTGGAAATCGAGACGACAATAGGAAAAGATATTTCTCATCAAATGATGACAGGCTAAATAAAAAGTAAGTTCAAATGAATTGGAATGATCCAGAGTCAAACGATGATGAGGAGGATGAACCTAATCTTCAAGTAAAACCTAATGTGGTTAAAAGTAACCTTCACATGATCTCTTTTGATATTAAAATTTACATCTGGTGTAATAGAAGGTAGAGGAATAGAGTCAGACGACATAAAGGCTCACGTTATTGAGACCAAAGTTGAGAAAAAAAGAATAGACGTAAATCTGACGAAAAAAAGAATACACTTTATTGAGGCCAGTTAAAGAGAGTGGACATAGAAAATCTTATAGTGGGATTCTCGAGGCTGGTCTTTAAGGGGGTTTTGACCCCATATGACGGCCCACTCATTATAAGCATACGAGTTCAAGGATATAATGTGTCTCTTATCTTAGTCGATGGGGGAAGCTCGGCTAATGTCATGTTTTGGGATTATTTTAAAGTCCTCAAGCAGAGCAAGAAGAGACTCATATCATATCATCACCCATTGATTGGATTCAACAGAGAGAAGGTCCTCCCATTAGGAGTGTTTTAAATAGATGTCTGCATGGGCACCTGTCCATGATGCTTGATAAGGAGAATAAACTTTTTTGTGATGGACAAGACTGTCTTCTTGGCCTACTATATCATACTAGGGATAATGAATTTAAAATAATTAAAAGTTTTGCCTTCCATTTTACATTAGATGATGAAATTCATGACTCCTTATGGAGTAGGAAAAGTTAGTGATGATCAAGTGGAAGCATGCGAATGCTACATCACCTCAATGGAAGAAAGATAATCTCATAAGAGGAAGACCACCTCGTACAACATCGGCATTCTTGACCCAAGTGAAAAGGAGAAACTAAAAAAGGGAGAGCCTATGGAAGATCTAGAATCCATCATCCTCAATGAGGATGAGATAAAAACATGTTCAAATCGGCTCATCCCTGAAACCGTCGATAAAGAAAGAACTGGTTGAACTGTTAAGGCAAAGTATCTTCGAATGGAGTCACAGTGACAAGCTGGGGATTTACCCTAATGTCATCTGTCACTGACTTGACCTGGATGACAAAGTTAAGACTGTAAAATAGAGAAGGCGTACTTTTTCAGAGACGGGTTTGAAGTCATCCAGGAAGAAGTTGAAGAGCTGCAGATAACAGATTTCATCAAAGAAGTTCAATACCAAGAAGGGTGGTCTAATGTCGTCACGGTGCCAAAATAGAATGGCAAGTGGATGATTTGTGTAGATTTCATTGATCTTAACAAGGCTTGCTCCAACGACAGCTTCCCTTTAGCCATAATTGATCAGATGGTAGATGTCATAGCAGGGGATGAACTCATAAAATTTATGGATACTTACTCGAGTTACAATCATATCTCCATGTATGAGGGTGATGCTGAGAAGACGTATTTCATAATTAATAAAGGGATTTACTATTTTAAGGTAATGACATTCGTCTTAAAGAGTACATGGGCTAATTACCAAGTCTAGTCAATAAAGTGTTCAAGGATCATATCTATAAAATAATGGAAGTCTATATCAATGATATGTTGACATAGAGTTTGAAGGCCGAGAACCATGTGGTAGATATAAAAAAAACTTTTGACATGATGGATCGGTACAGAATGAATTTGAACCCTACAAAGTGTGTGTTCAGATTCGGGGCAGGAAAATTCATGGGGATCATAGTAAATCAAAGGGCAATTGAGGCCAACCCAGCCAAAAAAATCATTAATTGACATGAAGACTCCAAGAAACGCCAAAGACATCCAAAGTGTGATAGACTGAGTTAATGCACTTAGCATATTTGTCTCACATGCAATCGACAAATGTCTGCCATTTTTTAAGATTCTAAGGAGAGTGTTCGTTTGGGATGAAGAGTGCGAGAAAGCATTAAAGGAGTTAAAAGCCAATTTAGTTGCACTAATGCTTTTGTCTAAGCCCATTCAAGGGGAGAAATTTATCTTTACCTGGAAATCTCACAGTCTTTTGTTAGCCCTGCAACTGTCAAAGACGATAATGAAACTCATAAGACATTTTATTATAATAACGAAGCACTACAAGTGGCCGAGATAAAGTACCCAAAGATAGAGAATCTTTCACATTCCTTGATACATGCGTAGAAAGATATGAAGCCTCATTTTCAATCTCATATGATGGTAGCTCCCATAGACACACCTTTCCAATAGGTCATTCATAAACCTGAAAAATCGGGTAGGCTAGTGCTTGGTTAGTTGAGTTAAGTGATTTTGATATCATCTATGAGCCAAGAAGTGAAATTAAGGGGCATTCATTAGCAAATTTTATGGCCAAGTTTAACTGGGAGTTAACGAAAGAGACTAAAGTAGAGTGACATGTTAAAAGCTCAAAAATAGCCGAAGTATTAGAACAAAGAATAGAGGAGAATGCACCGACCAACATTACAGTTGGTATTCTAGGTTCGGATTTATTACTGAAAAATATGTCCATGATGAAGGACCTTTCTCGAAAGACATGACAGTTTAGAGTCTGTTCATGGATCGCTCGTCCTGTATAATTGGTCATGAGGGGCGGGAAAATTTATCGACCCCAAACGAAACTGAGAGTGAGTACTCTCTGAGATTCAATTTCAAAGCATCTAATAATGAGGCCGAATATGAAGCCATGTTAGCCGGAATTACACTGGTGAAGGCATTGGGTGTCGACCAACTAATGGCCCATAGAGATTCACAGCTGGTGGTGAACTAGATTCTGGGAGTCTACAAGGCGAAGGATGAAAAATATCCGAATACTTGTAAATAGTGAAGACAACACTTGCGAGCTTCCAGGGGTAAAGATGAAGAGAATACCAAGAAATGAAAATGGAAGGAGAGAAGCCTTCTAAGGCTTGCATCGGCTACAAGAGCAAAGATTTTTAAAAGCCTTTCGATCGAAATCCTCTTAGAGTTGAGCATCGAGCGAGAAAAAAATAACACCACAAAATGCTTTAACCTAAACTAGGGACCATATTGGATGAACCTAGTCATTGAGTACTTATAGGATGGAAAGCTCCATAAAAGCAAGGCCGACAGAAGAAAGTTACAATACCGAGCCGACAAATTTATAATCAAAGGGGATGTTTTGTATAAAAGAGATACCTTCTCCCACTCTTGTAGTTTGTGCAACCGACAGAAGCAAGTTATGGGCTCAATATGTGCATGAAGGTATCTATGCAAGCCATATCGTAGGACGATCATTGGTTAAGAGAATTGTCACTCGCGACTATTATTGGCTCAACCCCGCTAAGGATGCGGCCGAGTACGTCCTCAGATGTGATAAGTGTCAGCGCTTTGCCAACATACCCCATCAATTATTTTTGCCTATCTTATCCCCATGGACCTTCACAATATGGGGAATTGATTTGGTTGTCTTTTTACCAAAAACTAAGGGGAACTTTTGCTTTTTGATTATCGTAAAATATTATTTTTTTTAAATGGGTAGAAGTAGAGGCCATGGTGACTATCCCTAAAAAGAAATGTTTCAGATACATCTAGAGAAATATCATTTATCAATACGAACTCCCAAATAATTTGATATCAGACAATGAAAATCAATTCAGAAATAAGTCCCTAGCTGCCTATTGTAGTAGAGTCAGCATAAAGCAATTCTTCTCGGAACTAGTCCAACCATAAGAGAATGGGTAAACTGAAGTGACATACCGAATGAAATTGGATGGAATATAGAAGAAATTGGAAAATTCCAAGGGAAAATGGGTGGAAGAACTACACAACGTATTGTGGGCATAGCAGATAACTGAAAGAACGTCGACAGGGGACACTCCTTTTATGTTAACATAAGGGTTGGAGGTGGTCATCATAATTGAGATTGGACTTCCAAGTCACGGAGTCCAAACGTAAATTAAAAGAGAGAAGACTTGATTTGGTTGTCATCGAAGAATAAAGGGAAGATACGGTCGTACGATAGTCGGCCTACTAATAAAGAGACGTAATATTCAAAAACAATATGGTCAAATCACATCCCAATAAAGTTGGTGATATCGTAGTAAAAAAGGTCATACATAAAGCCAATAATATTCATCGTAATTGGCATGGGCCCTACAGAGTCACAGAGGAAGTAGTCCAAAGCACATATCGGCTGGAGAATCTAGACGAGGAGCCAATCACCAATCCATGGAAAACCGATCATTTGAAAAAGTACTATCAGTGAGAATATCTAAATGTAATAACTTGGGAGAATTTGTCTATCATGTAATCAAATTTTATAGAGAGACGTTTTGAATGAAATGAAGTGTTGTCTCAAATTCTCCAATTATATCTCCTGAATATCGTACACACTCATAAAATCTCTCTTGGCAGTACGAGAGTGTTATGGAGTCTCATTTCCTAAACATGTCTCACAAAAAACCCTGAGAGGTGGGAAAATTAAACATCATTTTTGTTATGATGAGACATGACATCATTTTTTACGGTAAATAGTTAAATGTAAATCTCTCTCTCTATGGTGCAAGAGTGTTTTAGAGTTTTGTCTCGTAAACATATCTCACTAAAAAAACTGAGAGGTGGGACAATTGAACGTCATTTCTGTTACGGTGAGACTTAACATCATTTTTATGGTGAATAGTTCAATGTAAACCTCTCTCTCGGAAGTATGAGAGTGTTTTGGAGTCTCGTCTCCTTAACATGTATCACTAAAAACCCTGAGATAGACTTAACATAATTTTTATGGTGAATAGATAAATGTAAATCTCTCTCAATGGTATGATAGTGTTTTGGAGTTTCGTCTCCTAAAAAATCTCACTAAAAACCCTGAGAGGTGGGAAAATTGAACATCATTTTGTTATGGTGAGACTTAACATAATTTTTATGGTGAATAGTTCAATGTAAATCTCTCTCTCGACTGTACGAGAGTGTTTTGGAGTCTCATCTCCTAAACATATCTCACTAAAAACCCTAAGAGGTGGGACAATTGAACGTCATTTGTGTTACGGTGAAACTTAACATCATTTTTATGGTGAATTGTTAAATGTAAACCTCTCTGTGGCGGTATGAGAGTATTTTGGAGTCTCGTCTCCTAAACATATCTCATTAAAAACCTTGAGAGGTGGTATAATTAAAAATTATTTTTGTTATGGTGAGACTTGACATCATTATTTATGGTGAATAGTTAAATGTAAATCTCTTTCTCAGCGGTATGAGAGTGTGTTGGAATCTTGTTTCCTAAACATATCTCATTAAAAAACTTATGAGGTGGGATAAATGAACATCATTTTTTTATGGTGAGACTTAAAATCATATTTCATGGTGATATAAAATAAGACACTACACTTAGGCATATAATGAGAAAAGTAAAATATATTGAAGAGAAAACATTCACAAAAAACCACTCCAATAGAAGGGTGTCAAGAATTAAAGTTAATAAATTGTTAGTCCCAAAATGGGATTAGAGTAGAAATTATAATTAAAATGGGCATCTGATACCATATACGGTTGCCCAAGAAAAAGAAAAAACAAGACTCAAGTCTCGTCCGCCTAGCCACCAGTAGTTGTGGCTTCAAGGATGTTTGATTCCTCTACGGCTATGTTAGTAGCATCGTGGTTGCTAGCAGATCCTCCACATCAGCAACCTGGGTCATCTCATCCCCAGTCACCTTCGATTGCACAACCCCAGCATTATTGATCTTAGCCTGGACCTTCTGAAGAACGGTGATACTTTCTAGATCAT
Organism: Sambucus nigra; assembly: GCA_949130495.1. Lineage (NCBI taxonomy): Eukaryota > Viridiplantae > Streptophyta > Magnoliopsida > Dipsacales > Adoxaceae > Sambucus > Sambucus nigra. The sequence continues at coordinate 347,797,827 of OX422217.1, forward strand.
CCAAGCTAAAAGAGTTAAGAACCTCATCTACAGGCTTAGTCTGAATCCTAAGATACTCTCTGGATCGTCACTACCTATTTAGGTTTAGTCTGAATCCTTCGAAGAGAGTCAGGGTTCAGGGCCATTTGAGATAAATATGCCACAATCAACACGTCATTCGAGATAGGGACACTAGGAGTTAGGGTTTGTCTCGCAGACCTTTGGATCTTTTTCTGTTGAGTAGGAGTGGATGCAAACCCTCCAGCCTCCTTCCTTTTCTTTGAGACCTCGGTTGTGCTAGGTTCACTACTTATAGATCTTTTCCAAAGATCTATCGAAAGAGCATTTTTTCCTTGCAGCCTGGCCAAAATGTTTCCGATCATAGAGGCAATCATCTCTAAGATGTGGTCTGGTATATTCGTTGGATGATCTACAAAATGATAATTATCAGTATCGGCTTAAATCAAATAAGACAATAATAAAGTTAAAAAAATTCAAGATATCTTACAAAGGATTCCAATGGGTCTACGCCCATCCTAGCAAATCTAAGAATCTCAAGAGTAATCAGATCCTCTAAGAGAATCATACTATAGTCCTCCCTCAACTAGTTTATGTTTTTCTGATTCTTTATGCTCAGACCCAAATCAACCTTGGTCGAGACTGTAATTCGGTCCCACTTGTGTGGTACTACGATCTCTCTGAGGTTCTATGACTCATCGTCATCAAACTCCCAGGAGCCTGGACAAAAGAATAACTGAGGCTTCCAGTCATGGTTGGAAGTCTAGTTTACATGTAAAAGTTTGTGATCGTGTCTATGGGCTACGAAATGGTAGTAGTAGGGGTTAATATTGGTCATCATAGCCAAGTAATATGCTTGAAAGACATCAAAAGGTAAGTCTTCCTCATAAGAAATTTTCCAAAGAATTGCCGACACCATCAGTATTCTTCAGGCATTTGGGACTAGTTTAGTAGGGAAAATGTCGATAGTTGAAAGAATCACTCTAATAGTTGAATTGAAGGGAAGGTGGAAGACGACCTTAAATATCTTCTCATATACGATAATCTCATCCTTATTTCTAAGGTCATATGCCCTCTTATCCTCAATTTCCACTCTCATATTAATGGACGAGTTGATACCATACAAGTGTTGACAAACAATAAGATTAGTCTCACGGACATCGCTCGGGTAAGAAGAGTCAACATTTTTAACAAGCATAAAGGCATCCTCATCATCTTCATCCTTAACAACAGGAGATTTTTCATGAGGATCTTGACCTTAAAACTTTTCCTTGGTCATGGAATTTAAGGGATGAGGCATTTGGGGGGTAGAGGAATGTGATCTCGTGTCTCATCGTCACATATATCATAGATTGGGGGGATCAAAATCCTCCTTTTAAAGAGACAAGATACTTAAATGACCTCTATTGCTCGATTCGACAAAGTTTACCATCTCGGCCACTCCAGGACGAGCCACAATTAACCTCATGGCCTCCTCAAAAGAGTGAGGGCCCGAGTTCACAGTGTCATCGTGAAGACCCAGGCATTCAGAGGTTCTATCACCCTTGAAAGATGACAGAATGGTATCACTACTAATGTTGATAACACTTGGAGCGAGAAGTGTGGTGTCATAATAGGGGAAGTTGGTCAGACACAAGGAAGGCTTCATAATTACCAAAGGTATGGGGGTTCAAGGTACCGGCGACCTTGGTCGATTAAGGATAGCCTCAGCCTCTTCCACCTCTCGATGGACACCGTGGGAAGGTATTGCATATCTATACAAGTATTGTAAAGACTTTAGTACATTAACAAACTATTATTTTAAGGGTTTCTAAAGTTAAAGGATCAAATAGAGGAAAAAAGGATGAGTTTGAGGAAGAACACTCAATAACCTAAAACCCCATTTTTTGACAGCTTATGCTAAAAAAATGATTAAAGAGTCCTAAAACCACCCTAAACTTTGCTAAATATCCTCAAATCCTACAAAATCACCTCCAAAATTCTAAACTCCTAGAGGTACCACCCACAAACCACCATAAGAGGGGGTATAAGTCCAATAACTCTCTTAAAAAATCAAAAAAGGAATAAAATGATCAAAACTGCAAAGAAAAGAGTGCAAAGGTGCTTAGGGTTACATGAAAGAGAGTGGGGTGACCTGAGGACGAGGACGATCTCTAGGGATGATGATCGGAGGAGAATTGAAGTTAAGGTTAGAGAGAGAAAATTTTAGCAGTATTTTGGCTCTAGTTTAAAAGCGAATGGCAGAAATGAAGAAGCCCTCCTAAATTCCTCCATTCTATCTCAAAAGGGTGCAATAATGACGCACAACTCCTGAAGTCTAAAATGACACAAATTCTTCGCGTGTGGCCCAGAAGCGCCTGGGAAGTCGCATCACCACTGGGCATAGATAAAGAATGGTCGACAACTGGACAACTTATCATAAGCGGATGAAACCAAAGCACATAGGCTAATATGACCATTATGTCTAACCTAACAGCCAATAAACATACAGGACACTAAGGTCATAGTATGTGAACAGTGCATTAGGATGAGAAGAGATAACCAATGGAGTCGTCTCACAACCGTAAGGGACAACTTTTAAACCTCGCCCTCCTACCAACATCTAAAGCTAAGGTCTAGGGGTAATTGATATACATAAGTTTGGTCTTATCCAAATGACGACCAAGAATATTAATCGATACAGATTTATCCCTCAGAAAAGATAAACATTATCCTCAGCCCACATGAGTGGTCTCATCCTACAGATGTCTCTCCCCCACATATAACTCATTTAGATGACATTTAAGCAATTTGTCAAACTCACCAGTCCCATCTCGTAATAAATACTAACTTCATCTAAACGTACATAGGTCTAAGCCACATATGACACTAATGTTATAAGATAAAAACCTCATCCTGAGGCAAGTGTATGGGTCACAGATGACTATCCATCCTCGTCTCGAACCACATCATTTAGTAGGGCCCTCAATATTCTTGGCTCAGCCTAGGCCTCATACCTCCGATATATTTTCACAGGCTTGTCGAGGGAATTTTATGTATATCTACAAAAGGCTATTATCGAAGATCAACAAACCATATGAAGTAATATTCTTCATGATGGTTTTACTTTATGCACATATAATTGGTGCTCTCTCACTAGACACGACCTCAGTTAAGCGTGGGATGTATGCTTGGGGGTGACACTGCGCACCACCCCAGCCTATATAAGACTCGGTATGTCTTCTTCACTCGGATTGAACTCCAAAAACCTTATTGTTACTAAACTAAATTTGTATTTTAGAGATAAATCTTTCTTGTATGTCTTCAATGGCCATTATTGCCCGAATGTACTGAAAAACAGTCTCATATTCTTACAATAGACGTAGGCCAAGGCCAAACTACTTAAACACTAGTGTGCATCTTTTTTTTCATCTCTTTTATGAGTTTGTTTGGTTATTTACAGTCTAATTACATTTGTGCAAGACCCGTCTCTAAGGTGAATCCATTGTATGATAATTAATATCATCATTTACAAAAGATCCAATCAAGGCTTAAGACTTTGGGTTCCATGGAAGCTTTAATTTGTGGCATAAGAACATGCATCTTCTTTAGAATTCTCAGGGTTAACCCCATCATCTGCGCTCTTCGTGCCTGATATTGGGGCCTTAACAAATAGGCTAGAAATGTCTGCCTCGAAAATAAACTCTAAACTTTGGCTTTCAGGCATCAAATCTAAAGCTGTAATTCTAGAAGAGGTACTTCTTAAAGATCTTAGACCCAAGCGTTGACAGATTTCTCGCATGTCCTATGTTTGTACAAATAATCGAAGCACTTCATCCTATCCATTAAATGGGTAGTTTTCACTAGAGAAGCAAAAGAGTTCATATCTACGACAAAAGGAGGTCAAGACTACCTCTAGTGTTTTATCAGCCACTCTAAATGGCTAAGGATCTCATCACCCCTCTTCAGGCCTTCCCCCTCTTTAGAAAAAACCACCTTATACCTTCCTTTGCTATTTAAGACCAGGGGTTGCAGGTCCTCTAGAATAGAATAATAGCATTAGGTTTCCATAGGGATTCAACATGTCCCCAATAATGCTTATAGAAAAGGGTAGGTTTTTTATCTTGGGTTCCTATTTAATCTCCTTAGCAAGTCTAACCTTAGAAATAGGATGACCCACAAGTGTATCAAGCTTCAAATTCTTAATCATTAGGGGCCTTTTCCCCTTGGTAGCAGTAACCCCAGTTTAGGTATCCTTGGAAAACTTCCTCATCATCCTTTTTTCCCCTACTTATTTACTGCATTAGTAAGACAAAAAAAAAGATGGGTTATGAGAAAAATATAAGGAAAGGAGGAAAATAATATAAAGAACAAGGCCAACCACTCACTTGGTTGATCCCCGTCTTCAGCAGACACTAATAGAATGGCCCCGTTATCCACAAAACGAGGCTTAACTCCACACAGGGGTTAATAATCTTCACTAAAGGCCTTAGGAACCTTACACACCAACTTAGTGATAGATTTCCTCTTTTAAAAGACCTAATAAAGGGGTTATGGCCCCAGTAACTCCCCCACCATAAGCATGGGGGAAGATGGGCATCTTTCAAAGTTACAAGATTGGGCTTGGATCCTAAACCACTATCAGAAAGGCTCTTGGTTGTGATAAAGGTCTGAAAAGGGATGAAGGTGAACTTTAAGGCCTTTTTTATCTCCCCTTCCTCTGCTCATATGGTTCAGCAACCACTTCAAACAAAGTGAGAGGATTAGATAACTCATACAAAGGCCCTATTCAAAGATTAAGTCTAAAGCAAAAAGGATGATAAAGGCTTACATGAAGCTTGGGGAATACACTAGAAAGTTTGGCAACTAGATATCTCGTTAAGACCATAGGTGGACCAGGCACCACCCATGAAGAAGTAATTATCTCTCTAGTTATAGAGGGCAATATGCCCAATTGTAGCAAAGACCATAGCAGTTTTTGAATAAAGGTATTTTAATCCCTTATCATTTGGCTTACTCTACTCTTGAATCTGGTACAACTCGAAGAATTAGGCTAGTGTCACATCACACTGACCTCCACTAGACTCCTTAAAGGGTATGATTGTATCCATCAATGATCTCCAAGAATTAGCCACCAGTTAAGAATGAGCAATTCTAATAGCTCTTAAGATCATTAGCATCGACAGAGGTATAGAGAGTTTGGCCTCATATCAGAAGGAGCACTCATTAAGGCAGACATACAAAAGGGACCAAGGATCAAGGCATTTTATGAGGATTGTCAACCCTCAAATTGATGGAGTCAGATATTTGGTAAATCCTTGTGATATTCACCATGTCCTGGTTGATAATTCGAAAGGTGGAATAGTCCCGACCAGTGAAGTTGGGATCACTCACCCCCAAATATTCCTCCTTAAAAGTTCCAGCGCTTTCCTTTTCAGGCAAATGAGGGGAAATATGGGGGGTCATGATAAATATGGGCCTTGTGTTAAGGACTTTAGAAGGGGAAATAAAAATCTTTGGAAAAGGGAAGAGGAAAGGCAATAGCTTTTTGGTTCAGAAAATCTAAAGAAAAGGTTATGCATTCAAAATTTCCCAATAGACTGCTTTATAGCCTCCAAAGGATATAACTTCAATCTACCTAGTCCCATCAATGCTCTCAATCACTTGAATGCTTATTCTCGATGCCACGACGAATATTTTAGTGAAATTACAGCTTTAATCCCAGTCTAAACTGAGAGGATAAGTGTTTCCCTTTGAAATTGTTGCAAAAAATAACAAGAAGTTATTGATAATATTCTTTCAAATCCTTGACCTTCAAAAGTACCAAACCCCTGTAGCAATGGCAAAGACTCCCTGTCTGACCTCGAACCTTAGATAAAATGTTATTTGTCACCAAATACCTCGGATGTTCCCAAGGTAAGTCCACGCTACTGTAGTGGACCGTCAATAGGCTTTCTTCCTCCTAGATGAATCAATCATTCCAACATAATGTGACACCCCGCCTAATAAAATACCGGGTGATCAGTCCTATACCAAATTAAAACAGGAATCCCAGTTGGATCATCCTTAGCATCACTGTCGAAAACTTTTTAAAACTTACTAACCACCTAGTATTCCAAAAACTGGTGCCAATTTTAACTTTTTAATTAATCAAAACAATACATGCGGAATTTAATACAAACCATTCACACAACTGAAATGAAAGTAAATCGAATAATAATTACACAACATGCCGAATAAATCACCGGCCACTAAAGAAATAATCTGAATACAAATATTCAGCACCTGAATAAATTACACCTGAAAACTGTACCGAGAAGTCTGGGCGACAAGCCCTAAATAAAACTGAAACTGATACAAGATTCCTACTCTAGGAATAAATGAATGATGCGTCTAATCCAAACTCCTGCTAGCATCCACATATGCCGCAGCTCCGTGTCCCTGGAATAGAATATCAATCCTGGCGTCCCTGTGGCTGGACACCTAAAAGGTTTTGAAAATAGTTTTATAGCAAGGGTTAGAACCCAAATATTTTGAAAATATTTAGCAAGTGAATTAACTGCAGTAATTTAAAATGCATGAATGCGCTTCATATTTAAGTTAGTGTCGCACTCCCTTGTGGACATTCTCACCCCTCCACTATTGTGCACACCTACCGGTTATCTTAACCCCACCTAGTTGTACCACCCCGTCCAACTAGTCCTAGTGTAACCTTCCCTTGCCATACTACTCTAACCCGAGTATAATGATTCTTGAATTATAAGTTATTTCACCATTAACTTAATTAATTCCTCTTAAATAATAACATATAACCGTGACACAAGTTATATAAAGTACATACGTCAAACACTGTATTATTCCCACAAATGATTAACTTAATTAATTTCTCATTAATTAACAACATATAACTGTAACCCGAGTTATATAAGGTAAATACATCACGCACTGTATTATCACCTACATATAATATTTACTACCATATTATACGTACCTTTACTAACATCCACACATATATCATACGCGTATCCATCCTTCCGAGTATACCCTCACCGGATGATTCCCTCTAGAATGTTATCTCACTAGGTGTGCTCACAAAACCTAGTTTTCCCCAAGTTAGAATCGCTCACCAACTTGAACCAAAATATAAACGAAATGGAGGCGGTCACATTCCTTCCTTGAAAGTGAGATAAATCCCTCACCCATATATACCGGACGCTATGACCTGGGGATATACTCGCCCTACTCCTCAAGCTAGGGGATTCACCCACATCGCGCAACCTCCCTTGATAGCATTAGAGTATATAAATTTAATAAATATCTAATCACTGATATTTAGTATCACGCAAAATAAATACACACATATATATATACTATCACAACACCGTATATATATATAATATAAACCCGGCTTTACCGTGTACTCAAAATCCCGTACACTGCCTGTAATTTCCTGAGTCTGTGGCCCGACTCAATGTAATTAATTTTCTCACTTAATAACTTTTCCTCTTCCCGAGTCTATGGTCCGACTCTAATATAATTAATTCACACCTTAATTAATATAATACTTTCCCCGAGTCTATGGTCCGACTCTCCTTAAATTAATTAACACACATATTAATTTAATTCTACCCGAGTCTACAAACCGACTCTAATTAAATTAATTAACACCCATATTAATTTAATCCTACCCGAGTCTACAAACCGACTCTAATTAAATTAATTAACCCATATATTAATTTAATCCTACCCGAGTCTACCAACCGACTCTAATTAAATTAATTAACCCACCTATTAATTTAATCCTACCCGAGTCTACCAACCGACTCTAATTAAATTAATTAATACCCATATTAATTTAATAACTTGGTGTCACCCAACCATTATCCCCGGACTCTCTCACTCGGCCCTTACCTCCACATTTCCGAGTCAATGTTCCGACTCCAAACTAATTACTTCCTCTCTATAATTAATTTAACACCTTGATATCACTTAACCAATATACCCGGACTTACTCACTTGGTCCAATTTACATCTCATAATATAATACCCACATTTTTGCCTACAATGTGTCACACCTTTTATTTCTAGAATTTTTCCCAATTATATTTGCTTATAATTAATAACATACCCGGACTCGATTCACTTGGCCCGAAATTAAATATTTTCCGAGTCTATACCCCGACTCTAAATTACTTAGTTTATCTCCAAACTTAATTCACTACCATGGGTTACTTTACCAATATACCCGGATTCACTTACTTGATCCGTACCTCACTATTTTGGAATAAAATATCTCAATTTCATCCGTTAAATGCCCCACATAAATTCATCCTAGTCCCAATTACTTTCCCCCATAATTGCTAGGAATAATTGTTTCATATTTATTTATCACTAAATAAATGCTTGGGAGTTAAATTTAATTACTTTCCCCTTATACTTCACCCAAGGCCGAACTGCCCAGAATTTTCCATCGTCGATCGATCGATTCCCCCGATCGATCGATCGACCCCTTCGTTACAGCTCCTCTTCTCCCTGTTTTCCACCATTAACGAATTTCAAGGTTTTTAAACCCTAATTTACCTCTAATCACATCATCCCATCCTCTACACATGGTCAATCCACATCCTACTCATCATAGAGATCATTAAGCTAATCAACCCCTCTAATTATCTCTTAATTTTCGAAATGGGTCTTTCTCACTAAAATTTAATTATCTGTTTTTAAATCCCAATTTCCAGATTCGATTTCCACTCTTTTATATTCTGAATTTCTCATTCAAATCATAAATACATATTCAGATTTCAATCACCCATCTAAATCTTACTTTGAATCTCATTCAAGTATTTCAAAAACAAAAACTCATTTTTGTACCCATTTACACCCAAAAACGGATTTACACCCAAAAACGGATTTTCATACCCACATCACTATAATATAAATTGATTATCATTCTTTAAGAATCAAAACAGTTAACCACTTGCCTCAAAGTGTTTGTAGTGTCTGATCCGTTGTTGTTGACCCTCAATTTGGCTCCAAAAAGCTCCAATTGCTCTTGATTCGTTTTCCCCCAATTTCCTTCTCAAGCCCTAGGCTTAGAATTTGATGGCTGCTGATTTTCTAATCTCCCCATTAGGTTAAAAACCCTTAATCCCGTTTTTCACCTAATGGGCTTAATTAAAGTGGCCCAACTCACCCCGTGTGGGCCCGACTATGCCCAAAAATACCCCGAGACCCAATTACTACCCTTGGGTACTCTTTTCTGACTATCTCGACCCATCCGGACTCAACCGCGCAGTCAGAATTGACATCCGAATTAATTTATAAAAATTCTTATCTCACACCCCATTAAGTCTATACCGACTCCCGGCTGGGATAAGTGCATACCCCGTCATTAATACCCGAAATGACGTAATTAAATTATTACTATTCACTTAGTAAATCAATTTTTCCTAAACATTAACCATTCACTCCCCGATTAATATTTAAATATATATATTGCCATAATTAATTCAATTAAAATTACCACACACAAGTAATTTAAAATTCCCGAATTAATTAAATATTAAATGCACAAAAATACGGGGTGTTACATACTCCCACCCTTACAAAGGAATTTCGTCCTCGAAATTAAGATTAACCTAGTGTTACAGTATTCACATACTACTCACTAGTCAAGTGCCTCCAAGCCCGCTATATCTATCCCATCCGCTTCTAACCATACATTACACAAGTATGCATTTAACTTTACCAGGGCGCCCATACACCCTATACCCGTGCTTAACCGCACAAAATTTTGCCTTAATCACCCCGGGTGCCCATACACCCTATCCCCGCACTCAATCGCACGAATGTTACCCGACTATGCTAGTCGTAACCCGTAATATAACTTCGAACCTGTAGTCATATTACATATATATATATATATATATATATATATATATATATATATATATATATATATATATATATATATACATATACATATATAATTACTGGCCGGGTACTCAACCCATGCCACGTCCAACTATCTCCCCATAAATACTTATCTCTCAACACAAAAGAATATACGCTTACCCTTATGCTACCAAAGACAACATGTTACCGCGCCCATACTACCACTAGTCCTTGCGCAAAATAAGCCCCGAGCTATCCCTCTTTGCTCGAAAATCAAATCAACCACCCTGATTCACTTCATTAAACATCCCCACTTACCGGGATAAAATGTGAGAACACAAAACCTCACTATGTGCTATAACACCACGTAATACAACATATATACATCCACATATATATAGGCTATACGCCCTCTCCGGTGATACCTAGTACCAACCCTACCCTGGTGTCGTGAACACCAAAATTTAACTCCACTATTCACAATAATTATATTCCATCGCTATCCAGCCGATGTTTAAAGAGTATAATCAACCCTACTCCCATAATTCACGAAAGTAGTCATTCCTCGCATAATCCAACAAATCACTCAGTGTACGCCTCCACTCTCCCATGAAGAACACTAAGGAACTCCGCTACCCTACGGAAAGTTTACCCACAAGCTATTGCTGCTACCGCCAACGCACCCACTAAGTTCGACTCGCCTACGAACTCTAGTGAAAAAATAAGTCTTATACTGTGACATCCTCTTTGTCACTCAACAATATACCCCATGCCCCTAGGGTAAAATAATTACTTCTATTCTCCAGCTGCAACGACTGGTTCTCGGGTTCCGGAGGAGTTTCTCCCTGCCCGAATGCACCCGTGTCTTGCTTTAGTGGCTGTACATCCAGGACCTCGTCCTGTAGTTGACCCCTGCCTCGCTTAAGGCAATATTTCTTCATGTGTCTCACTTTTCCCACAAACGAAACACTTTCTAACATGTTCACCCTGTCACTGATCCCTTCCATGCCAACCTTGTTGGAATTTCTAGCCATCCCGCCGATAGCCTCTAGTTGTAGATCGTTTGGCATGATTTCCCTACCGGAAATCCGGCCCCTGATCTCCCCCCAGTCTGCTGCTGGGATACCCCACTGGTAGTGTTCCCTTCTGCCTCATCCGACTGGCTAATCTCCACTCCCCTCCCACTTCCTTTCGCGTGGAAGCGATATTCCCAACAGTGCCTGAGTGTTGCGTTAATGACATCAATATAATCTACTAATGCGTAATTATCAGTTAAATGTTGTCTGATTCTCCAGACTAACCCGTCCATAAACTTTGCCTTCTTTCCCTTATCCTTGCCTACCTCATCCGGTACAAAATTTTTCCAACGAGTGAATTCTTCCTCGCAATCGGCCACTTAACGGTCTCCCTTTGAGTTTCCTCCCAAAATTTTCTCCTCATTTCGGTCTCGACCGCTGAGGAAAATACTTGCGGTCGAACCGCACCCAAAACTCTGTAGTAATTAGTGTGTCCCTTTCCTCAACTGTGGTGATCGATTCCCACCACTGTAGTGCTTCTCCCACTAAACTAAAAGTGGTTAGCATTTGCTTCCGTACCTCATCGCAATCTCCTATGCGTAGGTAACGCTGGATATCTCTCTCCCTTGACACGCTAGTACTACACCTGAACCCCCTCGCAACTCTGGTGGGTTCCCGCTAAAATAACCTTTCTTTATTGTTTCCACCCCGACGACCCTGTGTGAGTCTGAACATCCGACGCCACTAACACTTGTGGCTGATCCCGTGGAAAGTACCTTGACGTTGTGACCACCGTTGCTCCAACTTCCTGTGCCACTACTTCAGTTACCTAAGCTGCCAAAATCATCCCTGACCGTTGCTGCGGTAACTCTTGCTCCTGATGAGCCTCCCTCGCCTCATCTCCCCCTGTTGCCCTAGCTGCTCTCTCCTGGGCGTCATCTGGAATGAGAACCGAATTGGTATGAGTTCACTCTCAAATATAAATTTTGCGGAAGAACGTATATGCGCATACGTATGAGAATACAACAATCCTATAATAGGGCTCTATATCAAAGATTGTCAAGCAGAAACGTGAAAAGCCGTACAGATCCTAAGGACACTAGAACCTGATGCTCTGATACCATCTGTGACACCCCGCCTAATAAAATACCGGGTGATCAGTCCTATACCAAATTAAAACAGGAATCCCAGTTGGATCATCCTTAGCATCACTGTCGAAAACTTTTTAAAACTTACTAACCACCTAGTATTCCAAAAACTGGTGCCAATTTTAACTTTTTAATTAATCAAAACAATACATGCGGAATTTAATATAAACCATTCACACAACTGAAATGAAAGTAAATCGAATAATAATTACACAACATGCTGAATAAATCACCGGCCACTAAAGAAATAATCTGAATACAAATATTCAGCACCTGAATAAATTACCCATGAAAACTGTACCGAGAAGTCTGGGCGACAAGCCCTAAATAAAACTGAAACTGATACAAGATTCCTACTCTAGGAATAAATGAATGATGTGTCTAATCCAAACTCCTGCTAGCATCCACATATGCCGCAGCTCCGTGTCCCTGGAATAGAATATCAATCCTGGCGTCCCTGTGGCTGGACACCTAAAAGGTTTTGAAAATAGTTTTATAGCAAGGGTTAGAAACCAAAATATTTTGAAAATATTTAGCAAGTGAATTAACTGCAGTAATTTAAAATGCATGAATGCGCTTCATATTTAAGTTAGTGTCGCACTCCCTTGTGGACATTCTCACCCCTCCACTATTGTGCACACCTACCGGTTATCTTAACCCCACCTAGTTGTACCACCCCGTCCAACTAGTCCTAGTGTAACCTTCCCTTGCCATACTACTCTAACCCGAGTATAATGATTCTTGAATTATAAGTTATTTCACCATTAACTTAATTAATTCCTCTTAAATAATAACATATAACCGTGACACAAGTTATATAAAGTACATACGTCAAACACTGTATTATTCCCACAAATGATTAACTTAATTAATTTCTCATTAATTAACAACATATAACTGTAACCCGAGTTATATAAGGTAAATACATCACGCACTGTATTATCACCTACATATAATATTTACTACCATATTATACGTACCTTTACTAACATCCACACATATATCATACGCGTATCCATCCTTCCGAGTATACCCTCACCGGATGATTCCCTCTAGAATGTTATCTCACTAGGTGTGCTCACAAAACCTAGTTTTCCCCAAGTTAGAATCGCTCACCAACTTGGACCAAAATATAAACGAAATGGAGGCGGTCACATTCCTTCCCTGAAAGTGAGATAAATCCCTCACCCATATATACCGGACGCTATGACCTGGGGATATACTCGCCCTACTCCTCAAGCTAGGGGATTCACCCACATCGCGCAACCTCCCTTGATAGCATTAGAGTATATAAATTTAATAAATATCTAATCACTGATATTTAGTATCACGCAAAATAAATACATACATATATATATACTATCACGACACCGTATATATATATAATATAAACCCGGCTTTACCGTGTACTCAAAATCCCGTACACTGCCTGTAATTTCCTGAGTCTGTGGCCCGACTCAATGTAATTAATTTTCTCACTTAATAACTTTTCCTCTTCCCGAGTCTATGGTCCGACTCTAATATAATTAATTCACACCTTAATTAATATAATACTTTCCCCGAGTCTATGGTCCGACTCTCCTTAAATTAATTAACACACATATTAATTTAATTCTACCCGAGTCTACAAACCGACTCTAATTAAATTAATTAACACCCATATTAATTTAATCCTACCCGAGCCTACAAACCGACTCTAATTAAATTAATAAACCCATATATTAATTTAATCCTACCCGAGTCTACCAACCGACTCTAATTAAATTAATTAACCCACCTATTAATTTAATCCTACCCGAGTCTACCAACCGACTCTAATTAAATTAATTAATACCCATATTAATTTAATAACTTGGTGTCACCCAACCATTATCCCCGGACTCTCTCACCCGGCCCTTACCTCCACATTTCCGAGTCAATGTTCCGACTCCAAACTAATTACTTCCTCTCTATAATTAATTTAACACCTTGATATCACTTAACCAATATACCCGGACTTACTCACTTGGTCCAATTTACATCTCATAATATAATACCCACATTTTTGCCTACAATGTGTCACACCTTTTATTTCTAGAATTTTTCCCAATTATATTTGCTTATAATTAATAACATACCCGGACTCGATTCACTTGGCCCGAAATTAAATATTTTCCGAGTCTATACCCCGACTCTAAATTACTTAGTTTATCTCCAAACTTAATTCACTACCATGGGTTACTTTACCAATATACCCGGATTCACTTACTTGATCCGTACCTCACTATTTTGGAATAAAATCTCTCAATTTCATCCATTAAATGCCCCACATAAATTCATCCTAGTCCCAATTACTTTCCCCCATAATTGCTAGGAATAATTGTTTCATATTTATTTATCACTAAATAAATGCTTGGGAGTTAAATTTAATTACTTTCCCCTTATACTTCACCCAAGGCCGAACTGTCCAGAATTTTCCATCGTCGATCGATCGATTCCCCCGATCGGTCCTTTCGTTACAGCTCCTCTTCTCCCTGTTTTCCACCATTAACGAATTTCAAGGTTTTTAAACCCTAATTTACCTCTAATCACATCATCCCATCCTCTACACATGGTCAATCCACATCCTACTCATCATAGAGATCATTAAGCTAATCAACCCCTCTAATTATCTCTTAATTTTCGAAATGGGTCTTTCTCACTAAAATTTAATTATCTGTTTTTAAATCCCAATTTCCAGATTCGATTTCCACTCTTTTATATTCTGAATTTCTCATTCAAATCATAAATACATATTCAGATTTCAATCACCCATCTAAATCTTACTTTGAATCTCATTCAAGTATTTCAAAAACAAAAACCCATTTTTGTACCCATTTACACCCAAAAACGGATTTACACCCAAAAACGGATTTTCATACCCACGTCACTATAATATAAATTGATTATCATGCTTTAAGAATCAAAACAGTTAACCACTTGCCTCAAAGTGTTTGTAGTGTCTGATCCGTTGTTGTTGACCCTCAATTTGGCTCCAAAAAGCTCCAATTGCTCTTGATTCGTTTTCCCCCAATTTCCTTCTCAAGCCCTAGGCTTAGAATTTGATGGCTGCTGATTTTCTAATCTCCCCATTAGGTTAAAAACCCTTAATCCCGTTTTTCACCTAATGGGCTTAATTAAAGTGGCCCAACTCACCCCGTGTGGGCCCGACTATGCCCAAAAATACCCCGAGACCCAATTACTACCCCCGGGTACTCTTTTCTAACTATCTCGACCCATCCGGACTCAACCGCGCAGTCAGAATTGACATCCGAATTAATTTATAAAAATTCTTATCTCACAGCCCATTAAGTCTATACCGACTCCCGGCTGGGATAAGTGCATACCCCTTCATTAATACCCGAAATGACGTAATTAAATTATTACTATTCACTTAGTAAATCAATTTTTCCTAAACATTAACCATTCGCTCCCCGATTAATATTTAAATATATATATTGCCATAATTAATTCAATTAAAATTACCACACACAAGTAATTTAAAATTCCCGAATTAATTAAATATTAAATGCACAAAAATACGGGGTGTTACACATAACTCTTCCATAAAGTTTAGAGACCATAAGACCAAGGCTCTGTCAAGGCTAATGACCAAACTAGACCTCACTCTAGAGAATAATGGACTTCTCGAGTTGTTCATACCTTAGCGATGAGGTATACCACCCCAAGTCATCCCAAGAATAATCTAAGACCGACCCATGGAGGGTTCTTTGCTCAGATTAATATAAAATTACAAGCACTATTTAAAAACCTATACATGAAGCAATAAAGCACACACATATTTTCAAAAAGTCAATCACGTGTACTTTATAAACACCGCGTGTACTATGAAAACTGATATCGAACTGGTTATTTCCGTTGGCGCGGACCTATATCAATAAGTAATTCAATACCAAATCAAAATCAAGGACTCTTAAAATTAGAATGAAACATCAATAATATTCATTCAGCACATTCAACTAACAATTACAAATATTGATAAATATAACTTATATATGAAGAATCCAAACATAAATGCATAAAAAACACAAAATCAAAACATATACATATATAACATATAAAAAGCTATTCAATCACATGAATGACAATGATTCTCTTGAATAAAAACAAAGGACATATACTTATTGTAATCGATCGAAAATAGAAAAACCAACTACTGATAAAGATAAACTTACAAATGATAGAGCCAAGTGATACAGGTAGAATCGATTAAGAACATTGTAATCGATTATAGGATAGACGATCAAAGCATAAGATTGATTTTATTTTCAGTTTCGGAGAATAGTCGTTAGTTACAGAAACTCATCAACAAGTTTGGCAGAGCTGGTAGAAAGTATAACACAATTCCACATATTACCACTACCTAGTTCTATGTGAATTAAGTGATCCCAACAGCATTTAATGCACTGAACAACCATATTACATCACATGCAAATACTTTTCCCTCCACTCCACCTTCCGACTGACACCAACGGACCTCAGAGATGTCAAAGCCATGCTGTGATGTAACACCCCGTAATTTTATTGATTTTTATATTGGAAATTAATTGGGATTAATTAAATTATATTTGGAAACATTTATCCGATTAAATAAATAATAATTAGCGAGATATGGGTTAATATTTATTTACATTAAATATTACTTAGTGAATGAGTAATAATAATGATAAGGAAATATTATCATTGTCGTGACTGAGAAATACGACAGTTACAGCAAATTTAGTCGGGACACACATGTCAGTCGTGTTGGGACTTAATTTTGAAAATAAAATATAATTTCACTTTTGATATTCCATATGGTCATTTAGAATGTGTCAGTGTGTTCGTAAGGGTCGAGATAGTCAGAAAATTCTGCCTGGGGGTTAAGTTCGGGTCCCGGGGCACTTTTAGGCCAAACCGGCACCCCAAAGGAGTATTTCGATCTTTTAAAATTTTGAAGAAAATAAACCCACAAAAATTAGAGGATTATATCGTATAACGTGTAAAGGTAATTAGAGTTATCAGTTACCAAACCAAAGGGAGAGTCACAGGAGGAAGAAGGAGATTTGTTTCGAGGGTTTCAAGGCCAAAAACCACCTTCTTGCACCACCACCACCACCGAATTGTAGATCAGGAGGAGGAGAACACAAATTGCACCATCACTTCTATAGAAATCAGACCTCCAAATTAAGTCAAGTGTTTATCTTGCTAACTTTTGATTTGATATACCATCCATGTTAGAATAGGATGATTATCTTCTAAAATATATTGATTTTGATCTTAAAATTGGAGATATAAATCATATCCGTAGGTATGAAAGATAATATATTTGATCCCTTATACATGTAGGATGAATTTGATGAGAAATATCACGAAATTGGGGAAGAAATATGGAATTAGGTTAAGGTTCTTGAACATGAATAATAACCTAGGGTTTTAGAAATTAATCTTGATTAAATCTAACTTGAGGTTGTTCTGTAATGATTCAATGATTCTTATACGTTAAAAATTGTTGATACATATTACTATGATGTTAGAGACCTTTGGTTGGGAGATTAGGATAGTGTAATGTTGGTTTTGAGGTTTAACAATGGTGAATTCCCGTAATAATTTAGTGAAGAAGATGACATATGCTACGGTGAATTGATTCGGCTCCTTGGCCGAATCGATTCGGTTTCCCAAATTTGCACATTTTTCCCCTTTTTGCTTAAAACTCGTGGGAAATGATTGGGTTGACCTTTGGATTAATTTTAAATCCTAATGAGAGATATTCCATTTACCATTAGTCTAATGTTAGGTTTGAGGTCAGTCGCATGAAGAGAGTTTAGGACTAAAATTGATTAAGCTTAAGGGGTAATAAAAGCTTATTCGGATAATGATTTCTTGTCATGGAGAATTAGGGGAATGTAGGACCAAGACCAGTATGCCTTGAGTGGGATACCTACTGAGTTTACTTAAGGTACAATTAGAAACCATTTGGGAATTAGGAAACACTCGATATTATATAATGACAAGTATTATGTTAAGTAGAAAATTCGAGAGTTACTATACTACGTATGGGTATATGATATAGGTTACGTGTATACCTATAATGATTATATATATATATGGGTGGTGTGTATACTTATTGTTTGATTTCTATGTGTAATCATACCTAGGTTACTTGCTATCACGTGAGGTTTTACATCGTGGATAGTCTTATTCTGATGAGCCCAATTGGGGGATATTGACTTGTACCTTAGGGGATTGAGCACCACTTGTGTGAATAAGGGTGTGACCGATCATTTGGGTTTGTTAGGTATGAGTGTATCCCAAAGGCTTAGAACTATGTTCGCCTTTAATATTGAGTGATTTAAGTTTGGATTCAAGGGAGATTATCCGAACCAGTGTCATTATATAGTACGTGATGTACCAAGACTGGATGGCAGAGTACACATGCACCGCAGGTCTCCACCTTGGGGTGATGTATACATATATATGATAAGAGTGATAAATGTGTATATATGTGTGATTGAACCTACTATGAATGTATTAGTAGATAATATATATAGTGATATCTAAAGTAACTAAAGTGTATGAGAACTAAATCATTTACTGGTAATTCCTAATGAGCATAAAGAAATAGAAATGCCAGTATCGTATGGTGTGGGTAATACGGATGGGCACTATAAGTGATTAGATACGAAGAGATGTAAGCCAGACTAGTTAGGTGGGTAGCATAACTTGGTGGGTTAGAGTAGTACGTTAGACGTGCACATGAGTTGAGGGGTGACGATCTCAAGTGAGGGCACGTAGTACTAACATGTATTTAATATCTTATCTTGATGCATTTAAACACTTGCTAAACTTTTCAAACTATTTTACTTGGGATCTGACACATTTCAAATCCTTTTGTAAAAATAAATTTAGGTGCCCAGCCACAGGGACGCTAGGCATAGGAGTTTCTACATTTGACATGCTGCAGCTACTGTGGAAGTTGCAGGACCTCACTATTATATGCCTCCACATTTATTCAGCACTTAGTTGTTTTTATTTGTTTCAGTTGGGCATGTCGCCCATTCTTAGTTGGATATTATTTTCAGAGACTTTGTATTTCCCATTATTTCCAGTATTGATTGACTTTACTTATGGATGAATGTATTGGGATTTTATCTTGAGCGTTATTCCAGACTCACTTATTTATTTATGTCGTTATCTCATTATACATTTTTATGTGCATAGAAATGTACAATGATATGTTTTATCCAATTATATTATTGCATGTTGATAAAAAGGAATAAAACTTTAACGCCGAGCCATTAGGGTATTAGTAAAATAAATTAAACTTCGACAGTGATGCTAAGAATGACCCCATTAATGATTCCTATTTAATTTAATAATGGATTGATCACCTATAAGTGATTAGATGCGAAGAGATGTAAGCCAGACTAGTTAGGTGGGTAGCATAACTAGGTGGGTTAGAGTATTACGTTAGACGTGCACATTAGTTGAGGGGTGAGGATCTCAAGTGAGGGAACGTAGTACTAACATGTATTTCATATCTTATCTTAATGCATTTTAAACACTTGATAAACTTTTCAAACTGTTTTACTTGGGATCTGACATGTTTCAAATCCTTTTGTAAAAACAATTTTAGGTGCCCAGCCACAAGGACGCCAGGCATAGGAGTTCCTACATTTGACATGATGCAGCTGCTGTGGAAGTTGCAGGACCTCACTATTATATGGCTCCACATTTATTCAGCTCTTAGTTGTTCTTATTTGTTTCAGTCGGGCATGTCGCCCATTCTTAATTGGATATTATTTTCAGAGACTTTGTATTTCCCATTATTTTCAGTATTGATTTAGACTTTACTTATGGATGACTATATTGGGATTTTATCTTGAGCGTTATTCCAGACTCACTTATTTATTTATGTTGTTATCTCATTATTCATTGTTATGTGCATAGAAATGGAGAATGATATGTTTTATACGATTATATTATTGAATGTTGATAATAAGGAATAAAATTTTGGCACTGGGCCATTAGGATATTAGTAAAATAAATTGAACTTCGACAGTGATGCTAAGAATGACCCCATTAATGATTCATGTTTAATTTAGTAATGGATTGATCACCTAGGATTGGAATAAAATTTATTCTTGATTCCTTCAGGGTCATTCGTATCAGTTAGGGCATGGTGCCCAATTCCTATCTAGAGATTGTAGATGCAGACTTTCATTATTTCAGATGTTGGTTAAATCAGACTCTTGTATCGTGATTTTAATTACTCTGGTATTATTATTATTGGAGTGTTTACTTCAGACTCAGTTTATTTCATTTCGTTGGTTATTCCCATGAGATTGTTTATGCGACTAATGGTTGTTGATTTAATTACTTGGTTATTGTTAATTTAATTAAAATTTTGACATCTCTCTTTTTAAATATTAGGTGGCTAGTAATAAATTAAATGTTTTCGACAGTAATGCTACGACTGAACCAACTTGATATTCTATATTAATTTCATAAAGGAGTAGCTACCTGGTATTTAATTAGTCGGGGTATCACAGGTGGTATCAGAACATCAGGTTCTAGTGTCCTTAGGATCTGTTCGGCTTACTATGATTTTTAGCGTAGTGTCCTTTGATATGGAGACCTATTATTAGGACTGTTGTATTCTTTATTTCACATTTTGTCTTCAGATATTTTAAGACATATTGAATTATGGACTGATGGAAAATTCTTTCTCTTTTCAGATGCCTCCTCGACATGCACTGTGAGCCACACAGCTCGAGCCACAGGCAACTCATGACCCAGGAATTATGAATGCTGGCGAGGTTGCCTCCATTTATAGAACAGGAGGTTAATGCAGCCCTGACTACTTTCGCCCAGCAGGTGCCAAAGGTGCCACCCCAACCTCACATGGTTGCTACAGCTCTTGTGCACTTGTTTCCTTCTATTTGGGAGCGAGACTGAGATGCCTTTTAGAAGGCACATCCTCCAGAGTTTCAAGGAAGCCCTGATGTAGTTGTAGCATGCCAGTGGAAGAAGGATATCCATAGGCATTCGAGGATGTATGAGTGCACAGAGGTACAGAAGTAGATACTAACTACCTTTAAGCTAGTAGGGGTGGCATTACAGTGGTGGGAGTCCATCACCACCATGCAGGATAGGGATACCTTGACTATTCAAGAGTTTTGGGAGCGATTTGACCTCAAATACTTTCCCTCTGCCATCCAGACTGAGATGAGGCCAAAAAATTTGGATGTTTCTCAGGAGGGGAGGACGGCAGCAGAGTATGAAGAGGAGTTTTCCAGACTGGAAAATTTTATTCCCGATGAGGTGCCAACGAAAAAGAAGAGGATTCAGTTATTTATAAATGGTCTTACCTGAAGGATCCGACAACATTTGTACAGTAATCTAGCTTTGAAGACTTTTACGGAGGTGTTGAATGCAGCACTACAACACTATCAGGACCATCACTTCCATGTTAAGGGAAGCAAGTGCCCGGGAGAGTCTAGCTGGCAAGGCAGGACTGGGGGTAATAGTGCTGGTGGAGCACAGTCGACTCAGAGTAAATCGAGACAGAGTGAGAAGGGTCCTCACCAGGGGATGTTTCTAAGAGGTTTCATTTAGGGGAGTATAGACAGGGACAGGGTTGATTCAAGCAGGGCCAGTCAGGCCAGCAGCATTTTCATCAAGGCCAGGGTAGAGGTGGTAATGGCCAGCAGGGTCAAAGGGGAGGTAATTTTATAGGAAAGTGTTTCATTTGTGGCAAGACTGGCCACAAACGACAAGATTGTCCTGATAAGGGAAAGGTTCAGAAGCAGCAGGGATCCCGCTAGGAGCCTTAGAGGCCTATTTTCCCCGTCGCCCTCCCAGCACCAGCACTCGTACCAGCCTTGCCTGTAGCACCAGCCATTCCAGCAGCCCCACCCCAGAAGGGGTAGTTACAGTATGGGCACATGTATCATGTCCACCAGGCTATAGCTCCACCCGTTGTTGAGGGTATGTTTCTTATCCACAATACTTTGAGGCACATTTTATTTGACACTGGTGCTTCACACTCATTCATAGCCACTAGGTTTGCACGTGCCATAGGATTGTTAGAGATGGAAAATAGTATAGTCACGTGTTTAGAATCACCACTGGGATTTTCTTTATATGTCGGGGTGTGAGTATAGATATTGGGAGACTAGTTTTGCCTGTTGATGTGCTTGTATTAAATATTTCAGAGTACGACGCCATCATAGGCATGGATTGGCTAGATGAGTATAGGCCCATGATTGATTGATATAGTTGGAGCATAGTGTTTGCGATTCCCAGCCAGGAAATGCTCTTGGTGGCGATGTCTCATCCTAAAGGTAGATCGTCCACTTATCTATATTACATAAAGGATGAGACCTCTCAGGGAGTGGTGATTTCCCTCGATTCGATTCCAATCGTATGTGAGTTTGTCGAGGTGTTTTAGGAGATACCAGGATTACCTTTAGCAGAGAGATTGAGTTTTTCATTGACTTAGTGCCGAGAACTTGTTCAATAGCTCGTGCACCGTATCGTATGGCTCTTATGTAGATGAGGGAGCTACGAGATCAGATTGAGTAGCTATTGGGGTAGGGCTTTATACGTCGTAGTACTTCACCTTGGGGTGCCCCAGTATTGTTTGTGAAGAAGAGAGATGGGTCTTTATGCCTGTGTGTGGATTATTGAGAGTTGAATAAAGTCACGATATGAAATAAGTATCTGTTTCCCTGAATTAATGACTTATTTGACCAGTTAAGAGGAGCTGTCTACTTCTCTAAGATAGACTTGAGGTCGGGATACCACCAGTTATGCATTCGGGAGTAGGACGTGTCTAAAATTTCCTTTTTAACGAGATACAGGTCCTATGAGTTTGGGTTCATGCCGTTTGGGCTAACCAATACGTCGGTTGTATTTATGGACTTGGTGAATAGGGTGTTTAGAGATTTCTTGGATCAGTTTGTTATCGTCTTCATTAATGACATCCTGATTTATTCCCAAATGGAGGAGGAGCATGTCGAGCATTTGCGTCGGGCCTTACAAACACTGCATGAGCATCAGTTGTATGTGAAGTTTAAAAAATGCGGGTTCTGGATACGTGAGGTACAATATTTGGGACATATAGTTTCTAAGTTGGGGATATCGTTGGACCCGAGTAAGGTGTCAGCGGTAAAGGGGTGGGGATAGCCCACGACACCGACAGAGGTGTGCAGCTTCTTGGGGTTAGTCGGGTACTACAAATGGTTTATTAGGGGATTCTATAAGATTGTGGGTCCATTGATTAATTTGACTTGCAAAGGTGTACCGTTTGTCTAGGATTATGCTTGTCAGTTGGCTTTTGACTAGCTGAAGGATAAGCTAACTTCAGCACCCGTACTCGCACTTCCCAGGAAGGAGTGGAGTATCTCGTGCTCACTTATGCATCTCTACAGGGACTTGGGGGTGTTACAGCAGGAGGAGCCGGCTATATCTTATGCGTCCCGCAAGATTAAGCCTCATGAGAGGAATTACCCCACCCACGACTTAGAGTTAGCGGCAGTCGTGTTTAAGTTATATATTTGGAGACATTATTTACTAGGGGAGAGATTTCTCCTTTTCACAGATCATAAGTCACTGCAGTACTTGTTCACTCAGAGAGAGATGAATATACGTTACCGTCAGTGGCTTGAATTTGTGAAAGACTATTAGTTTGACATCCAGTATCACCCAAGAACGGCTAACGTGGTGGCAGACGAATTGAGCCACAAACCAGTTGGGGCTGTAGCTGAAGTTTGGTAGGCAAAATGGAAGGAGTTGGGACATCATGATTCAATTGCCCGATCATTTATGTCAATTATGACCGTCACCCCCCAGATTGTGACGAGGGTGGTACAGGCACAGGCAACAGATTCTTTTTGTCTGGATCGGGTTAGACAGCTTCTAGTCGGGGGAGCTGAGTCGTATTCCGTGAGTTCAGAGGGAGGTTTACGGTTCAACGGGAGATTGGTTATCTCAGAGGGGGAGGAATTACGACACACAATGATGGAAAAGTCACACGAGTCATGATTTGCGGTACAACCTAGAGTGGATAAGATGTACCAAGACATGAGAAGATAGTACTGGTGGAGTGGGATGAAAAGAGACATTGCCAAGTTTCTTTTGAGGTGTACCACAACTCGTAGGAATTATTATACGTGAACTTCTCCAGTGGAAGATACTTCCCCTAACCTCCCCAAAATCAAGGATACACATACATAGCATATCTTCCATCATCTGATTAGTCCTCTCCATCTGTCCATCCGTCTGTGGGTGGTAAGCCGTATCTCAGTTACAACTCGGTACCCATGGCCTCCTAAAAACTCTCCCAAAATCCAGACACGAAAATCTTATCCCAGTCGGACACAATATCTAATGGTACCCTATGCAATCTCACTATCTCAGCAATGAAAATCTGGGCATAGTATAATCAGTCTGAATTAGCAGGAATTGGACCCATCCGATATCACCCATATATAATTGCGATCTCTCATTGAAGTAGGCAAATCAGTAATAAATTTCATGGAAATTATCTCCCATTTACACATCAGTATCTCTAACGGCTGTAGAACCCCTGCCAGCTTCTGATGGCTCACTTTCAATGAGAGATCGCGATTATATATGGGTGATATCGGATGGGTCCACTTCCTGCCAATTCAAACTGATTATACTATAGGACACTATGCCCAGATTTTCATTGCTGAGATAGTGAGATTGCATAGGGTACCATTAGATATTATGTCCGACAGGGATAAGATTTTTGTGTCTGGATTTTGGGAGAGTTTCTAGGAGGCCATGGGTACCGAGTTGTAACTGAGATACGGCTTACCACCCACAGACGTATGGACAGATGGAGAGGACTAATCAGATGATGGAAGATATGCTATGTATGTGTATCCTTGATTTTGGGGAGGTTGGGGGAAGTATATTCCACTGGAGAAGTTCACGTATAATAATTCCTACCTGTTCACGATTGGCGTGGCAGTATTTGAGGCATTGTACGGTAGGCCCTATCGTTCGCCCGCTTGTTGGTTGGAGGTGGGGGGCAACAAGCTTCTTGGATCAGAGTTTATTCAGGATACGTCATCCAAAATAGAGTTGAATCGGAGTCGCATACAAATAGCCCCGTACCGACAGAGAGTTACACTGATGCTTAGCGTTTCTTCCTAGAGTTTAATGTGGGGGATCGGGTTCTGCTGTGTGTATCTCCTATAAAGGTGATAATGAGGTTCGAGAAGAAAGGTAAGTTAGCATCGAGGTACGTGGGGCCGTTCCCTATCATTGAGCAGATTAGGCCACTTAGGTTGCCAGAGCAGTTGTATCAGATTCATAATGTATTTCATATTTCTTCGCTGAGGTGATACGTCCAGAATGAGTTGTATCACACTCACATTGCTTTGGAGGAGATTTATTTTCAGCCCGATATTTCATATGAGGATAGATCGGTTTCTATCTTAGACCATAGCGAGAGGAGACTGAGGCCAAAGGTAGTTCCCCTTGTACAGGTTCAGTGGGGGCATCATAATGTCGACGAGTCCACTTGGGAGCATGAGGATGAGATCAGCAAAAAGTATCCATAGTTATTCATATCAGGTATTTCCTTTTTCCTAATTTCGGGACGAAATTCCGTTATTAGGGGTGAAGTATGTAACACCCTGTAATTTTATTAATTTTTATATTGGGAATTAATTGGGATTAATTAAATTATATTTGGAAACATTAATCAAATAAAATAAATATTAATTAGCAATATAGGGGTTAATATTTATTTATATTTAATATTACTTAATGAATGAGTAATAATAATGATAAGGAAATATTATCATTGTCGTGAGTGAGAATACGGCAGTTACGGTAAATTTAGTCGAGACGCACGTGTCAGCCGTGTCGGGACTTAATTTGGAAAATAAAATCTAATTTCACTTTTTGTATTCCATATGTTCATTTTGAGTGTGCCAGTGTGTTTGGAAGGGTAGAGATAGTCAGAAAATCCTACCCGGGGTTTTAGTTCGGATTCCGGGGCACTTTTAGGCCAAACTAATACCCCATAGGCGTATTTCGGTCTTTTAAAATTTTGGAGAAAATAAACCCCCCAAAATTAGAGTATTATATATGATAACACGTAAAGGGAATTAGGTTTCTCAATTACCAAACCAAAGGTAGAGTCACAGGAGGAAGAAGGAGAGTTGTTTATAGGGTTCCAAGGCTAAAAATCACCATTTTGCACCACCACCACCACCAGTTTGTAGATCGGGAGGAGGAGAACACTAATCCCAACATTACTTCTGCAAAAATCAGAACTCCAACTTAAGGTAAGTTTTTGTCTTGCTAACTTTTGATTTGATATACCATCAATGTTAGAATAGGATGATTATCTTATGAAATTTATGAACTTTGATCTTCAAGTTGGAGATATAAATCATATTCTTAGGTAGGAATGATAATATATTTGATCCGTTATACATGTAGGATGAATTTGAAGAGAAATATCACAAAATTGGGAAGAAATCTAGAATTATGTTGCAGTTCTTGAACATGAATCATAACCTAGATTTTAGAAATTAATCTTGACTAGATCTGATTTGAGGTTGTTCTGTAAAGATTTAATGATTTTTATAAGTTAAAAATCGTTGATATACGTTACTATGATGTTAGAAACCTTTGCTTGGGAGTTTGGGATAGTGTAATTTTGGTTTGTAGGTTTAAAAATGGTGAATTTCCGTAACAGTCTAGTGAAGAAGATGATACCTTCTACGACGAATCAATTCGTCTCCTTGGCCGAATCGATTCCAAAAGAGAATCGATAGGTACCATGTCCGAATTGATTAGGTTTCCCAGATTTGCAAATTTCCCCCTTTTTTGCTTAGAACTCATGGGAAACGATTGGGTTGACCTTTAGATTAATTTTAAATCCGAATGAGAGATATTCCATTTACCAGTAGGCTAATGTTAGGTTTAAGGTTATTCGCACGAGGAGAGTCTAATACTAAAATTGATTAAGCTTAATGGGTAATAAATGCTTATTTGGATAATTATTTCTTGTCATGGAGAATTGGGGGAATATAGGACCAAGACCAGTAGGACATGAGTGGGATACCTACTAAGTTTACTTAAGGGACAATTGGCAACTATTTGGGAATTTGAAAACACTCGGGATTATAATATGAGAAGTATTATTCTATGTAGAATATTCGAGAGTTAATATACTACGTATGGGGTATATTATATAGGTTATGTGTATACCTATAATGATTATATATATATATATGGGTGGTGTGTATACCTATTGTTTGATTTGTACGTGAAATCATACCTAGGCTACTTGCTATCACACGAGGTTTTGCATCGGGGACGATCTTATTCTGATGAGCCCAATTGGGGGGATATTTGCTTGTACCTCAGGATATAGAACTTAGGGATTGAGCACCACTTGTGTGAATAAGGGTGTTACCAGTCATTTGGGTGCGTTAGGTATGAGTGCATCCCAAAGCCTTAGAACTATGTTCGCATCCAATATTATGTGATTTAAGTTATGGTTCGAAGGAGTGTAACTACCCGCTTTATTAAATATCGGGTGGCCAATCCTTTACCCAATTAACAAGAATTATTCAGTTGCCTCATTATTAGCATCACCGTCGAAAACAATTTTCTTTCTTTATTGACCACCTAGTAATCAATTAAGTTAGTGTTAAAATTTCCAATTTTAATTTTTAATAAAATTAAATTTATTAAACAATACCAACAAGTTATAGTATAAACCATCCCACAACAATGAACAATGAATAAGTATCATCACAGCTTAATTAATGTAACTGGAATAAACTTCCCAGTTTCAAACATCTCAATACAATAAACCAAATAAAACCAAATGTATCCAAAACTGACACAAATAAAACCATTGACTGAGATAGAATGGAAATAAGACGAATCCTTTGGCAACATGCCATAAAAGAAATGACTACATATTACATGAATCAATAGAATGATGTGTATAATGCAAAGTCCAGAACTCCATGGTATCCATAGCAAATAAATATACAATCCTCTATACTGGGCATCCCTGTGGATGGACACCTGATATAGTATATACAAGAAGGAAGAGAATATGCAAGAGAAAACGGGACAGAGCCCGAATGTAAAGGATATCAAAAACAGCAAGTGAATAAATGCTACAATTATCAATTATTATATGCCTTTTATATTCTCGGGCTCTCTCTTGAGATTCTCACCTCTTATCTAGTGTGCATGCTTAACGTATATCCAAGTTATTCTAGTTATTATTCCCACTTCACTAGATTATATCATTGTGCCAACTATCCATAGCTCTTATTTTCCCCACGTATTTTCTTCGGAACACATGTAATAAATATATATTAGTTCAATTCTCAGTATAATTAAGTGTTCTCAAACTTAATTAATTTCAGATTTCACTATCTTTCATGTCTACTAAATTCACACAGTAGATAATATCACAAGTATCTATATGCATTCACTCTATTATATATATATATATATATATATATACAATATTGCACCCCGAGACACAGCTGCGGTGCATGCTTGCTCTGCTATTTAGTCCCAGTACATCTCGTCACTGTATAAAGGACTATTGGATCAGTGCACTCTAAATGACCGTTCGAATGAATTAAAAATAATTTTCCTTTTAGCCCTTTCAATTTTAGTCCCGACACGACTCACACGTGCGTCCCGACTTAATTTTAATAATTCACTTATTATTCACTCGCGACCATATAATAATATATTAATTTTAATCACTAAGTAATATTCAATATCAATCACATATTACTTTATTCTCAAGTAATATTTAATCCGGATTAATTCCAATTATTATACATAACTAATTCCAATTAATCCCCATTTTACTTTTGATTAATCTCATATTAAAAGTCAATAAAATTACGGGGTATTACATACTCCCCCCTTATAATGGAATTTCGTCCTGAAATTCGAAAATAAAAGCATACCTGGTATAAACAACTCCAGGTATCGGTCGCACATCTCATCCTCGCGCTCCCAAGTAGACTCCTCAATATTATCGTACGCCCATTGGACACGCACGAGGGAAACTACTTTCAATCTCAACCGTCTCTCGTTGTAGTCCAAGATTGCCACCGGTCTCTCCTAGTAAGAACTATCGGGTTGTAAGTCATTCTCCTCTAATGCAACATGAGTGTGAGCCAACTCATCACGGAGATATCGCCTGAGCGAAGAAATATGGAACATTTCATGGATACGATGCAAGTGCTCCGGCAACCCGAGTCTATATGCTACTGGTCCAACTCTCTCGATAATAGGAAAATATCCTGCGTATCTCAATTTTAATTTCCCTTTCTTTCCAAATTGCATTATCCCGTTCATTGGAGACACATGCAAAAGAACCTGGTCCCCCACACAGAACTCCCTGAAGAATCGCTTTGCATCGACGTAGCTCTTCTGTCGGTTCTGAGCTATCCGAATGCAACTACGAATCATCTCAATCCTGGCAGACGTATCATGTATCACCTCTGGCCCAAGTAGCTTGTTGTCCCCCACCTCTAACCAACATGCAGGAGAACGACAAGGTCTACCGTATAAAGCCTTAAATGGGGCCATACATATGGTGAACTGGTTGGAGTTATTATATGCGAACTCCACGAATGGAAGGTACTGCTCCCAACCTCCCCCAAAATCCAGGATACACATACGTAACATATCCTCTAGCATCTGGTTAGTACGCTCAGTCTGCCCATTTGTTTGCGGGTGGTAAGACATACTCAATCGCACCTGGGTACCCATAGCCTCGTGAAAACTCTACCAAAATCGAGACACAGAAATCTTGTCTCGGTCGGAGTACTCCTTGTAATTGCATTATCTCAGCTATAAAAATGTGAGTGTACCGTCTCGTAGAGTAATAATTCCAAACTGGCAAAAAGTGAGCTGCCTTAGCCAATCGATCCATAATCACCTATATAGAATCGTGACCTCGCTGAGTAGTAGGTAACCATGGAAATGATCTCCCATTTTCACATCAGGATCTCTAATGGCTGAAGTAACCCAACTGGCTTCTGATGATACACTTCACTAACTGACAAGTGGCACACTTAGAGATGAATTCAGCAATGTCTCTCTTCATCCCACTCCACAAATATTGTTTCCGCATATCCTGGTACATCTTATCCCCACCAGGATGTACCGCAAAACGGAACCCATGCGACTCTATCATTACCACATGTCGCAACTCCACTCCTTCTGGAATAATCAGTCTACCGTTGAAGCACAAGCCTCCCTCAAAACTCACTGAGTAGTACTTTGCTCCCTCGGCCAAAAGCTATGGAATTTTCTCTTGAAAAAATGGATATGTTGCTTGAACCTGTACCACCCTTGTCACAATCTAAGGTGTAACAGTCATAACTGACATAAATGATCTAGCAACTGCATCCTGATGTCCCAGTTCCTTCCACTTCGCCTTCCACACCGCGGCCAACTCCTCTACTGGCCTTTGGCTCAACGTGTATGCTAACATGTTAACCTTCCTCGGGTGATAATGTATCTCAAACTAATAATCCTTCATGAATTCAAGCCACCTATGATGGCTCATGTTCAACCCTCGCTGAGTGAACAAATATTGTAGTAACTTTTGATCCGTGAATAGGCTAAATTTCCCTCCCAATTAATAATGTCTCCAAATCCAAAGAGCAAATACGACTGTTGCTAGATCCAAGTTGTGGGTGGGGTAATTTTGCTCGTGAGGCTTAAGCTTCCTAAAGGCATAAGCTATAGCCTTATCTTCCTGCTGCAATACTCCTCCAAGCCCTTGTAATGATGCATCAGTGTAAAGTAAGTACACTCCTGGCCTGGGCAGTGCTAGTATGGGTGCTAAAGTTAATTTGTCTTTTAGCTCATCAAATGCCAACTGACACGCATCATCCCAAATAAATCGTACGCCCTTACGGGTTAGAATAGTCATCGAATCCGCAATCTTCGAGTAACCTCGGGTAAACCATTTATAATAATCGGTCAAACCCAAGAAACTGCGCACCTCCGGCGGTGTCATGGGTTGTCCCCACTCCCTCACCGCTGATAATTTTCTAGGATCCACTGATATCCCTAACTCATACACAATATGCCCCAGAAACTGCACCTCCCAAAGCCAGAATCCACACTACTCATAGTTAGCATACAATTGATGCTCACATAATGTCTGCAGGACCCGTCGCAAATACTCGTTATGATCCTCATTTGTCTGGGAATAAATTAGGATGTCATCAATAAAGACAATGACAAACTGATCTAGCAACTCTCTGAACACCCTATTCCTTAAGTCCATGAATATTGTCGGCGCATTGGTCAACCCAAATGGCATAACCCGAAACTCATACGATCCATATCTGGTCAGGAATGCAGTCTTAAAAACATCGTGCTCCCTGATACACAGTTGATGATAATCATATCTCAAGTCTATCTTATAAAAGAGCGTTGTCCCTCTCAGCTGATCAAACAAGTCATCAATTCGACGTAACGGATATTTATTCTGTATTATGACTTTGTTTAATTCTCTATAATCCACGCACAGCCGTAAAGAACCATCTCGCTTTTTTACAAATAACACAGGGCACCCCAAGGCGAGGTACTCCTATGGATAAACCCATATCCCAAAAGCTTCTCCATCTGATTCCTTAACTCCCTCATCTTTGCGGGAGCTATACGGTAAGGCGTACGAGCTATCGGTCGAGTACCCGGCGCTAAATTAATCATAAACTCTATTTCCCTACTAGGAGGTAACCGCGATATTTTCTGGAATACATCGGAGAACTCACAAACTACCGGTATTGAATCAAGAGAAATCATCACTCCCATAGAGGTCTCCTCCTCTATATAATACAAATGAGTGGACAATCCTCCCTCGGGATGAGGCATCACCACAAGGAACATCTCCTGTCTCGGAATAGTAAAAATAATTCTCCGACTATAACAATCAATCACAGCTCTGTACGCGACTAACCAATCCCTGCCGATAATAGCATCATACTTGAACATGTCTAATATAAGCATATCAACTGGTAAAATCAGACTCCCTATCTCTATACTCACATTCCGACATATAAAGAAAATAGGCGTTCCATTACCCATTGGTGAGTCTACAAAAGTAACAAAATTGTCGACCATGTCTAATAACCCTACGACCCATGCAAATCTAGTGGATATAAAAGAATGTGAAGATCCCATGTCAAACAAAATACGTCCCATAGCCCTATAGATATAAAATATACCCTCGACTACGGGCGGTGGCTGCTGGACTGCTGCCTGATTAACGTTGTAGACACGTCCATACTGTAACTATTCTTGCGATGCTGGAGCACGTTGTACTGGTACCTGACCTAGTGCTGAGAAAAATTTCCCTTATTGGGGCAATCCTGTCGTTTATGGCCAAGCTTGCCACACACGAAGCATCTACCAATAAATTTTCCCCATTATATCCCTGTTGACCCCGACCCTTCTGGTCAATACCACTCCTCCCTTGGCCCTACTAAACATGTTGCTAGCTCTGATGGCCCTACTACCCCTATTGGCCATGTTAGCCAAGCCTATTACTTCCTTGCCCAAAGTGAAAACCTCCAGAACATAGATGATCAGAATAGTCCCCCTATTGGGAACCCTACTCACCCTGACGCTGTTGACTCTGGCCTGACTGGGCCCCATTGGAACTGCCTCCTTCGTTCTTGGCCTACTGACTGGATTCAATCCCCCTCTTACCTCCCTTAACATGGAAGCGATGGTCTTGGCAATGAAGCATCGCAGCATTAAGTACATCAGTGTAAGTTTGTAGTGAATGATTTCCCAATAAGTGCTGGCGAATATTCCATTTCAGGCCATCCATAAACATCTAAATTAGCTTTTCTTCAGTAGGTACCTCTCCTCGCACCAAATTTGTCAGCCTAGTGAATTTTTCCTCATATTCTGCCACTGTCCGCCCCTCCTTGGTTAGGTTGAGTAATTTTTGCCTCATCTCAATTTGAACAACGAAAGGAAAATATTTACGGTCGAACCGCACCCAGAAGTCCTGGATAGTCAAAGTATCTCTCTCCTCAGCGGTGGTAGTGGACTCCCACTTCTGTAAAACTACCCCAACTAGCTTAAAAGTATCTAGTATATGATAATGTACCTCCGTGCATGCATACATTCTCAAGTGCCGCTGGACGTCTTTCTTCCATTAGCTAACAGTAACGACATCATAACCCTCTTGAAACTCCATGGGTGTGCCTTCTGACAGGCATCTCTAACACACTCCCAAGAAGTGGGAAACGCCTGAGTTGGTGCTGGTGGCACTGCCTATGCTTACACTGGTGCCAGCTGAACAACCGCTAAAGCTGCGTTGACTGCTTGTGCAATAATGGCAGCAACCTCTGCAGTGTTCATAGTGCCCTGAGTTGGAGCAGGCTGAGGTGAAAGTATTAGAGGCATCTGAAATGAGAGAGATTATCCCCATAAGTATTCAATTTAATTATCACAGAATGGCAGAAGTACATAAGTGCGCAATACGATTGCAATAATCCTAATGACAGGGCTCTATATCAAAGGACGCTAAGCTGAAAGAATAATAGACCGTAAATATCCTAAAGACTCTAAAACCTGATGCCCTGATACCACCAGTAACAACCCGTTTAATTAAATATTGGGTGGCCAATCCTTTACCCAATTAACTCAAATTATTCACTTAGCTCATTCTTAGCATCACAGTCGAAAATAATTTTCTTTGTTTATTAACCACCTAGTAATCAATTAAGCTAATGTTAAAATTTCCAATTTTATTTTTTAATAAAATTCCTTTTTTAAAAATACCAACAAGTTATAGTATAAACCATCCCACAACAATGAATAATGAATAACTATCATCACAACTTAATTAATGTAACTGGAATAAACTTTCCATTTCTAAACATCTCAAGACAATAAACGAAATAAAACCAAATGTATCCAAAACCGACACAAATAAAACCACTGACTGAGATAGAATGGAAATGACATGAATCCTTTGGTAACATGCCATAAAAGAAATGACTACATAGTACATGAATCAATAGAATGATGCATCTAATGAAAATTCCACAACTCCATAGTACCCATAGCAAATAAATATTCAATCCTCTATGATGGGCGTCCCTGTGGATGGACACCTCATATAGTATATACAAGAGGGAAGAGAATATGCAAGAGAAAATGG
This sequence comes from Sambucus nigra, assembly GCA_949130495.1. NCBI lineage: Eukaryota > Viridiplantae > Streptophyta > Magnoliopsida > Dipsacales > Adoxaceae > Sambucus > Sambucus nigra. Next base: position 347,832,119 of record OX422217.1, read on the forward strand.
GTCAGAGCCCGATTGTAAAATATTTTAAAAACAGCAAGTGAATAAATGATATAATTAGAAATTATTATATGCATGTTAGATTCTCGGTCTCTCTCTTGAGATTCTCATCTCTCATCTAGTGTGCACGCTTAACATATCTCCAAGTTATTATAGTTATTATTTCCACTTTCACTAGATTATATCACTGTGACAACTATCCATAGCCCTTATCTTCCCCACATATTTTCTTCGCAACACATGTAATAAATATATATTAGTTCAATTCTCAGTATAATTTAAGTGTTCTTAAACTTAATTAATTTCATATTTCACTATCTTTAATGTCTACTAAATTCACACAGTAGATAATATCACAAGTGTATATATATATATATATATATATTTACAATACTGCACCCCGAGATACAGTTGCGGTGCATGGATACTCTACTATCTAGTCCCAGTACATCTCGTAATTGTATAAATGATTGTTGGTTCGGTATATCGTTCGAACCACAAATATCAAAACACAAGTATTGGAGGTGAACATAGTCCTAAGCCTTTAGGCGATGCATATACCTACGCACCCAAATGACCGTTCAATACCATTGTTCTCACTAATGGCAACCCAACCTAAGTCCTATGTTCTAAGACAACAAGTCAAAAATCCCCCATAAGACTCATCAGGATATGACTGCCCTCAACGCGCAAACCTCCCATCGATAGCAAGTAGGCTGGGTATGTCATACACATAAATCATCAAACAATCGGTATATACTCAACCTATATAATAATAGGTACACACTCGACCTATGTCTCATATTAGGAATTCATCCTACCCCAAGTACCCCCTGTATTTATCAAATACTTCCCGTACTTGTTAATTATGATTTAATCTCATTATCGTATTTTATTATGTAGTTATCACTCACATAATTCCTTTCTTAATTCAATATTTAATTTCTCAACATTAACCCAAGTCTCTCATTCTTTGTTAATGTACCAAAAATTATTCAAAACTTATTTTGGTCCAAAATACGAATTTCCAAATTTCTCTGGGCTAAAGCAGGATTTCTTAAATCTCGTTGGAAGTCCTGAATTCTCGTTCAAATGACCTAGCATCTCGTTCGAACGACTTCAAACGACATCCCAGTTTGTTCGACGTTTCAGCAGTTCGTCCCCAACATCAATTTTCGGTATTTTTCTCCATTTTCTTACACCCAAACCCACATGGAATATATTCTAATGAATGCCAATTATATCAACATCATTTATACATGTTTATGGGTGATTATAACACACAGAAAACATTTAATTCCTTAATTTCAAGAAGGGTTTTTATCTAAATCAATATAATCCTTAAAATCTTCAAAATTCTACATTCACCATGTGTGTTCTTCATAAAAACCAGAATATAATTTCGTGATTTACAATTCAAATCATCAATCTTATAGCCTCAACATGTGGATTTCTTAAATACATGCAATACCTATCCCATTAATTTATTCATCATTTCATGCCCAATTTCACAATTCTCATAGGTAAATATTAATCTTAGTCGAACATGGATATTATACTCACTAATTGGAACAAAAATTACACTTGCCTTAAGGTGTCGGTCTGATCCTTTGGAAAAGATATATGTAGGATGTCCCCTCCTCTTTTTCGATCACTTTTTCGGTGGTGGTGCAAGGTGGTTGTCCCTTGGTTTGCTCTCAAAACCTATTCCTCTCCTTGGAAAAACCTCTCACTCTCCTCAAATACCTTTCCTTTGTTTTGGGGTGAATTAACCTAAGTTCTCTAATCTCCTCACATATATAATAAAACCCAAATTTTCGTGGTTACTATTCACTTCCCAATTAAAATGACCAAAATACCCCTCCAAGTGTCCTTTTGGTTCCTAATTGACCTGAGACCTAAATCAAAACCCTGGGTAGACTTTTCTGCCTATTTCGACCCTTTCGGACTCAACGGTGCACTCTAAATGACCGTTTGAATGAATTAAAAATAATTTTCCTCTTAGCTCTTTAAATTTTAGTCCTGACACGACTCACACGCGCTTCCTGACTTAATTTTAATAATTCACGTATTATTCACTAGCGACTATATAATAATATATTACTTTTAATTACTAAGTAATATTCAATATCAATCACATATTATTTTATTCCATAGTAATATTTAATCCGAATTCATTCCAATTATTATTCATAATTAATTCCAATTAATCCCCATTTTACTTTTAATTAATCTTATATTAAAAGTCATTAAAATTACGGGGTATTACATACTCCCCCCTTATAACGGAATTTCATCCCGAAATTCGGAAATAAAAGTATACCTAGTATAAACAACTCCAGGTATTGATTGCGCATCTCATCATCGCGCTTCCAAGTAGATTCCTCAATATTATGGTGCGCTTACTGGACAAGCCAAGCGGAACTACTTTTGATCTCAACCGCCTCTTGAAGAACCATATATCTTTGACTCATTTGAGTCTATATTATATAGGAGCTTATCTAGTTTTGAAATAGTGATAGAATTCTGTCCATCCCTAGTTAAACTAAAAAGCCTCAAAACTCTCTCAACAAATTTGATATTCCTCTATAAGTTCTTGATGGTATTTCACATACACCACACACTAGGACTGCATACATATTGTATTTCATTCTCATTATGACCTTGTGTGAGTTAAATCCCCTAATATGATTTTTAAATATTTTTTGGTACTTAATTAATATTTTCTAAGAATTTTAATTAATTTTTGGAAATTAAAATTGGAACTTAATAAATCTTTGGGGTTAATTTGCAAATATTTCTTTTGCCTTAAAACTATCTTGGGTAGAATCCAAAAGCGGCAAAAACATTTGTGGGTAAAAATTGTATTTTTATAAACTCAAAAGCACGCGTTTAAGTCTTTATCCTGAACCTACACGTGTTGAACTGGCAACGGTTCGATTTGTGTTTTTGTTAACTCACATACTTTTTCATTACTCTCGACCCTTGGATTATCTCAATCAACGTTTTGCATGCAATTGGAACTAATCCAAGTGTGATGGTTTTATCCAATCAGATTTGAGCATTGCACCGCTATCTGTGAACCCTTAGATTTGCATCAATTTAATTCTTTTAATCTCGGTCCTTGGTTTATGACTTTGTTCCAGATCCTTCGAACGCTAGTATAAATAGAAGCCTTTTGTGAGGCATTTAGAGACTTTTTAAAGTTCCTTGTTGGAGAGAAAAATGAGATAAGAGAGAGAAGGGAAACCCTAAACCTAACTTCGTCAAACCCTAATCCAGAAACACTTTTCTGAGATTTTAAACCTAAGCGTTTAGATCGTGTGTTGAGAAGTTGTCCTCTCTTATTCTTGATCATTTTACCAACTTAATCACATTGAGTTTTTAGTTTCTTCTTAATAGAAATTTGAGATCTCCTCTTTGTGATACATCTCACTTAGATAGATTACTGTTTTTGTTTCTCTTTTCGAGAAATCTTGTTTGTTGGTTATTTTTTTATACTGATTTCGTGTATTTAAACCCCAAACCAACAATCTTCATTCTGATTTCATTTTACTCAACACTATCAGACTAAGATCTAGTTTTGATATCTTAATTGGGATTTTCACTTTCTAGATAATATTTTCAAAACTCGAAAGTGTCAGGATCTTGGATATTTCACAACAAGATTCCCTCTTTATTTGCTAATATTTTGAAAGGTCTAAAAGTCTGTTTTAGTTTTGACTAAATTGATTTTGGAATTTCTTGCATATCTAGTGATCTTGTAATTTTTTAAGTCATTTTGTCTGTATTAAGTGTGAGTGTATTGCATGCATATGTTAGAGAGCACGTCACCACTACACTTTAAGTCTACCACACTTAAAGTGTAGGTTATATGATCTTGAACTTGTTTGAGTCGACGTAAAAACTGGAATCAAGTAAAGTTATGAAGCTCGAGAGAACATCAACAATAAAAACCTTCAGAGAAGTCAGATCTAATCCAGAGGAGTTGGTAATGATTCTGAACCTTATTTAGGTGTGCTTATGTGGTTTGATTGTTAAATAGCTTGTAATTTGTTACTTTGATTTTAGTGGATTTTCGTTTTGTGACGTAGAGGTCATCGTGGATGTTTCCCCAATTGGGTGGGATTTTACCACGTTAAAAATTACTTGTGTTCTTCTTCATTTTCTCATCACCTTCTTATTAGTTGTGTTGAATTAATAGTTTAAGTTTTGTTTTTCAAAACTGGTTTACTATAGATCTGAAATAACTCGTTCACACTCATTCAAACTATTTTGATAAGTTTTTAAACACATCATGTGTTAAGTTTTGTTTTGATTAAAAGAGTTTCGTCCGGAGCCATTTTAACAGTTTAACTTTGTATTAAATGTCTTAAGTGGAATTTTTCAATTGGTATCCGAGCTTGGCTGTTTTAAAATCTTTTAGATCCTGTGTTTCTGAAATTATTTTTTTCAAAACAAAAGTATGGATGAGAAATTTGAGAGACTAGGTAACCTGTCCAGACCCCCTCTCTTTGATGGAACCAATTTTCCTTACTAGAAGGTAAGGATGATTGCCTTCATTAAAGGAACTCTGGGAGATGAAGTATGGGAAGTTATAGAAAATGGTTACACTTTTCCTACAAAACCAGCAGCTGAAGGAAGTCTTATGAGAATTGGGAAGTTACTAAGTGAATTCACTAAAGATAAAAAAGAAATTTCACTATGTAACAATAAAGGCAGGAATGCCATATTTATGTCTATAAATGAACATGAGTTCAAGAGGATCTCATCCTGCACAACTTCTAAGAAAGCATGGGATACTCTTGTAACTGTACATGAAGGTGATATGAGAGTTAAAGCGGCTAAAACTCAAATGCTTATCCAATAGTATAACTCTCTTGTCATGTCTGAGACTGAAACCTTTGATGATTTCTACATTAGGTTAACTGACATTGTGACTAAGTTGCATGATAATGGTATAACTTATGATAAGAAAGAAATTATTTCAAAAATTCTAAGATCACTTCCACAAAAGTTTGATAACAAAAGATATGATATTAAGGAAATGGATTATCAAAACCTTACCCCATAACTCCTCAGTAGTAAACTAAGAACTGTGGAAATGGAACTAGAATTCCAGAAATAATTGATCCAGACTAGTAAAAAATAGGGTAATTCTAATCTTTTTTATTCATCTAATTTGATCAAACCTGACCTTAACTCTGATGAGGACTGTTACTTGGATAACTTGGATAATCAGATTACTCTTATGTTTAAGAAATTCAAAAAAATTATAAACTTGATAAACAAAGTTGCTTCTAGACAAGGGAAACCTAATTACTCCAACACTTCTAACAATAGGCCTCATAAGAGAAGACCTGACAAACAAAATACTGATGACCACAAGAGACCTCAGAAAGACCTGAAAAATGTTGAATATTATTGATGTGGCAAATTAGGACACATGGCCAGTGACTGTAGGGTTAACTTAGATAAACATTCCAAACCTAATAGGGCTCAGCTATATAAGACTTGGAATGACTCAAGTGACTCTAAAAATGAAGAATCTGAGTCATCCAACTCTTATGACCCTTGCATGTCATTCTTTGCTAAGATAATCTACAATGATGATGAGGAAATTGATCATACCATGACTGATGTTTCTTCTATTGATATGTTTGTGTTATTGCATGAGAAAGATTGTAGTACTGAAAATCGTATGTGTGTGAGTCAAAGTGATCGTCTTATTGTTGATGTCAATGGGTGTGTGTGTCCTAAAATTGAATCGATAGGGGACACAGCACACAGCTCACTTAGTGACTCCGATAATGAGGACCTTCCTGACATTCACACACTTTACACTAAAACTCTCAAGAAAAGCACTAGACTAGAGAAGCTTATCAAAGATCTTTCCACGAAATTAGAGTCCTTAAACCAAATAGTTAAACAAAATGTTGAAGAGCATACATCTCAAAGTTCAACTCATGATGAGGAAATAAAAGATTTTGAACAAAGTGTGAAAGACTTGACTAAATCCAATAATTTTTTGGGAAAGAAGTATAAAGGATCATTATTAGAATTGGAACAAACAAAAGAAAAGGCTTCAACAGTCTTTAAAAAATTCTCAAAATTTGAAAGCAATTCTAATTATTTTTAGGACTCTGTTGCTGATAGCAAGATCAATTCTGATGATAGATTTAGAATAGGTTTTTGCACCAAAAATATTAAACAAACTAAACCTTTTGAAACTATAAAGTTTGTTACTGGTGGGAAAAGACCTATGGAAATTTGTCCTGACTTTCAATCTTTGAAAAATGATCTGATAAAAATCAGTAGCAGTTAAATTTTAATGAGACAAGTACCTCTAAGCATAATGTTCAACTTAAAGACAAGTACGTTTGTCCTCCTATTAGAAAGAGTGAGACCTCATTTCAAATTATTCCCTATAGAAATAATGCCAAAAGTCGTAACTTAGGGAAACCTATGTTCAACAACTTCCCTAACGACTTGACTGCTACGAGCAATCTTTATTGATCATACTGTGATGTGTACGGACATTCCTTAGATGGTTTCTACTCCAAACACCTATACCAAAACACTTATCCCTCCTTTACCTATCAGAACTTTAACTATTCTAGGAGAAGCAGTAACAATTATGTCCTTCCTAAACCACCAGACAGAAACTCTAACTATCTCTAGAGAAAGACAAGATATAATACTAAAAGACAATCGTCAAGAAACAAACCTAGATTATTTTCTCGACCAAATGCTCAAAATGTTTATAACAACAATAAAATTGCACAAAATTTGTATAGACAAAAAGCTGAATCTTGCTAGTTTTATCAAATACGAGCTAACAAGTGCAAATTGAAAACTAAAGCTATTTGGGTAAGAAAGGATGATCTAGTTCCCCAGATGAAATGTAACATAGTGATCAGCGCTTTGAAAGCTAAACACACCACGTCTGGATGGTACTTAGACTCTGGATGTTCTAATCATATGACTGGGGATGAATCCAAACTTTCAAACAAAACTAACTTCTCCGGAGGCAAGGCCTTGTTTGGAGATGGTGTTTCAGCACAGATCGTAGGCAAAGGAACACTCTAAGAAGAAGGATTACCTATTCTTGAAGATATTTTATTAGTAAAAGGTCTTAAGGCTAATCTACTAAGTATTTCACAATTTTGTGACTCTAATCATACTGTCACCTTTTCGAAGAACAATTGTAAAATTTTAAAAGAAAATGGTGAGTGTAGAATTATAGGACTCCTTACTCCAGATAACTGTTACACAGTTAATCCTAATACAGAGGTCTGTAACATTGCCAGAATAGATGACAATGAATTATGGCATAACATAATGGTTCACATAAATTATGACAACCTTAGTAAATTGTCCTCTCAGGAAATTGTTAGAGTTATTCCTAAAATAAAACCTATTTCAAACATTGTATGTGGTCCTTGTTAAGAAGGAAAAATAGTTAAGGCATCTCACAAAAGGGTTAAAGATATTATATCCTCTAAACCATTATAATTTATTCATATGGACCTCATGGATCCTTCTCTTACTATTAGTCTTTGTGGCAATAGTTACATTCTTGTTATGGTTGACGATTACACGAGATTCACTTGGGTTGCTTTTCTAAAACAGAAGTCTGAAACCTTTAGAGCGTTTCAAAAATCTTACTTCATATAGAAAATGAAAAGGACTCCCAAGTAGATAGAATCCGGAGTGATGGAGGAGGAGAATTCATAGATTCATCTGTCATTGAATATTGTGACTATAATGGTTACAAATATGAATTTAGTGCTCCCAAGACACCCCAATAAATGGGATAGCCGAGCATAAAAATAGAACTATTCAGGAAATGGCAAGAGTTATAATACATGCCAAAGACTTACCTAAATACTTTTGGGTTGAGTCAGTTCTTACTTCATGTCACAATATCAATAGAGTCTACCTTAGGAAGAATCTAAACAGACCCCCTATAAACTTTGGTATGTCAATAAGCCAAATCTTAAATATCTTAGGACATTTGGTAGTATATGTTATGTCTATAAAGACAGAGAACATTTATCTAAGTTTGAAACAAGAGGAGATAAAGCTATATTCCTAGGTTATTCACCTGACAGTAAAGCCTACCGTATTTATAACTTGTGTACTAAGACCATGATGGAATCCATTAATGTGATTGTGAATGACACTTTTGTAGAAAGTAAAACTACTAGACCAGCTATTGTAGAAGAGTCTGAAAGGTTTTTAAATTATGACTCTCCTGAAATAACTTATTCTTTACCAACAGGGACCCCTGAAGTACCTAACTGGGTTTCTAAAGCCCATCCGATAGATAACGTCATTGGTAATATTGCTCATTTTACATGTTTTGTGTCTCTTATTGAGCCCAGAAATGTAAATGAATACTTGAATGACCCATTGTGGATTTATGTAATGCAGGAATAACTTCTTCAATTAATCATTCATGATGTTTGGTATCTTGTACCCAGACCTAAAAATAAAAGGGTTGGCACGCGTTAGATTTTTAAAAACAAGACTGGTGAGTCTGGGATGATCATTATAAATAAGCTAGATTAGTTGCCCAAGGGTACTCTCAGATTGAAGGAATAGATTTCGAAGAAACATTTGCCCCTATTGCTTCACTCAAATCTGTTCATTTACTTGTTGATCTAGCATGTCATTTACATTTCACACTTTACCAAATGGATGTAAAGTCTGCCTTCCTTAATGGAATTTTAACTGATGAGACCTATGTAGAACAACCCAAAGGGTTTATTGACCCTCATAATCTGAATCATGTTTATCGTCTTAAGAAAGCTCTTTATGGGTTAAAACAAGCTCCTAGAGCTTGGTATGAGCGTCCGTTCACCTTTCTTTAAGATAATGGATTTAGGAGAGAAGGAAATGACCAAATCTTGTTTGTCAAACATTTTGACAACAACATTACTATTGCTCAAGTATATATTGACGATATCATTTTTGGATCCACTTCCCCTTCAGAATCCAAGTATTTCTCAGTCATTATGCACAGAGAATTCCAAATGTCGCTTATGGGGGAGTTGTAATTTTTCTTAGACCTTCAAGTAAAGCAAAATTCAGAAGGTTTATTTGTTTCGTAATCTAAATATGCTTTAGAGATTGTAAAAACGTTTGGCTTAGATACGGCTAAGGAAGCTAAAACGCCTATGAGTACCTCGGTCAAACTCTCCAAAGATGAAAATGGTAAATCCGTTGACTCTACCTTATACCGTAGTATGATATGAAGCTTGCTCTACCTAACTGCCTCGCACCGAGATATAATGTTCGCTGTGTGTGTGTGCTCATTATCAGAATAATCCTAAAGAGAGCCATTTATTATGTGTAAAAAGAATAATGAAATACATAAAAGGCACTCACAATTTAAGATTATGGCACACTAATGACACATCGAGCACTATAGTTGGATACACTGACACTGATTGGGCTAGGTGTTCCGACGATAGTAAAAGTACATCGGGCGCATGTTACTACATTGGTAACAACTTGGTTGGTTGGAATAGAAAAAAACATAACTGCACCTCTTTATCCACTGCATAATCTGAATATATTGCAGCTAGAAGTTGTTGTGCCAGTTATTATGGCTGCAACTAATGCTGAGAGATTATGGTATAAAAAAAGAAAAACTCCATCTCTATTGCGATAACCAGAGTGCGATCAACATCTCTAAGAACCCAGTTCAACATTCTCGCACTAAACATATTAAAATTTTATATCACTTCATATGAGAATTAGTTGAATCAAAAGAACTAGAGATTAATTACCTACCTATTGATCTACAATTGGATGATTTATTTACAAAACCTTTAGACTTTAAGCGTTTTGAATCTTTATGCAAATCAATTGGGATGGTTTTAGCTGAATAATTTGTATATCTACCTGATTATAACTCTCTTATTTGATTCTTACTGCCCTTTGTCCATTTGAGACAAAATGGGGGAGAAATTTTGAGTCCACTTGGACACTATTGTACATTCTTATCTACTGAACTTGATCTTAGGTATCTTTTTTCAGATTTTAGTACCTCCTTATTGCATCATATTTTGATAGGGTAATGGTTTGTACATAGTTGAGTTATGTAATTTTTTATTTCTAGGAGATTGGGTAGATAGATTCTTATAGGAAAAGGATTCTCTTATTTCTTTTTGGTATCGCTACGAGTCCTTGTTGACTCAAAAGAGATTTTGTCTCATATTTTCAAAGGGGGAGATTGAAGCAACCTATATCTTTTAATCATTTGAGTCTATATTATATAGGAGCTTATTTAGTTTGGAAATAGTGACAAAATTGTGTCCATCCCTAGTTAAAGCAAAAAGCCTCAAAACTCTCTCAACAAATTTGATATTCCTCTACAAGTTCTTGATGGTATTTCACATACACCACACACTAGGACTGCATAAATATTGTATTTCATTCTCATTATGACCTTGTCTGAGTTAAATCCCCTAATATGATTTTTAAAGATTTTCGGGGATTTAATTAATATTTTTTAAGAATTTTAATTAATTTTTAGAAATTAAAATTGGAACTTAATAAAGCTTTGGGGTTTATTTAAAAATATTTCTTTTGCCTTAAAACTATCTTGGGTAGAATCCAAAAGCGGAAGAAACATTTGTGGATAAAAAATATATTTTTATAAACTCAAAAACACGCATTTGAGTCTTGATCCTGAACATACACGTGTTGCACTGGCAACGGTTCGATTTATGTTTTTGTTCACTCACATACTTTTGCATTACTCTGCACCCTTGGATAATCTCAATCAACGTTTTGCATGCGTTTGGAACTAATCCAAGTGCGATGGTTTTATCCAATAAAGTTGAGCATTGCACCGCTATCTGTGAACCCTTGTATTTGCATCGATTTAAATTCCTTTAATCTCAGCCCTTGGTTTATGGCTTTGTTCCAGATCCTTCGAATTCCAGTATAAATAGAAGCCTTTTGTGAGGCATTTAGAGACTTTTGAAAGTTCCTCTTTTGAGAGAAAAAAGAGTGAAGAGAGAAAGAAGAAAGAGAAAGATAAGAGCGAGAATGGAAACCCTAACCCTAACTTCATCAAACCCTAATCCAGAAACACTTTTCTGAGATTTTAAACCTGAGTGTTTAGATCATGTGTTCAGAAGTTATCCTCTCTTATTCTTGATCATTTTTCAAACTTAATCACGTTGAGTTTTCAATTTCTTCTTAATAGAAATTTAAGATTTCGTATCTGTGATACATCTCACTTAGATAGATTATTGTTTTGATTTCTCTTTTCGAGAAATCTTGTTTGTTGGTTATTTTTTTTAAACTGATTTCATGTTTTTTAACCCTAAACCAACAATCTTCATTCTGGTTTCATTTTACTCAACGCTGTCAGACTAAGATCTAGTTTTGAGATCTTGATTGGGATTTGCACTTTCTAGAAAATATTTTCAAAACCCAAAAGTGTTAGGATCTTGGATATTTCACAACAAGATTCCCTCTTGATCTGCGAATATTTTGAAAGTTCTAAAAGTCTGTTTCAGTTTTGACTAAATTGATTTTGAAATTTCTTGCATATCTAGTGATCTTGTAATTTGTTAAGTCATTTTGTCTGTATTAAGTGTGAGTGTGTTGCATGCATATGTTAGAGAGAACATCACCACTACACTTTCACTTTACCACACTTAAAGTATTGGTTATATGATCTTGAACTTGTTTGAGTCGACGTAAAGACTGGAATCAAGTAAAGTTATGAAGCTCGAGAGAACATAACCAACAATAACCTTCAGAGAAATCAGATCTAATCCAGAGGAGTTGGTAACGATTCTGAACTTAGTATAGGTGTGTTTGTGTGGTTTGATTGTTAAATATCTTGTAATTTGTTACTCTGATTTTAGTGGATTTTTGTTTTGTGACGTAGAGGTCACCGTGGATGTTTCCCCAATTGGGTGGGGTTTTACCACGTTAAAAATTGCTTGTGTTCTTCTTCGTTTTCTCATCACTTTTTTCTTAGTTGTGTTGATTTAATAGTTTAAGTTTTGTTTTTTAAAATCGATTTACCATAGATATGAAATAACTCGTTCACATTTATTCAAACTATTTTGATAAGTTTTTAAACACATCTTGTATTAAGTTTTGTTTTGATTAAAAGAGTTTCTTCAACAAACAGTTCGAAGCCATTTTAACAGTTTAGATTTGTATTAAACGTATTAAGTGTCATTTTTCATCTCTCGATGTAGTCCAAGATCGCCACCAGTCTCTCCTCGTAAGAACTATCGGGATGCAAGTCAATCTCCTCTAATGCAACATGAGTGTAAGCCAACTCATCACGAAGATATCACCTCGTCGAAGAAATATGGAACGCGTCATGGATACGATGCAAGTGCTTCAACAACTCGAATCTGGATGCTACCGGTCCAACTCTCTCAATAATAGGAAAATATCCTACGTATCCCATAGCCTCATGAAAACTCTACTAAAATCAGGACTCAAAAATCTTATCTCGATCAGACACAATATTGAGCGGTACCCCATGTAATCTCACTATTTCTGCTATAAAAATCTAGGTGTATTGTCCTGTAGAGTAATCAGTACTAACTGGCAAAAAGTGAGCTACCTTAGTCAACCAATCCACAATCCCCCATCTGCAATCATGACCTCACTGAGTAGTAGGTCACCCTATGATGAAATTCATGGAAATTATCTCCCATTTCCACATCGGGATCTCTAATGGCTGAAGTAACCGAGATGTCTTCTGATGATCCACCTTCACTAACTGACATGTGGCACACTTAGAAAGGAATTCAACAATGTCTCTCTTCATCCCACTCCACTAATATTGTTGTCGAATATCCTGGTACATCTTATCTCCACCAGGATGTACCACAAAATGGGACCCATGCGACTCGGTCATCACTACATGTCGTAACTCCACTACTTCTAGAATAATCAGTCTACCGTTAAAGCGCAAGCCTCCCTCAAAACTCACTGATTAAGACTCTTCTCCCTCGACCAAAAGCTCTCGAATTTTCTCCTGACAAAACGGATCTGTTACCTGAGCCTATACCACCCTCATCATAATCTGAGGTGTACAGTCATAACTGACATATATGATCTAGCAACTACATCCTGATGGCCCAGTTCCTTCCACTTCGCCTTCCACACCGCGACCAACTCCTCCACTGGCCTTCGGCTCAACGCGTCTTCTACCACGTTAGCCTTCCCAGGTGATAATGTATCTAAAATTGATAATCCTTCATGAGTTCAAGCCACCTATAATGGCGCATGTTCAACTATCACTGAATGAATAAATATTGTAGTGACTTATGATCCATGAATAGGCAAAATTTCTCTCCCAATAAATAATGTCACCAAATCCGAAGAGCAAACACGACTGCTGCTAGCTCCAAGTCGTGGGTGGGGTAATTCTGCTCATAAGGCTTAAGCTTCCTAGAGGCATAAGTTATAGCCTTCTCTTCCTGCTGCAATACTCCACCAAACCCTTGTAATGATGCATTAGTGTAAATTAAGTACTCCACTCTTGGCCTGGGCAGTGCTAGTACGGGTGTTAAATTCAATTTGTCTTTCAGCTCGTCAAATGCCAACCGACGCGCATCATCCTAAATGAATGGTATGCCCTTACGGGTTAGATTAGTCATCAGACCCGCAATCTTCGAGAAACCTCGGATGAATAATCTATAATAACCAGTCAAACCCAAGAAACTACGCACCTCCGTCGGTGTCATATCCAGTTGAAATGTTAAAAGGGAAATAAAATTAAATGAGGACCAAAGCCATTTCCCTAGTCAAAGTACTTTGGACACACCAAGCTACGGAAGAAGTGACATGGGAGCTGGAATCAGTCATCGAGGATAAGTACCCACATTTATTACTAGGTATTAGTTACTGTCTTTAAATTCTTAAATTCTGAGGAAGAAATTTCTTAAATTGGGGAGGCTGTAACGACTATAAAAATACTATGAGGTCGCGTCTATGGTAGAGGCCATGGCCATATATGAGATTATAAATTGAAGTTCATGGCCTGGGAATGTAAAGATCACGGAATAATATAAAAGGCCATAGCTAGGGTGTAGGACACGACCACAGACAAAAGTATGGGAAGAGGCCACGACCTGGGAGATGAAGGGTCACAGACTTTAGGAGAGGCCACAACCTAAGGGCAATAGGTCGTGTCCAGTAGTGATCTAGAACCACTGGAATTCAGCACATGGGGTGATGATATGGCTTCATCAGGTCGTAGCCTGAGAACAATTATTGGGAGGTTCTAAAATCATTTCAAAAGGGTTATTTACGTAAAACTGACATCTTAAGGGGAAACCCTAAGTTCCTTAGTACACCCTATAAATAGAAACATTTTCCAACTTTCCCAAAGTTGTTAACACACTTAATTACTACTTTAGAGAGAGAAAATGAGACTTTGATAGGAAAAGGAGGAGCTTTCAGGGAGAAGGTCGTAGATAGCCATTGTTCCTTAGTTGAGGTGGGTGTTAGGGGCGACAATCGGCTACTTTTTTCTTAACTTAGGTCTTCCAAGGTAGGGGATATGTCCTTATCCTTCTTATTACTTGTTTAAAACCTTATTCTCTATATTTTCTATTGAATGAGATGAGCCATTTGTGTGTGTTTTTTTGTTAATCCATGGAGTTGTTAGGTTTAAGGGCCATAGTCGCTTCATTTCACATCCTTTCTAGGTTTATGGTTTGTTCTTGGAAGAATCCTTGATTTCAGAAGTTTTCTATTAAGGTTATTGATGATAGATTTAGTGAGTGTTTTCAGGATGTTCTTATTTGACCATATGAGGTTCTATTTAGACTTTTACCTTTGTTCTTTGAGGTTTGGAGTTATGAGATAATTAGGATTTAAAGCACATGTTTTACTTAAAGGGCCCTTAATGTTTTGCTAATCAGATTTCCAACTCCTTCTTTGAGGTCGTGGCCTATTAGTAGAGGTCATGGAGTTGATAGGTAGTATATGTTGTGCATAGGTAAAATTTGAAATGGGATTCGAGGCTGAGTCTGCAACACTATTTTGGCCAGGATGAGGTGTCATTGTCTATTTGAGGGCCTCCTTCTTAGTTCTCGAGGTCAAAATAGTTATTCCTAAGGAGACTAAACTTAGTACTAACAATAAGGCTTACACCACAGCAGAGCTCAGCCAAGGTGTGGAGTTAGTAGCAGATCGTGGATCCTCCCTCGTGGAATTGGGCAGGAGGAGAGTTTGTGGCTTGTGACATGACTAGGTTAAAGATACCTAGGATAAGGCGTGTGGCGTGATTAGGTCAAAGATTCCTAGGATAAGGTAAAAGATACCTAGAATTTACTCATCATTATTCTAAGTGTATTGATGAGTAAATTCTTATAACTCTGATGATGAGGTTGAGGCCTTATTAGAAGTCCGCGGCAGCATAACATTTGCCCTAATTATAACTAAGTGAATTTTAAATTGTGAGCAAAAAATGGCATAACGACTGCGGCCAGATAGGGTAGGCCGCGGGGCATTCTAGAAATGTGGGTATATATTGCATATAGTAATAAAAAATATTACTAAATGGACAATTTGATATGGCTTGTAATGAAAGAAAACTAAATTTGCATGTTATTAAGATTCTCTACGATATGAACTTCAACACTATAAACTTTGCAACAAGACTTGACTGTACGATAGAACACGAAAAACCCATGAGCATGCCTAATATTGAGAACCCATTTTATAAATATAAAAATTATGATTACACATATATAGCCCGAGAGTAAGGACAAATTGGTTGGTACGAATCTAATACATAAAATTATTTATAGTGGAGATTATTAAGTGTAACTGTTCTTTCGATGGCAATATTCATGTCCTTAACGGGAAACCATCTGAGCTTATATTGTATGTTACCCGTAATATCCTTATCGATGCTTAGATTAATTGAATTTAGCTTCATAATGATTATAACTACTAGTTGTGTGTATTTAGTAGTGTATGTGTATTTCTTTGTCCACGTGCAATAGCACGACAATCTTCACCAAATACCTCAACCCAAAATTTATTAAACAAATCGTTGCTTACACGATATGATATCCTATCCCATAAAAAAGGTTAAGCTATAATGCAATAAAGATGTAGTATGTATTGAATAAATCCTAAATGTATGTATAGAAGAGGTTTGTCCATGGTGGACTAATGGCATCATATCATACCAAGGTACTCCAAGGTTGCCTTGGATATGACCAATTACGGATCAGATTAAACTCACTTTGATTATTCATTTGTAGTAGTTGGTAACTTTCAATGAATTGGCACGATTATTGTATTAGAAATTTGGCACCTATTATGTGTCGAAATTCTTCAGGCAATGAGTTGATGAAATTCATCAAAGATACTCATTGCATAGATTGGTACCCTCAAATATAAGCAAGTATTTGGGAATATTAAGTTATTATAATTTTATGAACGAGGTGTGATCCAAATTTATTGACATTTTGGGTATTGTATACATGTGAACATAACAAAAGTCCAAAATAACCAAGAGGGTCAACAAATATATCCATTGAATAATCCACCAATGATTTATTACATTAAAAAGGAATAAATGATAACAACAACCTAATGAACTAAATAAATCACATGGAACAAAATCCAACATTAAGTCGTGTTTAAACACTGTGATGGAGGTATAAGGCACCCATAAATTCATTGAATAAGTAGGAGGGTTATCCATGGATGTCCCTACAGCTGGGGACTTGTTAACACAACCTTTCCCACGATTCCTTGTTATTCACAACTAACATGAAGTTTTATGTATCCCAACCACATCCTTTCAATGGTCACTGCTTGGTGATACAAGTCTAGTACGCATTTCAAAACCATCCAATGATGTCAAAAATTATGGAAATGTATAAAATGGGGACTCTAATATCCAAAAATAGTTCGTATACCAATATGGTAGACAATTTGGGTATGCTTTTCGTAATGGTCATTTGTTAATTCCAGCAAGAAGTAATAATCCTCCTCAGTTGACCATTCAGGGGTGTTTATTATTATATTTAATTGATACGTTAAAAAACTGAATGTTTTGATATTCAACCCTAGTAAAAATCTATATATAGTCTATAATTTTCCATGTCTACTACTGTATACGGTGCATATAACCCATGTGTTCGTACTATATCAGTTATAGCACATGAGATGTTGTCATGGAGATGTCGTATATTCAATTGTCAAGGTTTTGCAGAATAATTAATAGCCTACAGACTAGCTTGTGTGGTCTGTCAAAATCTGATAATTAGTGTGGTATTATAAAAATACATGCATCCAATTTTGTGAAAAATTAATAACCCTCAAACTAGCTTGTATATTCTTTTCCATGAGAGTTGTATCATCACTTTCTTGATTTTTTACCTTTCCTAACATGTATATGATCCAGATAATCCTTGTGGACCGTACTATATTAATAACGACACATTTTCTATTGTCATGAAGATGATGTATTTACAATTAGTCAAGGCTTATAGAATAATCAATTTCATGCAGACTAGATAGTGTGGTCTTGTCAAAATCCAATAGACAAGTGTGGTCTTTTCAAAATGCATGCACCCAAATATGTAAGAAATTAATAACCCGTAGACAAGCTTGTTTTATCTTTTCCAACACGGAGTTGTATCAACGCCTTCTTATTTTTTGTCATGCCTACTACTTTATATGATTCAGGTAACCTAAGTGACCTATACTATTTCACCAATATCGCATGGAATGCTTTCATGGAGATGATCATTTTTTAGTTTGTTAATTCTGGTAGAAGAGCAATGCTAAAATCTAATAACTAGTGTGGTTTTGTCAAAAGTCCCGCACACAATTTGTGAACAATTAGTAACCTGCAGGCTGGCTTGTGTTTGTCCAACACAAAGCTGTCTCATCACCTTCTTAATTTTTTTCCATGATTATTACTCTATATACATTCCAGATGATTCATGTAGATGGATCCACTCAAGATACCCGTTGGATGCTTCAACTCAATGGTTAAGTCACCCAACCCATTTAGTTGTGATGAATTAATAATGACTACAGCCTATTGTAAACACCCCCAGTCTGCTCTATGGACTTGCAAAAGACCACAAATAAACCCAAGCTCATGGACTCCATCCTAAAAAGTCCAAATACCTAAAATAGCCCACAGAATTACCCAACAGAATAAAACCAATCCATTGGGCCCAAAATCACAGAGTGAAACGTGTTTCACCGATCGATCAAGCACGCACAGTTGCCATGACTTATAGGTCATTAACACCATATTTTTTCCTATAAAAGGATGCCTTCACCTATAGCTGAAGGCATTAACTCCGCCCTCTTTAATACAAAGGTGTCTCTCCATAAGCATTTTGCATTCCAAAAAGCCTTGAAGCTCTCTCTATTTATGACCAAAACCCTCTTTAAGCTTAGATCTAGTGCTTTAACTTCTCGACCTAGCTTCTCTCTCATCATCCAAGTCTAAAAACAACCAAAAACCCATTTACTATTTTTCTTAGTTTTATCTTATCTAAGGCACTTTTTCTTTAAAAGGAACCTTAGATCCACTTCTAAAAAGGTTGATCTTAAGCCGGAACATTGCCGAAACAAAAAGGAGTTCGCGTAACTTTGCAGGTAGGTGATCTCACCCTTTTATTTTGAAGATTTGATATAAAAAGGGTACCCTAAAACTTTTTTATCTGTGTTTCTTTTTATGTAGAGCTTGATCTTTCTCCAAAAAGTCATGTCCGAACTACGCTGACTTTGATCCTAGCTACGGTGGTTATGTAGGCGTATTAGAGAAGCCTGATCTCTAAAACTCAAGTCAGATCTTTTATGTATTCATCCATTTTCATTTCTTTTCTAAAAAAATTAGACAAAAAGCTTTAAAATAATGAAATACTTTCATGTAGATTAGAGGATCACTAGATCTGGGGGTTTTATCTACTATATTGTTCTTGATGTTAGAAGTTTGGTCATACCTCCATCAACGAGTGATCTTATCGCTAAACTAAGATTGTTCGAGTTCTCTCATGAACTCAAATCACACTCATTTTCATATATGACTATGTTTGACTCTTAAAACATCTCAAATGATCATAGAAAGGATAGATTTCTCGCATCGAGACTCTATATGAGGTAAAATCCCTCTTGGTTATATACGAACTACGTGAACTTTAAAACGCTCCGTGCAAGTAATAGGCTCACTCAGACTATTGTCCGAGTGAACAAGTCTGACTTAGTACATATTTATCCCTTGTCTATATTATCTACAGACATATCGCACACTACAGTACACAGTCTAGCTACATACTAAATATTTTCACTTTATTATTTCATTTACACTATAACATGCGGATATAAATGCTTCATATCTACATATGAGACCGAAAGGGCGGACCAGGATCCTAACACCTTCCCAATACATAAATCAGCCCTTGAACCTTTAACTCTCCAGTTAAACACGCAGACCACTTGCCATTACTAGGTCTCTATGGAGACCTACCCCCTTCTTTTGTCTGTTTAGGGTAAAATTAACTGGTGACTCCATTGTTTTCAATTACAATAGGGAGATGACCACACATCACCACCAATGACAATTGTCCTTCATATTTTATCCTAAAGGTACATGCACATACGCGGGGTCATAAGATAGGCGTTCAACCTCGGTTCGGGTTCTCACAGTGTCAACTCCGCTGGGGATAATTTTTAAAAAATGAAGAGGACTGAAATCAATTTATCATAAACCTATATTTATCTCAGCATGTTATCACTTTATAGTCATGCATATTCTATCAGTTATCATTCATTGTTTTACATACCTTCTTGGGTAAATAAACACTGGTATTGCATGCTCCCGTAGGGATAAGGTTACATCATAGGCATCCTTTGAACCTTATTTGTGACATGTATGCCAAGATACGTAATAATCACAAGTGAAATTGGATCTTGACAAAAATAAAAGACTTTCCAAAAGACGCGCACTACTTTACCACATTTCATATGCATATCACTACATACCCTATCACACTGGTAAGTCTAACGACATGATTAGGGTCTAAAAATGTGGGTTCCTAGCTACCGTTTCCGCTCTAATTAGCCTCATACTCTCTTTATACATAGAGCGATATGTTCTCAGTGAACAACTCGCGCACCTTGAGTATGTTGAGTCATATCTCCCATGTGTTATCTCTATAAGGTATATTGGGAGGATCGACTCACATATATTCAGGTATATTAAAATGGCCCTCTCACACATACTTCAGGGTATATTGTTAGGGGTCATAACCAAAGAATGGGACCTTTAGCCTTGCAGAAATATTTGCATAACCTTATGCAGTAGAGTATTAGGACACAACCAAATAATAAAAAAATTCAGGAGATTATCCAAATGGCCATTGACCCCCAATAAAGTTCCCTAAGAGATAGTTTGGGACTCATAACCTCAAAGTTCACATATTTCTCTTAGCCCTCAAGCAAGGGGCTTCGAATAAATGAGGATTTCCATAGGGAATGGGTCATAATCTTTAATAGCTCAAAAGAAAATAAAAAATATATAATTTCTTACTCTCCTCAAAATATTATTCGTTCGACCCTCCCCTCATATATGTTGCCTCATGTTTTAATGCATTGCCTCTCCATCGCATGTCACAAAAAAACACATATTGTCAAATATGCGACAATTGCGTAAACATTTATCCCTTCCTCATTGACATCGATTCTTTAACTTCCCTTGTTTCATCTACCATCAAGTTTAGTGCACCTCAAATGCATGGCATGCACATATCGATCTTAGCCTCCTATGTCGGGAGATTTGATCTCTCCGGATAAATGTTTGGTTGATGTGACTTGTTACAGGTCTCACGTATCTCTGACACTTGTCCTTGAGCCCCGACACTAAATCCTTAAAAATTTCAAGATGTCATATCTTAAATGGATACACCTACATCCTATCTCGAGTTATGTATCCATGTTTTGAAAATCCTAAGGGCTTGGGAAAGATATAACGGACCAAATGTTTGTCAACACGCTAGGGGCTTGGGAAAGGTTATTGTCTATGGATGATGGCTTCACCCTCTTCTGGGAATGATAACCAATTATCTCCATTCATCAATCCATAGAATTGGTAAACCCAATACTTTTCAATAAGGTGCTAATAATGCCAACTCTTTTCAAAGGTATCCAATGTCCACTTTCATTGAGAGTGTTTCTCCCTCACTCTGATTATCATCCATTTTTTACATAATTCCTTAGACGCTCCTCTCAGTCCAAATGGTTCATCATGAGTTGGAAAGTAATCATTCCAACTATCAAATCGTCATCTAAACTCAATAATTTAAGGCTTGAGCATTCATCTATTCAAAGGAAGTCACCCCTTGAGCTTATGTGACAAAATCATATGATCATTCGGTAGATGAAAATAATTTTCATCCTCTGCCAACTTGTCAAGTGTCAAATAATACGTGTAGCCTTATCCAAGGGGCTTGATGTCTTATCTCTTCTATAGGGGATTTTGCTTGCCCATTTTGGTTCAAGGACTCCTTAGTCCTCTTTTACGCTCGAGTTTTTCATCTCCCACTTGTTCTAGGGTCTAGTCGGCTCTCGAGAGGTCATCGCCCTCTTTAATTCTCTCATACTCTCAACCCATCGATCTTACCCATCAAACTCACCACGGTGAGAAATTTACCAAACATGGAGACTTATCATGAGTCAATGGTTGTTCATCCACCCTTACCTCTAGAGTTAGTATTCCACCTTTTCAGGCATGCTATTAGCCTTCTTAGGCCATACCTATTTTATGCACATCAAACGTGCCTCCATAGGCACATTCTTACCTTCACATATTGAATAAACCTTGCCTTAACAGGCAAACTCTTGCCTTTATAAGCCGAATAAACCTTGACACGATAGGCACACTCTCACGTTCCTAGGTCTATCAACCTCGCCTCCATAAGCACACTCTTACCTTTTACAAGCCAATAAACCTTGCCTTCATAGGCATCCTCTTGCTCATACAATCTTGCCTCTTAGGCACACTCTTGCTTTCATAGGCTAATCAAACTTGCCTATATAAGCACATTCTCGCCTTCGTTGGCTAATCAAACATGCCTCCATTGTAACACTCTCGCCTTCACAGGACCATTAACCTTGTCTCCACAAGCACAATCTATACTTCATAGAATAATCAAGCTTTGCCTCTATAGGTACATTCTCAATTTCATAATCTCATCAAACGTTTCCTCCATAGGATTGTCAAATGTTTCCTCCATGGGCACGTTCTCTGCTTCACAGCTTATCAAGATTTGCCTCTATAGGTACATTATCACCTTTATAATCTTATTACACTCTCATCTTTATTGGCCTATTAACCTTGCCTTCAGAGTCATAATCCCCCTCAAAGTCACGTCGATCTTGTGTATATACCAACCTCAGAATTTGTGTGTTCATTGTAATACAATTTAGACCAATAAAAAAATGTGTCATTTTTCTAAAAAGAAAAAAAATCTTTGTAATGAAAAAAGAAGTATCTTGTCAAAGTCGAGTCACTTATTTAATGTTTAGCTTCTGTTGACAAATAAAATAATAATTTGGAGTTTCGTTGAATTGCTTTGTATTTTTTCGATACATTTCAGGTTTAGTGAAAAGGGATAGTCAAAAGAAAATAAAAAAAATTCCTTTTTGCACCCAATATAAAGATCATAATAACCTTCTTCCAAGCCAAAACTACCCAAGAATTTCACTTAAACTTGGTCATACCCATCCTATCATTAAATCTCGCTTGAACTTACTTCCCTACCCATTCTCTTACAGATATGATTAACCCTTTTGAATACTTGATCAACCCACCTTATGTGTTGTAGGGTGGTAATTGCTCAAAAAACATATAAAGAAAGAAAGTCCCACTAGGTTGAAGACCCCGAGAGGGGTGGCCTAGGCAAAAATTAGGGAAAAGAAAAAAATGATAAATGAGATCACTGAGGACACCTCTATCTAATTCATTCTATCCTATGGTCTCTTTTCCCTCATTTGAAGTAAAACACATCGTCTGAAACATCCTTCAATAGCGTGTCTTCCTCACTTAACTCAAATGGTCATTTCAACATCTTTTGTCAAACACCTCTTTCAAAATATTCCACGTCCAGTTGCTTCACACTTCAAAACACCATGCCACATCTTTGAAAAGGCGTAATGATGACCTAGTCAAGATGATTTGTCATTGATTTTAAACACCGATAACAACCTCAAGCTCATTCAAAACATGTTATATCTCTAAAAATGATGTTTTGGGTCATGGACATGTAGATTCTGATCAAGGATTGACTGTCCCACTTTTTTCACAAGCCAAATTCCCTTTTCATCATAAACCCTTATGAGAATAATAATAATAATAATAATAATAATAATAATAATAATAATAATAATAATAATAATAATAATAATAATAATAATAATAATAATAATAATAATAATAATAATAATAATAATAATAATAAAATGACAAAAATAAGGCTTCAAAAAGTCAGTTATTGCAATAGCCCATGGCTATGGAAATGCACAACACAACGCCAATGTATCTTTCAGGGACGAAAAAAAGGAACAAAAGAGAAAATAAAAATATCTCGTCAGGTCGACATTTCTCTAACCAAGGTGATCTGAGCAAAATATTGGGCATAAAAAATAAAGAACAAAATCCTCCCAAAGAACATTATTGGGATAATGGAAATAAATGTGATCGGAGCATTACATCAAAAAAGTCATTGAGGTACACCGTGAGTACCTTTTTTAGTATGCATTAAATATGGCCATTCTTTTCATCTCATGTTCTTCTAATTAATAAAGAAATTCATCAAGGTCTTCTATCTTAGGATGTGAGACTCTTTGAGCCAAAACTTATCCTTTGTTGAGTGATTAAACCTTACAAATCATAAAATTTTATGGTCAATACATAACTAATACTTACCCAACCAAACTCAAATACCGTCAGAATATGAACTACTTTTGGCTTGATTCCCCTTAAGGGATGTGTAGGTAGCTCATTTATGGGTCCGAAATGACCACAAGATAAATCCTATTTATTCTTTTACCTCTTTGATCCAAAGGAAATCCTACGGTTGGAACTATTATATCCATGAAAAATCAAAACGATGAGGAGAAACATAAACTCTGAAATCCTAATCCAATGCAAGATTATCCAATCTGAGAAGGACCCTTATAATTTATTTATTGTCATCACCCATTTTGTCTTGAAAGATATCCTTTTGAAGGCAAACATGAAGTCATTCTTCATAAGTGAGAAACGCTCTCATACGCTATTCGAACTCACTAGTCATTTCTCCAAAATTACATGTCACTTAAACTATTGAACATCTCAGTGTATAAAGTTGCTTAAGTTCATCTCAAAAAAATATGGAAAGCATAAGAACAAACTTCCTATAACATATATACCGGCCTGAAAACCAAATTTAATCTGCGCAGTGGTTAGATGATCAATTTCTCTTGACTGCCATACCACTATCCATATCTAAGGAACCTTTTGAGATTTGTCAATCACCTGAATGCTTATACTTACACAAACTTATCAACTCATGTTAGTGAAATCAGTTTTCCATAATTGTCCTTAATCACTAAGGAAGTAATGCTCAAACAGATACAAAGTGATCCATGAAATTCAAAAACACACAAAAATATGTCTAGATCTGTCTCAAAATCGCAAACATCTTTTAAAAAGAAAATTATTTTCATTCTTATTTTCCTGATCCAGAAAAAAATTACCTCAATCCTATAAGACTATTTGTTCTAAATTGTGATACCAGTATGGGTCCTCCTGATGACCGTGTCTTAATTTTTTAGTCGTAACACCTCGACTTAAGGCCTATGGGTCACCTTTTGATCATCTTCAGACAAAAGACCTTCAGGTTGCCTCCCATTTCTCAATAAGGGCATCAGATCCCTTATATTTCCTCACGCCTCTCAATAAAGCCTCAGATGAACCTGAGCAAACCTCTACTTCTTTCTCACATAATGGAAATCTCTCTATCCATACACGAGAGATTCGGAGATCGAAGTCCAATCGTATTCTAATTGTGCGATAATCCCAAACCCTCTTTTACGATCGGACCTTTTCGCTTAATTCTGCAAAAAAAATCCAAAAATTAAATCAAAATAATAAATTTAAAAAAATCAAAATTCCAAAGCAATTCCTCAATCAACTCCAAAATTCCTTTTCCCTTTAATAAAAATTCAAAATTCCAAATCAATTCCTCAATAAATTTTAAAATTCATTCTCCTTCTCATTAAATTTCAAAAAATTAAAATTTCAAATCAATTCCTCAATCAACTCCAAAATTCCTTTTCCTCCTACATAAATTTAAAAAAAAAATCAAATCAATCCCTTGATAAATTTCAAAAAATCCCAAATTCAATCATTCCAATTCCAAAAAATAAAAAATCAATCCTCGATAAATTTCAAAAATCATAATCAAACCCAATATTAAATTAGAAATTCCTTATTTTCAAACTAAATTTCCTCCTCCTTAAACCCCATCTCATGCCGATGGTTTTCAATCAGCCTGTTGTGTCGTCAAACACCTTGTCTCATACAGGAGGTTTTCAATCATCTTTGTGTGTTTTCAAACACCCCATACCATGCGGACGCCTTTCAATCAGTATGGGGTTTTATCAAAACACCCCATCTCATGCGGACGATTTTCAATCATCTTGGCATGTCTTCAAATACCTTATCTCATGAAGACAATTTTTAATCAACCCGATGTATTTTTAAACACCCCATCCCTTACGAACGATTTTGAATCAAATCAGTGTGTCTTAAAACACCTTGTCCTATGTAGATAATTTTCAATCAGCTTGGTGTGTCTTCAAACACCCTATCTCATGCGGATGTTTTTCAATCAATCTGGAGTTTCATTAAAACACCCCATCTCATGTGGATGGCTTTTAATCATCTTGGTGTGTCTTTAAAATTCCATCTGATGGGGACATTTTTTAATCAACCTGGGGTGTCTTCAAACACCCCGTCCCTTACGGATGGTTTTTAATCAACTTAGTGTGTCTTCAAACACCTTGTCTCATGCAGATGATTTTTAATCAGTCTTGTGTGTCTTTAAAAACCCGTCCCATGCAAAAGGTTTTTAATCAGCTTGTGTTTCTTTAAACACCCCATACCATGCGAATGGTTTTTACTCAATCTGATATTTCATCTAAACACCTCGTCTCATACGGATGGTTTTTAATCATCTTGGTGAGTCTTCAAATAACCTATCTTATGCGGGCAATTTCCAATCAGCCTGGTGTGATTACAAATAACTCATAACTTACAATCGGTTTCAATCATCATGGTGTGTCTTCAAACACTTTGTCCCTTGCAGACGGTATTAGAATCATCTTGGTGGGTCTTCAAACATCCCATCTCGTGTGCACGATTTTTAAATGAACTTGGCATGTCTTCCAACACCCCGTCTCATATGGCCAGTTCTAAAATTAGTTTGGTGTGTCTTCAAACACCCTGTCCCATGCGAATGGTTTCCAATCATCTTGGTGTGTCTTCAAACACCCAATCTTATGCATACAGTTTTCATATCACCATAGTGTTTTGTAAAAACACCCCGTTTCTTGTGGACAGCTTTTAATCAATTGGGTGTTTCATAAAAATGCCTCATCTTATATGGACAATTTCTATCACCACATTATTTTATAAAAACACCTCGTCTTATGTAAACAATTTCAATCACCCAGTGTTTCGTAAAAACACCTCATCCCATGCGGATAATTTCAATCACTCAGTGTTTTGTCAATACACCTCGTCCTGGGAAGAAATTTTCCATAACGATTCGGTGTATCGACATACACCTTGTGCCAAGCGGACACTTTCCAAAAGATTCGATGTATCGATAAACACCTTATTCCATGCGGATACCTTCTTTAAATGATTCGGTGTATCAACAAACATCGTATCCTAGACGAACACTTTTCAAAATGATTGGTGTATCTACAAACAACTAGTCCCATTCAAACAAATGATTTGGTGTATCGAGAAACATCTTATCCCAAGCGAATAATTCCCTAACGATTTGGTGCATAGACAAACACCTTGTCCCAAGTAGACACTTTTCTAAAGATTTGGTGTATCGACAAATATATTATCCCAAGCAGGCACTTCATTAATGATTTGGTGTATCGACAAACACTTTATCCCAAATAGATAATTCCCTAATGATTTGGTATATCAACAAACACCTTATTCCAAATACATTCACGATTCGGTGTATCGACAAATACCTTAACGATTCGGTGTATTGATAAACACCTTGTCCTAAGTGGCACTTTCTAACGATTTGGTGTATCGAGTAACATATTATCCCAAGTGAATTCTTTCCTAACGATTTGATGTATCAACAAATACCTTATCCAAAGCGGATGCTTTCCTAGTGATTCGGTGCATCGATAAACACCTTGTCCCAAGCCAACACCTTCCTGACCGATTTGTTATATCAATAAACACCTTATCCCAAGAGAATACTTACCTAAAGATTTGGCATATCGATAAACACCTTATCCCAATCGGACACTTCCTAATGATTCGGTGTATCGACGAACACATTATCCCAAGCGGACACCTTCCTAAACGATTCGGTGTATCGACAAACACCTTGTTCCAAACGAACATTTAACTAATGATTCGAAGTATCAATAAGAACCTTGTCCCAATCAAACACTTCCTAACGATTCGGTGTATCGATGAATACCTTGTCCCACGCGAACACCTTCCAGAATGATTCGGTATATTGACAAACACCTTATCCCAAGCGAATGATTTCCTATTAATTCGGTGTATTGACAAACATTTGTCCCAAGAAGATACCTTCCTGAATGATTCAATATATCGATAAACATGTTATCCCAAGTGGACATTTTCCTAAAGATTCAGTGTATCGACAAACACCTTATCTTAAGCAGACACCTTTCTTAAATGATTCAGTGTTAACAAACACCTTCTCCAAAGCAGACACCTTTCCTAAACGATTCAGTGTATCGAAAAACACCTTATCCCAAGCACACACCTTTCCTAAATGGTTTGGTGTATCGACAAACACCTTGTCCCAAGCGGACACCTTCCTAAACGATTCAGTGTATTGATAAACACCTTGTGTCCCAAGCATACATAATTCAGTGTACTGACAAACACCTTGTGTCCCAAGCGGACACATTCCTAAATGATTTGGTGCATCGAGAAACACTTTTTCCCAAGTGGACGTGTGATCCAAAGAACCCAATATTTCACCTCACCCTATGAAGATATATTATCATATATGTAAGGCATTTCCATACAAGAATCATAACTCTTCGCAATAATCATACCAATTCTCAAAAAAGAATAATTCAACAACACTTTATCATACGTAAATAAAATCCCCAGCAGTCGCATAACGAGTGTCTCTCTTTCCAATAATGTTCGTCCAAAATGAACTCCACCATTAAGGGGATCTCTAGACACTAAATTATGCTCTGTAGAGGTAGCAACACCTACTATGGACTTCCAAAGGCCCACAGTCTAACCCAAGCTCATGGACTCCTTCCTAAAAAATCTAAATACCTAAAATAGCCCACGAAACTACCTATAAATATTAAACCAATCCAGAATAAGCCCAAAAGCCCAGAGTGAAATGCATTTGATCGATCAATTAAGCACGTACAATACCCATGACCGATCACTCATTAACTTCATATTTTTGTCAATAAAAGGAAGCCTCCACCTACCAGCTAAAGGCATTAATTCTACCCTATTAAATACAAAGATTTTTTTTCCATAATCACATATCCTTCCCAAAAGCCTTGAAACTCTCTCCATTTATTTGAAGTTTTGATACAAATAGGGTGGTGTTGTGCTGCAACACCACCCTCAAACTACTTTATATGTGTTTCTTTATTATTTAAAGCCTGATATTTCTCCACAAGTCATGTCTAAGCTATGTTGACTTTAATTATGCCTACGGTGGATATATTGGCATATTAGAAAGCCCGGTCTCTAAAACTCAAGTCGAATCTTGTACATATTCACCCATTTACATTTATTTTCTCAAAAAATAAAGAAAAACCTATAAAATCATGAAATATTTTCATGTAGGTTAGAGGATCACTAGATATGGGGGTTTTGCCTAATATTTTGTTCTTAGTTTGGGAAGTTTAGTCATTCCTCCATCAACGAGAGATCTTATGAATAAACCAATATTGTTCGAGTTCTCTCAGGAACTCAAATCACACTCATTTTCATATCTGACTATGTTTCACTCTTAAAACATCTCAAATGATCAAGGAAGACTAGATTTCTCACATCGAGACTCTGTATGAGGTAAAATACCTTTGGGTTGTTCACGAACTATGTGGACTTTGAATCACTCCATGCGAGTACATAGGCTCACTTGGATTGTCGTTCGAGCGAACAAGTCCGACTTTGTACATATTTATCCATTGTCTATATTATCTACACACACATCCCATGCTACATTGTATAGTCTAGCTACATACTAAATATTTTGACTTTATTATTTCGTTTACACTATAACATGCGGATATAAATGATTCACATCTACATATGAGACTAAAAGGGAGGATTGGGTGCCTTTCCAATTCGTAACTCATTCCTCGGACCTTTGACTCTCTGGTTAAACATGTAGACCATTTGCTACCTCTAGGTCTCTACAAAGGCCTACCCCCTTTTTTGTATGCTTTGAGGTAAATTCGACTGGTGACTTCACTATTTTCAAAGAGAATAGGGCGATGACAACGGGTCATCGCCAATGACCCATGTACTCCATATTTCATCCCAAAAGTACACGTGCGCACGCAGGGTAGGAGTGAGGCATGCCGCTTTGGATCCGAGTTCTCACACATGTTACAAGATATTTTTAACTTTTGATATACAACGACTAATTCTTTGACATCAATATAAACACTATGCAAAGGTAAAATGCACATACTAAAATACTTATAAAAGAAACCTTGCATCTCGGGTGTGGGAGAATGCATATTTCCTCCACGGTTGTGTGACCCAACTCCATGTACCCATAGTCCAACGTCATTGTCTAGGGTTCTTCAGAGAAATTATTGCCATACACGGGCTCAATAAGGCATTCTTAAATGAATTATTTCTTAAGGGGTACTAACTACTATTACGTCATCCTTCTCTCTGAACACCTTCTGGACCTTACATATTAGTCCAAGTATAATACGATCGAATGAATCATTTAGTCATTCAGGTACTTGATCGATGTAGCATTGAAAAGTATTATTGGGTGATGGATCTTTCTATGCATGCTTTTCTTTCTTGCTTAGCAATTCACCATTAAACATTTTATATTGAACCGATTGTGAAAGTGTCCGGAGGTGGTGTAGAAAATGGATGTAAGTAGAGGAATCTGTAAATGGTTTAGGTATTTGATAAGTTAAAGTGCCTAATAAATTTGGGTATTATTTTTAATTTATAGGCATTCTAAATTTGCTATTCACAAATGCGTATTTAGTTTAAAACTATTTAACCGAATTCGTTGTTAGCAACCATAAATTTGGTAGAAATCGCAGTTGGTAATCGTAAATTTAAAAGAAATTGCAGTTGGTAATTGTGACCACTCCATGATCACAGTCCTAAACTATCTCACTTACAATAATGAAGATAAGCATAAAAGAGACCGACTACATCATAACTTAATTACATGAGATGTTGGAAGGAGTTAAGGTTGTTATTGGTAAAAATCCCTTTGTTATAAGGAGGATGCATGAAAACCAATCTGTAAACACCCATACTTTATACTTACGGTTTGGACTCTCGATTAGTAACCTTAACCTTCCAAATCGTCTTTGCTCATAGTAAAAAAACCTTCCTATCTTTCCTCTTGATGTAAGCAAGGTGGATTTTCTTAACCACGTATATACTCTGTCGATTAGAACTTAACACTATAATCTAAGCATATTTTAGAATTAACATCATTGTAGATTCAATTTCCCTACATGTTAGTCATGCAATTTCCCACATGATAATCTACTCTAACGAACCTTTAATGAAAAACGTATCAAACTCAAACTAAATTAATAAAGGGTGTTTCTAAAGGCACCCATGAGATTTATCTCCAGCACCACAAGCTAAAAAATGACTTGGATGTTGGCACCCACATAATTTATGAAAAAAATAAAACTAAAAATGAAATTCAAAACACACACCATCGAACCAAGCCAAAAACCTTAATAGAACCCTTCCATACCACCACTGATCTCCATTAAGAAACCTCCATTTGAACCCCTCTTTATCATTATTAGTTGGACATAAATTATTAGAAGGTATTATTTTTCATTGACAACTGTTTGAGACAAGTTTTTAAATACAATTGAGTACCCAACAACAAGCTTCAACAATGACAGTCAAGGGTGTCAAACTCGAAGGGGGCCAAAAAATGTTTGCTAGAGTTATATAATCATATTCCTAACCTTTATTTACCTTCTATAATATTATTTAATCATAATTAATGAAGAAAGGATGTTCCAGTTCATTCAATATTACAGTGCTGAGAACAATGACGAGTTTTGTCATTATAATGCTGAATAAAGCTGGTTTAAATAGGATAGTTTCATTCACCGCCACAATGTTGATATTCTTATTAGTATTCGACATCATAATGCCGATTTATCACCACAATGCCGACTCAGCGATGCCTAATCAAAGATTTTCTTCGCTCCAACGATAACTCTTCGCTTGTATGTTTGTGCCCCATGCTAAATCTTTGGAAGTTTTTGCGACTTATCTCGCTTTAGCATCGCCACATCAAAGATTTCCTTCGTTGAAGTGACACATTAGCGACCGTACCTAACAGTGCTGAAAGCACATTTTTTCAAAAGATCTTTCTCTAAGATCTTCTTGGTTTTTATATCAAATACACCTTTTCGATTGACTTTGACCTTGTAGTGACTACTTGACTCCACAAGAATGTGACAACTAACCTATTAGGCTTTAAACACTTATAAATCAAAAGTCTATATACTTAAGTGTTACGTTATCTTCCCAATCAATCTTTTTGGTGATTAAAACATTTTATATATTTCAGAGCATATTTTTCACTCATCTTCTTTGAGTTATTCAATTCATTGATTTTGGGTTTTTTCTCTTTAAGAAGACTTTATAGATTTATTTACTCATATTTGTGATAAAAAACGTTATCTAAACTATTTTGTTCATGAGTATATATATTTTCATCTTTGGTATGAAAAATTCATTTTAAGATTTAGAGCACCGCAACCTTGTAATACACCAACATAACCTTTTAAGATTCCCTCAAAATCCTTGGTGTAACTTTTTGGGTTTCGTGAAGGTTCCATTCTTGGAACAAGTTTCTTCAACTTTAAAGAAACAAATTGGCGAGAGATTTAATAACATTGGCCATGGACCAAAATCGATGGCGGTTGTACAGCGTACTTCAACGGTCGACGCTCTCTTTGGAGAATATGGTATAAAAGAGTTTCTATTTGGTCATAGCGTCGTATGGTTGTAAGTCTGTGTCTTCTAGTTGTAAAATCTCTACCACAGTGCATTTGTCATTCTTATCGGCCCTAGGTTTTTCCCGTCAGTGTGTTTGTCCCTCGTACATTCGGTATGGTGCGTATTTTACTTTTTTTGTATTTTTTACAATCGTTGTCTTAACTATGAGGATTAAATTTGAGAATCTAAAATCTAATAAAATATTTTGTCACGTATATTTTTGGATTCTTAATCCTTTTTTACAATAACAAATTAGTAAACCTTTTTTTTCTAAAATTAGGTGAATTAATTTTTTATTTGGGTAGCTACCGTCAAAAGGCACGCTTTCATGTTCTTTATGCACCCGAGTTTCATTTTGCTTGCGAAATGTTATGCGACCCTTGCCTTGATGGATTGAACCTATAAAACTAACCTCTTTAACATGTCATTATTTGAGATGGTTGGCGTCACATCAACATGATGGACATTTGGCATCGCCTTTTCTTTATTATTTTCAAATAAGGAAGATCGGTTTGCTTGGGCGTTAACATGCTTGAGGATGCTTTATGATTCTGTGAATATTCCTTAAGTGATGATTAGTGATCGATAATAATCTTGCACCAATGCCATTCATAGAGTGTTCCACCGAGTTGGAACTATGCTTTGCCTATTCCACATCAACAAAAATGTGAAAATGAATTATAAAAGGTTTGGTATGTCGAACGACGATTGGAAAGCCCCTATAAAAGAATGGTCATTTGTAGTAGAGTAAGATGCGTAGTCCCAGTTCAAAATTAACCACATGATAGTCCCTTATGTGGTTGAATACATTAGGAGGACTTGGTTTTCGGTGCGTGAAGAGTTTGCACTATCGTGGATAAATAAGACTAATCACCGTGGTAACCGTACGATAAATAGGGCTAAGCACATGCTCAACTAAAAAAGCAATTTGGGTCATCAAATATATCATTTGTATAGTTATGGAAACAAGTTCATGTTCTTTTGATTGCCCAAGTCACAAAGATAGATGATGACTTTGAGAGATCTCATGGTCTCACTCGGCACACCCACAACATTCCTCAGTTTAAGCATTTGCGAGGACATGTTTCTCACTATGAACTTGATGTACTAGTGAGGGAGATTGATTTAATCAGTATTATGGGAGTTATAGAGAATGCATGTGGTCATGTCTTGCATTTGGTATGAGGTTACCATTTTCTCATGAGAGGGTGTTTTACAATGCCCAAAGGTCAAGACTGATCCCTCTTAGTTTTGTAGATGAGCATTAGTAAAAACATAATGCTGTGTCAACTTTGTCAAAATATAGCGAGGTTGATTATGAGCTCAAGATGATTTCTTTTAGAAAGCAATGATCAGAGTCGAATGAGGATGAAATGAGGGTTCTTTTTTTAAGATGGGTGATCTTGCAAGGAGGATTGGGGGCCTTGAATTGTGACAAATCATCGTGGGGTAAGGAGGATTGGTTTTAAGCTCCTGAGATGGTGTATTTGGCTGCACAAGCATACAATTGTGTCATCATGTCACTTTTGAAATCGTTGTGCCTCGCATTTGTGTTGTTTTACAACCCTTTACCTCAAGATCTAATTAAAACCATAATGATGTTAATTGTGGCTAATGTGAACTATGTGCATCTAAAATTTTAGGAAAATTTCCCACCCCCACTAATAGAGTGTATATGTAATGATCATCATGAGCCATAATCTGACGGATGGAAATAAATTTTGAATGACCAAATCATACAATGGAACTCCATGTGCCCACTTGATGTTGATACATGGGATACGTCGATCAATATAGATTAGAAGATGTTGCAATGATCTTTTTTGTTACATGTGTGCTTATGATTAGATGATATCAATATGTTTGAGATTGTATATTTGGTTCTGAACTTGTATTTTTGGGTGTTAAAAATGTAAAGGGGTACACATACAAAGTTGATGGATATATATCAATGGAAACTTTGTTTAAAAGGTTGCATTGATCTTAACTTGAATTTTGAATGTTTAAATCCAATTGAAAATCCCTTAAATTATGTAATTTAGATAATGTTGAATGTTTAAATTATTCCAAAGCAACAAACTTTTTTATTGTAAAACAACAAATTACATGGAAATTGTTGAATGTGAACCACATTCCGTATTGCACCGCCGATAACAAATACTTCTTTCAGTACTAAAATATCGAAATTATCTCCAGCACCATCATAATTATTAAAATTTATCCCCAACACCACATAACATAATTGAACACATTAGACCATATGATGTCGGACCAATAATAGTTAGTAGATAACCACCTAGAAATCTAGGATAATTTGGCACCACAATGTTGAATATAGTCATTCGGTACCAAGGTGCCACACAGTATGTTGGGTTGGTAAATACTCGACATTGGGTTGCCTACATGGTGGAAACATACTGAGAATTCATTATTTAATTGGTGCGCTATCATCGAAAGATCTCACTCGATCATATTATGTCGAACCAACAGTAGTCGGTAGAAAACCACCGAGATAAGAATCATAATTCGACATTGTGGAGCCAAACAAATTCATTTGGTACAAAGGCACCAAATAATATGTTGGGTTGGAAAATACTCGGCATTAGTTTGCCAGTGAAAAAATACCGAAATTTCATTATTTTGTTGGTGAAATGTTGCCAAACGGGGGATATGACTTTTGATACCTCCCTTGGTAATTAAAAGTCTCATAATTAAACAGCTCATTCATGGTTAAATAAAAACTTTGCACCATTCATGGTTAAACACAAACTTTTCACCTTTCATTGTTAAATAAAACTTAGCACCATTCATGACTAAACAAGTTAAAACAAAACAAGATATATAATGAAAATTTTCATGGTTGAACAAAAACATGCTATATATCCAAAGTTAATTGTTAAACAAACACATTCCACCATAAATAAGTTCAAATTAATTGTTAAACACATTCCACCACAAATAATATGGAATATCTAAACAAACAAGATTAAATATTTAAAGTCGTTGCTTCCTTTTCTTCTTTCCTTTTGCCCTATGTCTTTGACTTCTCTCCCACTACTTGACTATCATGCACCCTCTTGCACCTAATCTCACGTGTTGCTAGGGGCATTGGGCAACCTTTTTCTTTTTTTCCCATTAACTATACCAACAATGATAGATATGATTTCATATACTTCTTGTTCCAACTCTAATGACCCCCAAACTAAATTAACGATAAAGTATAACCAATGATTCATTCATAGTTGTCGCCTACATTACAAAATTTTACCCAGTATATTTATATAGTCACTTAGGTAATTAAGAATATGAAGTTTATAATATAATCATTGAAGCTTATCTGATTGCGGGGCATTCTTCTTCATTCTAAGACAACGTTGAGGATGTTGGATAATTGGGTGAGAAATTGATAAGAACCATTATAAGTAGCTCGGCATGCACTCCTATGAATCCTCACCTATGGGTACAGATCGGTTCTTATCAGCTAGTAGATTTTCCACCTAATTATCCTGGCACTATTTTTCGAGATTGATATATTTCAGCTTGTACCAAACATGGGTACTCCCTTATTTTTTGACCGTCGGTTTCATCGGTCGGCATGGGACCATTTGGATGTGAGAAAATTGGCGTAGCACCCGATCGGGGTAATATGGCTCGACCACGCCAGCATATTAAAAGTTTCGTATACCATGTAACCTATTGGATTAGGTAAGCATTCCTGATGTTTTTGTACGGGTCCCATGTTACCTACATATATTAATATAATGTTAGAATGACAGTTGAAAAAACACATCAAACATTAAAAATAATAAAATTATTATAAATAATCACATCGACATGGGTAAGATCATCAAGTTGTTCTCATAATTAAATTAGTTAATGATCGGGGTGCTTACCGACCGTACATGATTGCCACCGAGATAACCTGTCTTCGGTCTCATTGTATTATATATTCAAAAAACATCGTCCAATATGGAAGTGGCAGTGATAGGTAACTGCTAACTTGCTTTACATCCACCCTGGAGGCCAAGCCCAACTGTCGATTTAGATGAGCGAGGATGCCAGTGCCCCAAGCAGTCACACTTATCTTACACAAGTCTCTCAAAAAATGAAGATATTATATTGATATCTTATGTCATGTATTATTGGGTAGAACAGTACATCCCAACAAAAATAAAGATTCACCCTCGTATTTTTCTGTATTTATTCTCTCGTTGGGTTCTCCTTTTAATTCCATTCCCTTATAATTTGTTTTCACCCGATCCAAATGTATAACCCAACTATACCGCCACTCATTCCATACCTCGTCAATGCTAATTTTCAAACACTTGGACACCATCTGCAAATACTCATCCATTGTTATCGAGCCACTATATTTACCCACATATACACAATGTCCCACTACTGGTATCTCGTAGATTATGA
The DNA here is from genome assembly GCA_949130495.1 of Sambucus nigra. NCBI lineage: Eukaryota > Viridiplantae > Streptophyta > Magnoliopsida > Dipsacales > Adoxaceae > Sambucus > Sambucus nigra. Next base: position 347,869,086 of record OX422217.1, read on the forward strand.
AACACACCATTTAATGTTATGATCATCTCATTAAATAGTCGATGAAATGTGTTTGTTTTTGGTTCCATCTTTCTATAAACGCACTTACGGATACGTATTTGATAGAGCAATTATGCCATTGTTCTCGGGACTATGATGTCGAAGGTATAGTTACGCAGTTTTAACCCTTAAAAATCCCATTACTGGTTTTTAATCATTGAAACATGCATTAGCTTCTTATTTCTTGATCTTTTTTAAGTTCCTAACAAATAGGAAATCATCTTCGATGTTTTTTACATGGAAATGTGTCATTCTCAGTGTTAATTATATTTAGAGTTTGAAGGCGTTATTAATATCGAAATTTTGAATACTGGGATGAAATTAATGATAATTAGGAATGTGATGTACCAACCTAAGTATATAGTCGAGATTCTTATGGATTTGAAAGATTTTTTTATTGTTATTCTTTGTTGGTTTGAGTTTTGGGTTGTTATTAGGGTTTATGTTCTTGAAAACTTTAGGTTAGAGAGAAAAAAGAGGGAAAAAATGAAAATTTTGGTCAAATATAACTTATATACGATTGGCCATATGGGTAGGGGTGACAATTTTAGAAACGACACGGAACAACACAAAATTGACCCAAAATTGTCACAATATGTTGTGCTCGTGTTGGGTTTTTTGGACACGAAGTCATATCGTGTCACGTTCGTGTCAAAATTATGAGTCATGTTATCATACCTTGTCATGTTAATCGTATTTTTATTCAAGTTATCATGTTTATTTATGTTAATTCAGTATGAAATTTAAGAAATCATGTTATTCGTGTCGTGTCATTTTTATTTGGGTCGTGTTCGTGTCAACTAAAAAAACACGAATTTGTGTCGTGTCGTGTTGTGTTCGTGTCCGAAATACCCTTGTCGCGTCGGCCCGAAACACGACCCAAGAACATGAATTTCTACCCCTACATGTGGGTGCTTGTGTTTTAGGTGAAAGGTATAACTTTTTGTATTTTATATGGTGTTATTAGATGGTGGTGCAAGAGATAAAAAATTACGGTGCCTTTAGCAACACCCATTAATAAATGGTGGTTTTATATAAACCTATCTTTTTAATTTTCACCCCCCATTTTTTAAACCCAAATAAATGGGCTTTAATTCATATACCACACCCAAGTGAGGGGGGTTATTGAGTAAAAGATGAACATCAGACATTTGAAAAAATCCCATTTTAAGACAACGCTTAGCCCAGTTTGGTTTTTCCAAAATTATAAATTGGTCCATTTACCAATTGATCAATTAATTGTGTTTGGTTTAATTGATGAAATAATTCCTTAATTGCCCCATAATAGCTCATGTGAAAAATCTGAAATTGAATCATTTGATAAAAAACATGAAATGCATCCATTTAAAATAGGAGTCACATAAAGTGCACGATACTCTCTCCATCTCCCCCCCCCCCCCCCTCCCCCTCCCCCTCTTAATTTGTTTTTATTTCTTTTGCATAGAACCTTAACATCAATTTTAGATTACCATACATTGATATAATTGGATTTAAACTCATTTCAAATCCACTCATTTATAATTCATAATGAACCAATTTACACAATCAAATAATTTGCACAACCAAATAGGGCCTTAACATATGTCCTCTCAACTTATAATCAGTAAGACATTATCTTCCCCCTGTCAGAGAACAAATTAAATCATCGTCGTTGTTGCTCAGCCCTTGTTGCATCGATGTCCGTTCTCCTCTCTCAAATGGAACATATTTTCTATAGCTATAATCGATTGAATTGGGTTTTGATTTCTTTGGTCGCGGGTTGCCATCTTAGGTTGTTGAGAGATGGTAGTGTCGCTATGGATGGTTGAGAGTTGGTGGTGAGAAACGCAAGAAATAAAGAAATAAAGAATTGAATCATTTTGCTTTCTTAAACATCCACACACACACACACACACATATATATATATATAGGACGGTTCTCATGCGGACCATTTTTTTAAAAATAGTAAAAAAAATTGCTGATTTTTTATGGTGTTTAAATATTTCACTGGAACCCTAAAAAATTTGTTCAAAATGAATTTTTTAAATATTTTTAAAAAATGGGTCAAAAATTGTCCGTTTTTAAGCTGCTTAAAAGATGACAAATTTTGACTGATCTTTTTATAATACCAAAAAAATTATTTTGCGTTGATTTTTTTATGAGTTTTCTAAAATGTTTTAACACCATAAAGAAATCTATCCAAAAATATTTTCTTTACTTTTTAAAAAAATGGTCCACATTGGAGGACCTCACATGGGGGTCCTCATGCGAACCATTCATATATATATATATATATATATATATATATATATATATATATAGAGAGAGAGAGAGAGAGAGAGAGAGAGAGTTACAAAAATGTGTTCTTGTAATGTCTTTTAAGCAGAGAAACACTGCATGCATGTTGAGAAAAAGAGAGATGAAAATGAGGACGTCGAAATGGACATCTTTACAAGCTCCCTATTCTAACTCTCTTTGTAATTCTTACTTTTTTTCAACTCAATAATGATTTTTCAATTGGGGGTCATCAAGTTCTTGAACCCTTTTTATTGAGTTTCAATAGTTTTATTTATATATTACGGTTCTATTTTACTCTTTACAAATAGAGATCTTCTCTTTTACAAAAGAGTAGATGAAATGATGAATTCCTCTTTTCCAAATGATTAGATGAAAGGATGATTTGTTATTTAAATGAAGTTTGTTTCCTAAGTGCGGATGTTTGTTTATTTAGGTTCTGTTGGAATTGGAATACAACTATGACTGAATTGTAGGCAGTCCTGATTGTGCATGAAAGAATTTGATTCAGGAAGATACGATCGAGGGCTTTTAAAAGGGATAGAGTGATTGAATATAGATTGAGATTGAAAACAACCGTATTTGAGAATTAATTTGAGTTTATGCCTGGGAGGTCAACAATGGAAGCAATTTATTTATTGAGGAGGTTAATAGAGAGGTATAGGAAGAAAAAGAAGGACCCTAATATAGTTTTTATAGATTTGGAGAAGACGTATGATAGGATACCAAGAGATATAATATAGTGGATTCTACATAAAAAAAATGATTAACTCGTAGATATATTGATGTGATCAAGGATATGTATGATGGGTCTATGACTATAATAAGAACATCAGTCGAAGAAAGTAGTGAATTTCCAATTACTGTAGGTCTGCACAAGGGTTCAACATTAAATCCTTATCTTTTTGCTCTTATTATAGATGAGTTGATTGGGAAAATGCAAGATGAGGTGCCGTGGTGTATGCTATTTACAGATAGTATTGTTTTAGTAGATGAGACTAAGACGTACATTAATGTTAGATTGAAATTGTGGAGAGAAACTCTAGAAAAAAGTGAATTTAAAATAAGTAGGACTAAAACAGAATACGTGGAGTGCAATATTTGTAGTAATATGAGGAAAAACGGGGATGTGGTAAAACTGAAGGGTCAAAATATACCTAAAAATTATCATTTTCATTATTTAGACTCGATTATCCAAAAAGATGAAGATATTATTGATGATGTTACACATATGATTAAAGCATGGTGGGTTAAGTGAAAAAGTGTTACTGACATATTGAGTGATAAGCGTATACTTTTAAAAGAAAATTTTTATAGGACGACCTTTAGACCCGCCATGTTATATGGGACAGAGTGTTGGACAATCAAAAGATAAAATATGCAGAAAATAAGTGTGATGAAAATGAAAATGCTAAGATGGATTTGTGGTAATACTGGAAATGATAAAATTAGAAACGAACGAATTCGTAAGATGGTAAAAGTAGCTCCTATAGAAGATAAATTGAGAGAAAATCGACTTAAATGGTTTGGCCACGTCAAGCGTAGACTAATGGATTCCTCCGTAAGGAAGAGTGATTTAATTAGTATTAATGGTAACCCAAGGAGTAGAGGTAGGCGTAAATTAACTTAATGAGATATTGTAAAAAATGACATAATTAGAAAAATAGAATTTATGGAAAAATAGAATGGAATGAAAAAATAGGATTTTTGTAACTGATTTTAAATAATTGGAAAAAAAACTTTGTTGAGTTGAGTAAAAACTTTTTAGGGGCTTTTACGGTTTAGTCCTTGGACTAACAATTTTGGACAAAAAAATCAGGCCCAACAAATTTTAAATGATTAGGTCCAACATATAAATACCCCAAAATTAAAACAAAAACGCACTTTTTAGAAATCCAAGCGCCAAAAACAGTCTTCGATCAAAACCCTAACTCTCTTCATTCAAAACCCTAACTCTCTTCGATCAAAACCCTAATTGTATTGTCTGTTCGATCAAAATACTAAAACAATTCTCATTCTCAATCAAAATTTGGTCAACAACAACATATAAATATCCCTGATTCCAATACAACCACACTTCACATTAATTAAAGGGATCAAACCCTAATCGTTGAAATTATACCGAGCATTTCACATTCTCAATCAAATTCTTCCAAACACCACTAACAAGTATAGATACATTCTCATATATATGTTCTTAAGTTTTGTACTTAAGATTATACCATACACTATGTATATGTTCTGTTCTTGGCATTTTATTTCTGATATCACCTGTTTGTCCTTACATATTTTGTGTTCTCATACGTATAAATTTGAAGACATTACACATGGACTGATGATGATATGAAAAAATATATTTATTCCCCTGATTTTTAAATGCAAAACACACTTTTTTGCATGTTAGATATATGTATTTCATCATTGTACATTTCCTCCTGTATACATCATTTATTGAGGACTATGAATATATACATGATTGGAATATGTACATGTACAAGCCCTGTTTTATTGCGTGTACTATGTGCATTTTGCGTGTAATTTCAAAAAGTACACGCAAAGTCCACATAGTACACACACATTGAAATTGAATTTCTCAGTCCAATATGCGTGTACTTTTAAGTTTTATATGTGTACTCTATACAATACATATTGCAAATCCATATTTGATTAATCCTATGTTATTTTGGTCCGCGCCAGTGGCATTTGAATGATATTCCATGAGTTTGTAAGAAGTATTATTATTGTGTTATTATTTAGGAGTTATTTTGGTCCGTGTCAGCGGCATTTGAATGATATACCATTAGTTTGTAAGAAGTATTATTGCGTGTACTTTGTCATTTTTGCGTGTACTTTGTTGAAAGTACACGCAAAATTCACAAAGTACACGCACATTGAAATTGAATTTGCTCAATCCAATATGCGTGTATTGTTATGTATTATGAGTGTACTTTTTTATATTGTTGTGTTATTGTTTAGGAATCATACCATCAAGCATGCTCAACTACAAAACTGTTGCTTGCACCTTTGAAGATCTTAACAATACAAAACCTTTCACATTGACATTCAATAGTACTAATGATGATGAAATTTATTTTCTCCTTCGCATGAATGATAGAGATAAAAGGTTACTTGGTTTCTAAAACTACTATGAATACATTAAGTGCACTTTTGATGTGCAACAACTTCAAGTAACTGAATCAAAAGCGAAGGATTTAGCTAAACGAATTGAGCAGTATTGCTTAAGGGGTTTTGAAAATGTTGGCCCTTCTATCTTGGAGCTATTGTATCACTTCTTTTCTGAATACGTTCGGAAGAGAGAATCTTATTTTTTGACTTGTCGAACAACCTCAGTTACGTATTACCATGAAACGGACGATATATATATGTAATATCCCGTATTTTTATGACTCTCAAATTTGGGGATTTATTAAATTAAATTGAGATATAATTTAATAATAATCCGAAAATCATATTAAATATTTACTAGCGTGATGAGAGTTTAGTAATTATTGAGAATTTTTTTATTATTACTAAATGGATCAAACAATATGTATGATCGAACTTATTAAATTATCATGAGTGTATAATTTGATAATTGTGGAAATTAAATCGGGACGCGCATGTGTCGTGTCGGGATTAAATTATTATTATTAAGAGTGAATAAATTATAAGTCAACTATATGATCATTTTGAGTGCGCCAATGTGTCCGGAAGGGTCGAGATAGTCAAAATAATGTACCCGGGAGTTTAGTTTGGGTCTCGGGGCGTTTTTAAGCCCAATTGACATCCCGGAGGGGTATTTTAGATATTTTACATTTTTGGGTAATTAAACCCACGAATTTTTTAAGGATAAATCAGCCTTTAGAAGTCATCTTCTAGGGTTAACAAACACAAAATCAAAGAACATCCATTAGATAAGGGGTTGGAGAGCTTCCCAAGCAACTCAAGGCCAAGGACTCGACCGTTTACACCGCCGCCGCCAAAGTGTAGATCGCGCGACAAGGAACGCAACCATACCACTTTCGTCCATAATTCAGAAACCCAAATTCCAGGAAAGTATCTATCTTGGTTTATTTTAGTTAATGTTTCAATCATATTAGTCTAGGGTTGTTTAGTATATGTTTCATGGAAGAAATTATATTTTTGGAGATTTCAAATCATATGTCTAGAGAAAGTAGACGTATTCTGGACATTTAAATCACATGTAGAGGATAAGCCACGAATTTGTATGGGTTTAGAAGTAAGAAATCTGGGAAATAATTGAAAGAATGGAAACTAAAAGAAAATTAGGGTTCTTGTAGTTTATATGAATTTTACCCCATTAAATTATGATACTTGATGAATTCGGACAAAGTTTATGTAGAAAATCTTGTTATTAGGTATATGATGCTTGTAGTATTGTTAATTGGGAGTTTTGAAATATTTAATGGAGATTTGGTTAAAGTTGTAGAGGTAAACCCGTAACTGGAAAAGAGTAGGTTTCGTCATAACTGCTTGATCGATCGATCGATCAAGAATATCGATCGATCGACCCCCTTACATCGATCGATCGACCCCTCCTAGAAAACTGCATAATTCTCGTCTGATGGTTTAATCTGGTTAAAATGCATAGGAACCCTTGATTATTATTGTTGGGGCATAATGGTATATAAATAAGACCAGTAGGGTCTAGGTAGTCCCCATTGAGTGAAATTTAATGTAGGGTGAGATTTTGGGTTAACGAGGAATTATTTACGCGTATAAGAAAACAGGCGTACATTTAATAAAAAGATTGAGGCTCGTAAGGGAGTTAGACCAGAAGGTGAGTGAGTGTATACCTGCTGAAATTATACTTAGAATACTTCGAGAAAGGAGAAGTGAATATGAAGTGAATTATAAATGAGAATAAAAATGACGAGTTCGTTATGCGAAATAATCGAGTAAAATGTGTAAATGACGGATAATTATAATTATGGGTCGTGGGTGCACCTAATTTAGATATGTGGATATTTATATATATATATATGACTGTGTGATTGTGCATATATTATATATTGGTATAAAAATCATACTCGAGCTACTTGTTAGTACGGGGGTTTTCGCGCTGGGACAGTCTTATCTCGATTGGGCCTTTATGGGGGATATTGGCTCATATCCTAGAACATAGGATTCCTTGGTACAGGCTATCTGATTGATAGTCAGACAGGTCTAAGAGATGTGGGGGTATGTGCTGACCTCTTAGTGACTTGGAACTATGCTTCGCCTCCAATTGTATGTGTTTTATATTAATACGGTTCGAGAGTGATTCCGAACTAGTATTTCCCTTAGTAAGAGTTATACGGGGACTTGATAGCAGAGTATGCCAGCACCATAGATTTTATGTGGGGTGAAGATAGTATATATATATATATATATATATATATATATATATATATATATATATATATATATATATACACACTTAAGTATGGGAACTTTCTACTGTGCATAAAAGTAGTTAAGTAATGAGTAAATACTCCAAATTTATTATAAGTATTTGGGAATTTTGTGATATCAGTGGGTTATTTTAAATAACGTATGATATATGAGAGAGCTTAATTTTCAGAAATTAATGATCTTAGCCATGGTATTTATTGAAATGAAATCTTATAGGAAAGTCAAGCTAGAATAAACTTCAGAGATTACTAGTACGGTAGGCGTGCACACTAGAGGAGAGGTGAGAATTTCTCAAGAGAGTGTCGCTTACTAATATGGTTGTTACATTAGCCAGTAAGCTTTTTAAATACTTGCTAAACTAATTTAAAATTGTTTTACACTCGGGCTCTGACCCGTTTCCTGTTATTTCTCTTCTCTTGTATATACATACGTATATATTACAGGTGCCCATCCACAGGGGCGTCATGCTTAGATTCCTTGGAACGGACACGCTGCAGCTTAGGTGGGAGTTGCAGGCCATTGCTTAGACGACCTAATTGTTGACTCCACTCTTGTTTTTAGTTCTTATTGGTTAGGGCATGTGTCACCCGTTTCCCTATTCAGTTAAATTTGTCAGAGATTAATGTCCTTTTATTTTCAGTATTTGGTACCCTTTGGGTTTTAACTATTGTCAGGATGGTTTCATTTATAGTTTTAAACTAGGTTGGTTTATTTAGATGATTTAAATTCTTGTGTGCTATTATTCATCCTTAGTATTTATGAAATATTAAAATGTTGGTTATTAAACAGGTTTTCATAATTGGACTTCATAAAATGGAAATAAGGTTTTAAATTGTTTTAACACTTAGCTTAATTATTTAGGGTGTTAAATTGGAAATTTAATTTGCGACAGTGATGCTAAGAATGAACCAACCGTCCACCTTGATTTTAATTTAATAAAGGACTGATCATTCGGTATTTAATTAGGCGGGCTGTGATAGGTGGTATCAGAGCATCAGGTTCTCGTGTCCTTTAGGATCTTTACAGCTTATTTCGCTTCCATCTTAGCGTCCTTGATATAGAGTCCTGTTTTTAAGACTGTTGTATTCTTGTGTCTACGCTTACGTCTTCAGGTATTCAAGATTTAATAATAACTGTAGACTAATAAACTACCTTCTCATTTCATATGCCTCTGAGATGCACGCCCCGAGATAAGAATGCCCAGGCTGAGCAGCCAGCAACTCCGGCTCAGGGAATGATGAACGCAACTGATGTAGCCGCTATTGTTGCTCAGACGGTGAATGTCGCATTAGCGATAGTGCAGCAGGCTCCACCCCAGATTCAGGCAGTGGCGTCAGTACCAGCACAACTCCCATCTATATGGGAGAGGGTTAGGGATGCCTTTCAGAAGGCGCATCCCCCGGAGTTCTCGGGTAGTTAGGACATAGTAGTCGCCAACCAATGGAAGAAAGATATCCATAGGCATCTGCGCATGTATGAGTGCACTGACGTGCGAAGGCATCTTTTAGCTTCCTACAAGCTAGTGGGGGCCGCTTTCCAGTGGTGGGAGACCACCACCACTTTAGAGGAGAGGGACATCATCATGATTCAGTCGTTCTAGGCAAGGTTTGACTGTAAGTACTTCCCATCCGCCGTCCAGACTGAGATGAGGCAGAAATTACTGAATCTAAAGCAGGAGAATATGACTGTTGCGGAGTACGAGGAGGAGTTTACTAGGCTTCTTACTATAGTGCCAGATGAGGCACCCATAGAGGGGAAGAAGATACTACTGTTTGTAGATGGATTGGCCTGTACGATCTGTCAGCACCTCATAGGCAATCTATCATTGAGTACCTACACGGATGTACTCAACGCTGCTTTGTTACAATATTAGGATCATCGCTTCCATCTGTAAGGGAGCAAACGAGCAGGGGAGTCCATCCAGCAGGGCAGGACAGGGGCAGTAGTACTAGTGGAGCACCAACGGCCCAGGGGCAGACCCGTCATAGTGAACAGAGTTCTCATCAGGGAGACCCTGCCAAACGGTTCCGATTAGGTGACTCCAGACATGGATTTAGGGGATTCAGGCAGGGCCAGTCTAATCAGCATGGCCAATAGGGAAAATACTGTCAGCAACAGGGACAACCGCAGGGACAATAAGGCCAACAGCGTTTCCAGTAGGTCCAGTGGCGGGGTGGTAATGGATAATAGGGTCGTGGTCAGCAGGGGCAGAGGGGAGGTAACTTCAGGGGCAGATGTTTCGGGTGTGGCAAGAATGGCCACAGGCGCTAGGATTGCCCGGAGGGATATAGGGCCCCACAGTAGCAGGGTACCCATAATGAGCCGCAGAGGCCACTCTTTCCAGACGCCCTCCCAATGCCAGCTCAGGTTCTAGCCTTACCCGCTATCCCAGCAGCTCTAGTTCAGTAGGGGCAATTGCAGTACGGACGTGTCTATAACGTCCACCAGGGAGCACCACCTCAGGCACCACCCGCGATTGAGGGTACGTTTCCTATCTATGGCACTATGGGTCGGGTTTTATTTTATATTGGGCGTCGCACTGTTTTATAGCTATGCATTTTGCAAAGGCCTTAGGGTTATTAGACACAGCAGAGATCACGGTGACATGCGTAGACTCGCCACTAGGGAATGGGTCTTTGATTTTCTTTATACGCCGGGGTGTGGGAGTAGAGATTGGTAGCTTGATTTTACCAGCAGACATGCTAGTCTTAGAGATGCATGAACACGATGTTATTATTGGTATGGATTGGCTCGCTGCGTATAGAGCCATGATAGATTATTTCTGTGGGAGTATCATCTTTGCCATTTCGGGGCAGAAGATGTTTTTGGTGGTGATTCCTTGCCCAGAGGGAGGCTCTTCCACCCATTTGTACTACATAGAGGAGGATACCCCTAAGGAGGTTGTAATTCCCTTAGATTCGATCCTAATCATTCGTGAGTATTTCGATGTATTTCAAGAGATACCGGGCCTACCCCTCAGTCGAGAGATAGATTTCATCATAGACTTGATACCGGGTACTCGACCAATAGCACGTGCACCGTACCGTATGGCTCTAGCAGAAATGAGGGAGTTACGGGATCAGATAAAGCAGTTGTTAGGTCAGGGCTTCATTCGTAGGAGCACCTCACCTTGGGGTTCTCTAATGTTGTTTGTAAAAAAAAAAGATGGTTCACTGAGGTTATGCGTAGATTACAGGGAGCAGAACAAGGTCACGATATGGAACAAATATCCATTGCCCCGAATCGATGACTATGTTCGACCAACTGAGGGGAGCAACCTTCTTTTTAAAGATAGATTTGAGATCAGGATACCATCAGTTACGGATTAGGGAACAGGATGTGTCGAAGACTACTTTCTTGACGAGGTATGGGTCCTATGAGTTCAGAGTCATGCCATTTGGGCTGACAAATGCTCCAGCCATCTTCATAGACTTGATGAACCGAGTGTTCAGGGAGTTCTTGGATCAATTTATCATCATTTTCATAGATGACATCCTGATATATTCACACACTGAGGAGGAGCATGCCGAGCACTTGAGGCAGGTTCTTCAGACTCTATGAGAGCATCAGATTTATGCTAAGTATGAGAAGTGCGGATTTTGGCTACGGGAGGTACAGTTTTTGGGGCATGTTGTGTCGGAATTAGGAATATCGATTGACCCGAGCAAAGTGTCGGCGGTGAGGGAGTGGGGACAGCCCACGACTCCGATGGAAGTGCATAGTTTCTTAGGATTAGTCGGGTACTACAGGAGATTCATCCGAGGCTTTTCGAAGATAGCGGGTCCATTGACGAATGTGACTTGCAAGGGAATTTTGTATGTTTGGGATGATGCTTATCAATTGGCTTTTGATGAGCTGAAAGATAAGTTAACTTCGGCGCCAGTTCTTACTTTGCCCAAGCCGGGAGTAGAGTATCTGGTGTACACTGACGCTTGTTTACGGGGACTCGGAGGAGTACTTTAGCAGGAGTAAAAGGCTATAGCTTTTTCCTCCCACAAACTAAAGCCTCACGAAAGGAATTACCCCACCCATGACCTAGAGCTAGCAGCGATCATGTTTCGCTTGTTTGAAGACCATAAGTCACTGCAGTACTTGTTCACTCAGCGAGAGCTGAATATGCGTCAGTGCAGATGGTTGGAGTTTGTGAAAGACTACCAGTTCGAGATACAGTACCACCCGAGAAAGGCTAACGTGGTTGCTGATACGTTAAGCCGTAGATCGGTGGGCGATGTAGCGAACGTATGGAAAGCGAAGTGGAAAGAGTTGGGTCACCAGGATGCGGTAGCCCGTTCCTTTGTATCTATCATGATAGTCACACCAGAGATTGTTACGAGTGTAATACAGGCACAGTTAGCGGATTTGTTTTGTTAAGAACAGATTGTACGGCTTTTAGCTGAAGGTGCTGAGTCATATTCGGTAAGTTTTGATGGAGGTTTGAGGTTTAATGGGATATTGATAGTCCCAGAAGGAGAAGACTTACGTCATGTGGTGATGACACAGTCCCATGGGTCCAGATTTACGGTACATATCAGAGGGGATAAGGTGTACCAGGATATGAGACGACAGTACTAGTGGAGTGGAATGAAGAAGGACATTATCGAGTTCGTGTCCAAGTGTTCTACTTGCCAGATGGTAAAGGTAGACCACCAAAAACCGTCAGGATTACTTTAACCGTTGGAGATACCTACTTGGAAGTGGGAGAGTATTTTCATAGACTTCATTACTGGGTTGCCTACATCACAGCGGGGTCATAACTCCATATGGGTTATAGTGGATCGGTTGACCAAGGTGGCTCATTTTCTGTTAGTACGAATAGACTATACCACGGGCTAATATGCACATTTGTTCATTGCCGAGATTGTTAGGCTACATGGGCTGCCCCTGGATATTGTGTCTCATAGAGATAATAAATTTATGTCGCGCTTCTGGGAGAGCTTTCAGGAGGCCATGGGTACAGAGTTGAGATTGAGTTCATCTTATCACCCGCAGACGGATGGAAAAACAGAGCGTACCAATCAGATGTTAGAGGATATGCTACGCATGTGTGTCCTTGATTTTGGAGGAGGATGGGAACCGTATCTTCCACTGGTGGAGTTTTTCTTACAATAACTCCTATTAGTTCACGATCGGCATGGCTCCATTTGAGGCCTTGTATGGCAGGCCTTGTCATTCTCCAGCTTTTTAGCTAGAGGTAGGGGATAACAAATTGCTCGGACCTGAGGTTATTCAGGAAACTTCAGCTAGGATTGATCTCATCAGGAGTCGCATTCGGGTAGCCCAGGACATGCAGAAAAGCTACGCCAATGCAAAACAGTTTTTTCGAGAGTTTAACGGGGGGACCAAGTATTACTGTGTGTATCTCCTATGAGAGGAGTGATGAGATTTGGAAAGAAGGGGAAGTTGGCTCCGAGGTATGTGGGACCATTTCCCATTATCGAGAGAATTGGGCCAGTGGCATACAGATTGGGGTTGCTAGAGCATTTGCACTGCATTCACGATGTGTTCCACATCTCGTCATTGAGACGATATCTTCGGGATGACATGGCGCATACTCACATCGCGATAGAGGAGGTTGATTTACAGCCCGATAGCTCTTATGAGGAGAGACATATGGCCATCCTAGACCATAGCGAGAGGAAATTAAGATCGAAGGTAGTCCAACTTGTACGGGTCCAGTGGGAGCATCACAATGTGGAGGAATCCACTTGGGAGCGTGAGGCAGATATGCGTGAGAGATACCCAGATTTATTATTACCAGGTATACCTTATTTTCCTAATTTCGGAATGAAATTCCGTTATTAGGGGGGAAGTATGTAATACCTCGTATTTTTATGACTATTAAATTTGGGGATTTATTAAATTAAATTGAGATATAATTTAATATTAATCCGAAAATCATATTAAATATTTACTAACGTGATGAAAGTTAGTAATTATTGGGAATTTGTTGATTATTACTAAATGGATCAAATAATATGTATGATCGAACTTATTAAATTATCATGAATGTATAATTTGATAATTATAGAAATTCAATCGGGACGCGCCTGCATCGTGTCGGGATTAAATTATTATTATTAAGAGTGAATAAATTATAAGTGACCCGTATGGTCATTTCGAGTGCGCCAATGTGTCTGAAAGGGTCAAGATAGTCAAAATAATGTACCCAAGGGTTTAGTTTGGGTCTCGGGAGATTTTTAAGCCCAATTGACATTCCGGGAGGGTATTTTAGACATTTTACATTTTTTGGTAATTAAACTTACGAATTTCCTAAGGATAAATCAGCCTTTAGGAGTCATCTTCTAGGGTTAACAAACATAAAATCAAAGAACGACCATTAGAGAAGGGGTTGGAGAGCTTCCCAAGTAACTCAAGGCCAAGGACTCGACCATTTACACCGCCACCGTCGCTAAAGCGCAGATCGCGCGATAAGGAACACAACCATACCACTTTCGTCCACACTTCAGAAACCCAAATTCCAGGCAATTATCTATCTTGGTTTATTTTAGTTAATGTTTCAATCATATTATTCTAGGGTTGTTTAGAAAATGTTTCATGGGAGAAATTATATTTTTGGAGATTTCAAATCATATGTGTAAAGGAAGTAGACGTATTCAGGACATCTAAATCACATGTAGAGGATAAGACACGAATTTGTATAGGTTTAGAAGTAAGAAATCTAGGAAATAATTGAAAGAATGGAAACTAAAAGAAAATTAGGGTTCTTGTAGTTTATATGAATTTTACCCCATTTAATCATGATACTTGATGAATTCGGACATATTTTACGTAGAAAATCTTGATATTAGGTATATGATACTTGTAGTATTGTAAATTGGGAGTTTGGAAATCGTTAATGGAGATTAAATTTGAATTTGTAGAGGTAAACCCGTAACTAAAAAAGAGTAGGTTTCGTCATAACTTCTTAATCGATCGATCGATTAAGAACATCGATCGATCGACGATCGATCGATCGACCCCCTTACATCGATCGATCGACCCCTCCTGAAAAATTGCATAATTCTCGTCTGATGGTTTAATCCGGTTAAAATGCATAGGAACCCTTGATTATTATTGTTGGGGCATAATGGGATATAGAGAAGACGAGTAGGGTCTAGGTAGACCCCGTTGAGTGAAATTTAATGTAGGGTGAGATTTTGGGTTAACGAGGAATTATTTACGCGTATAAGAAAACAGGCATACGTTTAATAAAAAGATCGAGGCTCGTAAGGGAGTTAGACCAGAAGGTGAGTGAGTGTATGCCTACTGAAATTATACTTAGAATACTTCGAGAAAGGAGAAGTGAGTATGGCGTGAATTATAAATGAGAATAAAAATGACGAGTCCGTTTTGCGAAATAATCGAGTAAAATGTGTAAATGACGGATAATTATAATTATGAGTCGTGGGCGCACCTAATTTAGATATGTGGATATTTATATATATACGACTTTGTGATTGTGCATATATTATATATTGGTATAAAAATCATACTCGAGCTACTTGCTATCATGGGGGTTTCCGCGCTGGGACAGTCTTATCTCGATTGGGCCTTTATGGGTAATATTGACTCGTACCCTACAACATAGGATTCCTTGGTACCTGCTATCTGATTGATAGTCAGACGGTCCTAAGATACGTGAGGGTATGTGATGACCTCTTGGTAACTTGGAACTATGCATCGCCTCCAATTGTATGTGTTTTATGTTAATATAGTTCGAGAGTGATTCCAAACTAGTATTTCCCTTAGTACGATTGATACGGGGACTTGATAGCAGAGTATGCCGACACCATAGATTTTATGTGGGGTGCAGATAGTATATATATTATATGAGTGAATAATATATATATATATATATACACTTAAGTATGGGAACTTTCTACTGTGCATAAAAGTAGTTAAGTAATGAGTAAATACTCCAACTTTATTATAAGTATTTGGGAATTTTGTGACATCACTGGGTTATTTTAAATAACGTATGATATATGAGAGAGCTTAATTTTCATAAATTAATGATCTTAGCCACGGTATTTATCGAAATGAAATCTTATGGGAAAGTTAAGATAGAATAAACTTCAGAGATTACTAGTACGTAGGCGTGCACACTAGAGGAGAGGTGAGAATTTCTCAAGAGAATGTCGCTTACTAATATGGTTTTTACATTAGCCGGTAAGCTTTTTAAATACTTGCTAAACTAATTTAAAACTGTTTCACATTCGGGCTCTGACCCGTTTCCTGTTATTTATCTTGTCTTGTATATATATACGTATATATTACAGGTACCCAGCTACAGGGGTGTCATGTTTAGATTCCTTGGAACGGACGCACTACAACTTAAGTGGGAGTTGGAGGCCATTACTTAGACGACCTCATTGTTTACTTCACTCTTGTTTTTAGTTCCTATTAGTTAGGGCATGTGTTGCCCGTTTCCCTATTCAGTTGAATTTGTCAGAGATTAATGTCCTTTCATTTTCAGTATTTGGTACCCTTTGGGTTTTAACTATTGTCAGGATGGATCATTTATAGTTTTAAACTGGGTTGGTTTATTTAGATGATTTAAATTCTTGTGTGCTATTATTCATCCTTAGTATTTATGAAATCTTAAACTGTTGATTATTAAAAAGGTTTTCATAATTGGACTTAATAAAATGGAAATAAGGTTCTAAATTGTTTTGACACTTCGCTTAATTATTTAGGGTGTTAAATTAGAAATTTGATTTACGACAGTGATGCTAAGAATGAACCAACTGTCCACCTTGATCTTAATTTAATAAAGGACTGATCACTCGGTATTTAATTAGGCGGGGTGTCACAATATATTACCGCCTTTAACATGTATTTTGTTGAGACATGTATGAATTGTTTGTGAGAATATTGCATGTACTTTTGTTAAATACGTTTGTATTTTATTGTTTTAGTCTATGTTTTATTCTAATTCGCATGTATTTTATTTTTTGTACATATCATTATAGGTTAGTAATTTAAATTTTTTTTATAGATCAATATAACGGGGATGAAGATGAAGGCAAGAAAAGGAAAGAACAAAAAAAAGAGCAGTTCTGAAGATAGTTCTTCATCCAGTTCTAGTTCTAGTTCTAGTGTGGCATTGAAATCTATACATGCTGCAAAAAAGAATGACTAGTATCGATCAAATGTTGTTAGCTTTCTTCATAATTTTGGTTAAATTAAAGAGAAAATAAACAATAGGCATATTGAACTTCTTAAGAAGACTCCATTCTGGGAGCTTTTCAATGCCTTCTATATTAGGGAAGTAGTAGAAGTGGACCACAAGTAGATCGATAAAAATATTTTATCAATTATCAAGCTGTACAATAAGGAAACAAAACGCTTCCATATGAAGAGTATGATTGACATAAGGCCAATAGATTAAGTGAAATATTTGGCATACCAATGGTTGATGGGAGAAAATCAATAAAACTGAAAAAGAGATCGACTATGTCTCAAAAACCTGCATTACTTGCACGATACTTCAAAAAAAAAATAAGAAAGTTAGAAATATTGGCGGGTTTGACGAATCAGTCGAGTTGGACACAGACGAAGGCATTGCCGATTTTGTAAAACTTGCTTGTCTTCACTTCTTGACCGTGCTATTTTTCTCCAACTCAAACTTCACACTAGCAGATTTTTTTGTAAAATACATCAACATTATTGATGAGATGAATGGACATAATTGGGTATCTGTTGTGCATGAGTTTCTCATAAATTCACTTGACAAAACAACAAGTTCAAAACCTAGCACAGTAAGTGGATGTGTCATTTCCCTACTGGTGAGCAAAACAACATCCTGATATTTATAAATATACAAACCAATAATTACGTGTACTTTGTAAAAATCACGTGTACTATTAAAGTAAACGTGATATTTAAACCAATTCATGAGTGTACTTTATTAATATCAGGTGTATTTTGAAAATACACCTGATATTTTTACGTGTATTTTGAAAGTACACGTGTACTATGTTTTGTAAATATAACAAGTGTACTTTATAAACTACATGTGAACTTTATAAAGTACACATGTACTTTGTAAAAATCACGTGTACTTTCAAAATACACTTGTTATATGTTTTATAAATATAACAAGTGTACTTTATAAAGTACAAGTGAACTTATATTGAAAAAGTATACGTTTACTTTGTAAAAATCACGTGTACTTTCAAAATACACTTGTTATATTTAAAAAGTACACGTATAACTTTGCGTATATTTTGTAAAAATCACGTGTACTTTCAATTATGAATAACTAGGTAATACAATTATTAATATCATTTTGTTTTTTGCATGATCACAGTATTGGGCATGTGAGAATTTGATATCATTCCTCCTGTTGAAAAATTTAAAGATGAGATGCCAAAATTCCTGAGGTGGAAATTGTCTTCTTTGAGAGATTGGTTTGTGGTGAAGAACATCGCAGCAACAAATATGAAGGAGACTACAAATAAACCATCTTGTAAGGACAGTTCTGTACAAGGAGAATCTCAGTTTGAAGGGCCCAGTTACACTTTGAACATTTCTACAGGAAGTCCTATACATGTTGATTCATTATCAGAAAAAGTTACTAAAGATTTTAATGACAATAAGTTTTCATCAGGTTGGAATATTACCCTTAAAAACATTGGGAGTCCAAAGAAAAATAAGGGAAATGATAAACCAAAGGGAATTATTAAATCAACAGATGCTGAAATGCATGAGAAGGTTAGTTTGGAGGAATAAATTGCTGGTTTGAAAAGGGAATTGTTGGAAAAAAATAACCAACTATCTAAAGCAGCTCAAAACATTGATTGTGCACTAAAGGAGGTGGCCTCTTTAGAGGTGGAAAGTGCCAACCTTACCATTATGAATGTACAGTTGCAGGTAGATAGTAATTCACTTTTAAAAGTTCAAGACGAAATAAAGAAGTTGAAGGTGGAGAATTCCAACCTTTTGAAAGAAAAAAGTTAATAAATAAGTTGGAGGTGAAAAATGCCCAACTTGTCTTGTTAAATAATTCTTTGAAAGAAAAGCTTGACCAAGCCATGATGAATGACTCAGATAAAATTAAACAATTGGATGAGTTATTTAGATAACAAGCTGAAACATCCTGAATTTTGGAACAAAAAAATTCATATATGTCTGACAGTAATGAAAATCTCAAAAATAAGGTTGAAGATGTAGTGCAAAAATTGAGAGATGGAGATGTAGAAAGGGGACATTGTTGCTGGATCTTCAGTAGTCAGAATTGAAAAGAGTTTAACAGGTACTTTTTATTAAAATACGATTGTATCATTTTTCTATAGAGTACTAACACTAATTTTATAAACAAATTACACGCATATCACCCAAAAGTACACGTGGAATTATTTTTACATTTACTTGTATTTTAAAAAAATTCAAAAGTACCTTGGTCTTCTTTTCAAATAATGAATGTACACGTATAGTTTGATAAAATACACGCACATTTTGTTTATTATCATTGAGGTTTATGGCATGTTTAATATTTAAACATGATGTTTTCTTTTCACCAGGAAGCAGAAAATAATAATCTCAAGAAAAAGATAGAAGATTTGTCATCCTCCTTATCTAAAAAGGATGAAGAAATAAATTCAATTCAGAACTCAACGATTTTGAGAATCCATGAAAGAGTTGGCAGGAAGCCCGAGATTGATGAACACTTTGTATATTCACATCCTATTCATGGGTTGTCAAAAGGAGATGAACACAATAAGGCCTCTATTGTCACATTTAAAAGAAAAAAAAGGACAGAACAATAAAGGCCAGAATAAAAAGGGCAGAACAAATGCAACACATGAAGTGGACCTAAAAATCTACAAGTGTTTAAAACACCTTAAAGAAGAAGCCCAAAATAAATTGAAAAAAATTTGACGGAGGAGAAGGATACAGGGTAAATCTTCTAATTGTTTATTTTTGTATTGAACTGCGTATACTTTATAAAGTACATGCATCTCTTTATGAAGTACACACATTTTTGCATCTAACTTTATGCGTGTACTTTATAAAGTACATGCATATTTCATAAAGGACACACATTTTTGTATCTAACTTTATGCGTGTACTTTATTAAGTACAACAATTTCATAAAGCACATGCTTATTTTTATGAAGTACACGCATTTTTGTATTGAACTTTATGCGTGTAGTTTATAAAGTACACGCATAAAGATAAAATACGCGCATATTAATATATGATCATAAATTATATACATGTTTCAATTATTCTTCTAACATTATTTTCTGTATTTAAATTTAGCAATTGTCTCTTTACGACGGAGGATGCATTCGTTTGTGGGGACGATATTAAAGAATTGCTTAAAGGCGAAGAAAATATCGAACCAGATAATTCAATGCTTCTCCCGTTTAATGGAGATAAAAATGAAGAACAATGGGCTTCGACCTACTTACGCTTTTAACTTATATGCTTGGGTAAGGAAAATAAAACCTAAAGTATTTTCTATCATTTTAAAATATATATTATCATACTTATCTTACTAACAAATCTATTACTTTTAACAGGAGTCTGTTCAAAAAATGATCATGAAATGCAGAAAGAACAAATAGAAAAACATAGTATACAATTTTTTGGAATTTCTGATATTCTTTTCATTCCCATGAGACATTCAATTGGAGATAATGCAGCCCATTTTACATTGTTAGTTATCTATAAATAAATAAATAAAGTTGTCCATATGGACTCTCTCCGCTCGTTGGAAATAAATCAATCCTTATTATACTACAATGAGGCCAATAAAATGGTTACACCATAAACTTATTTACATTACATGCACTTTGTATTTTATATACTCATGGGTTTTCCTCTTAAAAGTTTTCTATTTTTAAACGAAAGTTATAAAAATTGAAGGACCAAGCACCACAAATAAGTCAAAAAGGTACAAAAATAAGATCCTTTGAAGGGATGGAATTGGAAGATGCACTATCCAATGAAGAAAAAATAATAATAGACTGGCTCTTGATTCATGATGTAAATTTTGAACTACTCAAAGATAATCAATGCGCAAGACAAAATAATAGGTAAAATCAAACAATCTTGAATAAATACAGGCATAATTCATCAAGTTACATTTCAACAAATTTCATTTGCATTATGCTAACTGATGTATTTATTTTATTTTAATTTCAGTGTTGACTGTGGGGTGTATTGTATATACTAAATGGAACAAATTGCCAAAGAAAATACTCTCAAAACATCATTTAAAGATGACGAAATTCTCCAATAAAGAGAAAATATAGCTAATGATTTTTTTTCCACGATTGTTAGTAGGAGGAAATCGTAAAGTTTTTTCTGTATATATATATATATATATATATATATTTATTCAATGTAGTTCCATATAATTTTTAGTATATTAAGTGTAAACAGAATGTCATGTGTACATAGTAATGAAATGCGTGTACTTTACAACAAATCCAAAAGTACACGCATGACAACACAAAGCACACGTGAATACATGCGTGTACTTTGGGAATTACGTGTGTACTTTGAAGTCTGTTTTTTATTTACATTAAAATCCCAAAGCACACGCAATAGATTAAACAATACACATGAATTTATAATGACATATATCAGTACACATAGATTCTATGATGAACTCTGAAAATGGTGCCGCTGGCGCAGAGCAATAAACACGTAGGCTATACAAGAGAATTAATATATTTATAGTGATAGGTTACACAAATCTAAATTATAAACGTATTATGATTGTTTCATTTGACAATAACAAAGAAAGAATCACAAAGTACACGCAATGAGGCCAAATATTATACGTGTACTTTACAATAAAATACTTTGTATAAAGTTTTTTTTTAAAAAAAATCATAACAGATGATTATAATTTTTTTCTGTATATATTTTTTTTTATTCAATGTAGTTCCATATAATTTCTAGTAAAAAAATTATGCCCCTGGCGCAGACCATTCAACACGTAGGAATAAAACTACTGTATATACTTATTCAACAAGACACAATAACCAAAAATAATTTATTAAGCTCAACTACTCACTATCCCAAATACTTATGATCAAAGAAATAAATAGCTTTAACTTTTCCTATAAAAGAGTAATATTTTTTCATTTCTTAATAGGGTAAAGATTACATCATGAGTATTCGAGCAGAAAAGTTGCGAGCTACTCTTGAGAAAGATGAAAGAAATAAAAAAAAAAGGGAAGTTGAGGAAAATCTTTCCTCATATAAAACTGCCTTTAAGCAGTTTCAAACATATGTGAGGGAAGGCTACTCTGGACTTCCAACCAATCCCATAGATTTATTTGATGTGGATGAGGGCCCTTCTCAAACACATGAAGACCTCATGTCTTTCTATACACAAGAAGTTCCATTGAAAATTGCCAAGTTGAAGGAGAAGAAGGTGCACCATGAAGTCCTTGTAGCTATCATAGAAGAAGAAATTCGAGTATGCTCGAATTTAATTGACTCTCTTCCTGACACCATAGATGCCTTTAACAACTTTCCCTAATAGAAGCCTTCTTTATTTTTTTCAACTTTTGTTATGTGAAAAAATTGTACATTATTTTTTTGTTTTAATAAAAAATTTATTTCTTTCATGCATGTATTGTCACTTATATCATACACCAAAACCTACATAATATATTGCTGTCTCGAACCATGACATAGCGTAAACATGTAAAGTATACGAAAATATGGTAAAGTACACGTGAACATTAGAAAAAATGATCACATGTATTTTACTAAAAATGCATGTACTTTGCTGAACTGCTACACACACATAAAAAAAACTAACCACATTGTATTGCCAAAAATGTAAACATTAATATTACATTCATTTATTGTAAAAAAAATTAGTATGTCAAAATATGATTGTATTGACAAAATATGATTCTATCTATTCTAAATTATAATACATGCAAGTTTTTATAAAGTACACACACAAGGTATTGTCCCAAGCCATTATTTAAATGTGTGTACTTTATATATTACACGTGTACTTTATAAAAGTACACACATAATAGATAGAGTACACGCATATTGAAATACTCGTAAATTAATGCCGCTGGTGCGGACCATAATACAGATAGAAATTTAAGAATATGAGTGACCTAAGTGTTTTTTATAAAGTACAAGCACACTGTAATGTCCAAAACTATTTTCTAAATAGTACACGCATTTATATACGTGTACTTTATAAAATTACTTGTAGAATACATAAAGTACACGTATATTGAATTAGATTTTGGTTATATCAATATGCGTGTACTTTATAAAAACATGCATGTACTCTATGTAGATTCCATTCCAAAATAAATAATACAGAAATGAACACTCAACAATAAAATTACAATAATTTATTCAAATGTGAATGTTCATTGATTTTATTTAAAACTAATGTTACAATGAATGAGTTGAAGAATATTAAGAGGAATCAAATTGGTTCTTTATACGTGGATCTAGAATGACTTGTTTTACTACACCTAAAGCAAGTTACTTCTCTTATTATGACCTCTCCAACCTATTTTATTCTCTTATTTCTTGGCCTCCCTGTCGGTCTCTTTGTTAATGGAGGAAGGATTACTGAATTTTTAGGTAATGGAATCTTTACGGACATCAAATCAGGATGACGAATTATAGGTGATGAGTATGATTTCTTGTTGAAAAAAAACTTATAATAATCCTTAATGTGATCATAAATACTTCCACCTATCTTCTTTACGACAGAAACAACATGAGAACATGAAAAACATCGTAGTTGCCAACTCTTACAAGAGCAAATTATTTTTTCTAAGTCAACCATGGCTCGCACATTTGCATGAACTTCGAATACATGTGTACTTGAGTGGCTAATATTCTAATATCTCCCTTTATTCCAATTTTCAGTCAGTAATTTATCAAAATGAGGACGCAACTCATTTGACCATGTTTCTGATTCAACAAGTTTGATTGCATTGAAATTCATAATTTTGATCCTCATTTTATCCATCATATTAATTAACGGTAAATTCCTTTCCTCTTGGACCCAAGAGTTGAATGATTCCGCAACACTTTATGCCATGTCACCATAACGTTTATGTAATAACCCTTATTTTTGAGTAATTATTTTTATATAAATTTTCCATGTGAGGTAATTATATAAAATAATAGAAGTTGGAGTAAATATTATTTTAAGTGATTTAAGAGATAATATTTACTAAGTTTTTCATATTTAGTTTTAAGCTAATGTAAATAGCATCATGTTATGTTTTATTGCGTCATTGTGCTTTAAGCGACATTTATGGTTTAAAATGATGTTGGATCATGAAATCATTTATGTTATTCCGGATGCAAATTTAGAGGGCGCGGTTAGTTCTGAAATGATCGAGATAGTCAAAATAAGTGCCATGTTGTAATTTTTGGGTTCTGGGCACTTTTGACAGGTTATGGCTTAATTATGTAGTTACGAGTCATTTTAAATGGTGTAACAACATTTAAAGATGGAATTTAGTGTTAAATAAACGTTTAAGTCTTCCACCACCACCACCCCCCCCCCCCCCCCCCTTTTAATTCTCAAATGTATGTTCCTAGACCTTGAGAGAAAGAGAATTGTGGAGAAAAGAAGAGAAAAGGAAGAGAGATGAAGAGATTGAGCTTGATTTTGTATCTACAGGAATAGAATCTGAGATTTCAGCCTTAAGGAAAGTTTTTAACTTGCAAGTATATCATTTTATGTGGATAAATTGTAGTGATAGTTGTGTATTTGGAAAAATTGAACAAATAGTAGGTTTTGATGAATTTTAGTGTTTAACCCTTAGATTTTGTTGTTTAGATGATTTAAGTTGGGTATATTGGTTTGTTGTTGTGTAAAAGTGTTGTGGTAATATTGTTGGTTGATGAGAATGAAGGAAGTGTAAGAGAATGGGGTTTAGGTTTTGGGTTTGGTATTTAAGAAGAAGGTTTAGTTGTGGGTTTGGTAAGCGCGGTCGACCGCGGTCCAAAGCCCGGTCGACCGGGCGTAAAAGGAAAAGCCTAATGCTTTTCTCAATAGGCATATTTTGAAAACGCGGTCGACCACGGTCCAATGACCGGTCGATCGGGCCCTCAGATTTGAGCTCACTGCATTTCTTAGTAGACAAAACCTCATAGGCGCGGTTGACCGGGGGTCATGGGCCGGTCGATCGGTCCCCTATTTTTCACCCGAAATCCTTAGTTTTCTCTAGCTTCTTCCTTTTAAGGTATAAACCTAGGAACCTTCTTGAATGAAGTAAAACTAGAGTATTAGAGCCTAGTATTAAGATATTCAGGAACCTAGGTTAGAATCGATAGTTAGGCCTTAGATCGGGAATTAATTTAATTAGTTGTTAGAGGTAGGAAGGGTTCTTTTTACATAATGAGCTAGTCTAGGTCTAGGGGGAAATAGAGTGATGAAATTGTGGATATTTAGAAGTGGGTTGTATTAATATTATGCATAATGGTTCGAAGGATTATCGAAATTCATGGAGACTATTATGGAAATAATTAAACGTGGAGGTTATTAATTATGTTATTAAACGCTTATGGTTCCGGATAAAACGTAATGCACATTTTAATTTGGCATATTTTGTGAATGATGAATTGCATATACATACCTCTCTAAATGTTATTATAAGGGAAGTTATGGGCATGAGGTGAAGTCTCCTGGCTAGTGAATGCAGGGTGAATATAGTCCTCGGCCATAGGACCGGTTGTTATATATTGTGTTGTTATTTTTCGAAGTGAGGTAATTTCGGGTATGGTTATGACTCACTGTCAAAGGTATATGGCCGCTTCCCAACGTCATGCGATTTAGGATGCTTAGGTTGTCTTGGTGATAGGCCCTGGAAGATGATAGCTATTTAGGGGCTCATCCAGTGGGGTGACTCCCTGAAGGATGGTCTTATAATCGTTATATGTTGTGATTATAACTATTCTTATGAAAGTGATATTTTATAAATGGTGAAGAATTTTATGAAATAAATTGTTTTGGGAATAAGTTTCCTAATGAGGAATAGACATGTAAAGTCATAATAAGTAAACCTGAAATGGAATCTTATGATGTGAAATCGAGTTACATTCTCATGCATAAATGGATATTCATCATTGTAATTGTTATTGCGTTAGGTTGTGCATTTAGATTGAGAGGTGACGGTTATTATTATTATTTGTGAAGAGCGAGATAAGCTTAATCATTATGACTTGATATTCATAACTGTCATGCATTTTATTCACATGGTTATCGTATAAACTTGGGCCCTGACCCATTTATATCTCTTGTTTTTACATGAATTCTCTTCACGCTCAGGTGCTCCGCCGCAAGGACGCCCGTAATGACCCTCCCATCCAAGTGTCATGGAGCTATAACATTTTGTGGATGTTGTAGGATGCTTGACATAGACGCTTCTATCTTTTTTTGTACTCTAGCTATGATCAGTCTTCACATACGGTCGTGTTGTCCAAGTTTTGTACTTGTTTAATATGTTGTGATATTCATTTTAATACTCGGTGTAACCTGCTTGTAATGGTCTGTAAACCGACATCTTATTCGGTTATTATTTTTGTGTATGATCGTTGTATAGTTACTTGTTTGTATTTATATCCACCTTCTTGCAAATTGGATTGTCTAAATGATTTTCTTTAAACTTACAAAATGATTTTGACATCCGTTTTCTAAAATAATTGGTGGTTATCTCGTTTTATTTATCTTCACGATAGTGATGCTAAGAATGGACCATATATGATTCCTGTATTTATTGGAGTATCGGGCTGGACACCTCTTATTTTAATAAGCGGGGTGTCACAGCTTACCGGTAAAATATGCACAAGACCAATTCTCCGGAGGCAAATTATCAAGAAAATCAGCGATAAAAACTCCACCTTCCTTCTTCAGGGCATTAATGTTCTTCTGAAATTCATCAACTGTTACAACATATGCACAACGCATGAAATATTGAACGAGCTTCTTTCGAAAGTTTGCAGTACCCCGTATTTTCTTCTTTATATTTCCCTATAGATGATGTATATAGTAGCAATGTGCAGATATTTGAAAAACCGTAGAAACACCTTCAATAAAACCATTGTTTCGATCAGATATGAATGTGATGTTCCAATCTTGATGAGTTATTACATCACGCAAATTAATGAGAAACCACATCCAATTATCCTCCGTCTCTGAATCAATAACTGCATATGCAAGAGGATAAAAGGCCTGAAATTATAATGACATATATCAGTACACACAGATTCTATGATGAACTCTGAAAATGGTGCCGCTGGCGCGGACCAATAGACATGTAGGTTATACAAGAGAATAAATATATTTATAGTGATAGGTTACACAAATGTAAATTATAAACATATTATGATTGTTTCATTTGATAATAACAAAGAAAGAATCACAAAGTACACACAAAACATTACAATGCAAACATTAAGTGTAAACAGGATGTCACGTGTACATAGTAATGAAATGCGAATACTTTACAATAAATCCCAAAGTACACGCATGGCATCACAAAGTACATGTGAATATATGCGCGTACTTTGGGAATTACGCGTGTCCTTTGAGGTTTATTTATTTATTTGCATTAGAATCCCAAAGTACACGCAATAGATAAAATAATACACGTGAATTTATAATGACATATATCAATACACAGATTCTATGATGAACTCTGAAAATAGTTCCGCTAGCACGAACCAATAAACACGTAGGCTATACAAGAGAATAAATATATTTGTAGTGATAGGTTACACAAATGTAAATTATAAACATATTATGATTGTTTCATTTGACAATAACAAAGAAAAAATCATAAAATACACGCAAAATATAACAATGTAAACATTAAGTGTAAACAGAATGTCACGTGTACATAATAATGAAATGCGTGTACTTTACAAGAAATCCAAAAGTACACGCATGACATCACAGAGTACACGTAACATAGAATATAAATTCACGTGTACTGTTTTATCTATTGCGTGTACTTTGGGATTCTAATGCAAATAACAAAAACATACCTCAAAGTATACGCGTAATTCCCAAAGTATATGCATATATTCACGTGTACTTTGTGATGTCATGCGTGTACTACATTTTTTGTCGAAAGAACATACAAAGGATTACAAAATAAAGGCATAATATTGTCAAGTAAACTTCAATGCTTCACATTTACCATTGTTCCCATTCCGTGCAGTTGCCGACAAAATCGTTCACCATTAACAAACAAAACAGGCCTGCACTACTGAAATTCATTAATGGATCCTGCAAACATTACAAAAATTCTTTTGAATAATTTTCTCTCCGATTTGACGTCAAGAATGCAATGTGATCCTGGATTATACTGTGATAAAAGTTCCCTATAATCATTGATTAATGTATACGAAACATTTTCATCACCATGCAACTCAGCAGTTGCCATATCTTTACCACGCCATGCATGATGATGACCTATATCAAGACCGTAGTTCTTCTTCATATCTCTAACTACATAAATTGATCTCAGGCAATGGTTTATCCCTTAACTCATTAGCAAGTAATATAGAAACTAATTTGGAGTCCATCATTTTACTTAATGGACTACGATATACACCCCTAGAAGTATGCTCATTGTTCAGACTTCTTATATAAAAGTAACCATTTAATGTTGATAATGAAGCATGAACTCGCCATAGGAAATTCTCAGTATTCCTTTTAAAACACTCTGATGTCACCAGATTTTTATCATTATTCAAATATATATACTTGAAACCACCTCAATAGCATACTTTCGCAATTTATCACGAAACTCAACCACACCTCCTTTGAAACACTACTCTTCATGACAAGTATATGTATTCTAATTATTGGAGAGATAAACTTTTGACGTACTCGGCTCCATACCTCTAATATTAACATCATTTTCAACACCACCACTAATATCAATCGCAGTGGATGATGATATATAGTCTACCGTTTCTCTACTTGTACCACTGCATTCAATCCTCTCACAACTTGTATAACTATGGTCAACCCGATCACAAATTCTATACGTGCATTCGACCCGTTCATGAATTGTACTAGTGGCAAAAGTTGTTGAATTAAAGATATATCCAAATAGAATCAGCATTGAGAATCACTTAAGACCGCAACATACAGCGAACATCTTTATCACAAAGCAACATGAATCGACTTTCATCACCAAAGTCGTATTTTAATGAAAAAGATCCATCTTTCAAATCCATAAACCTACTACGTAACTCATTGTATATGAAATCCAATGAGCTGTCTTCAAAATTTTCAATGCAAGCCATATTATCCAAATAACAACACCTAGCAATCCGACAACTTTCCATTATATCCTGCATTATATTAAAACGGAAAAATGGTTTTGTTATAGTTCAATTTTAATTAATGCCGCTGGCACGAACCAACAAACACATGGCCAACAAAGACATGACTATTCTATTAAACATGGCTCGACACTAACAAAGTAAATGCACATCAACATTATGAAGAATTAATGTAAAAAAACAAAATGAAAATTAATCAATAGACAATCACGTGTACATTAGATCAAATTTCGTACACTTTATTGCTATTTTCTGCTCGGGTATATACAAAGTATTTGACTATCGTAAAACATCAAAATTGGTTAATGTTGCTGACGGGGACCAATAAACACATGTCCATCTAACACATGACAAGTCTATTATGTAATGAGTCAAAAGTAACAAAGTAAATACACATTAACATTATTCCAAATTAATGTCAAAAGAAAAAAATCAGAAATAATCAAGTCCAAAATTCATGTATACTTTACACCAAATTGCGTGTACTTTACTGCAATGATCATTTGAGGTATATGCATGAACAACTTGTATATACATAAAGTACACACACACATGAACACATAATCAAAATATATAAATACACAACCTGTTGCGAAATCAAAACACAAAGTCAAAATATATTCATATAAAATTAAAATACAATTATAAAAACGCACAACCAAATCATTCATTCAATGTTCGAGTTAATTCATCACATGATTTACACAATTACAATGATTTGATTAAATGAAACAAACACATCAAGCTATTTTAATTAATCAACATTCAAAATATTTCTTCATAACAAGTATAAACATACAAATGATTGAATAAATGCAAAGAAAAATCTAGGTTAAACAAAACGCAAATGATTGATTTCTTCGAATAAATTGAGAACTTTTTCTTTGATAGAACAAGACTTGTTGAACAGAAGTGAAAAGAAATCATAAGATCCTAAGTTAATTGAGAGAGCAAACCTGTCTGACAGAAGCGGAATGAAGAAAGAGAAGGACGTGCTTATTGAAAATGATGCCAATCGCTGATTAGGTAAATGAAACAACATGAATGAAATGTCAGAAAAAGTATTTATATGGACCTAATCGTTTAAAATTTGTTTTACTCAGTTAAAATGTCCAAAATGTCCGGTCAAGGGACTAGACCGTAAAAACCTAAACTTTTTACTACTTTTAAAGTTTATCAATTATAAAGACTATTCCGGGAATTTTTATAGGATTCATGGGTTCATCTAAAGATACCCATTAAAAATGTAGTAAAGCGAAATAAAAAGAGAAAATTATATTTAAGTCCCATTTGTCAGGTCAATATACATATAAGCCCTATTGACTTTTTAACAACCATATAAGTCTTATTCCAACTTTGTAGGGAATTTTTTTACAATTTTACCCTTTTTAAAACCAATCATCTGTAATTTCCTTTAAGAAGTTACATAAGTGTTTGAACTTTTTTTTTAATTTTAAAATGATCATAACTTTTGATTCACAAATCCATTTTTTGCAAAATTACTATTTTTGAAATCTACTCGACGAGATCTATCAAACAAGATCCATGAAGCCTATAAAATTTCAAAGAAAAAAATTACAAAAATAGTAAACTTTACTGTGACATTTTCACAAACAGACAATAACAATTACTGTGGTAATATTACGCAGTATATATATATATATATATATATATATATATATATATATATATATATATATATATATATATATATATATATATATATATCCGGTGGATCCAAACCCTCTTTTCCCAAAATTACGTTAGATTTAAAGGTCCGCGCTAGCGGCATCCAATCCTTACCCCCATTGTTAGAGATTCAACGACCTTCATCAGATCTCCGATTTGGGGTGGGTAGGGGTGGCATGTGGTGTCGCTCGCGCGGACCTTTGAAAATAAGAGACTTTTGAATAAATGGGTTTTGAATCCACCGGAGTGGCATGGGGTGCCGCTCGCGCGGACCTTTGAAAATAAGAGACTATTGGATAAATGAGATTTGGATCCTTCGGAGCGCCGATTTGGGGTGAGTAGGGGTGTCATTAGGTGCCGGTGGCACAGACCTTTAAAAATAGGAACATATATATATATATATTGTGTAATGTGATAATACAGTAAATGTTATTGTTTGTGGAAATGTCACAAATATTAAATTTTACTGTATACACCAGAAAATGAAATAGTTTTATATCTTTGACATTTTCACAAATAATAACACTTACTGTGTTAATATATTTATGAAATAGTTATATATATATATATATAACATTTTCACAAACAGTAACATTTACTGAGTTAATATTACACAATATATATATATATATATATACGGTAGATCAAAATCTCTTTTTTTCGAAACTATCATATTTTTAAAGGTTTGCGCTAGCGACATTCAATACCCACCACTACCCACCCCCATTGTCGGAGCTTCAATGATCTTCATCAGAGCTACGATTTGGGGTGGGTAGTAGTGGCATAGAGTGCCGCTGCCGCGGACCTCTGAAATTAAGATAATATTAGATGAATGGGGTTTGGATCCACCAGAGCTCTGGTTTGGGGTGAGTATGGGTGGTATTGAATTAGGTTTATATCTGTAACATTTTCACAAACATTAACATTTACTGTGTTCATATAACACAATATAAATATATATATATATATACACACGGTGTATCCAAACCTTTTTTTCTGATATTATCTTATTTTTAACGGTCCGCGCTAGCGGTATCCAATCCCCACCACCACCCACTCCCATTGTCGGAGCTCTAACAACCTTCATCAGAGCTCAGATTTGAGGTGGCATGGGATGCCGATGTAATATTTTCACAAACAGTAACTGACACACCCCAACCCAGTTACTTATAATTAAGTTTGAAAGTCAAAGTGAGTCAAATCATAATTACCTTAACCAAACCATAAACACCATTATCATTTTTTCAATTATTAACATGAGTCAAAAAAACTAAAAGCCTTTTTAAATTTTAAGGTAATTATGCTTATTCAAACTTACTGAAAAGATAAATAGGCTTAAATTACCCCATTTACGTTTGACCAAATCATGGTTTTATAAATCCATTGCTAACCCCACCGACCTCCTAGATTTGGCAGTGATATCACAACACCTGAAAAACACAAACATAGGAACCATGAGCAAAATAACTCAGCAAATGCAACACTACTACACTATTGTATAAAATTAAATGCAATAAATCATATCCTTGTGATGATATATGCATACTTATTCGGCCCATTCATAAAGTATTACCAATCATACACTACACCAAATCTGCCCATTTGTCAAGGTCATTGACCTTGACAAATCCAACTTATCAAGGTCAATGACCGTGACATTTCGAGGCGAGACAACGTTTTTTGTCACGGTCGTGTCAAGGTCAGTGACCGTGACACGTTTGTCACGGTTTATAACCGTGACAAAGCCGTGATCCCTCTTGCCCAGAATTGTCACGGTCATTGACCGTGACACGTCCTTGACAACTTTTTGTCACGGACTTGTCACGGTCATTGACCGTGACAATTCTGAGCAGAATTTAAAAAAAATCTGCTGGGCAGTATGGCCACTGCCACTGCCCAGCAGTATATTTGTACCTGTTATAGCAACGTTGTACCTGTTCCAAACATCATATATCCAACACAAACTAAAGATAATGCAAATATATATTCATGATGATATAATCCAAATATTCAAAGTAAAAATAATATACATGATGATATAATCTAAATATAATTAAAATGGACAAACTTAAAAATAATGTTACTACATGTCTTGGATAAAACTGAGGAGGTGAGTAGGCCACACGACATACGAATTGACGCACCCACTAATATACGTCGTGCCGCATTGTTCGCGCAACCACAATAGGGAGTTCTCCTTCCCGGGTATGACATGCGTGACGAGCACCCTGGACTCCATCTCTTGAAGCACACGTCCATGGACTATTCCACCCTCGACGATATTCGGGTCCCTCAACCCCCGCCCTATCCGCTGGCCATCAAATACGTCCAATATGAACACGCTCGGCCAACCAAGTGTCGACAATGGTCTGTTGAAGGGCGGCAAATAGGGAAGTGGATCATCGAAGTACGAACGTGTCGGTGATGAAGGAGCGAGGTCCACATCCTCGTCATCCTGCGCCTCATCCTCCCGCACCTCCTCCTCCACCGCCTTCTCCTTCTCCTTCCCTTTCCCTTTCCCTTTACGGTCTCCACCCAATGTACGCTTCATGAATGCGTACATATCTTGGACTGTCGCCTCCAAACGGGACAACTTCGCGTCGTGTGAATCCACCGTTCGAGCCAACCCGGTGCCGCTCGTCTCCAATCCGATGATCCTAGATTTGGCCACCCGCGAGCTCACTCCCCTTGTCCTCCCCTTGCGATCAGAGCCAAGCAATTGGCTGAGTGCGTTTGTGGACAAAGATGCCTTATCGGCATCAGACTGCGACTCATGCACTTCCTTAAGCTTTGCCTGAAACGACAAAAAGCACATGATTAGTAAAATAAGTAAACTAAAAAATTATAACGTAATTAACAATAATTAAACTGTCGGATTACTTACAATCGTGGCCGCGACGCTCGGGGACACCTCCTTATCCTTCCCCTTCTTCGTCCGAAGAGCCACATAAGTATCGAGCCTATGTGGCTTACCCCCTGGCCCACTCCCTACCCCCTGAAATAAAATAAAGTAAAGTAAAATTAGTATCGGCCCCGCAAAGTAAAATAATATCCAATAATATATTTCTGTAGTTATAGATAAATTAAATCTTACCTGCATCCTATGCTCCACCTCAGCGTAAGAGGTCCGGCCGGAGTAGTGCACGTCCGTCTTTTTAGCCCGATTTTCCCTCCCCGATTGGCGAGATGCCAATTGTCGATCCTCGATCTCATTGTCAATGAACTTTTTCCATTGTGCCAATGAGATCGGCTCCTTGGGCGGGACGGATCCGCGCCATTGTAAAATGGACTCTCGTGTTTTTCCAAAGTACCGTGTCCGCATATTTTTCTTCCACGTCTTGTGTTGCTCCCTCAACTGCTCCAAGACGGAATCGCGTAGCTTTGGATCCAAGTTGAATTGTTCCTGTCCAACAAATACAATGTTAGTTGCGAATAAATATAAATATAAATATAAATATAAATATAAATATAAATATAAATATAAATATAAATATAAATATGAAATTGAAATTGAAATTGAAATTGAAATTGAAATTGAAATTGAAATTGAAATTGAAATATTCAAATAAATATTACATGTAGTGCCGCCCAAACAGCTAACTTGAGCTCATATGGCACCTCCTTCCAACTCATAAACCCCGGGCCGATGACCGTCTTTAGCAGCTCGAGGGATCTCGCTAATAGCTCCGACTTGTTCTCGACGGTAATCCCAAATTTTCCATATTTGGGGAGCCTAGGGGCGGAGGAGCCCTCGTCGCCTCCGCTACCACCGAACCCAGACGATATCATCATAAACAGCATCATCATCTTCGCCTTAACATCTGAAGGAGACATTTTTGCTGTAAAAAAAATGTTATTAGTACAGATAAAAAAAATGTTAATAGTACAATTATCTAGGGTTAAAAAATTATCTAGGGTTTTACCTAATTGAATTAATTTCATGAATAAAATTATTATCAATTTAAATGAAAATATCAATTATTATCCAATATTTTTGAATGAAATATTTATTTCGAATGAAAATTTCAATTATTATCCAATATTTATATTTTTCTTTTTCTATCTAATAATTTTCAACGTAAGAGCACAGTACATAACGTATGTGTAAGTTCCGTCAATACCATTTCGTTTCAATTTTGTAATATTATGTTATTTCCAAATATTTTAAAAGTTATTAAATGGGTGCCCCACCCCCACCCCCTGCCCCCCTCCCCCCGCCACACACACATGCACACCTACGCACACACACACACACACACACACCCCACCCCCACCCCCATCCACCCCACCCCCACCCCCTCCCCCCACCACGACCGTGACAACTACATATATTGTTTATCAATAAAATTATGACATGAGATAATTATAATTGGAGCATAAATTTCATTATCATAAAGGGATAAATCCAACCAAGTACAGAGATTCTACAAATTAAAGTGAGAATTAAATTTAAGACTTTCTAACAACATGCGTGTATATGGATTCTAACTAATGATATTCCTAAAAACATACAATTGGCAACATTTTGTGAATTTACTAAACTTTATATAATATAATCAAATTCTGTTAAAAAATTATCTAGGGTTTTACCTAATTGAATTAATTTCATGAATAAAATTATTATCAATTTAAATGAAAATATCAATTATTATCCAATATTTTTGAATGAAATATTTATTTTGAATGAAAATTTCAATTATTATCCAACTATTATCAATTATTTATTTTGAATGTATATAATATCCATAAATATAAATGTAAATAATATTCAAAACCCCACCCACCCCCACCCCCACCCCCTCCCGATGTTTATTATCCAATTATTATCCAACTATTATCAATTATTTATAAAATTGATGTCTACTTTTAGTGTTGTGTATATATGTTAGTTGATGTCATTATATTTTTAGCCTAATTAGATTCTAAGGTTATCTCAATTTATATTTTTCTTTTTCTATCTAATAATTTTCAACGTAAGAGCACAGTACATAACGTATGTGTAAGTTCCGTCAATACCATTTCGTTTCAATTTTGTAATATTATGTTTTTTCCAAATATTTTAAAAGTTATTAAATGGGTGCCCCACCCCCACCCCCTGCCCCCCTCCCCCCGCCACACACACACGCACACCTACGCACCTACGCACACACACACACACCCCACCCCCTGCCCCCCTCCACCACCCCCTCCCCCACCACACACCACCACACACACACACACACACCCCACCCCACCCACCCCCTGCCCCCCTCCACCACCACACACCACCACACACACACACACACACCACCCCACCCCCTGCCCCCTCCACCACCCCACCCCCTGCCCCACCCCCCACACATGCACACACACGCACATATATACATACATACACACATATATATACACACAAACATATATATAAATGGAAGAGAGAGAGAGAGAGGGAAAATTAAATCTGAAAGTAGAGAGAGAGAGAGAGAGCAGCGTCGAGAGAGAGAGACAGGGAGGGAACGGCGCGGGAGGGAAAAAAGAAGGGGGAAAGGGTTTTTGCTGTTAACATTGTCACGGTCGTGTCAAGGTCATTGACCGTGACAATTATTTAAAGAATTGTCACGGTCAATGACCGTGACAAGTCCGTGACAAGTAAATTTATCACGGTCTTGTCACGGTCGTGTCAAGGTCAATGACCGTGACAAAAAATGCGTGTTTTTTGTCACGGTCAATGACCTTGACAAGGCTGGCCGGCTGAA
The DNA here is from genome assembly GCA_949130495.1 of Sambucus nigra. Classification (NCBI taxonomy): domain Eukaryota; kingdom Viridiplantae; phylum Streptophyta; class Magnoliopsida; order Dipsacales; family Adoxaceae; genus Sambucus; species Sambucus nigra. The sequence continues at coordinate 347,905,563 of OX422217.1, forward strand.
AGGTGATAATTTGACCATTTTGGTGTAGTGATATACTTATTCTGCTCATTCATAAAGTATTACCGATCATATACTTATTCGGCTCATTCATACAGAAGGACCAATTATATACTTATCCGGCTCATTCATAAAGAATGACCAACTTATCCGAATCATGATTCACATATCATGTCTGCAATAGATAATTCTCTCCCATTCCTGGTCGAGGAGTAACCCCTTGTCTTTAATAGACAAATCTCCCCCATTCCGGGTCGAGGAGTAACCTCCCATTTCAGTAAAGCGAAATGAACAAATTCATATTCAATATTATTTTGATCATATCCGTAACCATGTATAATACATCTTACCAATAAGTAATATTCAGATCATATCCATAACCATGTATAGTACATCTTACCAGTGAGTGGTATTCATATCGCATCCATAACCATGTGTAATACATCTTACCCGTGAATGATATTCAAATCATCTCCATAACCATGTACAATACATCTCTTTCGAGTGAGTACACTCACCTTGGCCACTTCATGTGTTTTTCCCGTGCCTTTGCCTAACACTTGTTCCACCAGTTCTTCTTCCCTTTCACATATAAATTCTTACAATATTAGTATCACCATAAGGATATTAACAATCCAAATAATAACTTAAACTTAACCCAATTCATAAGCATCATATAATCCCATTCAAATCATATATCGTAAATGAAGTCCAATCTAACTTCATGGTAAGATATTTACCATACCCAAATCATAGGCCAGATTTATTTTAATTTCCTCTTAGTAGTTTTATCCTTAACATATTGGGATCCAAATCCAAAATACGGAATATCATTTCAAGTTTCCTAGAGCAAGATATTCCCATTTCTTTGCTACATAGCAAATCTGCCCTATAGGCTCCTTTACCGTTCAGTTAACTTCCAGGAATTTTCATAATTTTTATGTATCATAAATTTATATGAAATTGCACCCAACATCAATAAAATTATTGAAAAATACAAATTTAAAGTTTCATAATTTTTAAGGTTCATTTACTATGTCAAGCAAAATATCGAACACATGGTGTGCATACTTACACTTTTGGGACAGATTTTATACCTGAACTTCAAACTATCACCAAAGATTCATTTCTTGGTATTTTCACATAATTTTCGGATATGTTATACATATATGAGTCTATTTTCATTTTCAACTAGAATTATTCAATTCCAATAAATAAATAAAAAGATATAGAAGTTTGAATACAGAAGGGTTCTAAACAAGGCCATATAAATGATTTACACCTTCGACTTTCTTTAAACGTGTATCCATCCATGCATACCCACAAAGGCATGAAAGTTTAATAAACAATTGATGATTTATATCCTTTCAATCAGTAATATCAACAAAAGAAATAAGATTTATGGATAGAATTACCTAAGGAACGTTTACGTAATTTTCTAAGAATTTTTCTCCAACTTCTCCTCGTCCTTCTCTTCTGAAGCCTTTCGGTTCTCTCTCTTCAGGCCAAACTCTTTAATGGCTACATTTGACTGAAGGATAAGGTTATTTAAGAGTGTCTAAGTCAGCCAATCTTGCACCCACCTTCCAACCAATCAATTTAAGATATTTGTTGTACATAAAGGGCAAAATACCATTTAAACAGATGGACAGATTTGCCCCTGTTTCGTAATTTCATCATAACTCCTTACTCGGGCATCTATTTTACACACCGTTTGTTGTGTTGCAAACTTAACTCATATATCTACAACTATGTAGTTTTTACCTCAAGTCAATTATTATATTATAAGGGTCAAAACTAGTCTCTAACTTGAACATTCCTACCGAAAACTTCAAAAATTTGTGTTTGTAACCAATTCGATGCCTCATGAGTTTTGAAGGTAAGATTAGACTAAACATAATAACTTAATATTATATAAACCAATAACACATTATCCCCATCCCATAATATAAGCATGATTTAAACATAATATATCATAATTATATCGAGGTTGTCAGAGTAACATTTATTATTTGTGAAAATATTACAGATATAAACCTAAACCAATGCTACTCCTACTCACCCCAAATCGGAGCTCCGGTGGATTCAAATCCCATTTATCCAATATTCTCTTATTTTCTAAGGTCCGCGCCAACGGCACCCCATGTCACCCCCATTATCGAAGTTACAACAACATTCATCAGAGCTCTGTATATATACACTATGTTAACACAATAAATGTTACTGTTTGTGAAAATGTTACAGATATAAACATAACTCAATGTCAGCCGTACCCACCCCAAATCGAAGCTCTGATGAAGGTTGTTGGATAGCGTGGACCTTTAAAAATAGAAATTTTTGGGAAAAGGTCCTCATAATTCTCAAAGTATATAAAAATAGGACACTTCACATAATTTTATAAATTTAGTCCCTGTACTAAAAACACCATGAAAATGGTGAAAAATGGTGTCGCTGGCGTGGACCAAAAAAATGAACTCCTAACTCTAAAGGGACTACACAAATAAATGTTATTGTACCACAGGGACTAGATTTATAAACTTGAAAAACATTGTCCTAAAAATTTAAATATAGGAAGGATCGTGACTTTTACCTTAATTCTCTATTAAAAATAAGATAATTTCGAAAAAAAGGTTTTGGATTCACTGTGTGTGTGTATATACTGTGTAATATTAACACAGTAAATGTTACTGTATGTAGAAATGTTATAGATATAAACCTATTTCTCTTTCTGGTGCATAGAGTAAAGTTTAATGTCTATGTAATTTTTTTCCTTTGAAATTATATAGGCTTCATGGATCTTGTTTGATAGATCTCGTCGAACAGATTTCAAAAATAGTAATTTTGCGAAAAACGGATATGTCAATTAAAAGTTATGATCATTTGAAGATTAAAAAAAAAAGGTTCAATCACTTATGTAAGAAAGTTACGGATGGTTTGTTTTAAAAGAGTAAAATTGTGAAAAAAAAATTCAAAAAATTAGGAATAAGACTTATATGTCAAAAGAAAATATGATGAAATTAGAATGGCTAAAAAAAACGTCTAATAGGCCCTAAATGACAATGTCTAAAATAAAAAAATTGAGGAAGGTATTTAAGTAAAAAATAAAACATTTTTCCAAAGAAGGTATATACGTAAATAAACAGTGTCACGCAAACCGACATTCAGTGAGTAGTCGCCAGAGGATCGTATCCAGACACCTCATCAACCATCCGAACGACATTTTCCACTGTTTTTCATCGTCTTGGTCTTGCATTAATTAGGGGGTGTGTCAATGACGGCCATTCTTAGAACTACATCAACTTCTTCCCCTTCTCCTTTTTAACTACAACAGAGGAGAGGAGAGGACAAGACACTCAATTAGACCCACTTTCAATGTTTTCTTAAAATTAAAAATCAAAACTTTATCTATCATGGCTTCTATTCGTGTACTTGCTTACCCCCACAAGTCAAACTATCGATTTCTTACCCCTCAAATTTGCAAGAATTTTACTGTCAGGTCCCTTGCTATGTTTTCAACTACAATTTACAAAACCCACAAGCTTAAAATTGGAAAGCTTAGTGTTCTCAAGTCTATTGAGGTAGACACGTTTATAACCAGTGACGATGAAGATGAAATGAGCCAAGGTTTTTTCGAAGCAATTGAGGAATTAGAGAGGATGAAAAGAGAGCCCTCTGATGTTCTTGAGGAAATGAATGATAAGTTGTCCTCCCGTGAATTGCAGCTTGTGTTGGTTTACTTTTCTCAAGAGGGGAGAGATTCTTGGTGTGCTTTGGAGGTTTTTGAGTGGCTGAGGAAAGAGAATAGGGTTGATAAGGAGACTATGGAGCTTATGGTTTCCATAATGTGTGGGTGGGTTAAGAAGTTGGTGGAGAGTGAGCATGAGGTTGGGGATGTGGTTGAGCTTGTTGTGGATATGGATTGTGTGGGTTTGAGGCCGAGTTTTAGTATGATTGAGAAGGTGATTTCTTTGTATTGGGAAATGGGTGAGAGAGAGAAGGGGGTTTTGTTTCTCAAGGAGATTTTGGGAAGGGGGGTTGGGTATGTGGATGATGATGATGAGCAAGGCCATAAGGATAAGGGTGGCCCAACTGGTTATCTTGCCTGGAAGATGATGGTAAGCCTCTATCTCTAATAAATTTTCCATAGAATACTCATTTGTATAATCCAGATCATGAAATTCGTTTAGCTTCTTTGTATTTCATCGCTAGGATTTTATTGGTTGAAGTAGTTTCTGTTGACTTAGTGCTAAAGTTTCTTTCATTTTCTTTTGATGCTCAATTATCTTGGACTTCTCACAGAAATTATTTGGACTAAATTGCATTTTAAACCTTTCTTCTTTTCTCGTTGTTTCTAGTGTTTCTAGATGTATGCTAGGTAACATATGTAAAATTGATAGGTTTGGACTACTGGAAATTTTGAACTATGTTCTTTTGAAAATAATGATCATTCACTAAGGAAATATGTTAGCATTATTTAATTTGATATAGGGATGTGAATGATATGGGTCGAGTATTTAATAAGATTGAGTTTAGTTCGTTTCTTTTATGACTTGATCTTGAGCAAGCCCCTAAGCAATGAGATCACCAATTGGGTTTGAGTAGTTTGTTTTTTCTCTAGTCTTAGAATATTCAATAGTTTATCGAGTGAGTTTAGGCCAATCACAATAAATTGGCCAGTTTTAAAATATGCTCAGCTTGGCTTTGTAACCGTACCTCAAATGAGCCTTTAACTGGGTGATTTGGCTCATTTGCATCCCTGAATTTGCACTCGGTCTTTCTTGTTCAGCTATGCAGTTTGTGTCACATAAGTTCTGGCATATCATATCTTCATTGCATCTTAACTCTTCAAATGTTTGTGCCCCTGGTTGTTGTTATCTCTCTATTCTTTTATATCTAATTAATTATAATGGTATCATTTCTTGTCTAACCACTAATCCATCATTAACCACTAATCCATCATGAATTTTGTTATTGGGTTGGCCTGTTTCAATACCATTCAACATATGTTATGGTAGACATATTTCAGTGCATGACCTATCCTTTTTCATATGCCATGACATGGCTGCATAAGGATATTTTTAAAACATGTTAACAATGTAAACCCCATCCAGTTGACTTGCAAAGAGGAGGAAGCTTTCTTAGTTCTTCACAAGTTCAAATGGGGACTTAATTGGTTGAATACATCACAGATATTCCAAAACAAGTGGGGATCCCTTTTCAATATTCAATGTCATGTAACCATTTCTAGACATTCCTTTTTACCACCCGGGGTGTAGATGAACAATTGGCAAGTTTTGACAGTTTAACTGCCGTCAGGATTCGAGGATTGGGCAGAGTTTACTTAGAGACACACTTGCACCTTCTGTGCACCCAAGTCCAAACTCCGTCTAACATAAGCCTTGAATGTGTAAGAGGGTAGTTGATGAGAATTAGGTTTTATTATTATTTTCCCGTTATTTTTGTCTTTTAATTAGTTTCCAAGTATGTTTGGGACTAATATGTCATTTTTAGTTATTAGTTGTCTTTTTAGTCATTTTGGGTATTAGCTTGATTAGCAAGCTAACTTCTCCTATAAATAGGCCCCTTGACCCTCATTTGTACTTAACCTTGAATATTGAGAATTAAGAATAGAGAGAGAAAGAAACCCATTTCATTTCTTTAGTTTAGTTGTTGTTATTGTTGTTGTGTAGTTAATTGCTGTGTAGATAACTTCTTCTTTGTACGCTTCCGCACCCTAGATTACATCAGTAGTTCTCGTAATGTTGATTTACAAGTGGGTGTAAGGATTTAAGAGAAAGAACCAAAGAGTGCTAGAAACAGTCGATGAGGGTGAGGATACGTTACTCGCTAGATGGAAAAGATGATAACTTGCAAAACGGCAATAGCAACAATTGCAAATACCTTGAAATCCCTGACTTAAGGTTTCTCAAGTCTGTTCAGCTAGACACGTTTGTAACTAGCGACGATGTGAACAAAGCGAGCGAAGTGTTTTTCAATTCAATTGAGGAATTGGAGAGAATGAATAGAGAGCCCTTTGCTGTGCTTGAGGAAATGAATGCCAAGTTATCAGCGCGTAAATTGCAGCTTGTGTTAGTGTACTTTTCCCAAGAGAGGAGAGATTCTAGGTGTGTTTTAGAGGTGTTCGAGTTGCTCAGGAAAAAGGAATAGGATTGACAAGGATAATGCAGTGTTCTAAAAGGCCCGCCTAGGCTCCGCCTAGGCCCGCCTAGGCCCGCCTAGGCTTGAGGCTTGGGAGAAACCCATCGCCCACGCCTTATTACGCCTTATTCTCGGTAAAAGGGTTAAGGCACACTTTTTTTAAAAAAAACGAAGGATTAGTTAACAAATATTGGTTATGGAGCATGAATATGAGAAAGATGGCTACCAAACATATGAATATATTTTCAAAATTCAAGGTATGTATTGTTTTATTATATTACTAGCCTTAGAATAATTAAAATAATAAAAAAAGGAAAAACGCCTTTTTACGCCTAGGCTCCGCCTAGGCGCGCCTAGGCTCCTAAGGCTTGAGGCTTGACCTCTACGCCTCGACCACGCCTCGCGCCTTTTAGAACCTTGGGATAATGTGGAGCTCATGGTTTCAAGAATGTGTGGGAAGGTTAAGAAGCTGATTGAGAGTAAGCATGAGGTTGGGGATATGGTTGACCTAATGATTCAAAGTCAAGGCCGATACCGCGACGATACGGCCGAGTTGACTAGGTATCGGTGCTCACCGATCCGATTCCGAGTTACGAGTTGAGTTTTCAATTATTGATGTGAATCGACCCTATATTGGTAATTTCTCGGTAATATCGATGATATAGCGATATAATCGGCCCGTATCGGCGATATCGCGATGGAATCGGCCCATATCGGCGATATCGCGATGGAATCGGCCCATATCGGCGATATCGCGATAGTATCGACCCATATCGGTGATATATCGGCCGAGATGGTATAAGTTACTAAGAATCAATCTCTCTCTCTCTCTCTCTCTCTCTCTCCCTCCCGTGTTGTGTTGGTAAGTGTGGTTTTTTTAGGGGGTTCCGAAATGCTAATTGGTTTTTTAATTTAGTGTATTGTGCCTGTGTGTGTGGGTTATTTGGTCATCCTGTGGGTTTAATTTAGTGCGTTGTATACGTGCCAGTTTTTTTTTTTTAAAAAATGCAAATGATCCAAATGTTATTTGTTATTATGTTTTATAATAATGTTCCCAATGTTATATTTTAATATGTTATTATTTATAAAAAGAAACATAAATGTTATTCTTTTACAAACAAATACACAACTGTAATTATTGTAAAAATAATATTTGTATCCTCTAAACATTTGTAAAAATAATATTTGCATCCTTTATGTAAAAATAACATTTGCAACACAAGTACAAAAAAATATTTGCTTCCTCTTTGTAAAAAAATAACATTTCCATCAATTTATTAAAAAACATTTCCAACCCAACAACCAAAAAAAAAAAAACATTTGCATCATTTTTTGTAAGAAAATAACATCTGCATCCTTTTTGTAAAAAACGATTGTAAAAAAAATGTAGTGTTTTGTCAAAACCACTATTTGTATCATCTTTGTAAAAAAATAACAATACTAAAAAAGAAACATTTCTATTCTTTTTAGAAAAATATAACTTACTTAAAAAACACATTTGTATCCTCTAACTAAAAATAATACTAAGAATATAATAGTTGTATCCTCTTTGTAAAAAAAAAAATTATCCTCTTACTAAAAAAGTAACATTTTTTTTTTTTGTAAAAACATAATATTTGTATCCTCCGTGAAAAAAAACATTGATTTATTATGGAACATTGAATCTGGCAAGTTCGCAGCACGTCAATATAATTACAATGTTATGCATATTAAAGGATAGTTTTAAACTTATCTGATTAATCCACATTGTTAATCGTATTTTTTTAAAATTTTCTAGATTTTTTTCGGAATTTTTTGCGCTCTCTAAATAGTGTATCTTTGTGTATCGTCCGATACCGTGACCGATACTGCGACCGAGTTGAAAATCGAGTGGCCGATACCGGGACCGATACCGAGGCTTTGAACCATGGTTGACCTTCTTGCGGACATGGATTGTGTGGGTTTAAGGCTGAGTTTTAGTATGATTGAGAAGATGATTTCTTTGTATTGGGAAATGGGTGAGATAAAGGAGGGGGTTTGTTTTTGAAATAGATTTTGGGAAGGGGGATGTTTTTCTGGTTTTCGTTGGGTGCGTCTATGCGTGGAATGTTTCTCTTTTATTTGTTCATAATCGATATCATTTAATGAATAGGATATTTTTTCCAGTTAACTCCATGTGTAGTTTTTATTTGCCACAAAAAAGGATTTTTTACTATCTTTGTGAAGTAATTTTTTACATTTGTGAGGTGACAAATATAAAGGGAATTCCCTGTTAATATTATATCATAGGCAAATGTTTATGACTATCAAAGGGGCCTAATTTTGCGCCGCTCTTGATGATAGGCTTCGCATATCAGTTCCATTATAAACAAAACCAGAAAAAAGGATTTTTGAGGGCCATTATGACTTGCCATCATTTAATTATCATTATTAGATTTCAACCCTCACTTTGTGTTGCTTTCGACATTACCCCCCCAAAAATGACTGACTGTCCATGGTCCGTCTATCACATGACATTCACGTGTCATTTTATTTGTTCAAATGTGATAATATTCTCCACTACACTAGTACATTTCCCCAATTTTGTGCTACCTCTCCTGTTCGCCGTTTTCCATGTTAGTCCATTATTGGGTTCCAGACATGGCTGGGAAGTCTCCATCTATGTTTCTTAACTAGTTGAATATAACTTGCATATTACACATCCAAAAGTTCTCTCTCTCTATGTGTGTGTGTGTGTGCGTGTACTAGGTATAACTCGTGCCGATAACACGGTTGTAAATTTGTTGTGGTGTATTTATTTATCGTGCAACCACATGCCACGTGTCGCGCGAATACAGCACGTGCCATGCCCTTGCTAAGTCAATTTTAACATTTACATACCTATACATTTTGCACTGCTAAATTTCAATGTACAGAAATTTATTGATTGTGTCACTTTCGAAATTCACGTTTAGTGATATCTTCAAATCAATCTATTCATTAAAGCCTAATTTTATGTTTAGCTCACTAATTTATCTCATGTAAAGTATTAAGATTTCAATTTTGAAGACAATTAGATCCAATAAATGGTCACTTCTTTGGTTTGACAAACCCAACTCCACAAATTCCAATCATGGTTCAAAGTCTCGGTATCGTCCACTCGATTTTCAACTCGGGCGCGGTATCGGGTGATACGCAAAGATACACTATTTAGAGAGCGCAAAAAATTTCGAAAAAAATCTTGAAAATTTTAAAAAAATACGATTAACAATGTGGACCAATCAAATAAGTTTAAAACTATCCTTTAATATGCGTAACATTGTACAATTTATTATATTGACGGGCTGCGAACTTTCCAGGTTCATGTTCCATAATAAATCAATGTTTTTTTTCACGAAGGATACAAATATTATGTTTTTACAAAGAAAAATAAATCAGTAAGAGGATAATTAGCATTTCGTAACCCCCCCCACCAAAAAAAAATCACGCTTACCAACACAACACTGGAGAGAGAGAGAGAGAGAGATAGATAGATAGATAGATAGAGAGAGAGATCGATTCTTAGTAACTCATACCATCTCAGCCGATATATCACCGATATGGGTCGATACTATTGTGATATCGCCGATATGGGCAGATTATACCGCTATATCGCCGATATGGGACGATTCTACTGCAATATCGCCGATATGGGCCGATACTCCTCCGAATGGGTGACCAAATGTAATCCCATTTTATATTCCGAGAGTCCACGTGGCTGAAATTGCTGAATATACGACTTGGGGCTGCTTGTAGAACTTTTAAGGGGGTAAACATGCAATTAAAATAACTTCAGGGTTTGTTGTGCAATGTCTGGGATTTGGCTGAAAATTTTGGGGGTTGGAGGCATAACTTTGCAAATTAGGCTGAAGGTTTGAAGATTTTAATGATCTGGAGTGTTATTTGTTAAGGTTTGGAAATCTTGGGAGTTTAATGGGTTTGAGGTGGGGTTTTAAACAAGTTGCAAGTTCCTGCACCGGGGGGGGGGGGCATTGTTGTAATTTGGGAAAATGGTCTTCATCAGAGTTTTTGAGTTTGAGTTTGAAGTCTGATTTGTAGCTGGATAAAAACCCACGATGGGGCCAACACCAAATGGGTTTGAAAATGGCTCTAGGTGGGTGGGGTTGGTTGGGGGCTGAATATGGGTTGGGTTTGTACCTGCAAGCCCTCTCTCCTTGCTCTCCTCGCTCTCCTCACGAACTGCGATATCTCCTTCACTGCACCTCTGTGGGCCTCCTATAACAGATTGGAGTGTTTCAAGCCCCAAACTAGCACCAATCTCTCCTCCTTCCATCTGATCGACAGCTCCATGCCTCCCCCCATGAACCCCTCATGCTGAACCCTTGCCTCATCTTCAATGGCATTTGTAAATGCTACATTTGTACCAGTGATTGCTGCAGGAATAGCATTGGGATTGTCTCCGACAAATCACATCTCTGTCTTGATTGTAGTCATCACCGTCCCTCGTCTCTGTGAGCTCCTCTCACACGCTTTGATCCTTTTCTTCCATCAATTGCTTGAGCTTCGATTTTTAGGTAGCATGGCTGGATACGTTGAAAATAATATAAAATAAAAATTTACATAACAACAACAACAACAAATCCACTCTAATACCAATCTAGACACCTATAATTTTCACAACACAATCAAAGTATAAGGGTGTTTTTATTTACACCCCTCTTTTCTATTTGAACACCCCAGTGTTAAGTTTTTATTGTTTACAGGGTTTGTGTATAAAATGGTAATACTATTTGTTATACCTATATATTCCCAAAGGTGAATAAGCTCTAAGCTGCAAAAGAGTTAATAAATGTGCTCGGCTTTACTCCAAAGTGAGGTCGTCTCAGTGTCATTTTGCTCGGCCAACCTGTTTGAATAAGATTGGACACGTCCATGTTTCTGTGAGCCCCTATTAAACACGTGGGATTCTAATAACGTATCTGTTACACCATAATTATCCGCGCGCTTATCACTAAGACCAGACCGTGATTCAAGGCGCTCTCATTTATTATGATAAACATTATATCTCCAGGTGTAACTGTCCGACTTATAAGGGCAATCCACCTGTTCTCTTGTAAATATCTGCAAGCCACCTATAAATAGGGCACAAAATAAAGGGACTCCCACTGATATCTTCTCAAGCCAAGAGTTGTATTAGGAACCTTAATTGTAACTTTGTCATTGAGTTCAATAATAAACCAGCAGTACCGTGGACGCAGGTTTCCAAAGGGGCCGAACCACGTAAAATTATTGTGTTTTCTTTGTCTCTCATCCCTACTCTATAATCGTTATTTCTCTCCAGATTAACTTATTTATTATTTGTTACCTCCATTTTTGGACGTTAACAAATTGACGCCGTCTGTGGGAATCTCGTAATAAGCTTGTAGTTCCTATCCAAAACCACTTATTCAGATACCTAGCAGAGACAATCCGGAATAGCAGATAACCCCGATAGCAGTCGCGTAGCAAAAGTCCAGACGCCACCTACCCCTATCGGGGCAGAGGCGACCTACACAACATACTAATGGGCCTCGCTTAAGGGCAAGGAGCGATGCTTTTAGTGACAAGCATTTTACACACACCCTCCAGGCGAGGCCGGTACAACCCAATCCGAATAACGTGACCCCCGAACCTGAGATATCACGAAGCAGTGAAAGGCGACTTCCTCTAGCGCCTCACACGGAGCGGTAGCAGGAATACCGTAGACAGGCGATGGAGAATCCCAGGAGGTTGTACCCGGGATCCTGTGGAAACACTAGTTTCTCCCAGCGGACCGGGTCGCAACGAGATCGGACATACCGCCCCGGCGCAACCTCCTCCATTCAGTCGCCCAACCACTTTGATGACCAGTCATATTCAGAGGTGTGCTCCAACGTACTTGAAAGACTAAGCAGGGGGTTAGTGCTTGATCGGCTAGGCCCGCGTTGCAACTGCTGGCAAGCACCAGTGACCTCGCGCGACTACTCCTGGAGGAGTGCATCAGGCAGGTCCGCCACTAGGGGCTCCCGTCGCTCTGCACGAGTGTCCGCTGAAGTCGAGCAGACTTCTCAGGAAGAGAGCTTGGCCGAAAATCGAGAACGAGCAGAGAAACCGGTTGAAGGCGGTACCCAAGGCGATAACCAACCATGGAAAGGCTCCATCCAACGCCTAGAAGACCGCCTGGGAGAGATGGCCAAGTTGAAGAACCCCCTCCAGCGGGATTTCACAAAAGGATCCCCCCTTGTCTCCTTTGTCGTGGCATACCCCACTTCGGCGAAATTCAGCCGCCGATTATCACCCCAAAATACGATGGGAAGACAGATCCCATTTTACATATCAAACAATACCAAGCCGCTGCAGACATTTATTCCATCCCAGATGAAATGAGGTGTCGAGCATTCTCCAACACCATAATAGGCTCTGCCCAAATCTGGTACAACAGTCTGTCTAGGGGCAGTTAAAAAAAATTTAGCAATTGGCCGACCTGTTTGTCAGCAATTTCTGCTTTGGCGCAAAACTAGGGAAACAAGTTGCCCATCTGCTCGGCGTTCGCCAAAGGGCAGATGAGAGCACCTGCGATTATATTACGCGGTTCAATACGTGAAAAACTGGAAGTGGTGGATTACAATGAGCCAACCGCCATCACGGCTCCCATGGGTGGATTGCGACCAGGAAAGTTGTTACGGGCACTGGCCAAGGAGTCTCCCAAAACCATGACCGAATTGCTGGCTAAAGCAAGGAAAATTATGAACGTAGAAGAGGCGATGGTGGCCAAAGAATCCAATGTCTCAAAGCCATCGACCGACAGGAACAAAAGGATAAAAAAGTTGATAAGCCAAGAAAGTACGAGTACACGCCCCTCACAGTTGGCGTCCACGACATCTTGGAGGAAATCCGGAAAAACAAAGACCTCCGATGGCCAGAAAAGTTGAAAATATCGGCAAATAAGAGGGATAGAAGCAAGTATTGCCAATTCCACAAGGACCATGGTCACAATACAGACCATTGTATAGCTCTGAAAAACGAGATTAAAGGCTTAATCAGAAGGGGCAAGTTGTCCAAGTATGTGGATGGAAGCAGTCGATCAAATCCCGAAGAAAACAAAATCAGGAGACAATCAGAATCGCCGTGCAGGAGGACGGTCGATAAGAAAAAGGCAAGGGACGACGACTCGGTTGACGACCCAGATCTTCCTAAAAAACCAAAGAACCTATACGCGACCTCGGCATGATATCCTTTGATTGCCATTTCATCCCCGGAGGTGGAGCCAGTGGGGGAGAAGATCCTGCAGAAAGGAAGGCCTATCTGAATGAGGCCCAATCTTGCGAGCCAACACAGGTAAACCTAACAGAAGGTCTAGATAAACGACCCCGCAAGGCGAACATGGACAAACTAATCGTCGGCTTCTCAAAAGACGACTTGTTTGGGGTATTATACCCCCATGACGATTCTTTGGTCGTCATAATGGTCATCTAAGAAGTTCGGGTGGCCAGGATATTAGTGGACTACGAAAGCTTTAGAGATGTGATGTTCTACCGTTGTTACAAGAAATTGAAGCTCTAGGATATAGAACTAACTCCTTATCATCAACCCTTAGGAGAAAAAGTGTACCCACTGGGGATGGTGGAGTTGGAAGTTATGGTCGGCACCTGGCCAATCAGCCGAACGGAAAAAATACACTTCTTCGTTCTCGATAAGAACGTGCTTTCAACCTTCAATGTGATCTTGGGAAGGATTGGCCTGAAAAAGTTTGAGGCCGTCGTCCCATCTACTGTACATCAGTGCTTAATGTTTCCAATCCACTTCAGAGTAGGTACTGCCAAAGGTAATCAAAAGGTGGCGCGCGAATGCAATTTCATTTCAGCCGACCAGGAAGAATAGAGGAAGTTGACGACCACCTATCGCATCGAAAGTATCGATCCCAGAGATGAAGCAAAATTAGTGAATGGGCAGCCCGCTGAAGAAATTGAAACAGTTCCCTTGACATCACTCACCCAGAACGAACAGTTCAAATCGGGTTGTCTTTAGATCCTCTTTTAAGGAAGGAACTCGTAAGCTTCCTGCAGCAACGCAAAAACGTGTTCGCATACCTGGGATAGATCTCGACTTTATGTGCCACGAATTGAATGTGATGGAAGGGGCCAAGCCAGTCAAGTGGAAACAGAGGGTTTTTTATGCTAACAAGAACCTCACCGTTCAGGAAGAAGTGCTTAAACTGCAGAAAGCCGACTTCATAGACGAAGCCAGGTACCCGGAGCGGTTGACTAACCAGGTCATGGTACGCAAGAAAAACGACAAATGGAGGATGTGCATCGATTTTACTGACCTAAATAAGGCCTGCCCAAAAGATTATTTCCCGTTACCACGGATTGACCAGCTGGTCGACGCCACGATGGGCCACGAGCTCCTCAGTTTCATGGACGCGTACTCTGGTTACAACCCGATTAGGATGAAGCCCTCCGACAGAGAAAAGATGTTCTTCATAGCCCACAGTGGTACCTACTGTTATAATGTTATGCCATTTGGTCTTAAAAATGCAGGAGCCACCTACCAGAGGTTGGTAAACAAAGTTTTTGAAGACCAAATCAGGGTCAACATGGAGGTTTACGTGGACGATATGCTTACTAAAAGCAAATTGGCCACCGACCACATTAAAGACCTCGGACAGACCTTCGACAAACTGGAGACGTACCAGATGAAGCTGAATCCCGCCAAGTGTGTGTTCGGGGTAAAGGAAGGCATGTTCTTAGGCTTTATCGTCAACCAGCGGGGTATTGAAGCTAATCCCGACAAGATTCTGGTTCTGCTCAACATGAAATCTCCTGTGACGAAGAAGGACGTGCAAAGACTAACAGGGCGAGTGGCCGCGTTGAACAAGTTCTTTTCCAGAGCCACTGATAAGTGCTTACCTTTCTTTAAGGTATTGCAAAAGTCGTTCGAATGGAATAAGGAATGCGAAAACGCGCTGAAGCGTTGCATGGGCTCCCCACCTCTCTTATCACGACCAGTTGGCGAAAAACTTTACTTATATCTTGCAGTGTCCGAATCAGCTGTTAGTTCGGCGCTGGTGAGGCAGGAGGAAGGGGTCCAGAAACCCGTCTATTATACTAGCAGGACATACCAGGGGCTGAGGTTCGATACCCCCGAATGGAGAAATTGGCATTGGCGTTAAGAGTAGCTTTGCGAAGAATGAAACCGTACTTTCAAGCCCACATTATTGTAATCTACACGGATCTGCCTCTCTGACAAGTCCTACATAAACCAGAAAAATCTGGTCGGCTCTTGGCTTGGGCGGTTGGGCTGGCCGCATATGATATATAGTATGAACTTAGAACTACTATAAAAGAGCAGTTATTAGCGGACTTCATCGCCGAGTTCACCTACGAGGAGAAACCTCCCGAGCAGACTCCCCTATGAGAGAGCTCAGTTCCCAGGAGTGAACAATCACACCCAGGGGGACCATAGATCCTTGCGAAACCGAGCGGACTCCCAAGGGAGAGAGCTCCCTTAAAGAAGCAAAAGGACAATGTGATGAGTCTCATAGCAAACTTTTCAGGTTCGGCAAAATGGAAGAAGAAGATTTCAACCAGGACAATGCTATATGGAGGTTATATGTTGATGGGTCATCTCGTTCAGCGGGAAGTGGTGCAGGTATTATCATCGCCACGCCTGACGAGATAGACAGAGAATATGCGTTGCGATCAAGGTTCTAAAAGGCGCGAGGCGTGGTCGAGGCGTAGAGGTCAAGTCTCAAGCCTTAGGAGCCTAGGCGTAAAAAGGCGTTTTTCCGTTTTTTATTATTTTAATTATTCTAAGGCTAGTAATATAATAAAATAATACATACCTTGAATTTTGAAAACATATCCATATGTTTGGTAGCCATCTTTCTCATATTCATGCTCCATAACGAATATTTGTCAACTAATCCTTTGTTTTAAAAAAAAAAAATATGCTTCAAGCCTTTTACCACGAATAAGGCGTATGCGATGCGTTTCTCTCAAGCCTCAAGCCTAGGCGGACCTTTTAGAACACGGGTTGCGATTTCAGTTTGAAACCTCCAATAACTAAGCAGAATACGAGGCCTTAATAGCCGGACTGAGTTTGGCTTCATCCATGTGATCCGACCACATTTCATCACAAGGCAACTCTCAGCTAATTGTCAACGAGATATTGGGGGTTTATGAAGCCAGGGAGGAGTCCATGGCAAAATACCTCGCCATCGTACGACAAAGGTTGGAAGGATTCGCGGAGGCAAAAATCTTAAGAATCCCTAGATTGGAAAACGTCCTAGCAGACGCCCTGGGTAGGCTGGTGGCCTCGGCGAGATAACATCTTTAAGAAGAACAATTCCAATTGAAGTTCTTGCACAGAAGTGCGTAGTGGAAGATCCACACAAAATGATGAAGGTAAATCTGGGACCTTCCTGAATGGACCTCATACGAGCATACGACGACAAACTCCCTGTAGATGCGCTATAAGGTAGCCCAGTATGTCATGGAAGTAGGAGTATTATACAGGCAGGGGTGGCAATTTTGGAAACGAAACGATAACAGGACATGAAACGAAACGAAATTGACACGGTCTTTCGTGTTCGGGTCTGCGTTTTTGGACCTGCCATAGGGTCGTGTCGCGTTCATGTCCAATTTCTGCCATGAAATTGACCCGATAAGAACTCGATAGTAACACGATAATGACCTAATTAAGGGCATGATATATACCTTATGTAGACCCACAATTGACCTCATTTAGACCCATTATCAACCCACTATTTAGACCCACTATTTTTTTAATTCCTCATTAACTAGTCTAATCGTGTCCAATCGTCTCGTGTTAGGTTGGGTCTAATCGTGCCCAATCGAATCATATTTACTTATCGTGTTTTTTAACGTGTCGTATTCAGGTTAAAGAAAAAAACACGCTATTGTGTCGTGTCGTGTTCGGGTCCACTGGGTTCTTATCGTGTCGTGTGAAAACGCAACCTGTTGACCCGTTTTTCCACCCCTATATACAGGCGAGGATACACCGTCTCATTATTGAAGTGCATCCACCCGACGGAGGTCAACAAACTCATTAAGGAAATATATGAAGGATGTTTTGGAGCCCATTCTGTTGGAAGATCATTGGTAAAACGTATAGCGACCCAAGGATAATGATGGCCGACCATGAAGGCCGATTGCACAGATTATGCGAAAAAATGTGATGAGTGATAGAGGTTCACAAAGATCCACCACTCCCTCGGAGCCCCATTAACTCTAGTTATATCACCATGGCCGTCCGCTATATGGGGAATAGACCCTGTCGAACCTTTGCCGAGGACAAAAGGACGGTACAAGTACCTCGTAGTAGCAGTGGATTATTTCACAAAGTGGGTGGAGGCCGAACCCCTAGTGGAGATGCCTTATGAAAGGGTATTCCAGTTCATCTGGAAATTGATCATATGCCGCTACGGTATGCCCTTTGCATTCATCACAGATCGCGGCACGCAGTTTGACAACCAGGACTTCAAAGACTACTGCATTAGGTCCAACATCCGGAAACTACACTCCGCACCAGACCACCCGCAATGCAATAGCCAAACGGAGGTCACCAATAGGACGATCTTAGATGGGATAAAAAAGAGACTCGATGACGCAAAGGGGAACTGGATCAACGAACTTTATAGTGTGCTTTGGGCATATAGGACCACTTCATGAACAGCTACCGGAGAAACACCGTATATGCTCGCCTTCAGTACAGAAGCGATCATCCCTACAGAGATAGGACTCCCCAGCCACAGAGTCCTCAATTTCAATTCTCCAAGTGATTTGACAAGAAAACTGGACCTTGATCTAGTGAAAGAGGTCAGAGAAAATGCGTCATTATGCGTGGCCGCCTACTAACAAAGAGTTGCTCGCTACTATAACCGTCGGGTGAAGACAAGCAGCTTGAAGGAGGGGGACTACGTCCTCAAGAAAGTAATACAGAAGAGCAATAAGCTCGAGCCCAACTGGCACGGGCCATTCAGGTAACTAGTGTCGTGAGGCCAGCGACTTGCTGCATTGAAACTGTGGAGGGCGAACAATTCAAGAACCACCCTAGGAATTTGGAGCATCTTAGGAAATATTATCAGTAGTTTGTTAGTCATTTCATTTATGTAGGTCGCATTATTGCAATTAATAAAATGATTTGTTCATCTCTCGTTTCATTGACTTCTTCCTGGCATGAGATACGATGCACATATCTAAATTGCGCTGCCAAAAATAGCAGCATCAAAATAAAAATACCTGATGAGACTGTACGACTCTATAGGTCGCAAATAGTTAGACTTGCATAGACTTGTTTTCACAAGTTTACCAAACCCTTGTACGACCTCGCAGGTCGCGAACGAGGTGGTCGGCTACACCCATTGTACAACCTCACAGGTCGAGAACAATATGGTCGGCTAAAAAACTGTACGACCATATTGGTCGCGAACAGTTAGACTTGCATAAACTTGTTCTCACATGTTTACCAAACCATTGTACGACCTCGCAGGTCACGAACGAGGTGGTCGGCTACACCCATTGTACGACCTCACAGGACGAGAACAATATGGTCGGCTAAATTACTGTACGACCATATAGGTCGCGAACAAAGAGACTTGCATAGACTTGTTTTCACAATTTTACCAAACCCTTGTACGACCTCACAGGCCGCGAACGAGGTGATCGGCTAAAAAGCTGTACGACCTCATTAGTCGCGAACAGTCATACTTGCACAAACTGATAAAATATTATTATTTCCAACAAAGCAACAATATGTAAACGAGTAAATTAACAAAGCCATATTTAAAAGAAGCAGAAATGCAATCAGATTGATGGGAGTGTCCAATATTACAAAATTGTTCATTAACAAAAACAAGAAAAACATAGAACATCCACAGAAGTTTATCAAACATGGCCATCAGCTCCCGGCCAAGTTTGCGGCCTCCTCATCATTTCCTTGCCACCTGTTCACAGTCTCAGCAATGTCGGGGTAATTAGTGGCCACTCTCTTCTTCAGTTCTTCGTACCCATCCAAAAAGTAGCCAAGGCATTCAGTATTGAATTTAGCCGAAGACTCGAAAGCTTCAACAGCTGCAGTACAGCAGAGGCTAAGGCATCCCGAGTAGCTTGTAACTCTGAAGCAAGGGCAGACTTCTCCTTTTCAGACTTCTCTCAACGGCAAAAGCATAACCCAAACTCCGAATCTTGGCATCGTTGGTGTCGAACTTCTCCTTGAGAGTAACACCCTCCACGTTGCTTTCACTCTTCTGTCCTGGCCACCATCAACTGTTCATCCCTCTCGTTCAATTCAGCGGAAATCTTGTCATACCCAGCATGTCTTGTTTTCCTCAGCAAGTTCATTGTAGGCTACGTGATTCACCAAAGATTTCTCCCGCAAAACAGTACAAGCCAGGCGCCTGGAAAACAAACAAGAAAATATGGTGGGTATTTATAGTTGTTGACGTGAACTTGCTTGAGCTTAGGCTTGGAAAAATGCATTAATTGTCATGGTTGGGAGTCATTAATGTCCACCCTCTCCAAGGACCTGTGTAGTATGGCTGGAATTCTGAGGAATGGGTTTTGGGCCTCTAAAACACCGTGTACTAGGAACATTCCTTGGTTTGGAAAGTCAACACATTCTCTTTTGCACTTATAAGTTTGGAAATCATAGCATGCATTGGGAAAGATTCCAAGTTACGAGTGGTTGAACATGTGTATGCGGACATGGGTCCATTTGGTATACCCATTGGCAGAGGTATGAAAGGTTAGCTGTGTAATGGACAGTGGACTGTATACATGTTATGAAAGAGAGGATCCATGAACCTTATTACGGTCTTCAAGAGATGTGTGAAAGAGAGGATCCATGAAACTTTATTCATCTTGGATTTTTGAGGTGGATTGGGCTTGGACTTAGTCCTGTGTCAAATTCATACGTGTTACCATGAATCACCCAAAACCTTGATTTGAAAAGGAATTATCATATTTTAATCAAAAAACAGAAACCCCCGTTTGAAAGCAAAAGCCCCCTTGTTGAATCCCTGATTTTAATGCCAGAAAAGTCCGATTTGGAACCAAAACCACTACTTGAATGCCAAAAGTCCTTAAATCGCACAAAAAAAATTATGACAGAGAATGCGTGGTTTTTGGCAATGGTCTTTTGTGTGTTGGTGGCAGGGAGGTAAGGTTAGTGAGAGACGGGAGAGAGTAAGCGACCAACTAGATATGCAGAGAACTATGGAGCACGGACACGCGTGTCGCGTCCAACACGACATGGCGACACGGAAAATTAAAAAAAATGAGGACACGATGCGGTGAAGACACGGCGTCAAATAACTGTTTAATATATATATATATATATATATATATATATATATAAACCATTCCATTCCTAAAACAACAGTGATATTGTTCCCCAAACTAGTGGCCCCACTTTCCATTCCTAAAACAGAGAACGGATATATATAAAATTCTGCTCTAACTAATGACACATATAGAGAATAAATAAATAAGGAATTAAAAAAATAGAGCACAAATAGGGAACTAACTGCTGCCTGAATTAAAAACAAAACTGAATAATTGCTCTGTTTATTCTGAAAAGAGAGAATGAACATATGTATACAAGTTATTCTGTTTTCTACCCCCGTTTTTTTTTTCAAGTTTTCTGTTTTTACCCAGCCATGTCCTTTACGTGTCCATGCCGTGTCCTTTACGTGTCTAATCTTTTTCTAATGCCTTTTAAGTACACGCCACGTGATGTGTCGGGCAAGTGTCCTTGGAGTATCCGACACTTGTACGGGCTTCCAGGGAAGTGTCCGTGCTTCATAGGCAGAGAGAGAGAGAGAGGGTGGTAGCTGTCGGTGTGGTGGAGAGGGGGAAGAATCGAGGAAGATGAGAGCTGAGGAGGGGGAGAGGGTCAATGCAAGAGTCTGACAAAGAGAGAGAGATAAGAGTTGTAAGAGAGAGAAAGAGACAGTATGCATCACTGCATCAAAATTTTGTGGTGAAAAGAGAATTCTTTTTTCATAGAATGTTTGGTACTTTGGCAGAAATTATGATACTTTTGCAGAAAATACCGTCTCCAAAAAAATAACCTTGTAATATAAATTTGAAAATTTGAAAACTTCACATATATTACTACCACCCAGTTTCAATACATTTATTACTCATATTCCATTGCCTCCTCCACTTTTAAGCACAACCCTTTATATATCTCACAACTTTTACTACCCTAAGTTTTAATCTCAACCGCTAATCTTATCCTTTTCTCGCAGAAACCAACACACCGTATCCACACACACCATTGTGCTTTATTATGTAGATTATCAGTAATCCAAAAATTCAGTTTACACATAAATAAATATATTCATACATGTATAGACCAAGGTTCTAAAAAACGCGGGGCGTGACCGAGGCGTCGAGACCAAGCATTAAGCCTTAGAAGCCTAGGCGTGAAAAGGCGGTTAGGCCTTTTTTAATATATTTTAACATTTTTAACTATAACAAGGCTATTAAAAATACTAAAATGATACATACCTTAAAATATGTCTGAATATATGCAAATTAAAATACTATTTTTTTAAATACTAAGAAAAAAATAAAAAAAATGCATTTTTTTGGACGAGAGGTAGAGAGGTTTAGGATACCATTTGTCTTTTGATTGTTTTGAATGGGATATTGGTCCGATTTTTTTAAAAAAGTCTTTAAAAGGTGGTATCTTTTCACTAAAGCGTTTTTGTTTTAAAAAAAAAATGTGCCTCAAGCCTTTTACCAAGAATAAGACGTAAAAAGCTTAAGGCGGGGCTATTCTCCCAAGCCTTAAGCCTAGGCGTGCCTTTTAGAACATTGATATAGGCAAAGGGAGATGGAGCTTAGATTTTGTTTTTCCCTTTTAATATTATTAAGTGAGTTGACTTTTAGTGAACCTCATGATGAATGAAAGTAATTGTGATGAATCTGCATGTGTGTTATGAATGAACCGCGATGATGAGTCAGAGATCGAGAGGATGTTTGTTCGGCCTGCCAACAATATCGGTAGGGTCTTGGGGAGCTGGTCAAGAGCGACCCTGATCATCAAGGAGTTCTGTCCCAGACTATGCAACATGCCATTTGATTTGCGACGACTATGTGCTCTGCCAAATTGTAAAGGGGACAAAAACCGGAGGCCTTTTGGCGCTTTTTTTTTCTTTCTTTTTATGAATATTGGGAAGAGTGTTACTTTGTATTTGAACCACATGTCGGTATCATATACGTATTGACTATGCTGATAAACATATACCTACCTGATACATATGAGAGGCGCTTCAGAAATAAATCAGGAATACGTGTACACGTATTCATGTATCCTGATTTATTTTTTGTATTTAAGATACTTCTTGGATACGTGAGAGGATATCGTGAGGTTCCATGGGAGTATTTTTGCAATTTTTGAAAAAAGCCATTTTGCATGTTTAATATAAAGTATGTTTTTCATAACACTAAAATTGATGAACTAAAACAACTAATCTCTATCTCCCAAACGGCGCTCTGCGTGCACTCAAATGTTGTTTGAACATTTATGTTGATTATAAATAGTTATTTTTTTTTCTTTTATACGGTTGTTATGGACTTCAATATTTTTGATTCATATTAATCATGCAGTTATCAAATTAGTTAATTTTAATATATAGGCCTTATTGTATCACAATTTTGTTAGTTACTGACACATCCCCGTGCCCTTAATGTATCGTATCAGATATGATATCATATAGGCATCTGTGCTTTCTAGGGTGACAGTAGTTCAAGAGAAATGATGGGGCTGTCTTTTGTGGTTTGCCTGTGTAACTCAACTGCTCAGGGGTGACTTCTTTTTGTTTTTTACTACAAAGTATTAACCATGAGAAATGTACGCGCATTTCCACTTCTCTTTTGGTAATTTTACATACAAACCAATTTTCTTTTGGTCTGATCGGGCTAGTAAGCCTATTGGACTTCAGTCACTGAGAAATATTTTATGGTCGTTGGAGGGTTCGTGAGTTTTGGTGGCTACTTCTTAAAGCAAAACAAAATGGTGGCTATAATAATGACTAAATGGTGGTTGAAAGTAAAATTGTCCCTAAGGTTTCATATTGGCCTATACTTGCAGCTGAATTTATATGGTCTAAACTGATCTTGGTTCATACTAAATGGTAAAACAATGTCATCTGGGGACTCAACATTGTCACATAGCTCATATATAAATGAGGCTGGACTTACTACAGTCAGTGTTTTTTTTTAATTAATTTATTAATGTACATCAAATGGTACACCATGTCTTTTGCATTATCAGTCAGTTAACCAATGAATACATTGTTGGTTTTGTTTTATTTTAGTGTGTATTTTTATAAATTTAGATATTTTTTTGTGTCTAATGCTGCTGACTGTTTAAAGTGTGTTTTATCAGGAGGAAGGGAACTACAGGGATGCAGTAAAATTAGTAATTCACCTTAGAGAATCTGGGTTGAAGCCGGAGGTTTATAGTTACCTAATTGCGATGACAGCTGTAGTTAAAGAGCTGAATGAATTTGCAAAAGCTTTACGTAAGTTAAAAGGCTTTACCAAGTCTGGTCTGATTGCTGAACTGGATCTAGAGAATGTTAGGTTTATCGAAGGGTATCAGTCAGATCTCGTGGCTGATGGGATCCGTCTATCAAATTGGGTGATTCAAGAGGGGGACCCATCACTTCATGGAGTGGTCCACGAGCGGCTCCTTGCTATGTACATCTGTGCTGGTCGAGGGCTTGAGGCAGAAAAACAATTGTGGGAAATGAAGCTTGTGGGTAAGGAAGCTGATGGAAATCTTTATGATATTGTTTTGGCCATATGTGCTTCCCAGAATGAGGGCAATGCTATATCAAGGTTGCTTACTAGAATGGAGCTTACTAGTTTGTTGCAGAAGAAGAAAACCTTGTCATGGTTGTTGAGAGGATACATCAAAGGTGGCCATTTAAATGATGCTGCAGAAACAGTAATTAAAATGCTCGACTTGGGTTTGTCTCCAGAGTTTCTTGATAGGGCAGCTGTGTTGCAGGGACTGAGAAAAAGAATCCAACAATCTGGAACTGTGGACACTTATCTCGAGCTTTGCAAACGCCTCTCTGATGCAACTTTGATTGGGCCTTGTCTTGTATACCTTTATATGAAGAAATATAAACTTTGGATTATAAAAATGATTTGAATTACTCAAATATGAACCTGTAATATAAGCAAAGGATGGAGATGTTATAGCACAGGCTCCCATCCTCCAGGAAATGTTTACTTGTATAGTGTATAGTTTTGGAAGGCTTGAGAGCAGTAGAATGATGTTGGTAGGAGCAAGTTCTTGAAGCAGATTTGTTCTCAAATTCATACACGTGTATATGGTCAATTGTGTAAGCGTAATTAACAGAATTCAGCATAATGTAACTATATGCATGCTACATCCTATAGGCATTTTCTTGCGGCCATCTTGTTTTATTTATCACTTTCAATTTGTTATTTTTGAAGAATGATACTTGGGTCTGTGAAGTTAGGGTTCGTCTCACATATGTATATAATAAGTCATAATGCATATATGATGCACATGAATATAACAGTTAATAGTTAAAACTTGTGATTTGTACTTTGACCCCTGTAGTTTATATGTTGATCTGTTTGGAATTGGGTTGCCAAACAGATCCTAAATGAAGTTTCATATTCTTAATACTGTAACTGGGATGCTGGATCAAATCCATTTAAATGCCCGATGTTGGCAGGTCAAAAGTCCACCCGTCAAATTTATCCCTTAACCCACATCATGTCATCTTCTCTCAACCCACATCATGAAGAAGCAGATCAACAGTTTTGCAAACGTGGACCAGATCACTAACAAATTAAATGGGAATTTCTCAGCACCCCCCACGTTTTCTAAACCTACATTAATGGGATGAAATACCCAAGTGATGGTGTGTACTAGAAAGAAACAAGGAAAACTTACATTGTCTAACTTTTTAAAAATCCATGCAAACCATACTTCCTCTAAATCGTGAACCCGTAATCAGATACCATTCCCCCCCTCTCCCCCCCCCCCCCCCCCCCCCCTTTCTTTGGCAGTAGCTGTGGTGATACGTCAATGGTATTGGTATACCCTTTCGTTGGCAGTAGCAGTGGTAATTCGTTCCTTTTATTCTTTTCCTATTTGATGGGTTTTGGGGTTTCTTTGGCAGTTGCAGTGGGGATGATAGAACTTACAACGACATACCCACCGGTGTCTGGCAGAGCTAGGAATCTAGCCATGGTGGGGCACAATCTATTGTCTTTTTTTTTTGTCTTATTTTTACATTTTTACAATTATAACTAAAAAAAACATCGAATACAATAACAATTCATTACTAAAAAAGTGATAAACATATCTTGAAATTTTCATACAAAAGTAGAAAGTTATCAAAATGATTTCCAGGAGCATTTTTAAGAATAACATTATTAACTGTTGCATCCCTATTGGTTAGCCATTTTAAAAGTTCAAGAAAGCTACCTTTATTCATTGAGTCTTCTAATTCGTCATACAAACGAAAAGATGACCCTTGTCATAAAAGAAATCGAATCACGTCAATGGTTGCAACTAGTCGTTAACGATACTCATCCCGACACTCCTTCGATTGGCTATCAATTATCGCCTCAATATGTTGATTTTGATTCAACAAATCTCGAGACTTCATATATGCCGCGTTGTGAGCATCACTATTAAGATGCTCTTGGAGTCTTCGTTTTTGTTTCCAATTATTAAATCCACTTCTAACGAAAGCATCACTTTGATATCTATCCACAGACTCTGGACGAAATAAATAACAAGGCAAACAGAATGCAGTATCCTCCTTAGCACTATATTCCAACCAACTCCCAAATAGAGTGAACCATGCAACATTGAAACGACGAGCCTTGTTTCCAAACATTGTTTGAGGAAATAAATACGTATAGGGTTGACAAGGACCCATTTGCAAATATGCTCGTCTAATCTTGTCTTGGTCATTCGCATCATATTCTGAAATTTGTGGTCATAAACTCGGATCAAAAGGAAGATTTGACAAGTCAACTTGAATGCGATTTCGACTTATCTTTTTTGGAGTAGGTTCCTTTTGGACATCGATTTTTTCCGTTGGAGGCACCACATTTTCTCAAGTTCTTTCATAATACTTTTCCATAACTGAAATTGCAAGTTTAAGTATAAAATTAAATTATAAAAAAACAAATTGCAATTGTTTTTAGGGATTTAATTTTTATTTAAACTTGCAATTTGTTTTTTTTGGGAGCAAATCTAATCTAAATAACAAATCTAATATCTTTGTTACAACTTATCATTTATTTGTTGAAATTGCTATTTTTATTAGGCAAATCTAATCTAAACAACAAATACAAATCTAAATAGCAAACAAGGAGGCAGGAGAACTTATCAACAATGGAGGAGGAAGGAGAACTTACATAACAATGGAGGCAGGTTTAAACTTATCAACAATGGAGGAGCGGAGGTTTTTGTTCCTTCAACGAGAAAGAGAGGCAGCCGACCCAAGTTTTGTTTTAAAAGTGAAATGGGTTTTAAATTTTAGGTTATAAATAATGTCTTTATTTCAGTTTATACCCCTATTTTTGTTATAATTTTATTTTGTCCCAAAATAATTAACTAATTTTTTTAAAATTTCTTGCTGGCGCACTTGCCCCCCAGCATACAGAGTCCCCCCTGCCACTGGGCACAACATGCTTTCTCTCTCTCTCTCTAAAGCCAATATGTTGATTTTTCCTTATTTTATTTTTCATTTAGCTATTTTACTCGTTCTTTTATATTGATTGAACTATATATATATGGAGAAATCGAAAATGGAGGGTCTTGATGACATGGGTATGATGGGGGAAATTTTTGAGGCAAATTTGATGGGATGGATCAGGGAAGATGATTACTTGGAAGGTGCATCAGGATATGATAACGTCACCATTGATAAGCAATCCTAGAGGAAAAGAAAATATCATCAACACACTCCCCATCAAATTCAAGAGCAGATTATGCTGATTATGTAGAGCAGATTAGTCCACCTTTATGCAAATTATGTTCAAGAGCAAATTAGTCCACATATGCTATTGAGTATATATAAAAATAGGGGTATTTTTATATAAACCCACCCCAATACCTATTTGTAATTGTTGAATTTCAAAAGTAATAAAAAGTCTTTAATGCCCTTTTACAAGCCCCCGATCATAACCACATTTGAAAGATGTCCATTTTCACTTCCTCCTCTACATCTTTCTTTCTAAAAAACACATGCATTGTCTCTCGCTCCCCCTCTCCAATATATATATATATATATATATATATATATATATATAGAGAGAGAGAGAGAGAGAGAGAGACATACACACACAGGAATAGAGACATACGTATATACCACCATCTCTCAACCATCCATTGCTACCCACAAGTAAAAACATCAAAACCCAAATCGATAGGTTCTTTATAGAGAAAGCACAATGTGACACCCCGACTAATTAAATACCGGGTAGCTACTCCTTTATTCAAATTAATACAAAATGTCAAGTTGGTTCAGTTCATAGCATCACTGTCGAAAAACGTTTTAATAATTACTAGCCACCTAATATTTAAAAAGTGAGTTGTCAATTTTAATTAAATCTGATTAACATACAATACATTTAAATTACGAAATACTAATACCACAACCACAACACAGTCACAATAAAATAATAATAGAATGACAATGAATCTGGAGGAATACACCTCTAATAACCCAAATACTGAATACAACCAAATACAAAGTCTGAATCACAAATTAATTACAACCCAAAATCTGAAAAAAAAACTGAGTAAGTAGGATGTCTCTAAAAGAAAAGGGGCGACATGCCCTACAGATGAGTAAAATAGAGTCAAGGTAGAAAGTGGAGGTGTCTACTATCGAGGTCCTGTAACTTCCACAGCAGCTACAACACGTCACTGGAATGGAACTCCTACACTTGGTGTCCTTGTGGCCGGGCACCTAAAATGTTTTTACAAGAAAATAGATTTGAAAGCAAACGGGTCAGAGCCCGATTGTGAAAACAGTTTAAAATACAGCAAGTGTTTAATATCATCAAACAGTGAATATAAAATACATGATAGTGCGTGCACTCACATGAGTCCCTCACCTCTCAACTAAGTGTGCACTCTTACGTACCCTTACCCATTCTAGTTATTCCTCTAACTAACTAGTCTAATACAATATCTGAGTTTACTATACTATTCGTAGTTTAAATTACCGGCATTTGAATATAAACATAGTGTTTTACCTTCATTCCTTAGAATTAGTCACAATATTTACTGAGAGTTTTCCCATTTTTAACTCTACAAAAGATGTTACATTAATTCGCATTTGTACTTATATAAATAATTCATTTCAGTATTTCGGTATATCAATCTCATCATAATATACAATAATGGCACCCCTAGACTAAGCTGCGGTGCACACATACTCTGCTAACAAATCCCGGTACATCACGTACATAAGGGTCACGTATTCGAAATCTCTCAGGAACCGTTTTGATAAGTAACAATCACACACAATGGAGGCGAACATAGTTCACATCACATGGTCACGCAAATACCTACGCTCTCATGATCAGCAGACTTATTAACTCCGCAATAAGTCCTTCTCTGACCTATGTCCTCGAGGTACCAATCTAAATCTCCCCGTAGGCACACAAAGATTAGATGGCCCTGATCCTACGCCAACCTCCCGTGATAGCAAGTATGGTAGGTATGTTATACACAGATAACCACATATACTAAGCATTCACACATCTTAGATATCTTATAATATCAATAGAGGTATATTTTACATTCCCATACCGTCATTAAATGTTACACAATTTACAATTCCCGAAAAATATACATTAAAAGTTGTCAACCCCTCTCACGTCGTAATTTTAGGTACTTATTCCCTAACCCATAAATGTCATCCGGTTTACTACAAAATTATAAGTTTTAATCCTTAACATACTCCTATCTCACAACTATACCCACTAGTCGACAAGGGAAGGTTAACACTCAATTAAAATAAGTCTACTGGACGCTCGAAATAAAATCAGGCCTAAAAGGCCATTCTGTTAACTCGTTAGAAATCTCGTTCGAACGAGGTCGTTCGAACGAGTGGCTTCGAATGAACTACCAACTCGTTAGAAGGAGTACTATCATCTCGTTAGAAGCTCGTTCAAATGACCTGGGCAGGTCTTCTAACGAGATGGCAGAAAACTCCCAGAAATTTCCCAACTCGTTTTTCTTCATCTTTCTCTTCTCTAAATACATCTTAAGATCACCCAAATTACGTTTTAATGTTTGTAAACTATTTTAAGTTATCCTAGATTGTTCCTTAACATATTTTTAGGGTCAAATCTTACTAATCAACATGCAAAAATCATAAATCCCCAATTCTTGCCCCAAACCCTATGAACATGAACCCATAATTTAATTGACTACAAAGACTCCTTATAAATCCGTTTTCAAATCATCAAAAGTTATGTTTTGTGTATTGAATTCGTCCATGAGTATTCTACATGCAATTCCTATCCAAAAATCATAAGTTTCACAATAAACCCATTCGTTTTAATCAAAACTTTCAAGATAAATATAGTTTCTACACTAAACATGGAAGAAATATTCATTGAACTTAATAATATCAAAGCACTTGCCTTAAATATGATGTTCTGGTTCATTGTTGATGATAAAGGTTGGCTTTCTCTCTTCTTTCCGATCACAAATCCTTTCCAATTTCTGATGATGGGAGATAGTTTGGTTTAGAACCTCCTTTACCCTCTTTCTAACTTCTCTCAAAACTCTCGTAGCCCACTCTCTTGCCTTTTGCTGGTAATGGCCTTAGTGGCCTCTTTAAAATTATAAAAATAAACTCTTAAATTCGTGGGTTTTAATTCCTCAATATTTAAAATTACCAAAATACCCTTCTAGGTTGCCGGTTTGGCCTAAAAGTGCCCCGGGACCCAAACTAAATCCCCGGCTAGTGTTTTCTGACTATTTCAACCCTTCCGGACGCGTCGACACACTCAAAATGATCATTCGGTTGATAAAAATATAATTTAATTTTTAATTTAAATAGATTCATTACTGACGCGACTGACACGCGCGTTCCAATTAAATTTTCCAAATTGTCGTATTTCCGCCTCTTGACAATTTAAATATTTTCAATACCATATATACTCAGAAATATTCAATTTTATTATCACAATCAAATACCAACTCACATCTCGTTAGTATTTATATCCGGATTAATTTCCAATTAACTTAATTAATCCCTTAAATAAAAATCAATAAAATTACGGGGTATTACATACTTCCCCCCTAATAACAGAATTTCATCCCAAAATTCGGAACTAATGAATACCTGGTAAAAATAGCTCGGGATAATGTTCGCGCATCTCATCCTCGCGCTCCCATGTGGACTCCTCGGTATTATGATGCCGCCACTGCACACGTACTAATGGTACTATCTTCGACCTCAGTTTCCTCTCGCTGTGGTCCAGAATAGCAATCGACCCCTCCTCGTAGGAACTATCGGGCTGAAGATCGATGTCCTCTAAAGCAATGTGAGTATGGGCCAAGTCGTCCATAAGATATTTCCTTAGCGAGGAAATATGGAATACATCATGAATCCTATGCAAGTGCTCCGGTAACCCAAGTCTATACGCGACTGGCCCAATCCTCTCGATGATAGGAAATGGCCCCACATATCTTGGTGCCAGTTTCCCCTTTTTTCCAAAACGCATAATCCCCTTCATAGGAGATACTCTGAGTAACACCTGGTCCCCGACCTTGAATTATCTGAAGAACCTCTTGGCATCAGTATAACTCTTCTGCCGGTCCTGAGCTACCCGAATACGGCTCCGTATCATCTCTATCCTTATCGAAGTGTCCCGAATCACTTTCGGCCCAAGGAGTTTGTTATCCCCCACCTCTAACCAACATGTTGGGGAACGACAAGGTCTACCATACAACGCCTCGAATGGAGCCATGCCAATGGTGAACTGGTAGGAGTTATTATAAGAAAACTCCACCAGTGGAAGGTACTGCTCCCAACCACTTCCAAAGTCTAGGATGCACATACGCAACATGTCCTCCAACATCTGATTTGTCCGCTCTGTTTGCCTATCGGTCTGTGGGTGATACGCCGTACTCAGCCGCAACTCCGTACCCATTGCCTCCTGGAAACTCTCCCAAAATCATGAAACAAATATCTTGTCTCGGTCAGACACGATATTTATACGCACCCCATGAAGTCTCACTATCTCCGCAATGAAAATCTGGGCATACTATCCCGTAGTGTAGTCTGTCCTCACGGGTAGAAAATGAGCAACCTTGGTCAACCTATCCACAATTACCCATATGGAGTCATGACCCCTCTGTGACGTAGGTAACCCCATGATAAAGTCCATGGATATGCTCTTCCATATCCACATCGGAACCTCTAACGGTTGTAGAAGTCCTGCCGATTTCTGATGGTCCACCTTTACTAGCTGACAAGTGGTGCATTTAGAAATGAACATGGCAATATCTTTCTTCATCCCTCTCCACCAATACTGTCGTCTCATGTCTTGGTACATCTTATCCCCACCAGAGTGTACCGTGAATCGCGAGCCGTGCGACTCTGCCATTACCTCGTGTCACAAGTCTTCCCCTTTCGAAACGCCCAGTCTCCCATTGAAGCGTAATCCCCCGTCAGAACTAACGGTATAGGACTCGGCTCCCTCTGCTAGTAATCGAACTATCTGCTCCTGACAGAACGAGTCTTTCGCCTGGGCCTTTATCACTCTCGTAACAATCTGAGGTGTAACAGTCATGAATGATCGGGCCACTGTATCCTGGTGTCCCAACTCCTTCCACTTAGCTTTCCACACCTCGGCCACCTCATCTACTGGCCTACGGCTCAACGCGTCTGCTACCACGTTAGCCTTCCCTGGGTGATATTGGATATCAAACTGATAATCCTTCACAAACTCAAGCCACCGACGTTGACGCATATTCAGTTCCTTCTGCGTGAAGAGGTATTGTAGAGACTTGTGGTCTGTGAATAACCGAAATTTCTCCCCCAGGAGATAGCGTCTCCAAATCCGAAGAGAGAATACGACTGCCGCTAACTCCAAGTCGTGGGTGGGGTAATTCTTCTCGTGAGGATTAAGCTTACGGGAAGCATAAGCTATAGCCTGATTCTCCTGTTGCAATACACCTCCAAGTCCTTGTAAGGACGCATCGGTGTAGACTAGATACTCAACTCCCAGTCTTGGCAATGCTAACACAGGTGTTGAGGTCACCTTGTCCTTCAACTCATCAAATTCCAACTAACAGGCATCGGTCCAGATGAATGGCACACCTTTGCGAGTCAGATGTGTCAAAGGACCCTCTATCTTTGAGAAACCCCGAATAAATCTCCTATAGTTTCCTGCCAAGCCCAAGAAACTACGGATCTCAGTCGGTGTCGTCGGCTGTCCCCACTCCCTCACCGCCGATACCTTTCCTGGATCAACTGATATCCCTTTGTCTGAAATGATATGCCCCAAAAACTTTACCTCCTTCAGCCAAAACCCATATTTCTCATACTTTGCATAAAGCTCGTTCTGACGCAGTGTCTGCAAAACCTGCCTCAAATGTTCAGCGTGTTCCTCCTCTGTCTGGGAGTAAACTAGAATGTCATCAATGAAGACAATGACGAACTGGTCTAGGAACTCTCTGAATACCCTATTCATCAAATCCATAAACACGGCTGGGGTATTGGTCAAGCCAAAAGGCATAACCCGAAACTCGTAGGAACCATATCTCGTCAAGAAAGCAGTCTTCGAGACGTCCTATTCCCTGATACGCAACTGATGGTATCCCGATCGCAAGTCAATCTTTGAGAAGAAGGAAACTCCTCTCAACTGGTCGAATAAGTCATCGATTCGGGGAAACAGATACTTATTCTGTATCGTGTCTTTATTCAACTCCCGGTAATCTACACACAATCTTAACGATCCATCCCTTTTTTTTACGAACAACACAGGGGCACCCCACGACGAAGTACTCATTCGGATAAACCCCTGTCCCAAAAACTACTCTATCTGATCCCTTAGCTCTCTCATCTCCACTGGAGCCATACGGTAAGGTTCGCGGGTAATTGGCCGAGTGCCCAACATCAAATCGATAACAAAATCTATCTCTCTACTAGGAGGTAATCCAGGTATATCCTGGAATACATCAGCAAACTCTCTAACAACTGGAATCGAATCGAGTGGTAATACCACTTCCTTAGAGGTCTCCTCCTCTATATAGTACAAGTGAGTGGACGATCCTCCCTCAGGGCGAGGCATCGCCACTAAAAACATCTCCTGCTCGGGTATGGAAAAAATGATACTCCTACTGAAACAATCAATCATGGCTCGGTACGCAACTAGCCAATCCATACCAACAATCGCATCGTACTCAGTCATCTATAATACTAACATATCAGCAGGTAAGGTAAATCTCCCGATCTCTATACATACACCTCTACAAATAAAAGAAATCATAGAACCCCTACTCAACGGTGAATCTACGCAAGTAATCGTGCTCTCTGCATTGTCTAACAACCCAAAGTGTGTGCAAATCTCGTGGCAATGAAATAGTGTGTGGCCCCCGTATCAAATAAAATACGCCCCATAGTCTCCTGATTAGAGAACATACCCTCAATAGCAGGTGGATCCTGTGGGACTGCGGCTTGCTGGAGCTGGTAAACTCGTTCGTACTGGAGCTGTCCCTGCTAGACTGGGACTGCGGGGATGGGTGGCAAAGCTGGCATCTGTGGTGGTGCTGGGAGGGCGGCGGGAAATATAGGTCTCTGGGGCTAGTGTCGAGCACCCTGCTGCTGCTGTGGGGCCCTGCCCCTATCAGGACACTCCTGGTGCTTGTGGCCAATTTTGCCACAAGTGAAACATTTCCCCTGAAAATTTCCCCCTCTCGGACCCTGCTGTCCACGGCCCTGGTGGCCGTTGCCATTCCTCCACTGGCCGTGATGGCCCTGATGAAACTGCTGCTGTTGACCATACTGGCCGTGCTGACCCTTCTTTCCCTGACGAAACCTCATTGACCATTCCTAAAACACCCAGATCTAAACCTCTTAAAATACCCCTGTTGGGAACCCTGATCACCCTGCTTGTGCTGACCCTGAGCAGATTGTTTCCCGCGGGCACCATTCCCCTCCTGTCCTGCCCTGATGGCTGGACTCTCCTGATCGCTTACCATCTGACAAGTGGAAGCGGTGGTCCTGTAAGTGAAGCAGTTCTGCGTTAACCACATCAGAATAAGTGGCCAACGAGAGATTACCCAAGAAGTGCTGACGGATCCTCCAGGGCAACCCATCCATGAACTTCTGAATCTTTTTCTCCTCGGTCGGAATCTCATCGGGAACGATGTTCAAGAGATTAGTGAATTCGGCCTCATACTCGGCCACGGTCTTCCCCTCCTGCTTGAGGTTCATTAACTTCCTTCTCATTACGGTGTGAACGGCTGATGGAAAATACTTGCAGTCGAACCCCACCCAAAACTCCTGTATAGAAAGGACATCTCTCTCCTCCGGGGTGGTAATGAACTCCCACCATTGCAACGCTGATCCTACTAGCTTAAAAGTATCCATGATCTATTTATGTACCTCAGTGCACTCGTACATCCTCAGGTGACTTTGGATGTCCTTCTTCCACTGACTGAACACAACGACATCGGAGCTACCTGCAAACTTCGGAGGGTGTGCTTTCTGAAAAGCATCACGAACACGTTCCCAAGCAGACGAGAATGCATGAGCTTGTACTGGCGCTACTACCGGGGCCTGAGGCGGTGCCTGCTGTGTAATACCCCGTATTTTCTATGATATTTATTTTGGGGGATTAATTGAATTAAATGTTTATTAATTGGAAATTAATCCGGATAATAATATTAACGAGATGTGAGTTAGTATTTTATTATAATGTGTATACTTGACATTATATGAATATTGGAAAATATTGAAATTGTCACGAGATTGAAATACGGGAATTTGGGAAACTTTGTTGGGACGCGCGTGACAGTCGCATCAGGAATATAATTATTTGAATTAAAAAGTGAATTTTATTTTTATCACCCGTATGTTCATTTTGAGTGCGCCAACGCGTCCAGAAGGGTCGAGATAGTCAGAAAACACTAGCCGGGAGTGTAGTTTGGGTCCCGGGGTATTTTTAGGCCATACCGGCATCATAAAGGGTATTTTGGTAATTTTGTATTTTTGGGAATTAAAAGTGACGAAAATTAGAATAGAAATCTGACTTCTTCTTTAACCCACTAAACCCACTAACTACACTAAGAGACTTAATGGGCTACGGGAGAAGTTGAAATATAGTCCCAACTTACCAAAAAAACCAAACACACCTCCATTGTCATCATCCTTGGGAAGAACTTGTAGAGAGAGAGAGAAAGGAAAGAATTCTGCAGAAAGAGAGATAGAGGACAGATTCAACCTTCAAATTCATAGAAAGATTAAGTCAAGTGGTTTAAATTCATTTGATTCAAGCTATGCTTTTCCATGTTTAGGAATTTTCGAAATTGATCTTGGAAGATGATTTAGATCCATATATTGGAAGTTAAAAGTTATGAATTATGTTAGGGATTGCATGTAGTAATATTCTGGACGAATTATATGTTCTAAACAGAACCATTGATGATCTAAAAATGGAGTTTAGAAGTAGTTTATTGATGTTCTTGAATGGGGAAGAAATCTGGAAATTTTTGATGTAGTTTTGATCTAAACAAAGCCTTTGAATGATGAATTATGGGTTTTAGAATGTTAATACTGTTGTAGAATGATAGTATGATGATATTGTAACCTTGTCTTAGAGTTTCATGCTTGAAAATGGTGTTTTTGGCCTAATTGGTAACTGCAAAATGAAGCAGTCCGTAACCATACCTGGTGCGTTCGATCGATCGATGTTCTTCAGTCGATCGATCGACCACCATCGATCGATCGAAGGTAAAGGTCGATCGATCGACCTTCCCAGAATGAGTAAAGTTTTCTCCCTAATTAAATTTTAATGGTGTTAATCCTTGAATGATATTATTGGAGACCTTATGAATACCCTTAACCTTAAGGAAGACCAGTAGGCATGATTATGAGATTGGACCTTTATTGGAATTCAATTTGAGGAATTATTCTAAATTAATGAAATTCGATAATTGAGATAATATTTGGGTTAATAGGGTAAATTTGAATAATTTGATGAAATAAGGTTTGGGGCAGAAGTAAAGACCTTAGGTGTAAAGATGTTATATGGGGGAATAAGAGGAACTTAATAGTCTATTCGAGATAGGTTTTAAGTTTAAGAAACTACGACGTGAGACGTGTCGACAATTTAATTTCTATATTATCGGGATACTTGAAATATATGAATTTGGAATAATGGTATAAAGATGTAGAGTATACCTTTATTAATATCGAGATATCTAAGATGTGTGAATGCTTAGTATATAATTGTATGTGTATGACATACCTACCATACTTGCTATCACGGGAGGTTTACGTTCGCTTAGGGCCTTCTTATCCTTGTGTTGACCGGATTTAGATTGGTTACCTCGATGAACATAGGTCATAGAAGGACTTATTGGGATATTAATAAGTTTGTTGATCGTGGGAGCGTAGGTATGTGCGTGACCCATGTGATGTGACTGTGTTCGCCTCCACTATTTGTGATGTTGTTATCTGAACGATTCCTGAGAGATTCGGAATGCGTGATCCTTATGTACGTGATGTACCGGGATGGAAAGCAGAGTATGTGTGCACCGCAGCTTAGCCTTTGGGTGCTTGTATTGTATATTTATGATGTGAAAATATACGGTTAAACGAGAAGGAATTTACTATGTTAAATTGTGAGTATAGTTATGGTAATGTTATGTAGATAAAAAGGGAACTTATATCTATAAATGGTTTTGTTAATAATTGAGAATCCGAGAATTAAAGTAGAACTCTCTATTTAATTGTTAAGGTTGGAAATTAAACATGAACCGAGTAGTAGTGTTAAAAACTCTTCAGAATTAGATAGTTATGAGATAACACATGAATGGGTACAGGAACGTTAGGAGTGCACAGTTAGACGAGAGGTGAGTATCTCATGTGAGAGCACGTCCTAACATGTATTTTGCATATACTGTTTTAAATGTTTTTAAAGCACTTGCAGGTTTTTAAAATATCTCCACATTCGGGCTCTGACCCGTTTGCTTTCAAATCTATTTTTTTATAAAACCATTTTTAGGTGCCCAGCCACAAGGACACCATGCATAGGATTCTCACTCAGATGACGAGCTGTAGCTGCTTGTGGAAGCTACAGGGATTTGCTTTTAGACTCTTATATCATTTGGATTCCATACTCAGTATTCCTCAGTTGTAGGGCATGTTGCCCAATTTCTATTAGAGACATTTCCATTTCAGTTTTTCAGACTTTGGCATGTATTGATTCAGTATTCAGTATTTCGTTACTTACTTCAGTTGCGGGATTTTGTTGTGAGGTGTTTTTCCTCCAGATTTATTTATATCATGTGTTGGTTATTCTATTATTTCGTTATGGTGAATGGTGATATTATTCTTGCTTTAAATATTTTACTGCATGTTAATCAGGCTTTAATTAAAATTGGCAACTTACTTTTTAAATACTAGGTGGTTAGTAATAATAAAAAAAAATGTTTTCGACAGTGATGCTATTAACTGAGCCAACTTGGCATTTTGATTTAATTTAATAAAGGAGTAGCTACCCGGTATTTAATTAGTCGGGGTGCCACAGGTGGTATCAGAGCATCAGGTTCTAGTGTCCTTTAGGATCTGAACGGCTTATTAAGTTTCCACTGAGCTTTCTTTGATGTAGAGCCCTATATTTTAGGACTGTTGTATTCTATTGTATATGCTACGTTCTTCAGCTACTTTAAGTTTATAACTGCGAACTTATAAACTTCATTCTTATTTCAGATGCCTCCACGACGTGCACCACGAGTTCCCAGGAATGCAACGCCAGAACTACAGCCCGCACCAGTTCAGGGCACGTTGAACGCCGTTGAGGTTGCAGCCATATTAGCCCAAGCGGTAAATGCCGCACTTGTCGTAGTTCAGCAGGCACCACCTCAGGCGCCGGTTGCCGTGCCAGTACAGGCAAATGCATTCCCGTCTGCTTGGGAACGTGTACGTGACGCTTTTCAGAAAGTGCATCCGCCAGAGTTTGCAGGTAGCTCAGATGTGGTAGTCTCGAGCCAGTGGAGGAAGGATATACAGCGGCACTTGAGGATGTATGAGTGCACGGATGTTCAGAAGCAGGTTCTAGCTACTTTCAAGCTAGTTGGGTCTGCATTGCAGTGGTGGGAGTCTATTACCACCGTAGAGGAGAGGGAAACTCTCACTATTCAGGAGTTATGGGTGCGGTTCGACCGCAAGTACTTTCCGTCAGCTGTTCATACGGAAATGAGGAGGAGATTGATGAGTCTGAAGCAGGAGGGTAAGATCATGGCCGAGTATGAGGCCGAGTTCACTAATCTGTTGAATATCGTTCCGGATGAGATACCGACAGAAAAGAAGAAGATTGAGAAATTCACCGACGGGTTGACTTGGAGGATCCGTCAGCATCTGTTAGGGAACCTTTAGTTGGCCACTTATTCTGATGTGGTTAACGCTGCTTTGTTACACTGCCAGGATCACCGCTTTCATATGGCTGAGGGCAGGAGATCGGGAGAGTCTAGCCATCAGGGCAGGACTGGAGGACATGATGCTGGTGGGGCACAATCTGTTCAGGGGCAGAGGCTGAGTGATCAGGGTTTCCAGCAGGGGGATCATAAGAGGTTTCGATCAGGGGGTTTCAGGAACGGTCAGGGAGGATTCCGAAATGGCCAGCAGGGTCATAACGGCCATCAGGGCCAGCAGGGTCAAAATGGTCAACATCAACAGTTTCAGCAGGGCCAGCAGGGCCAAGGGAGGAACGGTAACGGCCACCAGGGCCGGGGACAGCAGGGGCAGAGAGGAGGGAACTTCCCAGGGAAATGTTTCGTTTGTGGCAAGACTGGCCATAAACGCCAGGACTGTCCTCATAGGGGCAGGGCCCCACAACAGCAGCAGCAGGGAGCTCGCCAGGAGCCGCAGAGGCCTATGTTTCCCGCTGCTCTCCCCGCACCGCCACAGATGGGGCATTACCACCCATTCCAGCTATAACGTCCACCAGGCAGCAGTCCCACAGGCACCGCCCGCGATTGAGGGTACGTTTTCTATCCATGACACTATGGGTCGGGTACTGTTTGATACGGGGGCTACACATTATTTTATAGCTACACATTTCGCGAAGGCTATAGGGTTGTTAGCCACAGCGGAGAGCACAGTGACGTGTGTCGACTCACCATTGGGGAGTGGGTCACTTATTTTCTTTATATGCCGGGGAGTAGGGGTAGAGATTGGTAGTCTGGTATTACCTGCAGATATGTTGGTATTAGATATGCATGTTCACGATGTGATTATCGGTATGGATTGGCTCGCTGATTATAGAGCCATGATTGATTGCTTCGGTGGGAGCATTGTTTTTTCCATTCCGGGGCAAGAGATGTTTGTAGTGGCGATGCCTCGCCCAGAGGGAGGCTCGACCGCTCATTTGTATTACCTAGAGGAGGATACCTATAAGAAGGTTGTGATTCCTTTAGATTCGATCTCAGTTGTCAGGGAGTATTCTGATGTGTTTCAGGAGATACCAGGCCTACCCCCCAATCGAGAGATAGACTTTGTTATAGACTTATTACCAGATACGAGACCTATAGCACGCGCACTGTACCGTATGGCTCTAGCTGAGATGAGGGAGTTACGGGATCAGATTGAGCAGTTGTTGGGTCAGGGGTTTATTCGGAGAAGTACTTCACCGTGGGGTGCCCCTGTGTTGTTCGTGAAGAAGAGAGATGGTTCACTGAGATTGTGTGTGGACTACCGGGAGTTAAACAAGGTCACGATACGGAATAAGTATCCGTTGCCTCGAATCGATGACCTATTCGACCAATTGAGAGGAGCTTCTTGCTTCCCAAAGATTGATTTGCGATCTGGTTACCATCAGTTGCATATCAGGGAGGAGGACGTCTCGAAGACTGCGTTCTTATCGAGATATGGTTCTTATGAGTTTCGGGTTATGCCATTTGGTTTGACCAACGCTCCAGCAGCATTTATGGACTTGATGAATAGGGTGTTCAGGGATTTCCTAGATCAGTTTGTCATTGTATTCATCGATGATATTTTGGTTTACTCCCACAGAGGAGGAGCACGCCGAGCACTTGAGTCAAGTTTTGCAGACACTGCGCCAGAATGAGTTGTATGCAAAATGTGAGATGGCGGGTTTTGGCTGAAGGAGGTTCAGTTTTTGGGGCATATTATTTCCGACCGGGGAATATCGGTTGATCCGGGGAAGGTATCCGCGATGAGGGAGTGGGGACATCCCACGACACCGACGGAGATCCGTAGTTTCTTGGGCCTAGCAGGATACTACAGGAGGTTTATTCGGGGTTTCTCCACGATAGCGGGTCCCATGACACATCTAACTCGTAAAGGTGTGCCGTTCATTTGGAGTGATGCCTGTCAGTTGGCATTTGATGAGTTGAAGGAAAAGTTAACCTCAGCACCTGTGTTAGCATTGCCGAGACCGGGAGTTGAGTATCTTGTTTACACCGATGCGTCCTTACAAGGACTTGGAGGTGTACTGCAGCAGGAGAGTCAGGCCATAGCTTATGCTTCCCGTAAGCTTAAGCCTCACGAGAAGAATTACCCTACCCATGACTTGGAGTTAGCGGTAGTGGTATTTGCCCTTCGTATTTGGAGACATTACCTTTTGGGGGAGAAGTTTCGATTGTTCACGGATCACAAGTCCCTACAGTACCTATCACGCAGAAGGAGTTGAATATGCGGCAACGGAGGTGGCTTGAATTCGTGAAAGATTATCAGTTCGATATCCAGTATCACCCGGGGAGGGCTAACGTAGTAGCAGACGCGTTGAGCTGTAGACCTGTAGATGAGGTGGCGGAAGTGTGGAAGGCAAAGTGGAAGGAATTGGGACACCAGGATGCAGTGGCTCGATCATTCATGTCTGTGATGACTGTTACACCGCAGATTGTCACGAAGTTAGTGAGGGCACAGGCAAACGACTCGTTCTGTCAGGAGCAGATAGTTCGATTATTGGCAGAGGGAGCCGAATCCTATACCGTTAGCTCAGACGGGGGATTACGCTTCAATGGGAGATTGGTGGTTCCGGAAGGGGAGGAATTGCGGCATGAGGTGATGGCAGAGTCGCACGGCTCACGATTCGCGGTACATCCCGGAGGGGACAAAATGTACCAAGACATGAGACGTCAGTATTGGTGGAGCGGTATGAAGAGAGATATTGCCGAGTTTGTTTCTAAATGCGCCACTTGTCAGCTAGTAAAAGTGGATCATCAGAGACCGGCAGGACTACTACAGCCGTTGGAGGTCCCGATGTGGATGTGGGAGAGCATATCCATGGACTTTATCACGGGGTTGCCTACGTCACAGAGAGGTCACGACTCCATTTGGGTAATAGTGGATAGGTTGACCAAAGTCACTCATTTTCTACCCGTGAGGACAGACTACACTGCAGGACAATATGCCCATCTCTTTATTTCTGAGATAGTAAGACTTCACGGTGTGACCCTAAATATCGTGTCTGATCGAGACAAGATATTTGTTTCACGGTTTTGGGAGAGTTTTCAGCAGGCCATGGGCACGGAGTTGCGGTTGAGTACGGCGTACCACCCGCAGACCGATGGGCAGACCGAGCGCACAAATCAGATGTTGGAGGACATGCTACGTATGTGCACCATTGATTTTGAGGGTGGATGGGAGCAGTACCTTCCACTGGTGGAGTTTGCTTACAACAACTCCTACCAGTTCACCATTGGCATGGCTCCATTTGAGGCGTTGTACGGTAGACCTTGTCGTTCCCCAGCATGTTGGTTGGAGGTGAGGGACAAAAAACTACTTGGGCCGGAAGTGATCCAGGATACTTCGGCAAGGATAGAATTGATTCGGAGTCGCATTCGGGTAGCTCAGGATAGGCAGAAGAGCTATGCTGATGCGAAGAGATTCTTCAGAGAGTTCCAACTGGGGGACCAGGTTTTGCTCAGAGTATCTCCTATGAAGGGGATTATGCGTTTCGGGAAAAAAGGGAAGTTGGCACCGAGATATGTGGGACCATTTCCTATTATTGATCGGATTGGACCGGTTGCGTATAGGCTTGGATTACCGGAGCATTTACATCGGATTCATGATGTATTTCATATTTCCTCGCTTAGGAAATACTTTAGAGATAATTTGGCTCATTCTCTCATTGCTGTGGAGGACATTGATCTCCAGCCAGATAGCTCCTACGAGGAGGGGCCAATTGCTATTCTGGACCGAAGTGAGCGGAAGCTGCGGTCAAAGATAGTTCCGTTAGTGCGTGTTCAGTGGCGACATCATAATGTCGAGGAGTCCACATGGGAGCGCGAGAATGAGACGCGCGAACGTTATTCAGAGTTATTCTTACCAGCTACTTTCTAGTTCCGAATTTCGGGACGAAATTCAGTTATTAAGGGGGAAGTATGTAATACCCCGTATTTTCTATGATATTTATTTTTGGGGATTAATTGAATTAAATGTTTATTAATTGGAAATTAATCCGGATAATAAT
Organism: Sambucus nigra; assembly: GCA_949130495.1. Taxonomy (NCBI): domain Eukaryota; kingdom Viridiplantae; phylum Streptophyta; class Magnoliopsida; order Dipsacales; family Adoxaceae; genus Sambucus; species Sambucus nigra. Next base: position 347,948,429 of record OX422217.1, read on the forward strand.
ATTAACGAGATGTGAGTTAGTATTTTATTATAATGTGTATACTTGGCATTATATGAATATTGGAAAATATTGAAATTGTCACGAGATTGAAATACGACAATTTGGGAAACTTTGTTGGGACGCGCGTGACAGTCGCGTCAAGAATATAATTATTTGAATTAAAAAGTGAATTTTATTTTTATCACCCGTATGTTCATTTTGAGTGCGCCAACGCGTCCGGAAGGGTCGAGATAGTCAGAAAACACTAGCCGGGAGTTTAGTTTGGGTCCCGGGGTATTTTTAGGCCATACCGGCATCATAAAGGGTATTTTGGTAATTTTGTATTTTTGGGAATTAAAAGTGACGAAAATTAGAATAGAAATCTGACTTCTTCTTTAACCCACTAAACCCACTAACTACACTAAGAGACTTAATGGGCTACGGGAGAAGTTGAAATATAGTCCCAACTTACCAAAAAAACCAAACACACCTCCATTGTCATCACCTTGGGAAGAACTTGTAGAGAGAGAGAGAAAGGAAAGAATTCTGCAGAAAGAGAGATAGAGGACAGATTGAACCTTCAAATTCAACATCAAATTCATAGAAATATTAAGTCAAGTGGTTTAAATTCATTTGATTCAAGCTATGCTTTTCCATGTTTAGGAATTTTCGAAATTGATCTTGGAAGATGATTTAGACCCATATATTGGAAGTTAAAAGTTATGAATTATGTTAGGGATTTCATGCAGTAATATTCTGGACGAATTATATGTTCTAAACAGAACCATTGATGATCTAAAAATGGAGTTTAGAAGTAGTTTATTGATGTTCTTGAATGGGGAAGAAATCTGGAAATTTTTGATGTAGTTTTGATCTAAACAAAGCCTTTGAATGATGAATTATGGGTTTTAGAATGTTAATACTGTTGTAGAATGATAGTATGATGATATTGTAACCTTGTCTTAGAGTTTCATGCTTGAAAATGGTGTTTTGGGCCTAATTGGTAACTGCAAAACGAAGCAGTCCGTAACCATACCTGGTGCGTTCGATCGATCGATGTTCTTCAGTCGATCGATCGACCACCATCGATCGATCGAACGACCTTCCCAGAATGAGTAAAGTTTTCTCCCTAATTAAATTTTAATGGTGTTAATCCTTGAATGATATTATTGGAGACCTTATGAATACCCTTAACCTTAAGGAAGACCAGTAGGCATGATTATGAGATTGGACCTTTATTGGAATTCAATTTGAGGAATTATTCTAAATTAATGAAATTCGATAATTGAGATAATATTTGGGTTAATAGGGTAAATTTGAATAATTTGATGAAATAAGGTTTGGGGCAGAAGTAAAGACCTTAGGTGTAAAGATGTTATATGGGGGAATAAGAGGAACTTAATAGTCTATTCGAGATAGGTTTTAAGTTTAAGAAACTACGACGTGAGACGTGTCGACAATTTAATTTCTATATTATCGGGATACTTGAAATATATGAATTTGGAATAATGGTATAAAGATGTAGAGTATACCTTTATTAATATCGAGATATCTAAGATGTGTGAATGCTTAGTATATAATTGTATGTGTATGACATACCTACCATACTTGCTATCACGGGAGGTTTACGTTCGCTTAGGGCCTTCTTATCCTTGTGTTGACCGGATTTAGATTGGTTACCTCGATGAACATAGGTCATAGAAGGACTTATTGGGATATTAATAAGTTTGTTGATCGTGGGAGCGTAGGTATGTGCGTGACCCATGTGATGTGACTGTGTTCGCCTCCACTATTTGTGATGTTGTTATCTGAACGATTCCTGAGAGATTCGGAATACGTGATCCTTATGTACGTGATGTACCGAGATGGATAGCAGAGTATGTGTGCACCGCAGCTTAGCCTTTGGGTGCTTGTATTGTATATTTATGATGTGAAAATATACGGTTAAACGAGAAGGAATTTACTAAGTTAAATTGTGAGTATAGTACGGTAATGTTATGTAGATAAAAAGGGAACTTATATCTATAAATGGTTTTGTTAATAATTGGGAATCCGAGAATTAAAGTAGAACTCTCTATTTAATTGTTAAGGATGGAAATTAAACATGAACCGAGTAGTAGTGTTAGAAACTCTTCAGAATTAGATAGTTATGAGATAACACATGAATGGGTGCAGGAACGTTAGGAGTGCACAGTTAGACTAGAGGTGAGTATCTCATGTGAGAGCACGTCCTAACATGTATTTTGCATATACTGTTTTAAATGTTTTTAAAGCACTTGCAGGTTTTTAAAATATCTCCACATTCGGGCTCTGACCCATTTGCTTTCAAATCTATTTTTTTGTAAAACCATTTTTAGGTGCCCATCCACAAGGACACCATGCATAGGATTCTCACTCAGATGACGAGTTGTAGGTGCTTGTGAAAGCTACAGGGATTTGCTTTTAGACGCTTATATCATTTGGATTCCATACTCAGTATTCCTCAGTTGTAGGGCATGTTGCCCAATTTCTATTAGAGATATTTCCATTTCAGTTTTTCAGACTTTGGCATGTATTGATTCAATATTCAGTATTTCGTTACTTACTTCAGTTGCGGGATTTTGTTGTGAGGAGTTTTTCCTCCAGATTTATTTATATCATGTGTTGGTTATTCTATTATTTCGTTATGGTGAATGGTGATATTATTCTTGCTTTAAATCTTTTACTGCATGTTAATCAGGCTTTAATTAAAATTGGCAACTTACTTTTTAAATACTAGGTGGTTAGTAATAATAAAAAAAAATGTTTTCGACAATGATGCTATTAACTGAGCCAACTTGGCATTTTGATTTAATTTAATAAAGGAGTAGCTACCCGGTATTTAATTAGTCGGGGTGCCACATGCTGCACAACTGCTAGGGCGGCATTTACCGCTTGGGCTACAATAGCGGCAACCTCTGCGGCATTCAAGGAGCCCTGGACTGGTGCAGGCTGTTCTTCGGGCTGAGCATCCCTGGGAACTCGCGGTGCACGTCGTGGATGCATTTGAAATGAGAGTAAAAATCTTATAAGTTCCCAGTTATTATCTCAAAATAGCTGAAGAGCGAAACATACACAAAAGAATACAACAATCCTAAAATATAGGGCTCCATATCAAAGAACACTTAGCGGAAACATAATAAGCCGTACAGATCCTAAGGACACTAGAACCTGATGCTCTAATACCACCTGTGACACCCCGACTAATTAAATACCGGCTAGCTACTCCTTTATTCAAATTAATACAAAATGTCAAGTTGGTTCAGTTCATAGCATCACTGTCGAAAAACGTTTTAATAATTACTAGCCACCTAATATTTAAAAAGTGAGTTGTCAATTTTAATTAAATCTGATTAACATACAATACATTTAAATTACGAAATACTAATACCACAACCACAACACAGTCACAATAAAATAATAATAGAATGACAATGAATCTGGAGGAATATACCTCTAATAACCCAAATACTGAATACAACCAAATACAAAGTCTGAATCACAAATTAATTACAACCCAAAATCTAAAAAAAAACTGAGTAAGTAGGATGTCTCTAAAAGAAAAGGGGCGACATGCCCTACAGATGAGTAAAATAGAGTCAAGGTAGAAAGTGGAGGTGTCTACTATCGAGGTCCTGTAACTTCCACAGCAGCTACAACACGTCACTGGAATGGAACTCCTACACTTGGTGTCCTTGTGGCTGGGCACCTAAAATATTTTTACAAGAAAATAGATTTGAAAGCAAACGGGTCAGAGCCCGATTGTGAAAACAGTTTAAAATACAGCAAGTGTTTAATATCATCAAACAGTGAATATAAAATACATGATAGTGCGTGCACTCACATGAGTCCCTCACCTCTCAACTAAGTGTGCACTCTTACGTACCCTTACCCATTCTAGTTATTCCTCTAACTAACTAGTCTAATACAATATCTGAGTTTACTATACTATTCGTAGTTTAAATTACCGGCATTTGAATATAAACATAGTGTTTTACCTTCATTCCTTAGAATTAGTCACAATATTTACTGAGAGTTTTCCCATTTTTAACTCTACAAAAGATGTTACATTAATTCGCATTTGTACTTATATAAATAATTCATTTCAGTATTTCGGTATATCAATCTCATCATAATATACAATAATGGCACCCCTAGACTAAGCTGCGGTGCACACATACTCTGCTATCAAATCTCGGTACATCACGTACATAAGGGTCACGTATTCGGAATCTCTCAGGAACCGTTTTGATAAGTAACAATCACACACAATGGAGGCGAACATAGTTCACATCACATGGGTCACGCACATACCTACGCTCCCATGATCAGCAGACTTATTAACACTACACCAAAATGGAAGATTTGTGAGTGCTGCTAGCAGTCACAAATGACTTTTATAACTGCTATTTACCATCATCATTTAGGGGGTGACAAAAGAAAATTTGTAACTCCTAACAACAGTCACAAATTTTTATAACCCCTATGGGGGTTATGACTGGTGACCCCAATTTATAACAGCTATTTGTAACTGTTGTCAGCAGTTACGAATATAATATTTGTAATTGTGTCAGCAGTTACGAATCTTATATTTGTATTTATAACTGCTATTAGCAGTTACAAAATTGGCACTAGTGGCAAATTTGTGACTGCTATTAACAGTTACAAAAATTGAATTGGTTAAATGTGATAGAAGTTGTTACAAATATCTTTATATTTTCACAAAATGATGAAATAATCATGGACATGTAACAAGTCTAAAAAAATTATAACATTTCATTTATATTTATGATATTCCAAATATCCAGTACACATTAAACTTATTTAAACTTAATTTAACATCAAACAACCCCTTCTTGGTACCAAGTACAAAATGATCATAGAATAAAAAATAAACTAAAAAAAATAATGACACAACCATGGTAATACAACATGTCGTTCCAAACCTAGACAAGGGCTTCGTGAAGTCTAGGTATATCAATCGTGGGGGGTATTGATGCGGTGATAGCCTCCCTCGTGTACTCGGAATACCCATGCTGAGCAAGTTCATTGGACTCAAATTTTTTATATGCGGCGCCTTTGTATCCATTGACGTGTCTTGTGTTGCTTGCCACAAATTGTAAACACCTGGATTTAGTCCCTTGAATACTATGTATGTTGGGTATGCCATGTGTATACCTGTAAACAATAAAATATAACTGTTAGTTACACTAATACTATTTTCGAGAAATTGTCACCAATAGAACTCAATAAAAAAGTTCCAACCCAAATCTCTCGTATATTACATATGTTAGCTGAAGACTTAGTTGCCACAATTTCCCTTACATATTAATAATACAATGCTGATCATTTACTTAAGTATCACCTGCTCAAGAACCTTATCTTAAGACTTGAGTATCACCTGCTCAATAATCCATCAAGCTTATCAATCATCTTAGTATACAAATCATTCAAAAATTAATAACTAGCATAAAAATTGAACAAACCAAATGAATGAACAGAAGCAACATAAAAGCAATGAGATAAGAGAGAATTGTACTGAACTGAATCGTTGTGCGCTTTAATTAATATGGTTTCCATTCCAACGAATGAAGAATCATAAATTACTGAACAAGCATCCAATTTCTAATGGATATGAAGATGGTAGTTGTGTAATTCAAACTACATAATTTTAATAACTCTGGTGCAGTACTCCGTCTGAACAGTGACAAACTGTAGAGACATTAAGGGGCAAAAGGCAACAAACTTTGTATATCGGAAAAGACTTTATGGAGTGTACCCCAAGGTCGAAATTTCTTGAAGTTCTTATGCCTATGAAGTTGACCAACGGTACATGAAGCATAAACTCATCAAGAATATCCTCAATACGATAAGCACTCTCTTGAATTATCAGCTCACCATTTGATAGATACGATAATCAGGGGGTCTTGTCCAAAATATTTCAAACATATCATAGGAATCGAGTTTCATCTACAAAACTAGTCCCTATTCATGAGCTATCCCATACTATCTCAAAACAATGCATTAAATAAATGAAATAACTATCTCGTATCTTCCTACAATAGCCAAAGAAAATAAGAAAGATATCTGATACTTATCAAGAATCAAATATTTCATGAGATAATCTTAAAGAGATGACCCCCCTGTTCACTGGAAATCAGACTTCAATATCTCATCCAATTTAGAAGGTATATTGCCCGTCCAGTTGGAAAGAAGCGCATTCTTGGAGGCCTGTTTGATGACCCACTCAGCAGTCTTATTGTTCGATCTACGGATGTAGGAGAACTAGGTGGCCATTTGATCTTTGGTGAGGTATTCCATCTTCTTAACCACCTGAGTAATTTCCCAACAAATCGAGTTAGGATTATTAATGCACAAAACAAGGGGAGGAGTTATTAAACATGGGTGGAATACTTTTGCATTTTGTTCTTAGATCGATTAATTTTTTTCATTTTTATGTGATGGATCACAATTAAAGGTGCATATTTTTATTAGATATGGAGTGATTGAATACTTCTGCTAGTTTAATTGATGTTGTAGTTGTGATTGAATAAATTGGGTGCATTAGTTTTGTATAACTAATCATAGTAATTGTAACTGTGTTATTAGTTTAATTGTTTGATTTATTTAACTATGTATAAAAGATTTCATTTAGCACATTCAACATCCATTAATGAAACCTTATTATCAGTTTGTTCCCTAAATAAAAGTTTCCCCGTGCATTCTGAAACAACTATGGACCATTAAAGACATAACTTACAAATAGAACATAAAAATAGAATTTTAAAGTGTTCAAGAACCAATGCAGTATGAACAAATTAAGAGCATTGAGGACTGGAGGTCATAAAGTTTAAAACAAGGCCAATTCCCAGAGCCTCAAATGATATGGAGATGAATATCTTGTTCAAAGATGTAATAATGTAAATGAAAAGTAAAATTTTCTCTTAAGTTGTGCGAAAGAGGCACTGCCTCCTATTCCTTCCACTCCCAGGGAATAAATTGGACCACAAAGAATAATACATAAATGCTGCATGGGTGCGCAATTGAAGAAATTGCCTTATATGATCCGGTTTGTGACTTACTGTGATGATCTAGGCCTTCATATAACTCAACAGAATTCATTGCCAAACGCAGCCTTTCTTGAGAAGTTGGAGAAATTGCCTGAAAAGTAAGACTAAATTATAAATAACTCCGTATAATAAAAGTAAAGACAAATCCACATCAAATAGAGAAATCAAATACCTTTCTTGTTGAAGGGATCCTTTCAGGAGGTTGCCACAGCTCCACATCATCACAGTTCTTCGCCTTTGATGTTATAAGCTCACTTGAAATATCACAATGATGGCTCCCACTGGAGGAATTTCTTTATGCATTAGAAGTGACAGACGCTAGAGGTTGCTTTTTATCATTTATAGGAGAAACATTCTCCAACACAACCAACTCATTATCGGGATTCGAGAAATTTCTCAATGCGTCAGCAATGGTAAAAATCAAATGATCACGAAAGAATACAGTCTGTATATAAACTTATCACGGAAAAGAGAACACTGGATCTGAACAGAAATTCATAGGGTAGGAGTGTTAGCCTCGTGTTGTTAGAAACAACAGATAATTCAGAGTATGACATTTATTAATAAATGCTATAGGGAAGGGTAAAACAAAACCAAACTAGGCAAAAATAGTGTGCGTGTCTTTAGCTTATCAGTTATGCCATGCATCCAAACACACCAGTGGCAGCAAAACTTGAGGAAAACCATCTGCAATGCAAATAGTCAAACCTATAAAGGGACAGAAGCACCACTACATGTCCACCCGAGTAAGGAGAAAAATAGATAAAGCCTCTGAGAAAAATCAAAATCTACAATAATAGAGCCAGTGAATATGAGAAGGAAAAAAAACATAACTATTTTTAAAAAGATTGTGACATATAATTATAAATTTCAATCTTCTCTCTAAACTCAAATTTGTACTGAATACTCATCATTTCCATCACCATCAATGCCTTGCTAACAAATACCTTAAAATAGAAAGACATCCTCTCGGACAGGAATCACAGTAAATCATTAAGAAACTTGGTACGAACTAAATATATGAACTAATCTGTTGAGCTTCACTATCTTGAGCTTCATTTTGATACATTAATTAGGGTTTTGGCATTGTACTTCGTTGAAAAGCTAGTGGCATGAAGTTAACGTGTGTTGAATTATGAGTGAACACCTCTAATATAATATGGGGTCTGTACTACTTATTTTAGAAAGGATAAGAAATTGTTTCTACTATTTAAATAATTAGTACAAACAAGTTTAATTTAAATAATCAATGATTCAATAATTATTAAATAATTAGTACAAATAAGTTTACTTAAATCAAAAGTTGAGTGCACAATTTCATCAATAAAAAAGTTACTGGATTATGTCAAAAATCAATGGACAATAATTAGTTTTCATGCAAACTCCATACTGAACTACAAATCCATTTTTGCTCATTTTGTCCTTTCTCATTCTATCCCAAGATGATGTAATCAAGTTTGCAAACGAAGAAAACAATTAAAGCCAACAAAAAAAAATAAGTTTTGATTTGGTTGGTATTCTAAAGGTAAACAACGCCATCAAAACAGATGAGGATCGATTTGGTTGGTAACCAAAAGGTTAGTTTTACTAACCAAAAGTCAATGTAAACTGCCACAGTCCTAATGTATTATGGTAAGATGGAACCATTTTAAGGTAGAATTTGCATTATGAGGTTTGTTATCACCGAATGTTATTAAAAACAGGGCATTTTCACTAATTCACCATGAGATCTTCTTCATAATACAACAAATATGGTTAGTTATAATAGTGTCACGATTATTTCTCAAGACTAATGCTATAGTGAAAGTAACATTGGTGTTTGCCAAAGCAAAATTGCTATAACGGGTCAGACGTTATGTTTACACCAGTTGTACATTGCATTGGCAGAAGCAAATATTTCATTGGGAATAGAGTTAGGCTTTCTTAATATTGTAGTCCTTCCTTTTGTTTATCTTCTTCTTTTCACATTGCAATAGTAATAGTAAGAAAAAAGAGGAAGAAATAAAACACAATGAACAGTAAGTATGATAACAGTGGTAGCATTGGAAGCAATATGAAAATAGATATTATTACCATGAAAGAATAGGAAGGTTCACTGAAGATGTAGAATGTGCTTGAAAAGAAGCTTAAGTACCTTTGGATTCTCAAGAGTAATTTGAGCATCCTCACCATCCATAAGACTAAAAGGAGAACAAATTTATTCCCCTGTCATACTGAAAAGGTAAGCGTCATACGTAGGTAGGTGTGCTCTTGAAACTTTATTTGTGGTCAGCTTAATTTGGATCAGCTTTGAAAAATAGAATGGTACCCAGTACCCTCTTTGCTTTGAGATACCATTGTATTAAGGATATTTTGAGTGCACTATGAATCTTGTATTATTACTCACACTTTCAAAAGAACCAATGTCACCTGCTCACGCTTCATCGAAAACTTCAATTGTGAGGAATCGCTTATACTAAAATTGACTGTTATCTACTCATCTATAAGATTTAAACATATCAAGGTCACATCAAACTACAAGTCCATCCTATGTTACTCAGTAATGTTGACCACTTACTAAAAAGAACTAAAGGCTAAATCGTATAAGAAATAACGCGATGAAACCTACAGATTACAAAACATAATCATAACTAAAATATTAATACCTGAATTATGCCCTTAATTCTCCAAACCCCACGAGTCAAAACCTCAATATGTGAATCATCGGGATGAAGGGCCTTATACTCCTTCCTCACCTCCTCAACCATAACATTATGATCCATCCCGTTCGGCCACCACATTCAAAGAATTATCCCCACCTCTATATGATAGTCTACCAAGCACATACATAACAACATTTGAAATCTCCCCAACAAAGCAACATGACCCAACCTATAAAATTTATGGCCGGGTCATCCCTGAATGCTTAACCAAACACAAAGACTCATCTTCAATTTCCAAAAATGGCTTCTTTATCACATCAGAAGATTCAGATGCAAACTCTGATAAAAAAAACAAAATTGTATTAGGATCCACTCGGTTGTCCACGAAGTAGTATATAATAGGATATAAGACTCAACAGAGTTCACATCAGTTGGGGATTTAATCTAACCATCTATGTAGCAGATGCATGCCTTCAACTATCATGTTTACAACACCAATGAGGCTATGTTTAATTAGTCCTGAACGAGTAGTACATAATAAATCCAATAAATGTCAGAATAAACCAAATTTGGCTATGATATTGGACTATATAATTCTTCCATAATCCAGTAGCAATAATGTGAGACCACGCATATATTTACATTAAACTAAAGTTTCGGTAACTTGATTGATGAAGTAATATGTCATATCTACACTTCTATTTCATAACAGACCAGTCAAATAATTTTTAAGTATCATGTTAAAGTATTTTTGTGTACTAATGTTGCAAGAAGTGGTCGTAGAAGGTCACTTAGGACCCGTTCAAGTCCAAAAACAAAATTTACAGTCCCAATAAGTTTTTGCATTAAGAACTCAATACAAGATATATACTCAACATAAAGATCAAATTAGATTAAAAATTAACCCCCCAAAAATTCAAATATGTAAGGATAAGGTGAAGTAAGACCATCCAATATAACAAATTATTAACAAAAATGAACCCTGATGGCTAAAATATTCCAGTCTAACCTACTTCTCAATCGTATGCACACTTCATATAATAAGTACTCGTAATCTATCTCCAATTTTCTCAATATGTTCTTCTAAGAACATAAGTTTGCAAACGTGTTGGATGCCATAGTTTACACGATCCATCTATAACCTTGATTGCAATATGTTTCTTCATATTTTTAGCATATAAGTGTACAACTTGATTATCTTTGAAAAATAACGAAATCAAACATACCTAAAAATTTATGAAAGCATAAACAATGAAATCAAACAAATCTAATATTTAGAAAATCAAACAAACCTATTTCGAGATAGTTGATATTTTGAGACAACGAAACATATTTCTAGACAGTTCTTCCCATAAATAATGTTTTAAAATTTTTGGGTCCAAACTGAAATCGAACAAACCTAAATCGAACACTATAAACCTAAATCGAAATTGAAAGCGAAATGTTCTGCATTTACATAAACGAAAAGGACATTTACATAAAGATATTCAGAAACAGTTCTTTGCATAAATAATGTCATAACTCACAACAACATCAATGAAATGTTCAGCATTTACATAGACGAAAACGACATTTACATAAAACTCACTACAACGTAAAAGTCACTGCAGCAAAATGAAATCGAAAAGTTACATAAACATAAATGAAATAAAAACGGCATTTACATAAACATAAACGAAAACTCACAGCACCGAAATGAAATAGAGGGGTGGGAGTTGTTTAGTCATTCACAGCAGCAAAATGAAAGAGATTGGAGCGGGAGTTGTGAGAAGAGAGAGAGGAGAGTGAAGAGGGAAATTAAAGTAGGCAAAAATTTTGTAACCCCTAATAGCAGTCACAAATAAAGTTTTATGTTAAAATTTGTGACTGCTGGGAGCAGTCACAAATTTATGACTGCCAAAAGGAGTTATAAATTAAGTCTTTGGCCAAATTTTGTGACTGCTACGAGTAGTTACAAATTTATGACTGCCGATAGCAGTCACAAATTTAGTATTAGTCTAAAATTTATGACTCCTCATAACAGTTATAATTTTGTGACTGCTCATAAGAGTCATAACTTAGGCCTACTGATAAATTTGTAACTGCTTGTGACAGTTATAAATTTGTGACTGCTTATAGGAGTCACAAATTAATTATATGGTAATATTTGTGACTCTCATTAGCAGTAACAAACCAATTGACTCAAAAAATTTATTACCCATTGATTTTAGCACCCCTAATGGGAGTTACAAATAATTTTGTGAGTGCTCCCGGGAGTGATAAGTTTGTCACCCCCATTAGCAGTAGTAAAAGGCCAGTCACAAAATTAGAATTTCGGTGTAGTGTAACTCCGAAATAAGTCCTTCTCTGACCTATGTCCTCGACGTACTAATCTAAATCCCTCCGTAGGCACACAAAGATTAGATGGCCCTGATCGTACGCCAACCTCCCGTGATAGCAAGTATGGTAGGTATGTTATACACAGATAACCACATATACTAAGCATTAACACATCTTAGATATCTTATAATATCAATAGAGGTGTATTTTACATTCCCATACTGTCATTAAATGTTACACAATTTACAATTCCCGAATAATATACATTAAAAGTTGTCAACCCCTCTCACGTCGTAATTTTAGGTACTTATTCCCTAACCCATAAATGTCATTCGGTTTATTACAAAATTCTAAGTTTTAATCCTCAACATACTCCTATCTCACAACTATACCCACTAGTCGACAAGGGAAGGTTAACACTCGATTAAAATAAGTCTACTGGAGGCTCGAAATAAAATCAGGCCTAAAAGGCCATTTTGTCAACCCGTTAGAAATCTCGTTCGAACGAGGACGTTCGAACGAGTGTCGTTCGAACGAATGGCTTCGAACGAACAACCAACTCGTTAGAAGGAGTACTGTCATCTCGTTAGAAGATTGTTCGAACGAGGTCATTCAAACAACCTGGGCAGGTCTTCTAACGAGATGGCAGAAAACGCCCAGAAATTTCCCAACTCGTTTTTCTTCATCTTTCTCTTCTCTAAATACATCTTAAGATCACCCAAATTACGTTTTAATGTTTGTAAACTATTTTAAGTCATCCTAGATCGTTCCTTAACATATTTTTGGGGTCAAATCTTACTAATCAACATGTAAAAATCATAAATCCCCAATTCTTGCCCCAAAACCTATGAACATGAACCCATAATTTAATTGACTACAAAGACTCCTTATAAATCCGTTTTCAAATCATCAAAAGTTATGTTTTGTGTATTGAATTTGTCCATGAGTATTCTACATGCAATTCCTATCCCAAAATCAAAAGTTTCACAATAATCCCATTGGTTTTCATCAAAACTTTCAAGGTAAATATAGTTTCTACACTAAAGATGGAAGAAATATTCATTGAACTTAATAATATCAAATCACTTGCCTTAAATCTGATGTTCTGGTTTGTTGTTGATGATCAAGGTTGGCTTTCTCTCTTCTTTCCGGTCACAAATCCTTTCCAATTTCTGGTGATGGGAGATAGTTTAGTTTAGAACCTCCTTTACCCTCTTTCTAACTTCTCTCAAAACTCCTGTAGCCCACTCTCTTGACTTTTGCTGGTAATGACCTTAGTGGACTCTTTAAAATTATAAAAATAAACTCAAAAATTCGTGGGTTTTAATTCTTCAATATTTAAAATTACCAAAATACCCTTCTAGGTTGCCGGTTTGGCCTAAAAGTGCCCCGGGATCCAAACTAAACTCCCGGCTAGTGTTTTCTGACTATTTCAACCCTTCCGGACGCGTTGGCGCACTCAAAATGATCATTCAGTTGATAAAAATATAATTTACTTTTTAATTTAAATAAATTCATTCCTGACGCGACTGACACGCGCGTTCCAATTATATTTCCCAAATTGTCGTATTTCTGCCTCTTGACAATTTAAATATTTTCAATACCATATATACTCAGAAATATTCAATTTTATCATCACAATCAAATACCAACTCACATCTCGTTAGTATTTATATCCGGATTAATTTCCAATTAATTATCAATTAACTTAATTAATCCCTTAAATAAAAATCAATAAAATTACGGGGTATTACACACAATTCGTTAAAAAGAAGTGAGAGAACCGTTGTTGTTGGACTAACCTTTATGATCGGTGATAGTAGGCTTTGTCATCAAGATACGTAGCAGCAACGACGGAGCAAAAATTTGATATGTTAACTTATTGTTTGAGAGTAGAAGAGAATGGTTTTACTCATATTCGAGTGAAAGGACATACGAGAGATTTGTTTTAAATGGGTTTTTCCAATGTCTAATGTTTGATTTGTATTTAACAAACGCCTCAAATTCGGCTTGTTAAATAGATTTAAACACATTTGTGTGGGTTTAAAAAAATGGGGGATGTTTATTGAAAAAATGGGTTCATACAAAAATACCCATAAAAAATGATAAAAAGATTTTAATAACACGACCCCCACAATAGACTCAACATATCTATTCACCTCAAATAAATGAGCCTCGAAGTATCCTCATAAATTGAAGATTATTTAGTTCCAAAATGACCCAATCAAACAAGGTGGTAAAAGCTCACGAATCGTGAGTCACGATCTATAACAAAAAGAGAAGGAACAAAAAAAAATTCTGACACAATGATGTCTAAAAATGGAGTGGGTCTAATTTTATAATCACAGACAAATAAACAAGAGAAATCTAAACAAACACACAAGAGGTAAAGATTTTTAAAGTGGTTCAGCTATAAAAACACCTACGTCCACTGTTGCTATCATTCTTGGTTTTACAATAGCTCAGTATGGTGTGCTTGAAATTAGTTGAATCGTCCATCTGATCTAAGAGAGAACATGCATTTATATTGCTAAGGAAACCAAGAGATGTAATGCCTTTATATTTCCAGGCATTTACATTTGTATACAATAAATGAGACTTTTAATTTTCAATGCAGGTCGCCATTCCATCCGAGTAACTTTTTCTATTTCTGATGGTTCACATTCTGGGAGTTGGTCGGCATTCTGTCCGACTAGGTATCTTTGATGATGATCAAGATAGTTGAATGACCACATAGGAGGATAGGTGTCTATTGTTTATTGGTCCATGTAGGAGAGTAATTTTTACATACAATAAAATCCCTCAATGCTTCATGCTTGATGATTGATGGAAAGTATGGAGTGTTTGTTCAAAATGTTGCTCGACGTATTATCTGAGCGCTGGTCGGCAGTCGACCTACCGGACTTGTAAAATTATTTATTGGCACTATTAATAATGGCATTTTTGTAAATAATTTAAATTTTTTTGAACCGCTAAAGGGTACACTAGTCTTTTTATACTTTGGGTACCATGCAGCCAGCGATAGTTCAATCGTTCGTGCAATTAATCATTTTGTCCCTATTCTCGAGGCAACCTATAAATAGATAAAAAATTTCCTCCATTTATCTTACTTTAAATCTCTTGTACTTTGTTTCCAATCTATTCTTCATTTTCAAGCTTTTCTTATCCGATATTTTGCTGCTTGCTAGCCACCGTCGTTTTTCGATTTTTGTTGTTACCTTTAGATCTCTGTAATCTATCCATTACCTCTTGTCTCTGTTTTTCCTTTATTTCAATTATGGTTTATATCGTTGATGATAATTCCTTATAGGAATTTAGAGAGAAAAGGAAAATCACTGGTTGAGTAGGTCTACAAATTGCTGAAGGTCCTGTGAACGTGTAATCTTTAGTAGATGGTCATTGGATTCCCACTTTTTTTTTATTGTTGAGTGTGGTATTACATTTCCCCCAAATCCACTTTTTCTTCAGTTTTGCCAATATTTTGATGTCGTCCCAGCAAGAATATCTCCAAGCACATAGAGGATAGTTAATGGAGTGAGTAGGTTGAATGAGACTTATGGGACTCACATTGGGATCTATGAATTTATGTTCTGCTACAAATGGAGAACCATTGGGGATAATACATACTATTTGAAGACTAGGTAAATCAATAGGGCTTTAGTGGTCAACCTTCCAGATTCCAATAAAGACTACTCTGATTATGGTGTTATTGTAAAAAATTGGCAATATGCCCCTTCTTCCTGTGAGGGTATCATACACTCGTCCTAAGTGCCCTAAGGAAGGGTGTGGCATAGGTCATACTTTTATTCTTAAACTTATTTTATTTTTTTATGTAATAAAAAAATTTCCAACTAACTTCCTTGTTATGTTTTTGGTGCAGAGGAAAGTAAGAAGCAAGGATGGTGAAGTTAATCTTAACGATCTCAAGTACTTGTTGGGTCTTAATCAAAGGGCAGGAGAGGAACATCCCAGATCTGCCTCTGTGTTGTTAGAGTACAAGAGTTCGATTACTTTGTTCGTTGCCCGATCAACACTTGTATTGCCTCAGTCTCCTATCAACTTAAATGAGGAACTTGAGTCCATTTATTCAGCTGCAGAGTCATTTGGAGTAGAGCTTGTTCAAGGAGGAACATCTTCCTCTTTTGAATCTCTTGATATCACCACCATTCCTACTTCCCCTACTACCGATACGGTGAAGAGGAAGATTCCAAAATTGGTGGCTGTGTCTGGGTATTCTCCTCCTACTGCTAAAAAGACTACTAATGTTGACAAGAGGTATCGACACATTGTGAAGAGGTCTCAAGTTCTTACCACTGTGGAGGCCTGAATTGAATAGCCTCAGTACAAGAGGTTAAAGAAAGGTTTGCCTGGCCATCAAGAAACGGTAAAAAAGCCCACCGAGTTGGCTAAATCTGCTAAGTTGGCCAAGAAATTTACTGCCAAGCAAGGCAAAATTGAGGATGCCTCTCTGTTAATCAACCGTGGGTTGGCAAGGGGTTTGAAAAAGACTGGTATTTTACCAACATATAGGGCATCTAGTGAAGCTCTGAAGAGGGAGAAACAAACCTGGAAGGACAAAATTAAGGTCATAGAGGATAAGGCCACGATAGTATAGGATGAATAAAAGACTGTTGTTGATCTGTTGACCCAGGCCAAGCAGATAATTACTAAAACTGAGTGCCATGACAAATAATGCTGAAGATAAAATTGTTGGCCTGACTGTTGATAACTCTGCTCTAAAGGCCAAGGGCAAGAAAGATAAGGAAGAAGCTGCAAATAAGTGATGGGAAAAAGCTTTTATGGTTGCAGCCATCCAAATAGAGTATGCCAAAAACTATACTTTAAGGAGGATTGGTCGGAAGCTTTGAACGAGGGCGACACTCAAGCAGATTCTGAATTATTTCAGAGACATGACCCAGGAACCCCTCCTAACCTGGACGAAGACTTTGACGATAAGGAGGAGGGTTTCAAGGAGTCTTCCATGGTGCCTGTAAGCCATGCTGACTTACCTGCTGCTGACCAGGACAAGGAGAAGGTTAAACTCCTTTTAGCTAGTTTATTTTTACTTTTTATCTTTTGTATTTTCCATTTCTTTTTCTCTGTGATTTGTAATGTCACCAATTCTGTAACCCTTAAATGATCAGTGAAATGATGTATTTTTGCTCAATCTTTCCCCATTTCATGTGATATTATTGCTTGTGATCTTCAATACTATTTATAATGTTTGTTTCTCTTGGTCGGTCCCATAAACGTATACTTGTAAATTTCCAGTTTGATGCCAGAAAGAAGCTGATAGTCTTCTGTTCACCTCCATAAAATTATACTTGATGGGGTTGCTCGACCCAAATGATTTTGACTAAGTAAAAGATGCTTATGTTCACCTCCATCACCTTCTGGATAGAGCAGTGGTGAACAATGCTGGGTATTATGAAACGATCGAACAAATGCAAGAAGACCATAAACTCTCCAAGGTATTACTTCATTCTGATTATAAGGCTACGTAGTGCAAGATATTACTTCTACTATGAGTAAGAAGGAGTTGGCGTTGAACCAAGAAGTTGAAAGTTCCCAATCAATTGCTACCTTTTTAGAGAGAGAACATAATGCCTTAAAGATTGAACTGGAGAGTTTGAATAAATCCACTAATACTGGGCCAGATGAAGTGGTGTCTTTCTTAGAGAAGGAGAACTCTATGTTGCTGGAAGAGTTAGAAAAATTGAAGAAGAAGAAGAAGAAGAAGAAGAAGAAGAAGAAGAAGAAGAAGAAGAAGAAGAAGAAGAAGAAGAAGAAGAAGAAGAAGAAGAAGAAGAAGAAAGAGGAAGACTACATCTGGCCAATCTTTCAGACAAGCTATGGTTGTTCGGATAACTGTTGATGAAGAAATAATAAAGAAGGATTTAGCTGACCAAGCTGCCCTACTCCTGGAAAAAGATAAGGCTATCAAGAAACTCCAAGATAGGGTGGACTGATTAACCTTCCACTTTTATAATCAACCCAAGGTTGTTTGGATATATGGGTATGATGAGGCCTTGACATATTTGGATAAGAACATGGAGCAGGCTAGGAATATCGATTGGGACTTGAACTGGTATCAGAGCCTCGTTTATTCTTGGCTTAATCATGTTCATAGAAGATTGGGACTTGAATGGGGTTCATCCAGATGATACTTGGATTATCCCCAAAAATACATCCCAAACCCTACTCCCAAGTGAAAATAGGAAAGGAGTGTCGAAAATACCTCCGCTAGGTCGAAAAGCAGAGGACGTCACTATCGGACCTGCTGCAATTTCAGTCATGATTTGTCGACCCAATCACCTTCCAAAAGAGGGGGATTATCCATGAAAACTTCAAAAATTATTTCGACGCCACCAGCCACCCGACCCATGTGGGTCATCTTTCGAACAACCCTTCCTGAACCCTACACACATCGAATTCCCCAAATCAGTAGTCAGTTGATTCTATTTTATAGAACCTACTTATTTCGGCTTTTCCACCACCATCCCGGGCAGATCGCATGTCAGAAATGGAAAATAACTCGCCGAATTATTTATATATTGTTGCAATTGATCAAGAACCATTATTTTTTAGCCCCGATCAATCCAAGATTCACCCAGATCTATCCAAAAAACATTATACCACAAACCCTAACAAATTTCAACAACAAAAAAATCAATTACAAACCCTATCTTCCCCAACCTCAACAAAGCCTAAAACCTAATCAACCTACGAACTTTAGTCCGTTATACAAAGGGTGCGCATCACTGGGCATCCTTCTCATCCTTATCGATGTACCTCTATCTACCATCCAATACATTTGCCAAAGTCATGATTCTTTTTACCGTGCTCAAGCAAGGCTTGTCGATGTTTATACCACTTATACACACATTGTCATGATCACAACTTCGGTGGATCCCCAAGTGATAACATGTGGATTCGTATGAGTATTTTCTTTAATCATTGTACCGCAAAAGGAAGACTTTTTACGGTGATCATTAACAACAGATCTAATGACAACTTGATGGCTCAAGAAATGGTAGACAAGTTGAGACTTCTTATGGAGTCATTGACCCCTTCGGGCCGAATTCGGTGGTTGAGCAATGGTACTGCTATTACTCTGAGTTGATAATTTTGAGTAGACTTCTCGATAAGAGACTACCATGATGTGGTAGTATGTACCGTGGTGGATATGAAGGTGTATCACCTACTTTTGGTAAGACCTTGGAAAAATAATCATTGTAGCGTACATGATGGACGAGCTAACACTTACTCGTTCAAATATGAGGAGAGAGATTTCCTCCTCCGCCCTTTGAGACTATTTCCTATGGCACGACCTTCCGGACTACTAGTCTCATATGAGGAGTTGACTACGGAGGTTGCGGAGATGGGTCTAAGTTAAGCCCTTATCATCCCTATTAGTACACCAGAGGCATCTATCCCTCCACTTGTCCAGGCCTTATTAGATTCGTACGTGGATGTATGTACGCCTCCTGATGACCTCCCACCCCTTTGTGACATACAACATGTTATAGACCTTGTACTCGAGGCGCAACTCCCCAATTTACCCCACTATCACATGTCACCTACGGAACACGCAGAGTTATAGAGGCAGATCACCGAGTTATGTGATAAGGGTTATATTAGAGAGTGTATGTCTCCTTGTGCTGTGCCAGCATTATCAACAGCCAATAAAGATGGGAGTTGGCATATGTGTGTGGATAGTTGTACCATCAACAAAATCACGGTGAAGTATAGATTCCCTATCCCCGGGCTCGAGGATATGTTGGACCAACTCCATTGAGCAACGGTCTTCTCCAAGCTTGATTTGAAAAGTGACTACCATCAGATATATATGAGGCTAGGGGATGAGTGGAAAATAGCATTTAAGACCAATTATGGACTTTACGAGTGGATGGTGATGCCTTTTGAACTCTCCAACGCTCCTTCCACATTTATAAGGGTGATGACTTAGATTTTATGCCTTTTCTTGGGCAAGTTCGTTGTGGTCTACTTTGACAACATTTTGATTTATAGTCGATATGAGAAGGAGCATGTTCGGCATGTGACGCAGGCTTTGGAGGTTTTGCGAGCCAAATGTTTTTTCCTTATATTGAAAAAGTGTACCTTCATGGTTCCATCGATGATTTTCCTGCTTTATGTGGTGTCTAGAGACAGTGTTAGGGTGGATGGCGCCAAGATTCAGGCGATAGTGGATTGTCCTACACCCACTTTCGTATCACAGGTTCGCAGCTTACGATTTATAGCAAAATTCAACACCGTTATAGCCCCTGTCACGGACTTGATGAGCACTTCTTCGAGAATCGAATTCAGGTGGACTGCGAAGGCCGAGCAAGCCTTCAGGCGTATCAAGGAGTTGATGAAGATTGCTCATGTCCTCTACTTACCCTACTTTGACCAACTATTTGAGTTATCTTACGATGCTTGCAAGACAGGGGTGGGGGCCGTCCTGAGTCAAAACGGGAAATCCATTGCATTTTTAGTCAGAATCTGATGGGAGCGACATTACACTATTCTACATATAACTTGAAGTTCTATATCGTCATGACGACAATGAAATTTTTGTCATCTTACCTCTTGCATAAGGAGTTTATGATCAAGTCTAACCCTGAGTCCTTGCAATTTCTTCATAGCTGGCAACATGTTAGTTACAAACGTGCCAAATGGATCGCCTATCTTCAGCACTACACTTTTCACCTCCAGTACGAACCCGGTAAGAAGAATCTAGTAGGGGATTCTCTTAGCCAGCGATCTCATGCTTTGGTGACTCTGAGGATCCATGTATTTGGATTTGATGAGATTTGAGACAGTACCCGACTAACATGGAATTATGCCTGATTTTTGCCTCATGTTAGCAGGGCAATGGTGTATTGGGCGAGTTTCTCTTATAGGATGGATTCCTATATTAGGGGATGGCTCTATGTATTCCTTCTTTCTCCTTACAGGAGAAAATCATATCCGAGGTTCATGAGGGTGGATTAGCAGGTCACCTGGAGTAAGCACGTACACACGCATTATTAGGGGGCCATTTTTATTGGCTGACTATGAGGTAGGATGCTAATGCCTTCATCAGGCATTACTATACTTGTCAGACCGCCATCCAATGCTGGCTTATACCCTCCACTACTGATACCCATGCGCCCGTGGCAGGGTATCTCGATGAATTTCATTGTCGGGCTCCCTCATACTTCTAGCAGACATGACTCTATCTTGGTAGTTGTAGATCAATTTTTCAAGATGTCTCATTTCATTTAGTGTACTCGCACTACATTAAAAATAACAATTTGGCACACCCTCATATTAAAAATCTGGCACAGTTTTAAACTGTGCCAAATTCTGGCACGGTTTAAAGACAATCTGGCACACTTTAAAACAGTGCCAAAAAATTTCACTGTTTTTAATTGTGCCAAAATTGAGTACACTTGACTAAAATATAAAATGACCTACAAAAATTAGACTTACTCATCCATCTCATTGGAGTCTCCCGCTCACTTTTCTGCTCACGTTTTCGCTCAATCTACTGCTCACGTTCATCTCTCATTCCCACTCACTTTACTGGTCGACTCTTTCTCTCTCTCCTATTACAGCTTCGCTCACTCTATTGTTCCACTCACTCTAGTGTTGTTTAGGGTCTTAAACAGGTATTCTTTAAATTTTTACTTAAGGGATTCCTCATTTTTGCATTTTTAGGGCTTTATATGTACATTTTTAAATATTTATTATATTTTTATCAATGTATGTTTTTTTTGTACAAATTAAATGTTGATAATGAAAAAGACAAATCATTGGTTTCTGGACGAATCTTGGGATCTTTTAGTGGTAATATGTGTTTTTATGTTCTTACCCTTTTATTTAAAAGGCATATTTGTTCTGATTCGTAGAGATTGTGGAGTTTTAAGAAAATTTAAGTGCCAAAATTCAATAATAATGTAAAAAAATCCTATTTAAATAGTAAGTGGACAACCCACCAATTAAATTCTAGATAAATGAGATTTTGTATTGAAAATTTAAGAAAAAACAAAAAAAAATATTTAAATATAAAGTAGACATTAGTTCTGAACATTCAATAATTACATTACACATTTAGAAAAATCCTAGACTCGTTCAAAATACTATCCCACACACGTGGAGCCATCTCTATCGTTCACTTCCAAACGTTGAGAGGAAACGCAACTAGGAGCCGTCTCTACCGTTCACTTCCAGACGTTGAGAATGAATGAAGTGTGAGCATCCAGTTTGGGGTGGAAAACAAGCTCATTGTGAGAACTTGGGAGATGTTGGTAAAAATGGAATTATGTATACTCTTGATGATCTTCGTCCTCCCATTGGTGACACCGACGAATAGTTGTCTTGGTGCTAATTAGTGGTATTGAACCAACTTTTCTAACTTTTGTGGTATTGCATCAACTTTTGTAGTCCTAAGTGTAAAAGTAACTATCGCTTCTAACAATATAACTGCGATAATTGTTTCGCTTGTTTTCTTATTATATTTTCATTTATGGTGTTGTGATAGAATATCATTATGGATGGAATGCATATTAAATTTGCATTTGTGGTGTTGTGACATGGATGGAATGTATATTATATTTGTGTTTGTGGTGTTGATCTCGACTCTGGAACAACGGTGGTCTAAAGCAGGCCGAGTTTGGTTTCTATTCAGGCCTCACTCTCTTGTAAATTGACATGGTTTTTTTAGATGGGGAAAGAAATCAAAAGATAAGTTCCTATCCCAACATTCCAAGTGACTTTATCATTATTTGTATGTTTTTTCCTTTACTTGTCATAATTAAGTAGCATTGTTGTTTACGCATGCCGAATGTGTTGATATTTATATTTGAGTTGTATCAGGAGCCACAGGATGTGGCTATTATGCAACTGGAAGCAATCTTTGATTGGTGATGCGGCTATTATGCAACTGTAACTCACTACCGCCCATCTCCTACTTCTCAATCCTCCCCCGTCTCATACTTCATTGTAAGCGTTTGCTTTGAGAAATTTCGTACTGGTAACATTATCATGGCATATTTTAAATCTCCTGTTTTGTTATAGTGGATCAAATTTTGTGAATTGAATTAATCTGGAGAAGTTTATAAGGACATGGAAGTTTATCTTGAATGTTGCACCAACTGCCATAAATAGTACGGTGGTCCACGAAATTATGGTACTGTGACTTACGTCTACAAATTGGGATGATAATGTGACTTACTCCCAATTTTGCTTCATAGTATGTTATGATATATCTATTTGATTAAAGAATTACTTAACTCATTATATGTCTTTCTGCAGTTAATAAGGGTAGCTATACACATTTGATTCGGGGATAAAATAATACGCAAATACAACCGTGAATATGCAGGAGTTTTTATAAAGTACAATTATGGTAAATCCAATTAAATATTTTATTTTAATGATGGTAGAATTGTTACAATTTTGATTGATTGGGGAATTTTATCACCCAAGTTTTATAATCAGTACTTGCATACCGCCCATAAAATAATGGGATTGTTTTTATCATTACTCATATCCCCCTCGAAAAAATATCTAAGACAAGGGATGTCTGGATTGAAACAAAATGTGGATGCAGTCATGGTGAGGTCAATCTGCTTTGACTCACAAGAAGGGGACACATTAAGAACAGTTAGCTTGAAAGATGGGATTTAGAATCATACAACACTAACAAATTTGATTGCTCCAATGAGATGATTATTGAAGAATCCTTAAGCTCACAATTATAAAGACAACTACAACTGCCACATATTTACCCCCTAGGTGCAACTGATCATCAAACCACCCATATTTATATTTCTTTACTCATCATTCAATTTGTAATTTTGGAGACATTTCCCACACTTTATGGATAGTCATCAGGCCTGTCATTCGGGCTCTGTGAGCCGGGCATGGGAACTTATCAGCAATTAAGTTCCATATTATGCTTTTATGTAAGATCGATTTCACTTGGTATTGTATGATGTTGACATAGTCTTCATATCTTAAATTCTTTTAGGCTCGGGTTGCACCTCTCCTTGCAAGATCCAATTTGCTAATTACTAGGGATATAGAATGGGACAACCTAATGATTGGTTTTGAGCAGGTAATTTATTTTATTTCATTTCATATGTATATAACCATCTTTGTAACTTAACTTATATAATTTTGATGTACATCATGGTTGGTCATCATATTGCGATATAAGCATTGAAAATGCTTCATTTGTCTATAAATTGTCAATTGTTATATATTTTAGCTATTTAAATTTTGATTTATAGAAAAGGAAACAAACTAAAAGGGTTGTGATAAGAATGTTTTGGATGTTTGCATGAAGTGTTAAAAAAGTCCCTGCTTTGTTCAGTCCGTAAAAGACAGAAAAAGAAAAAAGATAAAAAGGAAAAAATAATTCTTCCTTTTCTTGATTGTGCTTTGATTTCAGTTAAGGCCCCCTCCCCCTGTAGTTGCAACTGATCATCAAACCACCCATATTTATGTTTATTTATTTATCATCCAAACCTAACTGTATGTTACTTTTTAAATCAATCCAATCCTAATTATATGTTACTTTTTAAATCAGGTTTGGGATGTTGTTTGGTAACACTTTCCTCCTGAAAATATGTATGATTATTTTTTGGAATCTGATTATATATTTGATGAATCTATTGATTAGTTGAACTTTAAATTATTTCTATATGTGTTCGGTCTTTCTTATATCAGTTATCAAAAATTTTGATTCAAAGATCAATAAATAAAAAGTTTCTTTCTCTTGTTTTTCATACGAGTTGCTTGTCCATATCAGAATTTTTGGATGAAATTTTACAGATTGTTCTTTCTGGTTTCGGCACCGGGGAGCAACATTTAAAGCTCACAACTATTATGCTTTCGAATATTTTCCCAGGGATTGTTATCAACATTGTGAGTGAAAAATCATTAATCAAATGCTGGTTGCAGGTCAAACTTTATTTGTGCCAGAGAATTGTGTTACTTAATTACAATAAGGATACAAAGCTTATTGATTTTCGACATTACTCTATCAAGCTAAAACATGTTGGCGTGTCATGCAGAATTAGAAAATTTGCGCAGAACCATCAAGTGCCTGATTTAAGAAGTCTCCTGGTGTTGTTCGCTCAAATGCCTAAATCGGTACACATTCGTTGTTAACGCTATTATCTGTGTTGTTAAAGTTACTACATATTATTTTATTTGGTGTGCTATCACTCGAAACCAAGCTTTCACTAATGCTGTCACTTGAAACCAAGCCGTAACTAATTTTGTCACTCGAAATCATGTTATTATTTTATTTCGTGTGCTGAAATTTTGTTAATGTATATGTATTAGACATGTGCATGCTTTGAGTAATTGGAAATACAAAAGGTGTTATGAGTTGATAATGAACACAAGGATTACATTTGTGCACGGTGTATATAATTGACTCAATAACGTTTATGTTTGTTAAATGTTTAAATTTTAGGTACAATTTCTTCATAATGTCTGTATAGTTTGACCTAATTCATCCTCAGAGGTTCTCTTAGCTGGATCTTTTGATGATTGGACCACATAGAGAAAGATGGAGAAGTCAAGTTTATCGTAGATGACGTATGAATGATTGATCCCATATGGCCAATTATTCGCAACAATTGGTACAATTGGTCCAAGCTTGGTGGAAGTTATTCGCGTATGGATGAGATTAGGTTGAGACTGCAAAACTTGTTCAACTTTCACTTTAAATGACCTGCAAACACCTTCAAAAATTATGTCTAGGACAAATGTCAGGTCCGGATCTGCCTTTCCTGAATCGCCTTTTGAGGGTTGGGAGAATCGTCGTAAATTAGGCTAGTATTTATCGTCGCATTTGGATCAAGCAACACAAGGACAAATTATTTTTCTAATGCTAAGGCCTGATGCAACCACCCTAGCATGTCACCTACATAACGTAAGGGATCGTGAGCATGCACTTCAATTGGTCTGGGAATTCCACTTGGTCCTCCACGTGTAAGAGCAGTTATAAACCTTCTAAACAGGTCATTATGCCTCATATTTTCTTCCTCTTCTAAACCGTGTATTATGCCTTATGTATCTATTTATATATTTTAGTTATATTTTCAATTCTTATAGTTATATGAGTGAAGCTATGTGCTTAATAGATTTTAGTTACATATCCTCACTGGTACCACTATTTTATTCCGAGTTCTTTTTTTTATTGGTTGTATTGTATCACAGTTAAAGTTAAATAGTTACCATCTCAATTTTTCTACTAGCTCGTTCAACTCAATAAAAGTTATTCTCATATTCTAAGTCTTGTAATATCATGCCAATCATTTTGTGCATTATTCTAATAGTTTTTTCTACTCTCTCTCTCTCTCTCTCTCTCTCTCTCTCTCTCTCTCTATCATGCAGTGTATTCGGATCGAAGAGATCAGGACTAATGAGTGGTTCAAGAAGAGTTATGTTCCTGTCAGACTTTTTGAATATAAAGATGTTAACCTGGATTATGTAAATGTTGTTTTTGATGATCCTGGGGTTGGTATGGCTTTCAAAAGCTATTTTTATTTTTCATATGATTGCTACATAAGATAAGAATGTTCAATAATATACACATTTAGTTGAGGTTGATGGCATTATAAATTTTCTTAGCAATAACTTCTATTTCTAGGTTTTGCTCATAGCACACCGTGGAAGATTAGTAGTTATTCTTTGTCTAATCCATGGTCTTGTCTAAATCGGCTTCTAGCTTTTTACTTGAGTACTCTCAAACATAATGTATAAGATGGACGTTCAGATTGGAATTTAGACAGAATAATAGATATGGTATAGCCCCCCCCCCCCCTCACCGCCTTCCCCCAACCTCACTACACACGCAAAAACAATATGCAATTTCTGCAAGATTATGTTGAGGTTGAGTAAATTGAATCACGATCAACTATTAATTAGTTTGGGTGTATGAGAAATTGTATTGAAACTTGGAAATTTAATGGTAGCCACCTGCTAGCTCTTTATTTGTTATGCACACACACACAAATCGTGTATTTTACTATAAATTACAAGCTCATAGTTGTTTGGTGATGTAATTCGTGCTTTTGATGCAATTATGTGCACTGGAATTGGTTATCATTTGTGTTTAATTTTATTATTTCATTCAATTGTTGTTACATTAGACCTTAATATAAGCTCATGGTTGTTGGATAATGTTTGGCCTGGCATGAGGATCGCATAGGAGGGACCGTTTGGGCCGTCATTAGGATCCGTTCAGTTGAAGAAGGAATCCATCACTGCAATCCCAACAATTTTGACCTACAAGTACAAAATTTCTCTCCCTTGTAGGCTTATCCATGCCCATTTGCATTTGGGGTAAATTTTGAAATAAAATAAATTAAAAAAATCTCTAAATTATCACTTCGATTGCAAACACCCCTTCACATCACAAATAATTGTAAAGTGTTTTGTCATATTAGTATTAAATATCTTGGTAATAAGGGTAATGAAATTGGCATCGAATCCAAGCATGATCCAATTAGAGATACAAAACTGTCTAATAGCATTATTCAAATTCTATTAGTGCAACCAACTGATATGTTTCATAAAGACCACAAACTACAAAGATCCAATTCCTCATTTCTTCTAAATTGATGTTTTCTTTCATTTTGCACTCTGATAATTATTGAATGAAATTACAGTCTATTTTGTTAACTGTGTTAAAAAAAATAACTTTAGCTCTTTGATTTTATGAGCCGAGCTTGAACAAGCATCTAAACTAACGAATAAAAGTCGAGCACGACATTTTCTACGAAATTTTAGTTATAGTCTTGAAGATATTCTTTATTGGTCTTGAGCTATTTGGGTTTTGTTTGATCAATTACTTTGGGGGTTGTCTAAATTTTGTCTTGATGGATGACTTGTAGGGATAGTGAACTTTCAAGCGCTGAGATGGATAGTTTGATGGTGATTGTTGCGAATCCGTGCCAATTCAAAATTCCCGACTGGTTTCTAAATAGGAAGAAGGATTACAAGGATGAAAGTATTCCCATGCGACATCAAATGCATTGGACATGAAACTCGGGTTTATAAATGTTAAGACAATAATTAAACAAAACATTAGTTTAATAAAAAAGACATATTTTTGCATGATTACGACTATATAACGTTAATCGATTACTAATATCTTTTCTTATTTATTTTTTGTAGGATAATACTTGGACGTTGCGTGGTGAGAAGGTGTTTTCGCCTTGTGGGAAAAACCGCCGTACACTCCATGCAGGCGGCATGCCTAATCAATGACCATTTAATTAATGTATTTGAATATACTTATTGTATTTGATATAGGTTTCCCAAATTACATCATGTATTAAGATGAATTTCATATGTATTGAGATGAATTTTTTATTAATGTAATATGAACCATTACTTTTTATTGGGATTATGGTCTGAATGTGTATTTGTGTTATTGCACACTCTTTGTACTATTTACTATTTTTGACATGTGAGCTTTGTATTATTATTGAATTTTTGTTATGGTAAAATAAGTTTCAAATTAACAAGTTGATAAATGTACGAAAATAGTGGAAATATGTCAATTTTTTTGGGCAATATTATTTACAATTATTTTTTTATTAATTCAACAATCTGACACAATTTAAAACCGTGCCAAAAGCATACCAAATTTTGGCACGGTTTTGACTGTGCCAAAAGTGTGCCAAAATATACTCAATTCGACACAGTTCAAAACTATGCCAAAAGTGTACCAGAAATATCATACCCTGACACGGTTTAAAAGTGTGCCAGAAGTGTTCTTGTTTGGACAAATCTGACACACTTTTAAACCGTGCCAGAAAAAACTGACCATTTTAGAACACCTGATTCTGGTACAGTTCAAAATCATGCCAAATTTGGTCTCGCACAGTTTTAAAACATTCTGGATTACTGTTTTTGGTGTAGTGTCGTATGACAAATGCTTCTCATGCCGCATCCTTGTACTTCCGTGAGATTGTCCGTTTACATGGAATTCCCCACAACATCACGTTCGAACGAGCTGTGCACTTTAATGGACATTTTTAGCGAACATTATGGCGCTTATTACGGACAAAGCTTTTGTTTTCGACTGCCTTTTACTCATAGACATACGGACATACCGAGGTGGTCAACAGGAGTATGGGTGACCTCTTGCGTTGTTTGACCTCGGAGCATCCTCATAGGTTGAATATAGTGATTGTACAGGTCGAGTTTTCTTTCAACAACGTCGTCAACCGCTTTATGGGTTTCTCTCATTTTCAGATTATGTTGGGTCAGTCTCCTACTATGCCCATTGACCTAGTTGAGCTGCCACCGACAGTTCCTACGTGTCCCTCTGCGGAGGAGTTTATAGCACACTTGACTTCCATTCAGGCCAACGTTCGTGTTCGTCTCCAGACCACCTATGCCTCTTACAAAGAGGCGGCTAATGAGAATCGTCATTTTATTTCCTTCCAGCCCAGTGATTTAGTTATGGTGTACCTTCAAAAGGCACGGCGTTTAGGCAAAGGCAACAAGCTCCTTATGCATTGCTTTGACCCTTTTCCTATTATTCTTATGGGCCGAATGCCTATGAGATTGACCTTCCTCCGGAGTTTCGTATACACTGCACGTTTAACGTGGCGGACCTTTCTCCATTCTGAGGCCCTCACCCCCTGCCCATTTCTCTTTCTTCCTCCTCGACCCAACTGATCCATTCCCATGTTGATCGTATTGAGGGTATAATTGATTCATCATTTATCTCTTCCTCATCGGGAGACTACACCCTCTACTTGGTTCGTTGGGTTGGATGCCCCGCGGCGGAGGATTCTTGGATTACCGAGGCCACTTTGCATCATGTTGATCCCGATTTCTTTTCGCAGTACTCGACATATATGGATTTCTCAAGGGGGAGAATGATGCAGGAGCATAAGGATATAGTCGTATTTTTGGCATTTACTCTTTTTTACCCCTTTGTACCTTTTAGTATAAATAGCCTGAAGGCTCCTCATTGTATCACTTTTCATTAATTGATATTGGGAGACTAAAGAGAGAAGTAAGAAAATCTTGATCTTTTTTTTTGTTCTTTCTGTCGATAACATTTCTTTTACGCTTTCGCACTATTATTCACGTCATAAATACTTAAGATCCCTTAGAAATATAATTTTTATGGCTTTAGTCCCATCTCCTAAAATTTGATAGGGTTTCATTCCATGTGTTTTTAAAATTGTAGTAAGTCTGATAACTACTCAAAATCGCTCATAACTATTCTGTAAATCATCTTCCTTTTTGCAGAGAATGATACTTGTCCCATAGTGATTATACCAGGACCAACAACTAAAAAATAAAACATGGGATTTGCTACAAATAAATTTTAAAAAATGGAACTAAATACTTAAGATCCCCAAAAAATATAAGCGCTATATATTGAAAGATAGAGTGTATATAAAAGCACCCTAAAAATAGTGTTGCGGTTTAATCGTGGTGTTATAAAAGGGACACCAAAGTATTTTTACAAGACTAATGAAATCTCTCCCAAGACCTCCCCAAAAGTGACGTAGACTCCACTTATTCTCACTTACCTATTAAGTGTTGTCTTGTGGTATGAGTCCGATATGGCACAAAAATTTATTGTTTTCGGAGGAGATTTTGAGAGATTTATTTGAGACTCATGACAAGAGTCTTTTTATAAACGTTAATCTTTAAAAATTATGTGAAGAAAGATATATATGGTTTAATTAAAAACACCTATTTTAAGGAAATGGATATTGGGGATGGAGCTCCATTTTACAGATATTGATGATAGGTGGAATTAGGTGCAAATTTGGAATTTGGGCATATGAAATGAATGTGCTTACCAGAAGTACATCTTGAAATTAGGAAGATTTTAGGTTTTTTATATTAGTTGAATGTTGGTTGATATTTTTTTCTTTTTAATTATTTTTATATATATTTTATTTTATTTTAACACGTGTCTCATGTTAATCATTCAATAAAGGGACAAGGACGAAGGTACGCAACATATTTCCTTCAATCCTTTTGTTTAGCCTTGATTCCCTTCGATCCAAACTACTGTTTGTGTGTACATGAGTTTAGGTTGGTAAAGTTGTAATAATGTGATGTCTGACAGGTTGCCGGGCTGTGTGCACATGGATTCCTTAGGTTTCTGATCATACTTTTGTTTTTGGGTGGGTTTGCTCCTTTGAGAATTTCAGATCTCTCTCTCTCTCAAAATCGAGTTGCAACTTGTGGAGGTGCCTACCAACCATCAATAGCATAATAGTCAATTCAATAATAGGTGGAGAGGGTTACATCGTGGAAGAATGACCACCAAGCTGCCATCATTTTACTTAAATTATTGAGATGTGTACTACTATTAGATCTAATCTAATGTTTACGTAACAATCAATTATTTGGCTTTCCCACGTGTTTTGTTTTTATGTGGCCATCCTGCTTATCAATAATTATCAAGGATCTGCTCCAAGTACTACTACTTCCGTTGGTGGGTTTCCTCCTCAGATTTAAGATGTGATACAAACTACACACCATAGACTAAAGTTATTTTATCTATCCTGCACCCAAACATCTAATTTTGTGTATAATTAAATAAACGTGTATAATATACTTATGTGATTTTAAAATAGTGGAACATAATATAACTTGAGTATGCGAAAAATACATTTTACTAGTGTTCAACCGACCAATCATGTTGCGGACAGTCAATGAAGTGTGAGGCACCAAGTAGCCACTAGCAGGCATTCTCCGCAAGCAAGGAGACCCACACACTACCCAACCCAATTTTTATTATTAGAGTTAATAATAAATAAATAAAGTTTTAAAAAAATCAACATGAATTAGGGTGAGATTATGAATAATGTTGTGTACCAAACTTCCATACTAAATTTCATTCAAACAACATTATAATGCAATAATATGGTATTCTTGGTTTCTGACACTACAAGTATATATCACTAATGCATCACCAATCATTTAGGATGGAAATGGGTGTATACGGACATACTATTTGATTTGGTTCGATTCCCTTGCAAGGTTAGACAAGAAACCAAGGCAAAGAATAAATGAAACCACAAATGGATGGATTCAAATTGCCTCAAGAAAGGGGGCAGGGGGCGTAGCCATTTTCGAAATGCTTTGAAGTAAAATTACTTCTTACAAACTAGAAAGGAAAGGAAAAGAAAAATGCTTCATCTTGCAAACGTTCAAGGAATCAAAATCGCAAATTGCGCGAGCAAAGCCGTGAAGCGGATAGCATCGACCGCACTTGGGTTTCTATGTAAATGAATAATCAAGATGTAATTTATCTGATCGAATCACTTCCTATTATTCAAATTTTACAAACCGCAGTTGATATAAATACTTGTCCCCATCTCATTTCATACACGAGAAATTTGAAATGGAAGAATAATGGTGATGATGGGCTGGTGGTTTTATCATTTGTTCGAAAAGGCAGAACACTAAATATGTATAGTCAAAAGGATATATTCGTTTAGCGAAAAGGATGTTCTTTTTTTTTCTTATTCAATTTGACTGCTAAAAGAATTCAGCTAATACCGACTTGTTGCAGTTTGTTTCATCAAGTGTACTATGCAATTTTTGCAAAAAATTATGGAGTTACTTTTAACACTAAAGTCCCCTTGAATCATGTATTTGTTACAAACAATCTATTCTCGGATTTGTTAGGAGAATACTTTTAACACAAAAGTTCCCTTGAGGATAATGTCTTGCAAAAGCAACATAGTTCATAGGTTTTATGTGTACCTTTACCCTTTTTTTCTTACTTAATGGTTTCTTTAAACGATATAAGTTACACTGACAATACTTCCTTATTTACTTTACGTATAGATTAACTGAAAATTCCAGATTACCAATATCTTTCTCCTTATTTTCTATGATTCAGGTTAGGAGATTAGAGCTAGCTCTACATTTTTGTTGTGGCACTTCTGTGAATATTCTCAGTTTTCTACTTTCTTACAATGAAATGCTGCCGTGTGACAGGTTACAGCGAGTAAAATTGAGGAAATTGGGTGATAGAGAGAAACCTGATAAGTACTATTAGCACTTATGATTTATATATGTAGGGCAGCGTATGTGTTCTTTATTCCTATTTACATTAATTTATTCTGTCTTTTCAAAATAATTGATGAGCAATATTATATACAGTATAATAGAGAATCCTATATCTTCTCTGTCTCATTCTCTGTCTCTTTTTTTTTTTCTTTCTTTTTATTAATGGGCAAAGGGCCGGGATTATTGTACCAATGTACCCATAATAAAGAATCCACGGTTCACCCTTTGCTCAGATTGTTATCTTACCTTCCAAGTGATATTTTCACCATGTCACTTTTGAACACAAATAAGCTGCGGTAAATTCTTTAATAACAGAAAAACTGCTAGGCTGAAGGAAAATCTAATGTACGAAGGGAAATATTTTGACATTTTCCTGGCTTCTTTTAGAATATGCAACCAACATATCTATTTGAGCACGAATTCCAATGGAAAATAAAGAGAGCAAATCAAATCATAATTTTAAATTTAAATATTAGCCAAACAATGTTAGATCCATTTTTTACTTTTCTTTTTATGGCTTTTATGACTTGACCCATGCAATAATAGTTTGTTTTGACATTACCTCCTAATATTGAAAAATTAAACATAACCCCCGTATTAAGGCTAGAATTGAACATAGCCCCCTAGGTATTGACGAAGACTGACGTTCGTTAGTCTTTGAGAGATTATGTCTAATATATCATCTATGAGGAGATTAAGTCTAATATGACATTAATACAATACATTAAGTAAACAAAAAGGGCATTAAAAGTATTATTAATTATTTAAGTATTTATTCATTCATTAAGTACATATTAATAGTTTAATTATTTTGATCAATGATCCCTTTAGAATTTCTCTCTTTTTTCATGGAATGGGAGTATTTTATAATTATGTAAATATTGATTTTTAATAAATATTTTATTAATTATTTATTATTAATAATCTAGTAATTAATTTTTTAAGTATTGGGATGGGCACCTACCTTAGAATTTCTCATGTTGCGCTTTCATTTTGCTAACCACTAGTATTTTTAAGTATTTATTTATTTATCTATTTACTAATTAAATATTAAATAACTAATTTAAATATTAGGATGGATGACCACTTTTGAAGTTTTTGTGTTGCAGACGTGAACTATTTTTAATCAAATATTTATAATTTAAGCATATGTTTGTTTATTTATACATTTTTCTAATTTTTAAAGGATAAATTAATTAAGTTATCAATTTAATTAATAGAATGGGTGATACACTGGGAAGTCTTCGCATTGTGCCTATTTTTCGCACTAAGAGTCTATTTTAACTAGGGTCATCTACTTTTTGGGCTCATGTAGTTATAAGTAATTGGGGGTTATGGTCCATTAGTTTATGTAATAGTTGGATGGGGTTTATATTGGATGAAATTAGTTAACTCTCATTTAACAGTTATTATTGTATTGCAAAATGACTTAATTTCCTTTTTATACATAATAACACATATGCCCTTTCATCTATTTCACATTCATCTCATCAAATAGTGAAAAATCATTTTCCTCATCTTTCTCAACCGAATTTTATTTTCAATTCATACTCTCAACAAATCATGGAATCGTGGTGATTTGTTTCTTCTAATGCAAGATTACAAGAGGTTAGTTCAATTGTTTTAGGGTTTTTAATTGTATTATAACTTGAAGACAAAGGTTTACAATCACACAATGAACGACTAAAAACTCTTTTTACCATATTCAGGGCGCCAATAGTTGGAGAACGCTACACACCCGCTACCTGTTTTGGACTTGTCTAATGTGTTCTGAAGCTACGCCAAGAATCAAATCCCCTTGAAGTAGAAGATGAACTTTGTTGATAATCCACCAATGCGATGTGAGCTTTTCTAAAGGTTTTGAAAGTGCATAAAAATGATTTTGGCTTGCTCAAACCTCACAATGTGTTTTTGAATTATTCACACAAGTCTTAAAGAACAAGAATAAGAGTATTATAGTTCAAGAACAAAGGTAGAATGGTATAAGCTTCAATATGACTTGTGATCAAAGTTTGAAAATGAAACACTTCAAGAACACAAAGGGAAATGTGAAGAAGATAAATAATACTTTAACTCTCTAGAGTAATTAAACTAAAAAATAAATCTCTTAAATTTTTCCTCTTTGATAAAGTGTCTTTGCTCTCAAAAATATTTCTTAATAATTTTTTTTAAAGGTTTTGACAAAAGATATGTAAATTATAAAGTCAATCATCCATTTAGCCTAATCACTTTCGAGAGTGGAAGACAAGCTTAAAGCAAATGGGGGATGACATCACAAGAGGATCAAAATAATTTAAGTCTAGGAAAGATTTAGTTGGCAAAAATTCTGTACGTTTTTCAAAAAATATATATTTTAAATTATCTAGCTTGCATGTCAAGGTCGCGACCAACGAAGGACTTATCGTGGGTGCGACATGTAGTGTTGCTGCAGTGAAGGACCAACTATGGGAGTCGCAAGAAAACTCTGGCAAAGCAGGTAAAAACTATGGCCAGTACCGCGTGCTTCGCATCATCGAAGACACACTTCCCTGGAGCGAGATACTAGCGAAGAAACTTGTAGGGGTTATTAACCCACAATAAATGTTGGAATTGTAGAATGGCCCCAAAAAGATTTTGAATGCAAAAATAATAACCACATAATGTACGTGGTTCAGTCGTGAGGTTGGCCTACTTTCACAGGAAAAAGAAAGGGGAAAAGCTCTATTGACGTCAAAGGATGGTAACAATTGAAGTGCTAGGATGCTACCTAGGAGTCCAAATTATTACTACAATTTATAATACGTTCAATGTGAGCTAGATCACCCTTATTTATATACCTAGTTCTCCTACGTTCTTAGGCCTCTTTGTATATATCTTGACTAGGTTCAAGAGTTTTATTGACAATGATCTTTCGATTAGTTGATAGTAGTTGATATGATCTTCAAGATTTGATCTTATCTTTTAAAATCCTTGCTACTGAGTCGATCTCCCATCATGTGTTTCTCGCGTGATATGCCATGCATTCGGTTATGTAGCAACAGTTCGATCTCATTCCCTTCATTTTCCCCCAATGTGGGGTTGATCGATCAATTATGCTGATCAACCATACCTGGTGTGAAATCCTCAGAACGTGTGGTCGGCCATGCTATCGGTCGTCCATGACTTACCTTCTATTACCTGCCACGTGCTCATTTAATCTAGCTTTTATTCTACACGCATTTATTCTTGGGAATATGTGGGGAATAATAATCATTACCTGCTTAGTGACTTCGAACGTATTCCCACCCTAGGGCTACGTGTCCAGCGTCATCACCTAGAGAAATGATGGTTGTGGGCGCGTAGTGCCTTTTCCCAAGCGTTGTGATGACGGTTGAGTTGACGAGGAGTAGTAGAAGGTATAAGGCTTCCTAAGACTTATACCTGGCACTTTTGCTATTTTCTAAGGTGTTTTCACTTCTGTTCTCTCTCTCTCTCTCTAGCTTTTAGCAAGTTTATTTCTATTTTGCTTTATCTTCTTCATTTCCCCTATCATATCTAGGCGCATAAGAAAATATGAAATCTCAGCGGCTAATGACTTTAATAAATTTTGTAATCAATACGGAATTCTTGATAGTGTTAACCTGAGGGTTTCCCCATAGGAGGAAGACATTCTTGACCTTCCCTCTAGGGAACTTGCCTTTTTAACGGTAGCCATATTAGAAGGGGGAGTTCGCTTTCCCCTCCACCCATTGTTGGTAAGGCTGCACCGTTACTACGGAATACTCACTGCCTAAGAAAACGGTAGTTTCTATGGGATTTTGATGGGGACAGTTGTAATAAACTAAATTTATGGGACTAACCTAGGTCTTGAGGAGATTAAGTACTACTATAACTTAAGGTATTCCCAAAGCACTAGGTCGTACCACTTCCAAGCTAGGGACAAGGATCGCAATTTGATCACCTATTTGTCCGGATCCCAAAAGGATACTGAAAAAAATGTCCTTGTGATTTTTGAGGAAATATATAGTGAAGATTATGATTCTCTTGGGGTTCCCATCACAAGGGGCACCTGCTAGGTCGCTCATAAATAGATTTCTTCAGTGCCAAGTTTTTATTATTACTAACCAATCTAATTTTTCATTTCAAACCGCGTTTTGAACACCAAATCGCCTCACTACTAAGTTAACCTTAGAGATTTGGAAAAAGTTTGGAGGAAGGCGACCCTTCTGGAGTTCATCCCCATTAGAGAGTGGCTCACATTTTGCTCGATTACGATCTCACTTACCATTCCCTCACAATTTCACAGCCATCCTAAACGTTCAAGTTATCAATCATACCGTAATCGGAGACTATTCCATTCCAACAGCCACCCCCGTCCTCATTCAGGCCGATATTGGGGTTTACACTAGGGAGTCTACCTCATACGTAATCCCAACTGACTCTGACTCTGATCATGGATAAGAGGAAGAGGAAGAGGAGGAGGAGGAGGAGGAGGAGGAGGAGGAGGAGGAGGAGGAGGAGGAGGATCTTGATACCTTCTTAGATGATTTTGATCCACTTTTCTTTTACAAAGCTAGTGTATCTAGTAGTCCTCGGGAAGAGGTAGGGGACAAAGAAGACTTCGCCTTTTAAGACTTCTCGTTCCCCCCGATCTCGTCTGACCTTGACAAAATGAGCAGCCGACCAAGAAGATCGGTCAACCTGGGAGCTGCTAGGGATAAGTTAAAGAAACAATTGATCGCTACCATATGGGTCAAACAAGTTCCTTCCGCCGATGAGCAGTGAAAGAGGAAGTTGGTCTCTATCAGGGAAAGAGAATCCCCATAGTTAGAGAGCCAGCAGGAGGAGGTCGAATAGGCCAAAAGAAAGAGGCCCGATAAGACACCGATCGACGGTGGTTTG
The DNA here is from genome assembly GCA_949130495.1 of Sambucus nigra. Taxonomy (NCBI): domain Eukaryota; kingdom Viridiplantae; phylum Streptophyta; class Magnoliopsida; order Dipsacales; family Adoxaceae; genus Sambucus; species Sambucus nigra. Next base: position 347,986,392 of record OX422217.1, read on the forward strand.
AAAACACCACTTCCTCATTCCAACCCACCAGTCATAATCAATAAGCCTGAGAAAAGGCATGGGCTCATATCAAAGACCCAACCCCCTCAAACGATCCGTAAAGTATGTGGGAGATCTCTTTCCACAAGGGGAAGGATCCAATTACTAAGGCTGATTTAGGCCACAGGAACGTGGAGGTGGCCTTCTTTGTTGCCCAAGACGCTATGCTTCCGTATTATATGGCGAACTTGAGGGGATTACTCTGGAGAGACTCCATAAAGAGGTCCTTCATCATACTGTATTGGTAAGTTTAAATTTTTGATTCGGTTAATTAACACTCAAAGAAAATGTCTAACGTTTCCCTTTCTGGGTACAGAGCATGTAAGTTCAATAGGATCTCGTTGGTCGAGCTAACTGCTACTAGAAAGCACTAGAGACCTCTTTAAAAGAAAACATCACCCTTAAGGGTCAGGGAAAAATAGTGCAAGGACCTGGGTAAGAAGATGAAGGAGTAGGTCGTTGCCGAAACGAATGCGATGGAAGAGGCCGAGCGAACTCAAAACTTGTTCAATCGGGTGGAAACTGATTTATCCAAGTTAAAGACTTCCTATCAGCGTACTATTATAAAGAAGCTCATCCTTTAGAGGATGAGGAGTCAGATGGAGAAGACTAGGGAGGTTAATCTATAGAAATCATACGATGATGGCTATAACGTGACCGTTCAGGAGGTTGACACCTAGTTAGACTATTATGAGTTCGTTACATTTAACAAAGGTTGGGTGGATGGTCTGAAAAGGGGCAATGTCGACGAAGACGACCCCGCCTATGCTGAACATCCCTTAATAGTTAATCATCTAGCAGATCTCCCTTGGGACGTATTAGCCCAAGCCTTCACCAACCCTCATGCCTATTTTCCCAAAGGGATTGCGCCTAAGTCAACCGATGTAGCGACCGGCCAGTTGTAATACCCCATAATTTTATTGATTTTTATTTAAGGGATTAATTAAATTAAATGAAAATTAATTGGAAATTAATCCGGATATAAATACTAGCGAGATGTGAGTTGGTATTTGATTATGATGTTAAAATTTAATATTTCTGAGTATGTATTGTAATACATGAGTATTGAAAATATTTAAATTGTCACGAGGCAGAAACACGACAATTTGGAAATTTAGTTGGGACGCGCGTGTCAGTCGCGTCAGGAATGAAATTATTTGAATTAAAAAGTGAATTATATTTTTATCAACCTAATGGTCATTTTGAGTGCGCCAACATGTCCGGAAGGGTCGAAATAGTCATAAAACACTAGCCGGGGGTTTAGTTTGGGTCCCGGGGCATTTTTAGGCCATACCGGCAACCCAAAAGGGTAGTTTAGTAATTTTAAAAATACGGGAATTAAAACGCACGAATTTTAGGAGTTAATTTTATATTAGTAATGAACCCATTAAGTCCATTATCAGCATTTATCAAGTAGTGGGCTATGGGAGTTAAAGGGAGAGTCTTAAGAGGTTCCAAAAGAAACCCCTAGCCACCAGCACCATCTTTGGGAGAAATCTGTAGAGAGAAAGAGGAGAATCAACCTTCATCCTTCAACATCAAATCAGAACATCTAAGGCAAGTGGTTTAATTACGTAATTTCAAGCGAATGTTTCCTCCATGCTTAAAATTGAATATATGTCTTATATTGAAAGTTTGATGAAAACCCATGAAATTGGAGATAGAATTCATAATCTTGGATAGGGATTGCATGTAGAATGGTTATGGATGAATTTCAGATCCAAAATATATCTTTTGATGATTTAAAAACGGATTATAAGGAGTACTTGTAGACATTAAAATTATGAGTTTATATTTATAAGGTTTGGGACAAGGTTTGGAAATTATGATGATTACATGTTAATTTAGGAAGCATTGACCCCAAATATATGTTAAAGAGCGACCTAGGAGGACTTAGAGTAGTTTAAAAACGTTAAAATTTAATTGGGATGATCTTAGTATGGATTTAGAGAAGAGAAATTTGAAGAAAAATGAATTTGCAGGTTTCTGGGCGTATTCTGCCATCTCGTTAGAAGACTTGCCCAGGTCGTTCAAACGACCTCGTTCGAACGAGACTTCTAACGAGATGAAAGTATCCCTTCTAACGAGATGGTAGTTCATTCTAAGCCATTCGTTCGAACGAGACTTCTAACGAGCTGACAGAATGGCCTTTTAGGCCTAATTTCATTTCAAATGTTCCCGTAGACTTATTTAATGGAATGATAATCCTCCCCTTACTGACCAGTGAGTATAATTGAGAGATTGAAGTACGTGAGGAGTAAAACTTAGAATCTTGAAGTAAACCGAATGACATTTGTGGATTAGGTAATGAGTACCTAATTACGACGTGAGAAGAGTTGACAACGTTAATATATATGAATCGGGGACTTGTAAACGTATAACATTAAATGACGGTATAAGAACTAGAAGCATACCTATATTAATAAGTCGAGATATCTAAGATGTGCGAATGCTTAGTATATGTGGTTTTATGTGTAAAACATACCTACCATACTTGCTATCATGGGAGGTCTGCGTTCGATTAGGGAAATCAAATCTTTGTGTGCCTACGGGGGGATTTAGATTGGTACCTCGAGGACATAGGTCAGAGAAGGACTTATTGAGAAGTTAATAAGTCTGCTGATCATGGGAGCATAGGTATGTGCGTGACCCATGTGATGTGAACTATGTTCGCCTCCATTTTGTGTGATTGTTGTTATTTGAGAACAATTCCTGAGAGATTCGAAATACGTGGTCCTTATGTACGTGATATACCGAGATTGGATAGCATAGTATGTGTGCACCGCAGCTTAGTCTCGGGGTGCTAGTATTGAATATTTATGATGAGAATAATATACTGTTAATTGAAATGAACTGTCATGTATAAATGTGAGTATCTATAATATCAACGTTTTGTAAAAGATAGAATGGAAGATCTTTAGTGATTAGTAGTACTAAAATGGGAAACTGTGTAGAAGAGTAAAACACTCTATTTAAAATAAGATGTCGGGAATTAATTCGTGAATCGTATAGTAACGATAGATTTTATATTAGACCAGTTAGATACAGGCATAACTAGATTCGATTACGGCTACGTTAGGAGTGCACAGATAGTCGAGAGGTGAGTATTTCATGTGAGGGCACGTCCTAACATGTATTTTGCATTCATTATTTTATGTCATTAAAACACTTGTTATATTTTAAACTGTTTTCACCATCGGGCTCTGACCCGTTAGCTTCCAAATATATTTTCTTGTAAAAACCTTTTAGGTGCCCAGCCACAAGGACACCAAGCATAGGAGTTCCATTCAGGTGACGTACTGTAGCTGCTGTGGAAGTTACATGACCTTGATAGTAAACGCCTCCACTTTCGATCTTGATTCTATGTTATCATATTTTTCTCATCTATTGGGCATGTCGCCCCATTTCTTTTAGACACTTTATTTATCTAGTCATATCAGATTTTGGGTTGTAATTAACTTCCTGTATTTGGATTGTTGTGAGGAGTATTCCTCCAGACTCATTGCTATTTTATGGTTATTCTATTGTCATTATGTTGTGGTGGTTATGTTAGTAGTTCATAATCTTCTTATTGCATGTTAATCGGATTTAATTAAAAATTGACAACTCACTTTTTAAATATTAGGTGGCTAGTAATTGTTAAAACGTTTTTTTCGACAGTGATGCTATGAACTGAACCAACTTGGCATTTTATATTAATTTAATAAAGGAGTAGCTACCCAATATTTAATTAGTCGGGGTGTCACAGGTGGTATCGGAGCATCAGATTCTAGCGTCCTTAGGATCTGTACTGTTTATTATGTTTCCGCTGAGCTTTCTTTGATGTAGAGCCCTATATTTTAGGATTGTTGTATTCTTTTATGTATGTTTCGCTCTAAAACTATTTTGAGATAATAACTGTGAACTTATAAGACTTTACACTCATTTCAGATGCCTCCACGACGTTCACAGTGAGTTCCTAGGGATGCTCAGCCCAAGCCACAACCTGCACCAGTTCAGGACACCATGAATGCCGCAGAGGTGGCTGCTATAGTAGCCCAAGCGGTAAATGCCGCCCTCACTATTGTACAATAGGCACAACCTCAGGCACCGGTAGCCGTGCCAGTTCAGGCTCATGCATTCCCATCTGCTTGGGAACACATTCGTGATGCTTTTTAGAAAGCACACCCTCCGGAGTTTACAGGTAGCTCCGACGTTATTGTGTCCAGTCAGTGGAGGAAGGACATTCAAAGGCACTTAAGGATGTACGAGTGCATGGATGTTCAGAAGCAGATACTGGCTACTTTCAAGCTAGTAGGATCAGTGTTGCAGTGGTGGGAGTCCATTATCATCATGGAGGAGAGAGATGCCCTTTTCTATTCAGGAGTTCTGGGTGCGGTTCGACCGCAAATATTTTCCATCAGTTGTTCACACTGAAATGAGGAGGAAGTTAATGAACCTCAAGCAGGAGGGGAAGACCGTGGCCGAGTATGAGGCCAAATTCACTAATTTATTGAACATTGTTCCCGATGAGATTCTGACTGAGGAGAAGAAGATTCAGAGGTTCATGGACGGATTGACTTGGAGGATCCGACAGCACTTGTTGGGAAATCTTTCGTTGGCCACTTACTCTGACGTGGTTAACGCAGCACTGCTTCACTGCCAGGATCACCGCTTTCACATGTCTGAGAGTAAGAGATCAGGAGAGTCCAAACATCAGGGCAGGACTGGGGGAAATGGTGCCAGCAGGGCACAATCTGCTCAGGGTCTGCACAGGCAGGGTGATCAAGGCTTCCAATAGGGGGATCCTAAGAGATTCAGATCTGGGGGTTTCAGGAATGGTCAGGGAGGTTTCAGACATGTCCATCAGGTTAAAATGGCCATCAGGGCCAGCAGGTGCAGATTGGTTAGCAGCAGCAGTTTCAGCAGGGCCAGCGTGGTCAAGGTAAGAATGGTAACGGCCATCAGGGCCGAGGGTAGCAGGGACAACGAGGGGGAAAATTCCTGGGGAAATGTTTCATTTGTGGCAAGATTGATCACAAACACCAGGATTGTCCTGATAGGGGAAGGTCCCCACAGCAGTAGCAGTAGGGTGCTCAACACGAGCCACAAAGGCCTATGTTTCCCTCCACCCTCCCAGCACCACCACAGATGGCAGCATTACCACCCATCCCAGCGGTCCCAGTCCAACAGGGACAGCTTCAGTATGGGAGAGTGTATCAGCTCCAGCATGCCTCAGTCCCACAGGATCCACCTGCTATCGAGGGTATGTTCTCTATTCTGGGGACTATGTGGCGCATTTTATTTGATACGAGGGCCACACATTGTTTCATTGCCACGAGATTTATACGCACTTTGGGGTTGTTAGACACTGCAGAGAGCACGATTACTTGTGTAGATTCACTGTTGAGTAGGGGTTCTGTGATTTCCCTTATCTGTAGAGGTGTGGGTATAGAGATCGGAGATTTACTTTACCTGCTGATATGTTAGTATTAGAGATGACTGAGTACGATGCGATTATTGGTATGGATTGGCTAGTTGCGTACCGAGCCATGATTAATTGTTTCAGTAGGAGTATCATATTTTGCCATTCCCGGGCAGACGATGTTTTTAGTGGCGATGCCTCACCCTGAGGGAGGATCGTCCACTCATTTGTACTATATAAAGGAGGAGACCTCTAAGGAAGTGGTGAAACGACTTGATTCGATTCCAGTCGTTAGAGAGTTCGCTGATGTATTCCAGGATATACCTGGATTACCTCCTAGTAGAGAGATAGATTTTGTTATTGATTTGACGCCGAGCACTCGGCCCATTGCCCGCGCACTGTACCGTATGGCTCCAGCGGAGATGAGAGAGCTAAGGGATCAGATAGAGCAGTTATTGGGTCAGGGGTTTATTCGGAGGAGTACTTCGTCATGGGGTTCCCCTGTATTGTTCGTAAAGAAGAGGGATGGATCGTTGAGGTTGTGTGTAGATTACCGGGAGTTGAATAAGGTCACGATACGAAATAAGTATTTGTTGCCCCGAATCGATGACTTATTCGACCAGCTGAGAGGAGCTTCCTTCTTCTCAAAGATTGACTTGCGATCGGGATACCATCAGTTGCGTATCAGGGAACAGGACATCTCAAAGACTGCTTTCTTGACGAGATATGGTTCCAATGAGTTCCGAGTTATGCCTTTTGGCTTGACCAATGCTCCAGCCGTGTTTATATACTTGATGAATAGGGTGTTCAGAGAGTTCCTAGACCAGTTCATCATCGTCTTTATTGATGACATTCTGGTTTACTCCCAGACAGAAGAGGAGCACGTCGAGCATTTGAGATAGGTTTTGCAGACGTTGCGTCAGAACGAGCTTTATGCAAAGTATGAGTGTGGGTTTTGGCTGAAGGAGGTTCAGTTTCTGGGGTATATCATTTCAGATCGGGGGATATCTGTTGATTCGAGGAAGGTATCCGCGGTGAGGGAGTGGGGACAGCCCACGACACCGACTGAGATTTGTATTTTCTTAGGCTTAGCAAGATACTACAGGAGGTTTATTCGGGGTTTCTCAAAGATAGCGGGTCCTTTGACACATCTGACTCGCAAAGGTGTGCCCTTCATCTGGACCGATGCCTGTCAGTTGGCATTCGATGAGTTGAAGGACAAGTTGACCTCAGCGCATGTGTTAGCATTACCCAGACCGGGAGTTGAGTATTTAGTTTACACCGATGCATCCTTACAACGACTTGGAGGTGTGCTGCAACAGGAGAGTCAGGCCATAGCTTATGCTTCCCGTAAGCTTAAGCCTCACGAGAGGAATTACCCCACACACGACTTGGAGTTAGCGGCAGTCGTATTCGCTCTTCAGATTTAGAGATACTATCTCATGGGGGAGAAATTTTGGTTTATCACATACCACAAGTATCTACAATACCTTTTCATGCAGAAGGAGCTGAATATGCGTCAACGTCGGTGGCTTGAGTTTGTGAAGGATTATCAGTTCGATATCCAATATTACCCAGGGAAGGCTAACGTGGTAGAAGACGCGTTGATCCGTTGACCAGTAGATGAGGTGGCCGAGGTGTGGAAAGCTAAGTGGAAGGAGTTGGGACACAAGGATGCAGTGGCCCGATCATTTATGTCTGTGATGACTATTACACCTCAGATTGTTACGAGAGTGGTAAAGGCCCAGGAAGATGACTCGTTCTGTCAGGAGCAGATAGTTCGATTACTAGCAGAGGGAGCCGAGTCCTATATCGTTAGCTCAGATGGGGGATTACGCTTCAATGGGAGACTGGTCGTTCCGAAAGGGGAAGACTTACGACACGAGGTAATGGCAGAGTCGCATGGCTCACGGTTCGCGGTACACCCTGGTGGGGATAAGATGTACCAAGACATAAGACGACAGTACTGGTGGAGAGGGATGAAGAGAGATATCATCGTGTTCGTTTCTAAATGTGCCACTTGTCAGCTAGTAAAGGTGGACCATCAGAAATCGGCAGGACTTTTACAACCATTAGAGGTTTCGACGTGAATATGGGAGAGCATATCCGTGGACTTTATCACGGGGTTACCTACGTCACAGAGGGGTCACGACTCCATATGAGTAATTATGGACCGTTTGACCAAAGTTGCTCATTTCCTACCCGTAAGGACAGACTACACTACGGTACAGTATGCCCAGATTTTCATTGCGGAGATAGTGAGACTTCACGGGGTGCCTCTAAATATTGTGTCTGACCGAGATAAGATATTTGTTTCACGATTTTGGGAGAGTTTTCAGGATGCCATGGGTACAGAGTTGCGAATGAGTACGGCATATCACCCGCAGACTGATGGGAAAACAGAGCGGACAAATCAGATGTTAGAGGACATGTTGCGTATGTGCATCCTAGACTTTGGAGGTGGTTGGGAGCAGTACCTTGCACTGGTTGAGTTTGCTTATAATAACTCCTATCAATTCACCATTGGCATGGCTCCATTTGAGGCGTTGTACGGTAGACCTTGTCGTTCCCCGGCATGTTGGTTAGAGGTGGGGGATAACAAACTCCTTGGGCCGGAAGTGATTCAGGACACTTCGACAAGGATAGAGATGATACGGAGCCGAATTCGGGTAGCTCAGGATCGGCAGAAGAGCTATATATGCTGATGCCAAGAGGTTCTTCAGAGAATTTAAGGTGGGGGACCAGGTGTTACTCACAGTATCTCCGATGAAGGGGATCATGCATTTTGGGAAGAAGGAGAAACTGGCACCAAGATACGTGTGGCCATTTCCTATCATCGAGAGGATTGGTCCAGTCACATACATACTAGGGTTACCGGAGCACTTGCATAGGATTCGTGATGTGTTCCATATTTTCTCCCTAAGGAAATATCTTAGGGATGATTTGGCCCATACTCACATTGCTTTAGAGGACATCGATCTTCAGCCCGATAATTCCTACGAGGAGGGGCCGATTGCTATTTTAGATCGAAGCGAGCGAAAACTGAGGTCGAAGATAGTACCGTTAGTAGGTGTTCAGTGGCGGCATCATAATGACGAGGAATCCACATAGGAGCGCGAGGAGGAGATGCGCGAGAGTTATCCAGAGTTATTTTTACCAGGTACTCTTTAGTTTCGAATTTCGGGATGAAATTTTGTTATCGGGGGGGGGGGGGGGGGGGAGTTTGTAATACCCCGTAATTTTATTGATTTTTATTTAAGGGATTAATTAAATTAAATAAAAATTAATTGGAAATTAATCCGGGTATAAATACTAGCGAGATGTGAGTTCATATTTGATTATGATGTTAAAATTTAATATTTCTAAGTATGTATGGTAATGCATGAGTATTGAAAATATTTAAATTGTCACGAGCCAGAAACACGACAATTTGGAAATTTAGTTGAGATGCGCATGTCAGTCGCGTCAGGAATGAAATTATTTGAATTAAAAAGTGAATTATATTTTTATCAATCGAGCGGTCATTTTGAGTGCTCCAACATGTCCGGAAGGGTCGAAATAGTCAGAAAACACTAGTCGGGGGTTTAGTTTGGGTCCCGGGGCATTTTTAGGCCTACCGGAAACCCAAAAGGGTAGTTTAGTAATTTTAAAAATATGGGAATCAAAACGCACAAATTTTAGGAGTTAATTTAACATTAATAATTAACCCATTAAGTCCATTATCAACATTTATCAACTAGTGGGCTACACGAGTTAAAGGGAGAGTCCTAAGAGGTTCCAAAAGAAACCCTTAGCCACCAGCACCATCTTTGGGAGAAATCTGTTGAGAGAAAGAGGAGAATCGACCTTCATCCTTCAACATCAAATCAGAACATCTAAGGAAAGTGGTTTAATTACATAATTTCAAGCGAATGTTTCCTCCATGCTTAAAATTGAATATATGTCTTATATTGAAAGTTTGATGAAAACCCATGAAATTAGAGATATAATTCATAATCTTGGATAGGGATTGCATGTAGAATGGTTATGGATGAATTTCAGATCCAAAATATAACTTTTAATGATTTAAAAACGGATTTATAAGGAGTACTTGTAGACATTAAAATTCTGAGTTTATATTTATAGGGTTTGGGACAAGGTTTGAAAATTATGATGATTACATGTTAATTTAGGAAGCATTAACCCCAAATATATGTTAAAGAGCGACCTAGGAGGACTTAGAGTAGTTTAAAAATGTTAAAATTTAATTGGGATGATCTTAGTAGGGATTTAGAGAAGAGAAATTTGAAGAAAAACGAATTTGCAGGTTTCTGGGCGTATTCTGCCATCTCGTTAGAAGACCTGCCCAGGTCATTCGAACAACCTCATTCGAATGAGACTTCTAACGAGATGAAAGTATCCCTTCTAACGAGTTGGTAGTTCGTTCGAAGCCATTCGTTCAAACGAGACTTCTAACGAGTTGACAGAATGGCCTTTTAGGCCTAATTTCATTTCAAATGTTCCTGTAGACTTATTTAATGGAATGATAATCCTCCCCTTACTCACCAGTGAGTATAATTGAGAGATTGAAGTACGTGAGGAGTAAAACTTAGAATCTTGAAGTAAATCGAATGACATTTGTGGATTAGGAAACGAGTACCTAATTATGACGTGAGAAGAGTTGACAACGTTAATATACATGAATCGGGGACTTGTAAACGTATAACATTAAATGACGGTATAAGAATGAGAAGCATACCTATATTAATAATTCGAGATATCTAAGATGTGAGAATGCTTAATATATGTGGTTTTATGTGTAAAACATACCTACCATACTTGCTATCATGGGAGGTATGCGTTCGATTAGGGCCATCAAATCTTTGTGTTCCTACGGGGGGGATTTAGATTGGTACCTCGAGGACATAGGTCAGAGAAGGACTTATTGAGAAGTTAATAAGTCTGCTGATCATGGGAGCGTAGGTATGTGCGTGACCCATGTGATGTGAACTATGTTCGCCTCCATTTTGTGTGATTGTTGTTATTTGAGAACGATTCCTAAGAGATTCGGAATGCGTGGTCCTTATGTACATGATGTACTGGGATTGGATAGTAGAGTATGTGTGCACCGCAGCTTAGCCTCGGGGTGCTAGTATTGTATATTTATGATGAGAATAATATACTACTAATTGAAATGAACTGTCATGTATAAATGTGAGTATCTATAATATCAACGTTTTGTAAAAGATAAAATGGAAGATCTTTAGTGATTAGTAGTACTAAAATGGGAAACTGTGTAGAAGAGTAAAACACTCTGTTTAAAATAAGATGTCGGGAATTAAATCGTGAATCGTATAGTAACGATAGATTTTATATTGGACCAGTTAGATACGGGCATAACTAGATTCGATTACGGCTACGTTAGGAGTGCATAGATAGTCGAGAGGTGAGTATTTCATGTGAGGGCACGTCCTAACATGTATTTTGCATTCATTGTTTTATGTCATTAAAACACTTGCTATATTTTAAACTATTTTCACCATCGGGCTCTGACCCGTTTGCTTCCAAATATATTTTCTTGTAAAAACCTTTTAGGTTCCCAGCCACAAGGACACCAAGCATAGGAGTTCCATTCAGGTGACGTACTGTAGCTGCTGTGGAAGTTACAGGACCTTGACAGTAGACGCCTCCACTTTCGATCTTGATTCTATGTTATCAGATTTTTCTCATCTGTTGGGCATGTCGCCCCATTTCTTTTAGACACTTTATTTATCCAGTGATATCTGATTTTGGGTTGTAATTAATATAGTGATGCAGACTTAGTATTGGTTTATTCCTGTATTTGGATTGTTGTGAGGAGTACTCCTCCAGACTCATTACTATTTTATCGTTATTCTATTGTCATTATGTTGTGGTGGTTATGTTAGCAGTTCATAATCTTCTTATCGCATGTTAATCAGATTAAATTAAAAATTGACAACTCACTTTTTAAATATTAGGTGGCTAGTAATTGTTAAAACGTTTTTTTCGACAGTGGTGCTATGAACTGAACCAACTTCGCATTTTGTATTAATTTAATAAAGGAGTAGCTGCCCGGTATTTAATTAGTCATGGTGTCACACCAGTCTTAGAAAATTTTCATTCTATGTATTTTTATTTTCCTTTTCTTGAACCTTAGTGGTCATCTTTTAGGCCCTGTGCCATTTTTTATTAATAACAAAGTGTTTATGCCTCGCTTTCCATTATTTTCTTATTGTTCATGTAATGTAGTATTATTACTAATTAGAAATTATTCGTTTTCTTGATTTACGTTATTTTTTCACCCAAGGTCTTTTACTTAGATCACATTATCTCCAAAGTTTTAAGGAAATCGAGAAATCAACTACTGCTACAATCTTTAATACATTTTTCCAACTAGTCTTTAGTTCATACCACTTTGTGAGTGGGTTTTGACCGATCTGCCTCAGATCATACCACATATTCAAGTGGATTTTATGACTCTTCCAGGCCAATCTATCTTAGATTATACCACTCCTTGAGTGGATTTTGACTGATATGCCTCAGATTGTACAACTTATTCAAGTAGGTTTTGTGACTCTTCTAGCCAGATCTTCTTTAGATCATAGCACTCCTTGAGTGGGTTTTGACCGATCTACCTCAGATTGTACCACTTATTCAAGTGGGTTTTGTGCCTCTTCTAGGCCGATCTAGTTTAGCTCATATCACTCCTTGAGTGGGTTTTGACTGATCTTCTTCAGATCGTACAACTTATTCAAGTAGATTTTGTGTCTCTTCTACGTCGATCTACTTTAGATTATACCATTCCTTGAGTGGGTTATGATCGATCTGCCTCAAATCGTACCACTTATTCAAGTAGGTTTTCTAGATCTTTTAGGAAAATTTACTTTATATCATACCACTCCTTTAGTGGGTTTTTACCGATCAGCCTCAGATCATATCACTTATTCAAGTGGGTTTTCTGCCTCTTTTAGGCCGATCTACTTTAGATCATACCACTCATTTAGTAGGTTTTGACCGATCGAACTCTGATTGCATCACTTATTCAAGTGGGTTTTCATACTTAGTAAATTAAACAAGGATTCTATATAATTTAAGTAACTAATCGTAGATCATATTATTGTGCATTAATGAAAAAGGAAAAATCATCTGCCCTTTTACTTAATGATAAAACTTCCTAAGGTTCATGGCATTCCATGATCTTGGAACCACTTTCCCATCTATTGCTTCTAAATGGTATGAACCCCCACCTCCATGCAATACGGACCCTGTCAGTTCGGCATTAGCTTTAAATCTGATGGCTTCTTTGCAATGGGTAGCAACTTTCTGAGGACCAGATTATCGACCTGGAATTCTCTGATCTTTGCCTTCTTGTCATGTTGCTTTTCTAGCTCTTGATGATTGGTGACCAAATGTATCAGATCTTTCTCCATTCTTTCCTTAGCCATTTAACTTATGAGCTTTTTAATCATCATTTTGGTCGTACTCAAACATTCTCATCGAAGGGTTGGCAGTCCGATCTCCAGTGGGATCACTTCCTCCATGTCATAAGTAAGTGAGTACGGAATTTCTTTCGTCAGCTTTTTTAGGGTCATCCTATATGCCCACAGAACGGATGGAAGTTCATCCACTTGTCGCCCTTTGTTGTTCTCTAATTGGCACTTGGTACCTGACAGAAGGGTTTTGTTAGTGATCTTTGCTTTCCCATTGTAGTGAGGGAAGACCTCTAATGCATACTAGATCTTGTATTCGTGTTCAATGCAAAAATCGGGGAAAGATTCATTGTCGAACTGAGTTCAGTTGTTTGTTACCAGTGCTTTTGGAATGCCAAACCTTGTAATGAGATTCCTTCACACGTACCTCCTGGCATCTGGCTCTCTATAATGGGTGAGTGGTTTGGCCTCAACCCATTTTATGAATTAGATGTTCGTCGTTATCAAATGCCTTAGATTTCCCGGTGCGACTGATAGTGTCCCAAGTATATCCATACCCTATTAGGCGAATGGCCATGGGTTTGTGAGGGACTTTAAATCTCCCACATGTTGCTTGATCATTGGTGAGAACATTTGACACTTTTGGACACTTTCTGGCGAACCTTGTTGAATCGTTCTACATAAATGGCCCCATTATCCTTGAGAGATCGCCTTGTAGGAGAAAGATCTTCCACCCGTATGTCCCCTATAACTACCTTCATGCATTTCACTCAAAATTCCTTCCACTTGATCTGGGTGAATGCACTTCAGTAGTGGACCGGTGAATGATCATCGGTAGAGTTTCCCATTGGAGTTGAGATAAAACCTTACCGTCTTGATCCTTAATTTGTGCGTTGCCTTATCGTCTGGAGGTAGCTCATTGATTTCAAGTAGGAAATGATGGGGTCCATCCAGTATAGGGCTAACTCTACTTGGAGAACGCTCAGATTCTTCTCTACATATTCAATGCTTGGTCGGTCTATATATTCCACCTCAATTATTCTTTTCAGAACGGTATTAATAATGGAGACAAGAGTGGCAAGAGCATCTGCATGGCTATTTTCATTCCTTGGGAGTTGCTCAACTGAGGCGGACTTGAACTTTTAAAGAAGGCTTTTGGATTTATTTTTTTAAGCTATCATCCTAGGATCCTTTGCTTCATATTTTCCCTTGAGTTGTTTGTGATCATTCTGGAGTCACAATACACAACAATGTGGTGAGAACCCAAACTGAATGCCCTATGGAGACCGTGCACCATGACTTCATATTCTTCCTTGTTATTTTAGCCTTTGAATCCCAGCCTGATGTCTTGCTCAATAAGTTCTTCTTGTGGATTCACGAACACTATCCCAACTCATGTGCCATTCTCGTTTGATTAGCCATCCATAAAGAGCTTCCAGGGCTGCTTGTCCTCGCCGACCACTAATGACTCTAGGATGTGATGCGGTTTTTCATTATTTTGTCTTGGCAATGTTGAGAATTTTTCCACGACGTCTGACAGAACTTGACCTTTAATCATTGTTCTGGTTCACATTTAATGTCAAATTGGGCCAGTTAAAGGGACCACTTAGTCATTCTGTTGGAGAGGTCGACCTCCTTGAGAGCATCATTCAGGGGGTAAGTTGTTAAGATGACTACCGTATAAGCGTCGAAGTAGTGCCTTAACTTCCTTGTGGCACTCACCAGTGCAAAAACTATCTTTTCTATGGTTATGTACCTGGATTATGCTTCAAAAAGAGTGTGGCTGACGTAGTAGATTGATCTCTGCTCTCCATCATATAGACAGATCAATGTCGTGCGGGTCGCATGCCTTAAGACAATTAAGTAGAAGTACAAGTCTTGTCCTTCTTTTGGAGTTGACAGTAAGGAAGGGGATCCCATGTACTGCTAAATTCCTTATAATGCTCAATCATATTATTCTGTCCAGATTGTGGGGCTTGCTTTCTTTAAAGCATAAAAATTGGTCAACATTTGTCAAAAGATCTTGAAATGAAGCGATTAAAGGCCACTAGACTTCTAATAATGACCTAGATATCTTTAATGGCGATTAGTTTTCTGAAGTCTTATAGAGCTTTGATCTGATATGTGTTCACCTCAATGCCCCTTTGAGTTACCAAGTGACCTAGAAACTTACCAAAGCTCACACTAAATACACATTTGGAAGCATTGGGCTTCCTCCCGTAATTTTTGAGAATGTTGAAGGTTTTTAAAAGGTCTATCACTTGATCGGCAGAATACTTGCTCTTGATGATCATAGCGTCACTATATTCCTCCATGGTGGAGCCGATCAATCTCTTAAACATCTTGATAACCATCCTCTAATAAGTTATCCCTAAGTTCTTCAAACCAAATGGCATTACTTTGTAACACTAAAGTCCCAAGGTTATGATGAACGAGGTCTTATCTTGATCTAGACCGAATATAGGTATCTGGTAGTAGCTGAAGTATGCATCCATAAACTCATGCGTTGATGTCCTACCGTGGAATTCATGAACTGATCTATCCGGGATAATGACAAGCTGTTATTTAGGCAGTTCCTGTTGAGGTCAGTGAATCCACGTAAACCCTTTATTTTTCGCTCTTTTCTACGATAATAGTGCTAGAGATTCGTTATCAACTTCAACTTTTACAACCCTTGCCTTTTCTGGTGCTGACTTTCCTAGTTTTTATTTAATTGTCTTGATACTTGGTTCTACATGCAATCGGTGGTAAGTAATCTCTGGGTTTATTCTCAAGAGATCATAGGGTTTCCATGCGAAGATGTCTACATTTGTTATGAGGAAGTGATAAAGTTATTCTACTTCGTCCTTGGGCAGCTCTGACCCGATGAGGAGGGCCTTTTCTGGATGTGATGCAATAATAAGAACATAGATACGATCCCCTAATACACGTTCGACGAGAGCCAACTGAGTTTCTATAACTACGACCGAACGACCTTCAATTACTACTTGGGTTGATAGTCCTCCGAATTATCTTCATCTTGACTATTCTTAGACTGGGTCTATTTTTCCTTGATGGCTAAAATAAAATAACTTTATGCCGCTGCTTAATGTCCTCTTTTTTCTATCACTCCCTGAAAGGTCACAAATTTAAGCTTCTGATGAAGTGAAGAGGGGGCTGCCATCATATTATATAGCCATCATCTACCCAGTATGGCATTGTAGGGTGACTTAGGTTGGATGATGTGGAATTTTACTTCCTTATTAGTTGGACCAATCTTGACCGGTAACTTGATATTCTCTAGGGGGTCTCCACATCTCCATTGAAGCTAATCAATGGGCCTATGTTGGTATCCAGATACTTAATGTGAAATAAAATCTTGTAAAGTCCTATCAGATACATGATTTTCAGAAGAGATTCTTTGTTCTACCACCATTCTTCTTACGATAAAATTCCCAAGTCGCAAGGTGATTACCAAGGCATCTTTATAAGGTAAATTTATGTCGACCGAGTCATCGTCGATGAATAAAATAGCATGATCAGTGTCCTAGTATTTCCTTTCCCTATTGGATAGGACTGTCTTGGATAAGTCTACCTGGAATGCTTATTGGATGTTGGCTGCCATCCTCACATTCTCCCTGAGATTTTTATCGATGAGCTGAGTCGGGTCAGTGTAGCTATGGATGGAGGCGACAAATCCTGCTAGTGGAAGATCCTCCTCTGATTTTTGTACCTTATTGATCTTTGTCGTTACTTTTGGCTTTGTTGCGCTGATGTAATCCTTAAGTTCCCCCGCTTGGACGAGTTCTTCAAGGTGCTTTTTGAACATTTTGCAGTTCTTTGTGAGGTGTCCGTGGTTTTGGTGATAGTTGTGCATGAGATTGGCATACCTATCCTCTATATTGTTGGTCATCTTGGGACGACTTTTGAAGAAAGGATGGTCTTTTATTTAATGAATAATCTTGTAGATGGGCTCCTTGAATATTGTCTCCAATTCCTTATAACTGTTCTCACTGGCTTGAGACCTGGGGCGTCCCTTTGAGGCTTCATTACTGGATCCCTTATTAGTCGAAGAAGGTTGATTTCCCCCTTGGGGGACTTTTTAGGCTTGTTCTTATTTTACTCGGCTGGGGGCTCTGTGTTGATGAACTCGTCCTCGACCTTGGCATATTTCTCAATACGGGACATGAGATCATATATTTAAGAGGTCGGTTTCTTCATTAGTGACTGGTAGAGATCATCCGACCGCTCTAAATCGAACTTAAAAAATGACATCGACAGTTGATCGTTGTAATCGTTAATTTCATTTTATATCTCCCAGTACATCTAAGCATACCTCTTAATATATTATTCCTTCTTCTTTTGAGAGAGATCAGCGAATCGGCCTCCTTGATTACTTTGTTTCTTAAGATAAATCGAGCCGCGAACTGATCAACCAACTCTCTAAAAGAGTTCAGTTTCTCAAACCACTTCAGGCTGATCTTTCCTAGAGTCTATTGGAACTCCCGTCATATTAGGGAATCTTGATAGCTCCAAAGAGATATGGTTTACCGATAGTGCCTGATGTGATTGGCAGGTTCTGTCTTTCCATCGTATGTCATAACTTTTGGCATTGAGAGATTTTGTTGGAGGTGTCAATAGACTCTATTTGTTCGATAAAGGGTGAAGCATAACCATACCAAAAGACTTTATGTCTAGGTCATTAGGAGTCCTGGCAAGATTTGTATTCATCCTCCCTTCCAACTCCCTCCGAATGAGTCCTCTCAGTTTGTCGCTCTTTACTTGGTTTGTCTGCACGTATGGATGACCATGCATACTAATTTGAGATGACTCCGTGGTCTGGGGTTAGTGGTCCCTACTATTGATAGAAATCCTCCCAGGAAAGCGATCACGTCGTTAGGGGTGATGCACCACACGAGGGATTTTTTAACGTGAAGTCTTACCAGGTTGATTCCTTAAGGAGTGAGGTTCCCTTCTATGATGGTGCTGAATACAAGAATTTGATATGAAATCCTCTGATTGCTAGATCAACTGCCTCCTTAGACCGACGATCTCCCGATCGCGATCGTGTAACACCCCGTAATTTTATTAATTTTTATATTGGGAATTAATTGGGATTAATTCAATTATATTTGGAAAAATTAATCAGATAAAATAAATATTATTTAGCAAGATAAGGGTTAATGTTTATTTATATTGAATATTACATAGTGAATGATTAATATTAATGGTGATGAAATATTATAAAAGTTGTGAGTGAGAAATACGACAGTTACATTAATTTAGTCGGGACGCGCACATCAGCCGTGTCGGGACTTGATATTATGAGATAAAAAGTAAATTATTTATGGGTCATCCAAATGACCATTTTGAATGCGCCAAAGTGTCTAGAGGGGTCTAAATAGTCAAAAAATTGCACTCAGGGGTTTAGTTTGGGTCCTGGGTAAATTTTATGCCAAATCGATACCCTGAGAGGGTATTTTGGTCATATGTATTTTTTAGGAAGGAAGACCCACGAAAATTCTAAGTGTATAACTTCTTCTGGAATGAGGAAACTAGGGTTAGAAACTTCAAACTTATAAAGAGTCCACCGGAGGAAGGAAAGAGGAGGTCCCAAAGCCATTATACACCAATTGTTGCATAGATCAGGAGGAGAGGAACATAACCATACCAATTTTCTGCAGAGAATTAGACTTCCATAACAAGGAAAGTATTTATCTTGCTAAATTTATGAAAGATATACCATCCATGTTAGATTAGGATGAATTATATTGCATATACATGAATGTTGATGTTTATTTGGGTACTTTAATCCTATTCTTGGGTAGAATTTATGCTAGGTGTAATTCCTTACATAAGTCGAACGAATATAATGAATTAGCATGTTGGACTTCTAAAGAAATCTTAGTTTATGGGGAAATTCTTGAGCAAGATGATATTCTAGGGTTTTCTGAAATTTAATGTTGGTTAAATTCTATTTAAAGGAATTTAATTGATGATTTAGTTATGTATTTACATTAGAAATCATTGGTATATGTTGGATTAATATTTAGTAAACTTGTTTAAGAGTTTGGGTTTAAATCATTGAGTTTTAGAGGGATAACGATGGTGTAAAAATCGTAACAGTGAAGGAGATGAACCCAGGTACAACGAACCGGTTCGCATGTACCCCCAAACCAATTCGGCTGTCCCTTCGAACCGGTTCGCATGTCCCCTTGAATCGGTTTGGGGGGACTGATATTTTGGTAATCCATTTTTGTTAAATTCTGATAGGCTTGAGTTAATAATGTCCTTCCACATGAAGAGAGTTTGGAGTAGTAATGTAGGTAAGATATTTCATAAGTGATTTCACAAATTGTGATTGGTACGAGTGAACCACGAGGCTTAGTCTAAGATTTAAATGTTCGTTAAAAAAATAGAATGGTCACGAAAAGTGTAAGCGAATATATGACCGTACCAGAGATGGAAGATTTGTTTAGTTACTGAAATAACCCAATAAAGTAATTAGGTTTATTTGAGTAGTGGGGAAAACACTTGGGAAGAATACAGTGAATAATTTAATGGAGAATTTAAAATACGTAGGATATCCGGATATCATATATACTATGTACGAAATATATGCTATAGGTTGAGTGTATACCTATATTGATGATGTTATATATATATATATATCTATACATATGATGTGTGAATGACTATTGTGTATAATCTTATATGTATGACATACCTACGCTGCTTGCTATCGCGGGAGATTTAAAAAGGGAACAGTCTTATCCTGATGAGCCATTTGGGGGATTTTAGATTGGTACCTCAGAACATAGAACCTAAGTACTGGCTATCTGAGATATGATAGATTTAACGGTCAAATGGATGCGTAGGTATGTGCGTATTCCATAAGCTGTAACAACCCGCCTAATAAGATACCGGGCGATCACTCCAATATTAAATTAAAACAGGAGTCACCTATGGATCATCCTTAGCATCACTGTCGAAAATCCATTTAATTATTAATATCCTATTAGGTGGCCGTTAAAAACTTTTACTTAACTACTCTTTTTAACGAATAAATTACAACATCCACAATTAAATGCATAATGAACTGAAATGAAAATGAAAGGAACTAAAATAACCGAACACTCGGTCCAAATATACAACCATATCGAATGCTGTACTGAAAGAATAAATAAATGCAATTGAGCCATTGGCTCGAAAGTTTATACAATATCTCCTATCTAGAGTACAAGGAAGGAAACGTCTACCGATAACCTGCAAGCATCCACAGCTGCTGCAGCAGACGTCTGACTGGAAAGAATTTCCATCCAGGCGTCCCTGTGTCTGGACACCTATGTATATATATAATATAACAAGAAAGGAGAAGTAGATAAACGGGTCAGAGCCCCGAATTTTGAAAATATTTTGCAAGTGCATAAATGCCTTTTAGGAAAATAGTTTTATCTCATATTTAAGTTTGGTATCGCACTCCCATGAGATACCCCTCACCTCTCCGCTAATAGTGCACTCCTAGCGCATCTATCTAGAACATTCTAGTCAAGCTACCCTGCTAAACTAGTCTATTACCCAACCACTATCTACCCTAGATAGTCCAAGTAATGTACTGAGGGCTAAGCTTCACCCCAGTCTCAGCGCTATGCCATGTTCGTGCGTGGGGTGTCTCGCAAAGCGAAATCCAAACAAGGAACCCCCCCGATACACTACTACGCGTCACGGTCGATCGTCGAGATCTTCTAGTCCCTCAGTACAGAAAGATATATATAAATATATATACCATCAGAATTTATAATATAGGAGCACTAAGGATTAAACTTCTCCCCAGTCTTAACACACTGCCATATTCGTGCGTGGGGTGTCTCGCGAAGCGAAATCCAAACAAGGAACCCCCCGATACACTACTATGCGGCACGGTCGATCGTCGGGATCCATTAGACCCTCGGTACTCGATTCATCCATATATACATTTTCATATTACAATATACATCCGGATCTATCTCCCGGATTGAGGATTTATATACAAGTATTTATCAATACTTTACATTTTTCTTAAAACTTCCCATTTCCCTTTTTATACTCAGGAAATGTAAATATAAAAGCCAATTCATTATCATGAATTGCTTTACCAAATCATATACTTTTAAAAGCCAATTCTATTATCATAAAAATGCTTTTCCGTTTTATATCATCCCATTTCCCTTTTTATACTCAGGAAATGTATTCAAAGCCATTTTCATTATCATAAAAATGCTTTGATCATATCATATGCTTCCACATCCCTTCTTCCATCCGGGAGTGTTACCGAAGCCAAACCTTTATCCCATTTCCCTTTTTATATTCAGGAAATGTAAATATAAAGCCAATCCATTATCATGAATTGCTTTAATAAATCTAAGACCGTCCCTCCGGGTATCCCCACTGGACGCGCCCCTAAATGGCTATCATCTTCCAGGGCCTCCAAGACAACCTGGGAACCTAACAACGTCGGGAAACGGCCATGTGCCTGCGGGATAGTCAAGACCACACCCGGAATCTCCTAACCAGCGCAGAAAAATATATATCAACAAACGCTCACATGGACTAGGGACTATATCCAACCTGCTCAACAGCCAAGAAGGCTTCACCACAACGCGCACAACTTCCCTTATGATAGAGATTTAGGGAGGTGTGTAACCATAATCCATAATTTATCAATTATGAAAAACATTTATCTTTCCATTTTGAAAATATTCATTTTTATATTTTCAAAATCATTTCCATCATATCATATATATATACATATATATATACTATAATCACATAATATATACATATACCATATATCCCTCCTAGAATATATATATGTACTTTATATGATGGCCATATTTGCCAAACCATCTATCGATGACCAATAATCCCAAAGATTCTCTCAAAGAATCATTATCATGCGTTCATATATGCATAATACTAAACCCAAAGTATATTCTTACTTTAATAAATAAAACATACTTAAATCCCATCTACGGATTCATTTGGATATCTCCAATTATACTAATTCACTCTAAGTGAATACACACATATATAAACTCCCAATTCCTCAAGTCCTTTAGGACATAACCCTCCATAAATTTCTAATTTGGAAGGCCTTTAAACATAAACTCAAAAAGGAGAAATAATCCTAATCTCCAAAATCTTGGGCTGAAAATAGGGCACCGGTCGACCGGTCCTAGACCCCCGGTCGACCGCGGGTTGTAAATAAGCCTACGAAACAAAGTAGTAGGCCCTTTCTCCTTGACGCGGTCGACCGGCCATAGGGGCACGGTCGACCGGTCACACCAGGTCCTCAAAAGTTTAATTCCTCAAATCCTTAATCTAACAACCCAAATTCATTTTCGGGGTTTCTAAACTACCCCAAAAATTATCCCGAACATCTACGACATTAATTCTAGCCGTAATTTTTCCAATTCCCGATTTGATTTCCGAGTTGGAAATTCCAACCCGGAGCTGCCATCTTTTAAAAAGCATATCAAATCGTAGAAAAATCAGAAAAATACGCAGTCAGCACCCACGCGACCGTATCTAAAAGATCTACAACTTTTGTGTTTTGGCCGAAAGCTAAATCAATTCTTTTCCTGGCCAAAAGTGCCCCCTAAGGTGACGGGTTACTACTCATCGTCCCTTCCGAGAGGATTTCGGCCATTAAAGCTTCTCCCAAGCTTTTGTCGCCTCACTCAACGTCCTACAACCTCAACCAACTACAAATACACTTATAACACGGGTTCTAAACATCCTAGAACCCGGAATCACCAATTAATTTGGATTAAAACCCTAGTTCCACAAAATTGAAATATTATTGGGGTTTAATTGTTTTAACTCCCAAAAACCCGTTTTATCCACGATAACCCACCCCAAAACCATTAGGGTTTGTTTATATCAAACTACTGTATGAGATATTTATGCAAAAAGATAAATAAAGCAAGTAAACACTTGCCTCATGGATAAAATCGACGACCTCGAGTCGAATCCGGCGGAGTTTTGCCCGAATCTCCATTTCTCCCCTCTTTTCTCCTTCCTCTCTCTCTTCTCTCTCTTTTCTCTTCTTTCTTTCTCTTTCTCTCCCTCTTTTTATAAGAGAAAAGGGTTTTAAATCCTTAAAACTCAAAAACGACTCGTTTACCCAATTACGAGTTACTTTTACCTCTAAAATCACCCGAAACTTATTTCGACAATCGGACACTCTTTTCCGACTATCTCGGACATTCCGAGAATTATGGCGCAGTCGAAATTCCCATCCGAGGTATTTGACCGCAAATCACTATTCCAACCCAAAATAAATAAATGCGGGTTTTCTACTCAAAATCTTACCTCTTTTGTCGCAATACTCCACGGCGACATATAATTAAATTATTTCGACCTATACAGTCCCAAAATAATTTATAACATCCTTCGAAAATTATTAAATCCTCGAAAATCCCAAAAATCACTATTTCGAGAAATTCTCCAAATTGTCAATTTATATCCAATTATGGAATTTAATGGTCTTCAAAAGGACGGGTTGTTACGTACTCCCCCCCTTACAACGGAATTTCGTCCTCGAAATTCAGATACGACATACACCACCAATCCTAGGATCACTCAAAATCCTAATACCTCAAAGGGAATGACACTAACCCAATGGTTCCCAACCATGTACAATACGACTACCACGATCGTAAAGTGACTCTAATACGTCACATAATACCCATCATCTATAATGCCTATCGGCATGAATTTCAACCTTATATACTACGCCCATTCTATTTCAAGCGGTATATAAACCAACTTACCAAGGTGCCCATACACCTTTCTAACTCGTGCATATCTGCACATCCGTAGTGAACGTCTGACACGTAACACTCTCTCCCAATAAGGATCTCCTTTCCTCGGTGTAATACTCACCTATGGGTCCTTCCAACCCGCGAAATTCCAAACTCCTAACCTCGGTATCGCTAACTCTATCGAGCCTACATCCTACAATGTTACTATCTATGCGTTACCCTACCTACGCGATACTAATATAATCCTAAGTATGTCCCTAGTGCCCAAGGCCTCTCTCGAATCCCGACATTTGCCCGGTTTCGTGCGTGGGACGTCTCGCCAAGGCGAAATCCAAACAAGGAACCCTCCCGTTACACTACTCCCTCGCGTTGTCGGTCATCGAGATGTAACGGCCCAAGACACACCAGCGGGACATCCTAAATCCTGCCTATGCTAACCTACGAACGCATTTCTAGTATCTTATTCTTCCGCCCATACGGAAGGAAACCTAATCAATCGAAGTGCCCACTTTCTGTAGAAAGTGTCACGAACATAATGCCCAAATTGTATCTCCTCAAAATTTGCCTTTTCATTAAGGCTGGTTATATTCCTCAACCCAATTTCTCCAAATTTGCCTTCTTATTAAGGTAGGGATATCATCCTCAAATCAAATTCTCTAAGTCCCACTCCACCCAACTACTTGTGGTGAGAGGACCAATTTAGTGCTTTTCCATAAAACAATATCTCCATAAACATATCATCATCATAGGGCTCATAGTCTATAGTGGTTCATCCACACTATAAGACTAACCCGAATCCTTGCATCCTATAATAGCTCTCCACGCCCGGCGCCGTTAAGAGTCATGTGTGGAGTGTCTCGCAAAGCGAAATCCAAACAAGGAACCCCTCCACACATTAACACTTGACTTCGTTGGTCACGGAGTCCCGTTATTTCAGACATGAAACCGAGATAATCCTATCCCTTAACATCGAAAGGTGGTCTGAACTCCTATATCTAACTAAGAGTCACACCACCCAGCGCTCGCACTATTTCTAAGTCCTTGCGCAAACCATTACTGAGATAAATCTTACAGCTCAACAATAATCCTGTGGGCCTTACATTATATCTATAAGGTTTCCACACATACCAACCCAAAAATAAGGAAGCCTCTACTCATCGAGGTTCCATCAATCCATAATAATAAAGGTGAACTCGACCTTTATCAAGGTGAGACACCAAAATAACAACCTGTTCCCTCGAGGAACCATGGACACGATAGTCTTGCCATCATTAGCCTGCTATCGCTCCGATCAACCAATACATATATATACACCATAATACCATACTCGTATAGACATATAAAACGAGTATCACAACCCATATATATATATATATAGAGAGAGAGATATACATATATATACACAATAT
Organism: Sambucus nigra; assembly: GCA_949130495.1. Classification (NCBI taxonomy): domain Eukaryota; kingdom Viridiplantae; phylum Streptophyta; class Magnoliopsida; order Dipsacales; family Adoxaceae; genus Sambucus; species Sambucus nigra. The sequence goes on from OX422217.1 coordinate 348,011,458, forward strand.
ATCAACACCCGCCTCTATGGCGAATGAAGGAAAATAAAATTCCGCTATTGCGGAAAACACATAAACACACATGTTATTATGTTATCGTGACCGCCATAACTCAAATTACACACACGAGTCTAGGGCTAACTAATACCGCGACTTTATCTAGTCACGCCAAATATACGTCCTCGATTGAGGTAAAACTCAGAACAACATCTTCGTCTTTATTCACTGTCGGCCTCTAGCCGAACCTTATATGAATAACCCAAAACAGCATTCTTCTCTTTCATGCTGAATCATGGGGACTCACGGTTAAGACTATCCGTAAGATCCCTTTCGAACCCTCAACTTAAATGAGGAATTCAACTTTAGTACCGCTCTCTACCTCAGTGGTACTGCGGTACCCCTAACTACCATTATTTAGTAGTCGCCGCCAAAATCCTTAACAATTACCATAAGGAGAGTGACCTCTACTATTGTCCTCATCCCAACCTTCTACCAGCTGTTCCAGCTAAGCCTCACCTCCTGCTGCCATCCAAGCTCCGCACACGATTCTCAAACGAGCGCGCAAAAGATTTCTATAATCTCATAATATGGCAGGAGAACAAAATCTCACAATAGAAATCAACAATCCTAGTCCTGAGGCTCTATAACAAATGAGAGCAACGCTGAAAGCGTAGTACGTCCGCACAGATTCCTAAGGACACTAGAACCTGATGCTCTAATACCATCTGTAACAACCCGCCTAATAAGATACTGGGCGATCACTTCAATATTAAATTAAAACAGGAGTCACCTATGGATCATCCTTAGCATCACTGTCGAAAATCCATTTAATTACTAATATCCTATTAGGTGGCCGTTAAAAACTTTTACTTAACTACTCTTTTTAACGAATAAATTACAACATCCACAATTAAATGCGTAATAAACTAAAATGAAAATGAAAGGAACTAAAATAACCGAACACTCGGTCCAAATATACAACCATATCGAATGCTGTACTGAAAGAATAAATAAATGCAATTGAGCCATTGGCTCGAAAGTTTATACAATATCTCCTATCTAGAGTACAAGGAAGGAAACGTCTACCGATAACCTGCAAGCATCCACAGCTGCTGCAGCAGACGTCTGACTCGAAAGAATTTCCATCCAGGCGTCCCTGTGTCTGGACACCTATGTATATATATAATATAACAAGAAAGGAGAAGTAGATAAACGGGTCAGAGCCCCGAATTTTGAAAATATTTTGCAAGTGCATAAATGCCTTTTAGGAAAATAGTTTTATCTCATATTTAAGTTTGGTATCGCACTCCCATGAGATACCCCTCACCTCTCCGCTAATCGTGCACTCCTAGAGCATCTATCTAGAACATTCTAGTCAAGCTACCCTGCTAAACTAGTCTATCACCCAACCACTATCTACCTTAGATAGTCCAAGTAATGTACTGAGGGCTAAGCTTCACCCCAGTCTCAGCGCTATGCCATGTTCGTGCGTGGGGTGTCTCACAAAGCGAAATCCAAACAAGGAACCCCCCCGATACACTACTACGCGGCACGATAGATCGTCGAGATCTGCTAGTCCCTCAGTACAGAAAGATATATATAAATATATATACCATCAGAATTTATAATATAGGAGCACTAAGGATTAAACTTCTCCCCAGTCTCAACACACTGCCATATTCGTGCGTGGGGTGTCTCGCGAAGCGAAATCCAAACAAGGAACCCCCCGATACACTACTATGCGGCACGGTTGATCGTCGGGATCCATTAGACCCTCGGTACTCGATTCATCCATATATACATTTTCATATTACAATATACATCCGGATCTATCTCCCGGACTGAGGATTTATATACAAGTATTTATCAATACTTTACATTTTTCTTAAAACTTCCCATTTCTCTTTTTATACTCAGGAAATGTAAATATAAAAGCCAATTCATTATCATGAATTGCTTTACCAAATCATATACTTTTAAAAGCCAATTCTATTATCATAAAAATGCTTTTCCGTTTTATATCATCCCATTTCCCTTTTTATACTCAGGAAATGTATTCAAAGCCATTTTCATTATCATAAAAATGTTTTGATCATATCATATGCTTCCACATCCCTTCTTCCATCCGGGAGTGTTACCGAAGCCAAACCTTTATCCCATTTCCCTTTTTATATTCAGGAAATGTAAATATAAAGCCAATCCATTATCATGAATTGCTTTAATAAATCTAAGACCGTCCCTCCGGGTATCCCCACTGGACGCGCCCCTAAATGGCTATCATCTTCCAGGGCCTCCAAGACAACCTGGGAACCTAACAATGTCGGGAAACGGCCATGTGCCTGCGGGATAGTCAAGACCACACCCGGAATCTCCTAACCAGCGCAGAAAAATATATATCAACAAACGCTCACATGGCCTAGGGACTATATCCAACCTGCTCAACAGCCAGGAAGGCTTCACCACAACGCGTGCAATTTCCCTTATGATAGAGATTTAAGGAGGTGTGTAACCATAATCCATAATTTATCAATTATGAAAAACATTTATCTTTCCATTTTGAAAATATTCATTTTTATATTTTCAAAATCATTTCCATCATATCATATATATATACATATATATATACTATAATCACATAATATATACATATACCATATATCCCTCCTAGAATATATATATGTACTTTATATGATGGCCATATTTGCCAAACCATCTATCGATGACCAATAATCCCAAAGATTCTCTCAAAGAATCATTATCATGCGTTCATATATGCATAATACTAAACCCAAAGTATATTCTTACTTTAATAAATAAAACATACTTAAATCCCATCTATGGATTCATTTGGATATCTCCAATTATACTAATTCACTCTAAGTGAATACACACATATATAAACTCCCAATTCCTCAAGTCCTTTAGGACATAACCCTCCATAAATTTCTAATTTGGAAGGCCTTTAAACATAGAATCAAAAAGGAGAAATAATCTTAATCTCCAAAATCTTGGGCTGAAAATAGGGCACCGGTCGACCGGTCCTAGACCCCCGGTCGACCGCGGGTTGTAAATAAGCCTACGAAACAAAGCAGTAGGCCCTTTCACCTTGACGCGGTCGACCGGCCATAGGGGCGCGGTCGACCGGTCACACCAGGTCCTCAAAAGTTTAATTCCTCAAATCCTTAATCTAACAACCCAAATTCATTTTCGGGGTTTCTAAACTACCCCAAAAATTATCCCGAACATCTACGACATTAATTCTAGCCGTAATTTTTCCAATTCCCGATTTGATTTCCGAGTTGGAAATTCCAACCCGGAGCTTCCATCTTGTAAAAATCATATCAAATCGTATAAAAATCAGAAAAATACGCGGTCAGTGCCGACGCGACCGTATCGAAAAGATATACAACTTTCGTGTTTTGGCCGAAAGCTAAATCAATTCTTTTCCTGGCCAAAAGTGCCCCCTAAGGTGATGGGTTACTATTCATCGTCCCTTCCGAGACGATTTCGGCCATTAAAGCTTCTCCCAAGCTTTTGTCGCCTCACCCAACGTCCTACAACCTCAACCAACTACAAATACACTTATAACACGGGTTCTAAACATCCTAGAACCCGGAATCACCAATTAATTTGGATTAAAACCCTAGTTCCACAAAATTGAAATATTATTGGTGTTTAATTGTTTTAACTCCCAAAAACCCGTTTTATCCACGATAACCCACCCCAAAACCATTAGGGTTTGTTTATACCAAACTACGGTATGAGATATTTATGCAAAAAAATAAATGAAGCAAGTAAACACTTGCCTCGTGGATAAAATCCGACGACCTCGAGTCGAATCCGGCGGAGTTTGGCCCGAATCTCCATTTCTCCCCTCTTTTCTCCTTCCTCTCTCTCTTCTCTCTCTTTTCTCTTCTTTCTTTCTCTTTCTCTCCCTCTTTTTATAAGAGAAAAGGGTTTTAAATCCTTAAAACCCAAAAACGACTCGTTTACCCAATTACGAGTTACTTTTACCTCTAAAATCACCCGAAACTTATTTTCGACAATCGGACACTCTTTTTCGACTATCTCGGACATTCCGAGAATTATGGCGCAGTCGAAATTCCCATCCGAGGTATTTGACCGCAAATCACTATTCCAACCCAAAATAAATAAATGCGGGTTTTCTACTCAAAATCTTACCTCTTTTGTCGCAATACTCCACGGCAACATATAATTAAATTATTTCGACCTATACAGCCCCAAAATAATTTATAACATCCTTCAAAAATTATTAAATCCTCGAAAATCCCAAAAATCACTATTTCGAGAAATTCTCCAAATTGTCAATTTATATCCAATTATGGAATTTAATGGTCTCCAAAAGGACGGGTTGTTACATAGGCCTGGAACTATGTTCGCCTCCAATATGTGTGATTTGTATTTATGGTTCGAGAGTGACTCTGAACTAGTTGTCCTTTATTTAGTACGTGATGTACCAGGACTTGGTAGTAGAGTATGCATGCACCGCATGTCTTAGCCTAGAGGTGTTGTATTAGTGTGTGTGAGTGTGTGTGTGTGTGTGTGTGTGTGTCTCTCTCTCTCTCTCTCTCTCTATATATATATATATATATATATATATATATATATATATATATATATATATATATATTTGTGGTTTATTATACTGTGTGTGCTTAATAGATGAGAAAAATAGTAATATCTAAAATAACCTAAATATGTGGAAACTTAACAGCTATTCAGTGAATTCTTAATTGATTAAAATGATATGAGAAAACAAATCAATAACGTATTGTATGGGTAATATGGGTGGGCACCACGAATTAGTATGCATAGTAAGATAATTGGCTTGAACTAGTTAGGCAGGGTGGCACAACTAGTACGGGTTAGTAAATTGCGTTAGGTGTGCACAATAGTTGAGGGGTGAGGATCTCAAATGAGAGCACGTGAAACTAACATGTATATAATGTCTGCAGATTATGCATTTTAAATACTTGCAAATATTTTTAAACTATTTTACTCGGGCTCTGACTCGTATTCCAAATCTATTTTGTAAAAACCAGTTTAGGTGCCCACCCACAGGGACGCCCAACTTAAGAATTCATTCTCATTTGGCGTGTTGCAGTTGTTGTGGATGATTGTAGGACCTCGGTAGAAGACGCCTCCATTCCTTTCAGACCATATGCATCATTTTATCTATTTCATTCGGGCATGTTTCCCCAGCTTTTCAGAGACACTGTACTTCATCTATTTTCAGCTATTAGATTCAGTTTTAGATGTGGATTATTGTATTGGAGTTTCAGGCTGGAGTGTTTGTTCCAGACATATCTTATTTGATTAAGTTATTTTGCTATTTATGATGTTGATCATTTGAAATGGTGAATGTGGTTTGTTTATTTATTTATTTCAGATAATTGCATGTTAATTTAAAAGATTAAAATTTAACACCAGCTTAATTAACTAATGTGAGTGATTAGTAATTAATCATTTTCGATAGTGATGCTAAGAATGAACCAACTGGATATTATGTTTTAATTTAATAAAGAACTGATCACTCGATATTTAATTTATCGGGGTGTCACAGGTCATCCAGTCTTTCCTCATAGATGCTGACCAGACGGGAAATAACTCTTCCCTTTGGCTGGTCAATCGGTGGTGTGCGATATCACTTACGAGGTCCAGATCTCCGAGGTGAGCATCCTTTGGACCTTGAATGTCTATGGAGAGATGGAAGTCGAATATGATGGTGACCCCTCCTTACGATGCATATTTTAGACTGAACGCGACTCCTTGTATAAGCAGAGTGAGACTAGTCTCCACTCATTATGAACTTCGAGTGTACTGACTTTACCGGTTGTAAGAACTTAATTTCCCACAGACGACGTCAAATTATTGGGGTTATTGACCCACAGTAAATGCTGGAATTGTAGAATGGCCCCCCAAAGATTATGAATGCAGAAATAAAACCACAAAAGTATGTGGTTCAGCCACGAGATTGACCTACGTCCATGGGAAAACAGGGGGGAAATATTTTATTAACATTAAATTAAAGGACGCTAACAACTAGAGTGCTAGAGATGCTAGCAGAGAGTCCAAATTTTTATGTACAATTTACAATACATTTAATGCGAGCTAGATAGCCCTTATTTATAGATTTAAGTTTCATACATTCTTAGGCCTCTTTGTTTTTATCATTGTAAGAGCAAGTTTTTATAATTGCTCATGGCTTAGGATTATTTTATATATTTTGGCATATCCCGTTACAAACTAGCATCTCGAACTGAACACTATATCTCCAAGTTCATTCGAAGATATGTTAGTAACTGAGCTCCATTGATGAATTCATCACCAACACTTTTATGGAGGTATGGACTTGTGGTTTTCATAAACTTTTATTAATCATATTTTTGGGGATGTTAGCTTTTAAAAATCCAGGCTTTTTTATAAAAGGAATTTTAAATTAAAAAGATTTTTCGGTCTCATTCAAACGAGATTGAGTGTCGTTCAAACGAGATATGCAGTCTCGTTAAAAGCAACATCTAACGACGACCTTCAAACGAGACATCCCCGCCTTAACATAGAATTATTGTTAGAATTACATGAGAAGGTTGTTCAAATGAGAATGGTTTGTCGTTAGAATGAGATGAGATATCGTTCAAATAAAACTACTATTTTCATTTGAACAACCTTTGTTTTCGTTCGAATGACTCTGCCACCTCGAAATTCGTGTTTTTATTATAAAAACCATTTTGGTTCAGAAATTTGAGAAAACTTTAACGAACACGATTTTTCATTACATGTTCTAAAGTTTTTCTTTCTTAGTTTTCCAAAACCAATTTAATTTCAAAAATCTTTCATCCCCATTTGTTATTTATGAGATTTATGAACCGTGGTTTCAAAATACACTTGCATAAAAACCTTGTAGAGTTCTCTCTATTGCTAACTTGTGGAACCGAAGTTTCACTGTTAAAGAAGACAAAGTCTAATCGATGGATACCAAAGCAAGATCGCTTCTTGTGGACGACTCTCGACTTGGTCATTTTCAGTAGAAAAAATTGAAGACTCTGTGCACTTTACTTAGTCAGTCTAAGTAGTTTGTAAGTCTTATATTTGTTAATTACATTACAATGCTGAATATAGATTTTGCTCTTTTAAGAAATTTTTTCTCATTTGCCTTGCATGCATATTTTGGTTGTCTGTGATTGATTAGAATTAATTTGGACTATTTCATCACATGAACACTTAATTGCTAATCAAGATAAAAATTGATTAAAATTGGAATTTGTGTGTAACAAACCTAGTATGAGAATTAATCCATGGAATCCCGCATTCTCAATCTTGATTAGGTTCAATAGTTCTATTGACAATGGTCTTTTGGTTAATTGATATTAGTTGATATGATCTTCGATATTTGATCTTATCTTTTAAAGTCCGTGCTATTTGGGCCGATCTCCTGTCATGTGTTTCTCAAAAAGTGTGAAAAGCTCTTTAGGAAGTCTAAATACCTCAACCAAGTGAATACACCAATATGAGATCATGTAGGTATCGGATTAAGATAAATCAAGTCCGGAGTAAATGTACCATTGTTGTGCTATGCCAGAACGACCTCAAGGACTAAGAGAATACAGAAGATATATTTTGTACCCAAAATATGACAATCTAGTTATGTGTGGGCCACATGATTATAGAAATACTCTTAAATAATTTATTAGGTAATTAAACATTTATTATTAGTACAAACATGTATATGATAAAATGATCAAATCCAAATGAATTAGAATATTGTACGAGTTAATGACATTATAAATCTAAATATATTGTTTCAATATCGGGTCATGTCATGGACTTTTTATTAATGCTTAAATTGATTAACATCCAAATTAACATATTCACTAACGAAAAAATCAATTTTGATTCAAATTCGATAATAACAAAGCATTAGAAGAACACAAGTTAACGACATTATAAATCTAAATACTGTTTCAACATCGGGTCTTGTCATGGACATTGAATTAATACTTAATTAAAATTTAAATTAATATATTCAGTAATTAAAAAACCAATTTTGATTCAAATATGATAATAACAAAGTACTAGAAGAATAGAATTTAACGACATTATAAATGTAAATATTGTTTTAATATCGGGTCGTGTCATGAACTTTGAATTAATGCTTAATTTAATTAAAATTCATATTAACATATTCACTATCCAAAAAACCAAATTTTGTTTCAAACCCGACAATAACAGAGCACTAAAAGAATACAAGTTAATGACTTTATCAATTTAAATATTGTTTCAGTATCAGGTCATGTCATGGACTTTGAATTAATGCTTAATTTAACTAAAATCCAAATTAACATATTCACTAACCAAAAAAACAAAAAAATCCGATAATAACAAAGCACTAGAAGAATACACCCACTGCTTATTACAAGCAGTAAACTGATCAAGTACAAATGAATCAAAAGCATTAAATTATCACCCGATATTAATAAAGTACTAGAATAATACACCCACTGGTCATTACAAATAATTGGAATACTTATTACAAATCTAAAAATATTTTCAAATTCGGGTTATCATAAAAAATGGATTGATATTCGGTAGGAGCAACCAAGTCATCCACAGTACTGTTTAGATGCTTTGGCGCGTTGTTGATATAGTCTGAGTAAAATACTTGTTTAACCTTTTGAAAAGCATAAACAAATGGCTAGTCACTCACGTGTTCGTTGCTCTTCAACTTTGGCAAGTCAACCATGATCAAATTAGTGCTAGGATCAACTTTAGAAGCATTTTTATCCTTAACTCTTACGCAATCACAGTAAAACACAACCTCTTTGAAGCTTATATAGTTCAATTCACATATATTTCGAATTACACTGTAGTAAGTCATTTCATCTTCAACGAGGTTTTTATCTTTCGTGGTCGCTCAAAAATAAATAAGAGCCTTGTATGAAATGTTCGAGTTCTGTACATTTGTATTTTCCTCGTACACCCTTGCACTGATTACGTAAACGTTCAATCGATACTCTTTGTACTCTTGTGCCATGAAAAAGGGTCTAGTGGCTAAACGAGCAAGCCTTGATGTCACATCACCCGTCTTTAAGATCCGAGAATATAGATAAATTAATTAGGTTAGTTGTAAAGCTTTCTTGTAATGTGACATTTAATAAGAGATAATTTCATTATAATTACCTCGTGTAACCACCACAACCTAAATTCGCTGTCTGATTGGGCCATTATTTTTCATCTTTTATTGTTCCCACACGTTTCATATTTTCTGCATTAATCGTAACGAACGTATTACAAAATTGATCATGTATAAAATTAAAATAATGTAAAAGTTAAAATAACATAAACTTACCTTTTCCATTCTTCTACATCTTTATGTGTGTCAAATAGATAACGAGATACTTGTTCATGTTGTAAACTCATTAATTTCACTCGTTTACCCATTACATGACCACCCTTATCGACGAACTCATCACTGTCATCCATGCTACTCGGGTCAGGCATATATTCCGGAGTGTAGATTGATGACTCCACGGTGATGTATTCCTCTGCAATCGATCCTTCAATGTATCGTGTATTCTTAACGTAATGTTTGAAAACTTTCATCAATCTTTCCAACGGATACATCCACCGATATCTAACTGGGCCGTAAAAAGTGCCTCGTCTTATAGGTGTACCAACAAGTGAACACTTAGGTCAAAGAATGATGGTGAAAAGTACTTCTCCAACACAAAAATCGCTTCGATCACCGCTAATTTTGCGGCCACTATGTGGTCTCTATTGACTACATTCTCACATAAAAGTGAGAAACAGATACTAATATGCATTAGCCCTTCGCAAATTCTTGTGCTCGAAAAAACAATGATTAAACAATAGAGGAACCAATTACATGATCACATGCCAATCATGGGACTTACACTTACGTAAATCATGGGTAGCATAATTCACAATCCTTTACAAATTGGAAAAAAAATTATATGGAACCTTCAAATTATATATTGTGTCTAAAAGCACCTTCCTTTCCTCACTCGTCAAAGTAAATGCACCAGGGGGGATTATTATCCTTCCCCTACTATCTTCTTTCAACTATAGTTGTGGATTAAGTTTATACGATTTAAGGTATTTTCATGCATTTTCTCCATCCTTCGAATGACTCCCCCCAAGGCATGTGCCCACAATATATCCAGTGATGTTTTTCTCTGCGCGCATCATATCCAATACATGGCAGATCGGGTTATTCTTCCAATAAGACAAATCAGATAAAATTGTCATCCTAAACCTTGCCTTTCTTGTCTCAGTTTCATTCCCAGTTGGGTTCTTCTTATGCCTGACATTCTTAAACTTAGGATTCTTACCTGGAATATCAGGGCCACAATCAGAAGATTTACTTTCACTTTTTAAACCTGAAAGTTTTCTTGGAGGTAGCCTATGTTCAATCTCGCCCGATAAAAAATTATAACCTTTCTCAAATCTAAAACTATTAGCAAGGGGTAAAACCCTCATATGGAAATGGTATATATTTTTTGAGCTAGTGGAGAGACGAAGAGATTTAGTCTCATCTCCAGAAATAGGACACCGCAAATTACCATATACTACAAACCAGATAATGTCCCATTAGCTGAAAAATCATGAATTGCCACATCAACATCGCTTTCAGCGTAAACTCTTCTTTTTTAATAGAGTCAAATGCTTACACGCCCTCTTCCCATAACTCATTTAATTCTTCTACCAAAGGAGCCAGGTAGACACCAATATCCTTACTTAATGCCTGTGGCCCGGGTATCAACAAGGACTGCATTAAAAATTTAGGCCTCATACACTGGGAAGGACGGAGGTTAAGTGGGGCTAGGATCACTGGACATACACTTTGATTGGCGCTTAGATTTCAAAATGGATTGAAACCATCTGTTGATATTGTCAAACGAATATTACGCTGTTCTCGAGCAAAATTGGGATATTCAAAACTCATCCTCTTTCGAGCTGTAAAATCAATAGGATGACGTATGAGATTATCCCCTACTTCTGACTTAGCATACCAAGTCATTGCTCTACTATCCGTGATACTATGAGAAATTGCTTTAATCTAGGCCCAACGAGAAAATATCTCAACACTTTTTGAGGCACTTTTGAGCACATGCCTTCCTTGCCAGTCGATTGGACATATCTAGGTTCATCGTATATTGGATACCGATTAATATTTTCATACTCTTTTCAGTATAGTATGCAGTCATACACACAACCATGAATTGATTTATACTTCATTCCCAAACCTTTTAAACTGTTGTTCATAGTAGGATAGTTATTTGTAAGCGTATTCTGCGTGGGTAGCAAGCTATTCATCCAATTAGAAATTCCTATCACGATATTACCAGACAAACCATATTGGGTCTTCAAACTATGCAAACTAACCATGGCATGTAAATTTATTTGATCTTTCTCATAGCCAGAGTACAACGACTGGGTTGCCTTAAATTTTAACCTTTTATAGTCATCATAAAGGTTTATCTCGATATCTTCCTGAGCACCTGAACCTTGTACATCGTCAGTTACCTAATTTTCTTTCACTTTATGAACTCCATACGCGTCATCAACTAAATCCTCTAGCATATTATGATCTATATTGTCCTCCTTCACTTCTACATATATCTTACTTGTTGAAGGTTGTTGTGAAGGTTTCTTGGGGACAAAAGGAACTTTCGATTCCCCGTGAAAAATCCAAAATTGATAACTATCTTGCATACCTCATCTTAAAAAATGTAGTCTAACTATTTTTTACTCAAACACCTTACCATTATTACACTTAGCACACGAATATGGTAACTCTTCATCATTATGACATCTCTTTGCATATTTCACAAATTCATTAGCACCTCTGTGAAACACATCCCCTAATCTATTTATCTCACCCATTTACTTTTTGTATTTAGGATATGCCATCATAGCTATGACAAATAATCACCTATTATGGGTAAGAAGCGTATATTCATGGATCAGTATAAACAAAAGTGTGAACATTTAGTTTCTATTAAATTATTTACTATAAGATTGTCATATCATATTTCGGTGTTATATTATAAAAATAATATAATTCCTATTTCCTCCATCTCCTCTACAGAGTGAGTGGTTTTATCCCATTCAAGACCGCAAATTTCTATACTATACTTAACTGCTCATGCACATTGTTCCAATTTGAGGAAAAATCGATAGCATATCCCTATAGTTCTCCAAGAACACAACATAGATTCCCAAGTGTACGTGTTATTTCAATTTATCAATTGAAATAACACTTAACATCACATCATCAAGTACGTACCCAGAGAACATTAATATACGACAACAGAACTTCCCCCAAAAGTAACAAGTTTAAGCCACTAAGAATATTATTATACAAAAATTATGCAGTCCCAAACTGTCCAAAATGGGACAATTCGAGAGATCTCATAACAGGGGTAATGACTCTTGAACGGGTCTAAGGGCTATTGAATGTGTACGCATAAGAACTAGAAGGCTAGTATTTATACACACTATATGTAATTTAAAGTAGTTATAAATATTACAGAACTGTTATGTCATGCATTCACATGAGAATACATGCATGCTTGTACCCCCCAAAGCAAGTGTTATATAACAAGTTGACTTAATGTAAATTTACACATGCATGCCTAGATTAGAGTAATGAGAACTGTAATAGATATGGATATCTATTGTGGTTCTTGTTATTACCTTTTACCCTCGTTACTTGTTATATAACACTTGCTTTGCGGGCTACATGCATGCATGTATTCTCATGTGAATGCATGATTACTTATTTATATTTAATTTAATCACAACCCTAAATGTTATAAATTCCTAGGGCCAACCAACCCAATGGCCATCTAAGTGTTCAAATCCTTCATATAACTACAATTCTAACAAATCAAATAATAATGCGATATATTAGAAATTCCTAGGGCCAACCAACTCAATGGCTATCTAAATGTTCAAATTTACCAGTTAACAACAATTCAAGAATCCCAAACAATTCAACAATGCAAAAATCTCTACGTATAGATAGATAGATAGATAGATAGATAGATAGATAGATAGATAGATAGATAGATAGATAGATAGATAGATAGATAGATAGATAGATAGATAGATAGATAGATGTAGAGAGAGAGGTACCAAAATGTTTGTAGAGAGAGAGATGATCGCCGCCGCTGCTGCAATTAGAGACAAAAACTAAATTTCAATTACATTAGTGACCCCAAAACACACACAATTTCAATTTCATAAAAAAAAAATCAATATCCCACACTCACACGCATAGTGACCCCAAAACATACACACAATTACATTACCAATGTCAATACCAATTTTAATTTTATAAAAAAAATTCAATACCACAAACACACACAGTGACCCCAACACACACACACACATACACACATAATTTCAATACCAATTTCAATTTTATAAAAAACAAAATCAGTACCCCATACACACACACAGACATACAGAGTGACCCACATACACATACACACACACACTAACCCACATACACACACACACACACCAACCTCAAATCTCCATACATACACATACACACACACACACACTGAGGCACACACACAAACTCTCTCTCTCTATATATATATATATATATGAGAGAGAGAGAGAGAGAGAGAGAGAGAGAGAGAGAGAGAGAGAGAGAGAGAGAGGGGAAAGAAAGAGAGAATCGCAGGTCTTAGAGTGAGAGAAATAAACGAGGGAAATGAAAGAGGGAAAAAACTGAAGTGGATAGGTTTAATGTTTTTAATATTATCATAGACGAGTCACGGTCATTGACCGTGACAACTTTACAAGGTTGTCACGGTCTCTAACCGCGACAAGAGTGGTTGGATCAAGGGTGCCAATTTAGCCTTTTTGGTGTAGTGAATTCTTCCAAGTCTTTTGATAATCAATTTTGAGATGATCTTGTAATTAGTATTGCGGTATGAAATAGGTCTGAAATCCTTTATGGTGGAAGGATTAGGGATTTTAGGAATAAGACAAATAATAGTACTATTCCACTCTTTTAACATTCTCCAAAAGTTGTAAAAAGTCATCACATCCTTCAATATATCCTCTTATACAATCTCCCACTTTTTGAAAGAAACCAACATTATAGCCATCAAGTCCAAAGGCCTTATTAGGGCCAATTTAAAAAGGGCAGCTTTAATCTCCTCATTAGTAATTGCTTCTTGAACTTTATCCCGTTGTTCAATATTTATCCATCTTTGTCTCATTATTTTTAACTTCTCAAAATAAAATTTTCCTCTCTCATAATCAGTTCCAAGAAGACCTAAAAAGCCCTCATTGCTTCCTTTTGAACCACACTCTGTCCCGAATACTAATTCATATCATCATCTTTTATAGTGAGTATTTTATTTCTGCAAGTATGATTTTTAATTTTTTTATGAAAAAATTAGTACTTTTATCTCCAATCTCAAGCCAGTGAATTCTTGTTTTTTCTTTAAAAGACTCCTCTTTAATATTTCTAATTTCTAAATACTCTATTTGGTAGACTGTTCTGGCATGAGTTAAATCATTATCACCACCATTATAAATAAGCCTCTCCTGGATTCTATCAAATTCCACTTTCTTAACATTCACTCTAAAAGAGATATTTGAGTACTTATCCTTATATAACTTTCTAAACTCCTTCAAAAAATTTAGCCTTCTAGAAACGGAGAGCATTGAATTGCCTTCAATATGAATATCCCAGCCTTGCTTTAAAATTTGTTTAAAAGATCTATGCTTCATCCAAAAATTAAAAAATTTAAAAGTCTTATTAACTTTTTCTCTCTCCATTTGAATAGACATAACAATGGGTGTATGGTTATAAATACAAGGCAAATCCACTTGAACTTCACATTCCATATAAGTTTGAAGCCATAACTCATTATGTAAAATCCTATCAATTATAGTTTGAATATTATCATCCTCGTCTCTACCGTTATTCCAAGTAAACCAATTACCTTTAACATGATAATCATCAACATGTATGTTCTCAATATATTCATTAAAGTCCCCTGTTTCATCCCATTCTACCCCATTCCCTCCAAGTCTTCCATCATCTCTTCTAACCACATTAAAATCCCCACCAAGAATCCGAGGCTCACTATTACAAAAAGGGGAAATACTTTCAAGATATCTCCACAAACTAATTCTAGCAACTCTAGCATTAACCCCATAAACACCAGTAAAAATAAAATATTTTTTTTGTCATCTCTGTAAGTGATTCTTGCAGTCAAGACCTGATTCATATAAAATAACCATCCCTCAACTTCAAACACATTAGTACTCCAAGCTAACCAAACCTATAAAACAACCATTCCTAACTATATTGATATTATTCCTCCACACGTTTATTTCAACACGATAAATAATATAATATTATTATCTTTAATGTATTTATTCACTTCCCGTTGCATATGAGGGGCATTACACCCTCTTGTATTCCAAAAAAAATCATAATTAATGGAGGGATTTAAAATTATGCAAAGAGATAAAATTTAGGCAAAAGTTAATGTGAACATGAAGTGTAACTGAAATGACAATGTTAATAATATTTAGTCAAGAACAAAGAATGATATTAAAAAAATAAGTAAGTAAATTTTAGGTGAGAGTAAGGGGAAAAGATTCATTAAAAAGGAGACTTGGTGGTGAAATGAGGAAGTGCAACAGATAATATAAAAAACTGACTAAGTTTTAAAGAGTGGGAAAAGAGTAAAAATCAAGAAGACTTAGAAAGGTATAAGAAATTGAAAAGTGAAGTAAAAAATATTGTTAGAAATGTGCAACAAAATGCATTAGATAATCTTTATAGTAAATTAGGCACCAAGGAAGGTGAAAAGGAGATATATAAATTGTTAAAGAATAGAGATAAATTAAGAAAGGATATGGGTTCAGTTAAGTGTATAAAAGACATAAATCAAAATATATTAATTAACAATAAAGAAATTCTAGATAGAATGGAAGAGTTTTTTTAAGGATTATTGAATGAAAAATATCCCCCAAAAGATGTCAAGAATATAGAACCAAATATAGGAATGGTATGTCCAATCACTGAAAAAGAAGTAGATATATTAATAAGAAAATGGGAAGGAAAAAGCGATTGGCCCAAATAAGGATATAATGGTTACATGTTTATTTAATAAAATTTTAAAATAAGGAAACATTCCAAATGAGTGGAGTAAAATCCCCATAATATCTTTGTGTAAAAATAATGGATACATACAAAGTTGCGATAATTATATAGGAACTAATGAATGACACTATGAAATTATGGAAAAAGGTTATAGAAAAAATATTAAGAAATGAGTCAACTATTTCAAACAATTAATTTGGATTTATGCTAGGACGATCCACCACGGAAGTTATTTACTTATTAAGACACTTAATGGAGAAATGTAGATGTAAGAATCAAAATTTACACATGGTCTTTATAGACTTAGAAAAGGCATATAATAGAGTACCTAGGAATATAATATGGTGGGAATTAAGGAAGAAAATAATCCCTATGAGTTATATTAAAGTTATTAAATATATGTATGATAACATAAAGACTATAGTAAGAACTATTTATGGAGAAACTAGTGATTTTAAGATTAAAGTGAGTCTACATCAAGAATCGGGTTTAAGCCCTTACTTATTTATCGTGGTAGTGGATGAGATTACTAAGAATATACAGGAAGATGTCTCACGGTGTATGTTGTTTGCGAATGATATAATTTTAGTAGACACTTCAAAGGAGGACTTAATATTGAGAGCAGAGACTTGAAAAAATGCCTTAGAGTCTAAGGGACTAAAAATCAGTAGAAATAAAACTGAATTTATGGAATGTAAATTTAATAATGAGGCATATGATAGCATAATGTTAAAGATTGAAGAAAAAGTGACAAACTAAACTAATAAATTTCGTTATTTAGGTTCAGTGATATAAAGTAATGGAGATATTGATGAGGATGTTACGAATAGAATATCAACTGGTTGGATGAAATGGAAACAAGAAAGTGGGGTGTTATGCAATAAGAGCATAACTAATAAATTAAAAGAATTTTTTATAGAACAATTGTTAGGCCAGCGAGCCTTTATGGAGCGGAGTGTTGGGTTTTAAAGAGAAAAATATGAATAAAGTTTCCATGTTAGTGAGATGAGAATGCTCCGATGGATGATAGGAATTACTAGAAAAGAAAATATTAAAAACCGTTATGTAAGAGAAAAGTTAGGGGTAGCTCCCATTAGTGATAAATTAAGAGAAAGTAGACTTAGATGGTACGAACATGTGTTGCGTAGACTAGTAGATGAACACATAACAAGAGTAAGAGTATTAAAAAAGAGGGTAAAATTAGAAGGGGCCGACCTAAGCTATCATGAAAGGAAATTATTAGGAGAGATCTTAAGGAATTAAACTTGAATGATAATATTTCTTATAATAGATTAGAATAGAAAAGGAGAATTCATGTGGCTAACCCTATGTGATGGGATTAAGGCAAGGATGATGATGATTTCCCATCTGTCAGCATAGCTTCTTCATTCCGTAAAACTTTAAAATTATTAGTCATAGTAAATTCAGCTCTATTAGGATTACTACTATTATTAACATAATCATTAACCTTTATCTCATGAAACTCTTCACTTGTCTCTATGATATTGATATTAAGGATCCTAGCATTATCAACGTTCTTCCTAACTTCAACTATCTCAGAAGTAATAATAAAAAGAATGTCAGACTTTTCTTCTTTGTAAATAGCACTAGGACCTGTTTCCTCCACCACATCCCCTTTCTTTGGTGCTTTAGTTTTCCTCCATATCTATGTAGGTTTCTTAGCAACATTCACCTTATGTCCAAATACTTAACACACATTACATCTAAATGGAGTCCACTCATTTTCAAGTACTTAACGAATCATATTTTCATCTTAGTCATAAATATGAACATCATCAGGCAATTCATTACCCATATTAATTTCAATACACACTCTAGCATAAGTCAATCTTTTCCTCTTCGCTGTAATTCTATCTGTGAAAAGTGGTTTGCCAATTAAACTTGCAATTTTACTAAGCACTGAGTGAGACCATAAATGTAACTTTAATCTCGATAGCCTAATCCAAATAGGAAGTTATGCCATGTCTTCCTTCTCTAAACTAAGACCGGTATCCCAGGTTTTATAGTTAATGGACTATTGCTAAAAGACAAAGGTCCATATTCCATAACTTGAAGTTGAGCCCCACATTTTCAAAATCAATAATGAAAACAACATTTTTAAGCATAAACATTTCAAAATTCCCAAACATATTCCATTTATGCATAATATAGCCTTTCATGGCAGCAAAAGAGACCTTCAACCCAAAACATACACCACAATTGCATGTTTCCATCTCCGAATTTCATCTTCAACTTCATTTGGATCAATTATAACACAATTTCTGCCATCATCATTGTAAGTGCAAATATTTTAGCTTATGCTTTTTGTTTTTTATTTGCGCTTTGGCATATTGGCATATCCTGTTACAAACTGACTCACACTGACTCGTCGGGCCAAACGCCAACATCTCCAAGTTTAAGACTCCAATACATGTCATGAAGGTATAAGACTTTTAGGAGTTTGAAATTATTCACAAAGTTATTTGGGATGTTTATTTTTTTATTAAAAAACAAGGCTGGTATTTTTTAAAGCTTTTAAAATAATTTTTTTAACCTCGTTTAAATGAGATTTATTTCTCGTTCGACAACTTTACATTCTCGCTCGAAGGGTCATTTGATCTCTACATATAAGGAGCATTTAATGAAGGCATACTGTTTTGCATCATTTGAAGTTGGTTCAAACGAGATTTCCTTGTCGTTCGAAAGAACTCTATTTTCGTTCATATAAAGTACTTTTCTCGTTCGAACAAGTTTCGCTTTTGTTCGAATGAGTCGCTGCCTCGAAATTTGTGACGCATTTATAAATACATGTTTTGACTCCAAAATTCATGAGATTTTTACCAAAACATTTCCTACATATCTGTTGTAAAAAATTTCACTTTTTGTTTTACAAAAACACTTTTGATTTACAACTTTGCATTTCCAAATAGTTTTTGTGAATCGTTTTGAAACACTTAATTATTTCGTATCTTTGCATACTTTGTCCATACCCGATCCTTGCGGCGGGAGGGATGAATAAGAGGGGTGTCTTCATCTTGAGAGGATCTTGGTCCCGCACATCCCACTCGGGAGCACTTCGACCGGCGTCGGTGATGAGGTGAAAAATGTAGAGAGATGGAGTCGCCGGTCTATTTTACTCAAAACAGACAAAAGAAAAGGGAGCCATCCCGAAGGACAACATCCAAAGACATACTGATAAATACGAAACCTAAATGATTCAAAAAGGGTTCGGAGGCTAGGTTACGAAATGGGAAGGTGGTAGGCACCCATTCCTCCCTTACGGTCTCTCATGGATTATTGTTATTTTCCTTTATTTCCCCATGATATGTCTGTATGTGTGTATGTAGTGGAGATAGGAATCATCAACTTGTATCATGGAAGAGATAAAGCGAGTCATCCGTAGGAATATTCCTAAAAGTAATATTAGAAAATATGATTTACGTGGTTATCCTTGCGTTGACCATTATAATGGAACAATAACGCATACGAAATAATATGCCACTAAGAAAAAATATATGTATATATATAGAGAGAATCTAAGAGAGTTAAGTTTAAAGAATATAGAAAATTAAAAAATGAGAGAAAAATAGGAATAAGACTCGAGTCTCGGGTTTTTACCCCGAGACGCCTACGTAGCCCATAGAGGCATCAAAGTCCACGTAGTTCGTATGCAAAACGAGGGGTGGGATTTATCCCATAAATCCAATTTGGGACTTCTCTTATATGTGTGTGTGTAAAAAGGTGTTTTAGTTGTGAGAAAAGAATGAGAATTCCAGTTTGGAATTTATGAGTAAACCCTCTTTTTCTTATTTTTTGGGTTTTATTTATATGAAAAATAGGAGATGTGCAATAATACTAAATAAAAAGTATATTAGGATATGTGAGAGAGAATAAAAGTGCTAAGTAATAAAATGAGTTAATACGAATTTAAGAGAATTTGAAGAGAGAGTTGAGAAAGTTGGACCTTCTTGAAGATCTTAAGCTGGATCTTGGATGTTAGAGAGAAGCCCTTGCACTTAAGTGATGATGTAGGGTAGTTAATTCACCAAGTTTGATGAAAAAGATAATGAAAGGTGAAGTTTGGAAAGGGATTTGGATATGGAAATCACGCTGACTTCGAGAGGGGTTTTCTGAGCTTGCTGAGAGTGATGGATTTCAGATATTGTCTCCCTTTGCAATGAGGTCAGACCCTCCTTTTTATAGGCCCAGAGCATTACCAATTGGCATAGTCCTGGTCCTGCCAATCGACAGGTGTATTTAGGCACACTGCCAATAGGTAGGGTTTGGAACCTACCGTTTGGCAGTCTCTTTCAGGTTCCTTCAAAAAATCGATCGTAGAGCACAAATCATTGATCCAAATTGTACACGGGGCAAAATATTGGAAAGGTACTTCAGAGACCTTCAAAAGTCTTTCGGATTTTTCTCGAGTTCGGGAGTTGACTTTGGGTCAAATATGGCTCAAAAGCGTTCTTCGGTCCTTTAAACGAGGGATCATCGAACACAAATGGATCGTTTGTCTGCATGGTAAGTCAAAATCGCGCACGGGGTGGACCGTTGAAAAGGTTAGGAGATGTACTTAGACTTTCTAAAGATTTTGGCTCGGTTTGGGGAGTTGACTTCTGTCAACTAGGGCTTGGTGGCGTTCGGTGACCTTTCAGAGTAAAACTGATCGTTCGTCCGTACCGTAAGTCAGAATCGCACACGGGGTGAACCATTGGAAAGGGGTTTTAGTTCCCTTTAAAGATTCATTCAGTCTCGATCGAGATAAAGAGTTGACTTTTGGTGAAATGGAGCCTGGGAGCGTTCGGTGGCCTATTGATCAAGTTTCAGGGGAAAACGGATCGTTCGTACACACCGTTAGTCAGAATAGCGCACGGGACGAACTGTTGGAAAGGTGTTTCAGTACCCTTTGGAAATTAATTTAGTCTCGATCAAGCTGAAGTGTTTAACTTTTGGTCAAATGGAGCCTGGGAGTGCCCGATGGCCTCTAGGTCAGTACCCAGGTTATGACTTAGGTTTGTAGCGATGAGGGGAGGTGTTAGGGACCTATGGAGAGGTTAGGGGTGTTAGAATGGGGTGTCTACTGATCCCCTCAACGGTTGAATTTGGAATAAATGATATTCATCGAATAGACACCGCATGATGCCTTTGTAAGAGTATGACCAATTCAGAGGGTCAAGGTAGATTCTGAGGACCTAAGGATGAGGGTGACCGATTGAGCGGGTCGAAGCCAATTTCGAGGGCTTAAGTTGAGATGACCAATTCTGCGTGTCGAAGACAATTCTAAGGGCTTAAGTTGAGATGACTAATTTTGCGGATCGAATCCAATTCTGAGGGCTTAAGCTGAAATGACCAATTCGGCGGATCGAAGCCAATTCTTAGGGCTTAAGCGGAGCCAATTCTTAGGGCTTAAGTTGAGATGACAAATTCTGCGGGTCGAAGCCAATTCTGAGGGCTTAAATTGAGATGACCAATTCTGCGGGTCGAAGCCTATTCTGAGGGCTTAAGTTGAGATGACCAATTTTGCGGGTCGAAGCCAATTCTGAGGGCTTAAGCTGAGATGACCAATTCTGCGGGTTGAAGACAATTCTGAGAGCTTAAATTGAGATGACCAATTCCGTGGGTCGAAGCCAATTCTGAGGGCTTGAGTTGAGAAGACCAATTCTGCGGGTCGAAGCCAATTCTGAGGGCTTAAGTTGAGATGATCAATTATGCGGGTCGAAGCCAATTCTGATGTCTTAAATTGAGATATTCTCGGGGAACTCTGTCGAGGAAATTACCTCATGATTTTGATTTGATCTAGCGAGCTGAGTGTTAGGGAAGTTTTTGTATCTTTTGGAGACTTTCTGGGGTAATAGCCAATTTGATGCTGTAAATTCCACTGGGGAAGTGATTAGGTGGTCCAGGATTTGTACGTATTGCTCGAGGAAATTTGAGACCTTAGGAGATGATATTGAAGTTTGGGATGCTTTAGGGGTCCTCCGAGGACGTTGTTGGGAGGAGATTTACTTGGATTCTGAGAGTATCGCTAGGAAAATAGGGGTTCCTCTTGAGGGAGTGCAAAATTTTCTTCGTAAAAATGTTCTAAATCCCCCCCCCCCCCCGGGATTTTTAGGAATTTTCTAAGGATTTTTTAGGGATTTCTCATATTTTGGGGAAGTTTCTGTACGAAAATTTAAGGGCGGTGACGGTCGGCATGGTGTGGAGGGTGCCATTCGGCAGTGACACGGACTTTTGGACTACCTTGAGAAGGTAAAAGGTCAGTGTTGATCGGTAGGTGGGGGTGCAATTCCGATCGACACGACCCCTGGCTTCCTATAAAAAGGGGCGGGTTCCCTTCATTTTTCACAGCATCTTGCCTTCTCTCCTTCTGCGATTTTCTTCTACAAATCATTCTAGCATTCCGCAATCTAGAAAATGGTCGCTTTTGTGAGCACTGTGGTACACAGGGAGTGGTTGGCTGTTGACGACTAGGAAAATGTGGAGTGGAGGGACAGGGCGCCTCTTGCTTTGGGGAGGGATAACTCTTTTGATGCATTCGAGCCAGTTGCGGATGAGCGAACTTTTCTGCGGGAGTCGTCGCGTCATCGTTCTTCTAGGGTGGTGAACCCTGGTGGTTATGTAAGTATAAGATGACTTTTGGCATTATTTTTTGGTGATTTCTTTTTTTTTCTTTGATTTTGAGAAGGTTTTTCTTTGAAAGTCTGATGTTTCTTTGTCGACTATGCGTTCCTTGGGGACGACGGGGCTTTAAGATATTTGGGATCACCTTCCACCTGTGGTGCGTTGGGTAGTAACGTCAACAGGATTTGGGAGGCTGGCATCTGTGCTGGATGAGACGCCTCGTTCGACGGCGGTCTTACGCGCTTTGGGGTAGAGGTGGTGGGGCACTACCCATACCTTCCATTTTGTTTTTGGGTAAATGACTGTGACTCCTATAGATGTGCAGCAGTTTCTAGGGCTAGATTTCGATGGAGAGAAAATAAAGGTGGATCATTCCTTGCGGGTGAGGTCGGAGGTGGTGCGGGCTGTAGGTGAGGCAGATGTCCCGGTTATTCATTTTTTTGGTGCTGGGGGGATTTCTGGTGGCATCGAGCGGCGACATCGTCCACTTATGGTTTTTGCCATATTTGAGGATATTTTCGAACATCCCTCTATATAATTGGGGGAGCCTGACTTTGGCGACCCTTTATTTTTCTCTGGATGCATTTATCCGGTGCTACCGGTAGACTTTTATTGGAGCCATGTATCTTCTTGAGGTATTCTTTAATTTGGGCATTTTCCTTTCATGCATTCGCATTTTCCTTATGCGTCTCTTCTTCATTACAAATTTTTATCTTCGGCAGACGTGGTTTTATGAGGTGATTGGGTGTAATACCCAGCTGATTTCTCTGAAGGATGAGACTGTTGGGAACTTTTGTCGATTATATCGGTGGACGAAGGCCAATAGGCAGTCGAGGAAGTCTCTCTCTCTGGAGGCGGTGCGTCAAGTCTTGAATGCCCTGAGCAGTGATAGGGTAAGACTTTTCCTTTCTTCAATCTAAGGCCTTTGTGTGCTCTAATTCCATATTTCCTTATATCTTGATGGTGATTTTTCAGGTAACTTTTTACCCTTGGGGGACGGCTATTCAGGACACGGGGTTGACTGGAGTGAATGCGCAAATGAGGCATATGCTGGTGCATGAGTTTGGCCACTCTTGGTATCTCGGGGAGAGGGTGGTTTGACAGATTTTTAAGGAGGAGGTGGTGCTTCTGCTTGCGAGGCCCCCTATGTCTATGAGGCGGGAGCGGTTGTTATCAGAGGATGCGAGGATCGCGATGATGATTGGCAAGTCTTATCTATTGTACACCAATACAGTTATGTCATATAATTATATGGACTTCGTGGTGAGCCGGCTGATGGTGACCAGCATATATGATGCACTGCCCTTCCCTCCTGCGGGTTCGAGTCGTCTAGTGGGGTCCTCCCACAGCGGTGGTGATCCGTCGACATCTGCGGCGATGGAAACTTCGGAGGTTCCCTTTGTGCGATTGCATACCCCTTCATACAACATTCGGCGGGCTAATGGAAGGATGGTGCCTATGTTTCATCGTCCTCATGCGATGGACCCGGAGGAGTTGGGATTGACAGAGGAGTTTCTTCGTCCTTTGGTATATCTTTTTGTTCTTCTCTTTTCCTTCTTTTTGGTTTCTTTTGATCTTTCTGCTTGACACTGATTTTGCCTTTTCTTTCAGCAAGTCTGGGTGTCCACCACTTGGCTAAGGGGTGTTATGGACTGGATATCTTCGGCGACTGCCCACATTCGGGACACGGTTCTTGTTCCTTCTTGCTTGTGTCGTTTGCCTCATCCGAGGAGGAGTCTGGTTCGGGTAGCGGTGGTGCATCGTCTCGCCGCAGGGGAAAGAGAGCACATTGCAGGGATGAGAATTCTTAGAGATAGAGGTTTAGGTTAGGTCAGGAGTCTGGTTCGAGTACCATTGTATTTCTGCTTTTCTTTATTTTCCTGCAAAATGTTGTACCACAGAAAAAAAATATCTATGCAATGCAATCGAGTTTTTTATTATCTTCTATTAGTAATGAATGAATGAATGAATGCATATGCACTCTTTACTTTGTTGTTGAGATCGTAAAAAAAAATCATTTTGGGATTTGAAGGAAAGCTTTATTTAAAATGAGAATTTATATAAAGATGGAAGGGGATTTTGAAATTTTGTTGAGAATATCAATTATTTTTTTTTTTGGGGGGGGGGGGGTTCTGATTTTGATAAAAGAGGAAAAAGGTAAACTTCAAAAAATAGGGGGTTGCCGATCGGGAAGCACCTTGTCCTACCAAGCGACAGGTCAGGCCAGTCCCATCAATTCAAAGCTTTGATTGGTACCCTCTTCAGCCTTTGTACCTTGTGGGGCAGGGTTCCCTGTGATTTCTGCAGGGGTTATTGATGATACGCAAATATTAAGTATTTCATCCTCCGAACGGATGCATTTTAGCCCCCTCGGGTATCTTAGTCCCTATATTTATGCTCGTTAACCATACAACCTCGAATTTCTACGTTAACATGTTTTGCAGGGGTTAATTGAGCTTTTATAGGTATTTGGATGCTAAGTGTGAAGTTTGGACGCATTCCTCTCGGTTTTCGTACACAGTCGCACTTTCAAGGGCAATTTAGTCAATTCAAATTTTGGTCACCTGGCCCATCATCTTCACTGAAGTTGTAGCCGTACTCGCAAGCTTCGCGTGGCCGCGAACGGTGCGCGATTTCGATTCATAACGAAGAAGTTCGGGTGATTTCAACGGACGAGAAAAGCTTGGAAACCAAAACAGCAATGCAGTGGCTGATACCTGCTTGATCGATCGATCGAAGATTTTGGTCGATCGATCGACCCTTCTATACTGTCGAAATTTGGCCTTGATCGATCGATCGACCCTTTTAGTCGATCGATCGATCCTCTGTTTTCTGCAGATATTTTTCCTTTTCTTTTCTTTTCTTTTCTCTTTTCTTTTCTAATTTAATTCCCACTTCCTATATAAGCCAATTTTGTTGTAATAAATATAGATACACGATTTTAGATAGTTTTAGAAGATAGAATAGGTTAGGGTTTGGGTTTTTGCTTAGTTCTTCTTCATTCCTCCTTGGATTGACACACTTTTTGGTATGTAAGTTGACTATTCATCTCCCCTACCATTAATATAGTTTGTATTTACTTCATTTCTTGCTTTCTAATTAGATTTACATGCTTTCCTAAATAGTTTACATGCTTTGATTTAATTGCTTTCTAGTTTAGATTTACCGCGTTTCTTTCCCGCTTTCTTTATCGCGTTTTTAACATGCTTTCTAGATAATTTAAATTAGGTTGTGTTTGAATGGAACTCACTTGGTTTGACGCGTTTCTTTGGCTTGCTGATGGTGTTTATGGGCCTATTTCGGGTGCGTTGTCCTAGTTATTACGCCTAGGAGATTTGACGGGGCATATCATATATGTCCCGTGCTTACGACCTCTCGCGCGTAATTTCCGGGATATTTGTTGACGCCAAAATCTTATTAGGCTTTTAAGAGGATTTAGGGGCGTAACAACCCTTGACTTAATTAACTGTCGAAATGAGATGCATTTGTAATTACTCGTCGACCCATGTAGCCATTTTATACAAATTAACCCGGGCGAGGGATATTCGACGCAACCTATAGTTTTACTCGCTTTCATAAGCTAGTTTCAATACCCTTGCCTAGATTAATCTTTCCCTTTTTTGCATCTTTTACTTTTTAGTTTGTAATCACCTTTTGCACTTTTATTTCGGAGTATTAAATCACTTAAATTCTAACAACTCGTCTCTGTGGATTTTCGATACCCGACTTACCGTTGTGCTTGCCTCGCAAGTGTAGTAGTAATTTAGGTTTGTTTGTATAGTCGCGGCGAGATAGAAAACAACGACTGTGCACTTTACACGCGCACACCTGTCGCGCACTACCCAAATGACGCCGTTACCGGGGACTAGTTTGTTTTAGACTTTATTTGATTTAATATTTCGTTGTATTTTCTTTCTATTTGTATTATTTGCTAATATTTTGCAGGACTTCCACATTTGAGCACTTAGAAACGCACAAATTCTTTCTACGCGCACTTACTTTGTGGAATTCGCCACTTCGAGTCATTTTTTGGATAAGCATGTCTTATTTCAATTCTTTCATTAATCATTGTTATAATTCTTAAAATTCTCGCAAGCCTATGACTTTCGGTGAATACTTAGAATCCCAAAGTATAACAAAATCAAATATGACTTTGGGCGAGTCTAACGAAAGTCAAAATTTAGGTTATTGGAATTTTGATGATGATGACAATAATTTCGGGCCTTTACCTTCTTATAATAGGAATTTTGAAACGAATGGCAATAGTTTTCAAAATTCCTATAATAATGAGTTTTCATTTAAGTCCGATGGTAATTTTCAAAGTTCCCATTCTCATGTATCCGCACCTCGACCCATGACATTCGATGAGGGTTTGCGTATGTATGAGAATGAGAAACTTGAAAATCGTTATCGGGAAGAAAATCATTCGTGGGAACATGAGTTAGATTTATTATTTAAGACCAATGACGATTTTACTTCCTACACTTTTGAGGTCGAGGAATGTTTTGAACCAAATGAGGTACTTGTGCCTACTTTGGAATAATCCATTCTAGACTTTGCCCATTGTGTAATAGATATTGAAAGTGAGGATGATAATGACGTAATATCTATTTGCAATGAAATGATTTCTTCTTAGTCCCCCAAAGAAGAACATTTCATTGAAAATGATATTATTTCATTCGAAACTCAAACTTCATGCGATGATGATTCATCGCATGAGTTGGAATTTCTTTTATCCCCATTTTCATTCTCTATTATCCTACCGTCACAAGTACCCGATGATTCGGTTTCAAACTTTAATGTTTTAAACCCTATCGCCGATGAGGAGTACTTGCTCGAGTCGCCCTCCACAATCGCATCTTTGCCTTTGTGTGCGCCGCCTCCCATTCCAACTTTAAAATCCTTAGGAGGATATTCGGCTTTTCTCGGTCCCCACTTGTTTTTATCACCCGTTCAATCCAAACCCCCCATCGTCCCACCAAAACTTTTAATTGGCGATGGTTCCTTTCTTACGCCTTACACGTGCCTTTCATTTTTCAAACGAACTTCATATTTGTCGGAAGGAATGCTTGTAGGTGAGGGTACACCGGTTATCCTCCAAAGCCAAATCGTTCTTATGGTGGGCCCTCAGCTATTTAGACTTCTAGTGTATAGTTAGTGTGAAGCCTAAATAGTAGGTTGTATATAGTTAGCTTTCATATATTACTCGAAAATTGCATAAACTTTTTGAAATGATCATAGTCCCACTTTGATATATCACCCATATTAGCCTTGACCTCACCCTTATATATTTACCCTCGTTAACCCCTTTGAGCCTAAATATAGCCTTTCATTTCATAACCCCATTCCCACAACCACCTCTAAATTGGAATTATATACCATACATACACTTTCCATACCTTTGTTTGGAATGTTACATGGGATTGAATGATGTTGTTATGATGTCGGTTGCAATTTAGGCATTTGAGAGTTTGAAAAGTAAAGAAAAGAAAGTAGTGAAAAAAGTAAAGAAAAAGAGAAAGCAAAAAAGCAAAAAGCAAAAGAAAACAAAAGAGAAAATGAGAAAAAGAAGAAAAGAAAAGAAAGAGATGTTTGTAAATGTTGTATATAGTTCAATAAGCTTTTATTACTCTCCCCGATGATATATGTAATGCCTTTTTGGAACTTGTTTTCCAATTTTGATATTGCCTGCATCTTCCCATTATCCCGAGTTTTCATCCAGAACGCTTTGAATCCGTACATACATATCCTTCATTTTATACCCTAGCCTAACCTATATCACAACCTTATTAAAGTCCTATGTGATCTTAGGTTGATGTAATTCAAAAGTTTAAATAGTTTTGATAATCTGTGAAAATGCATTTTGCTTCCTTTAATGTGAGATATCCTTTCATTGAGATTACATTTTTCATTTTATATATAGTGTTCTTCTTTTGTGACATGTGTACGGCCTAGTTTCCATTTCCATTTACTCTTTATGCCCGCATGTTCCGTGTGTTACCTCTCTGTTTCGAGTGAATTCTCTTGATGAGTGTAATCCCCGCGAGAATTGAATATATGCTTGTTTTAATGTTTATCCGGTTTATTTAAGTTTTCTCCAAATCATACTTTGCATGTGCTCGTCCCCGTCCCAAATTTTAAGGTTTCAATTCTATGAGGTGCATTCTATAATGTTAATGATTTGGACTTTTGTTTGAATTCATTCAACGTGCTAATAATGCGTATGAAATCCTTTTCTCTATTGTTGGGCTTATCGCATGTTGGGTTGGGCATATTTTGAGGAAACCATGTGATGTTTGTGGGTACCATCTCTGAAAACCCTCACGAGACGACACTCGTCCACTAGGGTGACCTAGGGGTTTAACGGCTTATTGCATATGCTAAATGCAATCGAATCGCCCGCGAAAGTGGCCTTTTGATTTTATACCATACTTTTGTACTATCTCCTATTTTTGGTTTGCTTGTAGTTCTTGTTGCATCCTATTTCATTGCTAGGGACTAGCAATGTGTAAGTTATGGGGTGTGATGATTCACAAATATTGCGTATTTCATCCTCCAAACGGACGCATTTTAGCCCCCTCGGGTATATTATTTCCTATATGTATGCTCGTTAACCAAACAACCTTGGATTTCTACGTTAACATGTTTTGTAGGGGTTAATTGAGCTTTTATAGGTATTTGGATGCTAAGTGTGAAGTTTGGACGCATTCCTCTCGGTTTTCGTACACAGTCGCACGTTCAAGGGATAATTAGTCAATTCACATTTTGGTCACCTAGCCCATCATCTTCACGAAAGTTGTAGCCCTCCTTGCAAGCTTCGCGTGGCCGTGAACGGTGCGCGATTCCGATTCATAACGAAGAAGTTTCAGCGATTTCAGCGGAAGAGAAAAATTTGGAAACCAAAACAACAATGCAGTGGCTGATACCTGCTTGATCGACCGATCGACGATTTTGGTCGATCAATCGACCCTTCTGTACAGCCGAAATTTGGCCTTGATCAATCGATCAACCCTTTTGGTCGATCGATCGATCCCCTGTTTTCTGCAGATATTTTGTTTTTTCTTTTCTTTTCTCTTTTCTTTTCTAATTTAATTCCCACTTGGTATATAAGCCAATTTTGTTGTAATAAATAGAGATACAGAATTTTAGATAGTTTTAGAATATAGAATAGATTAGGGTTTGGGTTTTTGCTTAGTTCTTCTTCATTCCTCCTTGGATTGACACACTTTATGGTATGTAAGTTGACTATTTATCTCCCTGACCATTAATATAGTTTTTATTTACTTCATTTCTTGCTTTCTAATTAGATTTACATGCTTTCCTAAATAGTTTACATGCTTTGATTTAATTGCATTCTAGTTTAGATTTACCGCGTTTCTTTCCCGCTTTCTTTATCGCGTTTGTAACATGCTTTCTAGGTAATTTAAATTAGGTTGTGTTTGAATGGAACTCACTCGGTTTGACGCGTTTCTTTGGTTTGCTGATGGTGTTTATGGGCCTATTTCGGGTGCGTTGTCCTAGTTATTACGCCTAGGAGATTTGACGGGTATGTCCCGTGCTTACGACCTTTCGCGAGTAATTTCCGAGATATTTGTTGACGCCAAAATCTTATTAGGTTTTTAAGAAGATTTAGGGGCGTAACAACCCTTGACTTAATTAACTGTCGAAATGAGATGCATTTGTAATAACTCATCGACCCATGTAACCATTTTATACAAATTAACCCGGGTAAGGGATATTCGACGCAACCTATAGTTTTACTCGCTTTCATAATCTAGTTTCAATACCCTTTCTAGATTAATCTTTCCTTTTTTTGCATCTTTTACTTTTTAGTTTGTAATCACCTTTTGAACTTTTATTTTGGAGTATTAAATCACTTAAATTCTAACAACTCATCTCTGTGGATTTTCGATACCCGACTTACCGTTGTGCTTGCCTCGCAAGTGTAGTAGTAATTTAGGTTTGTTTGTATAGTCGCGGTGAGACAGAAAAATACGACTGTGCACTTTACACGTGCACACCTCTCGCGTGCTACCAGTTAGGTCTTTTGTGAGGGTTTTTAAGTATAAAAAGGGGTAAGGGTGGAGTGTTTTCATCACACCTTTACATCCTAACTTTCTTATTCTGTGATATGGCTTTCCCTGGTAGTGTTGAGTTTGCCAACTACCTCGAGACTTTGGAGGCAATGTGCTCCTATAACGTCGGCTACGATTCTTTCAACATACATCAAGTCTCTTTATGGCATAATCGGCCCATAGAATGGAACATGCTCATGGCGGTGGTACAATTTTGGTTCCTCGAAGACCATGTATTCCGCTTTGGCTTGGAAGAAGACTGTCCGACTTATGAGGAATTTTTTGCCATGTTGGGAGTAAATCCTATTGTGGCGACTGCTATGCCTGAGTTTTCTCGATCTCCCCGGGAGTTATTGGCTGAACTTATCCGCATCTCGCCCTCAGTAATAAGATCCTTAGTTACTGAAGGAATGATTTCTTATTCGATGAAGCTGCGGTCTGTGCATTTGTAGGAGGTTGGTGATGCTGGATATGCCGGAACTGTCGTTCTGGGCTTAGTTTCAAAATTGCTGCTGGTGACTGGGGAACTGTTGATGGACCCATAACTTACATCCATCACTTCATGGATGTCATACTGTCGCAATCTTACAGCGATGATACTGGCAGATACTATGAATGGTTTGGATGCTTAGCGGGAAGGTCGTTCTGATTTTTTGAAGGGTAGCCCCGTGATGTTGTTCATGTGGTTGTCTGAAAGACTTTGCCTAGTGACGCCTACGGAATACCCTTTATCGATTGTACTCAACTTCTTTTCGTGCCATTTCATCCGCGTTGGCCCGGATATTGAGAGCTGGGAGAACTGGGTTTTGGAGCATGGGGCTCTAAATCTATGTTGGTCAGTGCCTTGGTGGGGACAGTTATTGCCTATTCTAGAGCTAGGGGAATACCCGTATGTCCCGCTGGTTAGTCTCAGACAGGCCTCTTTGTATTTCCCTTGGCGACTTCTGTGCCAATTTGGTTGGGAGCAGGTCGTGCCACCTCGGACACTAGATTTCTTTCCGGTAGAAGATCTGACACAGTGTCTGCGCATGTGACTTGACTCTTTGTGGGAGAGTCGGCGTTCGTCGACCCATCCTTCTCAATCTGTTAGGAGAGTGTGGCACATCCCCGTCGAGGATTATATGAAGTGGTTGTGGAGAAGAGTGGTCAGCAAGATGTTGGTAGTGGAGACTGAACAAAGGTATCTTGTCTTATCTGATACTCGAGAGGGACGTGTTGTAGTTTTTTCGAGACTGGTTCGAGCTTATCGATCTATGGAGCGTCTGCGACACTCCATTCAGGCAGGGGAAGCTTGGGACCCCAGGAGGTAGATGATGATGATGGAGAGGGCTCCTCTGGTAGCTGTGAGTAGGGATCTTTGAGAGTTTTTTTTTTAATGGGGAATAAACTTGGGGATTTTATTTGGCTTTCTAGGAAGGTAGGGGGAAGGGAGTTATCCATTCCTTTTCTTATATAATTGTACCGTAATTTCTTATTTGTGAAATAAACAAGTTTTTGATCATCTAGCTGTGCATTTTGATGAATTTTATATTTTGAATTATCTATACCGATCGCTAAGGCATGCATAATCCTTTTGTTCAAGTATATGTTAGAATGAACTCTCGTTCTCAGAGATAAGAAAGGAATAGTTTTTTTATGAAGAAGAAAGGGTCGTGCTCACGTAAGATGTATGAGTTGCCTACGTACCTCTGGGGGTTTTTGAAAGGTTTTAATTTTTTCTGAAAAATGGTTTTTGCAGAGGATCAGGCCCACGTAGTTCTTGGTAGAGGGAAATGAAGATTTTTTTAATAGAAGGGAGATAAGAAGAGTCGTAGCGCGCCAAGATTTCGGGCTAGGGGTAAAATTTCTTGAGACGATCCAAGTTGACTGGACGAGACATTTCTTCTCCATCTAAGTCAGTAAGTATGGCGGCACCGTCGGACAAGATCTTCTTGACGATGTATGTCCAGCTCCAATTGGGCTTGAATTTCTTTCCGGGGTCCCAGATGGGCTCAACTATTTATTTGAGGGCCGAATCCCTTTTTCGAACACCGTGGTCCTTGACTCTCTTATTAAATGATCGCACTATTCGGCGATGGCACCCTTGTATGTAATACAACTCTTTCAGTCTTCTTTCGTCCAAGAGTGATAGCTCGTCGTGATGGCTTTGATGCCAGTCCTCCTGACTGACTTGGCTTTCGAGCATGACACGAAGTTAAGGGATTTCTAGTTCCACAGGTAGGACTGATTGCATGTCGTAGATTAGCGAGTAATGGGTATCCCTAGTAGAGGTTCGGATTGAGGTTCGGTAGCCCCAGAGGGCATAAGGGATTCGATCGTTCTAATCTCAATAGCTTTCTATCATCTTACTGATGATGGCTTTGAGGTTTTTATTGGCGGCCACGACTGCACCGTTGGTCTGAGGTCGATAGGGAGAAGATTTGTGTCTCTAAATCCATACTCATTGACCACTTTTATGACTTCTGCCTCGAAATGCAACCCATTATCTGACACTAGCTAGTGCGGGACCTCATATTGGCAGATGGCATTTTTCTTAATGAATTTGGTCGCTTTCTTAGCATTCAGGACTGCATATGACTCATCTTCGACCCATTTGGTGAAGTAATTAATGGAAACTAGGATGAACTCATTCCCGTTGGAAGCCTTGGGTGTAACCTTCCCTATGATGTCGATGCTATAAGTGGAGAACGGCCAGGGAAAAGTCATGTTACATAATTCTCGAGGAGGCAGGTGCTGAAGGTTGGAAAACTGTTGGCATTTGAGGCATCTCCAGATTTAGGTGGTGCAATCCTGGATCATGGTGGTCCTATAGTAGCCTTTTCGGATGATCTTTTTATCAAGCATGTGACCGTTCATGTGGGGCTCGCATTCCCCATTGTGGATTTTCTGCATTATCTCTTCAATGTCAGCCCCTGCGATGCAGGGTAGATGGGTTCCATCGAAGTTTCTCTTGAACAGTGCTTTGTGACAGATAATGTATTGGGCATCCAGTCTTCGGAGGGTTGCCCAGTCTTTCTTGTTGGAACCCTCGGGATACCTACCATGCTTGAGGAGGTGCCAGATATCATAGTACCAATAATTGACTAGCTTGGGATCTTCTTTGGTGATGAGCTCAATGTGGTAGCAATGGGTTAGTTTATCTTGCTTTTGAACTAGGAAGGGGGCCATTGTTATTCCTTTGATCATGTCGAACATAGAGGGTAGGGTAGCAAGGGCATCGACTATGTTATTTTTTACTCGATGTAGGTAATGGAAGGTGATGTCTTAGAATTGGGAGGCTAGTTATTGTAAGTGGGCATGGAAGGATTGGAGTTTCTCGTCCTTGACATTCCATTTTTTGAGAACTTGACCGATGATGAGGACGGAATCCCCGTAGATATCGAGGCATTGAATTCCTTTCTTGAGATCAGCTTTGAGGCCTACCGTACACGCCTTATATTCAGTCATGTTATTGGTGCAGGGGAAATCCAATTTGATGGTGATGGAAGTGTGAGAGTCATCTGGGGCGATTAGAAGTATCCCAATGCCATATCCCTTTTTATTAGCAGCGCCATCAAAGAACATTTTCCATCGAAGGTTGTCTTGAGCGGCATAGAGGATGGTTTCATCCGAAAATTCAGAGATCCAGTTGTCAGCTTCTTCCATGGGGTAGTCAGCGAGGTAGTCAGATATGGCTCTTCCTTTCATGGCTTTCTGCGTGATGAATACGATATCAAACTCTATTAGGAGCATTAACCACCAGGCCATTCATCTAGATAAGGCGGTTTTCTCAAGCATGTACTTAATGGGTTCCATTCGGGATACAAGTTTAATAGGGAAGGCGAGCATGTAGTGTCGCAACTTTTGGGTGACCCAAACATGCGCGACACGTGCTTTTTCCAAAGTAGTGTAGTTAACTTCGTATTCGAACAATTTGCGACTGGCGTAATAGATGTCTCTTTCTTTGCGAGAATCTTCAAGGTATTGGGCTAGCAAAGCCCCAGCTGCAGTGTCGGTTATGGTTAGGTATAGAAGCAAGGCGAGACCAGGTTGTTGTGGCATGAGTACCGGAGGTTGGGTCAGATATTTTTTTATTTGGTCAAAACCTTTTTGGCAGGCCTCGTTCCAAACCTTTGTTAAATCCTTTCGGAGGAGTTTAAAAATAAGTTCGCAAATAAAAATTAGCTGGCTCATGAACCGGCTAATGTATTGTAATTTTCCAATGAATCCACGGACTTCTTTTTCTGTTCAGGGAGGTGTTATCTTAAGTATGGCTTTCATCTTGGCAGGATCTGCTTCTATCCCCTTCTCACTGGCCATGAATCCTAAGAGTTTTACTTTTGTAACACCGAAGACACATTTCTACGAATTGAGTCTCATCTGATATTGTCGCAGTCGTTCGAAGAACTTTTGGAGAGCGAGAACACGACCTTCTCTAGTTTTGGATTTGATAATCATGTCATCCACATAGACCTCAACTTCTTTGTGAATCAAATCATATAGGATCGTTGTGGAAGCCCTCTGGTAGGTAGCACCAGCATTCTTGAGACCAAATGGCATTTCTGTGCAGCTGGGAAGACATAAAAAGCCCCCATGGAGTGATATTAGCTTGAGTTTTCTTCAGTTGATCGAGGATCTTGCGCTCCTCGAGGGTCATTTCTGGCATAGGAAGGTTTTCAATGCCCTTCCCTTTGTCATTGGCTGGTAGTGAACTTGGGATCTGGTAATGCCTCCCTGATCTGATCATATGAATTACTGAAGAAGGGAAGAACATGGACCTTATTTCTTCATCGATCTCGGGTTGTTCTGCCACTTTGTTTATTTCTCTGAGGAGTTCTTCAAATGATATCATCCCACACATGTCGGCTACCGGACCAGTTTTATCGAAAGCTTGCTCTCCATTTGAATCTTTAAATTCTTCCCCCCATCCGGTGGTAACAATTTTGTCTTTCCATGTAAAGTCAATGCATTCCATAACTTCAATGGCTTCTTCGTACATGTCCTCCCATTCTACGAGAAGATGTAAGGGTAAAGGGACCAGGTGCCCTTATAGCTTAAGAGTATCAAGTAACTCGATCATACTGTAAATATTTTTGGTTTGTTTGAATAATTCTGCCATGATCTGGACAACATCATCTAGGCTGGCTTCATCGGTAGGTACAACCCAACTGTTTGACTCTCGGGCCCATTTTCGTGCTTCTAAGAACAGTGTACTGAACCTCTGGTAATCAATGATCATCTGTGGGGGCAATTTCATCCCGAACTCTAGGAGTTGGTTTGATACTTATGATAATTCCATACTTCCATTTTCAAAATGGGTACGGAGAACGATGCATGCTCTGGTGAGGAGTGACAATGCCTGATCGGTGACGCTAACAGAGTGTAAGAGGAAATATGGGCAATCTTGGAGAGGTTTGGGAGAGTGTATGGGTGTGATTTGAGTTGAGGGATCAAATTCTGGGTTATATTCTAGGAAGATGACATTGACATGATTTGGGAGTGGGTTGTGAGTAGTGTTTGGCTTAGGATTGGCTGGTGGGGCAATGGTACCCTGGTTAATTAGACCTTGGATTATGTTTCTAAGGTGGAAGCATTGGTCGTTGGTATGGCAAGCAGTTTGGTGAAAGGCGCAATGGGCATCTGCCTTGAAGTTTCTTGGGAGTGGATTTGGTAGTGGACAGGGATCCAAGGGTTTGATAAGGATTCGGCTTAACACGTCTTGATAAACTTTAGAGAGGGGAGCACGGAGCTTGGTGTATTCCTTTCGGACGGGACAGGGTGACTTTCTAGTGCCCACGAGGTGGTTGGTTGAGAGATGTTGTTGATGGTTGGGACTGCAACACTGACAGGTTTGTCATATTTTCTGGGGGTGAACTGTCCGGACACTTTCTTTGGTTCAACTTCTGCTTTAGTAAGACCATCCTCGATTTCTACTCCTTCATCTCAGAGAGCTCGAAAGTGGGGATAGTATTATCCTCCCGTTATTGCTCGGACATGGGGCAAGAAGTTCTTCTTCACTATGTTGACTTATTCTTCCTCGGATGGCCGATTGGTCATGGTGGTTGCCTTTTCCCTCCATCGGGTTATGAAATTACTGACTGATTCCCTAGAGTTCTATTTGAGAAGCTATAAATAACAGTGGGTGACCTCAAGCTCTTCGTTGTATTTGTACTGTGACATGAATTCTCGGCCTACATCCTCCCAGCTACGGATTTTGGACTCCTCAGGAGATAAAAACCATCGGAGGGTGCTATCCTTAACATTTTGCTGAAATAATTGGGCCATCACTCCTTTAGAATCCCTTTGGAGAGTCAAGGAATGGTGATAATTGTGAATTTGAAAAATTTGGGGTCCACTTCCTCCGAATTTCTTGATATTTGGCATCTTGAACTTCTCGAGTAACCTTGCTTTAGGATAAGGAGACATATGGGTGTAGTCCATGTAATTTCCAGAGATTCTGACTTGGTTGAACTTTTTAGTTAGCATCTTGCGATCTTCTTTGACCTTGTTCAACTCTTCCTCTTTTGGATCAATGATCATAGGCAAGTTAGCCCCGGACTGGGTAAGGTTTGGCATAGGAAGCTGGGTAGGCGACGACCCATTAGCAGGAGGGGCACGTGGAGCGTGCTGATACTCTTCGGGAACCCAGATAGTCTCGGGTCGACCCATAGAACGAGGGAATAGGGCCTCGTGCTCTTAAGAAATAGGAACCTGGTTTCGATGCATCTCTCGAACCTCAGTCTGGAGGTTGTCAATCTTGGACACAAGCTAGCTAAGACTGTCGTCAGATTCGGCTGCACAACTAGTACTTGATATGTGTTCTCCATGGAAAGTGAATGGATACCGAACTCGAAAGAAGTAGCAGGGGAACGGAGGGAACTCCGGGATGATTTGACTGAAGACCGAAGCCAATAAGGAGCTAGGCCAAGGGCATACGATCGACCTGAGAAGGCGTAAAATGGGATTTATTTTTGACAAAAAAGGGTGAAAATATTTTTGACATTTTTTTCTTTTTTTTTTAGATTGAAAGACAAAATATTTTTGTCTTTTTGATAAAGAAGGAAGAAATATTTTTGGATTTTTGATAAAGAATGGAGAAATGTTTTTGGATTTTTGATAAAGAAGGGAGGTATGCTTTTAGGAGACCGATCTCAGCATGATTATTATTATTATTATGTTCTCACTTGTATTAACTTTTTCTAAATGCAAAAATGAAATGTCATACGAGGCCCGAGCCTAGAAAAGTTGGGTTTGTAACATATGCAAAGCTATTGTTGGACTTGTAACTGGGCTCACGGGCAGTATCCCATTTTAAAAATGCGCAAAAAATTTGGGCGACAGGCCGACCCGAAATTTTGGTAGAGTGTCGGGTCGAAACTGATAATCTAACATGTGTATCCTAGGCTTGACACCTATATGTGGGTATGCAGTTGGTTGGGTGAATCGAAAAGGGTTCCCCCCTTTGGCGTGGATTCCACGATATACGTCTTGCTTTTGAGGGCAATCGGTACGTGTGGACAAGCCATTTGATATACCTGAGTGTACATGAATTGCTTCACTATATACCTTGTGGGGACAATCGTACGTGAACAAGTTCCCTGCGATATACCTCCCATCATGACTTCATTTAAGCGGTACAATGCAGGGGAACCGTTCGATATATGTCGAAATTACTTGTCCAATGGAAGGTGAGAGTCATATAGCTTAGGCTAACTACGCCCTGCCAGACCAGCGCCCATCAAAAAGTGACCCTCCAGTTACTGGACAAAATTTGGTCAATCACAATGCTCTTTGGTGATGTCGTGTGAATCATGCATGATTCTCTTATTATTATATTATGATGAGGGTATCTTTCTTGATCATGCCCAACAGGGAGCAAACTACAAGTACTAACGGTATACCATGTATGGGTGGGTTATGCGTGCAACATGTGGATATATGTGGTCCTAGGTGCACGTGGTGTGGAGTGTACGTGGAGAATATTCTACAAATGTGTGAATAGAAGCATAAGCATGAGGTACACACGAATAGTAAAGGGGGGCATGAAAAATAGAGGCAAATATAAGAAAATATAACACCCATCTTGGATGTTTGAGAGAAGACCTTGCACTTGGGTGATGATGGAGGGTAGTTAATTCACCAAGTTTGATGAAAAAGTGATGAAAGGTGAATGTTGGAAACGGATTTGGATGTGGAAATTACGCTGACTTCGAGAGGGATTTTCTGAGCTTGCTGAGAGTGATGGATTTCAGATATTATCTTCCTTTGCAATGAGGCCAGACCCTCCTTTTTATAGGCCCAGAGCATTGCCGATTAGCATAGTCCCGATCCTTTCAATTGGCAGGTGTGTTTAGGCACACTGTCGATAGGCAGGGTTTGGAACCTGTCGTTTGGCAGTCTCTTTCAGGTGCCTTCAAAATATCATTCGTAAAGCGTAAATCAATGATCTGAATCGTGCACGGGGTGAACAGTTGGAAAGGTACTTCAGAGACTTTCAAAACTCTTTGGATTTTTCCCGAGTTCGAGAGCTGACTTTGGGTCAAATGTGGCTCGGAAGCATTCGTCGATCCTTTAGACGGGGGATTGTTGGACGCAAATGGATCATTCATTCGTGTGGTAAGTAAGAATCGTGACCGAGGTAGACCGTTTGAAAGGTTAGGATATGTATTTCGACTTTCCCAAGATTTTGGCTCGATTTGGGAAGTTGACTTCGGTTAACTAGGGCCTGGAAGCGTTCGGTGACCTTTCAGAGTAAAACTGATCATTCGTCCGTACCCTAAGTTAGAATCACGCACGGGGCGGACTGTTGGAAAGGGGTTTCAGCATCCCTTGAAGATTCATTCAGTCTTGGTCTAGCTAAAGAGTTAACTTTTGGTCAAACGAAGTCTGGGAGCGTCCGGCGGCCTCCTGATCAAGTTTTGGGGGAAAACAGGTCGTTCTTCTGCACCGTTACTCAAAATTGCGCATGAAATGGACTGTTGGAAAGGGGTTTCAATGCCCTTTGGAAATTCATTCAGTCTCAGTCCATATGAAGAGTTTAACTTTTTGATCAAATGGAGCCTGGGAGTGCCTGATGGCCTCTAGGTCAGTACTCGGGGTATGACTTAGGTTTGTAGCAATGAGGGGAGGTTCTAGGGACCTACAAAGAGGTTAGGGGGTGTTAGAATGGGGTGTCTACACATACATATTTTTGTAGAGGATTCTCTATGGCTGACCATGTCAACTGAGTGATCACGATTGAAGAAGAAGGCTGAAGGGTGAATCGGTGGATATCGACGGTGGACTGCCACATTTCGACTGCCTAGGATTAAGGAGTATTCTTTAGAAGTTTTGCAAAGACTGCAGATTATACTTATGCG
Source organism: Sambucus nigra (assembly GCA_949130495.1). Taxonomy (NCBI): domain Eukaryota; kingdom Viridiplantae; phylum Streptophyta; class Magnoliopsida; order Dipsacales; family Adoxaceae; genus Sambucus; species Sambucus nigra. The sequence goes on from OX422217.1 coordinate 348,051,669, forward strand.
TGATATCAAATAGTTTGTAATTCGAATATCTTGTAAAATTATCTGAAGCACCAAAAAATAGGTTTTGCCTTGAAAAGGGATTTTTCCTTATTTGTCGTGTTTGGTTGCATGTTTAATTTAATTTCTGTGATTGGATCATTTAGATTATGAAAATCTCATTTAATCAGAAATTAAAATTTAGTAAAATTGGATTTTGGAATTTAAATTAAAAAATCACAAAAATAATTTTGTGATTGTGACCATCTTGTCGAGCACGTTTATTTTCTCGCTTACAAATTGGTGTCAAAGTTTTCCACTCTTTCAAAGTGGTGTCAGAGCATTTTTATATTTTACAAATTGGTATTAAAAAAGGTTACACCAAATTATAGTGTGATCTTGATTTTCAAAGAGTTTTTTCCACTAATACCATCTCTGACAAGTGGTATCAGAGCGGGCTGGACTAATTTATCGTGTAGATCCTTATTTAGTGATGTTTAGGGTGGTTGTTTATTCGTCTCTCTTGTGTTGATTTATTTCTTTTTCGTCTCTATAGATAGCCATAGTGACGACGACTTAAATCATTTATATTTGAAGATTGCTAAAAGAATTGAAATTCTTGAAGAAGAAAATTCTCATTTTAAACTTGTTATGGATTTTTTACAAACTGTTCAAACTCAAAGAGATTTCTTTCGTGAGAAACTTTTGGACATGGACCATGCTTTTAAAATTTTAGATTTTTTTAAGAAAGAGAGTGATGATAGAGTCTGGTTTTTAGAATTAGAAGACTCAAAAATTTCTAGGGTGTGTTTAAGTGTCAGTGAGGATAGTGAAAATTAATTTTGAATTTTAGAGCACGCGAGGAAACTCTGAGGGATAAGTTTGCTTGCATTGAGGGGGGGGCGAAATAACCTTCTAGAAATGATTGAAAATAAAAATAAGGAGTCCCTAAAACTTGAAGAATCTAATTCCTTGCTTAAGTCTAAAATTTTCAAGTTAAAAGATGATTTAAAAGGCTCGAGTAGTTTTAATATTGATGGTATTGGCTCCCATGTTTCTAATGCTTCTGGTGTCAAAACCAAGACCATCGTTTATTTTAGAGGGTCAACCATATCCAAGGACATTAAAAAATGTCAACCCTTAGATAACATTCTTTTTGTTTACACATTTTGGTATTGTGGTAGGAAAGGTCACCTTAGAGCATTTTGTTATGATATTGGAAGATGTCCTAAGAAGTTCATATCTAGTGTCCCCTTGATTCTCAAAACTCAACGCGTTAGGTACACATCTATTTGGGTTAGAAAATCCATTTTGCATATGTTAAATTCTAGGTTGGTTGATTCTCACATGCTTGCACATGACTCTTCACATATTATATCTTATGGATGATTTCTTGCATGATTTTGTTTGTGATACTCTAGTTGTGCTTCATGATATATGTTTTCTAGTGTTATGGTATGTGTATCTTTTATATTATAGTTTTCTTTTATTGATTTATATTAAAAAATACAAAAAGATTTTTATTTGATAATTTTTTTTTGAAAAATACAAAAAAAAAATGGTTTTTGTGCATTTTTGCTTTACACGTTTGGTATGGCATATTAGTGTTTTTGAATCCAATTCAATTCGTACTTTCCATGTGGCTAGGACATTTAGTTATGATTACAGATACTTAGATTATTCTTAACCATGTTTATGGAGTAGTTTCGAATTTGATTTACTTTACGGAGTTTACTTTGTATATGCCTCCGTACACACATGCAGTATATTTTTGAACGTTAACTTCACATGCATATTTGAGTTTTGTGATATGTTATTAATTTTTTCATCTACATTTATTATGACTACGGGGGATTTTTGCATGTAAGAACCGTTTCCTGTGAGAGATTTTGATCTGTATTGAAAAAATATGAGTGAGCACGGGATAGGCTACTAAAGGAGCAAATCTTCTTTGCGTGAAAGCCACCGTTAGTAAGAGCCCAATAAAAAGGTTAAAGGCAATAAAAATAGAAAAATTTCCAAAAAGGGTCCAACTTAGTTTATGTTTGATATTTTAAAAGAAATCACTTCAAAATAATTGAGAAAAGAAAAGAAAAGAAAATGTGTTATATGTTTATCTTTTGAGGGTGTCTAGTTGAAGATCAACGGGTTTGCATAATTCCTAGTTATGATTATTTTATCACGATGCTATTTATTTGTATAATCATTAATATTCTCGGCTTGTGTGCATTTTGCTTGTTTGTTCATTAAATTCACTTTATTTGTCACTTGAGACTAAAGCTTAGTTTGATAAAGTTTTGCGGTCAATTAGAACTTCTTAAACATATTTAAGTGTTTGTGTCATAATTCATTTGTATCTAGTTCATGCCCATTCATTCCATTCCACATATTTGTATACGTCGATACTATGCTAGTGTGTAAATCTTATGTGTTTTGTGTCGAGTTTTGTGTGTCGAAATTTCTTGGTATATTGTGGATATATTATATATGGTATTGTGTTTTAACTCATTGCGGTTTACATTTAGTCCATGTTTATCATACGCTTGATAATATTGTGGATTATTTGTGCTTGAGTTATTGTTTTGTATGTGTACCAATTACACTTGAGAAAATTTTGAAAATTTTGAAAAATAGTTGGTGGATTTTTTCTTTGAAATTATCATTACACGTGCATTGTTACTATATCTATGTGATGATATCTTACTTCTTCTATGTGATGCTTTTTACTTAATGTTTAGATTCTACTCCTTTGTCTATTTCGCACAAAAAGGGAGCGAACAAATTACGAGAAAGATGTGCTGAGTTTGATTTATAAGGGAGATAAAATTATGAGTTTTTGATTTTATTTTCTATTTCAAACTCGATGCATCACGGGGTATTTTTTTGTTTCACTACCATATTACACCGAATGAAGATAAAGTGTCAAAGAGAAAAACAAGTGGAGATTGAAGACAAAACTTATTAGTGTATCCCATTCCATTTCTAGGGGTATTGGAATTTTTGTCCTAAGGGGGATTTTTTTTGTAATTTCGGTTTCGATTAGTTTTTGTACCGGAATAAACAAACGGGGAGATTTGTAAGTGAAAATATTTTAGCATAGGATTTTTATTTATTTTATTTGCACTTTAGCATATTTGGTGTATCCTGTTACAAATCGACTCGCACTGACTCGTCGAACTGCATGCCAACATCTCCAAGTTCAAGACTCCACTATATCTCATGAGGGTATAAGACTTTTAGTAGTTTGAGTTATTCATAAAGTTATTGAAGATGTTTATTTTTAATTAAAAAATGAGGCTGATATTTTTTAAAGTTTTAAAATAATTATTTTAACCTCGTTCAAATGAGATTCGTTTCTCGTTCAAATGACTTTATATTACCATTTGAAGGGTCGTTTGATCTCTACATCTAACGAGCATCTAACGAGGACGTGCTGTTTTGCATCGTTTGAATGTCGTTTGAAGTTGGTTCGAACGAGATTACCTTGTCGTTCAAACGAACTCTGTTTTCATTCAAACTAATAGCCTTTCTCTTTCAAACGGATTTCACTTTCGTTCGAACGAGCCGTTGTCTCGAAATTTGTGTCACGTTTATAAATACCTGTTTTGACTCCAAATTTTGTAAGATTTTTGTGAAACCCTGCCTATTTAAATACCGGATGATCAATCCTTCATAAAAATAGAACAGGAATTTCATCTGGTTCATTCTTAGCATCACTGTCGAAAACTTTTTTTAAATTACTAACCACTTAAGTTTTTAAATAAACCGGTGCCAAATTTAATTTTCATTAAATAACAACATACAAAAATTAAATACAATCACCAAACCATCAACATGCGAAAAATAAATACAATCACCAAACCATCCACGTATTATTAATATGAATCCATCACAAGATAAATACTAAATAAGATAATACCGAATAAACCATCGGTTACCAATATAAAAGTCCTACTAAAAATCTACTGAAATAAACAGAGTCCACAAATACAAAGTTTGATAAACTGAATAAAAGAAAATAGCTAGGGGCGACATGACCAAATGAAATAACTGAACATGAATCCGACTCTAAGAATGAAGCAACTAAAATGTCTAGCCCAAATCCTATAAGCATCGACAAGTGTTGAAGCTACGCATCCCTGGAACATATATTAATCTCGGTGTCCCTGTGGTTGGACACCTAAAAGGTTTTGAAATTTTTTTGCAAGACGGGTCAAGGCCCAAAGTATTTTGAAAACAAATAGCAAGTATTTTTCACAGTTTAAAATCAATTATTGATTACATGTGTTAGTTCAGCGTACACTCCCTTGAGCTCCTCACCTCTCAACTAATGTGCACACGTAACCTCATCTACCTAGCTATGCTACCCAGCCTAACTAGATTTGATCAATAGCTATCTAACCACTAAAATGTTTAGCTCTCCCATACCGCCCATATAGTACGCCAAATTCTTCTAATCTCTACTCATTAAGTCCTTAGTTAAATATCTCTTTAACTTCCCCTGTACCGCCCAAACAGTACGTTATCGTACACTAATAATTAACATTCCTTGGATGTTATTATTAAACTATTTCATTAAGTTACTCTACTTAAATCATCTTATAGACATACGCTATCTAACTTTATTATCATCACACACTAGGTAGAATATCTCTTAAGTACATCACATTTAGATATACATTATCTAAAGTTACTACTTTCATACACAAGTAGGAAAATACACATGTCAGTATAGAAATGTCACACAATCTATATACATAACTCCAGCATCCCCGGGCTAAGAACCGCGGTGCAAGTCTGCATACTCTGTTATCAAGTCCATGTACCTCTCGTACTCAATCAAGGACTATTGGTTTGGCATGTCTCCTCAAACCCAAAATAAATCAACACACAGTGGAAGCAAACATGGTTCTAAGCCTTTGGGCTACGCACACATCTGACGTACCCAAATGACACGCCAGTCACACTAATACACACACATAGTGACCCCCCCCTAAGTTTCATGTTTTGGGGCACAAATCTAAACCTCACTAGAATCTTCAAGGTGGGATCCTCTTATGTTCGAAAATCTCTGGATAGCAGGCATCCTAGGTATGTTCACACACACAAAAAGAACATAATAGGCATACACACAACCTATCCATATGTGGTATATAGGCACACACACAACCTATAAATATAATCCGTAGAGGTATGCACTAAACCTATAAATATCATTCGTATGTAATATATCTCTCGAATACTCAACGTATTATCGGTATACGATTATAACTCTCTATCGCGTTTTTCCCAAGTATTAATCCCATCCCGAAGGGCCCTAGTTAGCCCCTTAAGTAATTTTAGTAGTTACAGCACTCATACACTACTGATCTAAGTCACATGCTCACTCATCTCTCCCTGACCCGTTCCAATTCCCGTTCATTCAATAACTATGGATTTCATCTCAATTTTTTGTAAGCCTAATCCCCACAAAGGTTCTCCAAAAGTCCCCCGTTAATTATCCGCAACTTCTAGGGTTTAAAAGAAAAATTCTACAAATTTGGCAAACCGAATCGATTCTCCCGACTCGTCATATCGAATCGATTCGCCTTTGGTCCGAATCGATTCGAAAAGTAGCACATGTTTCTGTAACACCCCGTATTTTTGTGCATTAAATATTTAATTAATTCGAAAATTCAAAATTACACGTGTGTCGTAATTTTAATTGAATTAATTATGATAATTTACATTTAAATATTAATCGGGGAGTGAATGGTTAATATTTAGGGAAACTTATTTACTAAGTGAATAGTAATAATGTATTTACGTCATTTCGGGTATTAATGACGGGATATGTACTTATTTCAGCCGGGAGTCGATATAGACTAATTTGGGTGAGAAATAAGTATTTTTATAAATTAATTCGAATGCCAATTCTGAGTGTACGGTTGAGTCTGGATGGGCCGAGATAGTCAAAAAAGTGTAGTCGGGGTAGTAAACGGGTCACGAGATATTTTTAGATATAGCCGGGCCCACACGGGGGCATTTGGGTCGCTTGGGCTTGGCCCATTAAACAAAAAATGGGATTAAGGTAAATTAAATAAATAAAAGAAACAAGGGAATGACTGAATTGATTTTAGAGAAGACTTAGAGGGTTAGGAAACTCTAACAGCAGCCAAAGGCAAATTGGAGGATCACAGGAGAGCCAAAAAGAGTCATCTTCAACCTTGGGCACTCACAATTCCAAATTCAGACTCTACGAACCCTAAGGCAAGTGGTTAACTTGCTGTAGCATATAAAGTGTATTTCAATTCATATTCACGTGATGTGTGTAATCAAAGAAATTCGTTTTGGGATTTAAAGGGGTATGAACATGGGGTTTTGTAAACCATGAATCTGATTGCTAAATTGATTAGAAAATCATATATAATCTCAGTTGTATATTTGTATCTGATAAGATGTGTAAACCCGGATGAATTAGAGATGAATTTGTGATTAAGGAATTGATGTTTAAATGGGTTAAAAGATTAAATGGAATTTTACCCCAATTTGTAAAATCAGTAGAGAAAGTGAATTTATTGATGTTGTTTGACTTTATAGAGGTTCCTCATAAGGTTTTTGATGTCTATTGTCGATGGGAAAGCTTGATTTTCAGTGTAGAAGAAGCTAGGGTTTGGAGGTGTGCGTCCATGTCTGAAACAGCCAACTCGGGGAAGACGAGGACCTGATCGATCGATCGATCGAAGGTGGGCCATCGATCGATCGATGGTTCGGAAATTTTGACAGTTCATCCAGTTTCTTTATATATAGGGAAATTAAATAAAAATTCTTCCATTGCCTTAATTATTGAGAAATTAATACATGGGTTCAAATATAATTAATTGTGAATAAAATTAATTAGGATTTGAGGGCGATTTGGGGTCTCACATAATGATTAAAATTAATTGGGATTTGGAGGAAATTAGGTGTGGCACACCAGGGTCAAATTTTGGGAAGTTTTTTTCAAAATGATTAAATACGGATTGAGTGGACAAGTCCGGGTATATTGCTTGAGCGATACCGAGATGTAAATTTTTATTTAGGTAAAGGCTAAATAATTTAGAGTCGGGAATTTAGACTCGGGTGATGTTATTTCGGGCCACGAGAGTAAGTCCGAATATATTGGTTGGGGCGATACCAAAAGAAATTAATGTGCAAATTAATTAATAATTAGAGTTGGGCCACAAACTCATAATAAAATGGAATAGGCTTGTGTCACGGACTCAGTACACGGTGTAGCCGGGATGTTTTATTTTTATATATATACGGTGTGTGATAGTATATATATGGTGTGTGCATTAATATCAGCGTATAGATATTATTATTATATACTTTAGTGCTATAGGGGGAGGTTGCGTGTAGTGTATGAATCCCTTAGCTTGAGGAGTAGGGCGAGTACATTCCTAGGTCATAGCGTCAGTTATATGGGTGAGGGGCATCTTACTTTCAGGGAAGGAATATGACCGCCTCCAACATGTATGTATTAACCAAGTCAGCGAACGATTCTGACTTGGGGTAACTAGGTTATGAGAATATACCTAGTGGGACAGCACTTTAAAGAATTTATACCCGGTGAGACTTTACTCGGGGGAATAATATTATCAAATGTGATTTCAGTAGGTTTTTGAATATTGTAATATGACTAAGTATATAATTAGGTAAATAATTATATATGGGATAATTAATACAAAGCATGAGTTGTATTATATGTATAACAGATGTGGGTGTTATATGAAATTAAAAAGGGGGAAATGATTTAATTAAGTTGATGTTACTAATAACTTAAAAATCATAATTAAGACATACTCGGTTAGAGTAGGATGATTGCAAGGGGTTACATAAGTTATCTAGTCGGGAGATAAGTAACTAGGTAAATTAAATTAAGGCATTAGTAGTTCACATTAGAGGAGGGGTGAGGATATCCTCAAGGGAGTGCGGCACTAACTAAAATATGGAGAGCATCAATATTTATTTATTACTGTAAGTTAATCATTTGCTAACTGTTTTTCAAATGTTTTTGGGTACTAACCCTTGCTATAAAAACTTTTTAAAAAACCTTTTAGGTGTCCAGCCACAGGGACGCCAGGCTTGACTCTATTTCAGGGATCCGTTGTTGCAGCATAAGTGGATGTTGCGGGAGATTTGATAAACGCCTCATTCTTACATTTTTAGTATAGAGACTTCTTATCAGCTATTTTGAGCATGTCGCTCACAGTTCATTAAATTCTTGTTAGTCATATTGAGATTGATTACTTGTCTTCATTTTCTATTTGTTGGGTTTTGGGGCCGATGGTTTGTTCGGTCAGTTAATAAGTTGTGAATGGTTATTTTAGATTATTGTAATTATTGTGTTATTTTACTTCCGCATGAGTTTCATTTAAGTTAAGGAAAGATAAAACTTAACACCAGTCAAATTTTCTCACTTAGGTGGTTAGTAATTAAAAAGGCGACAATGATGCTAAGAATGATCCAACTGAGAAACCTGTTCTAACTTAATTTAGGATTGATCACCAGGGGTTAATTAGGCGGGGTGTCAAGGATGGTATCAGAGCATCAGGTTCTAGTGTCGTTAGGATCTATGAGGCTTACTACGTTTCAGCGTAGCATTCTGTTGTTATAGAGCCCTATTATTAGGACTGTTGATTCATTTTCCGCTTGTGAGATATTGTATTTCTGCTGTGAATATTTTTGTGTAAACTGAGTACTATACAATTCAATCTATTTTAGATGCCACCCAGGAGACGGAGAGCGGAGAGGGTTGAGGCTAGGGATGAGGTCAGGGAGGCTCATCAGGAGCCGCAGGTACCGCCACCCCCACCTCCACCAGAAGTTGATTTCCACTACTCATATGTCAGTTATAGTGGCCCAGGCAGTCGAGACAATGATGCGAGTTATGGCAGCTTAGTTTCCACAGCCCCAGGCACCGCCTCCAGTGGTACTAGCAGTTCAGGCTCCAGTGGGGCCACCATCTTGGCAGCGAGTTAGGGAGACCTTTTAGCCTGGTCACCCACCTGTGTTTCGAGGTAGCACAGATGTAGTAGAGGCTTGCGAGTGGAAGAAGAACATTCAATGCCATCTGCGCATGCTGGAGTGTACAAAGGTGCAGAAATAGATGCTTGCTACCTTTCGTCTATCGGGGGCAGCCTTACAGTGGTGGGAGTCAGTTACCACCGTGGAGGAGCGGGATTTGATGACGATAGCAGAGTTCTGGGTGCGGTTCGACCGCAAATACTTTTCACCAGCGGTAGAGGCTGAGATGAGAAAGAAATTTAGTGATTTAGTACAGGGTGACCGATCAGTGGCAAACTATGAGGAAGAGTTCACCCGTTTAGCCAACTTTGTGCCAAATGAGGTGAACGATGAGGAGCGAAAGAAATCGAGATTTATAGATGGCTTAGCCTGGCGGATCATGCAACATTTGATTGGGAATCCGACGTTAATGACCTATACAGATGTCGTTAATGCCGCGCTTATACATTTCCAGGATCATTGCTTCCATGCGAAGGGGAGCAAGAGAGCAGGGGAGCCGAGCCAACAGGGCAAGGCAGTTACTAGTGGTGACGCGAGTGGTACTCAACAGCAAACTGGCAGTTGTAACACCCCGTAATTTTGAGGATTTAATATTTAATTATTTTTAGGAGTTATAAAAATATTTAAATTGGAAAAACTTAAATTCATGAGTTGGAGAATTTATTTGAGTGAGCCGAATTATTTATAATTGGCGATTTTTAAGTTTAATGGTTCGAAATCTCGTGTGTCGTATTTTGAGGTCATAATTTGGAAATGAAAAAAAGTATTTCAGATGACAATTTCGAGTGCGCGATTGCGTCTGGATGGGTCGAGATAGTCAGAAAAGAGTATCCGGGGACAGTAATTGGATCTCGGGATATTTTTTGGCATAGCTGGGCCCACACGGGGTGAGTTGGGCCATTTTAATTAGTCCCAGATGGCCAAAAACGGGCTTTAGTGTTTTTAACCTAATTGAAGGATTAGTAACGGCAAATAGAAAATCCTAAACCTAGGGTTTGGAAGAGAGGATTAGAGGAAGCTAATCAAGAAGTCAATTAGGGGATCTTTGGAGCCAAATTAAGGGACTAATTTGGGGTGTTCTTCATCAACTATTCTCTACACCAACGGAATCAGACCCTACGAATAATTTTCCGCAAGTGATTAATTTATGGTAATGTGTAAATGGTGATGTCCAATTCATATTTTAGTGATGTGTAAACTAAAATTCATTTTGGGAATAAATGGGTACAAAATGGGGTTTGTTAATGGAATACTTGGCTGAGATTCAAAGTAAGAAATAGGTGTATTATATATATCCCTAAGATAAAATTAAATTTAAATATATTTTATGATTAACATGGAATCTTTATGAGTTCTTGGATGAAGAACAAGAATCTTGAATGACTTAGGGTTTATTTGATGAACACAAGAGGTCAATCTGCCAAATTTTTTGACACAAATTTAAATGTATGCCATTTGCGTTGTACTTATAATTAGAGTGTGAAACATACATTACTGGAAAGGTATTTCTCTTATCTATCCAATGAACTTGGAATAAGGTCAATCGGAGTTCTGTAGAGGGAGTAATCGACATTTTACTACAGGGTGTTTGATCTATCAACATAGTAATCTGCCAGAATTTTGACGTGACTCTAAACGTGTGCGGTTTGAAATTTACTTCGAATTAGAGTGTGAACCATACATTAATGGAAAGGTATTTCTCTTAGCTATCCAATGAACTTGGAATCAGGTTAATCGGAGTTCTGTAGAGGGAGAAATCAAAATTTTACTAGAGGGTGTTTAATCTGCCAGAAAATTTGAGATTTTTCTTTTTAAGCCTCAAATGTCTAAAATTTTATCAGGGAAGTGTTTGGGACCTTGATGAAATATATTGATGGAATAATGATATGGAAGTAGGTCTATGATTTAGTGTTGGACTTTAATTTTGTGAGAGGGTTAAAGTGGATATTCATAGGCTTGATTGTGACGTACTCTAATTCGAGATGATAAAAATATAATTACGAAAAAGCGTGAGCGAGCTTAAATTCGTTAGGTCAGTGGGTTAACAAGGGTAACTAATGAATTGATATAACAAGGGGTAACTAGGACCCTTAGAGCTGTGTGAATACTTGAATTAATACGAAAGTGAAATAAATTCGTAAAGCAAACAAGTACGGTGAATATTAGAGAGAAATATATTGCGTACAAGTATGAATAATTGGGTTGTGTAAATACCTACTATTTTATAGGATTACTTGGGTTGTGAATGCCTATTGTGTGTTTCCTTGTGATAGGAACATAGACTCGGGAAATATTAAGCTATGGGTCAAGTGAGCGAGTCCGGGGATAATGGTTGAGTGACACCAAGTTATTAAATTAATGGATGTGTTAATTAATGAAGGTAGAGTCGGAAGGTAGACTCAAAAAAGTATTAAATTAATTGATGTTGTGATTAATTAATTTAGAGTCGGATTGTAGACTCGGAAAGGGTATTAATTAATGTGTAAATTAATTAAATGAGAGTCGTACCACAGACTCGAATCAGTATTAAATTAATAGGTGTGTTAATTAATTTAATTAGAGTCGGATTGTAGATTCGGGTAGGTATTAAATTAATAGGTGTGATAATTAATTTAATTAGAGTCGGACTATAGACTCGGGTAGGTATTAAATTAATAGGTATGATAATTAATTTAATTAGAGTCGGATTGTAGACTCGGGTAGGTATTAAATTAATAGGTGTGATAATTAATTTAATTAGAGTCGGATTGTAGACTCGGGTAGGTATTAAATTAATAAGTGTGTTAATAATTTAATTAGAGTCGGATTGTAGACTCGGGTAGGTATGAAATTAATAGGTGTGATAATTAATTTAATTAGAGTCGGATTGTAGACTCGGGTAGGTGTTAAATTAATAGGTGTGATAATTAATTATGTTGAGTCGGGCCACAGACTCAGGAAATTACAGGCTAGTGTACGGGATTTTGAGTACACGATAAAGCCAGGGTTTATATTATATATATACGATGTAGTGATAGTATATATATACGTGTATATATATTGTGTGTGTTATTAAATATCAGTGACTAGATATTTATTCAATTTATATACTCTAGTGCTATCAAGGAAGGTTGCGCGATGTGGGTGAATCCCCTAGCTTGAGGAGTAGGGCGAGTATATCCCCAGGTCATAGCGTCCGGTATATGGGTGAGGGGATTATCTCACTTTCAAGGAAGGAATATGACCACCTCCACTACGTTTATAGTTTGGGCCAAGTTGGTGAGCGATTCCAACTTGGGGAACTAGGTTTTGTGAGCACACCTAGTGAGATAGCACTTTAGAGGGAATCATCCGGCAAGGGTATACTCGGAGGGATGGATATACGTATGTTATATGTGTGGATGTTTTAGTAAAGATACGTATATAATAGTATTCAATATTATATGTGGGTAATAGTACAGTGTGTGATGTATTTACTTTATATAACTTGTGACACGGTTATATGCTACTATTTAAGAAGGAATTAGTTAAGTTAATTGTGAGATAACTTATAATTCAAGAATCATTGTACTTGGGTTAGAGTAGTATGGCAAGGGGGAAGTTATACCAGGACTAGTTGGACGGGGTAGTACAACTAGGTGAGGGGATAAGGTAACCGATAGGTCTACACAATAGTGGAGGGGTGAGAATGTCCATAAGGGAGTGCGACACTGACTTATATATGAAGCGCATTCATGCATTTTAATTACTGCAGTTAATTCACTTGCCAAATATTTTTAAAATGTTTTGGGTCCTAACCCTTGCTATAAAACTATTTTCAAAACCTTTTAGGTGTCCAGCCACAGGGACGCCAGGATTGATATTCTATTCCAGGGACATGGAGTTGCAGCATATGTGGATGCTAGCAGGAATTTGGATTAGACGCATCGCTTATTCATTCCTAGAGTAGGAATCATTCATCAGTTCCAGCTTTATTTAGGGCATGTCGCCCAGACATTCAGTTCAGTTTTCAAATTTGTTTTATTCCGGTGTTAAATATTGTATTGAATTATTTCACTTTAGTGGACGATGGTTTATTCGGCAAATTGTGTAATTAATTATTTCAGTTGAGTTTTATTCAGTTGTGTGAATGGTTTATATTTATTTCTACATATACTGTTTTCTTTAATTAAAAAGTTAAAATTGGCACCAGCTTTTGGAATACTAGGTGGTTAGTAAGTTTTAAAAAAGTTTTCGATAGTGATGCTAAGAATGAACCAACTGGGATTCCTGTTTTAATTTGGTATAGGACTGATCACCCGGTATTTTATTAGGCGGGGTGTCACAGCAGTCAGCAGGGAATCAAGCTAAGAAGTTTAAGCTTGGTGGGTTTCGACCGGGAGGACAGGGGTTCAGGCAGGGGCAGCCGGGCCCAAATCAGTAGCAGCAGGTTCCTCAGGGCCGTCAGGGCCAAGGGAACAATGGGGGAGGCCAGCAGGGCCAGCCACGTCAGGGCTAACGACTGGGGGATGGTCAGAGACGCTGTTTTGTCTGTGGCCAGCCAGGACACTTCAAGAGGGATTGCCCACAGAGGGACAGAGGTCAACAGCAGGAGGCCCAACAGGGGCAATGGGTGCAGATGCTGCCAGCAGCACCAGCTCCACCCGCCCCACCGTAGCAGGGGAAGATGCACTACGGGCATGTGTATAACGTCCGGGATGTTCCCAATCCTCCAGCGTAGCAAGCACCGCCAGCGGTTGAGGGTATGTTTCTCATTCATGGTAATGAGGATAGTATTCTTTTTGATACGGGAGCATCGCATTCATTCATTAAATATAATTTTGCTAAACAGGTCGGGTTACTAGAGACCGCGGGTAGTCTTCGGATGTGTGTAGAGTCACCAGTAGGCAGTGGGGCTTCGATTCACTCGGTTTGTCGGGGGGTGGACATTTTAATTGGGAGACTTAGTTTAGCAGTGGACCTCTTGGTGTTAGATATGAAGGGGTACAATGTCATCTTGGGTATGGATTGGTTGGCAGGTTATCAGGCGACGGTGGATTTCTACGAGAGGATAATCATGTTCTCCATTCCAGGACAGGAGATGCTTTTTATAGCAATGTCGTTACCCGAGGGAGGGTCATGCACGCACCTATATTACATCGAGGAGGAAACCTCACAAGAGGTGGAGATTCCGTTGGACTCAATCCCGGTAGTGAGGGACTTTGAGAATGTGTTCCAGGAGATACAAGGGTTGCCACCTAGCAGGGAAATCAAATTTGTAATCGATTTAGCACCGGGGATGAGGTCGATTGCTCGGGCCCCTTCAGAGATGCGTGAGCTGAGAGAGCAGATTCAACAGCTTTTGGGTCGTGGTTTCATTCGACGGAGTACATCGTCGTGGGGTGCACCAGTGTTGTTTGTAAAAAAGCGGGATGTCTCACTACGGTTATGCGTGGACTATAGAGAGCTGAACAAGGAGACGATACGAAATAAGTATCTGGTGCCTAGGATTGATGATCTACTTGACCAGTTAAGAGGGGAATCTTACTTCTCTAAGGTCGAATTGAGGTCAGGGTATCATCAACTACGTATCCGAGAGGAGGATATTCCTAAGACCGCTTTCCTGTCGCGGTATGGATCTTATGAGTCAGAGTGATGCCATTCGGTCTCACCAATGCACCTGCAGTGTTCATGGACCTCATGAACAGGGTTTTTAGGGAGTTTCTCGATCAGTTTGTCATCGTGTTCATTGATGACATCCTGATCTACTTGCGCACCGAGGAAGAGCACGCAGAGCATCTGCGTATAGTTTTACAGACATTGCGGGATCACAAGCTCTATGCCAAATTCGAGAAGTGTGGATTTTGGCTATGGGAGGTTCAGTTTCTTGTCCACATGGTGTCAGACCGGGGTATTACGGTGGATCCGAGTAAATTATTGGCGGTGAGGGAGTGGGGGAAGCCCACGACACCAACCGAGGTGCGCAGTTTTCTGGGATTGGCCGGTTATTACAAGCGGTTCATCAAAAGATTATCAAAGATTGCGGGCCATTTGACGAATCTGACCCGTAAAGGGGTACCTTTCACTTGGAGTGATCATTATCAATTAGCTTTTGACGAGCTAAAGGACAAGTTGACATCTGCACCCGTACTTGCATTACCGAAGGGAGGATTAGAGTATTGGGTTTACACTGACGCATCCTTACAGGGACTTGGGGGTGTGCTTCAGCAGGAGGAAAGGGCTATAGCTTATGCGTCCAGAAATCTAAAGCCCCATGAGAGGAATTACCCCACTCACGACCTGGAGTTAGTAGCGGTAGTTTTTGCTTTGAGGATATGGAGACATTATCTTCTGGGAGAGCAGTTCACGTTATTCACGGATCACAAATCACTTCAGTATCTCTTCACACAAAAGGATCTGAATATGAGACAGAGGCGATGGCTAGAATTCATGAAATACTACCAGTTTGATATTCAGTATCATCCTTGTAAGGTTAATGTAGTAGCAGAAGCATTGAGCCGGAGACCGACTGGGGAAATATCAGAAGTCTTGAAAGCGAAGTGGAGAGAGCTTCGATATGAGGATGATGTAGCCAGGGCTTGCATGTCAGCATTATCCATCACACCTGAGACCATTATGCGGGTTGTGAGGGCTCAGGCAGAGGATCAGGTATGCCGGGATAGGGTGAGCCAGTTGCTAACTGAGGGAGCAAAGAGTTACTTGGTCAGCTCGAAAGGAGGCTTATGCCTTAATGGGAGGTTAATTATGCCAAAGGATGAGGAGTTGAGGCACGCTGTGATGATAGAGTCCCATGGGTCAAGATTCGCGGTACATCTCGGTGGGGATAAGATGTACCAGGATATGAGGAGACAGTCTTAGTGGGCAGGAATGAAACGAGACATATCAGAGTTTGTTTCGAAATGTGCCACGTGTCAGCTTATGAAAGTGGACTATCAGAGACCATCAAGGATGCTACAGCCGCTAGAGATTACCATGTGGAAGTGGGAGATAATTCCATGGACTTTATTATAGAGTTACCTGCATCGTAGAGGGGTCACGATTCCATATGGTTCATTGTGGATCGGTTGACCAAAGTAGTCCACTTCCTGCCGGTTCGCACAAACTTTGAAACGATGCGTTACACACAGCTATTCATAGCTGAGATTGTTAAGCTGCATGGGGTACCGATTAATATTATGTCTGACAGAGATAAGATCTTTGTGTCCCACTTTTGGCAGAGTTTTCAGGAGGCCATGGGCACAGAGTTACGTTTGAGTACAGCCTATCACCCACAGACTGACGGGCAGACTGAGAGAGTCAATCAGATGCTGGAAGATATGCTCAGAATGTGCATATTAGACTTTGGGGGAGGTTGGGAGAAATATCTTCCTTTGGTAGAGTTCGCGTATAACAAATCTTACCAATTCACGATCGGTATGGCACCGTTCGAGGCACTTTACGGGAGACCTTATCGCTCACCCGCTTGTTGGTTAGAGGTGGGGAAAAATAAACTATTGGGGGCGAAGATTGTTCAGGAGACGTCTGCCAAGATAGAGTTGATCCGAGGGAGGATTCGAATAGCTCGGGATAGGCAGAAGAGTTACGCGGATGCTTTACGGAGACATGTGGAGTTAGAGGCTGGGGACCAGGTATTGGTCCGGGTGTCCCCTATGAAAGGGGTGATGCGGTTTGGCAACAAAGGTAAGTTAGCACCGAGGTACATGGGACCTTTCCCTATTATCGAGAGGTACAAGGGTAAGTAGCTTACAGGCTGGGATTGCCATAACACCTTCAGCGGATACACGACGTGTTCCATGTGGCATCGCTGAAGAAATATCGCAGGAGCGAGAGGGCTTTCTAGCACATTCGACTCGAGGAAATAGATTTACAACCAAACATTTCATATGAGGAGAGACCGGTGGCTATTCTGGACCGTAGTGAGCAGAAGTTACGATCCAAGGTTGTTCCACTAGTTAGAGTACAGTGGGGTTATCACAACGTTGACGAGTCTACCTGGGAGAGGGAGGAGGATATGCGGGAACAGTATCCAGAGCTTTTCACCACAGGTACGACCTAATTTTAGGGACAAAATTCCTTTGTAAGGGGGGCAGTATGTAACACCCCGTATTCTTGTGCATTAAATATTTAATTAATTCGGAAATTCAAAATTACTTGTGTGTCGTAATTTTAATTGAATTAATTATGGTAATTTATATTTAAATATTAATCGGGGAGCAAATGATTAATATTTAGGGAAACTTATTTACTAAGTGAATATTAATAATGTATTTACGTCATTTCGGGTATTAATGACGGGATATGTACTTATTTCAACCGGGAGTCGGTATAGACTAATTTGAGTGCGAAATAAGTATTTTTATAAATTAATTCGGATGCCAATTCTGAGTGTACGGTTGAGTCCGGATGGGCCGAGATAGTCAGAAAAATGTACCCGGGGTAGTAAACGGGCCACAAAACGTTTTTAGACATAGTCGGGTCCACACGGGGGCATTTGGGTCACTTGGGCTTGGCCCATTAGACAAAAAACGGGATTAAGGTTAATTAAACAAATAAAAGAAACAAAGGAATGGCTGAATTGATTTTAGAGAAGACTTAGAGGGTTAGGAAACCCTAATAGCAGCCAAAGGCAAATTTGGGGATCACAGGAGAGCTAAAAAGAGTCATCTTCAACCTTGGGCACTCACAATTCCAAATTCAGACTCTACAAACCCTAAGGCAAGTGGTTAACTTGTTGTAGCATGTAAAGTGTATTTCAATTCATATTCATGTGATGTGTGTAATCAAAGAAATTCATTTTGGAATTTAAAGGGGTATGAACATAGGGTTTTGTAAACCATGAATCTGATTGCTAAATTGATTAGAAAATCATATATAATCTGAGTTGTATATTTGTATCTGGTAAGATGTGTAAACCCAGATGAATTAGATATGAATTTGTGATCAAGGAATTGATGTTTAAATGGGTTAAAAGATTAAACGTAATTTTACCCCAATTTGTAAAAACAGTAGAGAAAGTGAATTTATTGATGTTGTTGGACTTTATAGAGGTTCCTCATAAAGTTTTTGATGTCTATTGTTGATGGGAAAGATTGGTTTTCAGTGTAGAAGAAGCTAGGGTTTGGAGGTGTGCGTCCATGGCCGAAATAGCCAACTCGGGGAAGACGAGGACCTGATCGATCGATCGATCGAAGGTGGGCCATCGATCGATCGATGGTCCGGAAATTTTGACAGTTCATCCAGTTTCTTTATATATAGGGAAATTAAATAAAAATTCTTCCATTGCCTTAATTATTGAGAAATTAATACATGGGTTCAAATATAATTAATTGTGAATAAAATTAATTAGGATTTGAGGGCGATTTGGGGTGTCACATAATGATTAAAATTAATTGGGATTTGGAGGAAATTAGGTGTGGCACACCAGGGTCAAATTTTGGGAAGTTTGTTTCAAAATGATTAAATACGGATTGAGTGGACAAGTCCGGGTATATTGCTTGAGCGATACCGAGATGTAAATTTTTATTCAGGTAAAGGCTAAATAATTTAGAGTCGGGGATTTAGACTCGGGTGATGTTATTTCGGGCCACGAGAGTAAGTCCGAATATATTGGTTGGGGCGATACCAAAAGAAATTAATGTGAAAATTAATTAATAATTAGAGTTGGTCCATAAACTCATAATAAAATGGAATAGTCTTGTGTCACGGACTCAGTACACGGTGTAGCCGGGATATTTTATATTTATATGTATACGGTGTGTGATGGTATATATATGGTGTGTGCATTAATATCGGTGGATAGATATTATTATTATATACTCTAGTGCTATAGGGGGAGGTTGCGCGTAGTGGATGAATCCCCTAGTTTGAGGAGTAGGGCGAGTATATTCCTAGGTCATAGGGTCCGTTATATGGGTGAGGGGCATCTCACTTTCAGGGAAGGAATATGACCGCCTCCAACATGTATGTATTAACCAAGTCAGCGAACGATTCTGACTTGGGGTAACTAGGTTATGAGAATATACCTAGTGGGACAGCACTTTAGAGAATTTATACCCGGTGAGAGTTTACTCTGGGGAATAATATTATTAAATGTGATTTCAGTAGGTTTGTGAATAATGTAAGATGACTAAGTATATAATTAGGTAAATAATTATATATGGGATAATTAATACAAAGCATGAGTTGTATTATATGTATAACATATGTGGGTGTTATATGAAATTAAAAAGGGGGAAATGATTTAATTAAGTTGATGTTACTAATAACTTAAAAATCATAATTAAGACATACTCGGTTAGAGTAGGGTGATTGCAAGGGTTACATAAGTTATCTAGTCGGGAGATAAGTAACTAGGTAAATTTAATTAAGGCATTAGTAGTGAACATTAGAGGAGGGGTGAGGATATCCTCAAGGGAGTGCGGCACTAACTAAAATATGGAGAGCATGCATATTTATTTATTACTGCAAGTTAATCATTTGCTAACTGTTTTTCAAATATTTTTGGGTACTAACCCTTGCTATAAAAACTTTTTAAAAAACCTTTTAGGTGTCCAGCCACAGGGACGCCAGGCTTGACTCTATTTCAGGGATCCGTTGCTGCAGCATATGTGGATGTTGCGGGAGATTTGATAGACGCCTCATTCTTTCATTTCTAGTATAGAGACTTCTTATCGGCTATTTTGAGCATGTCGCTCACAGTTCATTTAAATTCTTGTTTGTTATATTGAGATTGATTACTTGTCTTCATTTTCTATTTTGTTGGGTTTTGGGGCCGATGGTTTATTTGGTCAGTTAATAAGTTGTGAATGATTGTTTTAGATTATTGTGTTATTTTACTTCCGCATGAGTTTCATTTAAGTTAAGGAAAGATAAAACTTGACACCAGTTAAATTTTCTCACTTAGGTGGTTAGTAATTAAAAAGGCGACATTGATGCTAAGAATGATCCGTCTGAGAAACCTGTTCTAACTTAATTTAGGACTGATCAGCCGGGGTTAATTAGGCGGGGTGTCACAGTTTCTTCTTCCTTACGCAGTTGCGTTTTCTCTCCAATTTTATTACTCAAAACCTCATGATTCTTCACGAAAATATTAACCAACATTATTAAACATTACATAGATGTATAAGGATGATTTACAATGCAAATATATCATTAAAACATCAAGAATTATACTCAAGAACTGATTATAATCTTTAATTCCTCAAAACCCCATTTTTCATGTTCTTCATCTATATTCATCAACAACCCAGATTCTTTTATATTTTTAATTCAATCAACTCTCATTTCGTGTTAGCTAAATTACATAAGTCCATTCTACATGCAACCCTATCCAAATTCATGGATTTAATTCATCAATTTTCCAAGAACTTCATTTAAAATCATCAAGTATAAAACCCTACACTACATGGGTATTATAACTTCAAAAGAAATTGAAATAAACACTTGCCACTATATGATTGATGATCTGAATTCATTTGTTGATGATGAAGTTGATCTCTCTTCGTTTTGATTCCGATTCTGATAACATTTTTGGGATGGATCAATGAGCTACACCTCCAAACCCTCTTTTCTTCCTCTCAAATGGCCTCTCCTCTCCTCTCCTTTGATTTTATAACTTCTAACCCTAATTCCCTCATCACATATACTGATGTAAAAAGGTAAATTCGTAGGTCCCTTTTCTCTAAAAATTCAAAAGACCAAAATACCCCTTCAGGGTGGAGATTTGACCTAAAAATGCCTCGGGACCCAATTCAAACCCCCGAGTACATTTTTCAAACTATTTCAACCCTTCCGGATACACTTGCGCACTGGAAATGATCATATGAATGACCCATAAATAAATTATATTTTATTTCATCTGTTTAAGTCTCGACACGACTCACACGTGGGTCTTGACTAAATTACTGTAACTGTCATATCTTTGATTCACTATAATCATAATAATTTATCATTAATTTATTACCCATTCACTAAGTAACACTCAATATAATTCATACAAATAAATATCAATCCCTATCATGCTAATTAATATTTATTTTAATCCGAATTAATTTCCCATTTTAATTTAATTAATCCCAATATAAAAATCATTTAAATTTATAGGGTGTTACATAATTTTCCCCTTACAAGGGAATTTCATCCTCGAAATTAGGATAATCTCAGTACTAACAGTGTCATATAATTTCTTGCATAGTATCCACATCCTTCTAAAATTTGGAACATTACACTATTCCCGATATCCCTTCACTAGTGGTACTCCTCAGTCCGACTATCTATACTCCACTATTTGAACTAGTGATCAATTCGCCCTAATAACTTTACTCCAAAGTACTCCTTAATTTCCCTTACTGTTTTATCTTAACGCCTGCAAAACCAGTTGTCCTTCTCCCAAGAATATTCCAACATGATTTGGGATGATATTCTAACGACTATACCCTTCGCTATCCTTGGAAAGGTTCCCTTTTCCCTAGATACCAACTTTCATCTTTTTAAATCATATACTCCATTCGTGGGAAATATCAACAATCATACCCGACTATTCACGTCAGACTTTTACATCTATAGTTAGTTATAACGTAACTCTCTTCATTTTTCTCCTCTGCTCAGAGTAGTTCCTGATTATCCTCAAAAATCTAAAATGTACATTCCTTGTACTGTCTGCGCTTTCATTTATGTTGACACGCCTTGCTCACAATGTGACTACATTATCTTTGTCTGGTTCTAGTTCTATCTATAATTTACTCATGCATCTACATTTATTTCATACGTTTCCACATCTTCTCCTCTTAAATGATACTAAAAATCTCAACTAACTAGGTCCCCCATACACCCTACGTCCCATGCATTTCTGCACAAATCAACTGAACGTAATATACTTATTTTAGACTAATCCTCGCGTACTTGGCATGACCGTACAGTAAGGTTATACTCAACCACCCTACTAATTGCAACTTAATTATTCTCATGGTTGCCCTACCTATTTACTTGTGGTGTAAATGTTCTACATTGTTCTTCACATGAAGATTATACGGCTCTATCGGCCTTAAATCATAATATAACTATCAACTCTCAGTTATAATCACGTATACGTACAATAACTAAGGTACCAAATCCATGTCCTAGTCACCAAACTTCTCCCAACTTCCAGTGCTCGTTAAGTTTTTATGCATGGGATGTCTTACAAAGTGAAATCCAAACAAGGAACCCCCCGATACACTACTCTCTAACATTGTTGGTCGTCGAGATCTGTTAGTCCCTCAGCCCATAACATGTACCCTTTAATTTCCGTTTGCTGACATCACTAAAGACGACATACAACATGGATCTCTCACTATTTCAGGTTCTTAGCGCTATATAAATGACGAGTTATATCTCTCCGCTCGACAAAGAACACGAAGTACCTTAAATCATATATGTAAACGTCCTACTCACGAGGATAAAATATAACAAGATAACATACTCACCGAAGTCTGTGACACGATATAATAATATATCTGCAGGCGCAACCCCCTTTCAGGTGATGACTTGCAAAAATAATATATCTCACCATGGAATAATGAGTAAGATAGTCTTATCACATAATCTACTACCGTTGCACCCTCAGTAACCACTCACTACAAATGATTATAATAAATTCTAATTTTATAACTTTCAAAAGTATTAAGACTAATTACATAAAACAAGCATCCTCCTAGTGTACACACCCACTTCCCTACGGGAGACACCGAAAAGCCCCGCTACCCAATGGTAAATATATGCTTAATAAGGTTGACGCTGCCAATGCGCACACTAAATTTGACTCACTCTTAAATTTAAGTGTTAAATAATCATATATTATGATGCACCCAAGTCACCCAAACTTATCCTGTACTCACACTGGTGAACCAAAAATATTACATCCATTTACCATCTGCCTCTCCTGATCTTCGGGTCCCTGAACGTAACTCTTTCCCTGAAACTGACCCCTGATTTGCTTCATTAGTTGTTTATTTAGGATCTCATCCTGTTGTTTCCCCCTAACTAGATTTGGGGTAATACTTCTTCCTATGACCTCTCTCTCCACAATTGAGACAATTGCCAGAGAACTCCCCAGTCTCTGGTCCTAGCCCTGCTGGCCTTCATCGCCCTTCCCTTGGTCCTGTCGTCTTAGAAGAATGGGATGCTGCTACTACTAAGAACCCTGTTGGTCCTACCTTAACCCACCATTATAGGGTCGGTAACCTCTGGCCTAAATGTCATAGCATGATTCCCCTGCCAAAAATCTCACTCCTCCTATCGTCGTGCCCCACTGGCATCGTTCCCATCTATGTTCCCAGTCTGACTGGTCCCACTTTCTCATTGTGGACACGTTCAATACAAGTTACCCTGCTCTCCGGACACGTGACACCATTTGTGTTATCCCCTATCTCTGGCCCCACTGGCCATGTCGGGATGTCCCTCTCTCGGACCTGATAGTCTTTTCCCGATTACTACCCCCCCGTTGCCCTTTTTTGGCTCCACTGGTCCTATGGAACTCATTGTTAGCCTTAACGACTCTAACTGAAACCACCTTCTATTGGTAGGACTCCTGAAGAATCTTATGCTCTTGAATCACTTGAGTCTACATTGTATAAGTGCTCATCGAGTTTGGAAATAGTGACAAAATTCAGTTCATTCCCTAGAATCCAAAAAGCCTCAGACTCTACTCTACTCTACTCTTCATTCCTCTTGTTTAATTAATTGAAGGTATATTCACAAACACTCACACATATGAGGATTGCATTTTTTGCTCATATATTGCATTAATTGTTTGTGTGTGTTAATTTCCCTTAAAATAATTTTGAATATTTTTTTGGGAATTTTTAATGATTTTTAAAATAATTTTTTCATAATTAAAATTGGATTAAAAAGATTTTGGGGTCAATCTGTAAATACTGATTTTATGGTTTTATTCATATAAGAAATGCTAGAGACTACAGGGTGTGTGTGTGTAATTATTTTCATACACGCGTGTGAGGTTCGATATCAGCCCTACACCTGTCACTCTTATACCGGTTGGATGTGCGTTTCTTTAAAGACTCAAAACCGTTGTCCATTATCAGCCCTTAGATCGCTGTTATCAACGCTCTGCATGCATTTGAAGTCAATCCAAGTGAAACCCTTATCACCCAATCATATGCCTTTTAAACCACCGATGTTATCTCACCGTTGGATCAAAGTCAATTTGGGAAGACCAAATCCCAGTCCTTGATTTTGAATAGCCTTCTCGATCCTTCTCAACCCCCTATATAAGGAGGCTTACCCTCAGGCTTTGAGAGACTTTTGGCACTTTATGTAAGTAGAGAGATAAGAGAGAAGAGATAAGAGAGAAGAGAGAAGAGATAAGAGAGAAGAGAGAAGAGAGAGAAATGAGTGAGAGAGTTAGAAACCCTAATTCGTCCAAACACATTTTCAAACCCTAATTCAGTTTTCTAAAACCATTTACACCAAACACCAACCTTGAGTGTTTGAGAGTTATTTCTGTGTTAGTTTGAAAGTTATTTCGTGGTTTAACCTCTTGGTTTTAAGATCTTGTGTCCAACTTAAACATTAGGTTAGATCTGTATTTCTATTTCATAGAAATCATAGATCTGGTCAATTTATATTATATTACACTTAGATTTGCATTCTTAGTTTCTCGTCTTGAGAAATCTTTTGCTGATTATTTTCTGTAAATATTTTTATCTTCAAAATCAACAAAATCATTATGTGTTTCTAGTTATTTTGAAATAAGACCTTTAACCTAGTTGGAATCGCACTTGGTGGTTTTCAATTTCAAAAGTATTTTCAAAACCCTGAAATTGATTAAGATTTTGAACCGTCTTCCCAGCAAGATAGCCGTGGATTCTTGGATCATCTTAAAGGTCAAATAAGGTGTTTTTGTTTCCTAAGAAGAGAGAAATTGAAAATCACAGCATATAGATCTTAACTATAATTTGATAGGACTGTTTGTATAAATAAGCGTGAGTGTGTGCATGCATGTGTTAGAGCACCATCACAAACACTTACACACTACAACACTGAAAGTGTTGGTAATAAGATCTTGAAAAAAGGGTCTACGTAAAGACCGGAACAAAGTGGAAGTTAGCAAACTGGGAGAGCCACATTAATAATCAGAACTGTAGAGAAGTTAGAAGGAAACCAGTGGGTACATTCCTAAACTTATGCAGGGCTGATTTGTGTGCATGTGTGTTATATAGTTTATAACTGATATATTTTATTTTAGTGGATTTGTTTTGGTTTGTGACTTAGAAGTCACCATGGATGTTTCCTCAGTTGGGTGAGGTTTTACCACGTTAAAAATCTCTTGTCATTAATCTTTCTACATCTCCTCATCTCATTCATAATAGTGTGCTGGTTTAAATTGTCTTAGTTTTGTTTTTCAAAACTTGTTAACAAATCTTGAACTGATCTCGTGCATATTTTATTAAACACATCTTGTGATTAACCTGATTTGATTTAAAGAAAAGAGTTTCCTCAAAAAATAGTTCAGAGTTACTTAAATAGTTTAATCTCGTATTAAACGACTTTAGTAACAGTTTTTCAATTGGTATCAGAGCTTTGGAAATATTTTTAAAAGATCTTATGTTTCTGAAATTGTTTTCTTGAAATCAAACAATGGACGAGAAAAATGAAAGATTTGCCAAATTGACTAGACTCCCTCTCTTTGATGGAAATAACTTTGCTTACTGGAAGGTAAGAATGGTTGCTTTCATACAAGGAACCTTGGGAGATGATGTCTGGGATATTGTTGAAAATGGATATACTTATCCTACTAAATCAGCCACTAAAGGAAGTAATGAGAGGATTAAGAAATCCTTAAGTGAATTCACACAAGAAGAGAAGCAAGCTTCTCGAAACAATAACAAAGGAAAGAATGCCAAATTTATTTCTATAAATGAACATGAGTTCAAAAGGATCTCATCTTGTGCCACTTTTAAGGAAGCTTGGGATACACTGATTACTACACATGAAGGTAACACAAGAGTTAAGGCTGCTAAAACTCAAATGCTTGTCCAGCAGTATAACTCTCTAATTATGCCAGAGAATCCTTTGATGACTTTTACATGAAATTGACTGACATTGTGACCAAATTGCATGCTAATGGGATCACTTATGAAAGACATGAAATTATCTCTAAAATTCTAAGGTCATTACCACATAAATTTGATAACAAAAGATATGTTATTGAGGAAATGAGTGATAAAAATATCACTCTTGAATTACTCAGTAGTAAACTAAGAACTGTGGAGATGGAATTAGAATTTGAGAAGCAATTGACCCAGTCCCATAGGAAACAAACTAGTTTCAATTTTAGTTTTTTCTCTAAGCTGATGAAACCTGAGTTTACTATCCCCAATGATGACTCTAATGAGGAATGTTATATAGATAGTTTGGATAATCAAATTGTCTTGATGTCAAAACAGTTTAAGAAAAATGTCAAATTTAGAAATAAAATGGTAAACAGACAAGGCAAGCCAAATTATCCAACTCAGTCTAACTATAAACCTCATTAGAAAGGTCAAGACAAACATCACAAGGACATGAGACCTAACAAAGACTTCAAGAACATTGAATGTTTTAGATGTGGAAAATTAGGACATATAGCACAAGATTGTAGAGTGAAATTGAACACGTCCAATAAACATACTAGGGCCAATATTTGCAAAACTTGGGATGATTCAAGTGATTCTGAAAATGAGGAACCTGAATCATTTGATGTTTTTTTATCCTTGCATGTCTTTATTTGTTAAGATAATCTATAATGATGATATGCCTATGTATGAGAATGATGATAGTAACTCTACTTCTGTTGTTATGAATCATGCTGCTACTGGTTTAGATGCTTTAATTTCTGAGAATATTGCTAGTTCTACCACAGGGTGTGTGAGTTAAAGGGAAAGCGATAAAGACGATGTCAATGGGTGCGTGAGTTTAATAAATGAATCCTTAGGGGTCACTTCACACACTACACTTAGTGATTCGGACACTGAAGATCTCCCTGACATTCACACACTTTATGCGAAAACTCTCAAGAAAAGCACTAGACTAGAGAAGATAGTGAAAGATCTCAGTAAGAAACTAGAAGACCTAAGTCTGATGGTTAAACTTAACGCTGAAGAGTATACTACCCGATGTCTAACTCATGAAACTGAAGTCAAAATTTTTTATTAAAAATTAAAGAATTTGATTGAAGAAAATGAAACTCTGGAGAAAAAATATAAAGGGACATTATTAGAATTGGAACAATCCAAAGAGAAGACAACAACAATTTTCAAAAAAATTACAAAATTTGAAAATAATTCAAACTGTTTTGATGGTTTTGTTGCTGATTCAAAAACCAATTCTGATGATCGAACTGGAATAGAGTTTTGTCCAAATTTGAAGACACAAACTAAAAACTTTGAACCAATCAAGTTTGTGTCAGGAGGCAAAAGACCTATAGAAACTTGCCCAAATTTTCATTCTCTAAAAAATGATTTTGATGAAAAACAATCAAAGTTTGATATTGGGGAATCAAGTTTCTCTAAGTGTAAAAGTCCACTTAAGGCTAAATATGTCTGCCCCCCGATTAGGAAGAGTGATTCTTCCTTTCAAATTGTACTCCCTATGAATAAGGTTCAACCCCAAAATTCCCTGAAGCCTTTGTTTAGAAACTTTCCTAAGGAGATACCATTTTTAAGAAATTTATATTTCTCATGCTGTGACTTATACGGTTATTCTATTGAAGGTTTCTACTCTAAACGTTTAATCAATCCTGTCTATAATACTCCTGTGTACCAAAACTTTAACTATTCTAGGAGAAGTCGTAACAATTATGTTCTGCCTAGACAACTAGACAAAAACTCTAACTATAGAAAAAGAAAGACCAAACTTAAAAGATCATTTCCAAGAATGATTCCTAAACACTTTTCTAAACCAAATGGTCAGACTTTCCATAAAATTCAACCTCATGCGCAAAACATTTTTCAACAAAAATCTAATGCTCGTAAATTTTATCAAATAAGAGCAAATAAGCGGAAAATGAAAACAAGAGCTATTTGGGTTAGAAAAGATGAGCTATTACCCGAGATGAAGTGTAACATTGCGATTAATACTTTAAAATCTAAACACACTCCCTCTGGTTGGTATTTAGACTCTGGATGTTCAAAGCACATGACTGGGGATGATACCAAACTTTTAAACAAAACCAACTTTGCTAGAGGAAAAGTTGTTTTTGGTGATGGTGTATCATCTGAAATCATTGGTAAAGGAACACTCCAAGAAGAAGGATTACCTTTACTTGGAAATGTTCTTCTAGTAACAGGTCATAAGCCTAATCTACTTAGTATCTCGCAATTTTTTGACTCAAATCATACTGTCACCTTTTCAAAGAATAATTATAAAATTTTAAATGAAAAAGGTGAGTGCATAATTACAGGACTCAGGACTCCTGATAATTGTTATACTGTCCAGAATAGTACTGAAGTCTGTAACATTGCCATAATGGATGACAATGAGATATGGCATAATCGAATGGGTCAGATAAATTACGAAAATCTTAATAGATTATCTTCATAAGAAATAGTTAGAGGTATTCCTAAGATCAAGCCTATTTCTAATATTGTCTATGGATCATGTCAGGAAGGAAAAATTATTAAGGCACCTTATAAGAAAGTCAAAGATATCCTTACCTCTAAACCCTTAGAGCTCATCCATATGGACCTAATGGGTCCCTCCCGAACTGTTAGTCTTGGTGGACACAATTACATTCTTGTTATGGTTGATGACTTCACCAGATTTACTTGGGTAGCTTTCTTAAAACAAAAGTTTGACACTTTCCAAACCTTTTTGAAGATTTTACTTGAAAATGGGAAAGACACTCAAGTAAATAGAATTCGTAGTGATAGAGGTGGAGAATTCTTAGATACTGGTGTTATAGAGTATTGTGACTATAATGGTTACAAACATGAATTTAGTGCTCCTAAGACTCCTCAACAAAATGGTATTGCTGAGAGAAAGAATCGTACCCTTCAAGAGATGGCACGTGTTATGATTCATGCTAAGACTTTACCTAAGTATTTTTTGGGTAGAATCTATTCGTACTACTTTTGTCACATTATCAATAGGGTCTATCTTATAAAGAATTCTAAACAAACTCCTTATGAACTATGGTATGGGAAGAAGCCCAATCTTAAGTACCTTAGAACCTTTGGTAGTACATGTTATATCTGCAAAGACAGAGAAAACTTATCTAAATTTGAGACTCATGGTGATAAATCTATCTTTCTAGGATATTCTCCTAATAGTAGAGCATATCGTGTCTATAATCTTCGCACTAAGACCTTAATGGAATCCATAAACGTTATTGTAAGTGACACTACTATAGAGAGTAAGACTGGCGAACCAACTATTGTGGAAGACTCTGAAAATGTTTTAGAAAATAACTCTCCAGAAATAGATGATTCTTTACCAATTGAGACACCTGAAGTACCTAACTGGGTTTCTAAAGACCATCACATAGATAACGTTTTTGGTAACCCTAGTGAGCCTATACGTACAAGATCTCAATTAAGAAACTATGCTCATTATGCATGTTTTGTTTCCCTTGTGGAACCAAAGAATGTAAATGATTCATTGAATGATCCTCATTAGATTTCTGTAATGCAGGAAGAACTTCTTCAATTTGTCATTCATGATGTTTGGTATCTTGTACCTATGCCTAATCACAAAAAGGTTATTGGCACACGTTGGATATTTAAAAATAAATATGATGAAAGTGGGATAATCATTAGAAACAAAGCCAGATTGGTTGCTCAAGGATACTCTCAAACTGAAGGTATAGATTTTAACGAGACTTTTGCTCCTATTACTCGATTAGAATCTGTTCGTCTTCTCTTTTCCATAGCTTGTTACTTACATTTTACGCTTTATCAAATGGATTTCAAATCTGTCTTCCTTAATGGAATATTGGCTGAGCAGACCTATGTAGAACAACTAAAAGGGTTTATTGACCCTCAATGTCCAAATAATGTCTTTCGTCTTAAAAAGGCTTTGTATGGCCTAAAACAAGCACCAAGAGCCTGGTATGAGTGCCTTTCCAATTTTCTCTTAGACAAAGGTTTTAAGAGAGGTGGAAATGATCAAACCCATTTTGTTAAACATATTATTATAGCTCAAGTTTATGTTGACGATATCATCTTTGGATCAACATATCCCTCATAAGTTAAATCCTTTTCTGAAATTATGTATAAAGAATATCAAATGTCTCTTATGGGGGAGTTGCAATTTTTCTTGGGTCT
Organism: Sambucus nigra; assembly: GCA_949130495.1. Lineage (NCBI taxonomy): Eukaryota > Viridiplantae > Streptophyta > Magnoliopsida > Dipsacales > Adoxaceae > Sambucus > Sambucus nigra. Next base: position 348,081,971 of record OX422217.1, read on the forward strand.
TTAATTCACACAGAATTTAGAAGGATTATTTGTTTCACAATCAAAATATGATTTAGAGATTGTTAAAAAATTCGGCCTTGAGAGTGCAAAAGATGCTAAAACTCCCATGAGTACTACGGTCAAACTATCTAAGGATGAGAATGGTTAATCCGTAGATCCTACTCTCTATCGTAGTATGATAGGAACCTTGCTATACCTTACTGCCTCGCGTCCTGATATTATGTATGCTGTTTGCGTGTATACCCATTATCAAAACAATCCTAAAGAGAGCCATTTAGTTTGTGTTAAAAGAATCATAAAATACATAAAAGGCACTATAAATTTAGGACTTCGGTTAACCAATGATACTCCTAGAACTATAATAGGATACACTGATGCCGATTGGGCAGGATGTACTGATGATAGTAAGAGCACATCAGGAGCATGTTACTATATAGGTAATAATCTGGTAGGTTGGAGTAGTAAGAAACAAAACTGCACCTCTTTATCAACAACTGAATCTGAATACATAGCCGTTGGAAGTTATTGTACCCAATTACTTTGTCTTAAGCAAATGCTAAGTGATTATGGTATTCAAGAAGAACAATTACATCTCTGTTGTGATAATCAAAGCGCGATCAACATCTCTAAAAATCCTGTTCAACACTCGCGAACTAAACATATGAAAATTAGACATTATTTCATACGTGAATTAGTTGAGACTAAGGAATTAGAAATAAATTATCTTCCTACTGATTTGCAACTCACAGATATGTTTACCAAACCTTTGGATTACAATAGATTTATTGCTTTGCGTAAATCAACAAGAATCGTTTGTGCTGAATAAACTCCTTGACTTGCATATTTTTTCCCTTTGTCCATTTGAGACAAAATGGGGGAGAAATTGGAGTCTTATAAGTTCATTTTTTTACATATTTCTAAAATGCTTGATCTTAGTATTCTTTGCAGGAATTTTTACCATTGATGCTTTTAGGGTATTGATTTGTAATTAGTTGAGTTATGTAATTTTCGTTTCTAGGAAATGGGTAGATAGAATTTTTGTATAGGAATAGGTTTTTCCTTATCTATTTGTTTCCCTATGAGTCCTAAATGACTCAAAGGAGATTTTGTCTCATATTTCCAAAGGGGGAGATTGAAGCATCTTATACTCTTGACTCACTTGAGTCTACATTGTATACGTGCTCATTTAGTTTGGAAATAATGACAAAATTGAGTCCATTCCCTAGAATCCAAAAAGCCACAGACTCTACTCTACTCTACTCTTCATTCCTCTTGTTTAATTGATTGAAGGTATATTCACAAACACTAACACACATTAGGATTGAATTTTTTGCTCATATATTGCATTAAATTGTTTGTGTGTGTTTCGTGTGTGTTAATTTCCCTTAAAACAATTTTTAATAATTTTTTGGGAATTTTTAATGATTTTTAAAATAATCTTTTCATAATTAAAATTGGATTAAAAAGCTTTTGGGGTCAATCTGTAAATACTGATTTTATGATTTTATTCATATAAGTTTATTTGGGTAGGATCCGAAAGCACTAGAGACTATAGGGTGTGTGTGTAATTATTTTCATACCCGCAGCCCTACACTTGTCACTCTTATACCAGTTGGATGTGTGTTTCTTTAAAGACTCAAAACCGTTGTCCATTATCAGCCCTTGGATCGCTGTTATCAACGCTCTGCAAGAGTTTGAAGCCAATCCAAGTGAAACCCTTATCATCCAATCAGAAGCCTTTTAAACCACCACTGTTATCTCACCGTTGGATCAAAGTCAATTTGGGAAGACCAAATCCCAGTCCTTGATTTTGAATAGCCTTCTCGATCCTTCTCAACCCCCTATATAAGGAGGCTTACCCTCAGGCTTTGAGAGACTTTTGGAACTTTATCTAAGTAGAGAGAGAAGAGAGAGAAGAAATAGAAACCAGAGAGAGAGTTAGAAACCCTAATTCGTCCAAACACAGTTTCAAACCCTAATTCAGTTTTCTAAAACCATTTACACCAAACACCAACCCTGAGTGTTTGAGAGTTATTTCTGTGTTGGTTTGAAAGTTGTTTCGTGGTTTAACCTCTTGGTTTTAAGATCTTGTGTCCAACTTAAACATTAAGTTAGATCTGTATTTCTGTTTCATAGAAATCATAGATCTGGTCATTTTATGTTATATTACACTTAGATCTGCATTCTTAGTTTCTTGTCTTGAGAAATTTTTTGTTGATTATTTTTTGTAAATGTTTTTATATTCAAAATCAACAAAATCATTTTCTGTTTCTAGTTCTTTTGAAATAAGACCTTTGACCTAGTTGGAATCGCACTTGGTGGTTTTTAATTTCAAAAGTATTTTCAAAACCCTAAAATTGATTAAGATCTTGAACCGTCTTCCGATCAAGATAGTCGTGGATTCTTCGATCATCTTAAAGGTCAAATAAGGTGTTTTTATTTCCTAAGAAGAGAGAAATTGAAAATCACAGCATATAAATCTTAACTGTAATTTAATAGGACTGTTGGTATAAATAAGCGTGAGTGTGTACATGCATGTGTTAGAGCACCATCACAAACACTTACACACTACAACACTGAAAGTGTTGGTAATAATATCTTGAAACAAGGGTCGACGTAAAGACTGGAACAAAGTGGAAGTTAGCAAACTGGAAGAGACACATCAACAATCAGAATTGTAGAGAAGTTAGAAGGAAATCGGTGGGTACATTCCTAAACTTGTATTGGATTGATTTGTGTGCATGTGTGTTATATAGTTTGTAACTGATATATTTTGTTTTAGTGGATTTTTTTTAGTTTGTAACTTAGAAGTCACCGTGGATGTTTCCTCAGTTGGGTGAGGTTTTACCATGTTAAAAATCTCTTGCAATTAATCTTTCTACATCTCCTCATCTCATTCTTAGTTGTGTGCCGATTTAAATTGTCTTAGTTTTGTTTTTCAAAACTTATTAGCAAATATTGAACTGATCTCGTGCATATTTTATCAAACACATCTTGTGATTAACCTGATTTGATTTAAAGAAAAGAGTTTCCTCAAAAAATAGTTCAAAGTTACTTAAATAGTTTAATCTTGTATTAAACGGCTTTAGTAACAGTTTTTCAACTCCCATTAATCTCAATCATTTAAATGGTTACCCTCCTGGGTATCCCTCCTGTGGTGTTTCACTAGCACCGTTAAATTCAATATTGCTCGTCGGCTAGATTCTCCAACCCTCTTGGCTCCCTTCTCATGGAGGCGTCAATGTAAACTTGTAGATGTATGACCTTGACTACATGGACACTAGTCATCCTAGCCAAATTTCCTATCTAGGCTCTTAGATTCTACTCTCGCGTCCGTTATCAACTTACGAACCCTTTTATGTTCTATGTATCCCCTTCATTTAGTACGAAGTTTGCTAAACAAGTCAACTGCTCTCTCATGATCCATCTCTATCTTGCCTACTAGTGATAAGTTTCGAAACTCCATTAGCATCTCTGTCTGAACAGCAGATGTAAGATCATACGATTAAATTGCACCCAAATTCCTCGTTTAATTCTACATATACTTCTTCATTTATGGTGACTGACCTTTATCACACTATGCTGCTCCTACGAGCTATAAATTTTGCTCGAAATTTACTCCTGGGTGTCGCTGCACTCCTCCCTACACAATTGTAGATGGATCTTCGAAAGATTCCTTTTGACTTCCCCATCCCTTTACAACTACGCTGGGTGAGTTTGATATTGTACCACCGTTATCTACGACAGTTCTTGGGGAAACTATTGTTCTCGAGTGATTATCCTATTATCACCTGCCTGAACAATAATCGTGGTGACTTCCATCACGATCACCATTTCCAAAATACTCAATGTCTTCTGCTAAGCATCTCCTCCTGCAGTCCTTCTAACGGCACTCGCTGGTCATCTTATAATGTTCTGTGTATGAAGCCCCACCGAACTTGTATATGAATCACATCAACTACACTTAATAGCAGGAGAACGTAAGCCGCATACTTAGAGGAATACACCAATTCTATAATAAGGCTCTATAACAAAGAAGGCTACACTGAAACGTAAAAATCCGCATAGATCCTAAAAAAACTAGAACCTGATGCTCTGATACCATCTGTGGCATCCCGCCTATTTAAATATCGAGTGATCAGTCCTTCATAAAAATAAAACATGAATCTCATATGGTTCATTCTTATCATCACTGTCGAAAACTTTTTTTAAATTACTAACCACCTATGTTTTTCAATAAACCGGTGTCAAATTTTATCTTTCATTACATAACAACATGCGAAAAATAAATACAATCACCAAACCATCCACGTAGTATTAATATAAATCCATCACAACATAAATATTGAATAAGATAATACCGAATAAACCACCGGTTGCCAATACAAAAGTTTAACTAAAAATCTACTGAAGTAAACTGAGTCCATAAATATAAAGTCTGATAAACTGAATAAAAGAAAATAGCTGAAGGGGCAACATGCCCAAATGGAATAATTGAACCTGAGTCCTACTCTAGGAATGAAGCAACTGAAGCCTCTAATCCAAATCCTGCAAGCATCCACAAGTGTTTCAGCTATGCATCCTTGGAAAAGATATTAATCTCGGCGTCCCTATGGCTAGACACCTAAAAGGGTTTGAAAATGTTTTGCAAGACGGGTCAGAGCCCAAAGTATTTTGAAAATATTTAGAAAGCATTTATCACAGTTTAAAATCATATATTTATTATACATGTTAGTTCATCATACACTCCCCTGAGTTCCTCACCTCTCAACTAATGCGCAGGCCTAATGTCATCTACCTAGCTATGCTACCCAGTTTAACTAAGTCTCATCATAACGATCTGACCACTAACAAGTTTAGCTCTCCCGTACCGCCCATATCGTACGCCATATTATTTAAATATTTACTCATCAAGTCCTTAGTCAAATATCTCTTTAACTTCCCCCGTACCGCCCATTCAATACGTTATCATACACTAATAATTAACATTCCTCGTATGTTATTATTAAATTATTTCATTAATTTACTCTTCTTAAATCATCGTTTAGACATACGCTATCTAACTTTATTATCATCACACACTAGGTAGAATTTCTCTTAATTATATAAAATTTAGATATGCATTATCTACCGTTACTACTTTCACACACAAGTATGAAAATACACATGTCAGTATAGATATGTCACACAATCTATATACATAAATCCAGCATCCCCGGGATAAGAACCACGGTCCGAGTCTGCATATTCTGTTATCAAGTCCATATACACTACACCAAATTTGTCAAATTGTCATGGTCATTGACCTTTACAAGTGTCAATGATCGTGACAATTTCTAGGGTGACAACTTTTTTTTTCACGGACTTGTCACGGTCAATGACCGTGACAAGTTCGTGAGAATTGTCACTGTCATGTCACGATCCTTGACCTTGACAAGTTTGTCACGGTTAAGGATCGTGAAAATGGTTAAAAAATTGTCACGGTCAATGACCGTGACAAGTCTGTGACAAGTTTCTTTGTCAAGGACTTGTCACGATCAATGATCGTGACAATTCTGGGCAGAATTGAAAAAAAATCTACTGGGCAGTTTGGCCACTGCCACTGCCCAGCAGTATATTTGTACCTATTATAGCAACGTTGTACCTGTTCAAGCATCATATATACAAATAATATAAAGATAATGCAAATATACATTCAAAATAGAGACAATATGCATCACGATATAAACCAAATATAATTCCAAATGTACCAACTTAGAAATAATTCAATTCAAATAATGTCACTACATGTCTTGGGTAAGGTTAGATTTCAGGAGGTGAGTAGGACACACGATATATGAATTGACACACCCATTAATATACATTGTGTCGCATTGTTCGAGCAACCAAATTGGGGAGTTCTCCTTCCCGGACATCACATGCGTGACGAGCACCTTGGACTCGATGTCTTGAAGCTCACGTCCACGAACTAGTGCACCCTGGAAGATATTCGGGTCCTTCAACCCCCGTCCTATCCGCTGGCCATCAAATATGTCCAATATAAACACGCTCGTTCAACTAAGTGTCGACATCGGTCGGTCGAAGGGATCCAAATAGGGAAGTGGATCATCAAAATAAGAGCTCAAACGTGTCGGCGATAAAGCAGCGAGGTCCACATCCTTGTCCTCCTACACCTCCTCCTCCTCCTCCTCCTCCTCCACCTTCTCCTTATCCTTCACTTTCCCCTTACGGTCTCCATCCAACGAAAGCTTCATGAATGAGAATACATCTTGGACCGTCGCCTCCAAACGGGACAGCTTCGTGTCATGCGAGTCCACCGTTTGAGCCAACCCGATGACGCTCGTCTCCAATCCGATGATCCTAAATTTGGCCACCCGCGAGCTCACCCCCTGGTCCTCCCGTTGCGATCAGCGCCAAGCACTTGGCTGAGTGCGTCAGTGAACAAAGATGCCTTGTTGGCATCAGACTGCGACTCATGCACCTCCTTAAGCTTTGCCTGAAACGACAAAATAAGTAAAATAAGTAAAACACATGATTAGTAAAATAAGTAAATTAAAAAATTATAACGTAATTAATAAAAGTAAACTGTCGGATTACTTACAATCGTGTCCGCGACACTCAGGGACACCTCATTATCCTTCCTCTTCTTCGTTCGAAGAGCCACAAAAGTATCGAGCCTATGTGGCCTACCCCCAGGGCCACTCCTGTCCCCTGAAATAAAATAAAGTAAAATTAGTATCGGCCCCGCAAAGTAAAATAATGCAGAATAATATATTTCTGTAGAAAAATTAAATCTTACCATCATCCTATGCTCCACCTCGGTGTTAGACGTCCGGCCGAAGTAGTGCACATCCGTATTTTTTACCCGATTTTCCCTCCCCAATTTGCTAGATGCCAATTGTCGCTCTCCGATCTCATTGTCAATGAACCTTTGCCATTATGCCAATGAGATCGGCTCCTTCGGCGGGACGGATTCACGCATTCGGATAACGGACTCTCGTGTCTTCCCAAAGTAATGGGTCCGCATATTTTTCTTCCACGTCCTGTGTTTCTCCCTCAACTGATCCAAGATGGAATCGCGTAGCTTTAGATCCATGCTGAATTGTTCATGTCCAACAAATACAATTTTAATTGCGAATAAATATAAATATAAAATGAAATTGAAATTGAAATCGAAATTGAAATTGAAATTGAAATTGAAATATTCATATAAATATAAATATAAATACTTTTCCTGTAGTGCCACCCAAACAGCTAACTTGAGCTCATATGGTACCTCCTTCCAACTATGACCCCAGGCCGATGATCGTCTTTATCAGCTCGAGGGATCTCGCTAATAGCCCCGACTTGTTCTCGATGGCAATCCCCAATTTTCCATATTTGGGGAGCCTAGGGCCGAGGAGCCCTTGTCGCCTCCGCTACCACCGAGCCCAGACGACATCATCATAACCAGCATCATCATCCTCGCCTTAAGACCTGAAGGAGACATTTGCTGTAATAAAATGTTATTAGTACAAATCAAAATGAATTAGAAGAAGACATGTAAATATGTACAATTACTACAGATAAAAATGAATTGTTACTGTTAAACATCCCCACCCCAATCCCTACCCCCTCCCCTTTGCCCCACCCCCTTCCCCCACCACACACACACACACATAAACAGCCCCACCCCCATCACACACACACACACACAGACCCACCCCCTCCCCACCCCCACCCCCTTCCCCCACCACACACACACACGCACACACATATATGTACAAATAAAAATGAATTAAAAGCATTAAAATGGATGTTTTGGTACAAATTGGAATATTTATTACAAATTAAAAAATTATTTAAAATTCGGGTTATCATAAAAAAATGGATTGATATTCGGTAGGAGCAGCCAAATCATCCATACTACTATTTAGACACTTTGACGCCTGTTGGACAATTGACCACGACTCGTTGTTGATATACTCCGAGTAAAATACTTGGTTAACCTTTTGAAATGCACAAGCAAACGGCTCATCGCTCACGTGGTCGTTGCTCTTCAACTTGGACAAGTCAACCATGATCAAGTTGGTGACATGATCAACTTTACAAGCATTTTTATCCTCAACTTTTACCTAGTCACAGTAAAATATAACCTCTTTGAAGCTTATATAATTCAATTCAAATATATTTCGGATTACACCTAAGTAAGTCATTTCAGCTTCAACGAGGTTTTTATCTTTTGCGCTCGCTCGAAAGAAAGTAAGAGCCTTGTATGAAATGCCCGATTTCTGTACATTTGTACTTTCCTCGTACACTTTAGCGTCGAAAACGTAACCGTTCAATCGATACTTTTCGTACTCTTGTGCCACGAACAAGGGTCCAGTGACTAGACGAGCAAGCTTTGATGTCGCATCACCCATCTTTAAGAGCTGAGAATATAGATAAATTAATTATATTAGTTGTAAAATTTGAGTGTAATGTAACGTTATATAACGACCATTTTCATTATAATTACCTCTTGTGTCAACCATAACCTAAATTCGCTGTCTGATTGTACCATTATTTTTCATCTTTTATTGTTCTCACAGGCTTCATATTTTCTGCATATTACAAAATTAATCATGTATAAAATAATGTAAAATAATGTTAAATATTATAATAATCGAAACTTACTTTTTCCATTCTTTGACATCTTCATGTGTGTCAAATAGATAACGAGCTACTTGTTCATGTTGCAAACTCATTAATTTCACTCGTTTTCCCATCATATGACCACCATCATCGACGAACTCATCAGTGTCAACAACGCTGGCCGAGTCAGACATATATTATTGAGTATATATTGATGACTCCACGGTGATATATTCCTCTGCAATTGATCCTAAAATGTATCGCTTATGCTTGACGTAATCTTTAAAAACTTTCATCAATCTTTCAAACGGATATATCCATCGATATCTAACTGGACCACAAAGAAGTGCCGCGTCGCTAGGTGTACCAACAAGTGAACACTTATGTCAAAGAATGCTGGGGGAAAGTACTTCTCCAACACACAAATCGCTTCGGTCACCGTCAATGTTGTGGCCACTATGTGTTCTCGATTGACTACCTTCTCACACAAGAGTGAGAAGGTAATACTAATTTGCGTAATAGCCCTCCGCAAATCCTTGTGCTTGGAGAAACAATGCTTAAACAATAGAGGAACCAATTGCATGATCACATGCCAATAGTGGGACTTACACTTATGTAAATCATGAGTAGCATAATTCACAATCCTTTGCAAGTTGGACGAAAAATTAGATGGGCCCTTCAAATTATATATTGTGTCTAAAAGCACCTTCCTTTCCCCACTCGTCAAAGTAAACGCACCAGGGAGAATTATTGTCCTTCCCCTACTATATTCTTTCAACCAAAATTGTGGCTTAAGTTTGACCGATTTAAGGTCTTTTCGTGCATTATATCCATCCTTGGAATGACTCCCCCCATGGCAAGTGCCCACAATATGTTCAGCGAAGTTCTTCTCTGCATGCATCACATCCAATACATAGCACACCGGATTATTCTTCTAATAAGGAAAGTCAAATAAAATTGACCTCCTAGACCATGCCTTTCTTGTCTCAGTTTTATTCCCAGTTGGGGTCTTCTTATGCTTGACATTCTTAAATTTGGGATTCTTACCTGGCATATAAGGGCCACATTCAGAAGATTTACTTTCAATTTCTGAACCTGAATGTTGTCTCGGCGGTAGCCTATGTTCAACCCCGCCCAATAAAAAATTGGAACCTTTCTCAAATCTGAAACTATGAGCCGGGGGTAAAAACCTCCTATGGCAATGGTATATATTTTTTGAGCTAAAGGATAAACGAAGAGATTCAGTCTCCTCTCCATAAATAGGACACCCCAAATAACCATGTACTACACAACCGGATAATGTCCCATAAGCTGGAAAATCATGAATTGCCCACATCAACATAGCTTTCAGCGTAAACTCTTCTTTTCTAAAAGAGTCAAATGATTGCACACCCTCTTCCCACAACTCATTTAATTCTTCTACCAAAGGAGCCAAGTAGACGTCGATGTCATCACTTGGTGCCTTTGGCCCAGGTATCAACAAAGCCATCATCGAAAATTCAGGTCTCATATACTGTGAACGAGGGAGGTTGAGTGGGGCTAGGATCACTGGCCATACACTCTGATTGGTGCTTAGATTTCCAAATGGATTGAAACCATCTGTTGATATAGCCAAATGAATGTTGTGCTGTTCTCGAGCAAAATCGGGATACTCATAATTCATCCTCCTCCAGGCTGTAGAATCAATAGGATGACGCATGATATTACCCCCTACTTCTGCCCTAGCATGCCAAGTCATTGCCTCCACTATCCATGGTACTGTGAAAAATCGCTTTAATCTAGGCCCAACGGGAAAATATTTCAACACTTTTTGAGGCATTTTTGATCTTGTGCCTTCCTTACTAGTAGATTGGACATATCTAGGTTCATCACATACCGGGCAACGATCAAGATTTTCATACTCCTTTCGATATAGTATGCAGTCATACACACAAGCATGAATCGATTTATACTTCATTCTCAAACCTTTCAAACTGTTCTTCATAACGGGATAGCTATTTGGAAGCGTATTCTCCTTGGATAGTAAGCCCTTCACCCATTTCAGAATTCCTGTCACACTATTGCCAGACAAATCGTACTGCGTCTTCAAACTGTGCAAACCAACCATGGCATGCAAAGTTGTTTGATCTTTCTCACAGCTAGAGTATAACAGTTGGGTCGCCTTAAATTTTAAACTTTGTTAGTCATCATCAAGGTTTATCGTGATATCTTCACGAGCACTTGAACCATGTACATCATCAGTAACCTCATTCTCCTCTGCTTCATAAACCCCGTACGCATCATCAACTAAATCCTCTAACATATTATGATATACGTCGTCCCCTTCTACATCTATCCTACTTGTTGAAGGTTGTTGTGAAGGTTGGTCGGGGACAAAAGGAACTTTTAATTCATCGTGAAAACTCCAAAATCGATAACTATCTTGCATACCTGATCTTAACAAATGTAGTTCAATTGTTTTCCACTCAAACACCTTACCATTCTTACACCTAGCACACGGACACGAAAACTCTTCATCATTATGACATCTCTTTGCGTATTTCACAAATTCATTAGCACCTCTGCGAAACACATCCCCCATTCTATTTGTCTCACCCACCCACTCTTTGTATTTAGGATATTCCATTACAGCTACCACAACTAATCACCTATTAAAGGTAAGAAGCGTATATTCATGGATTAGTATAAACAAAACTTAGATTTATAGTATGTTTCATTTAATTATGTCTTATTTATATTTGATTTTTAAATTTCAAATTCAAATTCAAATTCAAATTCAATTTATAATAGAAATTTCTATTTCCTCCATCTCCTCTAAAAGGCGAGTGGTCCTATCCCATTCAAGACCGCATTTTTCTATAATATACTTAACAGCTCATGCATATTGTTACGATTTGAGAAAAATTCGACAGCATATCCCCGTAGTTCTCCAAGTACATGACGTAGATTGACAAATGTGAGTGTTATTTCAATTAATCAATTGAAATAACAGTCACACTCGTTAATCTAGTATGTACCCAGTGAACATTAGGATACGACTGCAGAACTTCCTATCAAAGTAACAACTTTAAGCCACTAAGAATATTATTATACAGAAATTAAGCAGTCCCAAACTGTCCAAACGGAATAATTCGAGAGATCTCATTACAGGGGTAATGACTCTCGAATGGGTCCAAGGTCTATTGAATGCGTACGTGTAAGAACTAGAAGGCTAGTATCTATGCGCACTATATGCAGTTTCAAGTATGTTTCATTTAATTATCATACTATATATATATTGCTCGTTATATAAAGTAATTTTTAAAAAAAGTTGAAAAATCCCACCCCCATATGGACAATAATCCAGTGGTCATGCCACTTTTAAAATTAACCAACCTAACATCAATCCACTATAATCCAACCGCAATGTCAACAACAAATGTGTATCCCGTACTCCTTTTAATTCATCTACTCAATTAATTATTTTCATCAATTAAACTAGCAATTAAAGTATACAATTATTAATTTACTAATTTACAATGAGGGGCAATCCTACTTTCATATATTAATTTACTAAAAAAATTAATAATCAATCAATTCGTTTACAAGGGACACTACTTACTAAAATTAACCCCCACACACGCACACACACACACACGCACGCAACCCCACCCCCTGTCACACCCCCCGCATCATTTCCCTCTCTCGCACATACGCACAAACATGCACACTACACACACATATACACACACGCACACATACACACACACACACACGCCGCCCCACCCCCTATCACTGCCCCCTCCCTCCCTAACTCTGCCCCCCCCCCTTCCCCCCTCCCCCCCCACACACACAAACACCCCCACCCCCCACCACACACACACAAACACACACACACCCTGCCCCACCCCCTTCCCCCACCACATACACATAGACACACACACACACACACACACACACATACATGCACACACACGCACACATGCACACATGCACAACACACACATACACACACACACACATATATATATATATATATATACACACACACACACACACACACATATATATATAAATGGAAGAGAGAGAGAGAGAGAAACCAACCTGAAAGTAGAGAGAGAGAGTGAGAGCAGTGCGTAGAGAGAGAGAGAGAGAGAAATTGGAGGGAAAGAAATCGGTGAGGAAAAAATGATGGGAAAGGGTTTTTGTTGACAGATTTGTCACAGTCATGTTACGATCATTAACCGTGACAACTTTATATAATTATCACGGTCAATGATCGTGACAAGTCCGTGACAACTGTACTTGTCACGAACTTGTCACAGTCATTGAACGCGACAAAAAATGTATTTTTTTTTGTCACGGTCAATGACCATGACAAGGCTGGCCGCTGAAAGGATGCCAATTTTTCCATTTTGGTGTAGTGGTACCTCTCGTACTCAATCTAGGACTACTAGTTCGGCATGTCTCCTTTAACCCAAAATAAATCAACACACAATGGAGACGTACATGGTTCTAAGCCTTTGGGTTACGTACTTACCTAACATACACAAACGACACGCCAACCACACTAATACACACACATAGTGAGCCGTCTGAAGTTTCATGTTCTGGGGCACAAATCCAGACCTCACTGGAATCATCAAGGTGGGATCGTGCTCTGCGCGAAAACCTTCGGATAACAGGCAGCATAGGTATGTTCACACACAAAAGAAAGCATATATTAGACATACACACCACCTATCCATATGTCGTATATAGGTATACACACAACCTATAAATATAATCCATATAGGTATACACTCAACCTATAAATATCATTCGTATGTAATATATCTCTCAAATACTCAACGTATTATCGATATACAATTATAACTCTTCATCGCATTTTCCCCGAGTATTAATCCCTACCCGAAGGGCCCAGTTACCCCCTTAAGTTACTGCAGTAGTTAGTGCACTCATACTCTACTGATCTAAAGTAATAGGTTCACTCATCTCTCCGTGACCCATTAAAAATCCTGTTCATCCGATAACTATAGATATGTTCCCGATTATCCCAAGCCTCATCTCATCTAATTTTTTATAAACTTAATCATCACAATAGGCCTATTGACATTCAATATGATTCTCTTTATCATTTTGAGGTGTTCCAAAAGTTCCCTGTTAATTATTCGCAAATTTTAGGGTTTAAAATAAAAAAAAAATTATAAATCTGGCAAACCAAATCGATTCGCCCAAGGGCCGAATCGATTCAAAAAGTACCCGATGTTTCTTCTTCCTTAAGTAGTTGCGTTTTCTCTCCAATTTTCATTACTCAAAACCACATGATTCTTCACAAAACTCTTAACCAACGCAAATATATCATTATATAGATGTATAAGGGTGATTTTCAACGCAAATATATCATCAAAACATCAAGAATTCTACTCAAAAACTGATTATAACCTTTAATTCCTCAAAACCCCATTTTTTATGTTCTTCATCTATATTCATCAACAAACCATATTCCTTTCACGTTTTTAATTCAATCAACTCTGATTTGGTGTTAACTGCAATACATAGTTCCATTATACATGCGACGTCCCTATCCCAATTCATGGATTTAATTCATCAATTTTCCAAGAACTTTATTTAAAATCATCAATTATAAAGCCCTACACTACATAGGTATTATAACTTCAAAAGAAATTGCAATAAACACTTGCCTCTATATGATTAATGATCTGAATTCATTTGTTGATGTTGAAGTTAATCTCTTCTCATTTTGATTCCGATCCCGACAACACTTTTGGGATGGATCAATGTGCTACACCTCCAAACCTTCTTTTCTTCTTCTCAAACAGCCTCTCCTCTTTTCTCCTTTGATTTTCTAACTTCTAACCCTAACTCCCTCATTACATATACTAATATAAACAAGGTAAATTCGTAGGTCCCTTTTCTTTAAAAATTTAAAGGACCAAAATACCCCTCCGGGGTACCGATTTGACCTAAAAATACCCCGGGACCCAATCCAAAACTTTGAGTACACTTTTTTTACTATTTTGACCCTTCCGGACACATTGACGTACTTGAAATGACCATATGAATGACCCAAAAATAAATCACATTTTTTTCATGTGTTTAAGTCTCGACACGACTCACACGCGCGTCCCGACTAAATTATCGTTATCGTCGTATGTCTCACTCACGATAATTATAATACTTTCTCATCAATTTAATAATACTCAATAAAATTCATAAAATAAATATCAATCGCTATCACGCTAATTAATATTTATTTTAATTCGAATTAATTTCCCCTTTTAATTTAATTATTCCTAGTATAAAAATTATTAAAATTTACGGGGTGTTACAACTTTTACTAAAAATTTATAGGGTGTTACAACTTTTACCAAAACATTTGTTGCAAAAGTTTTCACCTTTTGTGTTCTAAAACACTTTTATTTCACAACTTTGCATTCTCAAATAGTTTTTGCGAATCATTTTGAAACCCTTGATAGTTTCATATCCTTGCATATATCTTTGTAGAGACCTTGTGACCCGAGTGATCACGACTGAAGAAGAAGGCTGAGCGTTGAATCAGTGGATACTGAGAGTGAACTGCTACCTGTGGACTGCTCAAGATTGAAGATTATTCTTTAGAGGTTTTGTAAAGACTGCACGTTATACTTGTGGGTGATATCAAGTAGTTTGTAAGTCGACTGTCTTGTAAAATTCTCTGAAGTAATAAAAAATAGGCTTTGCCCTGAAAAGGGATTTTTCCTTATTTGTCGTGTTTGATTGCGTGTTTAATTTAATTTTTGTGATTGGATCATTTAGCTTATGCAGATCTCATTTAATCAGAAATTAAAATTTGGTAAAACTAGATTTTGGGATTTAAATTGAAAAATCACAAAAATATAATTTTTGATTGTGAACATCATTGTCCACCACGTTTATTTTTTCACTTACAAATTGGAATCAAAGCCTTCCACTCTTTCAAAATGGTGTCAGAGCATTTTTATCTTTTACAATCATCTTCACATACTTGAACAACCGGCTTGGGAGTTTTTTTTTTATTGTGGATTTAACTTGATTGGATGAATGAGGGTGGAAGAATGATTGAGTGAAGTAACCAATCTTGAACAAACTGCCAATAATCTTGAATTGACCATCGGGAGTTAATCGGGGCGGAAATGTAATTTTTTTGCTATTTAGGGGCTTATAAAAGGTTCGGGTAGGAGCCCACGGGTTAAGGGTTTGGGGCGGGATGTTTGGGCAGGCCAGCGCGGAGTTTTGTGGCAGGCCGATAGGATTTTCTTGGTTTTTTTCTTTGGTAGTAGTTCCCTTTTGTTGGAGCAGATTGGCGAACAAGCTCTAGGGCAGATGGCCCTGCTATCGGCTGCGCTGGGTTTCAGATTGGAGAAGGTCGGGGCATGGCTGAAGGGTTGGGTTTCTGATGGTGGAGGTAGTTGGGGGAGGGTTGCAACATGGTAGAATTGTGGTCTGCGAAGGGTTGAGATGACAGTAGGGGCTGCTGGGTGGCGCGTGATGTCGGTTGTTGCTTGGGTAGGAGGTAGGAGTTTGGGCAGAAAGCTAGGGAGTCATAGGTGGCAGAACAAGGGTTTTGAGAGGCTAGGGTAGAGATGGAGGGTTTGGTGATGAAGCGGAAGTGAGAGTCAACGTTCTTGATGAGATCTTAAATGTTTTTTCTCCATTCTTGATTGCCTTTCTTCAATTTTTGATTAGTTGCTTCTCTTTGCTCAACGTACTATCTCATTTCTTAATCCTTGAATTATAATTTGTAACAATTAATAATTGAAATTTATCTATGACATTACCCAAACCTTTAAAATCTGTTGTTTGTCTTGTCGTAATGTTCCACTTCTCACCAATAAAGTCTTTTAGCAAAACTATTGATAAGTGGAGCTCTAACGCTACGATCTCCTCATATGATTATTGAACCCTAAAACATTTAAAGTAGAAGAAGCTAGGGATGAGAAAACATCTTATAAAGAAAACATCCTATAGAGAGAAAAAGAGTTAATGTCATATATTTTGAAATGTGGAGTTTAAAATTAAAAATTAATCTTAAACTTTAGAAGAAATATAAATTTTACCCTTAACACAAAGGTGGCTTTGAATGTTGAGTTTGTCACAAGCACAAGGACGCTCCACAACCACAACACGAGGGAGATGTGTGACAATTCTTAATGCTACCCCAAGTGAGAAATAATGATTATGAATAGGCATTTCTTCTAAATAACGAATTGACTTTTCCACAATAATTTCAGATCCAAACGAGTTAATTTGATCCACGGAGATTCAGTGTTGAGAGTCACTGTCTGTCCCTTGGTTCGTGCATTCATCTCCCAAAGATGGCTCCAAATCCCATTTTTCAAATACACATCTATCACACTGTTTATCCCACATAAAATAATACACATAAATAAATCCAGCTTCCACAAAATTACTTGATCCATAGCCCCCCTTCCCTCTCTCTGAATGCACCTCCACTACCATTAATGTCGATTCCAACATACGATGAATCCCAAAAGACAAAAACCTCAAATCCAAATCCCAGATCAAAGCTAGTGAATCTCATCCGCAAACATATGTTACGTATGTCAACTACCATGCTCGGAGTTAAACTCAAAGACCGTTGCAAAACCACACAAGTCCACGCTCTAAACCCAGACACCAATACCAAACTTACCCACAACCATATAACAATCAATTCAATTTTATCAAACCCATCTCACACAAATTCAATCTCAGTACCTGATACCCTTTTCCCTTATGGTCTCCCCACTACAGATTTTCTCGAGCCATCTATAGACCCACATCTCAAAAATCTTGATTTTGTACAAGCCCTGGCTGACTTATATCGACGTATTGAAGTTTGTCCTGGGTTTGATAAATCATTTATTTATCTAGAACAGTACTCTCTTTTTTGCAGTTTTAATGACCCAAAGCTTCTTCGACGGAGTCTCCAATCTGCGAGACAACATGCTATTGATGTTCACTCAAAGGTTGTTTTGTCCACTTGGTTGAGATATGAGAGGAGAGAGGATGAGCTTGTGGGGACAACATCATTAAATTGTATTGGTAGAGTTGTTGAGTGTCCTAAAGCTGCTTTGATTCATGGGTATGATCCTGATTCAGTTTATGGGTATTGTTATTGTAATTGTGAAACTCCTCACATGGATAGTAATTTAGATGTTGTTGAGAATGGGTTTAATGAATGTTCAACTTCTGGAGATGATAGTAGATTTTGTTTCCTTATTGGGAATGAGGAGGTTAATTGTGTTCGTCGTAAAATTGGGGCGCTGTCGGCCCCACTGAAATCGATGTTGTACGGTGGATTTGTGGAGTCTGAGAGGGAAAAAGTGGATTTTTCGCGAATTGGGATATCTGTGGGAGGATTGAGAGCTGTGGAATTCTTTAGTAGGACTGGTAGATTGGATTTTTGTTCTCCGGATACGGTTTTGGAGGTACTCTCTTTTGCGAACCAGTTTTGTTGTGAAGGGATGAAGGGTGCTTGCGATGCTTATTTGGCTTCATTGGTTTGTAACATTCAAGATGCATTGCTTCTTATTGATTATGGTTTAGAGGAGAGGGCAAATCTTTTGTTAGCTTCTTGCTTGCAGGTTTTGCTAAGAGAGCTTCCGAGTTTTTTATATAATCCAAAGTTCATGGATATATTTTGTACTTATGAAGCTAGGGAGAGATTAGCAATGGCGGGTCATGCTTCTTTCCTGTTGTACTATTTCCTTAGCCAGGTTGCAATGGAAGAGAAGATTACATCAACCGTTAGGGTAATGTTGTTGGAGAGATTGAGAGAATGTGCAACGGAAAAGTGGCAGAAAGCACTTGCATTGCATCAGTTGGGTTGTGTGTTGCTTGAAAGGAAAGAGTATAAGAATGCTCAGTGTTACTTTGAGGCCGCAGCTGAGGAAGGACATGTTTATTCAATGGCGGGGGTTGCAAGAGCTAAGAGCAAGCAAGATCAGAGGTTTTCAGCTTATGAGTTGATTAACTCACTCATATGCAAGTACAAACCGAGTGGATGGATGTATCAAGAGAGATCATTGTATAATGTGGGGAGGAAAAAGATTTTAGATTTGAACACTGCCACTAAATTGGATCCCACCCTTGAGTTTCCGTATAAATATAGAGCTGTTGCAATGGTGGAAAAGGACCAGGTTGGGGATGCTATTGCCGAGATTAATAAAATCATTTGGTTTAGGCTCTCTCCGGACAGCCTTGAACTGCGGGCTTGGTTCTTTATTGTACTCGAGGACTATGAGGCAGCTCTGAGAGACGTTCGAGCATTGCTAACTTTAGAGCCCAATTATATGTTTTTTCATGGGAAGATGAGAGGGGATCACTTGGTTGAGGTCCTCAGCCAACAGGTTCAGCAGTGGGGTCCTGCTGATTGCTGGATGCAACTTTATGATCGATGGTCTTCTATTGATGATGTTGGCTCTCTGGCTGTCATACATCAAATGCTGATGAACGACCCCGGAAAGAGTCTTTTACGGTTTCGGCAGTCTCTACTTCTTCTACGGTAATCTTTTAACCAGAACATCTATTAAAATGTCTGTATCAAGCTGTAATGTGTATAATGGATTGATAATCATTACACTCTTGCTGAGATTAATTTCTTCTCAAACTTAGTTGAATGGAAGTTTCATCTTTATTTTTCTCCAAAATTGGATGGATAGGGTGAGGAAGGAAGAATAAGTAGAGGGAACAATAAGCTTTTTTTCCTTTGGTAGAGGAAGATATAGTGGAAGGAAAGAAAATGGATGGATACTCTTTCCTAACTAGACTATCAGATTTTTGCAACCAAAAATTGGCAAAAGAGTTGAAGAAAATTGTTCAACAATTGTTATATTCCATTATTTACATAGTAAATACATAAAATATTTTGGGTCCTGCGATATAAATGGTAAGACATGGATTTATTTGGCGTGAAAGAAGAGGTGCGGGCATATTATTTACTAATTTTTAGGATTGTAATAAGCATTAGGTATTATTTAGGACAATCATTGGAGTAATATGCTTTTCCTTTTATCATTAGGTTCACTTATTTAATTAGATATCTTTCTCTCATCACATCCTGTCAGACGAGCCATTCAATATGGTTAATTGCAACTTTACCTCCCTTGAGTTTCACCAAATAAAGGAAATTGTATCCCTCCCACTACACAAAAATTAGAGAAAATAATTTTTCTTAGAAGTTTATTCTTGTACCTTTCTTTCCTTTCGCCATTTGTCATACTATTTTTTCAAATAGACCTTCTTTTCTGTGTACAATGCGGCGAGATTGTCGCTAGCTGGGTCACTGTTTTTTGTGTCTTCTCGACACTCATTATAACTTGCTTCTATATTAGATCTTTAAGCAATCTCTGATTTATAGAACTTGTAATTTCATAGCACTGGGATTTATTAAGTGTTGATATAGTGGTTTTACCTGCAATATGAGGAACCTTAAAGAAATGTATCCATGTCATGTAAAAATAGTTAAGGGAGCACTAGGCTTCACTCCCATTTTAGAAGTTATTTTAGTGGCCGATCCCTTGATTTTTTGTTCATTTTCAGTCGTCATTTGACGAATTCAACTGATTCACTCAATAGGGTGTCATTTTGAAGGACATGCGTACCACCAGCCACAAAAAATTATGTTTCAAAAACTGTTGTTAAGCCCCCCTTGTTTAACGAGTGTGACTCCTATCCTGACAAATGGAATGCTTATCATTGCATATGTATGTATGTCATTACATGTAGTTCAATTTTTGACTCAAGGCATGGAATGAATTTTAAGTTGTTATATTGCAGGGCAGTCTTATCAATGTAATGATCTCTCCATCATTCTGCTTCATGCAATTATTTTTGTAGATATGTTAGATTGACACTGATAGTTAGGATCTGACAATAGTAGATATGCTTAACCAGTATAATACACAGGTATGTTAGGATTGCACAGAGTGGGGAACTCTAACTATGAACATAAAATGAACCTAGGACATATGGAAGGGATTTTTGAAAGAAAGATAATGTTAACAAATGAATGGTTGTTTGCATGTAAGATAATATTTAATATGCTAATGAATGTTACTTTGAATATATAACATTTACAGGGATAATATCAGATAAGTTATCTGTCAACTCCAAGAACAAGCAAACAGTTACAGAGAGGGATAATTTTAGTGTCATATTATATCTTTTACTTCAGGCTGGAATTAAAAATGGAGAAGAAGGTACGTTGTGGGATCAGAAACAAACAAACAAAAAAAAGTGGGGGCAATAGGACTAATAAAAAGGCAGTAAAACATGGGATTGGCACCTTCAAGTAGGATTAAGGACATAATTTTAATCCAAGTGTAACTGTTGTCAGAATTGCTCTTAACTTAATCTCCTAAACTTGATAATTTTCATGCTATCTGTAAATGTTGTAGGTTAAACTGTCAAAAGTCTGCAACACGCAGTTTGCGATTGGCTCGAAATCATTCTAGCTCTGAGTACGAAAGGCTTGTGTACGAAGGATGGATTTTATATGACACTGGCCACCGTGAAGAAGCATTGTCTAAAGCTGAGAAGTCAACGTCAATTCAAAGGTCATTTGAAGCTTTTTTCCTTAAAGCATACATACTGGCAGATACAACTCTGGATTCTGATTCTTCTTCTAATGTAATCCAACTTCTGAAGGACGCCCTCGCGTGCCCTTCAGATGGTCTTCGTAAGGGACAGGTAAGCATTTTCTACAAAGGAATATTTAGCTTTGGCATATCTGAGAAGATGTATTTCCTTGTTTTGAATTGTGATATTATGCAGGCATTAAATAACCTGGGGAGTATATATGTGGATTGTGGTAAGCTGGATCTTGCTGCAGACTGCTATTTAAATGCCCTTGACATCAAGCATACCAGAGCTCATCAAGGGTTGGCACGTGTTTTTCATCTAAAAAATGAAAAGAAAGCTGCTTATGACGAAATGACAAAACTGATACAGAAGGCACAAAACAATGCATCAGCTTATGAAAAACGGTCAGAATACTGTGACCGTGACATGGCCAATAATGACCTCAGTATGGCTACACAATTGGATCCTCTGAGGACTTACCCGTACAGATACAGGGCAGCAGGTAATTCTCTGTGGACCTTCAACTTTAGTTCGTTTTCTATTAGTTTCACATGGTAAGAAGTAAATGAATTGAAACATACAGTGATTGCCTTATTATTGTTCTGAATTTCTATGTATAAGATGTTAGATTAAATATTTAGCATTGTTAATAAGTTATGCTCTGTTTTTTTAAGCTAAATAAGTAGTGGGTATCAGAAAAGAATTAAGCCTTTTGAGGGGATGGGGTATCGTAAAGGTTGGAGTTCTTGATCTGTCAATTTAGCTTTAGGCAATCAGTGGTCTCTCATGACATGGTAGTTTAAACTTTAGACAAAAATCCTTAGGTATAATCACATGAAACAATCGATATTATGATGTAATGCGAGGGAAAAATGTTGATAATTGATTACTCGCACGCAACTACACATGAAGAATTAGGGTTTCTCTCTCTCACATTCTCATTCATAAAAGCAATAATTTTGAGCATTGATTTCAGAAGTGTTGGGTGGACATCTATTTATAGAACTTTGAAAAGGGTCGACTGAACGTGGACTTTCTACGTTAGTACTCTCTAAACTTTTGGATTTCTGCCATCCTGGTGGTAACCAGTTGATGTTATCTTAATTACTATGCATTGAGACATGTGATTTGCTTTCTGTGGACTTGGTTATATTTACTGAGGATTGAAAAAGAGGACAAATAACCTCCCTGATGCTTGTGTTGTACTTCTCTTCACAATTCTTATGTCGCTTCTCAATTAAAATGAGAATGAAAATATTATTTTTCAGTAAATACTGCTGTATTTCTTATAGAAGAAGCTTTGGGTATCAAGAATATATTTTAGGGCCTTTATTATTAGTAGATTCTAATGTGGTTAATGTTAATTTTAGTGATTAAAAGAACTCATTGGAGGGGAAAGGGAGGCACTTTTGAGAAAATAGATATTAATGCTTATTTGACAGAGCTCTCTCTTTTCGAATCTCCTCTTTCTTCTCTTTTTATCCGTCTCTATTTATGTTTCTCTTTTATGGAAATTGAGAGGCTTGGGAGTCTGTTTCTAGCTTTATCTCTTCTCGTCTCTTGTTACCTCTCCCTCCTGTTTTTTGTGAACTTTATAAAAACATGCAATGTGTTCCCACTCTCTACTTCTCCCAATACCGTTGGTCTTAGCTCATCAAAGTCTTTCCTTTCTTCTTACTGACTCAGAGTTGACCTCCCTAACGGCCCTGCTATAACTACTCGGCCAGGTCGGTGAAGGTAGAGATCGACCTGGGGTTAGCTTCTCTAATAATTTAATGGTGATTTCTCCATGGGTGTATGAAAACTCGACAAAGAAGAGCATTATTGGTATTCCACGGAGATAATAACAGATGTGATTTGCAGGGTCGGATTCCCATCGTAGGTGTTCATGTTCGACACAATACACTTCTTAGGTGGCTCGATCTTCCATTTGTTTCATGAAAGGTGATGCCATTCTTTACCTTGGGAGGAATGAGACCTGGTGGAGCCTCCACGTCTCTCAACATCCTTCTCTGATCTAATCCTGTGTCCATCATCGCCTCATGGACAGGGAGAATGGTTAGGTGAATGACGCAAGCTCATGGCTGCACGTTTGGCAATCTGAAAGGTGGTAGGATTATAGATTTCCCACAAATGGCGCCAAATAGTGTGGTGAATGAGTACAATACAATAAAGATTATCAAAATTATCCTTGAATGTTCAAAAAGAAAATTAAAGGACACCGGATTTACTTGGTTCGGCAAGGCCGGCCTTGACTACATCCACAGGGAAAGAGGGGGAGGGATCTTTATTAATATTCCGATATGGATGCTAGAATATGTTAATTGAGAGCCAAGATCACCTTCCTGATAATGGGAGGTCACTATATATATAAGCACAATTACAAGTTTTAGTGCTCCCATAAAATTCTGCTGGATTTGATCTCTTCTGTGATTCTAGGTGTTTAATGCTTATCCATTCCGATGGAGGATCCTGTGTGTGTTGGAGTATGTGCTGACCGTGTCCATATTTATCTGCTTCTTGAAATATTAGAATCGGTATTGATCTGGGGTCGCCTTGATTTGTTACACCACAGTTGAACACCAAGGTCAGTGTCCGATCTTGTCAAGGATAACAGAAGTTGATCTTCTACACATGTCGCCCCTGACCGATTTTCTCTCCTTCAGTATAAATTTAAATATTTATACATATATACCCCAAATAATTGGGAAAAGGCTTTGTTGAGTTGAGTTGAGTATACAAATATGTTGTGATTTTGATTTGGAGTACTTGCGATTTCGAATGCGTTTCTGATTATGGTTTGACAATTGGTATGAATGATTTGATTTCGATTGCAATGTCAATTTATTTATGTACACTATGATTTTGATAGTGTATTGACTTGGTTTTGTGTCACTTCTGATTTAAATATTCAATATGGTTCTGTATATACAATGATTTTGTGTATGTTGACGGACCCGATGTACTGGGAGGTACAGATTTCATTTGCGATTTGATTTTGAATTTAATTTAGGGTTCTCGTCAGTATAATTGGGATGGATGGTGTGGTGATTGTGGCGGGGGAGAAAGTAAAAGTCTGTAAATCATAATTATTAATAATTTAAGATAATGTGTGTTTAATTAATAATTAATTATGAGAAGGGTTTTATTCATTTAGAAATATTTAATGGGCAATGTGCTTGTCACATGCCTTGTGAAAATTTGAATTGCATGATAACAGCTTTGGGGGTTAAGTGAAATGGGTGAAAATTACATGGGGGCAATTATTGAGTAAAAATCGTAGAGGGTATCCTGAAAAACCTGAAGTACTACAAGGGTTTAATGTAATTTACCTTAAAAATATATAAATTCGAGTTTGTTAGGCTATAATGAATGTAAAGTCAGTATTGCAAAAATTTAGAAGATGGTGTTAGCCAAAACCATAATCATTGGATGACGGAATAATACACTCTTACTAATACATTCTTACATAAATGCAAAGCAAGAGGATAGGCCGTGTAAAATCATAAACATACGTGTAATTGTTAAAATCCCAAAAGATAATTACTGTTATCCATTCTAATATAAGATTGCCAACTTCATGAAAATGTGCAAAACTTCTAAAGGAGCAGAGGAAAGGCCGACACGCATCTATGATTCTAGGAGACATTCCTTAATACTTTATGCATACAAAATTGTACTAATAGCTGAAATCACATGCCAACAGTGATGATGGATGACCAAAAAGAAGCTGAAGCTGTGGAAGAGCTTAATAAAGCCATAGATTTCAAACCCGACTTGCAAATGCTCCATCTTCGAGCGGCATTTCACGAATCAATTGGTGATTGTGTTACTGCTCTCCGAGATTGTGAGGCGGCACTCTGCTTGGATCCCAACCACAAGGACGCCCTTGATCTGTATAGTCGAACACAAGGCCAAGCTACTACCGATCTTCATATATGAGTTGCTGTCATGCATACCTTTTCTCATAAACCCCCAGTCGGGGAAATTTTCATTGTCAATGTTGAAAGAAAGAAAAGTAATTGCTTTAGCTTCTCGCGTAGCTCAGTGAAGAGAGCACAGATACACGCTGGTCTTGGCTATGAGAGTGAAGGACAGTGCCATAAGAAGAGAGAAAGCAGTGGTGTACATATGTTGGTACGAAAATGATGATGAGGAGGATTATGACGTTCAAGCAGCAGATTGGACCGCTCTACTGTAAAGAAATGGGGGGCAAACAAGACGTTTGCCGGGTGAAACGTTGGCCAAAGATCAACACTTGAAAAGGTTTGTCATGTTGTACTTTTCTATACGATTGTTTGTTGAGAAATATAAAGCTCCACAAATTTTTCTTTATTAGAAACATGAATTTTTTCCTCTCGTACACAAGCTTGTGCCGAAAAACAAGGTCATGAAGAGTTTAATGTACCCTCATTTATGAACAACTTCTTGATCTCTAGATTGCCCCTCCTTTTAAGTTTCAGTGTTTCACTAATAGTAGAAGGTTCTTTTTTATATTATACCTCAAGATGCTGAATGTGGATTTTGATTCTCTCAGCTGTTTTACAACGGGGCTTGGGTTATATTTCATCCAGCTTTAAACCACCTTTTTTGACTGTATACCACAATTCCAAGGCATGGAATTAGAGAATTGAAATATTTTTTGTTCAAAATTTGAACCTTTTGAACTAAAAATCTTCCAATTTTAATTCTGAGGGATGGAATTGGGGTTCCCAAACACACCTTAATAATCTGAGCATAAATACAAATTCAGATTTCACCATTTCAGAGATGCATTAGCAGGCCAAGGCAAGAGGAAAATTGCTAGGAATTTTGAAGAGAAAGCATCCCTTAAGTCAACTGCTGATAACTAATCCAACAGCTCTTACCCCCTCCCTATTTTATATGCATATATCCTTTTACGCAAAATTAGATACCAGTAGATCCCATACAAAAAGGAGAAACCATATATATATATATATATGCGCGTGTGTTTGCACTCGGGCCAACTGCCTTTAAGCCTAAGAGAATGGATAAAGAAAAGCAAATGACAATATACTTTTCAAATCAGTTTATACCTCTAAATTTGATCCTACTGGCAAAATCTTGAATTGCTGAAGACTCACATCCCCTCAAAAGGGATGGAGGGAGAAAAATGGCAATTACTAATTATCTGTCATATGCATGGTACATTCTAATAATAAGGTAAATTTTTTAAAACAAATATATCAAAACTCCAGATGAGATGAGTATAATTGTGTAAAACACCGAGAATGTGTTTGAATTTTTATCAAACTATAATAAGAATGATGAATGAATATTTTCCCAAAGTTATAATGTCATATCTCTTCCTATTCATATGTGCTAGAAACTGTACTGACTGTCATATATTAGAAAAAAAAAACGTCAATCTTATTATAAAAAAAACGTCAATGACCATTAATTCAATACGTGTTTGTCCTGTCCTGTGGCCCATGTTGTACTAGTAGTGTCCTCTTAATAATGGAACAAGGTTTCCTTTCCTCTATCGATTTAATGATGGAACCAGCCTGTCATACACTACTCCATGTCGCTCCACAGTCGTTTTTGTTTCTTTATTCTTCGGCACTTAGTTGTAATCATATTGGTATGTATTTTTTATAGTCAGTGCATTAAAATGTTATATTTTCTTGTTATGGGTTCGTTAGGACATAAAATACAACTTTTTATTTACTTTGTCTTCTTCACACAGTATATAGTATACACTCATTCTTTAGAAGATATAGACAACTGATATATGACGCCAGCTCGACTCTGTGTATGTGTGTGTGTGTGCGAGAGAGAGATTAAAATTTTTAAGTAGTATTTGTTCTGGGGACGAAACATAAATTCTGTCTTTTTCCCTATATTTTTTTAAAGTTGTTTTACATCAATATTAATATAAAAAAATTGTGAAACTAATTAGCTTTTCATATATCAATATACAAAGGACTAGACAGATTATATCAAGGACAATAGAGATAGGCTTGTCAATAGACCTGATCCTAAGTTAAATGCAATTTGTTTGGACAATTTTACACTCAATTTATCCGATTAATCTACAGTTATACTACGTATAAACGAAAGTTCCTTAATATGTTAAAACAGCTTTTAACGCTATTATAAACATACAATATATCAATACTATGGCTACTCTCGGTAAAGAATATAGGGTGGAGAGAAAAACATTAGAGATGTATAGGGTCCGTTTAGTTGTGGAAAACTGTTTTTCGTTTTTTATTATCACTTTTTGCTCTATATCTTTGCCAATGGACCATTAAAGATGGGAAGGAGGTGTAGAAAATTGTTTTTCAACTCAAGTAATTCTACAAAGCATGTATTTTATGATTTCCAGATTAGCTTAAGTTGGAAAACAATTTTCTATGAAACCACATTCTTATTCCCATTTAGATCGCATATATTGCCAAATTATAACACAAAATATGAAAAATAAAAATAGAAAGCTATTTTTCACAACTAAACGCACTCATAAAGTTTCTTATATATTGGTGTGTCAATAAAGATGAATCACTCCTTATTTATAGTGCAAATTTTTTCAAGGGTAATTGTTTTAAGGGGGTTTTGGGGAAAGGTCCTCATAATTCTCAAAGTGTATAAAAATATGACACTCCAAACAATTTTATAAATTTAGTTCCTGTACTAAAAACATAATAAAATGGTGAAAAATAGTATCGTTGGCGCGGACAAAAAAAATGAACTCCTAACTCTAAAGGGACCATACAAATAAATGCTATTGTACCACATGGACTAGATTTATAAATTTGAAAAGTATTGTCCTAAAAATTCAAATATAGGAAGAAACATAATCTTACTATTAATTCTCTATTGTTTTAATTAAACAAGGTTATAATACAAGAGTATTAACCAAATGTACTTGGTTCCACAAATATTTTTTAGGATATATGTGCTTGACGCCAGACTAGGGGTGTTCGCGGTACGGTAAAAACTCGTACCGTACTGTTTTGTACCGACAATTTGTGGTAATGGTTTACATTTTTTATTTACCGAAACCGAAACTACCGAAATCGGAATTACCGATTTTTTGTGGTTGGTTTTGGTGTTAACATTTTAAAAACCGATTTACCGACTGTACTGACATTACAAGAAAAACAAGCATTTATCTCATTTTTAATTTTGACAGTATCACAGTTTAGTTTTTGAAGTCATTTATTTTCAACATTTATTTCCTTCCCGCTCATTGGTGTGCGCCAAAAATTTCACTTTCCCCCAATCTCACACTTTCCCAAACCTAATTCCCTTATTTTCACACCTTCAAACCCTCTCACGATCACATCACCATCGCACCATCAAACCTCGGTAAGGTCATTCCTCGCCGAATCAACTGTCGGAGTGATACTCTGGGCTTTAAATACAGAAACAGGTATCCTTGCCCCCCCGTTTTTTTCTTCTTGTTGTGAATTTCATACAAAATTCATCTTACTCTGGTGCTTATATGAGATTGACAGAGTAAATACCGTCGTGCTTGGTGTATAGTTAGGTGCATACCATTCCATTCACAAAATCCATACATTGTTGGATTTTTTGTAGGACGCCCATGAATTTTTGAACTATTTACTAAATCAACTTGTCAAATCACTAGAGAAAGAGGCCCCTGATGCAAGAAAATGATCCAGATACTTCCTCACCGCTAGATATGCTTGCAAATGGACCAAATGATGCTCTTGCCAATGGTGCTAAAAAAGAGCCCGAACTCACCTGGGTTCATAAAAAAATACAGGTAACCTTTCTTGGCCTATTCATTTTTCTCCCTATGTTGTTGCTTGTCATAAATTAAGGATGAAAATTGGTTGGCCTTACATTTCGCATGCTGGCTACAGATATCTGTTTAGATAAGCTTAGTTGCTGGACAGTTTTCAAAAGGGTGATTTTGATATCAGATCGGATTTATTGTATTTTTCGAAAAATCTATTTTACCGCAAAAAATCGATTTTACCGATGTACCGCATGGTTTGGTATTGGTTTATGACCCCGCGTACTGGCTGGTAAAACTGGTAATTTTGGTTTGATGATTTCAAAGTTGGTATGGTATTGGTATAGTCCATTTACCGACCAAACCGACCGAAAACCATCCCTACGCCAGACCAATGCTTAGGGATTAATTCAAAATTATATCTACCAAGCATGTTAAAAAAGATTGAAATATTCGACGGAATGCATTGTGCCAAGTACACCAATGCACCAAGTTAATAAAGCAAATGGACTTCCAAACCTAATATGTCCTAATTTTCCTTCTTAGGATGATATGGATCTTTCTTATGTCTAAAGACTAGACAAATAAGAGAGTTCTTAGTGAGGATGCTTTACCTATATTAAAACGTTTTAATACATTTTTAGTATAACTAGACTAGTGGACTAAAATACTACTATAATTTCTCTTGGTCTGCATTCGAAGACAAAATTTTATTTTCCAAGGTCTTTCAGGTCAATTCCTTCAACTAGTTACAAGTTCTATCGATCTATTTTGGAGTCCCAATTAAATTTATATCACCCACATAACTTACCACTATTACGAATATCGTTGAGTATTTATTTGCAACTCTACCAGATTGCCTCTAAATGACTAGTTTTCTTTAAGACACATATACGTATACCTTAGAACTTCAAAAGAATTGAAATGTGAGGATTCAAACAGACACCAAACACATATAGCACCTCACCTCAAAGTTCATAAAAAGGGCTTAATTAAATTAACTAAAGAGTGAAATACCAAATATAAGAGAGTGAAATATGATGTTCTTCCACATAAAGACATGGGTTCATCAAATATTCATTATCAAGATATTAAACAATAAGGAGAGTTCTTCAAAATAATGTTAGAAGGCTTCAACGTCAACACCAACAAAAGCAACCATGTGAGCCAAAAATAAAATGGTTTACCAATAACGAGCTCAACATTTAAGCTTCACTAACACAAAGTTTCTTCTTCTCCTTTAAAGAACACTACAAGAATTTTAGGTTTAGACGACGTTTAAAAAAGCGTCGGAAAAATATAAAAAAGCGTTTGGAAAAAAATTTCCAACATTTTTTTAATAAGTCGGCGTAGTTGCAGTCGGGAATTCACGACGTTTAAACGTCGGCATTATTTATTCCGACGTTTGTACCGACATTTTACAAACGTCGGGTTATCTGTCTACCCTACTTACCATTTGTCACATTCAATTTAAAAACGTCGGAATCACTTGCCACGCTTGAACAATAAACGTTGGAATAATTTGCCACGTTTGAACAAAAAAACGTCGGAATTTCTACAGTCCCCTTTCAAAAACACCACAATTTATTTTTTTCCTTACCAAACTTGCGCCAACAATAACATAAAAACGTCACAATTTTTTTTTGTCTATTGACAAATATTAAGGATGTTATGATGACAACAAATTATCAAAACAATATAATTTGAGCCATTTATATTAACTAGTCACCCTTTATATACCATGATCCAAAAAAACATCATCTTTAGTATCGAAATAGTATAACGTTCTCCACTAATACCCTAACAATATTAAACATAACTCCAAAATGTCAGATCATCTAAATCCCAAACACAATATCCATATACTAACATTCTACCCGTAGCCTAATACTAAACATATGTCTAACATCCGTGAAAACACCTTGTCCATGAGCATGATAAAATGCTAGCAAAACCTGCAAAAATGAAGAAAAGTAAAGTGTCAAAGATCAATAAATCAAAGTTATAAAAACATCTTGATTTACATTGTAAATTTAGACTACTTGTGTTTCTTTGACTTCTTTGTTGCCCCGCGATCCTGAAATAGGAGAGAAAAAAGAAACACTTGATCAATAAATCAATTTTCAATATTTTTTGTATTATATGGCGACGTAAAATTATAATTTAAAACCTACACAAAATACATATTAATTGTACATCATATTAACAGAAGTTACGCGAACTTAGTTTAATTTACATTAACAATGTAAGTATAAAAAATAGAAAACAAATAACTAATTAAAATTTAACTAACAAGTTTAAATCAAATTTACATTAACAATGCAATAATATAATACTTTTTCCTAGTTTAATGGCTTGCATAGTGGATTTTCTTGAGATTCTATTATATACAAGTAAGAGAACATTTATCGGAGGCATACTGTAGAAAAGTGATTAAATCTAGTGTGAAAAAGGATTCTTGAGTTTCATAGTAATTGATTTTTTTTAAATATCTCATTTTAGCTCCAATAATTGGATAATTAGCATTCCTTTACCAATGTGTGAGGTTTAAACAACTCGAGGAGGGAGGAGGGGCCTCCAGGTTTTTGTGGCAGGGCAGGGTAGAGGGTAGTTGTATAACAGGTATGAGAGGAGGTCCTGTACAATATGTTTACAATACCTACGTGTTGCCATTCTTATCGAAGAAGTTAATTCCAAAAAATGGAATAAAGATACTTTTGGGGATATTTAAAAAAAAACTAATGATGTTGGAAATGGAGTTTTAAGTCTAGAGAAAGCTTTTGAAAATGACCCCACTGATAATAATAGAACCATGGTGAGAAAGGCTACTACTGATCTTAATCGGATGTTGAAAGTATAAGAGAATGAAAGTACATTTTCTATGGTATGTCTTCGTGAACAAGTGATGTGTTGGGTACTTTACTATTTTTAGAGCTCCCTTGAATTTCAATGTCTTCACCGTGATTCTTCTTACACTCCAAGTACAAAACTAATGTGTGTGCTTGTGTGTGTGTGTGTGTGTGTGTGTGTGTGATGTGAACACAAAATATAAACGAAACTCCATTAATAATTGAATGGATACAATGGGGAGGCGATATCCTCATATATATACAAATTTAGGGATCAACTTTTGTTACGCAGAGATAAAGAACAAAAGGTATAAAGATAAACTAAGAAATTAATAATTGTTATCTAAACTAATAGGAGCCAAGTCACTAATTAAAGGGTAAATGTGGGTGTGATCATTTATAACTTTATGGCTTTGGTGGTTTGAAGCGCAACCCAATACTTTTTAACTGAAATTAGTTGGAGTCTCTCTCTCACCCTCGCCCTTGCATCACTGTCTCCGTTCCATTTATCCTGATATATTCTACTTGTTACATCCTCATTTATTTAGCCATCACTTTGCATCACCGAACCTAGATATTGGAACCTATTAAAATTGAATGGATATGTTTTGAGGATAGGGACAAATTTAGTGAGAGGGATGTAAACAATACTCTTCATTTTGAATTTACAATGCACCACAATTTTTTACTGAAAGTAGAAGAGGGAGAGAGTGTCAACTGTATAAGCTAAAGAGTGAATGAGTGGTTAAATTATATTGAGAAATTGAATGGACCAACATTATTTTTCCAATATAGAACAATCCACATATCATATATAACACACACTGTAGTATAACTGCGGGCCCCCAGAAATCATGAGGCCCTAGGTAGCAGCCTTAGCTGCCTACTGCTTGGCCGATTCTACACCATTCACATGTAGCTTAGTACAAAAATTATACATCCACTTAGAGAGGGGAATCCCAATAAAATATTGTATATAAAAGTTATGAAGCTGACTCAGATACACATATGAGATAGTCCCCGTGAATTGGACACCACTCGAACAATTTACCACAGACCTGTTTAACTTCTTAACTGATAGAGTTACGCTTATATGGCATTTGTCTCCGAATGTTTGGAATGTCGTCATAGGAGAGGAAAATGTGTGACTAATGAGAACCATGAATTTCTTTGTGCAGACACGAAACAAGGTATTGACGACCTTCTCATATGTGTGTGTGTGTGTGTGTGTGTGTGTGTGTATACACCAATTCACAATTTCAACTCGAAACCTTCTATAAGAAAATGTCTTAATATATAAAGGTTTAGAGTATGCATATTTAAGCTTATCTCATAAATACAAGTTGTGCTCTGTTATATCTGACATGTAAAATAAATTATGACCGATGTTTCATCTTCCCCTAAAATTAAAATAGGAACAATGTTAATGGACATCTTCTTATTCATTTATTCAGTGCATCCAGTTGAATATATGGACTCGCCCACATGTGCAACGACGTGGACATAACTAATATATATATATATACACACACACACACACGCATCTATATCCTTGTGTACACGTGTTTATGTTTTTTTTGGTTCCAAATATAGTTATCGAAATCACCGTGGTCAATATGTGATGTTGGGATCTTATCACGCTTCCAAATGGTGACTGAAGCATTAAACAAAGCTGATGGTCTAAGTTTTTTTTAGCTATTCACATTATATTGTACAACATATTTGATTCAGTGACTTGATCGATCACAACTTGTCTTAGTTGAAATCCCAACTGAGAATTTGGATAAATGTCTATGTAAGTCTAACTCTATTGATTTTATATGAAGCATTGCATTGTACACCGAATACAGGTATTTTAATATGAAGCATTGCATTGTTTTATTTGTGGTATGGACAAACATGTCAATTATGAAATTTTTTTAAAGACAAAACGTGGTATACGAAAATTATGAAGTATTGGAAGTAATCTCTTCTTATACTGGAATATGTAGACTTGAGTTGTGTCATTTATTAAGCCATGGTTTGGTGTGTTCCTCTTTATGTGGGAGAATGAGGTACGGGAACCCATATTCCGTTAAAGGGTGATATGATAAATTGTTAGAGTGTGAATAAAATGAAGATTCACATGGTAAAGGTGAAGTGAAAAGATTAATAGTTGTATATGTTTAAATTTAATATGTGAAATGGTCTGAAATTCAATTACTAGTCAAAATATCACAATCGATCCGAATATGGGTTCATATTGAATTATGATAAGTAGAAGAAAAGAGTAATAAGAATTGAGATGTACTTCTTTAATAGTATGAGTATATGTAGTGGGTATTACCCTTATGATATTTTGAAATGCTTATATGAATAGTAAAGTTGATATGAGGTGTTAAAGAGTTGGAAGTTTAAAAATATCGAGGAGCCCTTTTAAGAGTATGTGTTTTGTAGGAGTATGGGAACGGTGCTAATCGAGTTGGAATATCGACAACTGGTTTGGGTCGATATTGAGTTGTATTTGTCATTGTATGTACATGTTATCACTAAGAGTATAACATATAATGAAAATGATTGACAGTGTACGGGGTCACCAAGATATTTGTTGATACAACGCAAATATTGCATATTTCACCCGTTAACCTACGCGTTATTAGCCCCCTTGGGTATCTTAATCCCTATATTTATTCTCGTTAACCAGACAACCTCGAATTTATATGTTAACGTGTTTTGCAGAGGTGAATTGAGATTTTGTAGGTATTTGGATGCTTAGTATGAAGTTTGGATGCATTCCGGCGAAGTTCTGTACACAATCGCATGTGCAAGGGCATTTTAGTCATTTCACAATTTGGGAAATTGGCCCAATGTCCCACGAAAGTTGTATCCCTCTGAAAAAGCTTCGCGTGTCCGTAAACGGTGCGCGATTACGAGTCCGAACGAAGAAGTTATGGCCTTTTTAGCGGAAGGGAATTTCAACACACCAAAAACAGGGAAGGATTCAAAACTTGTAGGTCCGAATTGATTCGGCCCAAATCCGAATCGATTCGAGTTGAGACAGAGTGACAGTTCTTCCATTCTGAATCAATTTGGATTTCTGCTGAATCGATTCGCCCCTTTGGCAGCCTCGAGATATTTTCATCCGAATCAATTCGGCCCAATTTCGAATCGATTTGGCCCTGCGGATATTTGTTTTTCTTCTCTTTATTTAAAAGTTTTCTATGGGATATTTTGTATATAAACTCATTTCTCTCATTTTGAGAGGAATAATTTCAAATATCTTTCATTTTAGCTTAGTTTAGGGTTTGGTTTCGGGAGATTTTCTTCATTTCTCCTTGGGGCTATGCCCTTTTTGGGTTTTGTAAGTTGGTTTTCATTGTCCATTCCATTAATATAGTTGCATTTATTTCTTATTTCCATTCTTGTCATTTAATTCCTTGTCTAGATAGTTGTAGTTAATTATTTCTTGCTTAATTAGCTTATTGCTTTGTTAATTAGTTTATTCATGCTTATCCCTTAGATAAATAGGGTCGGGGTTATGTTCCGTCATTTACGGGTTTGGACCTCGAAAGTTAGGGTTTCGTGTAAAATTTCATTTAATTGAAACCTCGCGTATTAAAGTCGACTTTCTTTGTCACGCAACGCTAGTGTTTATAGCGATATTTCGAATTTAATCCACGTGTGATCATTTTTGATTAAATGTTTAATCTCTCAACTTTGGGTTAAATTCCTTATTGTGTGATGTTTATGATTAATTGATTATGTCGGTTAAATAGCTTTCGTGCCGGAATCTTGATTAGTAGTTGTTTCGATCCGTGTGGTAGGATACGATCCTGATCCTCGCTTTACTTTTGTGTAGCGTAACTTATTCTTTTATTTTTCCACCATAACCACACATTACATTTTTTAAAAATTTATTTTACAATTTTATTCCTGAAGTAATTAAAGAAATTAAAATCTAAAATTCAATCACTCCCTGTGGATTTCTTACGATACCTGACTTACCGCTGTGCTTGCCTTGCAAGTGTACTAGTAACTTAGGTTTTTGCATTGAGTCGCCGAACTGATAACAACGATTTGCGTATTACATGACGCACGGTTCTCACTTAATCATATGTGTAAGGATAATGTTCTATGTGAGATACCATAATATGATATATTAAGGTATTTGTACAGGTTATTTGAAAGAAATATGACATATCATAGTTAGAGAAGTATTATGGGGTTGGTAAGTATGGCTAAAGTTTTAAGTGGTGCTGGTACGTTTAACATCCATGTTACCAAACGGGTAAGATGAGTGTATTAAAGATATTGTATAATAATATCATGTTAATAAACATTGGGATAATATTATGATTGTAAAGTTATTGTGTTAGATAGATGATTCGCTAAGGTCATTGTATATTTAGTTAAAGAACAATCAAATGATATTGAAAAGGGGAATATAATGAGAAGTTAGTTTGAATTCATAGTGAATGAATGCACAATATACATGAAGGTGAATATGAAATCTTGGTTAAGAATAAACATTTAGTGAATGATTGTTCAGTTTCGATATATGAATAGTAGTGAGGCTATATTTCAATTAAGAAATTATAAGGATGATATTTAACATACTCCTAAACTTCAGTAATGATACAGAAAGTAGTTCAGGTAAAACACATGCATTTAGTGTTGGATGGAAGATGGAAATGTGATGTGTAATAAGCTAGTATGGTAATATGATATTTATGATTTGAAATATTACACGATGATAAGGATAGACTATAGGAATGAAGGGAGAAAGGTAAAGAATATTTGTTAAGAATGTTCACTCATTATGAATATATGCTGATACAACTGATAATCTATTATATGTGAATGTTCGACATACATATGTAAAGATATAAAGTAATATATGTGTTGGGAATTGGTTTTCATTGATAAGAAATCATTAGATGATTATCCTTACGTGTAAATGATAAAGAAATTGAAGATATTATGGAAGAAGATTTGTCGTATATCAAAGAACCGGTGAAAATTATTGATCGAGACGAGCAAGTATTAAGGAATAAGGTTAGTCCCGTAGATAGAGTGTTGTATAGGATCAATGAAATTAAATAATCAATTTCGTAAAGGGAAGATAGAATGAGAAAATAGTATCCCCAATTGTTTGATAAGTGAAATTCATCCTAAATTTCGGGGATGAAATTTTCTAAGGGGGAAGGTTGTGATGACCCGGATATGATTATGATAAACCATGTTTAAATCATTGTTAACTTATGGGGCGGGGATAATGTGTTATTAGAATATATAATGTTAAGTTATCATGTTTAGTCTAATCCTACCTTCATAACTTATGAAATATTGAATTAGTCACAAACACAAATTTGTGACGTCTTCGATAAGAATGTTTAAGTTCGGGACCAGTTTTGGCCACTGTAATATGATAATTGACTTGAGGTGAAAACTAGATAATTGTAGATATATGAGTTAAGTTTGTAACACAATAAACGGTGTGTAAAACAAAGGTACGAGGAAGGATTTATACTGAAATTACGAACAGAGGGTAAAGTGGTCATTTAGCTTTAAAGGATATTTTGTCTTATATGGCGACACATGTCATATTTTAATTGGACCAAGGGGGAGGTGACTTATGCCGACTTATAAATCTTGAAATAATTTCTTCCTTCAACATATTTCATAAAGTAATAGTTTTATACTAAGGTGAGATAGTCGGGAACTTCGGGAAGAAGAAAGTGAGGAGGAACATTGAAGAAAAATTCGTAGAAATTACGTAAACGCCCCTTAGGTAATTCTATCAATAAATCTTGTTTCGTTTTTTGATATTACTGATTGAAAGGATATAAATCATCAATTTTTTTTATTGAACTTTCATGCCTTTGTAGGTATGCATGGATGGATACACGTTTAAAGAAAGTCGAAGGTGTACATCATTTATATGGCCTTGTTTAGAACCCTTTTGTGTTCAAGCTTCTATATCTTTTTGTATAATTGTTGGAATTGAATAATTATAGTTGGAACTGAAAATAGACTCATATATGTATAACATATCCAAAAATTATGAGAAAATATCAAGAAATGAATCTTTGGTGATAGTTTGAAGTTCAGGGAGAAAATCTGCCCCAAACGTGTAAGTATGCACACCATGTCCTCGATGTTTTGCTTGACATAGAAAATGAACCTTAAAAAATATGAAACTTTAAATTTGTATTTTTCAATAATTTTATTGATTCTGGGTAAAATATCATAGAAAGTTATGATACAGAAAAATTATGAAAATTCCTGGAAATTGACTGGACGATAGAGGAGCCTATAGGGAAGATTTGCTATGTTGCAAGGAAATGGCATATCTTGCTCTAGGAAACTTGAAATAATATGCCGTATTTTGGATTTGGAACCCAATATGTTAAGGATGAAACTACTAAGTAGAAATTAAAATATATTTGGCCTATGATTTGGGTATGGTAAATATCTTACCATGAAGTTAAATTGGACTTCATTTACGATATATGATTGGAATGGGATTATATGATGCTTATGAATTGGGTTAAGTTTAAGTTTTCATTGGATTGTTAACATCCTTATGATGATACTAATATTGTAAGAATAAATATGTGGAAGGGAAGAAGAACTGGTTGAACTAGTACCAGATAAAGGCAAGGGAAAAACATATGAAGTGGCCAAGGTGAGTGTACTAACTGGTAATATGTACTTATAGGTGATTATGGATATTATATATTGTGTTTACTGAGTTGAGTATAAATATGAGATGTTGTACTTATTGAGATGATTATGGATATCATATGTTGTACTTACTGAGTTGATTATAAATATGAGATGTTGTACTTATCGAGATGATTATGGATATTATATGTTGTACTTACCGAGTTGATTATAAATATGAGATGTTGTACTTACCGAGTTGATTATAAATATGAGATGTTGTACTTATCAAGATGATTATGGGTATTATATGTTGTACTTATCGAGTTGAGTATAAATATGAGATGTGGTGCTTATTGAGATGATTATGGATATCATATGTTGTACTTGCCGAGTTGATTATAAATAAGATATGTTGTACTTATCGAGATGATTATAGATATTATATGTTGTACTTACCGAGTTGAGTATAAATATGAGATGTGGTGCTTATTGAGATGATTATGGATTTTATATATTGTACTTGTCGAGTTGATTATAAATATGAGATGTTGCACTTATCGAGATGATTATGGATATTATATGTTGTACTTACCGAGTTGATATTAAAATAAGATGCTGTACTTATCGAGATGATTATGGATATTATATGTTGTACATACCGAGTTGATATTAAAATAAGATGTTGTACTTATCGAGATGATTATGGATATTATATGTTGTACTTACTGAGTAGATTATAAATATGAGATGTTGTACTTATCGAGATGATTATGGATATTATATGTTGTACTTACCGAGTTGAGTATAAATATCAGATGTTGTGCTTATTGAGATGATTATAGCTATCATATGTTGTACTTGTCGAGTTTATTATAAATATGAGATGTTGTACTTATCGAGATGATTATGGATAATATATATTGTACTTACCAAGTTAATTTCAGATATGAGATGTCGTACTTACCAAATTGAATATGGATATGATATGTTGTACTTATTGGATTGATTATGGTTAGGACATGGCGTACTTACTGAGTTGATTATGAATATGATGTGTATGTATTACAAGAGATGTTATGGCTTATTAACAACCAAGAGATGTCATGGATTATCAATAGCCAAGAGATGCTATGGCTTATTAACAACCAATAGATGTTATGGATTATCTGTAATACTCACTTAATCCCATAAATAAATATCACAAAAATACTAGTGAGATGCGAGTTAGTATTTGATATTAATGAGTATATATGGCTATATATGAATATTGAATTATGAAATTTGTCGTGAGATTAAAATACGGCAATTTGGGAATTTTGTTGGGACGCGTGTGACAGTCGCGTCAGGAATATAATTATTTTAATTATAAAAGTGAATTTTATTTCTATTAACCGTATGGTCGTTTTGAGTGCGCCAACGCGTCCGGAAAGGTCGAAATAGTCAGAAAACACTAGCCGGGGGTTTAGTTTGGGTCCCGGGGCATTTTTAGGCCATACCGACAACGTATAAGGGTAGTTTGGTAATTTTGGATTTTTGGGAATTAAAACCCACGAAAATTTGGAATTAATATCTGATTTGGCAATTACCCACTAAACCCACTAATAACCTATTAGGCTACGGAGGTTATTGAAATTAGTTCCAAAAGAGTTCCTAAGGAAAATCCTAGCCACCTTTGTCACTTTGGAGAAGAAGGTTTGTAGAGAGAGAAGAGAGGAGAATTCTGTAGAGAGAGAGAGAACACTTCATCAGATCGACATCAAAATCAGAGATAGACATAAGGCAAGTGGTTTAATTTCATTTATTACAAAGAATGTTTCTTCCATGCGTAGGAAATTGACAGAATTTCATTGTTCTTGGAGAATGATAAAAACCCATTGAATTGTAGGTAGAGATTTATAATTGTATGAGGATATTGCATGTAGAACAATGTTAGGATGAATAGTCAGAGAAAAATACATCTTTTATACCATAAAAACGAATTTATTTATGCCTATGGATGAATTTGATTTCTAGGGTTCATGTTCTTGAGATTGGGGAAGAAGATGTGGAGATTTAATATTTGGATGAGATTTAGGATGAATTAATCCCACAAAATACGTTAATATATGACCTAAGTATATTTAGGATTGATTAGAACCCAAGTACAATTGTTGGTTTGATGTTTAGAGGAGATTAGAGGTGTAGAAAAATTGGAAAAACGAGTTAAGGAATTTCTGGGCTCGAAACTGGTCCCTCGTTAAAAGACCTACCCAGGTCGTTCGAACGAGCTCGTTCGAACGAGCTTCTAACGAGTGGACAGTTTGCCTTCTAACGAGTTGAATGTTCGTTCGATGCCTTTCGTTCGAACGAGATCTCGTTAGATACCCAGTTCGTTCGAACGAACTCTCGTTCGAAAAACCTCGTTCGAACGAGACTTCTAACGAGCTGACAGTTTGGGCTTTTTAGCCTGTTTTAATCCCGAGTGTCCCGTGACCTTGCTTATATGTAGAGATAACACTTCCTTGTGGATTAATTGATATATTAGGGACATTTGAGATATAATGAGGAGTAAAACCTAGAAGTGTAGTTTGAACCTAAGGAGAATTATGAATTAGGACGTGAGTGCCTATTACGATGCGAGAAATATTGACGGCCTAAATAATTATATTAACCGGGAACATATAAATTGTGTAGCATTATATATCGGTACGAGAATGAGAGGCGTACCAAATAAATTATGGTGACTATTAAGATGTGTGCATACTTAGTATATGTATATGAATTTATGTGTATGACATACCTACCATACTTGCTATCACGGGAGGTTTACGTTCGCTTAGGGCCATCTCATCCTTGTATTGCCCGGATTTAGATTGGTACCTCGATGAACATAGGTCAGAGAAGGACTTATTGGGATGTTAATAAGTCTGCTGATCATGGGAGCGCAGGTATGTGCGTGACCCATGTGATGTGACTGTGTTTGCCTCCATTGTTTGTGATTATTGTTATCTGAGAACGATTCCTGAGAGATTAGGAATGCGTGATCCTTATGTACGTGATGTACCGGGATGGATAGCAGAGTATGTGTGCAACGCAGCTTAGTCTCGGGGTGCTTGTATTGTATATTTATGGCGTGAATAATATACACTTAATTAATGGAAACTTTCATGTTGGTATTGTGAATATAATTATGGTAATGTTTTGAGAAGACATAACGGGTTAATCGATAGTGAATTGTATTACTAATTGAGAATCTGAGTTTAAGTAAAGCCCTCTATTTAATTGATAACGCTAGAATGTAATATGGTAATCGAGTAGTAAGGAGTAGAACTTATTACGGTTTGGTTAGATATGTATGTTATTTAGATGGGTACGGTACGTTAGGAGTGCACATGTAGTCGAGAGGTGAGAATTTCATGTGAGTGCACGTCCTAACATGTATTTTGCATTTAATGTTTTAATGTTATTAGAACACTTGCTGTTTTTAAAATGATTTCCACTTTCGGGCTCTGACCCATTTGCTTTCAAATCTATTTTTGTAAAAACCATTTTAGGTGCCCAGCCACAAGGACACCATGCTTAGCATCCTCATTCAGGTGACGAGCTGTAGCTGTTTGTGGAAGTTACAGGACTTTGCTTGTAGACCCTTCATCTATCTTGACTCTATATTCAGCATTTATCAGTTGTAGGGCATGACGCCCATTTCTTTTAGAGACATTTCATTTATTTCAGTTATTTAGACTTCGGGCATGTAATTAATTCAGGATTCAGACTTGTCATATTATTTTTCAGTTGTGAGATTGTGGTGAGGAGTTTTCCTCCGGACTTATTATTATTTTGTTGGTTATTTCATTACTTCGTTATGGTGAATGGTTGTTATTCTTTCATTATTCTCTTACTGCATGTTAACCAAACTTAACTTAAAATTTGGCAACTTACTTTTTAAATACTAGGTGGTTAGTAATTATAAAAATGTTTTCGACAGTGATGCTATTAACTGAACCAACTTGACATTTTGTATTGATTTAATAAAGGAGTAGCTACCCGGTATTTAATTAGTCGGGGTGTCACAGGTGGTATCAGAGCATCAGGTTCTAGTGTCCTTTAGGATCTGTACGGCTTATTATGTTTTCGCTGAGCTTTCTTTGATGTAGAGCCCTATATTTTAGGACTGTTGTATTCTCTTGTTTATGCTACGTTCTTCAGCTATTTTGAGTTTATAACTGCTAACTTATAAACTTCATTCTTATTTCAGATGCCTCCACGACGTGCACAACGGGTTCCCAGGGATGCAACGCCAGAATCACAGCCCGCACCAGTTCAGGGCACGATGAATGCCGCCGAGGTTGCAGCCATTGTGGCCCAGGCGGTAAATGCCGCACTAGCAGTAGTTCCGCAGGCACCACCTCAGGCGCCAGTAGCCGCGCCAATTCAGGCACATGCATTCCCGTCTGCTTGGGAACGTGTACGTGATGCTTTTCAGAAAGCACACTCATCGGAGTTCGCAGGTAGCTCCGATGTTGTGGTTTCGAGTTAGTGGAGGAAGGACATTCAACGGCACCTGAGGATGTATGAGTGCACCGATGTCCAGAAGCAGATACTAGGTACCTTTAAGCTAGTGGGGTATGCACTGCAGTAGTGGGAGTTTATTACCACCGTGGAGGAGAGAGATACTCTCACTATCCAGGAGTTTTGGGTGCGGTTCGACCGCAAATATTTTCCGTCAGCTGTTCACACGGAGATGAGGAGGAAGTTGATGAGCCTCAAGCAGGAGGGTAAGACTGTGGCCGAGTATGAGGCCAAATTCACTGATCTTCTGAACATTGTTCTGGATGAGATACCGATAGAGGAGAAGAAGATACAGAAATTTACAGACGGGTTGACTTGGAGGATCCGTCAGCATTTGTTGGGGAATCTATCGTTGGCCACTTACTCTGATGTGGTTAACGCTGCACTGTTACACTTCCAGGACTATCGCTTTCACATGACTGAAGGCAAGAGGTCAGGAGAGCCCAGCCATCAGGGCAGGACTGGAGGAAATGGTGCCAGTGGGGCACATTCTGTTCAGGGGCAGAGGCAGGGTGACCAGGGTTCCCAGCAGGGGGATCACAAGAGGTTCAGGTCAGGAAATTTCAGGCATGGACAGGGAGGTTTTCGGCAGG
The DNA here is from genome assembly GCA_949130495.1 of Sambucus nigra. Lineage (NCBI taxonomy): Eukaryota > Viridiplantae > Streptophyta > Magnoliopsida > Dipsacales > Adoxaceae > Sambucus > Sambucus nigra. Next base: position 348,125,557 of record OX422217.1, read on the forward strand.
GCCATCAGGGTCCGAACGACAATCAGAAATAGCAGGGTTAGAATGGTCAACAACAGTTTCAGCAGGGCCAGCAGGGCTAGTGGAGGAACTGTAACGGCCACCAGGGCCAGGGGCAGCAGGGACAGAGAGGGGGGAACTTCTCGGGGAAGTGTTTCATTTGTGGAAAGACTGGCCATAAATGCCAGGACTGTCCTGATAGGGGCAGGTCCCTGCAGCAGCAGCAGGGTGCTCGACATGAGCCACAGAGGCCACTTTTTCCACCTGCCCTCCCAGCTCCAGCCCAGGTGCCAGCACTACCATCCATTCCAGCAGTTCCTGTGCAGCAGGGGCAGTTACAGTATGGACGTATCTATAACGTCCACCAGGCAGCAGCTCCACAGGCACCACCCACGATTGAGGGTATGTTTCCTATCCATGGTACTATAGGTCGGGTTTTGTTTGATACGGGGGCAACGCATTGTTTTATAGCTACACATTTTGCGAAAGCCTTAGGGTTGTTAGCCACATCAGAGAGCACAGTGATGTGTGTAGACTCACCATTGGGGAGTGGGTCACTTATTTTCTTTATATGCCGGGGAGTGGGGGTAGAGATTGGTAGTTTGGTATTACCTGCAGACATGTTGGTATTAGATATGCATGTGCATGATGTGATTATCGGTATGGATTGGCTCGCGGATTATAGAGCCATGATTGATTGCTTCGGTGGGAGCATTGTTTTTGCCATTCCGGGGCAAGAGATGTTTGTAGTGGCGATGCCTCGCCCAGAGGGAGGTTCGACCGCTCATTTGTACTACATAGAGGGATACCTCTAAGGAGGTTGCGATTCCTTTAGATTCGATCCCAGTTGTTAGGGAGTATTCCGATGTGTTTCAGGAGATACCAGGCCTACCTCCCAGTCGAGAGATAGACTTTGTCATAGACTTATTGCCAGATACGAGACCTATAGGACACGCACCGTACCGTATGGCTCCGGCAGAGATGCGAGAGCTACGAGATCAGATTGAGCAGTTGTTGGGTCAGGGGTTTATACGGAGGAGTACTTCACCATGGGGTGCCCCTGTGTTGTTCATGAATAAGAGAGATGGTTCACTGAGATTGTGTGTGGATTACCGAGAGTTGAATAAGGTCACGATACGGAATAAGTATCCGTTGCCTCGAATCGATGACTTATTCAACCAGTTGAGAGGAGATTCTTTCTTCTCAAAGATTAATTTGCGATCGGGATACCATCAGTTGCGTATCAGGGAAGAGGATGTCTCGAAGACTGCATTCTTAACGAGATATGGTTCTTACGAGTTTCGGGTTATGCCATTTGGTTTGACCAACGCTCCAGCCGTGTTTATGGACTTGATGAATAGGGCGTTCAGAGATTTCCTAGACCAGTTTGTCATTGTCTTCATTGATGATATTCTGGTTTACTCCTAGACAGAGGAGGAGCACGCCGAGCATTTGAGGCAGATTTTACAGACGCTACGTCAGAACGAGCTGTATGCAAAGTATGAGAAGTGCGGGTTTTGGCTGAAGGAGGTCCAGTTTTTGGGGCATATTATTTCCGATCGGGGGATATCTGTTGATCCGGGGAAAGTATCCGTGGTGAGGGAGTGGGGACAGCCCACGACACCGACGGAGATCCGTAGTTTCTTGGGATTAGCAGGATACTACAGGAGGTTCATTCGGGGATTTTCGAAGATAGCGGGTCCTTTGACACATCTGACTCGTAAGGGTGTGCCATTCATCTAGAGTGATGCCTGTCAGTTGGCATTTGATGAGTTGAAGGATAAGTTGACCTCAGCACCTGTGTTAGCATTACCGAGATCGGGAGTTGAGTATCTAGTCTACACCGATGCGTCCTTACAAGGACTTGGAGGTGTATTACAGCAGGAGATTCAGGCCATAGCTTATGCTTACCGTAAGCTAAAGCCTCATGAGAAGAATTACCCCACTCATGACTTGGAGTTGGTGGCAGTTGTATTTGCCCTTCAGATTTGGAGACATTATCTTTTGGGGGAGAAGTTCCGATTGTTCACAGACCACAAGTCCCTACAGTACCTATGCACGCAAAAGGAGTTGAATATGCGGCAGCGAAGGTGGCTTGAGTTTGTGAAGGATTATCAGTTTGATATCCAATATCACCCGGGGAAGGCTAACGTGGTAGCAGACGCGTTAAGCCGTAGGCCAGTAGATGAGGTGGAAGGGGTGTGGAAGGCCAAGTGGAAGGAGTTGGGACACCAGGATGCAGTGGCCCGATCATTCATGTCTGTGATGATTGTTACACCGCAGATTGTCACGAAGGTGGTAAAGGCACAGGCAAATGACTCGTTCTGTCAGGAGCAGATAGTTCGATTACTAGCAGAGGGAGCCAAGTCCTATACCGTTATCTCAGACGGGGGATTACGCTTCAATGGGAGATTGGTAGTTCCGAAAGGGGAGGAATTGCAGCACGAGGTGATGGCAGAGTCGCACGGCTCACGGTTCGCGGTACATCCCGATGGGGACAAAATGTACCAAGACATGAGACGACAATATTGGTGGAGCGGGATGAAGAGAGATATTGCCGTGTTTGTTTCAAAATGCGCCACTTGTCAGCTAGTAAAAGTGGATCATCAGAGACCGACAGGACTTCTACATCCGTTAGAGGTCCCGATGTGGATGTGGGAGAGCATCTCCATGGACTTTATCACGGGGTTGCCTACGTCACAGAGAGGTCACGACTCCATTTTGGGTAATTGTGGACAGGTTGACCAAAGTCGCTCATTTTCTACCCGTAAGGACAGACTACACTACGGGACAGTATGCCCATCTCTTTATTGCAGAGATAGTGAGACTTCACGGTGTGCCCCTAAATATCGTGTCTGACAGAGACAAGATATTTATTTCACGATTTTGGGAAAGTTTTCAGGAGGCCATGGGCACGGAGTTGCGGTTGAGTACGGCGTATCACCCGCAGACCGATGGGCAAACCGAACGTACAAACCAGATGTTGGAGGACATGCTACTTATGTGCATCATTGATTTTGGGGGTGGATGGGAGTAGTATCTTCCACTGGTGGAGTTTGCTTACAACAACTCCTACCAGTTCACCATTGGCATGGCTCCATTTGAGGCGTTATATGGTAGACCTTGTCGTTACCCAACATGTTGGTTGGAGGTGGGGGACAACAAACTACTTGGGCCAAAAGTGATTCAGGATACTTCGGCGATGATAAAATTGATTCGGAGTCGCATTCGGGTAGCTCAGGATCGGCAGAAGAGCTATGCTGATGCGAAGAGGTTCTTCAGGGAGTTCCAAGTGGGGGACCAGGTTTTCTCAGAGTATCTCCTATGAAGGGGATTATGCGTTTCGAGAATAAAGGGAAGTTGGCTCCGAGATATGTGGGACCATTTCCTATTATTGAGCGGATTGGACCGGTTGCGTATAGACTTGGGTTACCGGAGCATTTGCATCGGATTCACGATGTATTTCATATTTCCTCGCTAAGGAAATATCTTAGAGACGATTTGGCTCATTCTCATATTGCTTTGGAGGACATCGATCTCCAGCCTGATAGCTCCTACGAGGAGGGGCCGATTGTTATTTTGGACCGAAGTGAGCGAAAACTACGGTCAAAGATAGTTCCGTTAGTGCGTGTTCAGTGGCGACATCATAATGTCGAGGAGTCCACATGGGAGCGCGAGGATGAGATGCGCGAACGTTATCCAGACTTGTTCTTGCCAGGTACTTTCTAGTTCCAAATTTCGGGACGAAATTCAGTTATTAGGGGGGAAGTATGTAATACCCCGTATTTTTGTGATATTTTTATGGGATTAATTGAATTAAATGTGTGTTAATTGGAAATTAATCCGGATAAAAATACTAGCGAGATGCGAGTTAGTATTTGATATTAATGAGTATATATGGCTATATATGAATATTGAATTATGAAATTTATCGTGAGATTGAAATACAACAATTTGGGAATTTTGTTGGAACGCGTGTGATAGTCGCGTCAGGAATATAATTATTTTAATTATAAAAGTGAATTTTATTTCTATTAACCGTATGGTCGTTTTGAGTGCGCCAACGCGTCCGGAAGGGTCGAAATAGTCAGAAAACACTAGCCGGGGGTTTAGTTTGGGTCCCGGAGCATTTTTAGGCCATACCGACAACGTATAAGGGTTGTTTGGTAATTTTGGATTTTTAGGAATTAAAACCCACGAAAATTTGGAATTAATATCTGATTTGGAAATTACCCACTAAACCCACTAATAACCTATTAGGTTACGGAGGTTATTGAAATTAGTTCCAAAAGAGTTCCTAAGGAAAACCCTAGCCACCTTTGTCACTTTGGAGAAGAAGGCTTGTAGAGAGAGAAGAGAGGAGAACTCTGCAGAGAGAGAGAGAACACTTCATCAGATCGACATCAAAATCAGAGATAGATATAAGGCAAGTGGTTTAATTTTGTTTATTACAAAGAATGTTTCTTCCATGCGTAGGAAATTGACAGAATTTCATTGTTCTTGGAGAATGATAAAAACCCATTGAATTGGAGGTAGAGATTTATAATTGTATGAGGAGATTGCATGTAGAACAATGTTAGGATGAATAGTCAGAGAAAAATACATCTTTTATACCATAAAAACGGATTTATTTATGCCTATGGATGAATTTAATTTCTAGGGTTCATGTTCTTGAGATTGGGGAAGAAGATGTGGAGATTTAATATTTGGATGAGATTTAGGATGAATTAATCCCACAAAATACGTTAATATATGACCTAAGTATATTTAGGATTGATTAAAACCCAAGTACAATTGTTGGTTTGATGTTTAGAGGAGATTAGAGGTGTAGAAAAATTGGAAAAACGAGTTAAGGAATTTCTGGGCTCGAAACTGGTCCCTCGTTAGAAGACCTACCCAGGTCGTTCGAATGAGCTCGTTCGAACGAGCTTTTAACGAGTGGACAGTTTGCCTTCTAACGAGTTGAATGTTCGTTCGATGCCTTTCGTTCGAACGAGATCTCGTTAGATACCCAGTTCGTTCGAACGAACTCTCGTTCGAACAGCTTCGTTCGAACTAGACTTCTAACGAGCTGACAGTTTGGGCTTTTTAGCCTGTTTTGATCCCGAGTGTCCCGTGACCTTGCTTATATGTAGAGATAACACTTCCTTGTGGATTAATTGATATAGTAGGGACATTTGAGATATAATGAGGAGTAAAACCTAGAAGTGTAGTTTGAACCTAAGGAGAATTATGAATTAGGACGTGAGTGCCTATTACGATGCGAGAACTATTGACGGCCTAAATAATTATATTAACCGGGAACATATAAATTGTGTAGCATTATATGTCGATACGAGAATGAGAGGCGTACCAAATAAATTATGGTGACTACTAAGATGTGTGCATACTTAGTATATGTATATGAATTTATGTGTATGATATACCTACCATACTTGCTATCACGGGAGGTTTACGTTCACTTAGGGCCATCTCATCCTTGTGTTGCCCGGATTTAGATTGGTACCTCGATGAACATAGGTCAGAGAAGGACTTATTAGGATGTTAATAAGTCTGCTGATCGTGGGAGCGCAGGTATGTGTGTGACCCATGTGATGTGACTGTGTTCGCCTCCATTGTTTGTGATTGTTGTTATCTGAGAACGATTCCTGAGAGATTCGGAATGCGTGATCCTTATGTACGTGATGTACCAGGATGGATAGCAGAGTATGTGTGCACCGCAGCTTAGCCTCAGGGTGCTTGTATTGTATATTTATGGCGTGAATAATATACACTTAATTAATGGGAACTTTCATGTTGGTATTGTGAATATAATTATGGTAATGTTTTGAGAAGACATAACGGGTTAATCGATAGTGAATTGTATTACTAATTGAGAATTTGAGTTTAAGTAAAGCCCTCTATTTAATTGATAACGCTAGAATGTAATATGTGAATCGAGTAGTAAGGAGTAGAACTTATTACGGTTTGGTTAGATATGTATGTTATTTAGATGGGTACGGTACGTTAGGAGTGCACATGTAGTCGAGAGGTGAGAATTTCATGTGAGTGCACGTCCTAACATGTATTTTGCATTTAATGTTTTAATGTTATTAGAACACTTGCTTTTTTAAAAATGATTTCCACTTTCGGGCTCTGACCCATTTGCTTTCAAATCTATTTTTGTAAAAACCATTTTAGGTGCCCAGCCACAAGGACACCATGCTTAGGATCCTCATTCAGGTGACGAGCTGTAGCTGTTTGTGGAAGTTACAGGACTTTGCTTGTAGACCCTTCATCTATCTTGACTCTATATTCAGCATTTATCAGTTGTAGGGCATGACGCCCATTTCTGTTAGAGACATTTCATTTATTCAGACTTCGGGAATGTAATTAATTCAGGATTCAGACTTGTCATATTATTTTTCAGTTGTGAGATTGTGGTGAGGAGTTTTCCTCCGGACTTATTATTATTTCGTTTGTTATTTCATTACTTCGTTATGGTGAATGGTTGTTATTCTTTCATTATTCTCTTACTGCATGTTAACTAGACTTAACTTAAAATTTGGCAACTTACTTTTTAAATACTAGATGGTTAGTAATTATAAAAATGTTTTCGACAGTGATGCTATTAACTGAACCAACTTGGCATTTTGTATTGATTTAATAAAGGAGTAGCTACCCGGTATTTAATTAGTCGGGGTGTCAGATTATCAATAGCCAAGAGATGTTATGGCTTATTAACAGCCAAGAGATGTTATGGCTTATCAATAGCCAATAGGTATTATGTCTTATTAACAACCAAGAGATGCTATGGCTTATTAATAGCCAAGAGATGCTATGGATTATTAACATCCAAGAAATGTTATGGCTTATCAATATCCAAGAGATGTTATGGCTTATCAATAGCCAAGAGATGTTATGGCTTATTAACATCCAAAAGATGTTATGGCTTATTAACAAGCAAGAGATGTTATGGCTTATTAACAGCCAAGAGATATTGAGATGTTACATATTGTTACATAGATATGACTTATTGCATATAATTTTATGCACTAGTGTAGTAGTAATGCATTCACTGAGCTATTTTGCTCATGATTCTGATGTTTATGTTTTTTTTTTCAGGTAATGAAAAGTCACTGCCAAATCTAAGAGGTCGGGTGGGGTTAGAAAGGGATGATTTAAACCATGATTTTGGTCAAATTAAAAAAGGGTAATTTAATCCTACTTATCCTTTGAGCAAGTTTGAATAAGAACAATTACTTTCAAAATTTTGAAAAGTTCTTAGTGTTATGGCTTCATGCTGATACTGAAAAATGATACTCGTGTTTATAGTTTGGTTAAGGCAATTATGGTTTGACTCACTTTGACTTTCAAACTCAATTATAAGTAACTGGGTTGGGGTGTGTCAATGCACCTTATCCTTGGTTATATGTGTCTCCTTGTATACCATCTTATGAGTTGGTTAGTGTCCAATTCTTTTACCAATCTATGAGCACAAGATTTGAAGTGTCAAGATATCATCTCTTTTCACTTAATTTGTCCGCAATGAAAAAAGAACGTAGTAATCATTAAAATTATCAAACTTTTACCTTGTTTTTAACTTGAGCATGACTAGTCCTCCCAGATATGTGTGGCGTTGCCAAACATGCACGGATGGCTTTGTTCTTCACACCTTTTGCCTGCTACGTGGAAAACACAATTGATATATATCATGTGACGGTGTCAATGACACTACCACAATTTTTACTCTGGTGTATCCACTCTAATGGCACTACTACTTAATGTAATTAAGATCAGAATTCCAATGGGTAGTGTATTGACACATAAATATTGGTTGACGACTTAGTTTCACCATAAATGTAATTTATTTAAAAAAATTATAGTCGTGCCTTTAGGCATGGGCATCCACTAGTGTATACATATACACGTGTACAATCACTATATAGCTCTCAGGATCAAAGTGCAGAAACACCTAATCGAAGATATAATTATATAAAGAATCTTGATAAAATATACCTCTTATTTAGTCAAGTTCTAATCATAGATGAGCATTTTCCATTGATCTTCCTCGACCCTTGGGGGACAATGCGCCAAGCGTTCCTCATTAGTCCTACATTTACTATCACTTTTTGCTGTGGCCTTCCACTCTTTCCACTTTTTTCGAACGGACTCCATGAGGAATTTTTCATCTCATCGTGGCATTTGTATTGTCCTGTATTAAATGACATGTTAGAGAACTAAACAACAATTTCGGAAACAAAAGAATCAACTAATGCTATTTTAGAATGAACAAATGAAAATCAAATATCTATGCAAATTATGGTTACATAAGGTCTATGCAAACTATGGTTGTAATTTTTATAAATCTACATCCACGAGTATGTATAAAATTACCCCTATATTTATCTTCATGTTTAGTGATAAGTGAGGGTATTGTGAGAAATTGAAAATTTGACAACCCATAGCTTTATATAATAGTAGATGATACCTTGATATGAGTCAAATTATATTCTTCCCTTCTTTCAGAACATGTCTCCAATCAAGGAGAGTCAATGGTGCTAACTGTCAATTGCGTGCTAAACCCCCCAAATTTGAAGCGAGTCTAAATGTTGTCTTCTCAATGGGTTGTCCATGCTCATTCACCTCGATGTTTAAAATTCCACCATCTTCACCCCACCCACTATGCATTAACGTGGAGCCTCAAACTCTTCTTTGCTCCTCATCTGCTTGACCGAAACTAGGATCTAAGTATTAAGTAGGCGAAGATAAAAATTAGTAATCTTGTTATATATAGACATGTAGATAAAACTTAGTGCTTCTGGACATTAATTTCAGTAATCTACTTTAGGTACGGGAATTCAGTAGGTCGTGATTTTATATATCCAACCAAAACCAACTACAAAATCAGTTGTGTAATATTAGTTTGCCTTACTTGCATCATGCTCTTGTTGTTCACTATTGCCTGTCAATGGAGGGCTAAATGGTGTGGTAGTAGAGTTAGTATGTGGACATTCGATGGAGGTTGAGGCATGACAAATGATCTTTCATCTATGTGCTCTTGCGGATCACTAGGGGATGGCATAGATCCTCTAACGTGTTGGGCATGAGATCTACTTGTTGTCATCGAACTGTACAAAACAAAACAAAAATTAATGTTAGTTGTACTACGGAGAATATGTCTAATAGAAATAAAGTAGCAAAAATAGTGTACTTTCACAAAATAAAGATATATTTTCAATAATAACTTTGATGGGTATTTTATTGTCCTCATTCTCTATGATGACCGCACTAGGCAGATTATAACTCCAATTTTGGCTATGAAGTACCACTTGGAGAGTTACCAAAACTACTTGGAGAGTTGCCTCGGAGTTTATTTTCTTGCAATACATTAGTCTTTTTGAAATTGTGTATGGGCATGTTTCTCAACATTCCTGTTAATTTAATTGGTTTTCCTAAACTAAAGATCCTAGAGATAGATTCAGTTATATATAGGAATGATAATTCGGCACATCTCTTTTCCAGCTGTCCTGTGACTGATACCCCTGTTGTTAAATATTTAAGGATGGGACATGGGATAATTTGTAAATTTTAAATATCACTTCTCAGTCACTGAAAAAAATTATCTCTAAGTATTAGAGGTGGGACAGAACATGATATGTATAAAATTGTGATTGACACCCCTGTTGTTAAATATTTAAGGATATGTTGTTATTTGCCACAAGTCTATGAGTTGAGGAACTTGCCTAACTTAATCGATGCAGAGGTTTATGTTTCAAATCATAACTCTCCAATTCTAAGTTCAAACAGTTATGAGATGCTTTTTAGGAGCATTTCAAATTATAGCATGGTCAGTATTACAAGCCACTAACTGATGTATTTCCACTAAGTGTATATTGATGCTTTATAACCCAAATGATGAAGACCAACATTAACCCAATACGTTCAGTAAATTCATCAGCAGCCCTGAAATCAATATTGTTCCGTTTAGCTTTCTCAAAGCTATCTCTAATACGTTCATTAAATTCATCAGGAGCTATTTACAATGCACATGAACTTTTTAAAGAGAAAATATGTTAGAAACCCCCTCCCCTCCCTTCAGTTTTCCGACCACAAAAAATCCCCTCCTACATCAATTGGACTTGAACAATAAGATCTCTTATTCTCTATTTGATTTATTCTTTAGACCAGGTGTTGATACTAAAAATAGTCAGCAGACGTGGACCAATTATATAAAGACACGTGTCATCTTACGTGACAAATATATATTCTCACCAAGCTACTTAGCGTCCCGAGCTACTCAGCGCGCCGAGCTACTCAACGTGTAGAGCATCAGGCCAAAATGATCAAACGACCATTGCACATTCAATGAACATCGGACTTAATGAACATTCTTATTGTATAGACGTATATGTCTATTAAACAAACAACATATCGTCTATTCATACTGATAGCCCCAGGGCTATAAATACATTGTAACATCCTCCACAACGGAGGACAATAAAAAAATCGATCTCTTGTAATCATTATTGAGATTAAGAAAAATATCGGCTAATACAAACAGTGGACGTAGGCCATTTTCATAAGGCTGAACCACTTTAAAAATCTCTTGTCTTATTTCTTTATTCCTTTTTATTTATGATTAATTAATTAGACCGAATCTAGTTTTTTACATCAACAGATTTGCGCCATTCGTGGGAAATGACCGTCAGTAGCGTTTTTCACTAAAATCTTATCACCGATGGCTAACATTCCAGAATCCAGTACCAAAAACAATACTGGGGTTTCTCTAAATCCCTCTGCTCCCCCAACTATCAATGAACTTACGAGAATAGTAGCCAATTTAGCTCAAGGGCAAACGGCTATGCAAGAGACCATCAACTCATTTAGACTATTCGTAACGGATCACCCGCCCAGTCAGGATAACGAAACATTTAGAGAAACACCTATCTTCCATCTTCGAGAACCAGACGTAGATTATTCTCAAATGTTTCACAACCCAGGCACGGTGATTCTCATCATACTGAGAGGTCCAAAGATCCTTCATATCATCCTGGAAGGACTTCAGCTATAAGAGCTACAGATTAGCAACAAAATATTACCTTAACTCCTGAGAGAAGAAGCGCTTTGGAAAGGTTGAGCAGAGTCTCTCCCTTTGACCGTTTAGGTCCTAGGAGGAACAGGAATCCCCCTAGGATTGTGTCGAGGAATTCTCAACGACCAACTAATCTAAGGGAAGGTTCTGCCCAATCACACCCAGCAATTTGTAGTGAACGATCCCAAGAGGAAAACTCAGCTTGCTCTGTTGCTCGGGAAAATAGGCATGAGGTGGGGAATGATGCGTGGAAAAGGTCTATTCAGAGATTAGAAGACCGGTTAGGGGAAATGGCTAAGGCCAAGAACCCTATCCAAATAACTTTTATCTAAGGAGCACCCTTCGTCGAGGCAATTATGGATTTTCCGACACCATCAAAATTTAAATCTCCGGTAGTGATGCCTAAGTACGATGGAAAAACTGATCCCGTCCTCCACATAGAGCAGTATCAAGCTGCTGCCGATATCTACGCAGTTCCCGATGAGATGAGATGTAGGGCATTCTTAGGAACTATCACTGGGTCAACCCAGATATGGTACAACAATCTTCCTCGGGGAAAAGATTGCTACTTTCCATCAGCTGGCAGAGCTCTTCATAGGGAATTTCTGCTTTGGTGCGAAGCCGGTTGAGAGAGTAGCACATTTGTTGAGTGTGAGTCAGAAAATGGGGGAAAGTAGCAGGGATTAAATTACTCGTTTTAACAACGAGAAACTTGAGGTAATCGATTATGAAGATAAGACATCAATTACAACACTGATGAGCGGTCTGTTGCCTCACAAGTTATATTATACATTGGCCAAAGATCCCCCAAAATCCATGGCAGAACTGATGGCAAAAGCAACTAAGATCATGAATGCCAAAAAATCCATGGCTACGAAGAAGAATGTTGACACTAAAGCAGAGACCAAGGCTGAAGGTACAATGAAGAAGAAGGATCAGAAGCGCAATAGGAATGGTAAGCGACCAAAAAGCAAGGAGGCGTTCGAGCAATTGAAGAAGTATGGGAATTAGACTCCTTTAAAGGTGGACATAAACCATATTCTGGAGGAGATCAAGAACAACGAGGAGCTAACGTGGCCGAAAAAAATAAGGACAGACCCTGATAAAAGGGATAAATCCAAATATTACGAGTTTTATAGAGATCATGACCAAACGCTGTATAGCTCTCCAGAATGAGATCGAAGCACTCATTAGGCGAGGAAAATTGAGTAAGTTCGTTGATCATCAGAATGGTGGGAAGGCTAACGAGAAAGGAAGACAAAGGTCCAAATCTCCTCACCAAACAAGAGATGATAAAAAGAGAAACCACGAAGACGATCCAGAGGATGACCCCGACCTCCCAAAAAGGCCAAGGAAACTCGAACGCGAGGTATTTTCAATCTATTTCGGATCATTTGAATGTAATGTGATTACAGGTGGAGATGCAGGGAGTGGGGATCACACTGCTGAAAGGAAAGCTTACCTTAATGAGGCCCAAGCTTGTTCTTATATACGACGCATAAATCTGACTGAAGATGATTGCCCGAGGAAGGTGAACAAGGATAAACTGGTCATTGGTTTTTCTAAAACTGACCTGGAAGGTGTTTTATATCCTCATGATGACACCTTAGTTGTCAAGATGAGGATGAAGGATGTGGTAATCTCGCGAGTATTGGTAGATAATGGTAGCTCTTCAGACATCATGTTCTACCCATGCTTTGACAGCTTGAGTTTGAAGTTAGCCCAATTGGAGCCCTATCACAGGCCCCTCCTTAGTTTCACTAGCAAGAAAGTCTTTCCACTTGGGACGATCAAGTTGGACATGCTAATTGGTACCTGGCCTACTTGCCGAACGGAAAAAGTATGCTTTTTCATAATGGACAAGAACGTCTAATTAACCTACAACATAATCATGGGGAGAGTATTATTGAAGAAGTTTAAGGCAACACCATCCACAGTACACCAATGTTTAAATTTTCCTACCAATTTTGGAGTTGGAGTTGTGAAAGGCGACCAAAAAGTAGCTCGGGAATGCTACTACTCATTTGCCGAACAGGAGGAATTGGAGGAGGCCAGGAAGAAAATCACCACCTACCAGGTGGAAGAATCTGAAGATGCAGAGGTCGAGACTTTGGGACCTAGGGATGAATCACAGCTTGTGAAGGGTCAGGTCATTGAGACTACGGAGAACGTCATTCTGGATGACGAACGACCAGAGTGGACAACTCGAATCAGCACTTCATTGGATCCATCAATAAAGTATGAGCTAGTGGTATTTTTACGACAAAGAAAGCTAGCTTTCGCATGGAGTCATGAAGACATGCTAGGAATAAACCCAACTTTCCTATGCCACGAGCTCAATGTTAATAAGGAGGTTAAGCCAGTGAAGCAACGAAGAAGGGTATTTATCCCAGAGAAGAACCAAGCTATCCAAGAGGAAGTCAAAAAGATACAAAATGCCTCTTTCATTGAAGATGTCAAATATCCTAACTGGCTAGCCAATGTTGTGATGGTGAAGAAGAATAATAATAAGTGGAGGATGTGTGTAGATTTCATAGATCTCAATAAAGCCTGCCTGAAAGATCATTTTTCCTTGTCCCGAATTGATCAGCTGGTGGACGCTACCTCGGGGCACGTGCTAATGAGCTTTATGGATGCTTACTCCGACTATAACCAGATTAAGATGAAACCAGAAGACATGGATAGTACATCTTCCATTATCCCAAGGGGAACATATTTCTATAATGTGATGCCTTTCGGACATAAAAATGCAGGTGCCACATACCAAAGGTTGATGAACAAAGTCTTCACAGAGAAAATCGGTAAAAACATGGAAGTTTACGTCAACGATATGCTAACTAAGAGCAAGAAATCCGCCGATCATCTAGCTGATCTAGGCCAAACCTTTGATTATCTAGAAAGCCTCATAGGCCGTATTGCAGCTCTTAACAGGTTTGTGTCGAGAGTAACGGATAGGTGTCTTCCATTCTTCAAGATCCTCAAAACAACTTTCGATTGGAACGATGAGTACGAAAAGTCATTTCAAGAATTGAAGAAATACTTGGGGACACCTCTTGTGTTATCCAGGCCAGTGATGGGAGAAAGATTATACTTGTATTTAGCTATCTCGGAGAGCGCAACTAGTTTGGCTTTGATAAGAGTGGTGGATGGTGTACAAAAACCAGTGTATTACACCAGCAAAGCATTCCGAGGAGCAGAAAATCTAGCATTATCTCTAATAGAGGCAAGTAGGAGAATGAAACCCTACTTCCAGGCCCATACCGTAGTGGTGTATACCGATATGCCACTTACACAGTCCTTACACAAGCCTGAAAAGTATGAAAGGCTGATGTATTGGGCAGTAGAACTAGGCGAGTATGACATTGTTTATGAGCCAAAGTCCTCACTCAAAGGGCAAGCAGTGGTATATTTCATTGCGTAGTTCACTTACCCAGATACCCCTAACCAACAGGAGTCTAATGCGGAATAGCCCAAGGATATTACAGGATCATCAACGACAATCCCCGATCAACTCCCCATAGCAGATCTACCATAAGGGATGAACAACGAGCAACAAGAATCATCGAGTACCAGCCCAGCAGTGAAAAATGATAAGAGGAAGCACCAAATATTCCATCACGGAACCTTATCAGATCAAGAGTTTGATAATGATACACCTGGGTGGAATATATATATAGATGGATCTTCATGTGCAATAGGGAGTGGAGCCGAAATAATACTTAATAACCCTGATGGATTAGATGTCGAATACTCTCTGTGCTTTCAATTTAAATCTTCCAATAATGAGGCCGAATACGAAACTATGATCGTGGGCCCCAGTTTAGCAAAAATAATGCATGCAGAGCAACTCACCGTGTTTAGTGATTCACAATTAATTGTATATCAGATTCTGGGGTTGTACGCGACGAAGGGAGACTTGATGTCAAGATATCATTCCAAATCTATGGAGATTGTGTCCACCTTTGTAGCAGTACAATTGATGAAAATGCCGAGATTGGAAAATGCTAGAGCTGACGCACTAGCTCAATTTTCTTCCGCTACTCGCACCGAGATACGAAGAATGATCCTTATCGAGATACTGGCAGAACGGAGCATAGATGAAGATTTGATGGTGAAAGTCATTACCATAGATATGGGACCATCCTGGATGGACCCATCAAGGCATACATCGAGGAAGAGGTTGTGCCAACCGACCAACTTGAATCCAAGAGGCTGAAGTTTAATGTTGCTCGATATGTAATGAATAATGGCATTTTGTATAGAAGGGGATTGAAGAGGTTCATGAAGGATCTTGTGAAGCTCATGTGGCAGGTCTAAACCTCCTACAGAGGTTAATGACGTATGGATATTATTGGCCGACAATGAGAGCTGACTATACGGCTTATGTGAAGAAGTGCGATAAGTGCCAACATTTCTCTCCAGTCCGAAGAACTCCCCAGGCATTGTTAACACCCATTCTTCCCCCTGGCCATTTTCTATGTGGGGCATGGACTTGGTCGGACCCTTGTCGACCACCAAAGGGAGGTTCAAATATCTGGTAGTCGCGGTCGATTATTTCACCAAGTAGGTTGAGGCTAAACCTCTCATTGATATGTCATATGAAAGGGTTTACCCATTTATCTAGAAGAATATTATTTGCAGGTATGGACTGCCACATGCCTTTATCGCAGACCATGGAATCCAATTTTATAATGAGGAATTCACTGCATATTGTCATCAATCCAATGTTTAGAAGATCTACTCTACACCAGGTCATCCCCAGAGCAATAGGCAAACTGAAGTGATGAACATGAATCTACTGAGTGGCTTGAAGAAATGCCTGGATGAAGAAAAAGGAAATTGGATTAACGAGTTACACTCTGTGCTATGGGCATATCGCACAACACCTCGAACAGCCACTGGAGAATCAACCTGCATGCTAGTCTTTGGAAGCGAAGCAGTTATTCCAGTTGAATTGGGCCTGCTTACACATAGGGTACTCAATTTCAACTCTCCCATAAGCAATTTGATGAGACGCTTAGACCTGGACATGCTCGAGAAGTTAGAAAAAATACAGCAATCAGGAACGCAACCTACCAATAAAAAATCGCCATGTTTTACAACAAAAGGGTGAAGAAATTTGAACTCAAGGAAGGGGATTATATGCTCAAGAAGGTGATTCAGAAGCATAACAAATTAGAGGCCAACTGGCATGGGCCTTACCGAGTAACTACAGTTGTTCGCTCTAGAACTTATAGGTTAGAAACCTTACAGGGAGAAGAATTCAAAAACGCGTGGAATACAGAGCACCTGCGCAAGTATTATCAGTAATACATACTTACATGTACACATTTTTCTTTACATGAATAAAAGTGTTGATTTTTCCATATTCCTTTTTGGTTTAATTTTTGTTGGAGTACAAGTTCTACACACTACATCCCTTCCGGTTAATCAACATCAATAACCACCAACTCGGTTGGTCGACACCAATAAATTTTGCCAATAAAGTTGGCATAACAATCATACAAGGCAAAGCCTGTTTGATCACAGATGATCTCAAGGGACATCTCAAACTAGATAAGAAGATGGGTGACCTCACGAGGCATCCACTGTCTAGGCACCAAGGTAATCCCGATGTGATTACTACAACTAAGCAGGAACATGGGATGAAAATCACTCCATTGCTTAGGAACTAATGGGTGATAAGTCACTACAACTAGGCAGTAAATGGGTCAAGCTCCATTGTTTAGGCAAAACAGGACAAATTGTCCCTCTCTATATATATATACCTTCATCAGCAAAAAATGAGAAACACATTTCACAAAGTATTTTCGAGTAAATAAACCTTGCACAAAGACCAATTTGTATTCATTAAACATAAGCAGATTACATAAACATGAATTTTGATTCATTAAGTACAAATTTCCTATTCTATGGATTTCTTTCCCTTTGATTTTGATACAGGTTCCACCCCAGCTGGTGGGTCATCTAACGAATAGGGTGAATTGATAAAATTTAGATCTTGCAGCATTTTGATGTTGCTTGCACATAAACGATCAAGTAAATGTTGAGGACGAGCTATCTCAAAATCTAAATGAAGATGGTAATCACCAAGATACCTGGAGATCAAACACCGAGGAATGATATGAGCTGGAATCCAGCTGACATAGAGTTTGAAGGGAGGAACATGCAAATCAAGTAATCCAAGCTCACACCAATCCCACAAGGATAGTCCTCGATCATCTTTCATCACACATAAGGCATTCAACCATCCCTGTTTGTATCCCTTGTTATTGAATTGTTGCAAGCGAGCATCGAGATGGCATAAAGCTTCATTGTATCCCGCCATCCAAAATTTTCTAGGCTGTTTGTGAAATTGATAAGTCAATCTCTCAAGCTGCTCGTGGAGTTTCTTCACCAATATTTCTTTACTTTCCAGTGCAGAGCTCTGGTCGGAGAGTTGGTCGGTAAGACTCTAAATTTTTTTAGACATTTCTGCCAGGGCTTGATTTTTTGCCGTCAATTGAGCAACTTGATTTTATAAAGCTAGTTATGTCCTCGTCTCTTCAATATTAATCCGACTAGCCCTGGCTTGGTCCCGGGTAGAAGGTTTTGCTCTGCCACGAGCAAATGGAGTAGGTTGTAACACCCTGTAATTTTGAGGATTTAATATTTAATTATTTTTGGGAGTTAAAAAAATATTTAAATTTGAAACTTAAATTTATGATTTAGAGAATTTATTTGAGTGGGGAGAATTATTTATAATTGGCGACTTTAAGTTTAATTATCCGAATTAATGTGTGTAGCATTCTGAGGTTGAAATTCGAAAATGACAAAAAGTATTTTGGATGACAATTCTGAGTGCGCGGTTGAGTCCGGATGGGTCGAGATAGTCAGAAAAGAGTTCCCGGGGCTAGTAATTGGGTCTTGGGGAATTTTTGGGCATAGCTGGGCCCACACGGAGTGATTTAGACCATTTTAATTAGGCCCATGTGGCCAAAAACGGGATTTGGACTTTAAACCTAATTGGAGGAAGTGTGGAACGACAGTTAACACAAATTCTTAACCTAGGGCTTGGGAGGGAATTTGGGTGAAAGCAAATCAAGAGCCAATTAAGGATTTTTGGAGACAAATTAAGGGACTACACCAACGGATCAGACTCTACGAACAATTTCAGGCAAGTGGTTAACTGTTATGATTCCTAAATTGATTATAATCAATTCATATCATAGTGTGTGTATATGAAAATTCATTTTGGGTGTGTAAACATAATTAAAATTGGGTTTTCTGAATTTAGAGTAATGGGCAGATTGTATTACTCAATAAATGTTAAGTTATGATTTGGGACTGTTAAGATTAAATTGTAGAGTGGATTACAATATGTATTAGTGATTAAATGGACTGAATATGGTGGGGTCGGATTTGGTAGAACGAGACCCGGGTGAAAAACTCAAATTGAATATACTTAGGGTTTTGTATAAATTTATTGATGGATTAAGGTTTCTAGGGTGTTTAGAACCTTTTCTTGTGTGGAAAATATGTTGGTCGGGATTTGGATAAGGGTTTGGGAAGAAACAAAAGCTTGAAGGTTCGTTAATGGCTGAAACAGAAAGCCGGAAAAGACGATCACCTGTTCGATCTATCGATCGAATGATCCCAGGATTTTGGCAGTTTCGCCAGTTTTATGTATAAAGAGAAATTTCAGTTGAGATTTCCCCCCCACTTGATATGTAGTGATAAATTTATATGTGGTATATATTCCTTAACAATTATAGGGTGATATAATTGGGTTTAGGAGGGTGAAAATTGTATGTCATGATATGAATGAATTTCGGGAAATAATTCATAAGTATTGGTTTTGTGCTGAGGAAAAATATTCAGGTATTGTAGTTGGGTGACACTACATTATTAAAGGAATTGAGGTGAAATAAAATTAGTTAGGGGGAAAATGTAGACTCGGGAAAATATTAAGTTATGGGCCAAGTGAGCGAGTCCGGACATAATGGTTGGGCGACACCAGGTAATAAAATTAATTGATGTGTTAATTAATTAAATTAGAGTCGAACTGTAGACTCGGGAAGATAATAAATTAATTAATGTGAAATTAATTAAATGAGAGTCGGACCACAGACTCGGATTGGTATTAATTAATTAATGTGTAAATTAATTAAATAAGAGTAGGACCACAGACTCGGCTTAGTATTAATTAATTAATGTGTAAATTAATTAAATGAGAGTTGAATCATAGACTTGGGCAAATTTCATATAAATTAATGTGTAGAGTATTTATATTAGAGTCGGACCATAGACTCGGAAAAAATATTATATTAATTGAGGTGTGAATTAAATATATTAGAGTTGGACCATAGACTCGGGAAGATGATAAATTATTAAGTGAGAAAATTAATTAAGTGAGTCGGGACAGAGACATAGAAAATTTCAGGCTAGTGTTATGGATCCTTAAGTACACGGTAAAGTCGGGGTTTATATTATATATATACGGTGTAGTGATAGTATATATATATATGTGTATTTATTGTGTGTGATATTAAATATCAGTGATTAGATATTTATTTAATTTATATACTCTAGTGCTATCAAGGGAGGTTGCGCGATGTGAGTGAATCCCCTAGATTGAGGAGTAGGGTGAGTATATCCCCAGGTCGTAGTGTCCGGTATATGGGTGAGGGGTTTATCTCACTTTCAGGGAAGGAATATGACCGCCTCCACTTCGTTTATGTTTTAGGCCAGGTTAGTGAGCGATTCCAACTTGGGTAACTAGATTATGTGAGCACACCTAGTGAGATATCACTTTAGAGGGAATCATCCGGCGAGGGTATACTCAGAGGGATGGATATACGTATGATATATGTGTGGATGTTTTAGTAAAGGTACGTATATAATGATATCAAATATTACATGCGGGTAATAATACAATGTGTGATGTATTTACTTTATATAACTTATGACACAGTTATATGCTATTATTTAAGAAGGAATTAATTAAGTTAATTGGTGAGACAACTTATAATTCATGAATAATTATACTCGGGTTAGAGTAGTATGGCAATGGAAGGTTATACCGGGACCAGTTGGACGGGGTAGTACAACTAGGTGGGGTTAAGGTAACCGTTAGGTGTGCACAATAGTGGAGGGGTGAGAATGTCGTCAAGAGAGTGCGACACTAACTTAAATATGAAGCGCATTCATGCATTTTAAATTACTGCAGTTAATTCACTTGCTAAATATTTTCAAAATGTTTTGGGTTCTAACCCTTGCAATAAAACTATTTTCAAAACCTTTTAGGTGTCCAGCCACAGGGATGCGAGGATTGATATTCTATTTCAGGGACACGGAGCTGCGGCATATGTGGATGCTAGCAGGAGTTTTGATTAGACGCATTGTTTATTCATTCCTAGAGTAGGAATCATTTATCAGTTTCAGTTTTATTTAGGGCTTGTCGCCCAGTCTTCTCAGTATAGTTTTCAGATGTATTTATTCAGGTGTTGGATGGTTGTATTGGATTATTCGCTTTCGTGGCTGATGGTTTATTGGGCAAATTGTTTAATTAATTATTCAGTTGAGTTTTATTCAGTTGTGTGAATGGTTTATATTTATTTCCGCATGTACTATTTTGTTTAGTTAAAAAGTTAAAATTTGTCACTAGCTTTTGGAATACTAGGTGGCTAGTAAGTTTTAAAAAGTTTTCGACAGTGATGCTAAGGATGAACCAACTGGGATTCCTCTTTTAATTTGGTATAGGACTGATCAACCGGTATTTTATTAGGCGGGGTGTCACATAGGTCCAGTTCGTGTCCAAGTCTCCAACTCTTCTCTCAAGGCAGCATTTTTGGTTTCTAAAAAGGAAAAACCTTCATCGTTAACTGGAACCAAGGCTCCCGAAGAAGAGGAGGCAACAAATATGAGTTGCTTCACTTCCTCTTGCAATGCAATATTCTCTTACTCTAGCAGCT
This sequence comes from Sambucus nigra, assembly GCA_949130495.1. Taxonomy (NCBI): domain Eukaryota; kingdom Viridiplantae; phylum Streptophyta; class Magnoliopsida; order Dipsacales; family Adoxaceae; genus Sambucus; species Sambucus nigra. The sequence continues at coordinate 348,146,581 of OX422217.1, forward strand.
TGGCAATGTTCCTGTGCTCTTCAATCTCAAGTCAGCACACTTCTCTTTTTCTCATAGACCGAGATGTACTTATTGTAACCCTATCAGCACTCAACTGTTAGTATTTTTTCTCATAACCTTCGTGTAAGAGTGAAGTGGTTTCCTTGTGCTGAAGTTGGAGTTCCTCGATTATCCCTTGAAGATCTTCAATCATTTCGTAATAAGCCATATTATTGGCCACATCACGATCAAGAAAACACTTCAAGTATTAGTACATCAACTGCTCGCTCAGAAGAATCGGATCCAAGGATATCAATTATTTGGTCCTCAGTAAAATCTGTGTGACCCGCTTTGAAGTAATCATTACATTTTTTCACCAACTCTGTGTTATGAGCTGATAAGAGTTCCATTCTGGCAACGAACTAGCAAGGAAAAATAAAAACATATCAACAATGATACAGACAAGAGCAAGTTAAGGAAAAATTCAGATTCACAATAACAATCCATTTTATTGATCATAAGAAAAGAGCGTATAACCAAAGTTACAATAAATGAAGAAAGGAAAAAGCAAAAGAACGACATAAATAAAGAACCGATCAACTTTACACCTTCTCCTTATTTCCTATAACACCATCACCAGGTTTGGACAAAGGAGTTGGTTGCTCGGGAGGCATTTGTTGTTGCTCGGTAGAAGCTGATGCTTGCTGAACTTGCTCGGAAGGTCGAGGAGAAGTAGCAACAGGGACTTGCTCTACTATCATCATGAAAGAGTCATCAGATGCATCTTCATCCTCTTCTTCTTCGTCAATAGTAGGAGGAGGGCCATGAGTGTGTTTTTGAAACAACTCAGAATCATCCGTAACATTCAACTCTTTTAATTCTACGACCCATCCATCCATGAAGTACATACTCCATCTGACAAGTAATAGCGGTTAAGGCTCTGTTCCATCCTTTGTCCCAACCAGAGCTGAAAGATTTCTTCACCGTATCTTTTCTCTTCGCCTTCTCGGAAGAAGCACGTTGCTCAGCAAGCCTCACCTTTTCCTCAAGGTCTTTCTTACGCCGTTCAGCCTCTTCAAGCTTATTATCGGCGACCTTCAATTTTACTGATAGCGATGACCTTCAAGTTTTCCTCTAACTCCTTGGAGGCATTTATGGCTTGGTCACGAGCTGACTCTGTAGATAGAAGCTTCTTCTCCCAAGTAGCTTTATCTTCCACGTATGTATTTCGGGAGTCTTTTAAGGATTAAGACAACCTAGTAAAAGCCTCTTCAATCCCGCTGGACGAAGTTGATGCCTTGATAGCCTCATCCATCTCAAGGATATTATTAAAACATGTCATAAACTAAAAAAAGAAAATAAGCTCAAATCATAATATGAATACAGTATGTGGAAATGAAGTGGTAGGGATGATGATACTTACTGACGCGATATGTTGGGCTGCTAAATCAATGACCTTCTCTCGAGAAAAGGGAACTCTAGCAGCTTGATACTCTGGAATGGTCCAAGACTTGATCAAACCCCTGGCTGAACTCGGGATGAGGAAAACTGAAGCGCTAGTTCTCGAGGAAGGGCCCCTAATATCAGAAGGTCGAGCAACAGTTTCTACAGGTTTTTCTGCAGGACCTCTCCTCAATCTCCTTAAAGGAGCACTTTCAATCAATGGTGCTTCCTCTTCTTGCGTAATAGAAACACCTTCAATCAAAGGTGCTAAATCTTTTGGCATAGCAAGTGATTTCCTGCTGACCTCCTTGACAGGGAAAATTGTTCCTTTCGATGGAGTCCTATCCATTTTCTTCATCCCTTCAGCTGGGACATTCCTTTTGCTCTTCTTTGCCCTATCAGCACCAGGAGCATCTTTGATAAAGAACGCAGGCATTCTTCTCTTCTTCATCATTAAATCAACAATAGAAGTATTCAAATCAGAAGAAGGTTCTTCGGCACTTGCTCGAGATGCTGGTACTTGATCAAGATCAATTACCACAGGAGGGGCAAGAGGACGAGTAATGAAAGAAGAGGTGGTGTTCTTGTATCTTAGCAAATGAGAAGCAGCTCTAACGTGCTCCCCATCCACCGATTGATGCAAACCCCAGATGAGTTTCAAAGATTTTATATTAATGTCACTCTCTTTTGGGGGCTTTTTTTGTTATCAACTGCAAAAACAAACATGAATATCAGTGATGCATTTTATCAAACATAAATAGAGCTAAATTGAGGAGTGTAAAAATAACCTATCCCATTGCCATAAAGTGGACATCTGGGACCTTGATAAACATCATTACCTTTTAATGGAGGGTGTTGCCAATTTTTCATCACAACCCCATGGTCAAAATAGTCCCTATTAGCATCGAGAAGATTGACTACTAAAGCTCTATTGAAAAACCTAGTTTTTAAATAAAATGTGGTATCATTGGTAACCCATTTATAACAAAACATAATTTCAGGGATCCTTAAATGAGTCCCATGAATCTGTTTTAACCTATGTATGCCGTTAACTACCCTCCATGTATTTTGGAGCTACTCTTGTAGGCACAATATCGAAATATTGGTAAAACTCCAAACACAAGGGATTAGACGGAAAAGAAAAGCCACATTTAGCTATGAAAAGTGAGGAAAACCAGTGCCCCTCAGCCAGAGAAAATAAATCAGATGGATAAGGAGGTCCTTGTAGAATAACCCAAGAGGTAATTGCAAACTCGGCTCAAAACTTATCCAAAGATTCGTCAAGGTAAACCATGATGACTAAAGCAAAGAAAGAAGAAGGAAGAAATTCTTACAGAGAATTGAGAAATCTACTAAGGCGGACAATGGAAAGAATGATAGTATAAAAACAGAGTGAGAAAACACAGAGTTTGGAAATCCGGAGATAAAAAGTAGACGATGATATTTTCTATCGCTTTTAAATACCTTGCATCGGAAAAAAGGAAAAAAATGATTACTAAAAAAGACGATTGCATTTTCGGCGGTTAAATGATGAAAAAGACGCCAAAACCCAAGCGTCAATCACAGATTCAAAATATTTACAAATTTGCCATTTCACGCTCAAATGACGAGACTAGAGGAAAAATGCCTAAGTGTTGGAGATCTGTAAGTAATCAAGATGGACAAAGGTACTCGAGCAACTTTCAAATAAAATATTTCACACTCTCATATCAAAACTCAACTGTGAAACATTGGGGGCTTTTGTTGATACTAAAAATATTCAGCAGACGTGGAACAATTATATTAAGACATGGGTCATCTTACGTGGTAAATATATATGCTCACCGAGCTGCTTAGCGCACCGAGCTACTCAACGTGCAGAGCATCAAGCCAGAAAGATCAAACGACCATTGCACATTCAATGAACATCGGACTTAATGAACATTCTTATTGTACAGACGTATATGTCTATTAAATAAACAACATATTATAAATTCATACTGATAGCCCTAGGGCTATAAATATATTGTAACATCCTCCATAACGGAGGACAGTAAAAAATCGATCTTTTGTAATCATTATTGAGATTAAGGAAAATATTGGCAAATACAAACAGCGGACGTTAGTCGCGGTCCGGTCCAGACCGATTTTTATGATTTTTACGAACCGGACCAATTAAACCGGTCCTAAAAAAAATGGACCAACACCGGACCGATTGTATCGGTCACCCGGCCCTAGTCGGTCCGATTTTTTTATAGGGTTGGTTCGGTCTAACTTGTCGGTCCAAATCTTATTAAATTAATTAATTTAAAAATGAAATTTACCTTTAAAAAAGTCCAAACTTTACCAAATTTTAGCATAAAGACAGTTCAAATTCTACCTGCTATAAACCTAAAACAATATATTTTAGATGAACATACTATACTATGTACTGAAATGAAAGTAATACTACCTACTGAAATGAAAGTAATACTACCTTTTGAAATGAAAGTAAACTTACTATACTACCTACTGAAATGGAAAAAAGTAAAAACATAGGTAAAACCTTTTTTTAGGATGAAAAATTAAAATACTACCTGCTATAAACCTAAAACAATATATTTCAGATGAAAAATATAAACACTAAAATATATCTTTACCTGAGATTGAGTGGCTAACCTGAGATGGCGAGGAGGACGGGCAGAGGCGAGGCTGAGGAGGGAAGAGGAGGGGAGATAGAGTAGAGAAAATAATAGGCACTCACTAACTGACTGAGCAAGCAGTGACGACACACGGGCAGGGAAGAGAAGCACGGGCAGGGAAGAGAATCACGACGCTGCGCTACACAGCGCAGAGGAGAGAGGAGAAGGAGTCGCCGGTTGGTGGGCGTGTGTTTAGCTCAACTTCCCTCAAGTGTGGAAACTTATTTGTTTAGATTTGAGTAGGGTAGCGGCGCAGAGGAGGAAAGCATAACGGACGCCGACCACATTCTCAGCTCACCTCTCAGAGAGCAAAGCAAAGAAAGAGAGGGGAAATAAAAAAAATAAAGGTGTGCGTGTGTTTGTTGTTTAGATTTGAGCAAGTAGGGTTTCTTTATTTCCTTCCTTTTTTTTTTTACCATCGTACCCCTTACTAATACTAACTCTAACTAACTTGTGTGTGCGCGTGTTATTGTACTTAATATATTATATATGTATAAATATAATTAAATGCATACATATTATTCTACTGGTCCGGGTCGGTCTAGACTGGATTTTTATTAAGGGAGACCGGGGACCGGACCGGTTAGACCGTTCTGTAAAAAAAAACCTGGACCGAATCGATTAAAAAAATTTGGGAAAATTATGACGGTCCGGTTCGGTTCGGTCCGCCGGTTCATTCGGTTTTCTGAACACCCCTAGTGGACGTAGGCCATTTTCATAAGGCTGAACCACTTTAAAAATATCTTGTCTTATTTCTTTATTACTTTTTATCTGTGATTAATAAATTAGACCGAATCTAATTTTTTACATCAACACCAGGGATATTTTATGTTCATATCAATATGCACAGACATCTAAGCCTCGATTGACCGAACTAATCTGCACATATTTTGCTTCCACTTTATAACCTCCTACATGTATCCATATGTGAACATGTGATGATGAGTAATAAGTAATAGGAGATCTTATAGGCGATTATATACATACAAAAGCATAGAGGAAAAAAAAGGTTATTTATTTGTATTTTCTAAAAGTGGTCCATTTGGGGCCTTTTCTGATTCCAGCAGCGAAGAATTTCTGATTTTTTTTTTCTTCTTCTTATTTTTTTTTGGGGGGGGGAGGGGGGGGGTGTCATCAGTACGAGTCAAACCCATTTCAACCTGCGAACTCTCTCCCCTCTTCCGTGTAAAAATATGTACACACACGTATGTGTCTGCTTGGTGTATTTCAATGATCGATGTTCACAAAATTCGTTTTGTTGCATTATTACTCAGACTCCCTAGTTGTACCATTATACTCATAACTTTATTTGAATTATTCTCCATTCTCTTGGCAGCCAAATGGGATTAATGTAAGAAAGTTGCATGACAATTCACGTAAAATACAATATTTTTTTATCGCTTAGTATAAGGTACTAATTACATTTTATCTTTTAAATTCATCAGAGAAATCATGATTTGGTACACAAGACGAGAAAAACATAAGCAAGAAAAAGTTAGGGTTTTGGAAGATAGGTTGAGCAATCTACCAGATGAGATTCTTACTCACATACTTTCATTTCTTTTAACAAAGAATGTGGTGAAAACTAGCATTCTATCAAATAGGTGGAAGTCCTTTTGGATAGCTGTCCCGACTATTGACTTGACCAATGATGAATTTCGCCTTAGGACAGAGTGCCATAATAAGGACAAAATAGATATAAATGCTAGATTCTTGAAATTTACAAATAGAGTATTGACGAATCCGAGCATGCCTATGCTTAGAAATGTTTCCATAAATTTCTATGAGATTCAACCTTGTCATATACAATTATGGATATGTGCTGCGATAAAATGGAAGGTTCGCAAGCTGTGCATTAGTTTTAGTTGTGAATCTGATCCGGAGCATGAGTTATCGCAAAGTTTATTTTCTTGCAATACATTAATGGTTTTGAAATTAAGCGTGGATATGGTTCTTAATTTTCCCATGACTTCCACATGCTTTCCAAATCCGAAGGTCCTGAAATTAAGTTCAGTTTCATACAAGGATAATAATTCATCACAAAATATATTTTCCAGTTGTTTGGTTCTTGAAGAGTTGGTTATAACGAGGGAGATTAGGATAATTTGCAAAGTTTGAATGTTATTTCTCAGTCCCTCAAAAAACTATCGGTGAAATTTATGTTGAACATGATGATGTCCAGAAAATGTTGATTGATGCCCCTGCACTCGAAATATTAGACATTGACGATAATGTGACACAAGATTATGTGGTGAAAAACTTGTCTTCCACATGTCAAGCATTCCTTCGTGTTTCAAATTTTTTCTCTGCAGCTCAAGATCAAGCCGATTATGCCACATGTTTATTTATCTTCTTTGAATGATTTCCAACGTAAAGTCTCTTTCATCATCATGTTCTACCATGTGTGTAATCTATAATATCTTTGCTATTGTTTCTTGCATAAATGACTATATTTTTTTAGAGTGATTACTTTTTAATTCATTTATAAAATCTCTCTTGTGTAGTGTCTTTCATTGGATGATTCTTATAATGTACCAATATTTCATAATTTGACATGTTTGAAGTTCTTTGCCATTGATGATGTTAACTGGAACTGGAAATTGGGGGGGGGGGGGGGGTGGGGCTTCAGTGATAGTATCACATTCTTCATTGATTTTATGCAACGAATGGAAGCACAAGACCCAAATACAAAACACTATAACCAAAACATATGCACACGATAATGGGTTCCACCAACCACACCATTATGCGAATGATATGACATACAGGAATATCTTGGTCTATTAAAACCACACCCACAATAAACTACTAAAATCTAAAATTAATAAGAATAATTATTGAATAAAAGAAATCAACAAAATCAAGATGTCTTTATATGCAGCCTATTAAGAGAAATCAATTAATACGAATGAGTAGAAAAAGCAATTCAAAATCAAGTTATCATTACAAGTTCAAATGCCTAGCTAACAAAATTTTTCTGATCATCTTCATTTGTCTCCACTTTTGCTTCCATATCAATTGTTATTCCAGTAGCACCTTGCCTGACCCAACTAACATCGTCATCACGTGTGAATAGTGTGTCATCCAATTGTTGCTTTCTCCATATCTCCGTTTGATCTATCATAGTCCCTTGAGTTGTATATTGTTGTCCAAATACATCGAAAAATTCTCTAGGCTTCATCTTAATTACAATATTCCAGTTTTCTTCCATTGGGTGTGCTATGTAAAATACTAGTTTCGCCTGAGATGCTAGTATGAAAGGCTCATCATTTATTTGTTGCCTTGGATACAACAACTGCTTGAAATTTACAAGCGTGAATCCGAAATCAACTTGCGCCCTCTATTTTTGTCAACCCAGCCACACTTGAACAACACAAACGTATAGTCTTTAGAATAATACAATTCAACGATATCCGTCAAAACTCCATAGAAATTAACATCTCCTGATATGGGATTCCTATCTCTAGCACTTGTATAACTTTCAGTAAGTGCTTTTAGCACGACTCCACTATTTTGAGTTGTTCTTGTCCTCTCGCGAGCCTTAGTATGATACCGAACACCATTAATAATATACCCCATGGATCTTTTTGCTTTTTGTTAAGGGTTCCAAATCTAACATCCGAATTTCTTGTGATAGTTCTATGTCCGTTGTCTCAAGTAACTTTCGAACCTATTTGTCATTTACAAAAACTATATTAAATTCCATGCTTTTGTAATAATATAATTACAAGTGTAATTTAGTTTCAGCGTGCATATTACTTACATGATATTTAAACCACAAATGAAATGTTTCATTATAAATGCGATCCACGTCATGTGGTCTAAGACGAGATTTACTCCTAATTGACGCACGATGAGTCTTGCATTAAAATGAACCATTACACTATTTTTACATGATTAAAAATAGGTAAAATTTATTAATTAGGATACTTACTCTCGAAATGGAGCAATTGCATCTGTGTTGACAAGAACATGGCGATTTGTCTGTACATATGTAACATCATCAAGAACAAATCCCACTGATTTTCCGAACTTACGACCACATTTTTTTTATCAAGAGTATTGCCTTCGTCCTTCCTTATTGGCCAGTTACATTTCATCTCATCATCCTGCAAGTACCTTTAACAAAACGTCAAGCATTCTTCTACCCAATATCCTTGTGTAATTGAACCTTCTGGATTACTATGGGTCTTCACATAATTCTTTAATGTGAATAAGTATCTGTTGTGGCGAAATTTTTAATTTTTAGAAGGAAAAAAAATGCTTATAATGAGAAGACAAAAAGAACATAAAAAATCACAATTAATACCACACCTCTCAATAGCGTACATCGACCGGTATTGTGGTGGTCCTCCGATCTTGGCATCTTCTGCTAAATGAATAACCAAATGTTCCATGACATCAAAAAATGAAGGCGAGAAGAGCCTCTCAAGATGGCAAAGCGTGAGCTCAATACGAGATTGAGCATGATCTAAATCTGTTATGTTCATTACTTTTGGGTACATACTCCTAAAAAAGCTACTCAACTCAATTATTGGCCCAAGAACATTTTTAGTCAAATTATTTCTTAGGGAAATAGGAAGCAACTCTTGCATTAAGATATGGTTGTCATGACTCTTAAGTCCTGATATAGTACGTTGTTTAAGGTTGACACAATGCGATATGTTCGAAGCATAACCATCTGGAACTTTCAACCCCTTTAGTATTTTACAAACTATGTCTTTTCCTTTATTATCTAGTGTGAAACATGCTAGTGGAAAATAATATTTGCTGTTTGCTTATTTTTGAGGATGCAGTGACTTATAAATACCTAATTCTTGCATATTAAGACGAGAATTTAGATTATCCTTTCCCTTACCATCAACATCTAATAGCGTCTAGAGCGCATTATCGCATACATTCTTCTCGATATGCATGATATCAAGATTGTGGTGTATTAAATTTTCCTTCCAATATTCTAACTAAAAAATAAACTTCGTTTATTCCAATTATATGTGAGGTTACCATCTTCATTATCATCCATTTTCCTCTTAAGTTTCGGCTTCGGATCCTTCCCAAACATATTATTGATGTCCCTTACCTCATCAAACACTCCGGCTCTAAATAGTCGAGTGTGCTTTGTATGCAACTCAACTTTAGCATCAAACGAGAATTTATCTGTTCAAAATTTATGCCTTTCGACAATCATCGACGATGGTCCATGTAGCATTATTTGGGAGTGAGTATATTTGTGACAACAAGGACGTGCCAATTTACCTTTAGTGCTCCATCCTGACAAATTTGCATATACAGGAAAATCACTTATTGTCCATAGCAATAATGCACGCATTTTAAACATCTAATTATACGACTCATCATAAGTATCCACCCTAACCCATACTTCCTTCAACTCGTCAACTAAAAGGCGCAAATAAACATCAATGTCATTACCAGGCCCGCGAGGACCATCAATTAGTATCGACAATATCATATATGGCTGCTTCATACACAACCATGGGGGTAAGTTATATATTATCACAATTATGGGCCACGTGCTGTAAATAATACTCAAGCTCCTGAATGGATTAAATCCATCACTGGATAATCCAAGTCTGATATTTTGCAGGTTCACAGCAAAATCTGGATAAATGTCATCGATTCTTTTCCAAGAAAGAGAATCAACGGGATGCCGTACATTTCCATCATCAATATGTTCCTCGACATGCCATCTCATTTCTGATGACATATATAGTCTCTGGAGTCTTGGTATCAAAGGGAATTATCTTACCACCATAGCAGGAATTTTTTGATCTATTGTAAGATCGTCATCTGCCTGAGCCTATGATTGTTTATATCTTTGGGTATGGCACTTTAGACATTCACTCTCCTGTTCTGTCTCATTCCAATACAACATGCAATCACTGGGCATGCATGTATCTTCTTATACCCTAGCCCCAAGTTTGCAATCAGCTTGCGGGCTTCATAAAAAGACTTTGTCAATGTTTCACCCTCGGGAAATGCATCTTTTAATAATTCAAGCAACATTGTAAAGGTCTTGTCGCTCCATCCACCAAGGCACTTTATATGCAACAGTCGTACAATAAATGAGAGTGTAGAATACTTCTTACAATCGGGGTATAACTCCTGCTCAGCTTCTTTTATCAGATTAAAGAATCTCTTAGTTTCTTCATCGAGACCCCCACCCATATGTTGATGGTCCTTATCACCATCCATAAAGTTAAGCGGGTTTGAAGGAGGAATTCTAAAGACATCGTGTATCATCTCTCGCATTTCATCACCAACAACTAATTCGAAAGAGGGAACTGAATATGAGGAAGATTCCCCATGAAAAGTCCAACAAGTATAACTCGCTAGAAAGCCATTTAGTAATATATGTTCCACCACCTCATCTTTCTTCACAAATATCATGTTGCGGCACTTCCTATATGGACACAAAATTCTTTCAGCATTTGGTTTATTATCAGAGGAAAATTTAAGGAATTCCTCCGTTCCTTTCTCGTATAAAGGACGTCCCCTATGTTTTATATTAATCCAACTCTTAACCATCAGTATATTAGGCCTAGTGAAAACAAAAAAAAAAATATTTGAAATTAATGCGAGAAATCATTATCGACAACGTAGAGCTTACGATTATAGGTAAACAATTATGACTCAAATAAGTATTGAAAAACATACTTGCATATTAAATGATTACATGTAAACAAATTTGTGGATTTTCCAATGGGGGGATACCATTGGTAATTGGTTTAGTTATGAATTTATTTTGAACTATGAATAGAGACGCAAATAAGAAATTTATCTTAAATTTAGGGTCCCAAGCCCCCAATTTCATGAAACCAAAATCATGATAGATTGAAACACACAAATATCTATACATATACAAACACTTATACATACTCAAATATTTAATAATAAAGTTAACTTTATTATTAAATATTTAACATTATTGTCAAATGCAATTTGTGCAACCAAATAATATGAACACATGTTTTGTTTGGGAATAATTTCATATTCTGAATAAAAAAGAGCATAAACATACCTAAGATTAAACTGAAATATCCAACCACGAAACTACAAGTAGTTATAAGACATTGGGGATTTAATGAAGCTGCAAATAAGAAATTGGGGATTTACAAGAATTGTTAGATTCTTATCTTGCAAGATACGAACTGTTACAAGATATGAACTGGTATAAGAACTGTTATAAGATGCAAAATACCTGTGGATTCTTATACGATCAGCCATACCAAATTTCAAGAACTGCTATATGAAATTGCAAGAACTACCATACGACCAGCTGTACTAAGAACTGCAAATTACGAGATACGATCAACTATACCAAATTGCAAGAACTGTTATATGTGAAATTGCAATTTCATATTATAAGAAAAATAAAATAAACAAAATACCATTGGAATTATGCGTCCAAGTTTTTTTATATTATAAACGACACCAACAGCTCTCCATAATCAACAATCCCATATCTCCACTTTTCTCTGCTCGCAAATTTTTCTGAGAGCATTTCTAGAGGCAAATTTTTCCACACATCTTTAAGAGAATTTCAATTCACCTTTTGATTTACCTGACGGCTTGATTGCGCACTGGTGAAAAATTGCTCCAGTTTCCTCTACAACATCTTTAATTCTGCGGAGATTGCGATTTAGATGAAATTACGATTTGGATGAAAAATTACGATTGCGTATTGGAGGGAAATCCATGTAGGAATGAAAAATTATGTAGATCGCGTATTGGAGGGAAATGCATTGGAGGTAAAAATTTAGCGTCCGACATTTGTTTGGATTGCATGTAGGAATAAAATGCGGGGAAATGATACCCTGCGTTTTCGTTTAAAAATGTCAGGTTTTTTGTGGCTTTTAATAACAAATGTCGGTAATTTACGGCATTTTACAATTAAACGTCAATAATTCCCAACGTTTAAATAAAAGGCCGGTAAATTTAGTAAACTTTTTTAATAAACGTCGATAAATGTTTCTATGCCAACATTTTATAAAAACTCCTAAAAAAACGTTGGCATATATATTATTTCTTGTAATGAAAGATGTTTTTCAACTACAAAAAAGAATTTGGTGGGAACGAACATGAGGAAGAAGAGAAAATAGTTTGGTTTCTACAATGCAATAAGTTTATCATCGTCATTATCATTAAGGTTTCAGCAACACATGTTTGCTTGCAAATCCACACAAGAAGTTTACAATCACAACATTCTCCGAGAAGTTGGTTCAATAAAAACAAACAACAATTTCACCATCATCAACAATGAAGCTCATATTAATTTATGTACTCATTAAAGAGAATGAAATGTTTTCCAAGTATAAACTTGAGTTATTGTGAGTATCTCTGTTGTATTTTCTAACCCAGTAGTGTTTCAGTTGGTAGGAGTTTAGTATAGTGTTAGTTACTTATGCTTTCTCAATCCCACTTGTACACAGAAGGTGATAGTTCCATTATTGGTATTAGTTACAAGTATGGTGGAAGTCCTTTGTTAAGGTTTGGTTTAGCCTAAGTGAATCAAAAGATAGTGGAGTTCCCGAGTCCTACCTCGGATATGGATATAAGTGAATGGTTATCATCGAAACGTAATACAAATTCCTCATTCCATTTCTCTATCTATTACTGTTTATATTCATGCTTAATTTAATATATATGTTATAATTTTATGAATATAAATATGAATGTATGCACGAAGTTAGAGAATAAAGAAAAACAAAAAACAAATTAATATTATTGAAGATATTCCACTAGTTAAAGTATTTAAAATAATTATTTGAATTGTAATAATATTTTTTTATTGTGATATAAAATGCTTTGATTCTTACCAATGGAAAGGCATATTGAAGAGTTTGAACCAAATCGAGAAGACGTTTAAATGGAGAGTTAGAGAAGGTAAAAATATTTGTGTCCAGTTTTACCATTGTAAGCTTCCAATCCCTTTTTGATATATTCGATTCAGATATCAAGTGAACAATATCATTAATAAGAAGGGTTAATCAGATTCTGATAAAAATCACAATCCTTGCTATCTACTATTATCAATGTTATTTGTAGACACCCCATCCTAGTAACCCCTAAGTACCCGCGAAGGTCCCTAATAGTCTTTCTCCCATCGTAAAACTAAGGTTCTACTCCAAGTACTAATCTAGAGGCCACTGGGTGCGCCCGAGCCCCTTTTGGCCTTAGTCAACTTTCTTACCTGATAGAAGCTCAATGAAACCTTGCAGGGCTCTGAATCCCCTTTCCAACAGTCGATAACATCCGCGAATCGGCTTGACGGTTCGCACGAACAATCCTATTTACTTAGAGAAATAATCTGGAGGCCACGGGCACTTTCAGGCCCTGTTTGACTCGGTCAACTCTCCAACCTGAGCGAAGCTAATTAAATCTTGAAGGGCTTTGAATCCCCTGTCTAAAGGTCCATACCGTTCACAAATCGGCCGCACAATTCGCACGAACGACCCATATTACTCCAAAAGGCCATCGGGTGCTCTCGAGGTCCGCTTCACCTTGGTCAACTATCCAATTTGAGTGAAACTCAATGAAATATCATAGGGCTCTGAATCCCATCTCTAATGGTCCGTGCCGTGCGTGAATCGGTCTCACGGTTCACACGAACAACCCTTTTTACTCTGAAACCCCCATTTAGAGACCATCGGGTGCTTCGAACCCCGTTTGACTTCGGTCAACTTTCAAAGATGAAAGTGGCTCAATGGATTGTTGAAGGGATCTTAATCCTCTTTTCAATGGTCCTACCCGTGCGCGATTCAGACTTAAGACTTGTATTTTATGCCCGTTTTCCCGAAAAAGTCCTTTTCGGACTTCTTATAGGCACCCCAGACACCTTTCCTATCGACATGGTGTACTTTCCTTAATCAATAAAGTAGACACCATGTCGATAGGTAGGACAAAGAACCATAATGATCGGAACCCCACCAAACCCTAAATTGGTACTATTTAAGGAGACCATGACCTCACCCCTAAGAGCTCCCTTTTCAGCAATCAGAAATATTTTCTCGAAATCAGGGTGCCGTCATTACCCAAAAAAATCAATTTTCCAAAATTATCTCCATTTTTCTTACCTCACCTTCCTACCCGTTTTGGTCACTTACCTCACCATACTTCATCACCATTATATCACCATAAAAATAGCCTACTCTCCTTCAAAAATCAGTAGTAAAGTATTCTAAGAGGTTTATTCTTACTCTTTTCTAGTTTATCTATTTAGCATTGTTAACTCACTTTATTCTCATTTTTGATATCTTTCAGTCTTATTTTGTTATCTCAGATCAACTAATATAATTTTTTATTACTAATATTCACATAACATATTTTCATAAAATTCAAAAAGATAAAAAAGGGTTTACATGTAAATTCCAAAAGTAAGATTTTCTTGCCCTTTTCACACTTTTACACTTGATCACACTATCATCCAAAACATTCAAAGAGGAATCTTAAATTTGAATTTATGACTTAAATATCACGCATATGACGTATCGAACTATGCGAACTTTGATGTCCCTTGGGCTACGTAGGAGTCTCGGGCCAATCCTGGGATTTGAGTCATATCTTTCCTATTTTATGGTTTTATAATATATTGTATTTATTTTATGAGTCACGAACTCCTATATATTTGTGTCTCGTTCGACATGTACATCCTTTTTTCTATAGCGATTCGTGATTTGACGAATACTCATATTATATGTTTATGTCATTTTTGGGTACACTCCTTAGAATGACTCTGCTCTGTCTTTCCATGACGTGAGTCGGATGGTTTTCTTGTCTCGTTATATACATTATACACATGTATGTACCCATCATGCTTGAGAAAAATGAGAATATTAACATAGCCCACGAGAGGCTGAAAGGGCAAAATGGGTGCCTAACATCTTTACATTCCGTAACTTAGTCCCCAGATCTTTGATTTATTTTATATCGTATGCATCAATATGACCTTGATGCCCTTCTCTTGAGACGACTACACTTCTTTTGCCTGTTTTGAGAAAGTGAGGCTGGTGACTCCATTCCTTCGTGTTATCCCTTTTGACGACGACCAATTTATATCCTAGGAAGACCGTGAAGATACCTTTGCGAGTGGCGGAGGACTCCCATATCCTTGAATCACCCGTATTCTCATGGTAGTAAGAGGGGGAAACTTCTCTCCAGGTTGTTCCCCTCCTATCCCTATTTCGGGTTAGCCCGCGCAAAAGGAATCCGACCAGGATGACCACAGTGGCGACTCCGTTGGAGACTATTTTCTTAGAGGACTAGACTCAATTTTCCCATGGGTATTACTTCTTTACTCTCCTAATTTTCTATATGCGTACATATGCCTCCACTTATATGATTTCCTTATTCCTATAAAATCCTCCGTTATACCTAATTCAAGACTATCGTCAGTTCACCCATCTGGGGGTTAGCCGCCAGATTGCCCATCACCAATAAAAGCCTAGCACTAAAAACTAAGGCTATAGCGTTGAAAAAAACCAATGTCTGTAAAATTCCTCTGGAATACCGAATTCATGATTGCTAGGAGGATGATGTTTCGTCTATGAACCAGCGGCTGGGTGGCTGAAGGGGAGATATGGAGCAACACCACCAAAGACACTTAGTAAAAATGTGATAAATTCGGCATAGCTGCCGCTACACTAGGACTGACACCTAGAATCACTGATAACTCCTCGTATGTGGGTCACACCTCATCTAAGCCAAATAAAAAATATGATCTTTAGGGTACTAGAACTATATCGCTTCTTCCAAGAGGTCCCAGTCTATGGGACGATTATGCCACAAAGAGACCTAGCATAGACCAAAAGATTCATAGTTGACGTTGTAGAGGCACATGGCCTCTAAAATTTTAAGGTAAGTGAAAAAGGCAATGGACACTGGAAGAGCCACCGCATAACAAAGAATAAAAAAGTTACAAAGACGAGAAAGTGGGGTGTGGTGATGAAAATGCCTCTATAGTCCCACTTTTATACTAAAAAATACACAAAAAATAAATCATTCAAAGCGCAACTGGATTCCCTGCTCCAAAAGTACCCAAAAGTACACAGAAAGTGCAATGAAAGCTAAAGAAGTGATTTGGACTTGAGCTTTATGCCGATAGGCAGGTGAAGGGGCGTGCCGATCGACAACCCCCTTTTTTGAAAAATTCCTTATTTCCTCTTTTATACATATAATTTCAAGTATTAACATTTACTCTGAAAAATCAATCTTCGAGTAATCCCTATGAAAAATTCCTTATTTTCTCCTTTGTATATAACTTCTAAAAAAATATTTTCTTTTACTTGTGAAAAATCAATATTCGGGTCCCTTTTTCATTTTATCTCTATCTTTGCAAATAATAAAAAATTTCAGCAACAAATTAAAGTGCATGTAGAGTAAGCCATTAAACCAAGATAACATAATAAATACATTTATTATATTTAACTTGTTTGGAATTATTACATCCTTTTATAAGTATAATTAGAATAAATAATAAAAGAAAAGAAAAGGATATATGGGGATGCAGCCCGGATCCTTCCAAAACCTCTCTCAAAACCCCCACCTTCAAACACCTCGACGAATGCGCTTTCCCTACCGGCGAGCAGTGGACCCACCACTCCCAAAATTGAGGCTCTCCTCTGACATGAATGACGACAGCAAGGAGGCACTGGCTGACTTTGTCACATAATCTGGCATCGATGCCATCCGATCCTTGATATCCCACGGCCAGTTTATCGACACGTGGACAAAATGCAAAAAAAGGAACAAAAGCACCAAAATCAAAGCAAGTCAGTAAAGAGGGAAAAAAATAGGAAATGGAAAGAGAAAGAGATGGTCCTACTTATCCATGGAGAGGCTCCCTAGGAAGACCTTCCAACCCATCTATCGCCGCATGAGGGTGGTGAGGCACAACTACCAAATCCCCGTTGCGTATCCGAATGTGTAAGAGGGGGTGGAGATATGAAAAAATAGAGTCTCCCCTGCAGCCGTTGTCGCGCCTCCTCCGATCTAGTCGTAGGTGGAGGTATGATATCCACATCACATATGCATGATGGAATTAACCAAGTGGTCAGGAAGTCTAGATAGTCATATCCTGGCGACATATCAGTGTAATGCGTATATGGCTCACCCCCAATCACTGCCGCCCTAGCCTCATCAATCATTTCCTTCACCCACCTCATGTATGTACATCTATATATATATATAAAGTGGTCCAGTCTAGTCTTGATCCATCTTTTAAGACCCAAGACTGAGGCCGGATCAAATAATGAGGTCGTTCACATTTTAAAACCGAATTAAACAAAACCCATAAAAGTGGGCCCAGTTTGGTTCAATTTTCAGTTTTTTGATCCATTCATCCCATTCGAGTTTGTACACACTCCTACCGAAACCCCCCATCTAGAGACCATCAGGTGCTTTCGAGCCCCATTTGACTTTAGTCAACTCTCGAACCTGAGAGTGGCTCAATGGATTCTTGAAGGACTCTGAGTAGCCTTTCCAATAGTCCTGATCATTTGCTATTCGGACTTACGATTTTCATTTTATACCCGTTATTCTGAAAAAGTTCATTTCGGACTACCTATAGGCACCTCAGACCCTCTGCCTATCTACAGGGTGTACTTTCCTTGCCCAATAGGCAGGCACTGTGTTATAGGTAGGACAGGGGCCATGCCAATGGGCACCCCCTAAATCCTAAATTGACACTATTTAAGGAGATTATGACTTCACTCCTAAGAGCTCCCTTTTTAGCAATCAAAAAACTTATCTCAAAATCAGAGTGCCGCCGTTCCCCCAAACCCAATTTTATAGCGTTCTCTTCGTTTCTCTTACCTCATTTTTCAACCACTTTTGTCCACTTAACTAACCCTACTTCACCACCATTATATCACCATAAAATCAGCCTACTCTCCTTCAAAATCACTAGTAAAGTCTTTTAGGAGGTTTATTCCTACTTTTGTCAAGTTCATCCATTTAGTATTAGTTACTCATTTTGGATATCTTTTAGTCTTATTTTGTTATTTTACATCAACTGATATCCTTTATTATTACTAGTATTCACATAACATATTTTCATTGAAATCCAAAAAGGCAAAAAAGAGGGTTTACTTGTAAATTCCAAAAATAAGAATTCCTCCCTTTTTTCACACTTTTACACTTGATCATCCTATCTTAAAAAACATTCAAAAAGGAATCTTAAATTTGGGTTTATGAGTTAAACTCCATCCGTATGATGTATCAAACTACATGGACTTTTATGCACCTTGGACTACGTAGGCGTCCCAGGCCAATCCTGGGATTCGAGTCCTATCTTTCCTGTTTTATGCTTTTATACTACATTGTATTTATTTTGTGAGTCACAAACTCCTATATATTTGTACCTCGTTCAACATGCACATTCTCTTTTCTATAGCGATTTGTGATTCGATGGATACTCACATTATATGTTTATGTCATTTTTGGGTACACTCCTTAGAATGACTCAAACCTATCTTTCAATGATGAGAGTCGAATGATTTTTTTGTCCTGTTATTTACATTATACACATGTACACACCCATTATGCTTTGGAGAAAAAGAGAATAATAACATAGTCCATGAGCGACTGAAAGTGTAGAGTGGGCGCCCAACACATTTTCATCCCGTAACTTAATCCTCAGACCTTTAATTCATTTTGTTTCATATGAATCAGTATGACCTTGACGCCATTCTCCCGAGACGGCTACATTTCTTTTGCCTATTTTGAGCAAAATAAGCTGGCGACTCCATTCCTTCATGTTTTCCCCTTTTAATGATGATCGATTTGTATTCAAGGTAGCCTGCGAAGATACCCTTGTGAGTGGAATAAAGAGGACCTTTATATCCTCGAATCACCCACACGCACATGGTGGGAAGATAGGGAGGCTTCTCTCTAGGTTGTTTCCCTCCCATATTGTTTTTAGGGTCATCGACCCACGTCAGAGGGTTTCACCCTGGATGTCCACAATATTTTAAGAATCTTATTTCTAGATCAACCATCATAGTTATGAAATTATTAGGAGCCCTTCACTTAATGCCATGTTAACTTATAGATCGGAATATAATTTCATTAAAGGGGTAAAACGAACCTCCCTTTGCCTAACTTTGGATATAAAAGTTAATTGTCCCTCAAAAGCTTAAAATTTTTGTTTGGACTACTTTTCATGATGTTTTTCTCATTAATGAAAGTATTTTTTGCATGATTATCGATTGTTCTAATGTGTGGAGGCCATGTGGAAAGTGTTGAATACCATATTCATGTCGTTAGAGAGTGTCCCAATGCCAGTTCTATATGAAACCACATTTTCCATCCAACTGTCAAGATGTCTTTTAAAGTTGCTTCAAGTAAAGCTAATTTAGCCACTAAGAATTTTTAACAATCACATATTTTTTAATTTTACACAGAGCCATGTTTTTATTTCCATATGTGCAAGGACATAATTTTATAAATGTTTGGGGTAGAATCTAGGAATTTTCTATTTTCCCTAGATCACAGTTAGTATGTCTGATACTGTTACATTGGGCACGACCACACGATCATCCACGACGGCCTTTATCCGAATCCGATGCATCCATCATCTTCACGTGCATCATGATACATGCGATGTACTGCTCAGCTCATTTCCACTACTCCACTACGCAATATCGGTAAAATGGTTTATTGGAGTATTAACATTTGCACAAATATTTGGGAAATTTTTCAGAAAATGTTTTTTCGAAGTCTGATGTATTTTTATAAAAAGCATAAATTTTTCTAAGTGTAGAAGCGGAGTGCCTCGATCGAAGATCTAGTTCA
Organism: Sambucus nigra; assembly: GCA_949130495.1. Classification (NCBI taxonomy): domain Eukaryota; kingdom Viridiplantae; phylum Streptophyta; class Magnoliopsida; order Dipsacales; family Adoxaceae; genus Sambucus; species Sambucus nigra. Next base: position 348,166,473 of record OX422217.1, read on the forward strand.
AGCGACATTGCACTGTCGTTCGAACGAGATAGGCATGTCGCGCTATCTCGTTCGAACGATATTTGTCCTTCATTCGAGCGATATGTCATCTCGTTCGAACGAGCCCTCCACCTCAAAATTCGTATAAATATCTGGTGCCTCTCTACACGTTTTTCAAGTCTTTCTGCAAACACAAATTCTGCGAAAATAGCCCAGAATCAGACTTCACCTTTTAAGGTTTTCTTAATCCTTTTTATTCACATAATCATTCCCATTTATATATGTGAATTGTTAAACCTTCAAGAAGATCATTTACTCTTTTGGAGTACCTTGTATCGGAGTATGATAGGTAGTCTACTCTACTTGACTTCCAGTCATCCCAACATTGCCTTTAGTGTTCGAGTCTGTGTGCGATATCAGGCGTCCCCAAAAGAGTCACACTTACTCGCTCTAAAATGAATTATTAAATACGTGAGTGGGACTCTCACATACGGTATTTGGTATTCCTTTGATACTGATGATCGTTTATTCGCCTATTCGGATGCCGATTGGGCCGGGGATGTAGATGGTTGTAGGAGCACTTCGGGTGGGTGTTTCTATTTTGGTTCTGCTCTTGTCTCTTGGTTGAGAAAGAAGCAAAACTCCATCTCTTTGTCCATTGCAGAGACTGAGTACATCGCCGTTGGGATTTGCTGCATGCAACTCTTGTGGATGAAGCAGATACTGTAGGATTATGGGATTTCATATAACACCATAACCATTTCCTGTGATAACACGAGCGGGATACACATATCTCGCAATCCAGTCTAGCATTCGGGCACAAAGCACATTAGGATACACGAGCACTTTATACGACAGTTAGTTGAGGAAAAAGTCGTATCCGTGAGTTTCGTACCCACCGACCTTTAGTTAGCCGATATATTTACGAAGCCTTTAGATTCCCTTAGATTTGAGAGTCTTAGGAAGTCCTTGGGGATTTGCACAGTTGACTGAGGGGTTGGTTCATGTCTAGGATAGGATGCTTTGTCATGTTCACATTATATGCTTCCTGTTGCTAGTTTGTATCATTTGTATTATTACTTTTGTTTTATTGCTTTTTCTATTCTTTTAAAAAATCCTAAAATATTTTCTTTTTAGAAAATCACAAAAAGATTTTTGTATTTTATTTGCACCTTTTATGGATGAGCATTTAAGATAGCCGAGTCACAAAATTTATTCCTTTTTTTCACCTGACTGTTTGATAGAGATTTGAGACGCTACATCATTTCATCCATGTGCTTTACATTTTTTGGAGACTTTGAGATGCGATTAGTGATATCTTCCTACATGTTTGACTCCTATATCCTTTATTGCACACATGCACGACTTTCTTTGATTATTGTAATTTTCTATCACACATTGGCTTCAGTGTTTCCATCTTAATTCTTTCTATACAATGTACCATATGCGATAAAACTTGACAGGATTGGAATGCATGTTAAAATCGTTTAGCGAGATTGTGTTTTTTTTAAAACGGTGAAGGGCTACGAAAGGTTCTTATCTAGCCTTTGCGATTAAGCCACCGTTAAATCGGACCTAAAAAATTGAGGAATTTTATTATCCGGGGTCTAAGAGGTTAAAAGAGCCCAAAAAGTTTAAAGGCAATAAAAAGAAATACATGCCAAATATGGGCCATTTAGGTTTCATCATCAATTTTCCAAAGTTTGAGAATTTAGATCCCCTCTATTCAAAATATAAATCTGAGGGAGTTTGGTTGGAGAATTTAAACGGGTTTGCACTTCCTTGAAAGTCCTGAAAAAGCATTCAATCGTTTTTGACGTTATTGGTGTGGAAATAATTTTAAGATTTGATTTGTTGATTTGATTGAGTCAATGTCTCATATTTCGATCTTTTTACACCTAAGGAAGATGTTGAGTTTATTCGTTAGGAGTATCCAATATTTATCATGCACATATGTCATGTTTGTATACATTGATTTTCCTATCGAATTTTATCACACCCCTACATTTACGCTATCATCGACTTGGTTGTTTTTGTGTTTGTTCATGGTGTGATTCTTTGTTGTACATTTTGTGAGAAAAAAATTTGAAAAATTTAAAAATAGATTGTTTTTACCATGTGACATTTTCCATATTCACTCTTCTCATATCTGTCTATTTTGGGACAACATAAAAAGGGGGAGAATGAATCATGGGGGAGATTTGTTTGGTTGATTTATCAATGATTTACTTAAGCTTAATTGATATTTGATTTTAGCATATCATTATATTTTAAACTGTTGCTTGTCACGGGTATTTGATTTATCTCATGTGTGTAGGCACAAAGTTGATTTATTGGATTACACACCCTGATGAGAAAAGCTTTGAAAGTTTCTGAAGAGCTGAAGAGTTGAAGTTTCTGAAGTTCAATTGAAGACATGTCATGTAGTATTCTCAGTTTGAGGGTTTGATGGGGATATTATATTGTATGCCATTTGTTTTAGGAAGATTGCATAATTCAGATTTCTTATGTATGTACCGGCATAGACATATGGGGAGATTTGCAAGGACATAATTTTATAAATGTTCGGGGTTGAATCGAGGAATTTTCAATTTTCCCTAGATTACAGTTAGTATGTCTGATACCGCTACATTGGGCACGACAACACGATCATCCATGAAGGCATTTATCTGAATCCAATGCATCCATCATCTTCACGTGCATCATGCTAGATGCGACGTGCTGCTTAGCTCATTCCCACTACTCCACTACTCAATATCGATAAAATGGTTTATTGGAGTATTAATATTTGCATAAATATTTGGGACATTTTTCAGAAAATGTTTTTTCGAAGTCTGATGTATTTTTATAAAAAGCAGAAATTTTTCTAAGTGTAGAAGCGGAGTGCCTCAGTCAAAGAGCTCGTTAAAGCAACATTGCAATGTCTTTCGAACGAGATAGGCATGTCACGCGATCTCGTTCGAATGACATATGTCCTTCGTTCGAGCGACATGTTATCTCGTTCGAACGAGACCACCACCTCGAAATTCGTATAAATATCTAGTGCCTCTCTTCACGTTTTTCAAGTCTTTCTGCAAAAACAAATTCTGCAAAAATAGCCCAGAATCAGACTTCACCTTTTAAGGTTTTCTTTAGCCTTTTTATTCACATAATCACACCCATTTATATATGTGAATTGTTAAACCTTCAAGAATATCATTTACTCTTTTGGAGTACTTTGTGGAGGAGCCGTCTTCTTCTCTACTACTGCCCATCTGGAGTTCCTACGGGAGATTCGAGCCGACGACATCAGAACCGACGCCTGCGGGTATTTCTGTGTCACACTTATTTTTATGGTAATTCGTGTAACCGTGTCTTAAAATACTATAGTGAAAATAAAAGGTTTTTCCCCTTTGGGGGATTTTTCGTCACATGTGTGTGTTTGAATGTTCTTGCTTGATTTTATCATCGTGAATCACGCCTAGATGCATGTTTAGGACTTAATTGATAAAAACTGAGTTTAATTAAATAATTTCTTTATTTGAACACAAGCGCACTCTTACAATATGGGACATATAGACGACCAACAAAACGGAAGTGATTGAGAAAGAGGAGTGTTTTATAGGAATCGGTGGTAAAATCCTATTGCTTGAGATTGAACACAAACCAATCGAATAAAATAGGAAAATTATGGACACACACAAGAAAAAGATGTACGTGATTCGACAATCTGCCTACTTCTACGATTGGTTCTTCTTTGTTATTTATAGAGTTCCAATGCTCGAGATTATGCTCCCATTTTTCTTAGGAGCTATGTTTTATATTTATAGGAGGAAGTGATAAAGTCTTTGGGACCTCAATCACTTTGACAACCATTACTAGATGATCGACCATATATTTCCTTTAATTTATGTAGGTCGATTATCTTCAGTGATATTTATTTTTGCAGTGGACATATTTGAATGGCTTAGTGGTCTATGTGCCTTAGTTTCAAGTGTGGCAGATTATTTCCCTTTCCAATGGTCCAAGTCGTCCACGAAATGGACTTACTATTTTTTTTATGACTGTTTTCCCTAAAATCCATTTTTGGACTACTGATAGGCACCCTCCCCCTGCCTACAGGCAGTGTATACTTTACTTGGCCACTAAGTATGGGAGGATTAGGGCCATGCTGACCGACACCCCTAAGGGCAACCTGGTCTTTTTTCACCTTTAGGGTTCCCTGGCCTCATTATTCAAGACCTTTTGCCTCGAAATTAGTGCGATAGCATTTTAATACACCAATATTCAAACATTCTCTCTCACCACTCAACATTTTTGCCACCCATTTTTCCACCATCTAACCACCATCAAAATCAACTCACATCACCGTAAAATAATAAACCAAGCTCTTGATATGGAATAAATTCCCTATTTTCAAGCTCATTATATTGGTGTCATTTCCAATGTTTTATTTTTTAGCACATATTTTCATTTAATCTTTAGTTTCTCATCACAGGCTTTCATTTTAGAGGACTAGACTCAATTAACATGGGATTTATTACCCATTTTCTCCTTTTCTCTATACTTTTCCACATGTGTATATATGATTCCACTTGTATATTATTTTTACTCCCATGCTCACATGTTGTATATCCATTCTCATATCACATTATCCATATATATACTTTTATCCACCATTATAATTTTCTCATCACATGTATATACCATCTTTTACATTATATGCTTTCTATCACTTGTACATTTCCTATTTGTATATACTCACGCTTTGTTCACATATTTCACACTCACTTGTATATATATTTCCCATGTTTCATTCCACTTGTCCACATTTTTTCACATACTCCATGTCACTTATAAATATCCATGCTTATTCTTACTTATATAAATTCATATGCTTCGCCTATCACATGTTTCACATTACTTGTATATACCACATGCTTCATGTATATATTTCACCTTACTTACACATATATCTCCATTTTTTCCTCACTTGTACATATTCCTATGCTAGTCTCACTTTGTACATATATCTATCTAGTTTGTGTACATCCACATGTCTATGCATAGGGTAGCTAACTTTAATAGGGCTTGAATTGCTTATTAATAGTAGGGAGGTAAAAGTTGTGGTAAGCAAGGGGATATGCTTAAAGGATAAAGCGATAGTTCCAACCTGACCTGAAGGCTTGTTAACGTAATGCGAGGATTTGAGCCTGAATTGGCAAACCAAAGTCACTTTCGGAACCATACTACCTATATCTAACATGTATCTAGTCCAGCGAAAGAAGGACTTTCTTTAAGTCACTGGATGACTACTGTTCACATGTAGGTTTGGAGAACAAAGACATTTAGATCTCCCTATGGCACTCTCCTCGCAAAGTCGAAGGTCTAACCGTACACCTAATTATCAAATGTTGATTTTGCTGGATCTAATAACACCTTATTTGGCCATAGCAATATCACCCTAATTTGTTCGCGTATACATGCTTCATGCTTTATATTACTTATACATATTTTTTATGCTTTATCCCACTTGTATATTTAGCTCTTTTCTCACTTGCCATTTGTATATATTCTCATCCATTGTAAAAATTCCTCTTATAATAAATAAAACTTTGCATAAGGATACTAATTAAAACTCATGCATTTTTCTCACTGGCATTACATATTGACCCAATCTTTGTCCCGTACTAGGGATTCACTTTATGATGGGTTATCGGTTTTGCAGGGCATGGTTATCCTAACCGATATGGATCCAGTCTTCCATTAGACAAGTACATTTGACGTATATTGAACGATTTCCCCCACATTGTATCATTTGACTGAACTCACGACGTGATATATATAGCAGTGATCTCATTCATGTACCTCGATTATATCGAATTCTCTCTCACACGTACCATCACCCCGAGGTATATCGTGAGGTAATTCATGTACAATTAGGTATATCAAGTGACTTCTCCACATGTACCAATGAATGATTTCCCTTATAGGCAAGAGGTATGTTATAGAAGTCATGTTAAAGGGGGAATCCTTACACTATTCATAATTTTCATATAGTAATCTTCCCTAGGACATTCATACCTAGATTACCAGTTTTAACATGAAACTCAACCAAAAGTTTGGTTCGTCTTACCACTTGAATTTTACGCTAGTTTGTCCATTTTAAAAATAATTTCCTGTTCGCTAGTCTAGAAACAAGTCAAAACGTGTCTCGCATTGCGTACCCCATCTTTTCCCAGACTCGACTAATGTATAGAATTTCACTTGCATACTGGGCAAAACATAATACAAGTGAAGCCTAATAATAACATCTACACTTGATATTTCTTCCTCCCTTCATCAGAATACCAAAAAGATATTCTATTTTTTTTTAAAATATTAAAATATTTCTTTTTTTTTAATAAAAAATAAGAAGTTATATGCCTCTCAGGTGAGATTGGACTCCTTGGCTTGGATTTATATTGGCTCAGATCCGTTATTAAATCATCCCAGATTTTTCACCTTCATCATGCACTTCAACATAAATTAAATGGTCTTACTGGAGAATCCTCTTGGAAAACCTTGATCAGAATGCCAATGCTCAACCAGATATGATGGTCGTACTTGCTCAGCTTACAACAAATATCGACTGTCTATAAGCGATGTCTAAGAAATTTATGGAAACAAGTGTCAAATCCTAGATGTAACACAACGAGATGATGCCTTTCCCCAAGTTATGGGAACGCAAATGCCTAAAATGAGATGGGATCCGTAAGAATTCTAGCAATCTCCACATCCTTCGTATATTTATCCGGTCAATGGGACACCACTTGCTCACTTACAAATGTTTAATCTCTCTTGCCCATGCCTATTTTTTTAGACCTCAAGGAATAAGAATTGAGTTGAGTCAAACAGGGCCTCAAGCCGCTTTCCAAGAATTTTGACTAGGTTAAGATCTCAGGGAACTATGTAGATTACACCCACATGTACCTTACCCTAAATATAATATGCCTTAAAAGTTTAAAATTCCCTATATTGAGAAGTTTTCGTGTAGTGGATCTCCCACAGTGCATTTCTTAATACCATCGCTCTTTTCGCTTACTAGGGGATACGAAAGAGATAATGGATCATATGTTCCAACAGACTCTCAAAGAAAGTGACTTTCATTAGTTTATGCCACTGGAAGAATCTCGAATCTACAGATGGGAATATGTAGCACAAGAATTCATGGCTTAATATAAATATAACAAAGATATTGAAGTAACTCGTCGAGATCTTAAACTTCTTAAATAAAACCCTGGGGAATCTGTCAACATTATCATCAGTCCGTGGTGAGAGAAAGCTGCTACCATGACCAACCACCCATATGAGGAGATCAAGTTAGCATTATGAAGAATAATTTACTCCAACATATACGAAACTCCATGGGTAGCTAATAGTAATCCCATATCAGAGCCCTTGGAGAGGCCTGGGTTGAGATCGAAGACAATGCCAATAGCTAAAAAGATATATTTGAGTCAAAGAAGTCGTTTGGATAATTTACTCCTCGCAAGTATGATAAGCCTACTTCCACTACCCTTTCAGCCGTTAACAAAAAATCCTCTCAGCCTACTACTTCATGGGCATCATAAGCCCTTCCTAATGCAATCCAAAAAGAATATACCAAACTCTATGATCCTCTCTCCAAAGTGTACCGAGATCTCTTATCCCATAACCTCATCAAACCCTGGGACCCTCATCCACTTCCTAACCCACGATTTAAATTTTTTTTACATGACGCCCATTGCGACTTCCACCAAATCTCCAGGCATACCACCAATTAATTCTATCACCTGAGAAATATTATCCAAGGTCTTATTGGCAAAGGAGTCATCATTCCTCCTGTAAATACTAAGCTAAATACCAGCCCAAATCCTCCACCCATGCATTAAGCCAATGTGAATGCCATCCTCATAGATGAAGATCCAGATTTCGTCCCTTCTACCAGAGTTCGACCCATCACTAAGCCTAATTCATCCAATAACTCCTAAATCAAAAGTTTTTCCATCCTTCCTCATATATGCTAAGAATACTCCTAAAAAAGATCTTTCTCCTATGATAAGGGCTTGCAATGCTGTTAAAACCCGTTCATAAATATAAAGTATGGTGATGCCAACTGTCCTGGAACAACTCAAAAGTTCTGGGATAAAATTCTCATTTGAAATGAACCTTGAAGAAATCAAGTGAGAGAAAATTAGTACATATACATGGATATTCGTAAGTAGGCCCATTAGTTCGAGTGTTGGTTTTTGCCTATGAAATAATTCATACTAGATAGCATCGTTCAAGAAAAATAAGATAAGAGAAGCTCCCGAGATGCTCACAACATTGAAATTCAATGAGGCAATTGAAGTTGTAGAATGTTTTTACTTTTGTAGGAATAACAATATTTTCTCTATCTAATAGGAAGATAACTCTGATCCTTTAAACGAATTAGATGGTGAATCCGATGATGAAACCACTGGTATAAATGCCGATTTTTGTGGAATGAGCTCTTTCAAGAACTGCTATTAGGAATCAATGAAATTATCTAGTGCACTAGAAATAGATGAAGACACCGGGATTGTGTTATTCCTAGTTTCTATAAATGGCATGATCCCGTGGGGGGTCTTTGTATATCAAATTAGAAATACTAATGCTAGAAATGTTTGTTGAGGATAGAAAAATCCTTGAGCATCTCAATAATACTGAAGACAACATTACCCTGTGAGGACTCTTTATGTCTTCCCAACTTCACAAAAATACCCTGATCAAGCTGTAACACCCCGTATTTTTAGTGACTTTTAAAATGGGATTAATTAGACTTAATTGTGGGATAATTGAAAATTAATCCAAATTTAAATATTACTTGAGAATAAAGTAATATGTGATTTATGTTGAATATTACTTAGTGATTAAAAGTAATATATATATCATTATGACTTTACATATGATTATGATTTTATAAATTATCGCGAGTTGTGAATACGACAATTATGGTAATTAAGTGGGGACACGTGTGTGAGTCGTGTCGGAACTATATTTAAATGGAATGAAAAGTAAATTATTTTATTTCATCTGAATGGTAATTTCGAGCGCACTATTGAGTTTGAAAGGGTCTAAATAGGCAGAAAAGTCTACTCGGGGTTTGATTTAGGTCTCGAGTCAATTGGGAACCAAAAGGACACCCCAGAGGGGTATTTTGGTCATTTTATTTGGGAGGTGAATAGTGACTACGAAGATTGGATTTTATTATATAAGTGAAGAGATTAGAGAACTTAGGCTCATTCACCCAAAAATAAAGGAACGATCTTCGAGGAGAGTGAGAGGTTTTTCCAAGGAGAGGAACAGATTTTGAGAGCAAACCAAGGGACAACCACCTTGCACCATCGCCGAAAAAGTGACCAAAAAAGAGGAGGGGACATCCTACACATATTTTCTCCAAAGGATCAAACCTACACATTAAGGCAAGTGTAATTCTTGTTCCAATTAGTGAGTATAATATCCATGTTAAATTAGAAGAGATAAACATCCATGAAAACTATGAATCAAAGATGAAAATTTAATGATTTTGATGTAATTCTTGAAATGGAAATCATTTAGGATTACTCCTTTGATGAAATTAGAATTAACACCATGAAATTTTAGGTTTAATTGATGAGGAATTTTGGGATTTATATGTGATCTTGAGAAAGAATTATATAATGCAGATTTTCTAAATTTCAAATAAGATTAACATGATTCATCGAAACTCCATGATGATTTTGATATGTTTTAATGTTATAAATTATGCATATACTTTTGTATATAAATTGGGATTGATTATTGTGTGGTTAGGATAATTTGAAGTTGGTATTTGCGTATTGTTTCTAGGTTAAAAATAGGGTGTGGGAAGCACAGAATTCGAGGAAGGCGGAGGTTGGAAAAGAAGAAGAAGGGTCGTTTGAACGACATACAATTCGTTCAAACGATTTGTATCTCGTTCGAACGAAATGGTTATCTCGTGCAAATGACCATGGGTTTGGAGATGCATGTAGATATTTTCGTTACCATCGAGTGGGCACCGACCTCATATTTTTCTGATTTGTTTTGAATTAGTTATGATTTTTCTACGAAAGGGAATCGATTCGGCTACCCAGAATTTGATATTTTTTCCCTTTTTGTAATTGTTTCGATAGGATTATTCTTGATATAATTTTGGGACTTAATTTTAATAAAAGGGTAATATATGGGACACCAGTAGGCCATATTATATTTGTTGACTTGACCCTAAGAAGTTAATTATGGGGTTAAATTAAATTAGGAATAGTCGGTGAATAAACCTAATTTGAAGAGTTATTTAATTCATAAAATTTTGGGGTTGATACGGACATGGACCAGTAGGGGGTAGATGTTTACCTACTGAATTTATTTGAGGAATAAAACGATATACTTAGAGTGGTGAGAAAAGATCGGGAAGATACCTTGAGAAGTAAAGTCATAATTTAATTACGTAGGATATTCGAGAGATAAAATATACTACGTATGTGATTTATTATATGGGTTGTACCTTTTCCCTAATGATATGTAAATAGGTGAAATGAATACCTATATAATGATTTGTGTGTATGACATACCTAGCCTGCTTGCTATTGATGGGAGGTTTGTGCGTTGAGGGCAGTCATATCCTGATGAGCCTTATGAGGGATTTTTGACTTGTTACCTCAGAACATAGGAATTAGGTTGGGTTGTCGTTAGTGAAAACAATGGTATTGAACGGTCATTTGGGTCCGTAGGTATGTGGATAGCCCAAAGGCTTAGGAGTATGTTCGCCTCCAATACTTGTGTTTTGATATTTGTGGTTCGAGGGATGTACCTAACCAACAATCCTTTATACAGTGACGAGATTTACTGGGACTAGATAACAGAGTATACATGCGCCACAGTTGTGTCTTGGGGTGTAGTATTGTATATATATATATATATATATATATATATATATATATATATATATATATATATATATATATAAATATATACTTGTGATATTATCTACTGTGTATTTAAGTAGACATGGGAGATATGTAACACCCCGCCTAATTAAATACCGGGTGGCCAGTCCCATACCAAATTAAAACAGAATATACAGTTGGCTTATTTTCAGCATCACTGTCGAAAACTTTTACTAATCACCCAATACCCAATTAAGCTGGTGTAAAAAAAAAATTCCAAATTTTAATTCAACAAAATCCATTTTTAGTTTACGAATAACACTAGACATAGTATTCTACAACACAAATAACCGAATAGATAACACAAAATAATTTAAATGAAATTGGAATAAACATTCCCAAATAATTATCCAATACAGTAATCCAAACAATAGTAAATGTATTAAAATGACATGAATACAAGAGTATTTGACTCAGATAGAAAAGAGATAACTAAATTCCTTTGGGCGACATGCCCTAACCAAAAGAATACTGTGAATCAAATGAAGATAGGCGTTTAGGAAATACTCCATAACTCCATAGCTCGGCATAATTCCCTAAGGTTGGCGTCCCTGCTGCTGGACACCTGATATAAAAGGTACAATAGAAAAGAAAATATGCAAGAAAATGGGTCAGAGCCCGATGTGAAAATGATTTTGAAAACAACAAGTATTTAACAAGTACAGTAAAGCATTTAATATGTACATGTTAGTATCCACACTCTCACTTGATATTCTCACCTCTCATCTAGAGTGCACACTTAACGTTTCCTATTAACCTCCTAGTTAATGGTTCCTCCTCACTACTTTTCATAGTATGATTCCATCCCATATCATAATCCCGTATGTCCCATACCATACTTAGTATAAACATTCATATTCGTTTCTCATTAAGATGAGTTAAGCTTTTCAAATCTATCAGAATAATATTCATTAACTTAATTCAATTCTTTTTCTCTATTCACCGTCATCTACAATTATCACACAATAGATTAATCAAACCACTCTATATACATTCATTTAATTCATTATATATATATATATATATATATATATACATATATAATACGTCACCCTGAGACACAGCTGCGGTGCATGCATTACTCTGCTATCACGTCCCAATATCGCTGGTCGCCGAATAGGGGACTAAAGATTCGGTAAGGATTCCTTGAACCATAAACAACAACACACAAATTGGAGGCGAACATAGTTCTTGTATTCATGGGTCACGCACATACCTACGTTGCCACAGTCAGCAGACTTATCAACTCCCCGATAAGTCTTTCATAGACCTATGTTCTCGAGCGACAAATCAAAATCCCATGGATTCATCAGGATATGACTGCCCTCACGCGCAAACCTCCCGTCGATATCAAGTAAGCTAGGTATGTCATACACATAAATCATCAATTAATCAAATAGGCATTATCATCTACCTATAGATATAATATCAACAAGGTAATCACGCTACCATAAGATAGTTCCCATACGTAGAAATATATCTCTTACATCCTACGTATTAAAATATTAAAATATTATGACTTTACTTCTTTAATTTAATTATCCCCGAGCCTCACTCATTACTCAAGGTTTAAATATATTTTTCCTCAACATTTTATTTAGTAAGAAAATCACTAATATCGTACTGGTCCATATCATCTTATCTCCCAAATTACCACGAATTAAACACTCCCTTAATTAGGGTTAAAACCGATTATTTCTAATCTCTTATAAACACATCTTCTATCAACTAGAATTGAATACCATCATCCCATGGCTCATAGTCTATAGTGTTTCATTCACACTATATGACTTATCAACAAAATCAACATCCTCGCATCCTATAACATCTCTCCACTCCCGACGTCGTTAAGGTTCATGCGCGGAGCGTCTCGCAAAGCGAAATCCAAACAAGGAACCCCTCCAATACACTACTACTTAACTTTGTCGGTCGTGGAGGTTCGTCAACTTTAAATACGTAATTGGGATAACCTCATCCCCTCTTTCAACCAAATGTGGTCTGAACTCCCATCTCTATCCAGGAGCCATACCACTAAGCGCTTTTACTACACTCAGTTCTTGCACAATTAATAATGAGCTTAAACTCAGTCCTTGATGCTCAAATTGTAACCCTAAGGAGACCCAGGTGTTATATTAAATCTCCCCTACTAGACCTATCCTTAATCCTCATGCATAAAAATTAGAATCCAACACATGAATCTAGCAACCGAAATTTCTTTCAATTTACTTATCATAATTCTGATCAATTCAATCCAAATCAAATTAATTCGATTCTTATCTAGGGCTTACTGATCTTCTCTAAGTCCCATAATATCCAAATAATAATCCCCAAAGATCTACAAAAGGTTTGGGATTAGATCAAGCATTAAGAGAAACAACTTCACAATTCTGGGGAGGTCGATCGATCGAAGGCAGGGGGTCGATCGATCGATCGCCCAGATAATAACCCAGTTTTCTGCATTTCTTCTACTACGGGTTTCATCACTTTTGATCATACAATCCTTCATATTAACAACCCAAATTCCTTATAAACCTTACTACATGATATAGCAATATATGTGAATGATTTCTAATGCTCTAAATATCCTAGAATCATCAAGAGTTTGAATTAAAAGCATATGTTTATCCTCTTTTTCCAAAAAATTATATATATGATATCTTCAAGAACACACCATTGATTCTCAGAATTTCTTCAACAAATTTATGATTATTTCGTGGATTACTATCTACCTACAACATGACTTTGAGTCCTATAAACTTCCACTTTTCAGAAATCCTTTAACAACTCTTCATTATCTTCCAAACATGAAAAATCTCATCTTTTCATAACTATCCTAACATGGACAATATACAAACTTAGATTGTAATCATCAAATACTTGCCTCTAATGAAGATCTTATCCTTTGGGGTTGAATAACAAAGGTGATTCTCCCTTTCTCCGGCCAACTTCTGGTGGTGATGGTGGTGGTGACCTTTGACCTTTGGTTCTCCTCCTTTCCAAGAAAGCTTTTCTTCTCCTAAGCAACCTTTCACTCTCTCTAGGAAGATGACTTCTCAATTTTGTGTAGAAGAGACAAAATGAACCTACGTACACTAATCTCCAAATACTTATAATAAGAAAAAATCCGAAATCACTATTCATCCCCTTGTAAAAATAACCAAAATGCCCTTTTGGGTTGTCTTTTCATTTCCAAATGACCCGAGACCCAAAACCAACGTCCAAATAGACTTTTCTGACTATTTCAACCCTTTTGGATGCAACGATGCAGTCGAAATGACTATAAGGTTGATGTAAAAATATGTTTCCTTTTTAATTTAACAAATTAGTCCCGACACGTCCCATACCGCGTCTGACTAAAAATTCGAATTACTGAATTAATAACTCACAGTAATATTAATTAACATTTCATTCATATATTACCTAATTATCTTTAAGTAATATTCAGAATCATTCATTTTACTATCCACAATTCGGATTAAACCCAAATGAATTAATTTATAATAAAATCCAATTAATCCATTAATTTAAAATATAACCCATTTTTAAAAGTCATTAAAATCACGAGGTATTACAAGATAGTGCAATCTGATATTAATTTAGTTTGAGAACACTTAATTATATTAAGAAATGAATAATACATATTTATCACATGTATTGTGAAGGATATACGTGGGAAAGATAAGGTCCATGGTTAGTTCACATAATGTTATAATCTAGTGAAAGTGGGAATAGTAACCAGAACAATTTCGAGATTGTTAGGCGTCTATACTAGATGAGAGGTGAGAATCTCAAGAGAGGGATCGAGAATTTAACATGTATATAATAATATCTAATTATAGCATGTATTCACTTACTGTTTTTAAAATCTTTTACAATCGGGCTCTGACCCGTTTCCTTGCATATTTTCTTCTCTATTGTATCTTGTACATTAGGTGTCCAGTATCAAGGACACCAGCATAGAATATGGATGTCTCGACGGGTTATAACTGCTAATGGAGATGCAGGCTTTGTTTAGATGCTTCCAATCTATTGATTCATACATCTGTAGTACTTACTTTCATTAATGGCATGTCGCCTAGGATTCAAGAGGTTGTAATTAGTTATGTCAGTAATGTGGATATGAGTTTTATTTGGTGGTAATGATATATTTAAACTGGAGAGTTTATTCCAGTCACATTTATTCATGTTACATTTAGTTCAGTTGTGATGTGATGTTACTAAAATATTAATCCGTACTGTGCAATGGTTTTAATTAAATTAAAAATGGAAAAGTTTTGACACTAGCTTAATTATTTATTAGGTGAATTAATAAATATTTTTTTTACAGTGATGCTGAGAATGAACCAACTGGATATTCTGTTTTAATTTAATAAAGGACTGATCACCCAGTATTTAATTAGGCGGAGTGTCACACAAGCTTCTTACTGGACCTACAGTTATTCCCTTTCCCTCCCATGATGAGGCAGTACATATAGTTAGAACTTTAACTACTACAAGATTTGTCTCTTTATCCAATTAGAAGATTCTCAAATTTTTCACAGATCACAATTATTTCCTCAATATCGTGGTAGAAATCATGTGGAAGACAACCCCATTGGTGATCGTTGTAATGGTTCAGCCTTGAATGTTTGCCCATTGACAACTCGTAAATGCCTAGGATTACATCAATGTGAAGCCCTTATACTTTTGACTCATTTGAGTCTATACTGTATAAGAGCTCATCTAGTTTGGAAATTGTGAAAAAATTGTGTCCATCCTAGAAACCAAAGAGCCTCAGAGATTGTGTTGCTTCTTCTCCTATTCATCTTGTAATGATCCTGAGACTATAGCCATCACTCACACACTTAGAACTTAATTCTTGCATATCATATTGCATCTTTATGTGTATTAATGTGGTGAGTGTGTTTAAATCCCTTAATTTGATTTTTATTAATTTTTTTGGGAATTTTAAACTTCTTTTAATTAAGGTTTTATTAAATTAAAACTTGATATAAAAAGTCTTGGGGTTAATATCTAAATATGTATTGTTGTGATTTTTGGCCTTAAGTTACTCTGGGTAGAAACCGAAAGCGCCAGAGACTCCAGGGTTGGCTTTGTAATTATTTTGGGACGCGCGATTGCATTCGTCCTATGGCCAACACTTGCTGCTCTCTGATTGGCCAGAGTTGTGTTTCTTTACAGAGACAAAACTTCGCATGTTTACAGCCCTTGGATCAACCCTTATCAATGGCCTGCATGTCACCTGAGTGAATCCCCGTGTAAACCTTTAAGCCAATCACAGCCTGTTTAATCCACCGCCTGTTGTGAGCCCTTGGATTGAAGTCAAAGAAGCTTGACTTAATCTCAGACGTTGTTTTTGAACGATAGTCTGGAACCTTCTCCTCTTCCTATTTAAAGGACTCTCATCTCAGCCTTCGAAAGATTTTGCCACTTTGAAATTTCTCAGAGAAAGAATAGAGAGAGAGAGAGAAGAGAGAGAGAGAGAATAGAGAGAAGAGAGAGAGAGAAACCAGAGAGCCAAGTTAGAAACCCTAACTTCGTCTAAATCTTCTCCAACCTAAACCACTTACCTCTCCAAAAACACCATAACCAAATAAACACCATCCTTAGTGTTTCTTGAGTTTATGAGAGTTCGAGTTGAGTGATTTTTGGGTTGCTGTAACCTTGTGTTCATAAAATATTATTTCCAACTTAGACACTTACTCAGATCTTGTTTCTGATTCAATAGAAATCATAGATCTGAAGTTTTTCATGTCACAACACACTTAGTTGCATTTTATTTCCCATCTTGAGAAGTTCGTTGTTGATTGTTTTCTGTTAAAACATTTTCTTAATACAGAATCAACAATAGATGTTTTTCTGTTTCTGTTTTTACAAAACTTAACCTGACCTAGTTGGATTCGCACTTGGAGGGTTTTCAATCTCCTAAATATTTTCAAAATAGATTGATAAAGGTCTTGACCAATTTCTTAAGAAAGATCTCCGTGGAATCTGGGTTATATTGAAAGGTCAAAAGGTTTTTGGTTTTGTAAGAAAGAAAAATAACAAACTCACTGCATATAGACTTTATATGTAATTTGTTAGGATTGTTTGTAACTAATAAGAGTGCATGTGTGCATGCATGTGTTATAGAACACTTTTCACAAACATCTTCACACTACATACACTGAAAGTGTTGGCTATAAGATTTGGTGAACATAAGTCGACGTATACTGCTGAAACAAAGGAAGAGTTGACAAACTGAGAAGACTACATCAACAATCAAGATCTGCAGAAAAGTTTAAGGACGCCA
Source organism: Sambucus nigra (assembly GCA_949130495.1). NCBI lineage: Eukaryota > Viridiplantae > Streptophyta > Magnoliopsida > Dipsacales > Adoxaceae > Sambucus > Sambucus nigra. The sequence continues at coordinate 348,183,714 of OX422217.1, forward strand.
GAGGGTATAATCCTGAACTTGTATAGACTTATTATTGTGTGCATGTTAGTTAAATAGATTGTAACTCACATATTTGTTTTAGTGATATTTTCTTATTTTACTCCGTAGAGGGAGTCGTGGATGTTTCCTCAAGGTTGAGGTTTTACCACGTTAAAAATCCTGAGTATTAATATTTCTACATCTTCTCACCCCATTTTGATGTGTGTTGAGTTTAAAATATTTTAAACTGTTTACTAAAACTTGTTATCAAATCTTGTCCATATCTCATACATAATTTTGTTAACACATCTTGTGTTCAAAATCAGTTTGATTTAAGTAAAGAGTTTCTTCAACAAACTTTCGGAGTTGCTTAAATAGTTTATTTTCAATAAACGACTTTGGCAACGCTATTTCACAATGATCTCAATCGATCTTCTGCAGCCATACGTGCCTATGGAAATACTCGACGAGAGGTTATGGGATCAATATCTCTTATTGTTGATGTAAAAAATTAGATCACTCTAATTATTCAATCACAGATAAATAAATGAGACAGAGAATTTTAAAGTGGTTCAGCCTTATAAGAATGGCCTACGTCCACTGTTATGTTATTGCTGAATGTTTTGGGAATTCTTGATTATAAGTTCTATTAATAAATTCCGGTCCCTTTGAATGAGGGTGATACAAGGTATTTGTAGCCCTTAGGCTGTACATGAAAGGGTGATACATTAAATGATATACATATGAAAGGGTAATTCATTTAATGCTATTCAAGCATGTGCGTCAAATTGATAAGCATTCAATGAATAGTTGAACTGTTGATTATCTGACAATAAATGCTGTGGCCGAGGTGCAGCTGCTGTGGTCGAGATGCAGCTCGGACCGCCTTAGTTGCTCCTCGTTCAGGTGTTCCTCGGAGTTTTGGAGTTCCTCGAAGCGTTGGAGTTCCTTGGAGTATCCTTGTTGCTTGGAGCGAACATGACTTGGTCGGGGAAATGAACTTCCTCGTTGTTATTGTGCCACGTAGATTGACATGTGTCTTCTTATTATTCGTCCATATCAGCATACTAATTTTAGTATCAATAGAAGCCCCCAATGTTTCATATTTCGAACTTTGAGGAGTATGGAACATTATTTCTTGGTATATGGCAATATTAAATCACCTTCCTGGGTTTTAGGAGCATTTTCTTTGTATTTGAATTTCCTTCCAAATTCGCAGAATTTGCCTTTTTGCATTTTTATAAGCGCTTCGATCTTCGTGCACTTTTTGTCCTTTTAGCCGCCGGTAGCGTAATAGTTTCCTTTTTGTAATCATTTCTTTCGCCGTTTCCCAAGGCAAAGTATTTAAGCTTCAGAGCCAATCCCATCGTCTTCTACCTTTTTCAATTTCTGCTTTCGAGTTTTATATAGCTTTTCTCTCTCTTGTGCGTTCATCCCTTTCTTCGTTTGTTTGTCAACAGATCTCCTTTTTCATGTAAGATTTTCTTCCTTCTTCTTCATTTATTTTTATTCACCATGGTTTATATTATCGAATCTCTTGAGAAATTCCGTTCTGACTTTTCTATTCCTTCTTGGGTAACTTTGGAGAATCTTTCTGAGCCTTCAAATTATTTTAATTTGGCTGAGGGACATTGGTTCCCTAGCCTCTTTATTGCTGAATGTGGATTTTCTTTTCCACCAAACCCTTTGTGTTTAGAGTTCTGTCATTATTTTGATGTTGTCCCTGCAAAAATAGCCCCCAACACATGGAGAATAGTTAATGGGGTGTATAGGTTAAATCAAACTCATGGAACTCGTATAGGAATTACTGAGATTATGTACTGTTATAGATGGGCTATTTTAGACAATGTTTCTTATTTAAAAACTAGATTTTTGAATAGGGCCTTAGTAGTCAACCTCCCTGATGCAAATAGGGATTATTTTGAACACGGGGTAGTTATCAAAAATTGGCAACATACCACTTTGGTTGGAGATGAAGTATATCAAGGTCCCAGATGCCCCCCATATGGCAATGGGATATGTTATTTTCATCTTATTTTATTTTTGAAATTACGATGTCATTGTGTTTGACAAAATGTATGACTGATATTTCACTATGTATTTGTTTGCAGTTGACAGTAAGAGAAAAACTCCAAAAGAATCAGAAGTAAATATTAAACATTTAAAACATATCTGGAATTTGCATCGAAGAGTTGCAGATGAGCACATCAGGTCTGCTTCATATTTGTTTCAGTATAGGAGTTATACTACATCCTTTACTGCTCGTCCTGTGGTCAGTACCAGTGAACCAGCATCAATTCCTGAGGACTCTTCTCCAGAATCTCACATTCCTTTAAGTCAGAAGGCTGCCGAGAAGACCCCAGTGGCTTCTAACAAGAAGGATGTACCAGCAGGAGTGATCTCCCCAACCAAAAGTTCCTCTTTGGTTGAAACTGTTGAAGTGCCACTGAGGAGATTGAAGAAATCCTCCTTGGTCAATTTTTCTGAAACCATTCCTCAGCTCCAAGCTAGTGGAGCTGGTGTTCCAACCATTATTCCCCCGAGTTCTGCAATGAGCTCGGTAAAGACTTGGACTATTCCTGAAGTCCAAGGAATTGAGGAGAACATGTCTAGGGATATGCTGACATCCCTAGCTACTCGTCACATTGCTTCAGTAAGTTTCTCTTATCCTGAATTTTTCTTTCTTTCCATCAATACATATGTCTCTGTGCTGATTTATCATCACCTTATTCTTTTTCCAGCTGGTGAGTTGCTTTAACACCATAGTGAAGAAAGATGAAGCACTCAAAGCTTCTAGCTCCTCGTCTGGAGTGGAGGATGCTTTTCTGGGTTTGACCCAGTCTTTGAAGGATTCCCGTCAAAAATATGACGAGGATAAGGTTGAATGGGAGAAGAAGTTGTCTGCATCCGAGGCAGAGAAGGTGCAGTTGGGAAACAAAGTAAAAGACTTGGATAGAGAGAATAAGAAATATGCCGAGAAGATCACAAACTTTGGGGAGCTTGAAAATAAGTTGAAATCGGCTGAGGAAGAGCTAACCCTTCTGCGAGAAGTAAATTGCCAGAAGGAGGAGGTGGAGGCCAAGTTGAAAGCCTCCGAGGATCTACTATCCGAGAAGCTCTCCTCGGAGAAAATGAAAAGAAAAGTGGCTGTGAAAAAATCTTTTCGCACCGGTTGGGATAAAGGATAGGACAGGGGGTAGCAGCAATGATGACCCAGGTCATGTATGGGAGTTTAAAATACTTTCGAGATGGTTGGGTTGCTGCCCTACAAGAATTGAAAGTTAGCGAAGACTCTGAGCTATTTCAACAACATCTTCCTGGCCCCCCTCCTAGAATTGAAAATGAGGAAGAAGACGAAGCTGCATCTGAGGAGTCTTCAATGACAGTGGACGATCAAGTCCTTGCTTCCCAACCTATTCAGACAGTTACCGAGGAGATTTCATCATTGCCTGCTCCTCCTGAACAAGCTCCAACTCCAGCAGACCAAATTATTGTTCCCACCGAGCACCCGAGCTCCTCATCCCAGCCTCCCGAGAAAGTCATGGGAGACAAGGAAAAGGTGTGAAGTTATTCGGTATTCTCTTTCTATTTTTCTTCTTTTTCAAGTGTAACCCAGATCTTTGTAATTTTGCCTTATGATCTAATAAAATTTGAGTTCTTTTCTTCCATATGATTGTCTCTTTTCTATCTACACTCTGTCTTGATCTTCTTTGTGATGATTACTTTTTCTTTCTCTGTTAGTTTCTGGCCAGGATGGATCTGCTGTCTGCTAATGACACAAAGCTGATGCAGCAATGTCATGAATATTATAAGGCTGGTCACACAAACTTAAGTGCATCAGAAGTTATCGACATCCTTGGTCATGATGCTTCAGAGTAAGCAGTCGAAGCTTATCAGTACCTGAAGGACTTACTTGATCGAGCTGTGGCCAATAACGTGGCTTACTATGAAATGATTGAGGATCTTCAATATACTTTAGAAGATCTTCAGACTCAGTACAAGGAATCAAATGCCCTTTTGCACGAGGGGTATGAAAAGAGGTATCAACTGCTTTCTGTCGAGACAGGCCACAAAAAGATCCTTGTTGGGTACGATGTCAGGGAGAGAACCCTAAGGGGTGAAGTTGAAGCATGTAGACAGATTGCTGAGATGATGGAGCAAGAGAATAACAATTTGCAGAAAGAGCTAGTAGAGTATAAGTCTGCAGCTTCTTCTTCAACAGCTGTAATCCCAGTGACTGACGAGGGATTTTCATTTTTCGAGGTTGAGAATGCCAAATTAAGGCAAGAGTTAGATGCCTTGAGAAGGTCGGGTGCCTCTACTGCTACTCGGGGACGAGGAAGAGGTTCTCATGGACGAGGAAGAGCTGCTCAGAATGTTGTCGAGGAACCAAGTTCTCGACCTGCTCGGGGAGGATCAAGAGCTCTTAATCGTAATGTTGAAGAAGCTCGTACTCGATCAACGTTGGAAAGTCAAGCATTCCAATTAATGGCTAAGAACCAAGCCTTGTCTGAGCTGTCTAAGAAAGTTAGAGAATTGGAACAACAACTCTCCTCAAAGGAATCAGTATTGAAGACTAATGAACTTTTCATCCAGAGTCTTAACGAGAAGATTGCAAGGTTGACATTTCAATTTAATAAACAACCCAGGGAATTTTGGATGGCTGGATACAACGAGGCTTTATTCCATTTAGATGATCGTATCCAGAATGCCAATAATGAGGGATACAAGCAAGGTTGGCTGAATGCCTTGGGCGTGCTGAAGCTCGAACAAGGGCTCTACCTGTGGGACTATTATGATCCTGGGGTACTAGACTTGCCTGTGCCACCATATATATTGGACATGGAATGGATCCCAGCTCGTGCCATTCCTCGGAGATTAATTGCAAAATACCTCGGTGACTACAATCTTCATTCTCAGATCGAGGTATCTCGTCCCGAGCATCTACCGGACACTCCTTCAATAATGAACGTCAGAATGCTTCGAGATATTAACTTCATTAATTCTCCCCTTTGCCTGGAAGATCCTCCTGCTGGCGAGGAGCCTATTTCAAAAGCAAAAGGGGAAAGAACAGTAGAATAGGAAATTCTGATGTAATAATTAGTACACAATTTAATATCAATGTAACAAATTTGTGTAATTCATTTTGAATTTAATGAAAGAGTTTCATTTTTGCAAATTTGTATTGCTATTGTCTTGTATTTGTCAAATACTTTATATTTATGCTTGCATAACAATATTGTGTTGTTCATCGACCAAGTTAGTAAAAAAAATTACAAGTATTAGTAATGTTGCTCGATCACTTAATAATAAAGTAATGAGTATAAAAATGTTTAAAATTTCTTCCAACCAACCAAGGTTGTTAAATTGTGCTCGTCGACCAATTATAGTTAATGGGTTTTTATCCCCGACCAGCTATACTTGGTACTGTTTAAAATATTTTCTCCTCGTTGACCAACTACAGTTGGTGGATTTTTATCTCCGACCAACCATACTTGATTCAGTTTGGAATATTTTGTTCTTCGAGGAACTTTTATATATAAACTTACCTACCGACCAACATAAGTTGGCATTTGAGAGCATATCTTGTTTCCTAACCAAACACGTTGGCAGTTTTAGGAATGTTGATGTTGTTCTCGCTCTTTTACCAACCGGAGTTGGTCTGAGTTCAAACTATCATGTCCACTAACTCTTTTACCAACCGGAGTTGGTCTGAGCTAATGTACTCCTCCTAACCAAAGGAGTATGGGGTGTTCTCGCCCTTTTACCAACCGGAGTTGGTCTGGGATCGAACTATCGTGTTCTCTCTCTTTTACCAACCGGAGTTGGTCTGAGTTCGAACTATCATGTCCACTAACTCTTTTACCAACCGGAGTTGGTCTGAGCTAGTGTACGCCTCCTAACCAAAGGAGTATAGTTTGTTCTCGCCCTTTTACCAACCGGAGTTGATCTGGGTTTGAACTATCGGTGTTGCTTTTATTGCTGTGTTCTCGCCCTTTTACCAACCGGAGTTGATATGGGTTTGAACTATCGTGTTGTTTTTACTGCCGAGCAGCGTAGTGTTGCACACTAGTATTCCCCGAAAAAGTTTCAATAAAAGAAAGAAGATGGCGAAACATCATCGTTTTATTCATACTGATGGAACTGCTTTACATTTTACATCACTGATAATACTTGCGTAGGTGTTCGGCATTCCATGCATTCTTAAACTCCTCTCCTTCTAAAGTTACTATGCGGTAAGTTCCTGGTCGAATAACTTCTGTAACTCGATAAGGTCCATGCCAGTTTGCTTCCAATTTATTGTGCTTCTGAATGACCTTCTTTAGCACGTAATCTCCTTCTTTTAAGTCGCATTTCTTCACCCTCTTGTTGTAGAACAGAGCTGTTCGTTATTGGTAAGCAGCATTCCTAATGGCTGCCTCTTCTCTAACCTCCTCGAGCATATTCAAATCCAATCTTCTCATTAAGTCACTGACTGGGGAATTGAAATTGAGCACTCTGTGTGTTGGAAGACCCAACTCGGCAGATTTTACAGCCTCACTTCCAAACGCCAACATATATGGTGATTCTCCAGTTGCTGCTCGGGGAGTTGTTCGGTAAGCACACAATACTGACTGTAGCTCATTAATCCAATTAGCCTTAGCCTCACTTAGCCTCTTCTTCAACCCATTTAGTAATGTTCTGTTCGTCACTTCAGTCTGTCCATTGCTTTGAGGATGGCCTGGTGCTGAATGAATCTTCAAAATGTTTGACTGATGACAATAGGCGGCAAACTCCTCGTTATCAAATTGCGTTCCATGGTCTATGATGAAGGCATGAGGGAGACCTTATCGACAGATTATGTTCTTCCAAATGAACTGGTATACCTTCTCGAATGTCATATCAATAAGTGGCTCAGCTTCTAACCATTTAGTAAAATAATCCACTGCAACGACGAGGTACTTGAATCTTCCTCGGGTTGTTGGCAGTGGTCCAACCAAATCAATTCCCCACATGGAAAATGGCCAAGGAGAAGTTATGGGTGTCAACAATGCTTATGGAGTTCGTCGGATGGAGGAAAAACGTTGGCACTTATCACATTTCTTGGCATAGGCTATACAATCAGCCCTCATCGTTGGCCAGTAATACCCCTGCGTCATCACTCTTTGCAAAAGTGTCCGACCTGCTACATGGGCTCCACAGGACCCTTCATGGATCTCTTCAATCAATTCTTTCATCTCGGAGGGATGTACACATCTTTGCAAACCTGCCATAATTCCTCGTCTATACAAAACACCATTAATTAGTACATACCGAGCAGCTTTATACTTCAATTTCTTGGCAGCGAGCTTATCCTCAGGTAATTCTCCTTCCTCAATATATGCCCTGATGGGATCCATCCAAGATGGTCCTAAATCAAGAGTAATAATATTCATCGTCAGGTCTTCATCTGTTCTTCGACTTTCTAACACCTCAATTGGTATCGTTCTTCGCAGCTCGGTACGAGTTGCTGATGCTAGTCGGGCCAGTGCGTCTGCTTGTGCATTTTCCATTCTTGGTATTTCGATCAACTGAATGGCATCAAATTCTGCCAACAACTCCATCACCTTTGCATGATACTTGACCATTAATTCTCCTTTAACTGCATATATTCCCATCATCTGATTCAACATTAATTGAGAATCACTGAATACCATCACTTGTTGCGCTTCCATAATCTTTGCTAAATTAATACCTGCTATCATGGCCTCATACTCAGCCTTATTATTAGAAACTTTGAATTGGAATCACAGGGCATATTCCAAGTCAATCTCTTCTGGGGTTTTCAAAACAATCCCTGCCCCACAACCTGTTGTGCAAGATAACCCATCTACATATAATCTCCATGTAGGTAACTCGTCTTCGAATTTCTTATCTGAAAGATTTCCTCGGTGAAATATCTGCTGTTTCCTTTCATCCTCCCCTGGTATTTTTTGCTCTTCGTCGACCATCTCTTCACGCCCTTTTACCAATCGGAGTTCGTCTGGGTTTGAATTTGATGATCTTTATGCATCCATAAGCCCTTTTACCAACCGGAGTTGGTCTGGACTTATGTCTGTTGATCCTGTAACATCCACAGGTTTGTCAGCGAGAAACTTTTGTTCCTCGGGGGTATCAGGATATGTAAACTCTGCTACAGCCTGCCCTTTTAATGATGATCTGGGTTCATACACAATATCATATTCTTCGAGCTCTATTGCCCAGTACATCAGTCTCCCTGATTTTTCTGGCTTATGAAGGGCTTGTCTTAATGGCATGTCGGTATACACGACGATGGTATGGGCCTGGAAATATGGCCTCATTCTTCTACTTGCCTCAATTAATGCCAATGCCAATTTTTCCAGCTTTGGGTACCTGACCTCTGCACCTCGGAAAGCCTTACTTGTGTAATAAATTGGTTTCTGGACTCCATTCTCTAATCTGATCAATACCGAGTTGACTGCATTCTCTGATACTGCCAGGTACAAGTACAACTTCTCTCCCCTTACTGGCCTGGATAACAGTGGAGGTGCTCCCAAATATTTCCTCAAGTCTTGAAAGGCTTTTTCACATTCATCATTCCATTCGAAAGATTTTCGAAGTGTTTTGAACAATGGAAGGCATCGATCAGTTGCTCGGGACACAAATCTGTTGAGCGCTGCAACTCGTCCTGTAAGACGCTGCACCTCTTTCTTTGTCGTTGGTGATCGCAACTCTAAAAGAGCTTTGATCTTTTCTGGATTCGCCTCAATGCCTCGCTGGTTGATAATATACCCGAGGAACATTCCTTCTCGTACTCCAAATGTGCACTTCGTCGGGTTGAGCTTCATCTGGTATTTATCCAGTTGATCAAAGGTCTGACCTAAGTCAACTAGATGATCAACATCTTTCTTGCTCTTTGTCATCATATCATCGACATAGACTTCCATATTGCAACTGATTTGTTCGGCAAAAACCTTGTTCATCAGCCGCTGGTATGTCGCTCCTGCATTTTTCAAACCAAAAGGCATAACATTATAACAATAAGTTCCCCTAGGGGTAATAAAAGAAGTGCTTTCCCTGTCTTCAGGTTTCATTTTGATCTAGTTGTATCCAGAGTAAGCGTCCGTGAAGCTGAGCAACTATTGTCCCGATGTAGCATCCACTAGTTGACCAATTCTGGGCAATGGAAAGTGATCCTTTGGGCATGCCTTGTTGAGATCGGTGAAATCAACACACATTCTCCATTTATTGTTTTTCTTCTTTACCATCACCACGTTTGCTAACCATTCTGGATATTTCACATCTTCAATGAATTGTGCTTTCTGGAGCTTGTCGACCTCCTCTTGTATAGCTTGATTCTTCTCGGGACTAAATACACTTCTTCTCTGCTTTACAGGTTTGATCTCTTTATTCGCATTGAGCTCATGGCATAAAAAGTTTGGATCTATTCCTGGCATGTCTTCATGACTCCATGAAAAATCTTTCTTCCTGTTTCTCAAGAAAGTTATCAACTCCTTTTTTATTGAAACGTCCAACGACGAACCTATCTAGGTTACTCGTTCAGGGTGCTCGTCGTCCAGAATAACATTTTTTGTAGATTCCACCAGCTGTCCTTTTACAAGTTGGGATTCATCTCTGGGATCAAGTGTTTCAATTTCTGTACCTTCCTCCACCTGGTAGGTAGTAGTCTTTTTCCTTGACTCTTCAAGCTCCTCTTTCTCGGCAGATGAGTAATAGCATTCCCAAGCTACTTTTTTATCACCTTTCACAACTCCTACTTCGAAATTTGTTGGGAATTTTAAGCACTGATGTACTGTAGATGGGACTGCTTCGAACTTCTTCAAACCAACTCTTCCCATGATGATGTTGTAAGCTGACTATACATTCTTATCCATAACAAAGAAGCGTATTCTCTCTGTTCGACAAGCAGGCCAAGTTCCAATGAATATATCCAACTTGATCGTCCCAAGTGGAAAAACTTTCTCGCCAGAAAAACCCAGGAGAGGTCTGTGATAAGGATCCAATTGAGATAATTTCAAATTTAAACTGTCAAAATATGAGTAGTACACGATGTCCGCCGAACTACCATTGTCTACCAAAACCCTTAAAATCACTACTTCTTTCATCCTCATTTTGATCACCAAAGGGTCGTCGTGAGGGTAAAGAACACCTGCCAGGTCGTTTTTTGAAAAGCCAATGACCAGCTTCTCTTTGTTTATCTTCCTCGGGCGATCCTCCTCAGCCAAATTTATTCGCTGAATATATGAACAAGCTTGAGCCTCTCCAAGGTAAGCCTTTCTTTCTGCAGTAAGGTCTCCTCCTCCTGCATCTCCTCCTGTAATGACATTACAATCAAACGACCCAAAACGTATAGAAAATACCTCTCGTTCTGGCTGCCTTGGTTTCTTGGGAAGATCGAGGTCATCATCTTTATCATCTTCATGGTCTCTGTTCTTTTTCTCCTCTGCTCGACGAGGAGATCTGGATTTTTCTCTAGTTCGGTCATTATTTCTTCTTTTTCCTCCCCGATCAACATATTTTGATAGTTTCCCTCTTCGAATGAGTGTTTCAATCTCTATCTGAAGAGCTATGCAATTTTTGGTCATATGGCCACGATCCTTATGGAACTCACAATATTTCTCCCTATTCCTCGTATCAGGGTCTGACCTCAGTTTCTTCGGCCACTTTACCTCCTCATTATTCTTGATTTCTTCTAAGACATGATTAATACCCATTTTTAAAGGAGTATAATTATCGAATTTCTTTAGGACTTCCCATGACGACTTATTATTCTTGGAATGTTTGTCACCGCCATTGCCCTTATGCTCTTTCTTCTTAGATTTGTCACCTTCCTCCTTGGTCTCTTTATCCATATTCTTCTTCGCAACCATAGCCTCCTCGGCATTCATGATTTTAGTCGCTTTTGCCATCAACTCTGACATAGTTGTAGGTGGATCTTTGGCCAAGGTGTAATACAACTTGTTAGGCAACAACCCACTCATCAAGGCGGTGATTGCTGTCTTCTCTTCATAATCTATGACTTCCAGCTTCTCGTTATTGAAACGAGTTATGTAATCTCTAGTACTCTCACCAGATTTTTGTCTAACACTTAACAAGTGTGCTACTCGTTTTACTGGCTTTGCTCCAAAACAGAAATTGCCGATGAACAACTCGGCTAGTTGAAATAAAGTTGAAATCTTACCCCGAGGAAGATTGTTGTACCATATCTGAGCGGATCCAGTAAGAGTTCTTGAGAATGCTCTACATCTCATCTCGTCAGGGACGGCATAGATGTCAGCAGCAGCTTGATATTGCTCTATGTGAAGAATAGGATCTGTCTTTCCATCATATTTGGGGGTTACTACGGGTGCTTTAAACTTTGACGGTGTAGGAAAATCCACAATAGCCTTAACAAAAGGTGTCCCTTGAACAAAAGTTCGTTGTAGGGGATTCTTCGCCTTAGCCATTTCTCCCAATCTATCCTCCAACCGTTGAATGGAACCTTTCCACGCATCATTTCATTCCTCGGGTCTATTAGTTCGAGCAGTTGATTGTTCTGAAGTGGCCTCTTGAGATCTATCTTGACGAGCAACTGCTCGTGATTGCACTGATCCTTCTCTTAGATCTGATGGTCGTCGAAAGCTTCTCGACATGGTCTTAGGCGGACTCTTATTCCTCCTAGGACCTAATTGGCTGAAAGGAGATACCCTGCTCAATCTCTCCAAGGCACTGGGTCTCTCTGGAGAGAGAGTGATACGTTGCTCAGTATCTGTAGCCCGCATTGACAAAATTCGCCCAGGTTGATAAGAGAAATCATCAGATTCTTCATTACGATACGCATCTTTACGCCTAGATCGTGAAGAAAGTAAATAGGTTTGCCTCTGACCACTTCGCTTTCCTGAATGGGCAAGGGCACCGCCATGAAGGGTTTGTATGAGTTGCCTCACTGTCTCTTGCATGACGGTTTGTCCTTGAGCCAGATTCGTCATAATTCCAGCCAGATCTAGAGGTGCAGAAGGATTTGGAAGATTTCTAGCATTTCCAGCGTTTCGATTGCTAGATTTCGGATTATCTGCCATTGATGATGAATGATTTTTGATGAAAAACGATAACAACAGTCGTTTCCCACAGACGGCGCCAATCTGTTGATGTAAAAAATTAGATCACTCTAATTATTCAATCACAGATAAATAAATGAGACAGAGAATTTTAAAGTGGTTCAGCCTTATAAGAATGGCCTACGTCCACTGTTATGTTATTGCTGAATGTTTTGGGAATTCTTGATTATAAGTTCTATCAAGAAATTCCGGTCCCTTTGAATGAGGGTGATACAAGGTATTTATAGCCCTTAGGCTGTACATGAAAGGGTGATACATTAAATGATATACATATGAAAGGGTAATTCATTTAATGCTATTCAAGCGTGTGCGTCAAGATGATAAGCATTCAATGAATAGTTGAACTGTTGATTATCTGGCAATAAATGTTGTGGCCGAGGTGCAGCTGCTGTGGTCGAGATGCAGCTCGGACCGCCTTAGTTGCTCGTCGTTCAGGAGTTCCTCGGAGTGTTGGAGTTCCTCGGAGCGTTGGAGTTCCTCGGAGTATCCTTGTTGCTCGGAGCGAACATGACTTGGTCAGGGAAATGAACTTCCTCGTTATTATTGTGCCACGTAGATTGACATGTGTCTTCTTATTATTCGTCCATATCAGCATACTAATTTTGGTATCAACACTTATATTAGGGGATGGTCCAATATGCCCTCACACGAAATTCTAAGTAATTGATATTCTTGCTTATTTCAATTTAATCCTTAGTCGACTGTGGCTCTATAATATCAGGGAAGTGGCCTCTCCCCTCCATTAAAAGTTAAAATTATTTATAGATTATCGGAGATCATAATAACTCCGATGGTATCGGTATGAGCAACCCAATTTTGGAGATCTGGAATAACATGAATGATATGTTTCTCTCAAGATTCAATATTAATGTTCTCCCTCTTTCGACTGAAAAGTCTTCAAAGACAAAGTGTATCCACAACACAACCCACATGGCAACGTTAATGCGATATAGATGTTCAACAATATGCATTTTATTCCTATAATAGAGATGTGTCATCATCGGTGTTTGATCTTTGAGCCGATAGTTCTGAAAGAAGACTTACCTCCGTATGGTCTTTGATATTAGTCATCTTTAGCTGAACTTGTGGCACTCTGTAAGACGTATCAGAAAATAGTATTAAAAAGCAAATAAGTCATCTTCTGGAACTCTCTAAATGGGAATTTTATCAAGTAGTATGATGAATTCCCCCTTTGTGGCTTATCTGAGACATGCCATGATATTGCCGAGAAGAAGTTGAATTAAGGATTTGAGATATTTTTTGAGGACAAATTTACTTGGACCGTAGGACCAAAACATGAGATGCGACCCCTTACCATTAAGTCTACTGACATGAGCTCCTCTGACACTGAAAGTACTAAATTCACAAACAACATTGAAATCACTAAAAGAGGTGAAACGTTTGACTTCCACATAAATGGGAATGGACCTCTGTATGATCCCTACTGAATTTAGACTATTTGACCCATCCCTGAAGATCAATCCTGATGGTAAACACCTCCTCAATTGTCAAAGTGTTCTAGTCAACCCAACTTTGCGTATCCAATATCATGTCGTGCATCTCTCGAAAAATAAACTCGTTTCACATTTTTCTGTTATTGATGCAAGTGTAAACGAGTCCTCTTTTGATGAGGTCCTCAACACCGTATCTCTTAAAAATGTTGCTAGTGAAATAAATAAATATTTTTAGTATTTTTTATGCCTTATATTAATTTAATTGATTCTAATCAAAGACTGATAAAGATGATTTAATGAATGAACAATTCTTAATAGATCCCAGTAAGGAAAAAATGAGCAACATAGTCGCATTCAAACTAATGATGATGGGACTACCATTATTAATCTTGGTTCTAGTAGCTCGCCGCGCGAGATTAGGATAGGTTCAACCCTTAATGAGCTGAGCGATTGCAATTCGAAGAGATCCTTAAAGAATTCATGAACGTCTTTGCTTGGTCCTACAGGAATATACCTGACATCGACCTAGAAATTGTGTGTGATACCTGTGACCAATATTTTATTATTTTTTTCGTGTAGATTGTAATAATATAAAACCAATGGGATTTGGATCATGGACTTTTATTTCCACGTTTGATTATTTTTTGGGCCTTGATGGTAATTATTGGGTGAAATTGAAGATTTAAGAAATCTGACAAGATTTAACGAAATTGATAGTCGTTCGAACGAGAATCAGGTTCAAATGAGAATCCAATGTCGTTCGAAGTTGGTTTCTTACGAGGATCTAACGAGATGCCATTGCATAGGTTTTCCAGGATCGTTAGAAGGTCATTCTAAGGGTTGATTGATAAGCATCCAAAAATGTATATTTTATACCCCGAATAGACGTATTTTAATTGTTAAATCTTGACAAAATGGGTTTTATGCGCATAATTATTTATTATGTAGGCTTGAATGCAGTTGTGGTGTCAAAAGCTCTATTTTGAGGCAATTTACAGTTCATAAATGGCTAAATAATCAATTCCGTAACCCTAGCCTACCCCAGACCGAGCCAACCTTAACCTACCCCAAACCCGATGTGTGTTGAGTTTGTACTTTTACTAATTTTTAGATTTTTATTTGTTTTATTTTCAGAATTTATTTTAGATTTATTTAGGATTTTTAGGATTTATTTTCTATTTTTCTGTTTCTTTTTAATTAGTCTATTTTGTTTTGTTTTTGATTTTGATTAGTTTTTAATTTTTAATCTTTATTTTATTTTATTTTATTAGGATTAGTTTTTAGGAGTTTGTTTTTTGTTTTATTAGATTTTATATCTTCAGGACTTAAGTTTTTTTTAGTTTGTTAGATTTTTAATTTTTATTTTTCATTTCTTTTTATTTTTAGAGTCTTTTTAGTTTAATAGGTTTTATTATTTTGTTTTTAGTTTAATTTTTTAGTCAGGATTTTATTTTTATTATGTAGTTTTAATTTTCTTTTAGTTTAGATAATTTTTATTTTCAATTCTTTTTAAAGGTGCAAATGACTGTCACTCAACCACACTCCTTACCATACACACACCCACACCCTTATGGCATACACGCTCACCACACACCACTTCACTCACTTCATCTTCAACCCACTACCCTCATTCTCTCTCATCTCTCATCCACCATCACAAACCAACGTCCACTATATCCAACAACAAACCCCCATCTTGCTGCCTCCATCCGACCCTCTCGCTAGCGACCCAACCATCCTAACCCAATGTCGACAATCAGACTTGATCAAACCCCATTTTTGGCGAGATAACTCGGAACCCATGGCACCTCCTCCATACTTGTCTGACGAACAAATTCGGCAGCCCTTAAACCTGGACAAAACCAGCTCGACCCGAGAGTCCATTTCCGACTGGACCTGTCAAACTCACGACCTTCAGCGTGTCAAATACAAAAAACCATCAACCTATTACCAAAACTCCATAACCCGAACCACATGCCCCATAACCCATTTTCAACCTCTACTCAAGACCCAAGACAAATAATAAAACTTAAATCAAAAGCCATTTCAAACCCATTTTGCCATTTACCTACAAACCCATTTCTGGCCCAAGTCAAAATCGTGTGTCACCTGCTTTCATTTCAAAACAAAGACCAATGCCATCTAAACCCATTTAACCCACATGTTCCTTAATTGTCCATTTTCTGAAAAACCCACTTACCCCACTTTCCAAAATTAACCCCCAACTAGCTTCTTTTAAACATATACCCAAAATACCCTTTTAACAAATCTGATTTTTTTCTCATCCTTACCTCACACACCCCATGCACATTCTTATCTCTACCCAAACTACACCTTATCTCCATGTGCATTATATAAGAAGACCCAAGGCCATAAGAATGGAGATCACCTAGAAACCCTAAGAGGATTTTGAGAGAAGAGACTAGAGAGAGAGAAACAACGTGTAAATAGTTTTTTTTTCTTTTCTTTTAATTTTTTTAGATTGGTGAGTGATCAATTTGTGAGTGATTAAATTGAGTGTGCTTATATTATTGAAAATCATTTGGATGCTCAATTTGAATGGATAATGTGCAAATTAAATAAAGGATTGGAGCTCAATTTCACTCAAAGAGATTTTGCTTGATTGTTCTCTTTTCTATTTTTATTTTATTGCCTTGTTCATTTGATTATCATGTTTCACATTGAGTGAGGCTAAATCCCCTTTCAAGGGGTGGGATTATCCATTAATTTGATCTTAATTAAATTTAATTAGTTTAATTAAATTAAATTTCCTTTTGATAATTAACTTTGCACTCTTACTTTTAATTTACGCCTCGAGAGAGGGTAAATGATTTTCGAGAGAAAATCGAGATTCTAGTCTTAATTTCCATTTTAGAATCGAACTAGAGATAATTTTTTCTAAAATGTGAAATTTTTTCTTTGAATTTCAACTCTAAGCTTATTTTTATGTTTTAAACTAATTTAGCCAATCGATCCCAGCGGGTGATTTGTTAGATGATGTTTGGATCTACATTTCAAGAGTTATAAGAGTATTAAATTTAATTTTTCTAAAATGTTATTGTTAAAATTACATTTGCAACGAGAGTTGATTTGAAATTGTAATACTAACTTGGGATATTTAATTTGAATGAACTAATTAAGTAAATTAACCAAAATTTATGGTATAATCCCATTCTTGTTTGCTCTCACTTTGATTTTCTCACTATTCATATTTTACATGTTCATTTAGTTAGATTTCATTCATTTTCTTCGCACTTTTTTGTTAGTATTTATATCTTTGATTTAGTTTAGTCTTATTTCACCACTCCTAAAAATTATTTTAATATTGACAAAGCTAAAAAAAATTTAGAAAAAGTAAAAAGTCCAAAAAGAAATTAAATAAAAAATGAATTACATGTGTTTTTCTCTCGCTTTACTCCTTTGATTTGAATTGATACCTCACTTACCACTATTCTCTAGTTTTATTATAATTTTGTAGGTAATTGAGATTTTTGATTAGATAGGCTTTCCACGACGACATACCAAAAATTTGTTTATCAAATGGCTCTGTTGCCAATCTTTGGAGCTTGAAGCACTTGAGAGGATCCATTTTGTGATTCATTTGAAATTTTCATTTTTCGTACCCTTTTTTCATTTTTTAGAAGGCTTGTATTAGGACACTATTATTTGGCTTGTATTGCGGTGCTTGGAGACACCATTTATTTTTCATTTAAATTTGTAATAATTAATTGCGAAGAAAAGCGTGATAGGAAAATCGGACAAGGTAGAGAGAGGGTGTCCAAAGTGAGGAAAATAAGCCTCTCTACCTTGGGTCGGTCGACTACCGGGACTGACTGAGATAGGCGAGATCTCCCCCCGATCGACTCAAATCATTCATCAACCCACGGTGTAAAAATCGTGGGAGGTACATTTCTAAAACCCTCGCGCCTCTCCTATCAGCGAGTCAATTTTTGTGTGTGACTATGTGCTCTTACTTTATTTTTATTCTCGCATTTATTTTTGAATGTGTGTGATGAATTAATCAACTAAGGCCTACACCCGGTCTTTCACGAGAAGGGATTTCATCATCCGACTCACTCGCTTACCAATTGTGCGCTACCCTAGGTATCATTAAATTTAAAATCAATCCACTAACTAGCCCACTAGGAGCATATTTTTGCAAAGGCGATCACTCAGATAATTTCCGTTATTTTTATCCCCCGTGGACTTAATTGAAATTTTACTACCCTTTCAATAAATTTTGAAGATAAAAATTGGCTATGTGCTAGTTAATATTTATCCTTGACTTGTGTGTGTCCAATTCAATTTTTCGGTAGTCGAGTTTTAGTGAGTTCATTCAAAATTTAAGAGTCCAAATATTTTTTCCACTCATTTCTTCCAAAACATTCAGAAATATTTTCTTCCTTTTTTCCTAAAAAAATCCAAAAAATATTTTCTTTACTTCATTTTCTAAAAAAACATAAAAAATTATTTTGTTTATTTCTGAAAAAATTCAAAAATATATATTTTTCTCGTCACGGCCGACGAACGTCCCTTACGGGAATATTTTGTCCATTTCCCACTCTCGAAGCATGTTTGAAGTTGATCCCGAGTTCCACCTCCCCACTTAATGGCTTTAACTCCCAAACGCACGCCGTTGATTCTCATGAGTCACCCACGCATGCATCTCACCTTCCATTGCCTCCGATGACAAGTATCAGCGCATCAAATGCTTCATTGTGCACATCTTGTTTTCTAGCCAATCACTTGCCTCATGAGTGTCCATACTCTTCATATCAAAACGAACCCACCATGGGCCATGTGTATCCATATGACATTGTTTCGGAACCCACCTCAGCCTATTATCATGATGTATTTAATCCTGAGTCGTGTGAGTACCCCAGCTATTCGTGGAGGCCTGAGACACCCTTTATTTTTCGTTTAAATTTGTAATAATCAATTGCAAAGAAAAGTGTGATAGGAAAATCGGACAAGGTAGAGAGAGGGCGTCCAAGGCGAGGAAAAGAAGCCTCTCTACCATGGGAGAAAAGAAGAGAGAGGTGGGTAGTTTATCCCCTAAAACCTCATCAGATTTCCTCCCTCCCTCCCTCCCTCCCTCCCTCTCTCTCTCTCTATCTCTCTCATTTCAAGGGTGTTTTTTCTCCCAAAAACCTTTTCCACCATTGTTACACCATATCCCCACCTTGTGCCACCATATGTTACTCGTATTTCACCACAAACAAGAATTGTGCACCCATATCCCCCATTATTGGGGAAAGATAAGAGTTTTGGAGGTGTTGTTGTGGGGAATTGGGAGAAGAAGAAGCATAAATTTATGGAATTTGAAGGGGGTTTTCTTAGAACTTTCAAGGAGACAGGTTTTATGGAGCAAGGCAACCTTTTTGAGGCCACCTTAGGAGGTGGGGGTTGCCATAATCTTCTCTTGCACCCACCATTTTGGAATTTCATTTGAGGTGAAGAAACTCTACTCTTAGTTTAAGAATCTATTTTGCATATTAGTAGTCTTATAACTAGAATTGTTAGAGTAGGATGCATTCATGAGTAAAAAGTTTATTTGTTAAGGTTTGGGCATAAATGGTTTCAAAGGTTTTGAGAAAAATACCATGATTCAAGAATGTTGAATAAATGATGCATTTTAAGAAGTTGGGTATTAAACATTTTATGGAATAAAATGTTTGATATAACAATTATCTTGCTAAAGATATTTTGGTGGACTATTTTTTAAAGTTTCTTACAAAAATGAAGATTTATAAAATTAGAAATCTGTTTAAATTTTGAAGAATATAAATTTCCTTTAGTCTTGGAAAGTGTATTTTGCATGTAATATGAAATTTCTAGAATAAATCACATGTTAGACCCATTTAATAGAATTTTTGGACTTAAATCCATCTTCTCATGCATATAAACATGTATTATTTGGATGTTGAACATATAGACAAGTTTAATGAGGGTTTTATTGGGTTTAAACATGAAATAAAAAATAGAATTTTCGGCCCTTAAAGTGTGTGAAAAAGGTGTTGAAAATGTGTTAAGTGTAAAGTTTCAAAACTGCATGTATTATTAAATAAAATTGTAATTTTCTTATAATGTAGTCTTAGATGCTCAAATGCATTGTTGGAAAAGGAAGTAATGAAACAAATATGCTTTCAACTTGAGAAGAATGATATTCCAAAAATGTTAAAAAGTGTTAATGTGTTACAAAAACTTAAGAGTGTAGGTAACTTAATGGTGTTTTCAGAAATAACAGTTGTGAAAATGGAGTAAAGGACAAGTTTAGAAACAATTGAGTAAAATGGTAATTTTACGTAAAGTGAATTTTTTTTACGAAATAAAAATATTGGAAATGGTGTTACACAAAATAGTCCTAAATGAACATGATTTTAGAATAAAATCAATGTTAGAGTAAAAGGGACAAGAAATGATTATTTTAATGTGTAACACATGTTGGGGTGAAACTCTGAGTTTTGGCTTCAGTCGGGAAAAAGGAATAATGGAATAATGTGAACATTTGTAAAATGTTAAAATACATGAATATGGACTCGGATGACACCGAAATAATTAAGGAGGGCCCAGATCCCTGAGGTGAAAGACCCAAAATCACTGGTCAGAGCATAAGGTAGCATAGCTGGCAGCGTAAAGCCCGTTAAAGTATGCGAATATTGGAAGATTTCGAGAAAAGATAATAAAAATGGAACATATCAAGAAATGGATTGTGTGGTGAATATGTGAAAGGACAACCTAACTTGAATGAATTAATAAATATTCCGATAAAGGATAAAGTGGGCAAGTAATGTGAAGATTGATTAGTGTCCATAAAGTAAACGAATGATAAAGTGAAATGATTTGACGGTTAGTTAAACAACGTAAGGAGGTTTAATCCATAATTGGCACATCAGTGTGTTTATGAAAGGTTTTCAAAGAAAAAGAAGTATTTTCTAATATTGTGATTACGTGTATTAAAAGGTAATTTTCAACGAAAAATACTAAGATAAATTTGGCATGCGTAATAAGTAAATTTCAATAAGAGTCAAGTCAAGAAAAAGGAAATTCTTTTACCGGATTAAGGTAAATTGATCGGGGTATATATATATAAGGTAGTTTCATGCGCACGTAGATATAACGTGTTAGAGGTTCCTTTCTTCCGTTCAATTCTAAATTGCATTGTTGTAATTTGTGAGTGGGCATTCGACTCATTCCCCCGTCTTTGTCATGGAAAGTTGGTTACAGGTCCATATTTTGAGAGCGTTGTACATGTAAGTATTCTTTTTATTTTATGATACTAGCTCTATATGCTTGGATTTTGGGGGAACTTCCCATGAGTCCCTCACGTAGTTTGATTTAAGTAAAAATAGCATGATAAATAAGTGAAATGTTAATTAAATAAAACTGGATTAGTAATATTACATAGGTTATCTCATTTCACTTCACACCTAACGCTCGGGTCAGACCATGTTGACCCACGGGTAACCCATAAATTCGAGTCGGGGTGTTACAAATGGTATCATGCTCAAGGTTCAAGGTTCCTTTCGAGAGTGACGTGGTGAGGTCGGTAGTAGATCTTTTGACGTCGATGTTTTTTTGTCCGGTCATGCTAGATTGGTGACAACTTCAATTCGTTATCTCGACGGTGATGTAAAAGAAGATAGTACGATGAGTAATTCATTGTTAAGTGGCATGCGACCAAGTTATTTGTCATTAATCGCTTACCCCACTTCTGTTTAGACATGTTAGTGATTTACGAGTGTTTGTGCGGGCCGGTAATGGTGACACCGAGTTTTTTTAATGTAAGGTGCTTATGTGTTAATACTTAATGATTTAAGAGGCCAATTGAGATGATAACAATGGCAAATCGTGTCCATTGAATTAGAAACATGAATTTTGTAAAGCCAACTGTGGAGATTAGGTGATTAGAGTGTCATGCCCAAGCCGTATTAGTTGTGATAAGAATGCATTGAGTTTTGAGGTGCGGTACTTTTGGATAGATAATGATGATGATATAATTAGGCAATTTCGATCCTTGGGGATGTGTACTCGGTGAGAGTCGATAAAATTCTATCGTTGTAAGTAAGTGTATTGGTGGTTGTTAATTAAAAGTTGTACCTATGTTATGTATTCAATAATGATGGTTGAGGAGACTTAGGAGTGAACTCTAGATAGTCTTCCATGTCAGGGTTATGAAAAATATATGATGCAACTTGAGGTCTAGGATGTTTAGTGATGTTAGTGATGCAAATCTAAAGGCTTATGGGTTGTAGGCGACGTCCTGTATCCTTCCAGAATCCCTGGCAGTGTTAGTTTGTGATTGGTAAGTAGCTTATGGTCCCAGCCATTTAGAAGGGAGATAAGATTATTATCCAAGTGTCAAGGCCCATTTTAGCACCCTAAGTAATGACTAGATGTGAGGTAATCCTAGTGTGAGTGTGATTTAAGGGCATCTTATAGTGTCCGTAGGACTAATTATGTGTGGCGTCATTGGGAATGGAAATCAACTTGTTGTGACGCCTTAAGGTGTTCAATGGTTAAGGTGTGCCATATGTAGAGGCTCGTAGATTAGTGTCTTCATGAGCACTTAGTAATCTCTATGTAGGTATTGAAAAGTTTGTAAACCGTACCTACACTGAGAAAGTCATGGATGATGAAATATTATCGAGTTTTGAGGACTTTTACGTGGAGTATGTTTAGTGTCCTTAGGAAACCAGTTAATTCCGAAATGAATAAGTGCTAATGTCCCAGTGATGATCGTACTGAAGGTCATATAATTGTCTCAAGTTGTTCGTCAAGGTTTAATAGAGTCAAGTAGTGTACGTGCAGAGTGGTGCCATCCGATTTGGCACAGATGAGTGGTGTAACCTTCTAAGAGAAATTGGAAGCTTGTGTGGTGAGTGGCCGTGATGCTTGGGTGTCATGGAATGATTGGTGTAGGCAGTGTGACAATTGATTTTTAGGAGTACCAGGAAATGTATTCGGGACTTAGATTGATGATTTCATAATAAGGACTTGAAATGACACCCCATGGGGAAGATCGAGGCATGATTAGAATGTTTGCATGTGTAAAAAACATAAGTTAGGATAGTCCTAGCAAGGTAGGGACTAGTTCTTAGCACATCTTAACAAGTCGGTATGGATTAGAAAATGTATTCCTGTGTGGTGCTTATTACCCTTGAAATGCCCATGGCGGTCGGTTTGTCCGTCACATAAGTTCAGTTTGGGTAGAACCTGGAGATAAGCTCGGTGATGATCTCGTGTGGGTAATGGTTGCTATAACGTGAATGTTTTGTTTAATGGGTTTCTTCCAAAGGAGACATTAGGATACGACCATGGTATGATAATATCGACAATGACCTAGGTGTATTAGGTTGGTCACAACCTCGCTAGAAAGATGGACAAAGTCGACAAGGAGAAAAGCATTAGCATTCATTGGCCAGAGTGGCTCACTTTAGCCAAGGATATTAGGAGGGAGCCTTACCCTTAAGGAGGGAAGTCTAGTGTTTGACTTCCCAAAGAACGATAGGTTCGTATGTTTCTTTTGTAAGGTATGGAAAATGAGTGCACTACACCAATAGACCAAAATATCAGTTTTGAGACGGCTACCCTTGTCACAGTCAATGACCGTGACAAAAAATACGCATTTTTTATCACGGTCATTGACCGTGACAAGTCCGTGATAATGTCTTGTCACGGCCAATGATCGTGACAAGCCTGTGACAAGAACAGTTATCACGGTCTTGTCATGATCGCTGACCGTGAAAACCTTATAAAATTGTCACGGTCAATGATCGTGACAGTTTCGTGATAAGTTTGTCAGTAAAAAAACCATCCCTCTTCTTTTTTCCACCATTTTCTATTCCCTCCATTTCTCTCTCTCTCTCTCTAAGTGTCTGCTTTCTCTATACCAGGTATTTTTTCTTCTCTCTTTCTCTTTCATTTGTATATGTGTGTGTTATATATGTGTTCGCGTGTGTGTATATGTGTGTGTGTGCATGTACATGTGTGTGTGTGTGTGTGTGGTGGGCCGGAGGGGGCAGGGGTGGTGGTGGTGGGGAGGGTGATACATGGGTGTGTGTGTGAGTGCGTGTGCATTTTTGTGTGTGTGTGTATGTGTAGTGGGGCAGGGGGTGGGGCATTTGTGTGTGGGGGTTGGGGGTTGGGTTTGTGTGTGTGTGTGTGTGTGTATGAGTGGTGGGGCAGGGGTGGTGGTGGTGGAGAGGGGGTGTGGGTTGTGTATGCGTGTGTGTTGAAATTAATTGGTGCTTAGTTTAGGAGTTAAAATTAATTGTTAATGTTGATTTAGGATTTGAAATTAATGTTTAGTTTAGGACTTGAAATTAATTGTTAATGTTTATTGGACATTATAAACATTATTTCTTTATTTTTATTTAGGTATGAAATTGTTATTGTTGAATTAAATGAGTAGATGAATTAAATGGACTACGGGATACACATTTCTTAGTTTGTTATTGTTGTTGGATTATATTGGACGGAGGTGGTTGGATATAGAAGTTGGTTGTTAAATTTTTTAAAATACTTAATTTAATTCACACAAATAAATTCGTAAATAATTATATTGTCTTAATTTGTTGAGTTGGTTAATTTTGAAAGTGGCACGACCACTGGATTATTGTCAAAATGGGGGGAGGGGGAGTTTTTAACTTTTTTCTAAAATTACTTTCTGTCATTACCTGTTCGAGAGTGGTACGAGCGCAGACATATAATAATTAAATGAAACATACCTACTATTACATATAGTGCGCATAGATACTAGCCATCTAGTTCTTATACGTACGCATTCAATATCCCTTAGATCCGTTCGAGAGTCATTACCCCTGTAATGAGATCTTTCAAATTGTCCCGTTTGGACAATTTAGGACTGCATAATTTCTGTAAAATAATATTCTTAGTGGCTTAAAGTTTTTACTTTTGGAGGAAGTTCTGTAGTCATATCCTAATGTACTCTGAGTACATACTAGATTGGCAAGTGTGAGTGTTATTTCAATTGATCAATTGAAATAACACTCACACTTTCCAATTTACGTCGTGTACTTGGAGAACTATAGGGATACGCTGTCGATTTTTTCTCAAATCGTAACAACGTGCATGAGTTGTTAAGTATATTACATAAACATGCGGTCTTGAATGGGTAGGACCACTTACCCTTTAGAGGAGATGGAGGAAATATGAATTACTATTATAAATTGAAATTTAAAAATTGAATATAAATATGACATAATTAATTGAAACATATTATAAATCTAAGTTTTGTTTATACTAATCCATGAATATATACTTCTTACCATTAACAGGTGATTGTTTGTAGTAGCTGTGATGGAATATCCTAAATACAAAGAGTGGATGGGGGAGAAAAATAGATTGGGGGATGTGTTTTGCGAAGGTGCTAATGAATGTGTGAAGTACGCAAAGAGATGTTATAATGATGAAGAGTTTTCGTATCCGTGTGCTAGGTGTAGGAATGGTAAGGTGTTTGAGTGAAAAACAGTTGAACTACATTTGTTAATATCGGGTATGCAAGATAATTATCGATTTTGGAGTTTTCACGATGAATTGAAAGTTCCTTTTATCCCCGAACAACCTTCACAATAACCTTCAACAAGTAGGATAGATGTAGAAGGGGATGGAGTAGATCATAATATGTTAGAGGATTTAGTTGATGATGCGTACGGAGTTCATGAAGTGGAGGAGAATGAGGTCACTGACGATGTACAAGGTTCAGGTGCTCATGAAGATATCATGATAAACCTTGACGATGACTACCAAAGTTTAAAATTTAAGGCGACCCAACCGTTATACTCTGGCTCTGAGAAAGATCAATCAACTTTACATGCCATGGTTGGTTTGCACAGTTTGAAGACGCAATACGATTTGTCTGGCAATAACGTCACAGTAATTCTGAATTGGGTGAAGGGCTTACTACCTAGAGTGAATACGCTTCCAAATAGCTATCTTGTTATGAAGAAAAGTTTGAAAGGTTTGGGAATGAAGTATAAATCGATTCATGCTTGTGTGTATGACTGCATACTATACCGAAAGGAGTATGAAAATGTCAATTATTGTCCGGTATGCGATGAACCTAGATATGCCCAATCTACTGGCAAGGAAGGCACAAGCTTAAAAGTGCCTCAAAAAGTGTTGAAATATTTGCAGTCTAGTTAGATATCGGTGGATGTATCCATTGGAAAGATTTATGAAAGTTTTTAAAGATTACATCAAGAATACGTGATATATTGCAGGTTCAATTGCAGAGGAATACATCACCGTGGAGTCATCAATTTATACTCGGGAATATATGCCTGACATGACCAGCGTTGATGATATTGATGAGTTAGTCGACGAGGGTGGTCATGTGATGGACAAACGAGTGAAATTAACGAGTTTGCAACATAAATAAGTAGCTCGTTATCTATTTGATACACATGAAGATGTCGAATAATGAAAAAGGTAAGTTTAAATTATTTTAAGTTTTACATTATTTTAGATTATTTTATACATAATTAATTTTGTAATACGTTCACCACATTAATTGTATGCAGAAAATATGAAGCATGTGAGAATAATAAAAGATGAAAAACAATGGCACAATCACACAGCGATATTAGGTTGTGGTTGTCACACGAGGTAATTATAATGAAAATGACTGTTATATACCGTTACATTACAATAAAACTTTACAACTAACCTAATTTATTTATCTCAATTCTCAGCTCTTAAAGACGGGTGATGCGACATCAAGGCTTTCTCGTCTAGCCACTGGTTCATGACACAAGAGTATAAAAAGTATCGATTGAACGGTTACGTATTCGACGCAAGGGTGTACGAGAAAAATAGAAATAAACAGAACTCGGTCATTTCATACAAGGCTCTTACTTTCTTTCGAGCGAGCATAAAAGATAAAAACCTCATTGAAACTGAAATGACTTACAATGGTGTAATTCGAAATATATATAAATTGGACTATGTAAGCTTTAAAGAGGTCTTATTTTACTGTGATTGGGTAAGAGTTGAGGATAAAAATGCTTGTAAAGTTGATACTGGCACCAATTTGATCATGGTTGAGTTGTCCAAGTTGAAGAGCAACGAACACGTGAGCTCAATGACCTACTAAAGACGATTATCGACCCGAGGTACACTAGTTGGAGGGAGGTGCCAAATGAGCACAAGTTAGCTATTTGGGCGGCACTACAAGTAATGTATTTATATTTATATTTCAATTTCAATTTCTATTTATTCTTAACTAACATTGTATTTGTTTGACAGAAACAATTCAGCCTGGCCGCAGAACTTCGTGATTTTGTCTTGGAGTAGTTAAGGGAGCAACACAAGACATGGAAGAAAAAATTGTGGGTCAGGTACTTTGGGAATACCTGACACTCCATTATCAGAATGCGTGAGTTTGAACCGCCAAAAGAGATGATCTCATTGGTAAAATGGAAAAAGTTCATTGACAATGAGATCGAAGAGCGATAATTGGCAGCTCTCCAATCGGGGAGGGAAAATCGAGTGAAAAAGACCAACGTGCACTATTCCGACCGGACATATTACGACGAGGTGAAGCATAGGATGATGGTAAGTTTTTATTTCTCTATAATTATAGAAATATGTTATTCTGCATAATTTTACTTTGCGGTCCTGGTACTAATTTTGCATTATTTTATTTCAGGGGACGTGGAGTGGCCCTGGAGGTAAGCCACATAGGCTCGATGCCTATGTGACAATTCAGACGAAGAGGGGAAGGATAAGGAGGTGTCCACGAGCGTCGCAGCCACAATTGTGAGTAATCCGACCATTTACTTTTTGTTAATTACGTTATAATTATTTTATTTACTTATTTAACTAATAGTGTGCTTTTTTCGTTTCAGGCAAAGCTTTAGGAAATGAATGATTCGCAGTCCGATGCCGACAAGGCATCTTTGTCCACGGACGCACTCAGCCAAGTGCTTGACACTGATCACAAGGGGAGGAAAAGGGGGTGAGCTCACAGGTGGCAAAATCTAGGATCATCGTATTGGAAATGAGTATCACCGGGTTGGTTCGTTAAGTGGACTTGCATGACACGAAGCTATCAAAGTTGGAGGTGATGGTTCAAGATATGTTCTCATTCGTGAAGCATTCGTTGGGAAAAAAGGGCAAGGGGAAGGGGAAGGAGATGGTGGTAGAGGAGGAGTTAGAGTAGGATGAGGACGTGGACATCGCTGCTTCATCGCCAACACGTGCGAACTCACCAATTGATGATCCAGTCCCTTACTTCGCTCCCGTCGAGCGGCCTATGTCAATAATTGGTTGATCGAGCGTGTTCATACTTGACTTATTTGATGGCACGCAAATAGGGAGGGGGTTGAGGGACCCAAATACCGTCTAGGGTATGTTGGTTCATGGGCGTGTGCTTCAAGACATCGAGACCAAGGTGCTCGTCACACATGTGATAACCACGAAGGAGAACACCCCATTGTGGTCGTGCGAACAATGCGGTGTGATGTATATTCAGGGGTGTCTCAATGCTTTTGTCGTGTGGCCTTACTTCCTCCTCAAACCTACCACATGCCATTATTTGTATCTATTTTATCAGGACACTTGGATTATATTTTTGTTATTTTGATTTGTTACATTTTGGTTTGGATATGGAGTTATATATGCAATGATTTGGTGCATTCTTTTTATTTTATTTGGATATATGCTATCTAAACATGTACAATTTTGCTATAACATGTACAAATATACTACTAGGCAGTGGCAGTGGCCAAACTGCCTAATAATTTCTTTTAATTCTTCCCAGATTTGCCATTATCATCGATCGTGAAAAGTTCGTGATAGAAGTCTTATCACGGTCATTGACCGTGACAATTTTTTAAAGGTTGTCACGAGTTTGTCACGGTCTTTGTCCGTGACAAATATTGTCAAGGTCAAAGACCGTGACAAGTCTAATGAACTTGTCACGGTTAATGACCGTGACAAGTTCGTGATAACAAAAATTATCACCCTCAGAATTATTGCAGTCATTGACCTTGACAAGTGCAAATTGTCAAGGTCAATGATCGTGATAATCCGACAGATTTGGTGTAGTGTTGTGATCCAATTTGTCACGGTTGGTGACTCGAGCCAGGGTGTGTGGCTAGGTCTATACCTAGTGAGAATGCCTGGGAGGAGGAGTACTTCAAAGCGGGTAGCATAGGTTAGCTTTTGATAAACCATATTCTGACACATACGGATGGGATTTTCTCGAAATGGTTATTTGTTCCTTTTGATTCTTATTTGTCCCTTTCGATTTCGAAATCGAGGATTGGTATTTCCATAACTATGGTATCTCAGATTTGTACCATGTTATGGTATGATCGATTTGGCTTAGTAGTGTGAGGTTGGACCTGGCATGGTCTATGCAACTCCATAATTGGGTGCGCCCTTATCTGAGGTGTCCTTGATATTACACAAATTTCAGTGTACAGGTGGCTGTGCTTTTGACCACACAATTTTCTCATAGTGTTCGCTTCCCTCAGGATTAGCGACTTTGGGATTGGTCGGCGTGGCAGTTAGTGGCTCTGGTTGTAAAGATAAGGTTGGTAACTTGAGGACATTGTATAGTGTTAGAATTTAAGAAAACTTAGCACATAGTGTTATTTTACCATAGTGAATGGATTGACGTAATACTCTGGTGTGTGATTTAAAGTTAGAAGCCTAGAGTAATACTAGGGCCATCTGAGTGACGCAACGGAAGGTGTCACCCGAGTGCACAATGATGATTTGATCGGTGTGTTGCTCCACAAGTGAGTGACTTACGATATGAAGTTAATATCGTGCCTAAATGAGGTTATGTGGTCATGATAGCCACTGAATTTGAGGAATATTGGAGGGTGTAGTTCTAAGATTCTAGATGGTCCTTGATGATGAATTGGGTGATTAATTGTATTACAGTTCACCATTGGGTAAGTATCAATCACAAGAGAGGGTCGTTCGGTTAGGGACGCCAATGTACTTTGAGTATTAGTAAAGGCAGTCCTTGGACTTGTTATGCGTGATCACCAGGTGATTAAAGGCTCGAGATAGTTGTGTGACGTTGATGGTTAGCATGCGAATAAGTGTTAAAGAATTTCGTATGTTGAGATTTTGGTGACCATCCCTGAGTAAGAGCGTGTGATGTGATCTTATCTATTGATAACTTCAATGATTTTGTCTTGGAGGATTTATATGATTTAGAATAAGAGTTGGTAACTCCTATGAACATGAGAAATTGGCGGATCGGTAATTTAGGGGACGAAATTTCTTAAAGAGGGAATAATGTAATACCCGTATCCAAAATTTTATTATTTGTTTAGTGTAGATTATAATAATATGAAACCCTTTAGATTTGGATCATTAGTATAGACTTTTATTGCCATATTTGTATATTATTTGGGCCTTGATGGTAACAATTAAAGTTATTGGGTGAAATTAAAGATTTAAGAAATCTGACAAGATTGAACGAACTTGAAAATCATTCGAACGAGATCCTTGTCTCATTCGAACAAGAATCAGGTGTTTCAAATGAGAATTCAATTTTGTTCAAATTTAGGTTCTAACGAGGATCTAATGAGATGCTACGGCATAGGTTTTTGCGGGTCGTTGGAAGGTCGTTAGAAGGGTTGATCGAACGAGAACCCATTCTCATTCGAATGAGGTCCAGTTTTTGTTCGAACGACCTGCACAATTTTTTTAAAATCGGGTTGCCCTTATGTACTGTCACGTTTTAGACCCTTGGATTGATCAGGCGTCGAGTTCGGGTGCACCCAGATGTTAAAAAACGGGATTTTGTGTTGGGGCATTATTTTATAAGTGTTTTGTTTGTTTATTTTGGGAGAGAAGAAGAGAGAGGTGGGGAGGTTCTCCCCCACCAAAAATCCATCAGATTTCCTCAATCTCTTTCTCTCTCTCTCTCTCCCTCTCCCTCTCTCTCTCTCTCTCTCTCTCTCTCTCTCTCTCTCTCTCTCTCTCTCAATTCAAGGGTATTCCAGCTCCCCAAAACCTTTTCCATCGTCGCTACACTATATCCCCACGTTGTGCCACCATATGTTACTATTATTTCACCATAAACAAGCCTTCTACACCCATATCCCCCATTGTTGGTTAAAGCTACGAATTTTGGAGGTGGTGTTGGGGTTTAGGAGAAGAAAAAAAGTTAAAATTTATAAGGTTTAAAGGGGGTGGTTTTCTTGGAGCTTTTATGGAGACAAGCTTTGTGGATCTAGGCAACCTCCTAGAGGCCACCTTAGGATGTGGGGGTTTGACCTCACCTTCCCTCTCATCCACCATTTTGGAGCTTCATTTGAGGTGGAAAAACTCTACTCTTAGTTTAAGACTCCATTTTTGCATATTTGTAAACTTGTAATTAGAATCGTTAGAGTAGGATGCATACATGAGTAAGAAGATGATTCTTAAGGTTTGGGGAATAAATGGTTTCAAAGGTATTGAGAAAAGTACCTTGATTAAAGAATGTTGAATAAATGATGCATTTTGAGAAGGTAGGTACTAACATTTTATGGATTAAAATGTTTGAAATTACAATTATCCTACTAAAGATATTTTGGTGGACTACGTTTAAAGTTTCTTGCAAAATGGAGATTTTATAAAGTTGGGCATTGGTTTATGTTTTGAAAAATAAAAATATCCTTAGTCTTGAAAAGTGTATTTTGCAAGTAGTATGAAATTTCAAGAATAAATCACATGTCAGATCGATCTAATAGGATTTTTGGACTTAAAATCCACCTTCTCATGTATATAAACTTGGAGTATTTGGATGTTGAACATGTAAACAAGTTTAATGTGTTTTTTTTGGGTTTGAACATAAAATAAAGTAAGTAGAAATTTCATCCCTTAAAGTGTGTGAAAAAGGTGTTGAAAATGTGATAAGTGTAGGATTTCAAGACTACCTGTATTAATAAAGAAAATGGTATTTTTCTTATAAGTAGTCTTAGATGCTCGAATGAATTCTTAAAAAAGAAAATAATGAAACAAAGATGTTTTCAACTTGACAAGAATGATACTTTAAAAATGTTAAGAAGTCTTAATGTGTTAAAAACACTTCAGAGGTTAGTGTAGGTAACTTAATGTTGTTTTGAGAAATAACACTTGTGAAAATGGAGGACAGGACAAGTTTGGAAACATTGAGTAAGATGGTAATTTTACGTAAAGTGGAACATTTTTATGAAATAAAGATATTGGAAAGGGTATTACACAAAATAGTCCTAAATGAACATGATTTTGGAATAAAATCATTGTGAGGGTAAAAGGGACAAGAAATGATGATTTTAAAGTGTAACACAAGTTGGGGTGAAATCCCGAGTTTTGGCTTCGACCGGGAAAAAGGAAGAATAGAATAATGTGGAAAATTTGCAAAAATGTTAAAATACATTAATATGGACTCGAATGCCTCCGTGATAATTAAGGAGGGACTGGAGCCCTAGGATGAAATATCCAAACTCACCCACCAGAGCATACGGTAGCATATCCGACGGTGTGGATCCCGTTAAAGTATAGAAATATTGGATGATTTCGAAAAAATATAGTGAAAATGGAATATATCGTGAAATGGGTTGTGTGGTGATTATGTGAAAAGACAACCTAACTTGAATGAATTAATAAATGTTCCGATAAAGGATAAAGTGGACAAGTTATATAAAAATTGATTAATATCCATAAAGTAAATAAATGGTAAAGTGAAAGGATTTAATGGGTTGTTAAGAACCCTAAAGAGGTTTAAGCCATAATTGGCACATGAGTGTGTTTATGAAAAGTTTTCATAAAAAAACAAGTATTTTCTAACACGGTGATTGCGTGTGTTGAAATGTGATTTTCAATCTAAATACCAAGATAAGTTTGGCATGAGCAATAAGGAAATTTCGATAAAATAAATGATTTTTCTTCAACAAGGGTATTCTTTAAGATATATAACCGGATGTGTTAAATCAAGAAATAAATGTCAAGTAATTAACATTTTTGGAATAAAAACGGTTTCATGCATATATTAAGGTAATTGCATGTGCACGTAGATATAACACGTTGGAGTTTCCTTTCTGTTGTTCGATTCTATATTGCATTGTTATAATTTTCCATGGGCATTTGACCCATTCCCTCGTGTTTGTTATGACAAGTTGGATGCGATTCCATATATTGAGAGTGTTGTACAAGTAAGTACTCTTTTTATTTTACAATAGTAGTTTGTATGCTTGGATTTCAGGGACGCTTCCCATGGGTTCCTCCTGTAGCTTGAGTTAATTGGAAATTACATGCTAAATAAGTGAAATGTTAATTAAATAAAACTGGACTAGCAACATTATGTAGGTTATCTCATTGCACTTTATACCTAATGCTCGGTTCGGATCGTGTTGACCCATGGTAACCCATAAATTCAGGTCGGGGTATTACATCGTGCAACATGAGATCCCCACTTATTCGAAATGCAAACCGGTCAAGAAGAAGATAAGAAATATCCAACCCGAATGGTCCCTTAAAGTGAAAGATGAAGTGAACAAGTAATTGAATGTAGGTTTCATCCATTTAGTCGAGTACCCAACTTGGCTCACCAACATTGTCCTCGTGCCGAAATTAGGAGGAAAAGTCCATATGTGCATCAATTATCAAGACCCGAATAAAGAATATCCAAAGGATGACAACCCTTTTCCCAAAATTGACATGACCATCGATAATGTAACCCATCATGCCCTCAAGTCATTCATCGACGACCTTACTGGACATAACTAGATTCAGATGCATCACGACCATCAAGAAAAAACTTCTTTCACCACTCCATGGGGTAACTTTTCCTACACTGTAATGCGTTTCAATCTTAAAAATGTCAAGCTACGTACCAAAGAGCAGCTACGACCATCCTACATGAGCTTATCCACAAAGAGGATGAATTTTATGTTGATGATATGATCATCAAATATAAAACTCGAGAAGGTCACATTCCTTCCTTGAGAAAGTTTTTTGAATGACCGTGACAGTATCAGATTCGTTTCAATTTGTAAAAGTGAGTTTTCTTTTTCATGAAAGGTAATCTCATTGGCTTCATGGTCAGCAAAAGATGGATCGAAGTAGATCTCTCTAAACTTAAAGAAATTCTTGAAATGATGCTTTTGCCACCGATATAGACAGAGGTTTATGGTTTCTTAGGCAAGATCCAGTACATTAACATATTCATCAACTAAATCACTTCTATCTGCGAGCCCATCTTCATGATCCTCCGAAAGGATTCAACCAAAGTTTGGAATGAAACATGTCAAGAAGCCTGCGACAAAATTGCACGCTACCTCCAATGCTCACGCTACCGTAACCTAGTATCCGCTTCTCTTTCTAGGGTTATGCTTGGCTAATACATCGAAGATATGCATAACAAGAAAGTTGTCTTCTATACTAGTAAAAAATTAGAAGGGTGTGAGGTGAACTACACCTTGTTAGAAAAGGTGTATGTCGCCCTAATTTAGGTCATCCAAAAATTTTGGCACTAAATGCTTGAATTCCCCATCAAGTTAGTGTCTCAAATGGATCCCATGAAGTACCTTCTAGAAAGGCTCGCATTGTCAAGCCACATGGACTGATGATTGCTATTTTTATCCAAGTTAGATATCAAATATGTCACACAAAATGCCATAAAAGGAAGATCCATCTCTCATTATCTAGCCGAACAGCCCATGGGAGAAGCCTAGGTATGGATTTTTGAATTCCAGGACGTGGACATTCTCTCTACTTCTCATGAAGAGATCCGGTGGAATATATTCTTTGATGAAGATGCTACAAGAAGGGATATGGCATTGGGATTCTCTTGATCTCGCCTGAATACTCCCACACTACCATTGTCATCAAGCAAGACTTCCCTTGCGTCAGGAACACGATATAATATGAAGCATTCACTGTGGGCCTCATGCGTGACCTCGAGAAAGGAATCTGATATCTACATGTCTATGGAGACTCGTTCATTATCATAGGATAAGTCCTTCGGAATTGGAAATTCAAATACGATAAGCTCTTACCTTTTCACGCTTACCTTGAAAAACTTGCTTCCAAATTCAAGGATTGAAATTGCACTGGTGCCCTAGGGTTGTATGGATTATCAAGACACACACCAATTTTTTTTTTCAATATTTACATCTTTGCATCAAATAAACATAAATGTTGTCAAAAATAGTTTGCCAATATTATCTTGACCTAAGCATGTATTTAGGTGAGTATAAGCAAAAATAAAATAAAGGCCAACCACAACAAGATGATATATAAAGAAATCCCACAATGGGAAGAACCTCGGATGATCCAACCACATAAGTCCACTATAGTATATGTAAGTTTACAAGAAAAAATTAGACTTACACACTTGACGCCATTAAGACTTAATGCACTTCTGCATTCCCATGTAACCTTCTTCACGACCACTATTGGGTGCCTTCTAATGTCCACACAACACAGGCACTTCCCACATCTCGGTATCCCATCGATTTTACTTGTCTTTGTGGTTGGACCAGTCGTCGCGCAACAAAAACACAGTCCCCGCCTCTTCGAAACACTCTCAATAGGTAGAGGAAACAACTATGGTGTAGTCCAAAAGAAATGTCAAACAAATATATGTATGTGGGATTCTTAGATCTCAAATTTAGGTGCAAGCTAGGATTTGGAAGGCTTTAAATTTGACTATAAATTTTGTTTTTTCCAAACCCCCTTAATGAAAACTGATGTCTGACCTGAGTACTTATAGAAAACACAAATTTTGAGGCAATGCAGTTTTCAAGATAGGTTGTTTGAACGAGAAACAAAGGGTCATTCAAACTACATTAGCAATATCGTTCAGACCAAAACTCAGGTGATTCGAGCAACATCATTGGTCTCATTAGAACGACCATTGAACGAGCATCAAATGGATTCTTTTTAAAAAACATAACTAATTGATTTGAAGTTCGTTTCAACCTCATTTTAACGGGATGCCTAAAATCGTTTGAACTAGATTGAAACCTCATTAGAACAAACATCATAATCTCGTTTGAACAAAGTCATTCAAATGAATTTACACATAAAATATTTTTCTTTAAAAATTCAGTTTACAAAAAATGCCTCAAACAAATTATAACACTAAACACCCAAGCCTCAAATTCAGGGATCAAAGTTAAATACAGATTCATACCTACTTGACATATCTTACATGTTGAAGATGGACCTCTAATCAAAACTTTACGTGTACTCGGTGTCGCCTAAATGTGGTTACTGTGGTCTTTAATTGCACATCATAGTCTTGAAGGAAAACCAACTCAAATACTAACCTATGACTCAAATATGTTATTTCCAAACATAATTAACCCAATTACATATAAATTGATTCGACTGGAAATTTGTCCTTAAAATGATGTTACCTTCCACTAACTCTCCCACTCGAGAAACATTAATTTTCGATGCATTGCCAACCTTCGCTTCCATGGTCGACATGCCCGAGGGAATAATAATAGCCCCCTTTCAAGTTCAGAAATAGTCCACACAAACTCAATGCTACCACACGGAGCTTGCCACAAAAGAATATTCAGATATATCGGATTATGGTATTACGATACTTAGTGCCTCCATAAGGAGATTCGGTATCCTCAAGGATCTAATATAGAAGACCGCATGACCCTTTGCAAGCTCACAACTCAGTACATCATCCATGACAAAGCACTTTTCAAAAATAAATTCGATCGCACCCATTTGTAATGCATAGTAACGATTTACATTAAAGAACTGATGCAAAAAATTTACAATGGAGAATATGGGCCTCACATGAATGATCACATGCTTGCCAAGAATATTTCCGGATAGGGATACTATTGAATTACTATGGTCTACTGCATTGCTATTGTTAGAAGGTGTCTCAAATGACAACAATTCACCAATCTTCAACACCCACCCCCTCGAGATTTGTACAACATGACTTTTCCCTGGCCCTTCTCAACTTAGGGCATTGACATCACTAAGAAAGTCACTCCCAAATCATCAAATGGGCATGATTTCATTTGGTTCACCATTCATTATTTTACCAAATGGTTTGAATTCTAATCGTATTTAGTATTGAATGATGAGAACGTAACGAAGTTCATCAGAAATAATATCAAATGTCATTACAGGGTCCCCCAGGAGATTGTGTTTGATACTGGCCCCCATTTTAAAGATAAAGTAACAGAAGTGGTAGAGGAGTACGGAATCCAGAGACATAAGTCTTCTTCATACCGACCGCAAAACAATGGGGCTGTTGAGGCCACTAACAAAAGCATCAATCCATAATCAGCAAGATGACTGAGAGTTAAAGGGATTAAGCTGATTGAATCCCTTATGCCCTCTAGAGAAATTATCATTAGAACGCCCATGAGGGCCACCCTTAGTCCTAGATATAGGGTATGGAACATGTCCTTTCCATTGAACTCGAGATACCATCCCTATGAGTCATTCTTGAAAGTTAAGCCAGAGAAGTTTATTGGAAACAAACTCATTATGATGAGCTCACACTCTTGGATGGAAAGATACTAAAATCTTTATATCACATACAAGGGTATCATCATCACATTGCATGGTCATTTAACCAAAAAGTCAGAGATCATGGTCTACCAAAAGGTGATTTCACCCTTAAGGAAATCATAGAGCTCATTTGGGACCTAAGAAGGAAATTCAAGTCCAATTGGAGAGGGCCATGTCTTGTAAAGAAAATTTTTTCATGTGGCACTGCGATGCTCACAAACCTCAATGGAGAAGAAATGGCAGGTCCAGCCAACATGGTTTATCTCAAGAAGTTTTACACCTTTCTCGTCCCGCTACGCGATTCTCATCCCCATTATATTCTTAAAAAACTATTCTCTTCTCCCTAAGCAAGAAACTTAGGACCCAATCCTCTAAAAAAATCTTTGAAAACTTACAAATAATTTTTATCCCTGGAGAGGTACATAGGTAGCCCATGAAGTCGCTTTGGGAACAGTCCTTTCTTTTTCACAACATTCCATTATTTTCTCCCATCAAGAAACACTAGTATTTCTCATCGTTTATAAATGAACAAAAGGATCATGTATGCCTTAGATATGAGTATAAATAATTCAAACATAAAGAGATTATTCCAAAGGCATAACAAAATATATCCAAATCATAATATATTGGATTACTTTATTTCAAAACATAAGCAAATTACACAAAGTATCAGTGACGAGAAAACTCCTAAATACTGGCATAAACCCTTACCCTATCTACATAGCATAGTCAACCCAAATCCATGTACAAAAAAAATACAACCACACCTACACTAATAAAGCCTTAGAAATCATCTTCGATACCAGAAGACCTCACTTCATCATCACCGCAATTACTGCTATTCGCGGGGGGACCCCAGAAATCCCGATCATGGTTGTGCTTACTCATAAGCTCGATGTGGTGATATGACTTAAACATGTTGGACATAATCACCATGCATCTTTCCACATCCTTAACTATTATAATCCATCCTCTCCCTGTCCCCTCAGCACCAACCTTTTTAACCACATCCCTCCACAATCACCTTAGATAATTCCTTGACTTCATAGAAACTTACCCCCATAGACTGTGACATACGGATAAATGGATCTCCCTTCAATTATCCTCAAAGACTCAGTGAGATCCTCTACAGGAAAGAAATTGGTTATGTGCAAAGGGGAAATTTTCTCTCAATCAATAAGTCTCTAAGGAAAGTAGAAAAAAGTACGATGGAGACCCACGGGACGAGCATATAGGAAGTTGTATAATTGTAAAATGGACTGTAATTCACCCACCATGGCATAGAACGATGGAGACTTCTAGACCTAAATTCTGTGCAAAGGAATTTAGAACTAGTCAGAGGGTATTTAGGAGGAACCACTAGACAAAATCTCTCCGACAACCACATGAACAACATCACAAGGATGCCTCGCTTAAAAGTGGACTAACCTTCCGTCCAGTCATCAAGACCATTTAATGTTTTAGCCAATATGGTTGTAACAGGGTTACGATGGTAAGACATCCACAATACAATGGTGGCCACCTGGGGGTCCGCACTCTGACCACCAGTCACTAAGAGAATTTTAGCATCCAGTTCTAAAGCCACAGCACCGATAAAGCCATTGTCCCTTTAATCTCTCTGATTAATAAAGTTCAGCACTGCGGGGAGATTGATACTTCCCCCGTGCACCAGTGGTCAGGAAAAAAAAGGGTAAATATCCAGTAATTTTTCCCAGGGCCATTTGAGGAGAACGAGAATGGTCGAGTATGGTTGTTGTCCAGTGCCATTTGAGGAGAATGAGAAAGGTCGAGCATGATTGCAGAGACTCGAGGATCAAAACATAACATGGAAAAAAATTATTTATAGGTGGTATGCACCTCATCCAAGACAAAGAGAAACATATGGTCTTTAGGATACCAGAACTGCAAAGTTGCCTCCAATATGATGCCGTTAATTTAATGGTTGTGTCACAAGGTTCCCGGGTGCTGGCTGAATGCCTTTTAGTTAGCACTATACAAGATCATGGCTTCTAGAACTTCAAGATAGGCGGAAAACATTTCAGTATTTGGAATGTCCATTTGAGAAGATATGAAATTTTATAATGAAAGGAGAGAAAGAGTTGAGGAGGATATACAATTCTATAAAGAAAGGAGAGGAAAACGTCGCTCTCTTTGAACATTCATGAAAGAGAATATATTTAAAGTTTCAAAAAAGAGGGATGCTCGTATAACCCTTTTGTAAGATCATCAGCAATCGCCGATGGTGCAATGCAAGACCAAATCATCGTATGCACATACTTGACTATGAAGGCCATCCAATACCGAACATCCCACATCTAAGATGTCGACAAGGTCATTGTCTGTAATAAAAAGGACCAAGAGAAAGAATCTAAGTCAGTGACAAAGGAAAAATTGAAGTGCAGAAAGCAAAGAGAGAAGGATAAATATTATACCTACTATGGGATATCCTCCTCTGAAAAAGGAGGGAAGTTATCTATTATCGCCAGATGATAATGAGGTATTGACACGGAGTGACCCATGCCAAGATGAATATAATAGGAGGGAGTGAGTTAATGTTGAAGAGGAGTTCCTATGACCTCCGCACTGCTCGTCGATTCCTGAGCCAATGAACCCTACACGTTGCCACCTATGGTCTTTACCAATTGATGGTGTCATCAATCAACTGGAAGCAAAAAGTCTAGATAGTCATACCATATAGTTATGTTAGTATGGAGGGAATAATGCTCCCCCTCCATCTCCGTCACCCATTCATCATTTGACATCTTTCCCACACTCCTTATGTGACTAGGGGGAATCGTTGATGGAACCTTCTCCTCATTCTCCATCACCTACCTGACCACCCTCTTGCCCAGGTACCAAGCATACCCAAACTAATGTGTTAGAAACCTTCTTAATTGGGCATGAATGCCCATGGACCCCACAATTCCCAAGGACTAACGCTAAGGGTTCAACGTCACATGTACCCAAATAAAATCAGTCATCAATACCTAATAAAAATAAAAAATACAAAAATCCAGAAACAGAATAAAACCTAACTAGGTCACTCGTAAGGGAATTTGACAGTCCTTCACATTCTTAAGGAGAAGTAACTCCTTCGGCACTCTGTTCACCTTCATCCACTGAAGCATCCTCGGCCACTCCTCCTCCTCATTCTCCAGAAAAGAAGTCAACTCGGTGGTGTGCCCAATCACCTCATAAAACCACACCTGATAGGAAATTACATTTTTTAATAAAAATCTTCAAAAAAGAATAAAAAAGAAAATAAATAAAAATAAAAATAAAAGCGTAATTATCAAGGTTACCTCCAGAAAATACGTTGCTCTTGTGAATATCGATCGACAATGCTGACTGAAGACATAAAGAGAAAAGTACAGAGAGGACAATGTTCGTCTCTCCCAATCATACTTATCAATCTCGGAGATGGGCCGGAGGAATGGGAGGAACCATAAGTGGACATCGTCTCCATTCATTGCCACCAAGACTCTCCTAGAAGGAGAAAGATGTACATTCGAGTCGCTTGGCAGAATTGTTGAACATCCATGACATCTATCCTCCTCATTATTAAAGTTTTCCTTATAATATACACCATCACCGACTCCTCGAAATTGATTCTCCCAAAGCATCCCAATTCCTCCCGGATCGTCACCTCAGTTAGACAGAGTGATTTGTCCACCTCAATCTACTCCCCCTCACAATCTAGCCCCATAAGTTAGTGCGTGTCTATCGGCATGACCGTCATCTCACCCACACCCAAATAGAATGTGTGTTATCACACCACTGCTCGCCTAGATCATACAACACTACCATCGACCATGGTGTGTCATTCAAAGAGTTCTCCAGGAAGTCAAACCAAACAACATACACCATAAGCCGTACCTCCTAAGGGAGTTTCTCCCATACCTTCTTTATACCCGTCATGACTTGGGAGTGAACACTCGACAAAGCAATATCCTTCTGTAAATTCAAATAAAAAAGCATGAATCCCTAGAGAAAAAATAAAACAAAAGCAAAAATTCAAAACAAAAAACAAAACAAAATAAATATTAAGATACTCACATAGCCCTCTGGGTTCCTCACCCTCGTAGAGTGATGGAGATCGTTCTCCCACAGTATAACTCTTTTATTATCCACAACCTTAAAGTGTATATATGTGTTCTCCACCCCACAAACATCGCCCGGATGTGTCGCCACTCAATGTTGCCCCATTCGTCAATCTATGAAATGTTGTTGTTGTCCATTTATGCAGATGTTTCAGAAAATAGCTCGAAACTGCTATTTAGAGAGAGGGAGATTTCATTTAGAGATGTGACGAGTGAACTACCTCATCCTTCTTTTTACAAAGAGTCTAAAGGGTATGCCGGTTGGCATCCCCTAGAGATGCCTGTTGGAAGTGACCCTCGGGAAACTCGAAAGCCTCTTGATTTTCATGCCCTACCTATAGACACCCTTAACCCAGTGCCTATTGGAACCCCTCAAATTTTGTTTCAAAAACTTCAAAAAGTTCCAAAAAACTTAAAAAACTATAGAAAAATCCGCCCAAATCCCCAAAAAATCACAAATTCTCTAAATCGTCAAAATCACATCTTTTCCAAAAGAAATCATCTAGTTTAATAAAACCAACATGCATTCGAAAATTCATCAAAAATTCAAATAAATCCCAAAAAAATTAAAAAATTCAAATATCATTAAATATTTAACATTTTTCAATAAAAATCAGCGAAATTAAAAATTATCCAATCATGTAAATGTCATCAAAACTTACAAAAGGATTTTAGATGTGAAACTTTCCCGAAAATTTCCACTACATCGCACACCCATTTCAACATAGTTTAGGTTCACAAAATTGACCTATTCACCCTTCAGGTCCATAAAATTAACCTCTTCACCCCTTGGGTCCTTAGAATTTACCTCTTCACCATTTAGGTCTGCAAAATTGACCTTTTCACTCTTTAGGTCCGCAAAATTAACCTTTTCACCCCTTAGGTGTAACACCCTATATTTTAGAGGATATAAAATTTAATTAAATTGGTGATATAGGATTTAATTAATCTAGAGGATTTAATTAATTCAGTGAATTAAGATTTAATTAAATCTGCTTATTTGTCAAATTTATATGTGTCATAATTTGAGGTTGAAATGCGAAGAATTTTAGTAAAGTAACTCGGATGGCGATTCTTAGTGCACGATTGATTACTAATAGTTTGAGTCGAAAAAGAGTACCCGATGATAGTAATTGGGTCTCGGGGTATTCTTAGGCATAACGTGATTCACACAGGGGTGTTCAGGTCCTTTGGGATTGTCCCATAGGCTTAATTTTGGGATTAGTGATATAAAACCTACATTAGGGAGTTTGTGGCAGACATAATCAATAAGAAGACCCTAGTTTTTCAGAGGAGAAAAGAGGAACAAATTGGTAGAGCTTTGGGGAGCCAAACCAAGTACAATTGGGTGTTCTTTGTCATATCTTCGTCTACAACAAAGGAAATCAGACCCTAAAAATTTATCCAGACAAGTAGTTAAACTTGCTTTCAATTTAATTGCAGTATTTCGATTCATATCATAGTGGGTGTGATAAAGAAACTCATTTTTGGGAGTGGGCTATTATATGGATTGGGTTTTGGTGATTTGAGCATATTGTGTGAATTAAATATGAAATTGATGATTGATTGGGATAAATCATTGTTTTACTTATGTTTAGATGAGAAATACAGATGCTAGAATCGTTGGTTTGAGGATTTAGTAGTGTAATACATTCTGAAGGGTGGAGATACGAACCGAATGGGTGAGTCTGGGTATTGTAATTTGGTGATGCAACTATAAATAAAAAAATTATTTAATTAGTGATTAATTAAATTACAAGTCGGAATATAGACTTAGGTATATTTGGACTAGTGCCACGGGTATTAGGCACGGGTTATCCAAACTTTATTAAATACATGTATACGGTTATGTGTGATAGTATATATATTTGCGTGCTTTAAATATGGGTGTGAATGATATTTATAGGAATACATACCCCTCTGGTGCTATCATACGAGGTTGCGGGATGTGGGTAAATCCCCGGGCTTGAAGAGCAGGGAGAGGATAATCCTCATCATAGCGTCCAGTATTTATATGTTGTGATTTTTTTCGAGGTGAGATGTCTTGGGTACGATTCTGTCTCACCCCAAGGGAACTATGACCGCCTCCGCTACAGTTATTATAATTATTATTATTTTTATTCTCAAGCTCGAGAGTGATTTCGACTTGAGATAGCCGGGTTAAGGTGAGCAGACCTGAAACATGATT
This sequence comes from Sambucus nigra, assembly GCA_949130495.1. Lineage (NCBI taxonomy): Eukaryota > Viridiplantae > Streptophyta > Magnoliopsida > Dipsacales > Adoxaceae > Sambucus > Sambucus nigra. Next base: position 348,227,041 of record OX422217.1, read on the forward strand.
GCATTTTAGAGAAGGGATCCAGTGAGTTATTACTCGGGAATGGATGTTTATTATACTTAAGATGTCTGTGAATGTTGTAGTATATTAGTATGTATATAATATGAATAGATAATTATATACATGATTATTACATAAGTGTGAATGTATTTCTTATATAACTAGTCTGAACCTTATATGATTTAATATAGTTGAATTGATTAATAAGTTAGTAAGTAGATAACTTACTAATCAATAGTAAGAGTAATCAGGTTAGAGTAGTCAGGAAGAAAGAGGTGTGATAAGGCTAGTTAATTGAGGTAGCTTAACTAGGAAGGGTGGTTGGAAGGCGCTAGGTGTGCAATTAGATGAGGGGTGAGTTATACCTTAAGAGAGTGTGACACTAGCTTAAATATGAAGAGTGTGCATGCAAATTATATTATTGCAATTTAACTGCTTGCTAAATATTTTCAAAATAGTTTACTTGGGCTCTGACCCGTGTGAAAATATTTTCCAAAACCTTTTAGGTGTCCAGCCACAGGGACGACCAGTTTGAGGATTCTATCCAGGGATACGCCACTACAGCTCATGTGGAAGTTGCAGGACCTTTCTATAGACGCTTCGTTCATTTATTTATAGTGTAGGAACTTTACTTCAATACTGATTTGGGAATGTCGCCCTCAGATTTTGAATTCAGTTATTTACTTCACTTTGTGTATCCAGGTTTCTATTTCAGTTTATTGTTGGATTTTATTGTTGGACCGATAGTTGATTCGATCATCTTTCTTTGTATTATTCATCGGTGTTGGATTAAGTTATTAGTGTGTTGATGGTTTTATTACTATTCATTTTCGCATTTTGTTAATTAATGAACGATAAAATTTGGCACCGGTCTAACTAAATTACTAGGTGGTTAGTAACTTTGAAAGATTTTCGACAGTGATACTAAGAATGAGCCATATGAGACCAACATTTTATTTTGATAACGGGCTGGCCACCTGGTATTTTAGTAGGCGGGGTTTCACATATGGTATCAATTCATTAGGTTCTAGAGTCCTTAGGATCTATGCGGCTTATTATGTTTTAACGCAGCGTTCTTTGATATAAAGCCTTATTATAGGATTGTTGTATTCCTTCACGTATGTGACTTACGTTCTCCTTCTATTCAGTATAGTTTATGTGATTCATAAACGAGTTCGATTGGGATTCTTACACCAAATAATTTTGGATGACCATCAAAGGCTGTTGGAAGTAGGCCTGTCAATGGATTGGATTTTATCCTAATCCGATCCATTTAAGCGGATATGGATCATGCCTAAAATCCGATTATCCAATTACCCGATTACCCGTTTATTAAATGGAGCGAATTTGGATTCATATGCTCCGATCCGTTAATAACCCGATCCGATTAATATTTTTAATATATATATATATATATATATATATAAATTATAATTAATATATTTTTAATTAATATATATTGTATTTAATAATATTTTAAATAATTATGATAATAGTTCTGTATTTCATTATCTATTTTTTTACAACAGTTGCAAAATAAATTATTGAAATAAGACTTGAAAATAAAAATATTGAAATCAAGTTTAACATAAACGGATAATCAGATAATCGGATCGGATCCGAATCCGTTTAACATAAACGGATATGGATTTGGATTTGCTTGATCCGATCCAATTAATAAATGGATCAGATCCAAATCCGTTTAACGTAAACGGATATGGATTTGGATTTTTTTGATCCGGTCCGAATTCGATCTGTTTATAGGCCTAGTTGTAAGGACTACAGGTGAAGAGGCTTAGCAGAAGCCATGTAATATTCTTGGAATGGTGATGACGATAGAAATCACCATGGTTATTGTTCCGACATATGGTATTGGGATAATTACTAGGGCTCAGTAGTTTCCCTAAGCACCATCGTAGAAGGCGGTGGTGAAAAGTTAGACTCACCCTATGTAGTCAGTATAGGGTGTGTGTGTGGGGGGGGGGGGGGGGGAGAGTAGGAGGAACTCTTTCGAAGAGCCATCCACAAGGATTCGGGGAAGAGAAGGAGTGTGACGGGTCAATGGAAGGAGATAATCCAAAGGCAATTGTGTAGGGTGGAGTGCAGTGGCACCCATAATTTAATTTTGGGTGAAATTTTGGCTCATATGAGCGGCCTTGTAGTGGTAGGAGTCAGTCACCACAACCATGGAGATATACCATCAATAATGAAGAAGTTAGGGTAAGATTTGATCGCAAATCCTCTTATCAGCGGTTTTAACAGAGAGGTAAAGGATATTTCAAGACTTGTTTAAAAAGGGTCGTACGGTGGTCAGTCATGAAGGAAAGTTGATGTGTTTAACAAACTTCGTACCCGATGAGGTGGATACGAATAATAAAAAAGGTCCATAAGTTAATGATGGACTAATGGGTAAGATATATAAGCATCAATGGGGAAATCTGGATAAAATGATGGGTACTGTTGTCGTCAATGTTATGAGATGGGAGCCAAGAGAGATGGAGAACATAACCAAAGGTTAAGAATAGATTTAACAGTTCTAGCGAGGCACCACAGGATGGTATACCCAGTAGAGAATCCATTTTAATGACTGAGATTAATATAATTCTTACAAGGTGACGATGGATTTAGTTAGGGTCGTCAAGGCTAGCAACGAGTCCCATAGGGCGAACAGAGCCAAGGGGACAACATGGGTAGCAATCTGGGTCAAGTCTATTAGGTATGTGAGAAGGACAACCCAGACATGGCCGGTGGTCCAAAGAAATGGGAATGACATTGAGAGGCGTCTTATGTGTATAGAGTAGTAACACATGTATGGATATTATCCGTAGTGAATTTGGGGACAAGGATAGGATGCCCAGTAGGGGCAACAGTTATAACAAGTTTTTAAATTTAGTTGGGACGAGGGTGTTCTGTCCATGAACCATTTGAACCACGAGTCCTATTGGCAATTGAAAGTATGAGTTTTATCTCGAGGTGATTAGGGTTTGTTTTGTGTGACACAAGTGAGTCACAGTGATTTATTAATACTAAATGCTCATGATAAACAGGTTTAGTAGAGGTATCATTAATATTACTATAGTTGTATATATGCACCTTTGAGTTAGAAGGTCTCTCTTTAGTTCCGTCTATAGAGAAGCAGGTGTGGACACTGAGAGGATATATTTTATAAGGATAGCTCATCTTGATAGGTGATATTAGAGGTATCATTTTATCCTGGGTACGGACTGTTAAGCGATGGTGGACGGTTACAATAAGACTAACGTGTTCGCTGTTTCGGGAGAGGATATATATATTTCTTACGATATCTCACTTGAAAGGGGGTCAAACTCGTGACGATATTTTGTAAAATAGACTTCAGAGAGTACAGTTGTCTAGTTATATTGGATCTCGATGTGTAAGGACTTATTGATGTGATTTAGGATATATTGGGTTTACCATTGAGCGAAGGGATCTAGCTCATTATTGTTTATGTGCTGAGAACTTAGTGATAGTGAGAGCATGATATCCCATGATTCCTTAAGAGATAGTCATAGATAATTTGATTTATGCGTCAGGAGACAAAATTTGTGATATTTTTGTTGTGTGCTTTGGACCCATGAATTTTGAGGATCAATAATGCTAGGGGGATAGTGCATTGGGAAAAGTTCATTTGTGCTTTATTACGGGATGTTATACGCATGGATGTTAATAAACGTTGGGGGTGGTGAGACATTATTGGATGCTAGTGCATCAGTTTTAAATGTTAAGTGATTGAACGTGTAAAAGAAACACTTCAAGATGCGATCTATTACGATATATGGACAAGGGAGCTGGTGAGTGCTGTGAAGGAAGCACCGAGAAAACTAATGTACCGGAAGTTGATGGGTGGGGAAATATCGAGAAGAATAAAATTGTAAATTGTGGGCTAATTGAGAATACTTGTATAATATAGCCACGCTGAGAGTGCAGAGCTGAGCTTGAGATAAGTATGTTACGTACGAGATGTTAGTGATAATTATGTTGGGATGTTTGGACTATAGTATATAGTATGGTGATACTTTATGTTCGCTATTCCGAGGTATGATTTACTTGTGCTAGTTATTACCTGAAAAATGGTATAGTCTATATGTACGTGTATATATGCTATCATGTGTTGCACAAAAGACTTATAAGAGAGTGTTTGAATTGCTATATTTAATTTCGAGGAGTAGGGACATTTACTGTTGGGATTCAGGGTGTATAAGGCTTATTATTGAGCGGGGAGATATAGATCATGATTGATTCGGGCTAAGAAACTAGTGATAGTAAGGGGCGTCATATTGTATGATGTCTTTTGTAACATGAGAGTGGATGAGTATACCTTCATGTCAGGAGACAAAAATTTGGGGGTACATGCTATGGACTGAGGGCCTACCTTATTTGGATTTCGCTTTGTGAAACATCCCACGCATGAAACTTAGCGCAACGTTGGAAGTGGGGAGATGTGTGGTCATTAGGACATGGGTTTGGCACCTTGGTTATTATAGATGTATGTGTTTATAACTGTGAGTTGAAAGTTATATTACGATTTAAGGCTAGTAGATCCGGGTAACATTCATACAGATGATCATGGGTACGACGTGTATGGGCTCCTTAGGTAATTTACTTAATTCTAACATAAATTGCGATTAGAAGGGGTAGAGATATGTGTAGTGATCTTAGAGGCATGTGAGTAGGGAAGTATTTGAGGCTTGGAGTACTAGACTTATCTTAATATCGAGGACAAAACTCCTTTGTAAGGGGGAAGTTTATAACACCCCCGATTTTTTGAGGATATATAATATAATTAAATTCGTGTTATCGAATTTAATTAATCTGGATGATTTAATTAATTCGGTGAATTGAGATTTAATTAAATCGGATTATTTTTAAAATTTGTGTCGTAATTTGAGGCTGAAATTTGGAGAATTTTAGTAAAGTAACTCGGATGGCGATTCTGAGTGCGCGGATAATTCCAAATAGGTCGACATAGTTGGAAAAGGGTACACGGGGTTGTAATTGGGTCTCAGGACATTCTTAGGCATAACCGGGCTCATACGGGGGTGTTCGGGTCATTTGGGCTTGGATCACAGGCTTTATTTCGGGGTTAGTGATATAAAACCTACATTAGGGAGTTTGTGGTAGACACAATTCAATAAGAAAATCCTAGTTTTACAGATGAGAAAAGAGGGAGAAATTGGGAGAGTTTTTAGGAGCCAAACCAAGAAGATCTGGGTGTTCTTCTTCAAATCTTCGTCTACAACAAAGAAAATCAGACCCTACGAATTTATCCAGGCAAGTAGTTAAACTTGATTTCAATTTAATTGCAGTATTTTGATTCATTTCATAGTGGGTGTGATAAAGAAACTCATTTTTGGGAGTGGGCTATTATATGAATTGGGCTTTGGTGATTTGAGCATATTGTGTGAATTAAATATGAAATTGATGATTGATTTGGATGAGAAATACAGATGTTAGGTTCATTGTTTGGATAAATCATTGTTTAAATTATGTTTAGATGAGAAATACAGATGTTAGGTTCATTGGTTTGAGGATTTCGTAGTATAATCTAGGAAGAGGATTTAACAAACCGTACAAAAACCAAATCGTTGAATAAAAAGATATTGAGATAAATCTATGATGTTTAAAGGTTAAAATGATGATTATAACCTGTTTTAATTGCACGATAAATGTGGTGAATATCTGGGTTGTGTTTTGATAAGAAATTATGAAGATTTGAGGTTATCAATGGTGGACATCATGAGGGAGATGAAGGTGTGGAAAAATGCAGGGATTGTTCAAGCGACACAAGATCTCGCGCGAACGACATAGGTATGTCGCCCAAACGACCTGGGCAGTCGTTCGAGCGATGATAAAGATTTTTGAATTGCCGATTTTCCCCTGTTATCTTTTGGGATATTTTTTTAATGATCTAATTAGTGTACATAAAATTTGAAGGGAGAAAATTCTTAAGGCCTTGGTAGGTAGGTTTTAAGATGTGTTTTATTTAGATAGAGTGCCAATCTAAATAAAGGAAATTTGGGTGAAATAGATACAAAAGGTTATATTATGGACCAAGTAAGGGAGTCCGGGCAATTTAGTTGAGTGACCCCATTTATATAATATTAATTGAGGTCAAATTTATTAAAATAAGAGTCAGGGTTGCGCCTCAGATATTTTAGGCTAAGTTTTATGGGAGTTAGCCACGGGGTAGTCGATTTAATTTATTATAGAGATATATAATAAATTAGCGAACATTAAATTTAATAAAGGGTGTTTTACTAAATAGTGGGACTTGGTGATTCTGAAGGGTGGAGATAAGAACCAAATGAGTGAGTTTGGGTATTGTAGTTGGGTGATACAACTTTAAATGAAAAAAATAATTAATGGAAAAAAAAATTTGTTCCCCCATGGATCCTACGAAACTAACTTAGTTATTTGTGAAGTTAGAAGGCCTGGAGTCTAATTAATGATTTAAATTTTCATATGTTTGTGTCGATTTTTTTTCCTCATGGCACTGGGTAATTGGCTCCCCCTCTGCCCTTTTACTCGAGCTTTGTACAGGCCACTGTGAAGAGGTTGTTTCTTCACTTTGATTACTATACATCTTGGGAGTTTCGTATCCCTAACATTAAAAAAATGAAAAAAAATAATTAATGTGGGAAATTTTGTACTAGTGCTACGGGTGTTGGGCACGGATTAGCCGGACTTTATTAAATATATTTATACGGTTATCTGCGATGGTATATATATATATATATATATATATATCAATGTGAATGATATTTATAGGAATACATTCCCGTCTAGTGATATCATATGAGGTTGCGCGATGTGGGTGAATCCCCTAGTTTGAGGAGCAGGGTGAGGATAATCCCCAAGTCATAACATCCATTATTTATATGTTGTGATTCTTTTTCAGTGTGAGACGTCTTGGTTATGATTTTGTCTCACCCTCGGGGAACTATGACTGCCTCCGCTATAGTTATTATTATTATTATTATTATTATTATTATTATTATTATTATTATTATTATTATTATTATTATTATTATTATTATTATTCTTCTTAAGCTCGGAGTGATTTCGACTTGAGGTGGCCAGGTTAAAGTGAGCAAACCTGGAACATGATTGCATTTTAGAGAAAGGATTCGGTGAGTTATTACTCTGGAATGGATGGTTATTATACTTAAGATGTGTGTGAATGTTGTAGTATATTAGTACGCAAATAATATGAATAGATAATTATGTACGATATTATTACATAAGTGTGAATGTATTTATTATATAACTAGTGTGAACCTTATATGATTTATTATAGTTGAATCGATTAATAAGTTAGTGAGTTGATAAATTAATAATCAATAGTAAGAGTACTCGGGATAGAGTAGTGTGGTAGAAAGAGGTGTGATACAGCTAGCTAGGTGGGGTAGCTTAACTAGGAAGGGTAGCAGATAGGCGTTAGGTGTGCACATTAGATGAGGGGCGGGTTATACCTTAAGAGAGTGAGACACTAGCTTAAATATGAAGAGTGTGCGTGCATATTTAATTATTGCAATTTATTGCTGAATATTTTCAAAATAGTTTACTTGAGCTATGACCCGTGTGAAAATATTTTCCAAAACCTTTTAGGTGTTCATCCATAGGGACGCCCAACTTGAGGATTCTATCCAGGGATGCGCAGCAACAACTCATGTGGAAATTAAAGGACTTAAATATAGACACTTCATTTATTTATTCCCAGTGTAGGAACTTTAATTTAGTACTCATTTGGGCATGTCGCTCTCAGATTTAGAATTTAGTTATTTACTTGAATTTGTGTATCCATGTTATTATTTTAGTTTATTATTGGATTTTATTATTGAACCGATAGTTGATTCGGTCTTTTTAGTTATATTATTCATCGGTGTTGGATCCAGTTATTAGTGTATTGATGGTTTTATTATAATTCATTTTCGCATGTTATTAATTAATGAACGATAAAATTTGGCACCGGTCTAATTAAATTACTAGGTGGTTAGTAACTTTAAAAGGTTTTCGACAGTGATGCTAAGAATGAGCCATATGAGATCAATGTTTTATTTTGGTCATGGGCTGGCCACCCGTTATTTTAGTAGGCGAGGTATCACTTTTGGTTTGCAAAATTGACCTTTTTACCCCTTAGGTATGTTAAATTGACCTATCCACTCTTTAGGTTCTCAAAATTGACATTTACCCCAAGAATTGTCTGCGATCTTCTAAATCGTTAGCATAAACTCAAAATTGACCTTGACCCATAAAATTGAATATGATCCTCTGAATGGGTTGCATACCCTCTTTAGGTCCTCATAATTGACCCTGTCTCTTAGAATTGGCCGCAATCCTCTGAATCGGTCGCAAAAATTATTTTGGTTCTCAGATTTGACCTTGGCCCTTAGAATTGGTCACGATTCTCTGTGTCAGTTGCATATACTCATTAGGACCTTAGGATTGGTGGCGATCCTATGAATTGGTTGCGTACACTCTCTAGGTCCACAAAATTGACCTTGGACCTCCAAATTAGCCACGACCCCCGAATCGGTCGCTAACACTCCCTAGGTCCTCAAACTCTGAACTTTTAATCCCCAATATGAACAAAACTTACTCATCCTCACAAAAGTTCCCACTCATAGGAACCTGACACTCATAACCTTTTTTAGGGTGTCTATTGTCTGAAGACCTTTATTTATCCTAAGATCTCCAATCGAGGGGCTCTATAGACACCCCATTCTAGAGCCCCCGTACACCTCCGAAAGTTCCAAGCATAGTCTCTTAGGACACCTGGTCCTCCCAAAAACCCTAATCGAAGGTCATATGATGCATCCTGAGATCATTTGACTTTGGTTAACTCTTTAACCCGAGAGTATCTCAACACACTTATATAGAGATTAAATCCTCTTGTCAATGGTCCCGAACGTGAACGAATCGGACTTAAGGTTTGCATTTACCACCCCGTTTATTCGAAAGGTCACTAGATGTTTATCGATATCCGTTTACCTCTGGTCAACTCTCTGACCTGAGAGTATCTCAACACACTTATATAGGGTGATGAATCCCCTTTCCAACGGTCTGTACCTGCGTGAATCGGACTTACGATTCACATTACTTGCCTTTTTCCCTAAAACTGTAAACTGGAGGTCACTCAATGCTTTAGAGATTCATTTGAATTGGGACTTGAGATTATCTCTATAAACTTTCATAGGGCTCTAAATAACCTTTCCAACGGTCCTAGTCATGTGTGAAATGGACTTACAATTTTTATTTTACGACCATTTCTAAAAAATCCATTTTTAAATTGCCTATAATCACGTTTTTCCCTGCCTACAGGCATGGGGAACTTTAATTGGACGCTAAGTTTGGTAGGCCTGCCTCTTGGCAGGCTAAGGTCCATTGGCATATCCCCATGGGAATCAAAATCAGTGCGACTGCCTTTCAATACATCACCATGGCACCCCAAAAGTCCATAAATGGATTGATCAGGTCACGGGAATCAAAAAGTTTTGCTAGCATTCTTAGAATTATAAATAATTAAAACCGAATGAAAAATGAAAAGATGATGAAATACCGAGTTAACACAAAACCAAGTTTGATACCCATCAGTGCCAATACAACATAAGCCATCTTTGAATGTAAAATGCGTCCATACAAAAGTCCAACTCTGATGTATAACTTGACTAAAAATAAAAAAGAACAATAAAAGAACGAGCTACACTTGATCAACTCATATAATCCTAGAAGAAGAAATAGAAAATCGCTAAAGATACTCCTCTAACAAACCCTCTTTTACTGGAATTACCGCTATAAGAACCTGTAAAAACCTTTTTTAAAAGAAAATATAAATAACAAGTATATGTAAAATATGATTATAATATAATCTAGACCACATTATAACTACTTATTTTCCTCTCGTGTGTCAATATATTTTACGGTATTAGTTACCTAACCCAACAACCTAAAATATCACATGGTTCTAATACATAACCCATATATAGCCCATGTGATTAAAGTCTTATAACATTATCCTTTAAACTTTACCCTTAACTATACTAGGTTAATCTCTTAAAATAGGAATCACATGATGTACTAAATTCTTAAACACTATGGTACTTCTAAAAAAAATGACCACGATACCAATAACATGATTATATCTCAAATCTTTCCACATTTGGTTATATCACACCAATGATGCAATGTACACATCTCTATTATATGTAATACATAAATATAAAACATACGTACGTAGGTGGGCATTATAAGTCATATACATCTCTATTATAGAACATAATTCAATAAAATAATATCCATACAAAGGTACAACCCGTGACCTGTACAAATAAATGGGTTGCTCGAATGCCCACGCATAATGAAGGCTTATCCCTATTGCCTTCGAGGATCACCCGTGCATACTAGGTATAGTATTAGGCCGTCCAAAACCTAATACCTCAGCACGGTCAAGGGATAAATCTCTACGATTTCCCATCATATATATAGTCTACCATACCCAAGACTACATTATAAACACACCCTTAAAAACCCTCTCGGTATACGAGTATGTTGGAGTAGAAACCATAGGGTATATATGACCAAGAAGGAGCCCGTCTACTCACGAGGGTACCGACGCAGTCCACATCGCGTGTGCCTCTATCATGGAATCCCTCCCAGTATGTTCGCCACGATCACTCACCCATAATATTCATGTCACGTAAAACAAATAAGAAATCCATCATCACTAACGGGCTAAAGTAAACACATACATAACCCTTAGAAACGGGTTAAGGTAAATCATGTACACATACCAACTCAACGTTAGCGGGTCACACTATCATCACTATTATATAAAGTAAGAAAAAAAAATTAACCTTATATACATCCACGAATATAAGTAACCTTAACACTCTGGGTTCTGAAATCTAGGTGTAATCTCACCCTACCGTGTACTATAACACATACATCAATAATATTCCACCTCAAATAGCCCTAGTCTAATCTCTCAAGGCTTTGCTCCTAGGTAATCAACCCAAACCTAATTTATATAAAACCATTGAACAAAATAACTACCCCACCCTGGGGAATTTCAACCAAAACCTAGAATCACCCGAGGATATAAACCTCAGTATATCACCATGACTCTAATAATCCCGGACAACTAGTCCAATACTATAACTTCATAATTAACAATAATAAGACATCCTACTCTTAGGTTTACAAATAAATGCACCCATTTATCAAATTAATCCCTTAATATTAATAATTTCTCAAATTATCTAATTACCCTAAGTATCAATATCTATAAATTCAAAACATAAAAATATAACTATATTTTAGGAATATTAGAAAACTATTGGTTTGCAAATCCTATCCCTAGGACAAAAAACTCAATATAACTAAAAACACGAAACCCACATTAGGCCAAAACTTCTACTGTCGATCGATCAGCGACTTAGGGTCGATCGATCAATCAACCTAGAAACTCCCGAATTCTCCTTTGTTATGTGATTCTCCATTTTCAACCCCCATTTTCTCTCTCTCAAACCTCCATTAATGAACCTAAAAACTTCATACAATAAGCCAACTAACATTAAAATAATAATGGCACATCATCTACATGATTGGAACCTATTTCCATCATCAAATCCCAAATCTACACTAAGATTTAAAGGAAAAATCTAATTTCTATTCAAGAACCACAAATCTATCAAATTATAGAAATTTTCATGGATTGATTCAATTACACATAGAATTTCTATACGATTCTCAATATAAAAGAGGTTCAAATCATTATCTATTAGTTTTAAATCAACTTCATGAAGAAATCAGTCGCTACAAAAGGGAAATCAACCTAATTAACATCTACATTAGGTTAATTATGAAAATTAACCATTTAATAATCTAAAATAAGATTTACAATATAATTTGATTTAGATTTGAAATGAATAGACACAATCTTGACACACATGCAATCATAATCATATTCTGTATAAACTTGCCTTAATTGATGTGTGAAGAAACCAAGCCAAATATCCCCATTTCTCCTCTTAGCCCCCAAAGTGTTTCTCGAAATATGTTTTGTGATAAACGAGATCCCTACCGACCCCTTAAAACCCTTTAAACCCGAAATTATACTTGGGCCCCAAATGGGCCTCACCCAAATTCAACTCCAAATGACTTAAAAGATTCCCGAACCTTATACTAACCCAATAGGAATTTAAATCATCATTTTAATTTAAAAACAAAAATTTTATGCACCCCAAAGTCTACTACTAAAAATACCCAAATAAATAACTTAGAACTTAGTAATTTAAAAATTACCTGGTTGGAGTACAAATTTGAATTAATTTAATTAATAAATCACAGTGTTTTAAATCCAATTTTAGATCCAATTTAAATAACACATAAAAATATAAATAGTGACATCTCCTGTCAGGGCAGGCACACGTAATTAATTTCTATTCAATTTAATAATTTGCAAAAAATACTAGCTATTACAATCACTTTCCAAGCATTCTCTCAACATTCTTGTGTATCACCCACACCTCATTTTTGCCACCCATTTTTCCACCATCAAAATCATCTCACGTCACCTTAAAAACGTAATCTAAGCTCTTAAGAAGGTCCAAATATCCTCTATTCAAGCACATTAAATTGGTATCGTTATATTACTTTTACCACACGTTTCCATTTATTCTATAGTTTCTCATCATTAACCACCCGTTTATTATTTATATAATCACAAAACTTAATTTCATGAACTTAAAAAAGTCGACTAAGTTATGAAATGGGAATGTGTTAGGTACCCATTGTACCTTTTCAATCTCTCACGAGCTATAAAAATAGTTTCCTTTTTCTATAATATGTGTCTCACATGTACAATGTGTATGGGTTTAAAAATATTTGCGAATACTGAAATCTTTTTGTCCGCCTCATGGAGAAGACGAGCGCGAGTCATTCTAAGAAGTATAACTAAAAGAAAAATAAAAGTCTAAAAATATCCAAAATATGAGCAACACAGCGGATCATAATTCATGACGAAAGAGTGAAATACACATCTAACGGGACTGCCAAAAGGATAAATAGACAAATAATAATAGATAGACTATGAGTGATGCACCAGATCATAATTTACAACAATAGAGTGAATATGTGTGTCTAACGATATTGTTAAAGAGTGATAAAAAATGAAATAATGTATATACTAGTACAAACTAAAAAGGGAAGAGTAAAGTAAATGAAGAAAAGGAGGAGAAAGAGGACTGTAATTTTAAAGAAGCCTCAGACACCTACGTAACCGGAACCAGCATCATAGTCTATGTATTTCGAAAGAAAATAAGGGTGGAATTTAACCCATAGATCCAAAACTAGAGTTCTATTATTTTAATTTATCAAAAAACGTGCACAACGAGTGAAAATGTAGAAAAATGGAAGAAAACTTTAATTTGGAGTTTTGAATTTACCCCTCCTGATCTATTTTGTTTCATATGAATCACTTAGTCTTTTTTATGTTGTCTCTTTGGGGATGTCGACACCTTTTTCATGTTTTGAGTAAAATAGTCTAGCGAATCCAATCTCTTTATTTTCATACACCCCTTGACGAGTCCTTGGGAGCTCGCAACATTGCGAAAGTGGCAAAAAAGGGTTTTGCTTCCTTAATCCCATTATTCGTAAGTTTTTGGGGCCAACACGAGTGCATTTTTATAATGGCCACGGTAGTGAACCCTATAATGGTCCCATATGCCCTAAAATGGGACTCTAAATTGGTTTATTTCCACTCTTAGGGTTTAGATTGATTTATTTTGAAATGACTTTTAATATCTTTACTTTTGTCATTTGGATATTGTTGTAATGCTTTTCATCTTGAATGTGCGTTTCTTTTAAAAAAGAATCCACTCCAAAATAGGTGAACTTTATTGCCTTAAGGAAAATTTGGGCAATTAAATAGATACTTAGGGATTCCGATCATCCCTTGTCAGTTGGTTTCCTGCTATCATACACTTCATCAATTACGTCATTCATCACTCGACCAGTTAATAAAGAACTAGAGATTCCAATGGGATATGCCGATCACAACGGGTGGCTCTTTTTTGTTATTGATAGAGTTCCAATACTCGCAAATACAATCCCCTCTTCCTTGGGGATAGTTTTTATATTTATAAGAGGAAGTGATAGAGTCTTTGGGACCTTAATCACTTTGGAAGTTATCCTTAGTTAATTGGCCCTATCTTTTCCCTGATTTATACAGGTCGGTAATCTTCAGTGATCTTTATCCGCATGGTGGAAGTATTTGAATGGTTCAGTGGGACACATGCCTTGTTCCCACGTATGGAAGATTATTTACCCTCATAGGTAATATTATTGCTCTCATTATATATTTTTATTAAAGATGTTAGTTTGGAATTTCCCATGTTGGTGGAGAAGGTAGAAGCAAATGCTCAACATACATATATTTGCTAGCATAATTCACCTTTGAGATTAAAGAAAATGAATAATGATGCTAGTGTTACTATAGAAGGAAAGGAAACTACTAGACATATAGCTCATGACTCTTTTGGTTAGACTTAGGGATCATGTCAAGTCTTGTTCGTGTTGACATTTTTCTTTTTTAGGTCTTAACAATTTTGTGCCTAAATGAGTGGTTTTTTTATCGTGTGAAAAGACCCTATTCAAACCCAACCCATTACTTTAACATGTCGTGTCGTGTTCACCTGTAATTACCCATCAATATAATAAATAATTTTAAATAGTACATGGGTTTATACATTACCTAATATTAAACACAATTGGACCCATTTATTCAATTAATGTTACTAAATCTCTCATTAAGTAATGTTCGCTATGAATAAATTAACATTAATCTACCTAAATTATTTGAACACTTAAAAATATTTCTTATTTAACTCAAATTAATGGATCTTAATGGGTCGTAAAGCATAATAACGGGTGAAGGAGGTTAATACTAACTCGATCGATAAACCATCGTGTCTTGTTGATTTGGCACTGATATGATCTGAAATCGTAAAACCATTAATCAATAACTTTGTGTCAGTTTATGTCCTGTTATCATGTCGCGTCTAATTTTTCCACATCTACTTTTGGTTCTTGGGAATTTTGGTTTTATGGGAATGTGGGTTCTTGCTTAATACTCATTGTTGAGTTGCTTGTTATTATCCAAGGCCTTGAATTGTCACGGTAAATAATATTCAAAAAGGTCGAGTGAAGTCAGACTCATCCTTCGTTGTTCATATGATTATGAATACAAATAAAATTTTTCATTAGGCAGGAAGCCTCATTTATGAAATTAGGATTATCATATAAACTCATTGGATTCTTTCTTTATCTTACAAATGTCGGGGGGGAAATAGAAGTGCTGATTTTTTTGTCTAGTTCAGGCCATTCATGTAATAATATACTAGTTATTATAAATCATCCTCCTATGTTTATTGAAAATCATGTCAAAGGAGGATACATTGGGGTTTGTACCCTGGAGCCTTAGTTTCTCTTTTCCTTTTTAAATCTACCAAAAAAAAGCAGCATAAAATGACTTATAATGAGGAAGAAAATAGTCTAAAATTATAAAATTCAACAAATTACAAAATTTCAATTCATCCCTATAATACCCCGTTGTTTTGGAGTAAATAAAATAATAATTAAGGACTTAATTAGCTAAGACAATGCTCAGATTATTCATTGAGAAATCAAAAGTTGTTTTATGTGTCATCATGTTAAAATAAATTAATATGGAAAAACTATAAATTTAATAAGGGTGAAAATAAAATTTATATGTTGATTTTTATTTTGGTAATTGATATTATTGGTTTAAATGGTTTAATTATTAAACGAGATAAATTACATAGTTGAAGTATAAAAATTTGTGGCCGTAAGTTTGATTAAATAAATGATTAATATCGAACAAGGAGAATTAGGTTTATGGTTGTGGCCTTTTTGTATTTTTCCAAATACCTAGGTTTACCAAGCTCGTATTTATCATATAAAGGTGGGTGCCTTTCATTATGGAGGGAGGAAGAGGAAAGAGGTGCAATTATTAAGTAAAAGGGACGACTATTTATTTTCTCCCTAAAATTAGAGTGTAAGAAGTTGTAGTATATATGAGAGCCCACTTTTTACAAGCCCATGAAAGTAGCCGACAAAGATAACTTGAGTTAATTGGTCTGACCCAAATCATGGCTTAATTCCTACACGGGCAGTTTAGTTAGAGAAGGATACTCATGGATATGGTCAAATCAGGTGCCAAGAATCTCGATCGAGATATTCAATCACCTTATGGACAACCCCCGTACGATGATGGAGTTCCTTAAACAACTCAAACTCTATAACAAACAGATGTATAAATTATACTCCCTGACTTGTGGCAAAGGGACGAAAAAATTATAATCATTGAGAGACACTTAATAGAAAACAAGTACCCTCTCTATGGATGTAGGCAAGTTGCCAACCATGTACATCATTGTTGTGTGTGATTTCATTTACTTTCTGCCTTTTGTGATTGCTTTCGTGAATCTTTTCATTGTGAATTGTTCTTCATTCACAATTGGCACCGTTTGTGGGAAATGACTTGTGTTCCTACGAAAGCATTGACTACCAAAAAGCCTTCAATGTCTCACTACAGCATCAACATTCCACAATCTAGTGATGTTCAGGATGAGCCTGCCCCTCCTAGGGTCAGGTCCGAAATTCGCCAACATTCAAACCCAAGGTTTCACCAGGAAAGGCAACCCTCAGATGAGAGTCATGGACCTCCAAGGTCCACTTAGATTTCCAGGTTGGCCGATGCCTATGAAGTCAGACTTTGAGTACAGGAAGAGGCGATGCACTTCCAGGAATAAG
This sequence comes from Sambucus nigra, assembly GCA_949130495.1. Classification (NCBI taxonomy): domain Eukaryota; kingdom Viridiplantae; phylum Streptophyta; class Magnoliopsida; order Dipsacales; family Adoxaceae; genus Sambucus; species Sambucus nigra. The sequence goes on from OX422217.1 coordinate 348,243,892, forward strand.
AGTATGCTCGCCACAAGAGGCGACTAGAAAGGACCGATTAAGTGAAGATTTGAGGATTCTGGTCCGTAGGGAGATGGACCAACATCCGGTGCACCAAGGAGCCAGATCGACCAGAGAACTTTCTTAAAGAGCTCTAAATTCTTAGATAAAGACCCCCTTATCAAGGGCAATCAAAAGCGACGAGCCCCCCAAGAAATTCGTTGTCCCCGGGTTCAAAATCTATGACGGGTAAACAGATCCCATAGATCATGTTAGTCCATATCGAAAGGCAATGACCTTATAGAGCCACAATGATGCACTGATGTGAAAGATATTACGTTCTAACATACATGATGTAGCGTATAAGTAGTTTGAGAGGCTCCCCTACAGGTCGATCAAGAACTTCGCAGCATTGGCTGAGGCTTTCATGACACAATTCATAATGAGTAGCTTCCATGTTAAGAGGATGGATGCACTACTCACTATGAAGAAAAAGCCTGAGAAAAACCTCAAAGATTACGCCAAGAGATACAGGGAGATATTTAACGAGATTGAGGACTTCTCGGAGCAAGTTTCCCTAGCATCCTTTAAAATCATCTTGCCTACCACCTCCCTGCTGCACCAATTTCTCACCAAGAAGTAAGTCATAAACATCGATGCTCTTACGTCCCGTGTCGATAAATACTCTAAGGTAGAGGACGTGGTCCATCCTAATGGGGAAGGTAATGGTCGAGAAAAGGCGAATAAGGGGATAGAGAAGACACCAAGAAAAAGGGAAGCAGGAACGGGGGTAAGAATGGCTCCAAAGTTGGAGGTAAGAATGACCCCTCCAATGTGTACCAGGCTATTAATAGAGTCTTTAAGGAACCCATATGCAAGATTCTCATCAAGATCAAGGAAGATAGCTTCATCCAATGGCCCAAGAAGATGAGTGGAGATCCTACCAAGAGAAACAATGCACTAAGGTGCGCATTGCACAAGGAGGGTGGTCATCAAACTGAAAACTACAAAGATCTGAAGTCACATGTGGAAGAGCTAGTTCAGGCGGGGCACCTTAATGAGTATAATGACAATAAAATAGAAAAGGTCGCAACCCATGGTGATTAGAAGCCAAATAATGTCCTCGACGTTGATACGGGAAATGAGTTTGTAGTCATTCATGGGGCGTCAGACCTTAAACAGATTCAGGGCAATGCCATTATAATGGAACTTAAGAAGGTGACTGCTATAATGGAAGCTTTTCAGATTGACCTAGCCAAGACTCAAGATGGAAAACATCAGCGACCAAAAGATGTTGATTACACGAAGCATAATGTGTTCCCTGAAGAAGATTTAGTCGGGGTAAGGACCCCACATCATGATGCATTAGTAATCACGCTCAGGATTGATAACTGGTATGTCGATAAGCTACAAGTGGACCAGTGGAGTTCATCCGAAGTGATATATATGGGCCTGTTCCATAAGCTAAAATTGAATGTCGGGGGAAGGATTACCATGACATTGGGAAAGATCACCTTGTCAGTTAGGTTATGGAACATCTCGAAGTTAATCGAGTTCTTAGTTGTGGACATCAAGTCCCTATACCACCCTAGTTTGGGCAAAGGTTAGCTCCACACCATGAAGGTCATACCATCCACCTATCATCAAAAGATAAGTGCATCACTAATCGTGGAGTGGTCTAGATATGTGGTGACCAGGCTTCAGCCCAAAGGTTCTTTATTATAGCCATCAGCCTAAAGAAAGAGAAAAATAAAGTGTCACGACCCCGACCCTAAAATAGTAGGGAACGAGTGTCTTGACATGCCACTAAGGCATCCAATATTCTGGCCTTAAAATTTTTGTTTTAAAATATATGTAGCAGAACTATAATCACATGGTTATGAATCGTAAAATACTGAAAGTGAAGGAATTACATCATCAGAGCTTTCTAAAGGGAACTTCATTTGTATTAAAATATCAACGAGTTACAACTTGACACAAAAAGCTAAACATTCTCTATCTAATTAAACAAACTTCTACTTAAGGTAACAAAAAGAGCTTTAAAAGCTAAATCTTCAACATAGTCCTTTTTTGTTCCATCCACGAACTTAATTATTTCCTGAAAAATGGTTATTTATACAACGTCAACTAAAAGCCGAATGAGATTCAATCTCTAGACATTCCAGGGTTTTTCAGAAAATTGATACCTATTCAATTTAGAACAAAAAGTATATACATAAAGATAGGAATTTCAAATAATATATATAAAGTAGATGACAATATATATATTCAGAATAAACAGTTCAGAACAGAGTAGATAAAAAAATTGAGCATATGTCAATTATTCAGTTTTAGTGGCCATGTACACTCTAATACCCATACAGATTGTGTTACCAAATGTTTCCACCCGATAACATCACACACGGATAATCATGATTTCTGGAACAATGCCTTGTTTAGGGCACACCAACGATAAACCAGCTGGGAAGGTACCACCCAAATATTTCCACCCGGTAGTCAAGGCCAACATAGTAAGAGAGTTTCCATAGGCCGAATCAATAATTTTAGAATTCAAATTAGATGTTTATATGGAGAGATATAAACATATAACAAATGATGGAATCATTGGTATTAGATACATTTTGAGAATAAAAGCATTTCACAAAATATACATAGTTTGCATAATATAATATAATCAAAATGCGCAAGAAATTGCATAGAGTACTCACCTAAAATAGAGGTCGAAATTATAGATAACGAGTCTTCGATCGCACGTTAATCGAACAAATACAATTAAGGTTTAAGTATATGTTCTAAACAAGGTCCAATCTACATATTGTATTTTAACAGTAATTTGTTTCAAAGGATTACTAAAAACCATTTTCTTAACTTTAAAACTTATTGATCGTAATTAAAAGATTCAATTTACAGTTCTTCCTAATCAGTCGGTTCACAGTAGAGATGGAGGGTCACAGGGGCATCGCTTAAATACCATCTCCTCTAGACAGAACATTTTCGGATTCATTCCCAGTAGAGATGGAGGGTCACAGGGGAACCACTTAAATACCATCTCGTCTAGATAGAATTTAACTGGGCCTGACTTTGGAATTACTTAAATGGGATTCCATAATAACGTGCAATTACTTTTAAAAAATATTTTTTAAAAGCGTATATACAATTTCAAACAAGTTTACATGAAAATAAAATCAACTTGGATTTCTTCTAAACTTTAAGTTTTGATTAGTGAAGTCCTTAGTATATTTTACCAGCATAACTACTAAGTAAAGTTATAAAACACAAAATTAAAACTATAAAAATACATTAGGACATTTAAATAAAATCATACCTACGAAATGAATTCTTTTATAGAAATTATTGAACTTCTTCTTAAGATATTTCCCAAGCTTTCTATAACTCTTTCTTACTATAATTCTCAAGGAATTGGTGTGAGTTTCAAATGAACCCTAAGGCCCTATTTATAGGTTTTCAAAAGTATTACGGTGTTGACACATGTCTAATGACTAGACTTTTTGGATTGGTGATTCGACACCGAGATATCGTGATCCGGAGTGGTCTTGCAGTGTTAATATCACCAAATGATGACAAGTGTTTTAGCTCTCTCTCTACAGATGACATGTGGAAGGTGGACGTGACCAGCACGTGGTGGAAAGGTGATAAGGGTATAAGGGTCATTTCACACATGAAGGGTATTTTGGTAATTTTACACTATATATTTTGAATACTTCTTAGAGGTCCTTAAAAATATTTTATTTACAAAATGGCCCATTTTATATTTTTACTTTAGTCCTTAAAGTTTCATAAAATTATATTTTCTACCCCAAAACTTATTATTTGCCTTAAGATATGTCATAAGACTTCGATTTGATCTGATTTACAGTTGATTCTTCGTAATTAAAAATGGGGTTTGTTATATTAATAGCCAATTGATAGGGGGAGAAATGGTATCTTATCCTATTATTATCTTATCTAGTTTAGGAGAAGATTTAACTTAGGGGGAGTAGTTAACTTCTTGGGTTGATCTTTTTGATAAAGGGGGAGAATTAATTTTGGGGGAGTATTTATTTTCGTTGCTTTAAATACTTTGATATTCCCTATGCATTTGATGATTTTGCTTTAGTGTGCAGGAATTCTTCTAAAGCGGCATCTTTCAATGGAAAAGCATTTCATCCTTGGGTTGAGTCAAGTTTGGATGGGTTATGTTTTGAGTCTAGTGATCTTGGTGGCCCTTTAGGATTTTTGTTTGGTTTTTGTCCCAGAATAGCCAAAGGGGGAGATTTGTAAGGATACAAATTTCCAATTGAGTCCATATATTGTTTTGGCTCAATTCTGGACAAAAACATTTATTCATAGGATTGTATTTAATTGTAATATTCTCAATCCTATGAAATGTTTGTTGAAGATGTAGCGGCGAAGAGTATAAAGCTTCGTCATCATGCCGATTTTGTGCCTCGTTTATACGTCATCAACCATAGTTCCATGCTCCCAAGGTATGAAAGCAATTATATATATATAGGATCTTGGAACTTGTTAATTGGGTGTTAGGTTTAATTAATACTGTGTTTTATTTTCAGAAAGAATTAATTAAAAACTTTAAAATAAGTTTATAAAGTTTTCTGGGCTAAAAATTGAATATTCCAAAGTTTCTGGAAGCTCGTTCGATATGTCGTTCGAAAGAGATTACCAACGACTTCCCATTAAGGCATACTGGAACTTCGTTCGAAATGTCGTTCGAACGAGATTGTCGTTCGAACGAAATTTCCAACGAGTTTCTAACGAGTTCATACTGGAACTTCGTTAGAAGACTCGTTCGAACGAGATGCCAGGCGGGAACAGTTTTTGGCAGTTTTTCACCCCCTTCCCCACTTGTTTCTTAACCAACTTTTCACAGCATAACTATGTGCGGGAATAACATTTTCGAAGATATCTTTTTCATATCTTACTAACTCCTAGAGTGTGTTTTGAGTGTAAAATGAAAGAGGGAAAAATATCATGTTTTGAGTGAGTTTTTTATCAAAGAGAAAAATATACACCACTCTAGTTTACACCCAAATTAGTTTCTTCCAAGTTCCCATATTCATATATCTTGCTTGGAGATTGGCACCGGGTTCATCTCTTCCATTCAAAGAGAAGTTTTGAGTTTTCTTCTACATCCCATAAAGAAAGAAGAAGAGGTTATTGCAGCATTACCCACTTGGAGAAAGGCTCCTTGCTAGGGTGACGGTGACCATATAAAGTCCGATCGGTGGATTTCGAGACCACGGTGGAGCTCCAAGGTTATCTGCTAGGAAGAGGTATCTACAAGAAGAAGCATCGGGGCTTGAGAGGGATCGAGTCGTGTGTTGTAAGCCTTTCTGTCTTGTATTTGTAAATTTCGTACTTAGTGGATTTGTGGCTAGGGCCGTCCGAGGTTGTTTCCTGTTGTGGGTTTTTCCTCGTACATCGCGGCGTAATGGATTGATTGTTTATTTTATCTTTTGCAAAATCACCTAGATCACATGCTTAGGTAAAAAGATAAAAATTGGTTTAATTTAATCTCTACGTGTTGAATTTGGGTAATGTGTAATTAACTTGGTTTAAGTGAAAATGATTTTAATGCGTTAATTTAATTTCACTCGGTTTAATTTTAATTTGTTTAAGAAAATTAAAATGTGGTAATTCATTTGTTTGTGAACCATCACACTTCTTTACGCTTCCGCATCTTGATTTATATATAAAAGGAAATAATATTTTAATTGAGAAAATTAAAAATGGGGGCCAAACGCACCTTTCAAATTGGTATCAGATCCAAAGCGATAAATTATTTCGTTAAAGATCCTTTAAATAATTTTTGGCTAAAATGGAATTTTCCCCATTTTCTAAATTTCCTATTTTCGATGGTTCTAACTACGCGTGTTGGAAAGTGCGAATGAAATCGGCACTAAAATCTATCGACGCGAGAGTTTGGATGTCTATTGTTAACGGGTGGTCCCCACCAACTCACTTAGTTGAAAATGAACATGTTCCCAAACTGGCCGATAGATGGACTGAAAATGAGTTTAAACATTCTAATTTTGATTCCCGTGGTTTAAATGCCTTTTTTAGTGCTGTCACACCGGATGAATTCCGACGTATTATAACGTGTGAAACCGCTAAAGAATCTTGAGATATTTTACAACTAACTCATGAAGGAACTAGTGTCGTTAAAGCTTCGAAACTCCAAAACCTCACCACTCAATTTGAAACTACCAAAATGAACGATAATGAAACTTTTGATGAATTTTATGCTAGACTTTCCGATATTGTCAATTCATCTTTTAATTTGGGAGAGAAAATACCCGACAACCGAGTTGTAAAGAAAATTTTAAGGTCCCTACCCGATAGATTTATTCCAAAAGTGACCGTTTTAAATTCTTTACCATCTTCAGCCTCTACGAAATTAGAAGAGCTTGTAGGTGATTTACAAACCTATGAACTAGGTATGTTTCCCTCTAAAACTGAAAAGAAAATTGAAAAGGGCGTTTCTTTAAAAGCCCCAAAATACGTCAAACAAGTAGTAGAGAGCAAGAGTGATAGTGACTCGGAAGACATGGCTTTGTTTGCTCGTAAATTTAGAAAATTTCTTAAATTTAACAAAGATAAATTTAAAAATGATTTTAAGAAATTTGAAACTTCTAAGCATGACAAATCCGAGAAGATCCCTAAACCTATTAATGAAAATTTAAATAGGGACGAGTCTAATAGGTGTTTTCATTGTGAGGGTTATGGCCATAGGGCTTCTGAGTGCCCCACTAAACTAAGGAAAGAGGGTAAATGACCCATTGCATATAATGCGAACCTTAGTGATAGTGATAAAGAAGAGGGACCCGATTCCCCCACTAAGACTAATTTTGTGGCTTTTATGGCTAGTCATGTGAGTGATAGTGAGAACTCATCGATTGATGAAACGTTAACTCATGACGCTTCCAAGGTCATTGTTTATGATTCTCTTATTTTTTATTATAGTGAGAGTGGAGAAGACAGAGAGAGTGAAAATGAAGAAGAGGTTAATGTGAATGAACTTCAAAATTCTTTTCAAGAATTTTATAAAGAATCTATTAAATTTAAAAGAGCGAATTTGAAGTTAGAAGCTAGTTTAAAAGAGCGTGTCAAGGTCATTGATGATAGCATGTTGGTAGAAGACCTTAAGACACGTGAGAGGACTCTTCAAGAGAAGCTTGAATATGTAGAAGGCGAGAGAGATAGCCTTAGGGGTTTAATGGAATCCTTGAAAAAGGAGCTTCTTTCTTTTGAAGAGCGAAATGTTTTATTAGAGTCTAACATTTTAGAATTGAAAAATAAATTAAAAGACTCTAGTAGTGTCAAATTTGATTTGGAATGTCGTTTGGAAAAATTAGATAAAATATTAGGAATGGTCCAAATTAAAAATGACACTTGTGGTTTAGGCTTCAATACCCGTAATGAATCTACTCATAAAGACAAAACCAATGTTTTAGGAGAATCTACTAGGAAAGCATTTAGAGATCACTCCTTAGGTAAATCTTTTCGACATGTTTTTACTTGTACACATTGTGGTCGAAAAGGTCATCTTAAGAAATTTTGTTTTGATCTTAAACGAATTCCTAGAAAATCCCAACGTAAAGAAACCAATATATTTAAAATTCCTACACCCCAAGATAGTCATTCTTCATTAATTTGGATTAGGAAATTTGAATTGGTTGCCTTGCAAAATAGGGGTTTTGATTCCCATTTTACTTTCACATGATTCCTCCCTTGCTAAATCTAAAGGATGAATGTGTTATTGCTTGCATACTTTAGCTTTTTCACTTTATGCTATATTCACATGCTAAATGGATGCTTGTTTAATCAATTTCTAGTCTATTCTCCATGCTTATCACATGCTAGAATTATGATTTTTGTTTTATCTTTTGTATTATATTTCCTTCATTTTGTTTGCATTAAATAAAAAATACAAAAAGATTTTTGTTTATTATTTGGATTTTATCTCTTTGTAATTTAAGCTTAATGAAAAATTCAAATGATTTTTGTTTGTCTTTTGAGTATATATTTTTATTTTTGGTTAAAAATTTCAAAAACTCAAAAAGATTTTATTTTGTGTGTATTTTAGTTTGACACACTTTATGTGGCATATACTTGTGTTTGAATCCCTCCTTTAACTCTCTCATGTGGCTAGAACTTTTGGTGTAGATTATCAATCCTTATTATGTTCTTTACCATGCTTACATGGAGTAGTTGGATTTTGTGTTGTTTTAAACGGATTCTATTTTTATATGCCTCTGTTCACATATGCACGAGCTCTTTTGAAAATTTAACTTTAAATGTATATTTGAGCTATGTGAGGTGTTCTCCTTCCAATCTTGTCATCTACATATTTGTGACTTAGGAGGACTAGTGCATGTCCAAATCCGTTGCACGTGAGATCTGTGTGAAAAATGAAAACATGATAAATATAAATGTGCACGGGGAAGGGCTCCGAAAGGACTAAGTGATCCTTTGCGATCATAAGCCACCATTTTGAATGGACCTAAAAGAAATACGTGGTCCAAAGGCCTAAAAACAGAAAATATGGCATTAAAATGAAAAACAAATTGCCAAGGCCTATGTTTGATTGATATATTCATTCAAAATTAACATAAATGCTTATTGAGGGAGATTGGATGGTATATCAACGGTTTGCACAATGTCCGTTTATCCTAGTTGCGTATCTCATGACTCTATTGGTTTGTAGAATCATCAATATGCTAGGCTTATATGCATTGTGTATGTTTATTCATTGAGTTCAATTAATAATGTCACATGAGGTTACATTCAAATGTGATGAAGTTTGCAATCAATGGAGAACTCCGTGAACATGTTTTAAGTGATTGGGTCTAAATTTAATCGTTACTAGTTCACACCCCAACACTTACGTTTCCATATGACACATTTTTGCTATACGAGTGTGCAAAGTTATTGTATTTTGTGTCATGTGTGTGTTTATATATATATATATGTGCGTGTGCATTATTGATATATTTCTAGTACATATATATGTGTGTGTTTTGCTTTTTCCTTGCTTTATAGTCCTTCTATGCTTATATTTTAGTTTTGGTATCACTTTAAGCTTCAACATGCTTTTATATTTGTTTTTTATCCTTTGCCTATTCCTGAACAAAAATGGGGAGAATGATAGGGGGAGAAATGGTATCTTATCCTATTATTATCTTATCTAGTTTAGGAGAAGATTTAACTTGGGGGGGGGGGGGGGGGGGGAGGGGGGGTAGCTAATTTCTTGGGTTGAACTTATGATAAAAGGGGAGAATTAATTTTGGGGGAGTATTTATTTTCTTTGCTTTAAATACTTTCATATTCCCTATGCATTTGATGAGTTTGCTAAAGTGTGCTGGAATTCTTCTAAAGCGTCAACTTTCAATGTCAAAGCGTTTGATCCTTGGGTTGAGTCAAGTTTGGGTGGGTTTTGTTTTGTGTCTAGTGAGCTTGACGGTCCTTTAGGATTTTTGTTTGGTTTTTGTCCCGAAATAGCCAAAGGGGGAGATTTGTAAGGACACAAATTTCCAATAGAGTCCATATATTGTTTCGGCTCAATTCCGGACAAAAATATTTATTCATAGGATTGTATTTAATTGTAATATTCTCAAGCCTATGAAATGTTTGTTGAAGACTTAGCAGCAAAGAGTATAAAGCTTCATCATCATGCCGGTTTCGTGCCTCGTTTATACGTCATCAACCATAGTTCCATGCTCCCAAGGTATGAATGCAATTATATATATATAGGAGCTTGGAACTTGTTAATTGGGTGTTAGGTTTAATTAAAACTGTGTTGTATTTTCAGAAAGAATTAATTAAAAACTTTAAAATAAGTTTATAAAGTTTTCTGGGCTAAAAATCGAACATTCCAAAGTTTTTGGAAGCTCGTTCGATATGTCGTTTGAACGAGATTGTCGTTCGATACCAACAACTTCCCATTAAGGCATACTGGAACTTCGTTCGAAATGTCGTTCGAACGAGATTGTCGTTCTAACGAGATGTCCAATGAGTTTCTAACGAGTTCATATTGGAACTTCGTTAGGATACTCGTTCGAACGAGAATGTCGTTCGAACGAGATGCCAGGCGGGAACAGTTTTTGGCAGTTTTAAGCAGTTTTTCACCCACTTCCCCACTTGTTTCTTAACCAACTTTTCACAGCATAACTATGTGCGGGAATAACATTTTCCAAGATATCTTTTTCATATCTTACTAACTCCTAGAGAGTGTTTTGAGTGTAAAATGAAAGAGGGAAAAATATCATGTTTTGAGTGAGTTTTATATCAAAGGGAAAAATATACACCACTCTAGTTTACACCCAAATTAGTTTCTTCCAAGTTCCCATATTCATATATCTTGCTTGGAGATTGGCACCGGGTTCATCTCTTCCGTTCAAAGAGAATTTTTGGGTTTTCTTCTACATCCCATAAAGAAAGAAGACGAGGTTGTTGCATCGTTACCCACTTAGAGAAAGGCTCCTTGCTCGAGTGACGGTGACCATATAAAGTCCGATCGGTGGATTCCGAGACCGCGATGGAGCTTCAAGGTTATCCGCTAGGAAGAGGTATCTACAAGAGGAAGCATCGGGGCCTGAGAGGGATCGAGTAGTGTGTTGTAAGCCTTTCTGTCTTTTATTTGTAAATTTCGTACTTAGTGGATTTATGGCTAGGGTCGTCCGAGGTTGTTTCCCGTTGTGGGTTTTTTCTCGTACATCGCGGTGTAGTGGATTGATTGTTTATTTTATCTTTTGCAAAATCACCTAGATTACATGCTTAGGTAAAAAGATAAAAATTGGTTTAATTTAATCTCTACGTGTTTAATTTGGGTAATGTGTAGTTAACTTGGTTTAAGTGAAAATGATTTTAATGCGTTAATTTGATTTCACTCGGTTTAATTTTAATTTGTTTAAGAAAATTAAAATTTGGTAATTCGTTTGTTTGTGAACCATCACACTTCTTTACGCTTCCGCATCTTGATTTATATATAAAAGGAAATAATATTTTAATTGAGAAAATTAAAAATCAGGGGCCAAAAGCACCTTTCACCAATAATACAACATTTATAAGATAATAAGTAACACAAGAGTGTAAAAACAAACTATATAAAAGTGGGGTCATTACATCCTACCCTCCTTATAAAAAGTTTGGTCCCCAAACTTTACTTACATTTATGATACGGCGGAAATATTGCTTATTTCACCCGTTAACCTACGCGTTATTAGCCTCCTCGGGTATCTTATTCCCTATATTTATGCTCGTTAACCAGAAAACCCTTGGATTTCTATGTTAACATGTTTTGCAGGGGTTAATTGAGCTTTTGTAGGTGTTTAGATGCTTAGTGTGAACTTCGGATGCGTTTCGCTCGATTTCCGTACACAACCGCACGCGCAAGGGCATTTTAGTCTTTTGACAGCTTAGGTACCTGGACCGACATCTACACGGAAGTTGTATCTCTCCTCGCTAGCTTCGCGTAGCCGCGAACGGTGCGCGATTCCGATGCATAACGACAAAGTTACAGCGATTGGAGCGAAGTTGGATTGTATGCCAATACAGGGGAAATTGCAGGCTGCCCCTGCTTGATCAATCGATCGAGCCTGGGGGTCGATCGATCGAGCATTATTATTTTTGCCACGTTTTCCACTGTCGATCGATCGACACCAAGGGTCGATCGATCGATCCCCTATTTTTCCCCTGCAGATATTTTCTTTCTTTTATTCCAACTTACTATATAAGTTGGTTTTTGTTGTAATAAGAGATACACTTATATACTTAGAGAGATATTCTGATTTAGATAGTTTTAGTTAGGGTTTGGTTTTGGAGGGTTCATCTTCTTCCTCTCTTGGATTGACACACTAATTGGTTGTAAGATTGAACTATTCACTTCCTCTCCATTAATATAGTTTGTTCTTCTTCTTCTCTTGCCTTGTAATTTAGTTTCAATGCTTTCTAACTAGTTTACTTGCTTTAATTCTTGCTTTCTTAGTTTAATTAGCATAATTTAGTTTAACTCACCATGCACCCTAAGATAAATAGGGTCGGGATTTCATTTTCGCCATTTTCGGGCCCCGAGCTCCGAAAACTAGGTTTCGTGCAAAATCGCGTTTAAGTGAAACCGCGTGTATTAAAGTTGGATTGTTATGCATTTAACTTTATTTGTCACGCAACTTTAGTGTTTATAGCGACAATTCGAATTTAATCCGCGTGTGACCATTTTCAGTTAAATGTTTTATCTCGCAACTTTGGGTTAAATTCCTTCTTGCGTGATGTTTATGCTTAATTGTAAATGCTCAATTAGATTGCTTTCGAGCCTTAACTCTAGTTAGTAGTTGTTTCGATCCGTTTGGTAGAATGCAATCCCGATCCTCTCTTTCCTTTAATCTATCATTAACTTATTCTTTTTCTTCTGTTACCATTTCCAACCTATCATCTTTTACACTTTTATTCGTGAAGTAATTAAACCATTAACATCTAAAATTTAATCACTCCCTGTGGATTATCGATACCCGACTTACCGCTCTACTTGCTTGTCAAGTGTAGCTGTAGCTTAGGTTTTATCTTTTGTATGTCGAGCGGGAGCCGAAATCAACGATAGTGTCCCTACACGAACACTCGGTTTCCCATCAATTTATTTTCAAAAAGGTATGGATATCGCTCCTTTATCTCATCTTCCCGCTCCCACGTTGCTTCTTCAACATAATGATTCCGTCATAATACTTTAACTAGTGGAATAACCTTGGTTCGTGATATTTGATCTTTATGGTCCAAAATTTCCACTGGATGCTCAGTGTGGGACAAATCTTCTCTAACTTGAAGAGGCTCATGACTTTAGATATGTTTTGGATATGGGATATATTTCTTTATCATTGATACGTGAAACACATTATGTACACTAGAGAGTTCCGATGGTAAGGCTATTTTATACGCAACAGCTCCTATCCTTTCAAGGATTTCAAAAGGTCCTATGTATCTTGGGCTCAACTTCCCTTTCTTCCCAAATCGTATTACTCCCTTTGCAAGCGATACTCGCAATAACACATAATCTCCTCTTTGGAATTCTAACTGTCGGTGTCGATTGTTAACATAACTCTTTTGACAGCTTTGAGCGGTTCGAAGTCGGTATTGTATTAATTTCACCTTCTCTATTGTAATCTGAATCAATTCTGGTCCCAATAATTTTCTTTCCCCAATTTCTACCCAACATGTAGGGGAACGACACCTTCTACCATAGAGTGCCTCATACGGATCCATTTGAATACTTGCTTGATAGCTATTATTATATGCAAATTCCACTAACGGTAAATGATCATCCCAATTCCCTTTTAAATCAAGTGCACATGCCCTAAGCATATCCTCTAGGTTTGAATAGTTCTCTCTGATTGTCCATCCGTTTGAGGACAAAAAGCAGTGCTAAAGTTCAATTTTGTTCCCATGGCTTCTTGTAGGTTTTTCCAGAAGCGAGACACAAATCTAGGGTCACGGTCAGAAATAATTGAAATTGAGGTTCCATGAAGCCTAATAATTTCCCGCACATACAACTTAGCTAACTTCTCCAAAGAATGGGTAATCTTAATGGAAAGAAAATGATCATATTTAGTTAACCTATCAATAATTACCCAAATAGAGTCATTACCATTTGAACTCCTCGGTAAACCTGCCACAAAATCCGTAGTAATATGTTCCCATTTCCACTCAGGGATAGGTAGGGGTTGCAGTAATCCTGATGGTTTTTGATGTTCTGCCTTTACTTGTTGACAAACCAAACATTGAGATATAAATTCTGCTATCTCCCTCTTCATGTTATTCCACCAAAATACTTCTCGAAGATCCCTATACATTTTTGTACATCCGGGATGAAATGTGAATCTTGAGTAATGACTTTCCTCAAAATTTTCCTTTTTAGTTGGTCATCACATGGCACACACACTCTATTTCCAAACCTCAATATATCATCTCGCATCGCAAATTTAGTTCTCTTACCCTCGATGACTTCTTCTCTAATCTTCTTCTGTTGTGGGTCATTTACTTGTGCAATTTTGATCCTCTCCACCAACATGGGTTATAATTGTAAGTTTACAATTATTCCTCCTTTGCTATATTTACGTACATCTATTTCCATACTTCTCAAATCCCTTAACAGTGCTTCCTGGCTTGTAATAAGACATGCTAAATTTGGTGTAGACTTCCTACTTAAAGCATCGGCAACTACATTAGCTTTCCCCGGGTGATAGTGAATATTTACATCATAATCCTTCATCAATTCTAACCACATCCTTTGTCTCATATTCAACTCTTTCTGAGTAAATATATACTTCAAACTCTTATGATCGGTATAAATCTCACAAGTCTCACCATACAAATAGTGCCTCTAAATCTTAAGAGCAAAAATTACAGCTGCTAATTCTAGGTCATGGGTTGCATAATTCTGCTCATGGGTTTTCAACTGTCTCGTGGCGTAAGCTACTACTTTTACATTTTGCATTAGCACACATCCCAAACCATTTGTATAAGCATCACTATAAATCACAAATCCCCCTGTCCCGGAAGGAAGAGTCAAAATTGGGGTAGTTACTAATCGATTCTTAAGTTCTTGAAAACTTTTCTCGACTTCCTCATAACATTCATATTTTACCTTCTTTTTTGTTAACCTAGATAGAGGTTTGGCAATTCTAGAAAATCCTTGAACAAATCTTCGGTAATAACCTGTTAATCCAAGGAAACTACGAATCTCACTCACATTAGTTGGTCTAGGCTAATCTAGTATAGCCTCAATCTTTTGAGGGTCAACTGACACTCCCTCTTTGGATATGACATATCCTAGAAAAGAAACACTAAGCATCCAAAACTCACACTTCTTTAATTTTGCATATAATTTCTCTTTCCTAAGGATTTGTAATACCATCTCTAAATGCTTTTCGCGTTCTTCAGTACTTTTGGAATAAATAAGGATGTCATCAATGAAAACAACCACAAACTGATCCAAATATTTCCTAAACACCTTATTCATCATATCCATAAAAGCGGTTGGTGCATTAGTAAGTCCAAATGACATTACAAGAAATTCATAGTGACCATATCTAGTACGAAAAGCTGATTTTGAAATATCATAATCCTTAATC
Source organism: Sambucus nigra (assembly GCA_949130495.1). Lineage (NCBI taxonomy): Eukaryota > Viridiplantae > Streptophyta > Magnoliopsida > Dipsacales > Adoxaceae > Sambucus > Sambucus nigra. The sequence continues at coordinate 348,259,008 of OX422217.1, forward strand.
TTCAATTGATGATAGCCTGACCTAAGTTCAATCTTAGAGAATACTTGTGCACCTTCTAATTGATCAAACAAGTCATCGATACGAGGTAGGGGTATTTATTCTTAATGGTTACCTTATTCAGTTCACGATAATCTATACATAGTCTCATTGTCCCATCCTTCTTTTTCACAAATACACTGGAGCACCCCAAGGCGACATACTTGGTCTGATAAAACCCTTGTCTAAAAGGTCTTCTAATTGAACTTTTAACTCTCTTAATTCTAAAGGTGCCATGCGATATGGTGGTTTTGAGATTGGTATGGTTCCAGGAATAAGTTCAATGGTAAATTTTATTTCTCTATTAGGAGGTAGACCATGTAAATTATCAGGAAAAACATCCATAAATTTTTTATCAATAGGAATATCTTCTAACCTAGGCTCTATCATCTCTAAACAAGTAACAGTTGCAAGAAATCCTTGACATCCCTTCTTAAGAAAACTATAGGCTTGCATTGCAGAAATAATACACATCGGAGATATGATGCCAGTTCCTTCAAAACTAAATTTTGGTTGGTGAGGAATTTGGAAAGTAACACTCTTCTCAAAACAGTCTACCTTAGCATGATGTGATGCTAACCAATCCATCCCCAAAATGATTTCAAAATCTTTAATGTCTAAAACTATCAAATCAATAAATAGTTTATGACTATCAATATCTATGGGGCAAGCCTTGTATACTAATTTACCCATCAATAACTCACTCGAAGGAGTAGAAACATGTATGTTATGATTCAAGGGTTCAAGCAATTTATGAAAGCGATTTAATACATGTATAGGTATGAACGAATGGGTAGAACCAATTTCTATCAAAGCTTTAAAAGGTTGTGCACATATAGAAAGTGTACCTGACACTACTGCATTAGAATCTTAGGTATCAGAAAGTACGGAAACTCTACCTTGTCTGTCTTGATCCTTATTTGCACTTGAAGGCTTTATCGAAACCCTTTTTGGGTTTGGGAAGTCTTTTATCTGATGTCCTTTCTGTCCACATCTAAAACAAGCTCCTGAATCCTTATAACAAGGTCGTCCACCATGCATCTTTCCACATTGCTGACATGTCTGGTTATTATACTGTTTGTTATCACTAGATCCCCCAACATTGGATGTGTTCCTAAAGAAATTTCTATTATTCAGGTTCTTTCCTTTTTGTTCCCCAAACTTCCTCTTTCCATCTCTAATTCGATTGTACTCCTCACCATCCCTCTCAGCTATTGTAGCCCTAGTCACGACATCAATATATGATGTTAATTTCAGGATGGAAATTCGACTACGAATATTCAACCTTAACCCACGCTCAAACTTCTTCGCTCTTAAAACATCAGTTGCTACAACATGACGTGCAAAACGTGATAACTCAGTAAAATTTGCCTCATATTGACTAACCTTCATATTCCCTTGCACCAGACTCATGAAGTCAGCTGCCATTTCGTCTTTCACCATTTCCGAAAAAAATTTCTCATAAAATATTACTAAGAAATCATTCCAACCTATGTAAGTATTCCTTTCCCCGTGTATTCTCTTAGTCATTCTCCACCAATGTTCGGCCTCCCCTTATAACATAAATGTTGCAAATGACACCCTTTGTTCATCGATACACTTAAGAACATCGAGTATCTTTTCCATCTGCATCACCAAACTTTCTGCTTCGGTGGGGTTAGGAGTACCTTTAAAAGATGGAGGATTCAACTTCTTGAACTATTCAATAGTACATCTACTTAGTTCAAGATTCTTTGGTACTCCATTGTTCACCTGCTGCTCCACAATCTTTGCCAGGCTTTCAATTGCCTTGTATGCACCTTCCAATCCTTCTATACTTGAATCACTAGTTCCCATTGATGATCTCGTCTTGGTCATTTTCTACATTCGTGGCCAAACGCAAGATCTACTATACTATATCAATATTGAAAACTAAAAGACTAATTATAAATAATATAACACATAGGGAGGGTTGTCACATAAATTAGATTTTTAATACTATCTCCTAAGGATGGAAACATAGAATCTATAACATTCGAAACCTATGCTCAGTAGTCTATGGTTCATAACCTATGCTCTGATACCACCTCTGTCACGACCCCGACCCGAAAATAATAGGGAACGAGTGTCTTGATATGCCACCAAGGTATCCAAAATTCTGGCCTTAAATTTTTTGTTTTAAAATATATGTAGCGGAAGTATAATCACATGATTATGAATCATAAAATACTGAAAGTGAAGGAATTACATCATCAGAGCTTTTTAAAGAAACTTCATTTGTATTAAAATATCAACGAGTTACAACTTGACACAAAGAGCTAAACATGCTCTATCTAATTAAACAAACTTCTACTTAAGGTAACAAAAAGAGCTTTAAAAGCTAAATCTTCAACATAGTCCTTTTTCGTTCCATCCACGAACTTAATTATTTCCTGAAAAATGGTTATTTATACAACGTCAGCTAAAAGCCGAATGAGATTCAATCTCCAGACATTCTAAGGTTTTTCAAAAAATTGATACCTATTCAATTTAGAACGGAAAGTATCTACATAAAGATAGGAATTTAAAGTAATGTGTATAAAGTAGATGACAATATATATATATATATATATATATATATATATATATATATATATTCAGAATAAACAGTTCAGAACAGAGCAGATAAAACAATTGAGCATATGTCAATTATTCAGTTTTAGTGGCCATGTACACTGTAATACCCAGACAGATAGTGTTACCAAATGTTTCCACCCGATAACATCACAGACAGATAATCATGATTTCTGGAACAACGCCTTGTTTAGGGCACACCAGCGATAAACCAGCTGGGAAGGTACCACCCAAATATTTCCACCCGGTAGTCAAGGCCAACATAGTAATAGAGTTTCCATAGGCCGAATCAATAATTTTAGAATTCAAATCAGATGTTTATATGGAGAGATATAAACATATAACAAACAACGGAATCATCGGTATTAGATGCATTTTGAGAATAAAAGCATTTCACAAAATATACATAGTTTGCATAATATAATATAATCAAAATGCGCAAGAAATTGCATAGAGTACTCACCTAAAATAGAGGTCGAAATTATAGATAACGAGTCTTCGATCGCACGTTAATCTAACAAATACAATAAAGGTTTAAGTATATGTTCTAAACAAGGTCCAGACTACATATTGTATTTTGATAGTAATTTGTTTCAAAGGATTACTAAAAACCATTTTCTCAACTTTTAAAACTTATTGATCGTAGTTAAAGGATTCAATTCATAGTTCTTCCTAATCAGTCGGTTCCCAGTAGAGATGGAGGGTCACAGGGGCACCGCTTAAATACCATCTCCTCTAGACAGAACATTTTCGGATTCATTCCCAGTAGAGATGGAGGGTCACAGGGGCACCACTTAAATACCATCCCGTCTAGACAGAATTTCACCGGGCCTGACTTTGGAATTACTTAAATGGGATTCCATAATAACGAGCAATTACTTTTAAAAAATCTTTTTTAAAAGCATATATACAATTTCAAACAAGTTTACATGAAAATAAAATCAACTTGGATTTCTTCTAAACTTTAAGTTTTGATTAGTGAAGTCCTTAGTATATTTTACCAGCATAACTACTAAGTAAAGCTATAAAACACAAAATTAAAACTATAAAAATACATTATAACATTTAAATAAAATCATACCTACGAAATGAATTCTTTCTTAGAAATTATAGAACTCCTTCTTAAGATATTTCCCAAGCTTTCTATCACTCTTTCTTACTATAATTCTCAAGGAATTGGTGTGAGTTTCAAATGAACCCTAAGGCCCTATTTTTAGATTTTCCAAAGTATTACGGTGTTGACACGTGTCTAATGACTAGGCTTTTTGGATTGGTGATTCAACACCGAGGTGTCGTGATCCGGAGTGGTCTTGCAGTGTTAATATCACCAAATGATGACAAGTGTTTTAGCTCTCTCTCTACAGATGACATGTGGAAGGTGGAAGTGACCAGCACGTGGTGGAAAGGTGATAAAGGTATAAGGGTCATTTCACACATGAAGGGTATTTTGGTAATTTCACACTATATATTTTGAATACTTCTTAGAGGTCCTTGAAAATATTTTATTTACAAAATGGCCCATTTTATATTTTTATTTTAGTCCTTAAAGTTTCATAAAATTATATTTTCTACCCCAAAACTTGTTATTTGCCTTAAGATATGTCATAAGACTTCGATTTGATCTAATTTACAGTTGATTCTTCGTAATTAAAAATGGGGTTTGTTATATTGATAGCCAATAATACCACATATCTAATAATACAACATTTATAAGATAATAAGTAACACAAGAGTGTAAAAACAAACTATATAAATGTGTGGTCATTACATCAAGAGCCTAAAAATGTCTAGTAGAAAGGCCAGGAAGGGGACGTTCTCTCCAAATAAAAACTACAGTATGTTCAAGTAGGGGTGGAGGAGACTAGGGTCCACATCGCAGAGAGGGTCATCGTCGAAAGTGTAGAAAAAGTTATAGTCGATGAAAACTTGATAAAAAGAAAGTTTTCGATCGGATCTTCTCTAATCGATCAAGAGAAAAGGGATCTGGTTGCACTCCTTAAAAGCAACATAGATACTTTTGCATCGTGTCATTGTCTACTCATTGATCCTACTTTCAAACCCATTACTCAAAAGGCTCGCCAAATGTCACCCGATAAAGCTAAGGTAGTGGAAAAAGAGTTAGAGAAATTACTAGATACTGGATCCATCAGGGAAGTTTGGCTACCTGTATGGCTATCTAACCCAATGGTAGTACCCAAAATTAATGGCAGTTGGAGGGTGTCCATCGATTTCACCGACCTCAACAGGGCATGACCTAAAGATAGCTTCCCTCTCCCGAAGATAGATCAACTAGTCGACGCCATAGTGACTCATGAAAGGATGATCTTCCTTAATGATTATCATCAGATCCCACTATACGGGACCGGCTAGGATAAGACCTCCTTTGTAACCTCTGTTGGTTTGTACGAAAGGTCATGATTTTTTGCCTCAAGAATGCAGGGGAAACTTACCAAATATTGGTAACCAATATGTTTAGTAAATAGATGGTAGAGAGGTTGGAAGTGTACATCGACGACATGCTTGTCAAAAGCAAAAATAAGGTCATTCACTGCTCAGACCTAGTAGCAACCTTTGAAATCCTCAAGAAGTACCGAATCAAGCTTAATGCAAGTAAGTGTTCATTCGAGGTCCATTCAGGAAAACTCTTAGGATACCTAGTGAGTAAAAGGGGAATTGAGGCCAACCCAAACCAAATTGATGCTATCACCAAGGTCCAGACTCCTTAGAAATTGAGATATGTTCATAAGCTTACTGGAGCACTGCCGACCATTCTTCTAGCTGTTAAATAAAGGCAAAGGCCTGGTATGAAATGAAGACTGCACGCAAGCTTTATAAGAGGTCAAGTCTTACCTCAATAAGACCCCACTGTTTGTAATTCTAGACGATGGAGAACAATTATATGTTTACCTGGCAGTATCAGACCATACTGTGAGCTCTTCCTTAGTTTATGAAAAAGAGGGAGAATAAATTTCAGTTTACTATGCTAGCAAAACACTACTAGATGATGAACAACGGTACTTGCCTCTAGAAAAGCTCACCTATGCCCTAATGATCACTTTGAGGAAGCTGGACCACTACTTCGAAGCTCATTCCATAATAGTAATCACCTCTCACCCATTAAAGGCCATTTTACGAAAATCTGACCTCTCTAGGCGTCTTTCGAAGTGGTCTATCGAGATCGAAAGATTCGACATCCAATTCTAGCCCAGAACGGCGATTAAGGGACAGATTCTAGCAGATTGTATTGCTAAGTTCACAGGATCAGCTAAACGAAGAGGAATTGGTCACATGTGATGAAACATCCAAATACTAGATATTGTATATTGATGGAGCCTTAAATTCCAAAGGGGCGGGAGTAGGGATTGTTCTCGTTACCCCCGAAGACATAATAATTGAACAGGGAATTAGGTTGGGATTTAAAGTCTCCAACAACGAAGCTGAGTATATGAATGTAGCCAACTAAGATAGCTTGAGCAATTGTGGGAGCTCACTTTTTACATACCCATGAAAGTAGCCAACAAAGATAACTTGAGGTATTTGGTTCGGCCCAAATCATGGCTTTATTTCTACAAGGGTTGTTTAGTTAGAGAAGTATACTCACGGATATGATCAAATCAGTTGCCATGAAACTCGATCGAAATATTCAAGCACCTCATGACCAACCCCCGTATGATGATGGAGTTCCTTAACCAACTCAAACTCTATAAAAAAATAGATGTATAAATTGTACTCCCTGACCCATGGCAAAGGGATGGAAAAATTGTAATCGTTGAAAGACACTTAATAGAAAACAAGTAACCTCTCCGTGGATATAAGCAAGTTGTCGAACCATGTACATCATTATTATGTGTGATTTCATTTACTTTCTGCCTTTTGTGATTGATTTTGAGAATCTTTTCATTGTGAATTTTTTTGCACTCGTAGTATAAGGTGACAAGGCTGGGAATATGGAAAAAGCTTGGAGACGAGGAAGGAATTTTTATAGGGAAGTCGATGCTGAAATCTATGGAGAAGGGATAAGTGGGTGGTGGTCAGGTGACAAGCCCTTCCCTCTTTTCTTTTATTTTACCTTCTTTTCTTATTACCCTTCCATAGGCAATCACTATGCCAAATATTTAAGACAATAAACACCATTTAAGGCAGAGACCCCACTTGTTCCCCCATCTTTTCTTTTCATTTTGCCTTGGCATTTTTTGAGTTCAAACAATGAGCTGAAGACTTGCCTTGGGATTTAATTACTGAACTTACCCCCTTGTTTGAGCCACTAACGAAAGTAAAGGTAACTAATAGAATTTAATTACCTTCTATTACTTTTTAATAGACTCAGGCCCTAATATTTTTATTATTATTATTCCTTTTCAAAAAAACTTATAGACAAATTTGAAGGAGGCTTCGAAAGGGATTTTTGACACCAACTAGAAAGAAATTTTGGGACACATTTACAAAGCAAGTAACTTTCTACTCCTCTCCTTAAATGTGTGTCTTTGTTAAATTCACCTAAACTAAATTTTATGTTAAAATTTATTCTTGACCCTTATGAAATTGTGCAATCCTAAATTATGTTATATTAGGTGGATTTAATTAGTTTAATACACTTAAAAATACATCTTGAGCCTATTGGTTTACGAAAATCAATTATTGACATCAATGCATGAAAATGATATTTTTGGATTTAGACCCCGTTTATAAAAATTGATAATCTGGGATATGAGAATAGACGATGGAAAATTGGTTTAGAATTAAAATGTTCTCAAAGTTCATTTACTCGATAGGATTGTACCTTATGTTTTAAGAGTAGTACTTTTGATGTGCATGTTCCAAATTGATGAGATTTTTCATGAAACTCTTATTCATGTTATAATATCTAATATGAAAATGTTATAAATGGCTTGGAACAATTGATATGCATTAATGGACCCCTTATGATTTAACATACCCACATAGAATAATTACGTGTCCCTTTTATGTAAGAACTCAATATTAATCCTGGTTCAATATCATTTTATTATTGATGTGAATTCTATTATTTAGATGTTCGAAGGAGTATGGGAAATTTTTGTGATTCGTTTAGTTATTGAACAGTAGCGTGGATTAATTTGGAGATTTCATGCGTAGACATTTAAATTATGTCCCTACTCTCGCATAATAAAAATTAAATAAATTGTCTTAGCAACTACTCTATCCAAACGTAAGTCCATCGAGAGGGTTCCTTATTTGGTTTTCACTTTGGTGAGACGTCCCACACACGTAATTCGGAGACAGGTTGTCGTGATGACTTAAATCGTAAATATAATTATAAACTTTCAACTTTACGCTTTGCGTAATGAAGAATCACTTGCATGATGTTTGTCCCTTTATATCTCATTGAAAGTCATTTAAAATATAGATAATAAATCCTAAATAGTAGAGCTATGTCGGGGTAACGGGAATAATTGAGGTTTGAGTAGTTTTCTCTAATTGAATAATTACGTGTTAAAAGGTCAATATTAATTAAACATGTTAAATGGAAATGAATGGGTGGGTTTAACAACTCGGATTTTTAAATGAGTATCTTTAAATAAAAAATTGGAATATTCGAGAAAAATAAATTTTTGAATTTTATAAATTTTATTGGTTAAATATGTTGCTTATGATTTTAGAATAAAAGAACATCAAGCGGAACTGAAATCGTATTTAAAACGAATTTTTAATATTTTGCCTTATGGCATTTTTAAGTGAAACTGCCAGTTATTTTGCATAATCGATCGATTGATCATTTTCATTGATCGATCGATGGTCCCAGAATCTGTGCGCAGCAGTTCGTCATTTTGACGAAATAATAAAATTTATTCGTATTTTTAACCCCAAAACTTTACTATATAAAGGAAGCTCGGGATTTGATTTCTAACACACAACTCTTACCAACCCTTAGCATCCAACCACCTCATTTCTCATCATCTTCCACCTCCAAAACAGAAACCTCAATTAAAACAGATTTTTAAGCTTATTTTTGGGGGTCAAAACAGAAATATTTCAAGGTGGTTCAAGAGGGTTTTTCGATCAATTTTTCAAGGAGAACCCGAATCTCTCGTCAATTTCAACATCTAAAAATCAGGCATGTTTATCCTATACTTTTCCTTTAGTGTTATGTGTCTTGATTATAGCCTCCATTAAAACTCATGTGTTCTAAAATAAATTAAGAACCTAATATATTGGAGAAATTAATTATGGGGTTGTTTTGTGAAATAATTAATAATACCAAATAATAATAATTTTGTTGTTATTTGGATTGCATATACTTAGTTGGTGATATTGTGGGCATATACATGTAGAGGATCCCTTGTTAATTTAATTTGAGTGTTTATGTAAAAATTCCTAAATTAATTAAATTACTCGTACTAGAAAATAAATAGCTATTATGGAACTTGCGATTAATAATGATTCGGAAAAATCATAATAATTACGTGTTCTTAATTACCCCATATTTAGATTTAAAAATCATTTATTGGAATATAGTGTTGTTGAGAATATAATAATATATTGTAAATTGTGTCACTTATAATATTATAATAATAGTATTTCGGGAACGTTGGTATTTTAGCTAATTGGTTTTCACCCCTTGTTATAATACACTTGTTAGGTATGCGACTAGTAAGGGGGACTTAGTTGAAATTTATACTAATTAGGTATGGGACTAATTAATATAAATCTGTGTGGGTTATATAAATTGGGGTGGGGGAAAATTCTCTATATTTACCGTTGTTGTGATAACCTAGGATTGATATCTAGGTGAAGTAAAATTGTTATAATCATCATTTATTTGTGATGGGATGAAATTGTGTTTTGAGAACTTTTAAATTGGGACTAAGGAATATTTTGAGGATTTTCACATCGATTTTAAAGGTGGGGAAAATTTATGTAAATAATTAGAATGAGAAATTTTAGAAAATTAATACCGCAAGACTCAAACTGGTATTAAAATTTATTGGGGACATAATGTGTCCAAGGCCGATAGTTTAACCGGGTCAAAGGACAATTTATGTCGTGTCGTGTGTGGAACCTTATCATATTGCGAGGATGGCGGGATATAAACGGATCAGACGGCAGACTTGACAAAGGGAAGTATTTTTTGTGTAAATCACCCATGGCGGGAGGACCGTCAAAATTTTGGTGGAGAAAATCACCCGTGGCGGGAGGACCGCTATTATAAAATATTTTAGTGTAAATAACCCATGGCGGGAGGACCACTATACCTAATAATAAAGTGATAACTATTCATCAAGGTTAATTCAAACACATTAACATCGTGGGACTTGGGTTAATTTAAAAAAATATTGGTGTGGCACATTTAAACCTTGCGAGTACTTAGAAATTTATTGTTAAGGATTATAGACTTTCTTTTAGTTAAAAGATTCTATTGTTATGGTCGTTATGTATAGCACTATTGTTTTTGTTTAATGACCCAAATTGAAAGGAGTACCCGGTATTCATGCTCAGGGCCTTGGCTCTGGCACATGCGTTGACTAATATTTTCAGGGATTTAATTGGAGTAGCTGCATAGAAATTATTGAAGATCCTTCAAAAGTTCAACTGGAGCTATAAAATTATTTTAGCAATTTATTTCTTCCTCTATTCAGTCGTACTTGTTGTGAGACTAAATTGGGGTTTTTATTGGGCCTTTCGGTTCCAAAGTTGTCTTAAGATTTAAGTTTGGTTTGATTTATTTTATTAATTGAGATATTCGGAGATTTAATTTGATGGACTTTATATCGCACTTTGATGATAAATCAGTTGGATGATCTTAATATTTGGGATTGATTTAAAATATTCATCTTGTGGATTAAAAATAATATGTCTCACATTTGTCACATGCTAAGGATGATATTTAATTTATTAACCCCCGGCTTAATTTGGGGGCGACCGATGCCAGAATTTAGCGGGGTGTTACAAATGGTATCAGAGCTTGGTCTTAGGTCTCATAGGTTATGTGTCCGTTTAGCTTCCACGTTATCGATCTTTCATTCCCTTTATTGATTCATACTTTAAAAAAATAGTGATCCTAGCATACGTGTTAGCAAAATGTGGAAATAGGAATGTTGATGAGAAGGATGCGTTAGTATTTGGATAACTTGGAGTTTTTGTGATGATTGTGATAATTGAGGTTAGAATTAGTAATCTCTATGAGAGTATCGTTAGAGATAATTTGGAGATGAGAATTATTTTGGGGATTGCTAGAGCAAATTGTGGTTATTGTAAGTATCGATTTTTGTGATATGAGGAAATTTTAGGACCTTGTTGTTTAGATGACTTTTGGAGATTTAATTTGGTGATGATTAGCGAGAGTGTGTGGTACGCCGTTATTTTCATAGTTATGTATATATATAGGTTATATACATTATATTTTCGACCATGGAATTTCATGTGACTAGGATTGGGTGTATGGCCCCCCGATTTTTGGCACTTTACGGGTACGCATATGTGAGCCTTATTTTTGTTTTATGCGGTTGGGTTTTCATCAAATTTCGAGGACTAAATTTCTTGTTAGTGGGGAAGTATGTAACAACTCGGATTTTTAAATGAGTATTTTTAAATAAAAAAATTAGAATATTCGAGAAAAATAATTTTTTTAATTTTATAAATTTTATTGGTTAAGTATGTTGGTTATGGTTTTAGAAGAATAGAACTTCAAGCGGAATTGAAATCAGATTTAAAACGAATTTTTAATATTTTGTCTTATGGCATTTTTAAGAGAAACTGCCAGATATTTTGCATGATCGATCAATCGATCAATCGATGGTCCCAGAATCTGTGCACAGCAGTTCGTCATTTTGACGAAATAATAAAGATTATTTATATTTTTAACCCCCAAACTTTACTATATAAAGGAATCTCGGGATTTGATTTCTAACACACAACTCTTACCAACCCTTAGCAGCCAACCACCTCATTTATCATGATCTTCCACCTCTAAAACCCAAACCTCCATTAAAGCATATTTTTGAGCTTATTTTGGGGGGTTAAAACAGAAATATTTCAAGGTGGTTCTAGAGGGTTTTTCGATCAATTTATCGAGGAGAACCCGAATCTCTCGTCAATTTCAACATCTAAAAATCAGGCATGTTTATCCTATAATTTTCCTTTAGTGTTATGTGTTTTGATTATAGCCTCCATTAAAACTCACGTGTTCTAAAATAAATTAAGAATCTAAGGCCCAGTTTGGTTGCGCAAATTGTTTGATTATGTAAATTGGTTCATTGTGAAATAGTGAATTTGAAATGAGTTAAATCCAATTTTACACAATGTTTGGTAATTTGAAATTAATATTAAGGTTCTATGAAAAAATATAAAACAAATCAAGAGAGAGAGGGGGAGGGAAAGAGAGAGGGAGAGGGGTCATGTACTTTATGTGACTCCTATTTCAAATGGATTCATTTCATGTTTTTTGTGAAATGATCCAATTTCAAATTTTGTACATGAGCTCAAATGGAACAATTAATGAATCATTTCATTAATGAAGCCAAACACAATTAATGGGTCAATTTGTATATGGCTCAATTTATTAATGATCCAATTTACAATTTTGGGACAACTAAATAGAGCCTAATATATTAGAGAAATTAATTATGGGGTTGTTTTGTAAAATAATTAATAATACCAAATAATTATAATTTTATTGTTATTTGGATTGTATTTACTTAGTTGGTGATATTGTGGGCATATACATGTAGAGGAGCCCTTAGTAATTTAATTTGGGTGTTTATGTAAAAATTCCTAAATTAATTAAATTACTTGTACTAGAAAATAAATAGCTATTATGGAACTTGCGATTAATAATGATTCGGAAAAATCATAATAATTACGTGTTCTTAATTTTCCCATATGTAGATTTAAAAATCATTTATTGGGAATTTAGTGTTGTTCAGAATATAATCATATATTGTAAATTGTGTCACTTATGAAATATTATAATATTGAATATTTTGGGAACGTTGGTATTTTAGATAATTGGTTTTCACCCATTGTTATAATACACTTGTTAGGTATGGGACTAGTAAGTGGGCCTTAGTTTCAATTTATACTAATTAGGTATAGGACTAATTAATATAAATCTATGCGGGTTATATAAATTTGGGTGGGGGCAAATTCTCTATATTTGTTGTTGTTGTGATAACCTAGGATTGATATCTAGGTGAAGTAAAATTGTTATAATCATCATTTATTTATGATGGATGAAATTGTATTTTGGGAACTTTTAAATTGGGACTAAGGAATGCTTTGAGGATTTTCACATAGCTTTTAAGGGTGGGGAAAATTTATGTGAATAACTAGCATGAGAAATTTTGGGACATTAATACCGCAAGACTAAAACTAGTATTTAAATTTATTGGCGACATAATGTGCCTAGGGCCGACAATTTAACCAGGTCAGAGGACGATTTATGTCGTGTCGTGTGTGGAACCTTATCATATTGCGAGGATCGTTGGATAAAAACAAATCAGACGGCGGAATTGATAAGGGGAAGTGTTTTTAGTGTAAATCACCCATGACGAGAGGACCATCAAAATTTTGGTGGAGAAAATCACCCGTGGTGGGAGGACCGCAGTTATAATATATTTTGGTGTAAATCACCCGTGGCGGGAGGACCGCTATACCGAATAATAAAGTGAGAACAATTCATCATGGTTAATTCAAACACATTAACATCGTGGGACTTGGTTTAATTTAAAATAATATTGGTGTGGCACATTTAAACCACGCGGGTACTTAGAAATTTATTGTTAAGGATTATAGACTTTCTTTTAATTAAAAGATTCTATTGTTATGTTCGTTATGTATAGCACTATTGTCTGGGTTCAAGAACCCTAATTGAAAGGAGTAGCGGGTATTCATGCTCAGGGGCTTGGCTCTCAGACAAGCATTGACTAATATTTTCAGGGATTTAATTGGAGTAGCTGTATAGAAATTATTGAGGATCCTTCGAAAGTGCATCTGGAGCTATAAAATTATTTTATCTGTTTATTTCTTCCTCTATTCAGTCGTACTTATTGTGAGACTATATTTGGGTTTTTATTGGGCCTTTTGGTTCCAAAGTTGTCTTAAGATTTGAGTTTGGTTTGATTTATTGTAATAATTGAGATATTCAGAGATTTCATTTGATGGACTTTAAATCGCACTTTGATGACAAATCAGTTGGATGTTCTTAATATTTGGGATTGATGTAAAATATTTATCTTGTGGATTAAAAATAACATGTCTCACGTTTGTCACATGCTAAGGATGATATTTAATTTATTAACGTCAAGCTTAATTTTGGTTGCGACCGACGCCAGAATTTAGCGGGGTGTTATAGATGGTATCAGAGCATGGTCTTAGGTCTCATAGGTTATGTGTCCGTTTAGCTTCCGCGTTACTGATCTTTGATTCCCTTTATTGATTCGTACTTTAAATAAAATAGTGATCCTAGCATAAGTGTTAGCAAAATGTGGAAATAGGAATGTCGATGAGAACGATGCGTTAGTTTTTGGATAACTTAGAGTTTTTGTGATGATTGTGATAATTGAGGTTAGAATTAGTAATCTCTATGCGAGTATCGTTAGAGGTAATTTGGAGATGAGAATTATTTTGGGGATTGCTAGAGCAAATTGTGGTTATTATAAGTATCGATTTTTGTGATATGAGGAAATTTGAGGAGCTTGGTGTTTAGATGACTTTTGGAGATTTAATCGGGTGATGATTCGCGAGAGCTCATGGTACACCGTTATTTTTATAGTTATGTATATATATATATATATATATATATATATATATATATATATATATATATATATATATATATAGGTTATATACACTATATTTTCGACCGTGAAATTTTGTGTGACTAGGATTGGGCGTATAGGCCCCCGATTTTTTACACTTTACGGGTACGCATATGTGAGCCTTATTTTTGTTTTATGCGGTTGGGTTTTCATCAAATTTCGAGGATGAAATATCTTGTTAGTGGGGAAGTATGTAACAACCCGAATTTTTGAATGATTATTTTTAAATAAAAAAATTGGAATATTCAAGAAAAATAAATTTTATAATTTTATAAATTTTTTTGGTTAAATATGTTGGTTATGATTTTATAATAATAGAACTTCAAGCGGAATTGAAATTGGATTTAAAACGAATTTTTAATATTTTGCCTTATGGCATTTTTAAGAGAAACTGCCAGATATTTTGCATGATCGATCGATCGATCGATGGAACCAGAATTTGTTTCATCATTTTGACGAAATAATAAACTTTATTTATATTTTTGATCCCCAAACTTTACTATATAAAGGAAGCTCGGGATTTGATTTCTAACACACAACTCTTACCAACCTTTAGCAGCCAACCACCTCATTTCACATCATCTTCCACCTCCGAAACCCAAACCTTCATTAAAACAGATTTTCAACCTTATTTTTGGAGGTAAAAACAGAAATATTTCAAGGTGGTTCAAGAGGATTTTTCTATTAGTTTTTCGAGGAGAACCTGAATCTCTCGTCAATTTCAACATCTAAAAATCAGGCATGTTTATCCAATTCTTTTCCTTTAGTATTTTGTGTGTTGATTATAGCCTCCATTAAAACTCATGTGTTCTAAAATAAATTAAGAACCTAATATATTGGAGAAGTTAATTATGGGGCTGTTTTGTGAAATAATTAATAATACCAAATAATTATAATTTTGTTGTTATTTAAATTGTATTTACTTAGTTGGTGATATTATGGGCATATACATGTAGAGGATCCCTTAGTAATTTAATTTGGGTGTTTATGTAAAAATTCCTAAATTAATTAAATTACTTGTACTAGAAAATAAATAGCTATTATGGAACTTGTGATTAATAATGATTCGGAAAAATCAAAATAATTACGTGTTCTTAATTTCCCCATATTTAGATTTAAAAATCATTTATTGTTGTTGAGAATATAATCATATATTGTAAATTTTGTCACTTATGAAATGTTATAATATTTAATATTTCGGGAACGTTGGTATTTTAGACAATTGAGTTTCACCCCTTGTTATAATACACTTGTTAGGTATGGGACTAGTAAGTGGGCCTTTGTTGCAATTTATACTAATTAGGTATGAGAATAATTAATATAAATCTATGCGGGTTAAATAAATTGGTGTGGGGGAAAATTCTCTATATTTACCGTTGTTGTGATAACCTAGGATTGATATCTAGGTGAAGTAAAATTGTTATAATCATCATTTATTTAAGATGGGATGAAATTGTGTTTTGCGAACTTTTAAATTAGGACTAAGGAATATTTTGAGGATTTTCACATCGCTTTTAAGGGTGGGGAAAATTTATGTAAATAACTAGCATGAGAAATTTCGGGAAATTAATACCACAAGACTAAAACCGGTATTAAAATTTATTGGTAACATAATGTGCCCAAGGCCAATAGTTTAACCGGGTCAGAGGACGATTTATGTCGTGTCATGTGTGGAACCTTATCATATCGTGAGGATCGCAAGATAAAAACGGATCAGACGGTGGACTTGATAAGGGGAAGTATTTTTGGTGTAAATCACCAATGACGGGAGGACCGTAAAAATTTTGGTGGAGAAAATCACCCATGGCGGGAGGACCACTATTATAATATATTTTGGTGTAAGTCACCCATGGCGGGAGGACCGCTATACCTAATAATTAAGTGAGAACAATTCACCATGGTTAATTCAAACACATTAACATCGTAGGATTTGGGTTAATTTCAAATAATATTGGTGTGTCACATTTAAACCATGAGGGTACTTAGAAAATTATTGTTAAGGATTATAGACTTTCTTTTAATTAAAAGATTCTATTGTTATGATCGTTATGTATAGCACTATTGTATGGGTTCAAGGACCCTAATTGAAAGGAGTAGCCGGTATTCATGTTCAGGGCCTTGGCTCTGACACATGCATTGACTAATATTTTCAGGGATTTAATTGGAGTAGCTGTATAGAAATTATTGAAGATCCTTCGAAAGTGCAGCTGGAGCTATAAAATTGTTTTAGTAGTTTATTTCTTCCTCTATTCAGTCGTACTTATTGTGAGACTATATTTGGGTTTTTATTGGGCCTTTCGGTTCCAAAGTTGTCTTTAGATTTCAGTTTGGTTTGATTTATTATAATAATTGAGATATTCAGAGATTTCATTTGATGGACTTTATATCGCACTTTGGTGATAAATCAGTTGGATGTTTTAATATTTGGGACTGATTTAAAATATTCATCTTGTGGATTAAAAATAATGTGTCTCACATTTGTCACATGCTAAGGATGATATTTAATTGATTAACACCCGACTTAATTTTGGTGGCAGCAGACGCCAGAATTTAGCGGGGTGTTACATTGGGTACCATGGAAGAACACCCCGATATTATGATATGTAAATTCCCGACCATGCGAATATCTGGTGGTGTCAGGGAGTAAAAGGTGATGTTCATGGTTTATTATGATAATTGAATCCCGACCATGTGAATACCAGGGGGCGTCAGGGCATGAGACATGATGTTTATAAATTATTATATGATGTGTATTCCCGACCATGTAAATACCAGGTGGCGTCAGGCGAGAAACATGATTATTTAAATTTGGCATACCGCATGTTTATGAGATGGACGAGACGATGGGTTGCATGTCGATTACGTAATTAATTAATGAGCATAATTGATTGATGAAAGTGATTGAGATTAATGCATATGATTACTTAAAATTAGCGTACTGCATGTATTTGAGATGGCCGAGAGGAAGGGGGGCATGTCGGTTACGTATTAATGAATTATTGAGCATGTCGATTACGTATTAATGAATTATTAAGCATGTCGGTTATGTATTGATTAGTTAATGATAATGATTCATTAATGATATTAAATGAGACAATTTTCATATATTGTGCGAGTACATTTATGGGTTGGGCCTTTTATTAAATTATTAAACTGTGACTTTATCATCTATGCATATAGCTGCTTTCAGTTGCATTGTTAAGTTACTTGCAAGGGTTTTATCCCCTATTTGGTGGAAACCAGGTGCTAAGTTTAGACCTCACACTTAGATTCACTTTCGATTCAGTCGGCGCATGATATACATCTCTTAGGGTATCGGCTCTAGAGACATTGTAGATCTCTATCTCGTTATGTTATGTTATATCTTTTCAGTCTAGCTTATTTTCAGATGTCTAATTATATGTTGAGACTTAGATGGCTTGTAATACTCATAAACTCTTTGGGGATTATATTTATGTATTATTGTTCAGACAATATTGTTTATAGTTTTAAATCTTCGACATTATGAGTTATATTTGAGGATTTTCTCATCGCTTCTAAATTATGGTCTATTATTTCATTTGATCTCTTCATGCTGAGAATGATATTATTCCTTTTCATTATCTCGTATGATTTTATAGTTAGACTTGATCAACTTAAGAGTTAAATTACACGGGTATTACAGTTGGTATTAGAGCATGGTCTTAGGTTCCGAGGGTTATAGGTTCTCTTATACTTCTGCGCAGCATTCTGTGATACGTGTCCTTCATTGTACTCTCATCTGTGTTTCATTCCTGATAGGATGTCCATCTTAAATTTTAGACGTTTAATATGAATTTCCATTTATCTCGAGCCCGTGAGATAAGACAATTTCATTGTCTCCGCACCATAGACACCCATTATACCGAGTGTTCCAATCCCGACAGTATTACTTTGGGGAACAACATTTTATCAGAAATGATCAACTAGGTATTCCAAGCACGCTTAGCTATACCCAGGCATGGGATACCCCCCATATATACTCTGCCTACAGCCCTAGTTATTACATGGGGGACAAAGGTGAAGAGAGATCATTTCAGATCTGGACAGAAAATGTGCCAACAGTAGAGACAGTAGGGGATGCATATTACCCCATATGAGGTAGTATGTTTAATATGTGGAGGAACCGATTACGTATTAGCATCACCAACTTTAGAATGTAAAAAAATTATTAGATGGCATAGCCCCCGCAGGAGGACTTGAGGAAAGTCCAAGTGGTGGACAACACATTTAACATTTTTGACACTTTATCTAGTGTTTTGTTGCCATCAATGCCACACACTTATTCGTATCACGTCATTTTAAGGGGATATTTAGTTTTCTTTCCAGACTTTGTGATGGGTCTTTATTGATAGCTAATCTATTAGACGTATCTACCCATATTTTTAAGATTTTTATTGATGTGGATGTTTATATTGGTATATTAAGTTTTAAGCCTGATTTGTTAGTTTTAGACACCCACTCGTATGATGTGATCTTGGTTATAGGATCATACATATATGACAGGGGTCAGACTATCCTTTCCACGATATCGAGTTAGGAGAGGTTTATTGTAGTTATGCATAGGTTAGAGTGTTGTGCCCTTATACACTTGTATTTCATTGATGAGATGATGTCGGAGGGGACTACCATTTCACTTGATTCCATGAAGATTGTCAAATATTTTTTCCCACGTATTTAAACAGGTACTAGGGTTATTTCCAGCTCAAGAGATTGTATTTTTGTGATTTATTTAGCTCCCGGTGCATCGCCAATTATCAAGGCACCATACCGAATGGGTCTTATGAAAATAAAGGAGTTGCGAGAGTAAAATAAGGAACCGTTACAACAAAGGTTCATTTGACATAGTATGTCATTATGAGGAGTCCTAGTCCTTTTGGGGAAAATAAAGATGGTCCACTACGTTTGTGTGTTGGCTATCTGAAGTTAAATAAAGTGGAAATGAAGAACAAGTATACTTACTAAAGAGTGATGATTTATTTGATTAGCTTCAGAACGCTTCATTTCTTCTAAAAGATTGGTTTGCATTCGGAGTACCACCAGTTAAGTGTACGTGAGGAGGATGCACTAAGTACTATGTCTTTGACCTGTAATGGTTCTTACGAGTTCAAAATCATGTCATCAGGGTTGACCAACACCCCCATCGTGTTCATGGATTTAAATAACTCAGAGTTTCGACTATATGTAGGTTTGTTTATCAGTATGTTATTGGTGACATCTCAATTTATTCTCGAGCTAAGGCGGAGCGTGCTGAATATTTGAGGGTTTTCACTTCATATGTTTTGGGTAACAATTTTTATGCGAAATTCAATAAATGTGAGTTTTGGAAATGAGGGGAGAGATTTCTGGGCAATGTAGTTTAGGATCTTGGATTTATTAGTATATCGAACAAGGTTTCTGCCATTTGGATTAGGGTCAACCCATAACACTGACAGAGGTTCTTAGAATTTTGGGATTTGACGGATATTATTGGCATTTTATTAGAGGATTTTGTATATTGCGAGACCATTTACAGGGATGTGTCTACATGCCTTTGACACTCTCAAGAAGAAGTTGACTCCAGCTCAGAATATTTTATTTTATTTTACCTAGCAGTGTGGTCACGATGGTAAATATTCAATTCATGATTTGGAGATAACAAAAGTAGAGTTCACACTACACATTTAGAGACAATATTTGTGGTGTGAGAAGTTATTTCTCTTTAGAAATCATAAGAGTCTTAAGTATATATTCACACGAAGGGGTTTGAACACGCAACATCGAAAGTAGTTCAAGTTTATTAGGGACTGCCAATTTATGAATTAAAAATTCCCAAGAAAGGTCAATGTGGTGACAGATACTTTGAGTCGACAAACCTAGTGGCGGTTGGTCTTCATTTGAATTTATAGAGGCGAGTTCCAGTTAGGTAACGAGTGAATTAGCTAACGCATTCATGGGGATTCTCACCATGACTCCAGACATTCTTGTAGGGGTGGTTAGAGCAAAGATAAATATTTTTTTTAAAGGGGAGAGTGGACAAAATATTGGGGGCTACTAGTGTACCTCTTTACACCGATGCTTCAGATGGTGGATTATGGTGGAAGAGGAGGTTGGTTGTGCTGTAAGGAGAAGAGTTATGTTGGCTAATTATGCAAGGGTTCCATGGATCACTATTTTTTGGGGCATCTTGGTGGGGATTAGATATATTTGGATATATAGAGATAATATTAGTGGTCCCAGATGAAGTTGGACGTTACTATGTTTATGTCCCGTGTAGATGGTGAAGGTGAGTCGTTAGTGACCACTCGGTACGCTTTTACCTTTACACATTCTTGAGTGGAAGTGGGATAACATTTTCTTCAATTTCATCATCAAGATTTCTTTGACACCAAGGCATCACGATTATATTTGGGTAATAGTGGACCTTTTAATGAGAGTGGCACACTTCTTTTTAGTTCACACAAATTTTTAAAAGAGATTAGTTTACACATTTGTATGGAGGATATTGTTTGATTGCATGAGGTACCATTGGTTATTTTCTCAAATAGGGATATGGCTTTCGTATCTTACTTTTGGGACACTTCCTAGGAGGTTGTGAGGACTAAGTTTCACGTGAGTGTGTTATGCCATCCTTAGAAAAATAGGAAGACAAAATGAATGATCCTATTTTCGGACAACATACTTCGGGAATGCATATTGGATTTCAAGGGTAGGGCAATAGTTATCATAATTCATTAGTATGGAAGTGTATGAGGCATTGTATGGGAGGTTGTGTAAGTCAACGGTGTGTAAATTTAATTTAGGAGAGAAGTGTTTGTTCGGGATCGAGTTCGGTTTGGAGACAACAGAGAAGATCAAGATGATTCATGAACGAATGAAGACAACCCAGAGTAGGCAAAAGAGTTAAAAGGATTCAGATCAGAAGGGTGTGGTGTTTCCAGTAGGTAACAAATTACTTCTTAAGGTGCCATGAGAGGAGGGAATGATAAATGTTGTGAAGAAAGGTAAGTGGACCGATGTATGTTGGGTCGTTTATAATCATGGATCGTGTATGAACTTCTGCCTACTATTTATCACTTTTGAACCATCTAGCTCATGTTCACCTTTTGTTTCATGTATCGATACTTCTTAAACTATTATGGGGTGAATCTGTGTATTATCCCATAGATTTAGACAACATCCAATTACATGTTGATGCTTCGTACACTAAGGGGACAAATTATATCTTAAATTGTAGGGTCCGAACTTTGAGAACTAAGGAGATTCCTTTTGCTCATTTTTCGTGGGGTCACTGTAGTGAGGATGAATCCACTTGATAGCCAGAGGATATGAATAGACAACAATACCAAAATTATGATGAAGTAGGTATGCATTTTTTTCGGTGAATTCCAAGGGAGGTATTCTTTTTGTCAGAGGGGAAGAATTCAATACCCCATTGTTTTGGAGGAAATAAAGTAATAATTAAGGACTTAATTAGCTAAGACAATCCCCAGATTATTCATTGAGAAATCAAAACTTGTTTTATGTGTCAACGTATTTAAATAAATTAATATGGAAAAACTATTAATTTAATAAGAGTGAAAATAAAATTTATATCTTGATTTTTATTTTGTTAATTGATATTATTGGTTTAATTTGTTAAATTATTAAACGAGCTAATTTACATAGTTGAATTATAAAAATTTGTGGCTGTAAGTTTGGTTAAATAAATGATTAATATCGGCCAAGGAGAATTAGGTATATGGCAGGGGCCTTTTATTATTTTTCCAATGCCCAAGTTTTACCAAGCTCATATTTATCATATAAAGGTGGGTGCCTTTCATTATGGAGAGAGGAAGGAGGAAAGCGGCGCAATTAGAAAGAAATTTTGGGCCATATTTACGAGGCAAGTGACTTTCCACTCCTCTCCTTTTTTGTGTGTATCTGTTAAATTCACCTAAACTTAATTTTAGTGTTAAAATTTTTTAGTGACCCTTAGAAAATTGTGCAATCCTAAATTATGTTATATTATGTGGATTTAAATAGTTTCATGCACTTAAAAATACATCTTGAGCCTATTAGTTTGCGAAAATCAATTATTAACCCCAATGCATAGGGGTGTTCAAAAAAACCGCCCGACCCGAAAACCGAACCGAATCGGCCCGAACCGAACCGAAACCGTCTGTTTTTTTTAGCCCGGTTCGGCCTACGGTTTACGGATATAAAAAACCGACCATGTCGGTTCGGTTGTCGGTTTATACGTGGGAAAAACCGACTCAAACCGAACCGACCCGAACCAATATATATATTAAAAAAAAAACTAAATAACTTATATTTTTATATCCAAAAACCATTACCCACCTTTAAAAACCGACCCAAACCGAAAACCGCACTTAAAAAAACCGGCCCAAACATGAAACCGTCGAAAACCGACCCGAACCGAAACCGACGTGAACCGAAACCGACGGGTTTTTTCATAGTCGGTTTGGTTTCGGTCTGACCTTTTCCAAAACCGAACCGATCGGTTCGGTTTGAACTAGGGTCCAAAACCGACCCGAACCGACCCGTGAACACCCCTACCAATGCATGATAATGACATTTTTGGATTTAGACCCTGTTTGTAGAAATTGATAATCTGGGATATGAGAATAGACGA
This sequence comes from Sambucus nigra, assembly GCA_949130495.1. Taxonomy (NCBI): domain Eukaryota; kingdom Viridiplantae; phylum Streptophyta; class Magnoliopsida; order Dipsacales; family Adoxaceae; genus Sambucus; species Sambucus nigra. The sequence continues at coordinate 348,282,063 of OX422217.1, forward strand.
TACAAAATTAATTTAGAATTAAAATGTTTAGAAAGTCCATTTGCTCAATAGGGTTGTACTTTATGCTTTAAAAGTAATGATTTTGATATGTATTTTCAAAATTGATGAGGTTTGTTACGAAACACTTATTCATGTTATAATAACCAATATGAAAATATTGTAAATGACTTAGGACAATTGATATGCATTAATGGACCCCTTATGATGTAACATACCCACGTAGAATAATTTCATGTCCCTTTTATTTAAGAACTCAATATGAAGCCATGTTCAAAACCATGTTATTGTTGATGTGCATTATGTTATGTAGACATTAGAAGAAGTACGAGAAATTATTGTGATTGATTTAGTTGTTGAACATTAGTGTGAATTAATTCGGAGATTTCATGCGTAGGCATTTAAATCCTTGCCCTACTCTCGCGTAATAAACCTTAAATAAATTGTCTTAGCAACCACTCTATCTAAACGTAAGTGTATCGAGAGGGTTCCTTGTTTGGATTTCACTTCAGTAAGACGTCCCACGCATGGAATATAGAGACGGGTTATCGTGACGGATTAAATCAATAGTAAAATTATAAACTTTCAAGTTTACAGTTTTGCGTTATGAATAATCACTTGCATGATGTTTGTCCCTTTAGCTCTCTATAAAAATCGTTTAAAATATTGATAATGGATCCTAAATAGTTGAGCCGAGTCGGATAACTGGAATAATTAAGGTTTGAGTAGTTTTCTTGGAGTGAATAATTACGTGTTAAAATGTCAATATTAATTGAACATGTTAAGTGGAAATGAATGGGTGGGTACCGTGGAAGAACACCCCGATATTATGATATCTAAATCCTCGGCTATGCGAATACCAGGTAGCATCAGGGCATAAAACGGGATGTTTATGGTTTATAATGATCATTGAATATCGGCCATGCGAATACCTGGTGGTGTCAGTGCATGAGATGTTTATAAAATATTGTATTATGTTTATTCTCGGCCATGTGAGTACCAGGTGGCGTCAGGACGAGAAATGTGATTATTTAAATTTGGTATACTGCATGTTTAAGATATGGCCGTGATGAAGGGGGGCATGTCAGTTATGTGAAAGTGATTGAGATTAACGCATGTGATTACTTAAACTTGGCGTACCGCATGTATTTGAGATGGCTGAGAGGAAGGGGCGCATGTCGATTACATATTAATGAATTATTGAGCATGTCGGTTACGTATCGATTAGTTAATGAGAATGATTAATTAGTGATATGAAATGAGATAATTCTAATATATTGTGAGACTACATTTATGGGTTGGGCATTTCATTAAATTATTAAATTGTGAATTTATCATCTATGAATATAATTGTTTTGAGATGCGTAGCTAAGTTACTTGCTAGGGTTTTGACCCCTATTCCTGGGAACCAAGTGCTAAGGTTGGACCTCACACTTATAATACCTTTCGATCCAGTCAGCGTGTGATATACATAATTCAGAGAATCGGCTCTAGAGACACTGTAGATCTCTATCTCCTCATGTTATCTTATATCTATTCATTCTAGCTTATTTTGAGATTTTTAATTATATGTTGAGACTTATATGGCTTGTAATATTCGTAAACTCTTTGTGTATTGTATTTATGTAGAACTTTTGAGACAATATTGTTTATTGTTTTGGATCTTGAACATTATGAGTTACATTTACGAATTTTCTCATCTCTTTCAGATTATGATCTATAATTTCAATTGATCTCTTCATGTTGAGAATGATTTTATTTTGTTTCATTATCCCGTATGATTTTATATTTAGACTTGATCAACCAGAGTGTTAAATTACATGGGGTATTTAAATCCCCTCCACCTCTTGGGATATTTTTCAAGGCAACACACCCAATCTCCTACTAGAATTAGGGAAAAGTGTCTAAATCATACTGAGATATTTGTTATTATTATTCTTTCATGAAGAATATAAGGACACTAGAAATAATATCTTTTCTTTTAGATTCGAATAAACCTGCTTCGATTTTGATTTATTTCAGAGATGGGCTTTGGGTCAAAGCAAAGCTTCGGCTAAGGAGTTAGGTGGTCAGAAACTTCAGGAGACTTAATCAATGCAGGATATGTTTTAGAAAACCAACTCGATAATTCATTTTAGGGGACCTTTCATCCGTGGGGGGGATGTTTTTTATATACTTTTTGAAGGTGGGACACGAGTTAAAGGGTTGATCATTTATTTTTTCTTGCACGTGGCAAACCATAGGTTATAATGATGTTTTGTTACAATTTTTGGAATGATAAGGGTGTGAGAGGGTGAGACTCTCCATAGTACCTCCCTAAATTAAATTTATTTCTAATTAAAAGAGATATTATATTTTAATTCAAATTCGGGCCAAAGATTATCTTAACGTATAAGTGACATAAAATAATCAATAAAAAGGATCGTCATATTAGCACATGTTCATTAATCGTAGTAACATAATCAAAATGCGAAAAAGTAAGTCGGACACTTAGACCATGATTTTTTTTTTTTGGAAAGGAAATTCTTTCGAAAAAAGACTTTAGCCCAAAATAGCACCTTACACTATATTTGTAGAGATTTAAACAAATGGAGAAGTTTATTATACCCTTAAATATCTTTCTAGACTATATAATGCACAAACTCCAAAATTATCTTTGTTCACATTGTAGCTGAAAGAGCAAGAATGAATAACGTCCAACCACTCGCTACGTCATGATGTACTAAACTAGTTCATAATGCCACATTTTAACATCTTTAAAAGTATTCTTTAAAGTTGAAGCTGAACTTTTCACCAGTATAAATTGGAACCAAGAGTAGCCAATGTAAGTAACACATGGAATACGTGAGGATGTCATAAATATTGATGGTGTAGAAAATGTTGTCTTGCTCAAAATTTGTATAAATTCAAAGTCTAAAAATATTCAAGAATAAAATTAGAGTTGAGTTTGAATAATAAAAAAATATTCAAGGTCTTGTCTAAAAATGTTGCAAATTGTTTTTACACCTATAGAAGGCTTTGCTCTCTCAAGAAATCTGATTTCATTTAGCTTGATAAGAGCAATCTAAAAACTTTAACTTGTTTGTGGACATAAGAATTTCATAAGTATCAAATTCAAACTTATTGACACGATCTCTCATGTACTTAAGTGCTCTTACTCCACACAAATAAGTTAAACGCAAATATAGCAAAAAGATTGGCTAAGAAAGTGAATCTTTACGTTTTACTATGCAATTACACCAACAAAAGTTTTTTATAAAGTGATCATGGGTGGTTAACTACAGTGAAACGATGCTTTTCTCAAAAGATGAAGGTCAAAGGTTTAGTCAGAAATTTTTCGAGTTCCAGACAATGAGGTAAAAATCAATGCATAATCCACTTATTAGAGCGATGGGACTCTTTGTTAAAGTGAAGACAGGTCATTCTAGGTTACAAAGTTTTCCTAGTTTTTTTTAAGAGTAGTGGATTGTGAAGGGGAAAAACTCAAAAATTCTTATCCTAACCTAAGAAAATAGCTTTATAAGTACGCAAGGATTTATATTCTAAAATATGTTTTTAAATAAATTTATATTTCATTTAGGATTTTAAAATCTCACAAACTACGAAGTTAAATTATAATGTTTTTTAATTATGGAAAATATTTAACCAATGTGGGTAGGATCTAAGTCCTCTAAGTCATTTTTAGGTTCACCCTAAATATCCACAAATTTGGATTAATCTAGGAATATTTCATGATAAATCATTGGTGAAGTCCGGTCTTGAATTCTTAAAATTAAAGCTTCTTAGAGATCTCTTGGACTACAACTTAATGTGGGTTTTAGTGATGGAAGAAGACAATTCAACAACAGTGGAGACCCAATGAGTGGACATATACTCTTATAGGGGTTAAATTCACGCGGTTGCTATTAAATTTAATGCAAGGAATAATCATACTTACTCTTATAACTATCTGTCACGCAATCAAACGTCTACCACGATGGAATTCATGTGACTAGTGGAAAGTGAGTTTGAGCAAACTTTTGTCATACAAATAGTAATTTTCTTTCCGTGGTTAAAGGATTCTTCCACGAATTTTGTTCATTTGTGCTAGGAATGTGGGATTTGGGCTGCTTTTGGGGATTTTGGTTAGTGGGATCTGGGCACCTTGAAATTGCTGGAGGTTTATTGACTTAATTTGGGGGAATCGATATAATACTTTTTGGAGAGTGTGTATAGATGGGGATATTTTATAGGGTGTGTATACTCACATCCCAATACCAAATTTTAATAAACCTTATTTTCCCTTGATATTAAGGCATAGTTGTTCCTACCGTATGGTATAGAAAGTGCATCATTAGGAACACATTGTTATTGGATAGATAGATAGATAGATAGATAGATAGATAGATAGATAGATAGATAGATAGATAGATAGATAGATAGATAGATAGATAGATAGATAGATAGATAGATAGATAGATAGATAGATAGATAGATAGATAGATAGATAGATAGATAGATAGATAGATAGATAGATAGATAGATAGATAGAGAGACAGATAGACAGACAGACAGACAGACAGACAGACAGACAGACAGACAGACAGACAGACAGACAGACAGATAGATAGACAGATAGATAGATAGATAGATAGATAGATAGATAGATAGATAGATAGATAGATAGACAGATAGATAGACAGATAGACAGATAGATAGATAGACAGATAGACAGATAGATAGACAGATAGATAGATAGATAGATAGATAGATAGATAGATAGATAGATAGATAGATAAATAGATAGATAGATAGATAGATAGATAGATAGATAGATAGATAGATAGATAGATAGATAGATAGATAGATAGATAGATAGATAGATAGATAAAGAAAGAGAGGGGGGGAGAGAGAGAGACTTTAAAGATAAATGTTATTGGAGATGGGAGTTGTGTGCTAGATTCACCCGCACTTGGAGAGTTAGTTCTCAATATAACTATGGCGAGGAATGTTGGATTATTTTGATTTGGTAGATTTATAAAATGAGAGTACAAGGATATTTTTTGTTAATAAAGAATTATTAGTATTAACTTTATAATGAGAGAATTATGTGTTATTTAAAAATCTAATTAAGCCATTTTTATGCATTACCCCTTAAAAATCATAAATCTCCAAAACTTTTAAAACTAAACAATGAATAGTAATAAAGATGATTAACTCATATTACGTTTCTTCATTTATAAATATCATAGCTAGAATAATAAATGATAATTAACCTTAGTTAGTAATCCATTGTGTACGTAGCCCATAACTTATCATCGGAAGTCCTACTGAGTATAATTGAATGACATTATAAACAATATATATAAAACATAAATACAAAGAACTATCAAAAACTTGATTCTCATTTCAGTGAACTAGAAAATCATTTTTATTAATAAATAAAATGTCATTATATAGTTTTAAGAATAAAATCCCCAACAATCTTCCACTTAGACTTAAAGTCATGTGCCTAATCATTTTACTCACATTCCCTCTACATGACTATCAAATGTCTTAGCTGGTAAGCTCTTCATAAAAGGATCCACAAGTTTGTCTTGAGTTGAAATCTTAGTCACGATGAAGTCACCTCTCAACACAATCTCCCGAATCAGGTGATACGTGCGCTCAATGTTCTTTTCCCTCTTTTGATTCCTTAGTTCTTTTGAATTTACAACCACAACACTATTGTCACAATAAAGTTTAATAGATAAGTGAACTAAAATAAACAAACCCAAGTCACTTAAGATGTTTCAGAGTAAAGAAATATCCTTTGCTGCCTCTAAACAAACAACATATTCAGCTTCCATGGTCGAAACAACAATAAATGATTTCTTTATACTCCTCTAATTTATGGCTCCACATCCTAGGTTAAACACTTATCCCAAGGTCGATATCCTAGAAACCATATCTGACTGAAAGTGTGAGTCCGTGTACACAATAGGTACAGATTATCCACTGATTAAACTATCACATAATCACTAATCCTATCCAGGTAGTTAAAAGTGTTCTTAATAGAAATCCAGTTCTCATCACCCCGATTATACTGGAATTTATTGACCGTGCTAATGTAATGTAGATAACCAGTCTTAAACATAACATGTTATACATGAGGTTTCCCACCATCGAAGTATAAGATATATCACTCATCCTCTCTATTTGATCAAGTGTTTTTGGGCACTTATCCTTATGTAAATAAATTACATGCCTGAAAAGGGAGAAATCCTTTCTTAGAATTTTGCACACTAGACCTTGTGAGAGAATCATCAATATAAGTAGTGTGGGATAATCTCAACATCCTCACTTTCGATCATGCATAAGCTTGATACCAAGGATGTGACTTACTTCTCGTAAGTCTTTCATATCAAACACTAGACAACCACACTCTTATAAAAGATAATACACACAACCATTCTCGATTAGGAGAATATCATCCACGTAAAGTATTAAAAAATACCACCATACAAAAAAGTACCACTTAAGTTGTTTAATTCAAGATTAAACAATCTAAATGGATCCGAACAGTTTTTTGAAGAAACTCTTTTCTTAAAACAAACAGCTAACACAAGATGTGTAAAAAGAAATTTTGAACGAGATATTTCAGGTATTATGTAGCCTTGTTTTGAAAACCAAAACTAACATAGTTTTAAATCAGCACGCTAATAGAAAGGGATGAGAGGAAGATTAAGTACTCAAGTTCACAAAGATTTTTAACGTGGTAAACCCCACCAAATTGGGGAAACATCCACGGAGGTCTCTACACCTCAAAATAAAAAATACATTAAAATAGAGTAACGGATTATAAACTATTTAACAATATAAACATACAATCAACCCTATTCTAAGTTCAGAAAATATTCCAACTCCTCTGGATTATTCTGACTTCTCCCAAGGTGTGACAACCCGCTCACCAAAATAAGGGGTGGCCAGCCCAATACTCCAATATAACGGAATCATGGATGGAATCATTCTCAGCATCATAACAAAAATATAGAGTATCCAGGATAACCACCCAAAATTTCAGAAAACGGGTTGCCAAAAATTTTGATTTGAAAGTAAATAAATGAAAACAAACAATCCAATTCCTGAAAGATAAGGGAAACCCCAAGACATATATGAATAATACAACAAGAATAAGATAAAAAGACCGAATAGGTAACCGGTCACTAACTGATACACCAAATATACACAAGAACAATAAGTTACTTATTACATTTCATTAGACATTTACAAAAGCTTGGGCCTCTCGCCCGAATAACAGACTTGATCTTAACTAGAATGAAAATGAAAGCGTCGATACCAAATGTATCCCGTAATACCCGCAATGCATCACGGCTCGTCGAAAACATCGGAATAGGAATTTAAATCAGGCATCCTTGCGGCGGAGTACCTGAGCAGAGACAAGAAGAATATGCAACAGGAAAATGTAACCGGTCAGGGCCCGGTTCTATATGATTACCAGATGAATAAAGAGTATGACAGTTATGTAATATAAATCGTGAAGAAAGAGAAATAAGAAGCTACCTATACAATTTAAAGCATAAGCTAAGCAGGAATAAAAATAAGAAGCATTAAACTAAAGACTTCACCCAAGGTGCTAATTATTTTATATATCTTTTCCTTAGCAGGAAATATATTTATAAACACAATCTTTTGCTCTTTAAGGCAATTATATTTCAATTTTACCCTTTGTAAAAATCCTTTCCTTATCAGGAAAATAATCATTTTCAAATGCTCTTTGTGGCATTTATATGTGCTCTATGTGGCACTCCATCATGCTCTATATGGCATATCAATTACATTAAGTCCCACTTGATTATGAACTGTTATAATTATATACATATAACGAATTCTAAGACCGCCCGTCCGGGTTTCCCCACTGGGCGCGCCCCTAAATGACCATCATCTTCCAGGGCCTATCATTAGACAACCTGGGCACCTATATCGTAAGACGTCGGGAAGCGGCCATGAGCCTGCGTGGTAGCCAAGACCACACCCGGAATCTCCCTACCCCCGCAGAAAAAATACAACCATAAGCGCTCCCATGGCCTAGGACTATATCCACCCTGCATTTATTAGCCAGGGGGCTTCACCTATCGTGCGGACTTCCCTTAAGATGGTATTTAGAGAGGTGTGTAACATCCATTTTATTTATCATATCAAAATCAAGTAAATCATTATTTACCGGTTTCATGATTAAGTAAATTATCATTTACTGCTATCAATACCACTTCCATTATATGTTTCATTTTTATTCGAAACCATTACTGTTTACTTCTAGTACTAGATAGAGCTTATAATCCGGAGCCATACGATAGCTTATATCAACACTACAACCTCAAAGGAGTAAATAAACTCTTCATTATCTCCAAGCATTCTAGGAGGTTATTTTAAAACCCCAAGGTTATCATCTTTCGAAGGAATGAAATGACTTTCAATTTATTCTCCAAACTCCCCTTTATGGCGTTATTATGAACCACCAAGGTTAACATAGTTCAATCGAACTTTTAAAGTCTCCCAACATTCGTTTGGGGTGTTAATATAAACCCTCAAAACTCGTATAGCTTAATTAAGCTCCTAAGGTCTCCCGAACATAACACTACATCTCCTAGTTTTCATAATAATTAACTAGAAGAAAAGAATGCCTTATCATTAATAGGCCTAACCCCGGAAAAATCCCCACCTAACCCATTCCTAATGTAGGGTAGACATCTAACTCATCTCACCCTCTAGGACTCTAAGTTTACTTCATTCAAGAAGGTTCCTAGTCCCTATATTTAAAGAAAAGGATTAAAATTGAGTTATAAAATTAACTCAAAAACAGCAGGAAAACGAATCGATTCGCCCAAGGGCCGAATCGATTCGCCCTAGCGAATTGATTCGCCCAAAAAGCGAATCGGTTCGGACTACTAAACCAACTTTCTGCAATTGACCGAATCGATTCGGCCTTAACCCGAATCGATTCGGGTTATGCAGATCTGCAAATTTCCCTTAGCGAATCGATTCGCCCAAAGGGCCGAATCGATTCGGACCTGCAAATTTGCCAAAAATGGCTACGAAGGGTTATAAACCCTAATTTCTCCAAACTCCAACTCTCTCCATTTATACACATCCAGCAACAATAATCTACCCCAAAACATCCTACATGGTTAATAACAACTATAATCCAAAATTTCATCATCAAAAACTAAGATTAGGGCTTAAATCCCATAAATTCCATTTTTGATCTCCAAATGAATTTACATAAATATCATACAAATTATTCAACTTAAATCATATATTAGCAAGTAGAAAACTTGCCTTGATGTAGGGAATATCAGATTTCTTTGAGTAGGAGCATCAATCCATCTTCAATCTTCATTTTCTCTTCTTTCTCCATTCTTTCTCTTCCTCTCTCTTTCTCTCCTTTACTCTCTATGTTTTAAGACATAAAATGAGGGAATGAAATAAGAGGCAAGACCAAAAATCGTGGCTTAACATAATTCTCCCAACTTAAATGGTTAAAACCACATTAAAATGACTCGCAAATACGCATATAAGCTAAAACCAGGTAAAAGTGCCCGAAACACAAAAATACAATATGGCACTTATTTTGACTGTCTCGCACCTTCCGAGACTAACTACACCCTCTAAACTGGCATCCGGAAATTTTATAAATTATTTCGAGTTCCAAAATCATTTAAACTAAAAGGCCATTTAAAATACATGACACTACAGACATGCAACTTGATGTTATTTACTTTCACATACAGTAAATAATCATCAATCTAGTAAATATTAACTTTCAATTCATTAAACTAATATTTACTCCAGTCCCCACATTTTATATAATTACCTTATGCGATAAAATTAGTATAAAATGAGCCTCCCAGAATCGAGGGTTGTTACACAAGGCTCTGATGTTGTAGATGTTCTCTCAACTTTGTAACTCCACTCCTTTTAGTTACACGTCGACTCTCAAAGTACAAAATCACTTTACCAACACGTTTTAGTGTTGTAGTGTGAGTGTTGTGATGTGATGTGCCTAACACATGCATGTAACCCACACACACTTATTACAGACAGAATGAGTATCAAATTACAAACAGATTTCTAGTGTGCAATAGAAATTTATAAAATTAGATTGATCGAAACTCTCAAACTTTTTTATCTTTTTATTTATCCACGGATCAAGAGAAATCTTTCTATATAAAATAGCCAAGATCCTAGACACTTTCTTTATTCGAAAATGTACAAATATGTCACAAAATGTGAAATATATAATAGTGTAAATCCCCAATCAAGATCTCAACTAGATCTAAGTCTGGATATTCTCAGTAACTGAATTCATAAATGATTTTGTTGGTTTAGGTTTTGAAAGCAACATAAACGTTTTAAAAATAGTCAACAAAATAAAGATTTCTCAAAAGAAAAAATCAATCTCAGTAATATCTACGTGACATATACCACAGAGTATTAAATCTTAACTTTCTATGAAAGAAAATGAGATTAGAACTACGTGACTTAGTTGGACAAGAGATTAAGAACTAGAGATGATGCATCTTCTCAAATCTCAAACTAACTCAACTCTCAGAAGGGTTTTTTGGTGAAAATTTGGCCGGAGTTAGGTTAGGGTTTTATTTTTCTCTCTATCTCTATCTCTTCTCTTTTTCTTTCTCTCACATAGGTTAAATTGATCCAAAGATCGTAAAAATTGCACATATGAGTCATATTTATACTTGAGCATGGAAGGCTGTGGAAGGACGAAGCAAATCAACGATCAGGATTGATTATAAACGATCGAAGTAAATCTAATGGGTGACGATGCACTGCTTTTAAACACATTATGATTGGTTCAAAGGGTTAACACAAGGATCGCTTTAGAAGACATGTAGACCATTGATAAAAATGATCCAACAGTGTAACTAAGGTCTCAGATATGTGAGGTAAAGAAAACACAAATCTAACCGTTATAATACCAACACGTGTAAGGCTAAGATTAACTGAAAACCCCGTGTTTTTTATGTTAAAATAATTCAATTTCCCCCCACAATATTATCTAGCGCTTTCGGATTCTACCCAAGCTAAATTTTAGGCACATATGAAAATTATAAAACAGCCCCAAAACTTTATAAAATCCAAATTTAAATGTTCAAAAATTATTATAAAATTCTAAAAATTATTTAAAATATCCCAAAAATTATAGAAAATCATTTTAATGGGATTTAACTGATACACATCCATATTATGAAGAATGCAACACATAAATGGAATCCTAGGTGAATGTGTTAGTGTTCTACCTTCAGGAACTTTAGAGGAATTCAAATGTAGAGTCTGAAGGCTTTTTGGTAGACAAGGATATGACTCAATTTTGTCACTATTTCCAAACTACATGAGCGCCTATATAATATAGACTCAAGTGAGTCAAATATATAAGGTGCTTCAACATATTTCTGTCTTGCGTCTTACATGCACAAGTTTCATCCAGGCATTGATTAACGCCAAAATATTTTATTATCTAATCAAACCGGATGTTTCAATATCATGATGGTTGATTAATTCTATAAATGGATAACTTAAGCTTGCATACCTTGTTTTCTTGGCCATATGCCATGAAACCCTCAAGTTGCATCATATAGATTCACTCGTCAAGACTATCGTTTAAGAACACAGTCCTAACATATATATACCAAATCTCAAGATTCAGATGATTCATAATGGATAAAGGAATATGGATAGATTTTAGCATGGCTATTGGTGAGAACGTTTCCTTTTAGTCCATCCCCTCTTTAAGAGTAAACTGTTTCCCTATAAGCATTGTCTTGAAGGTTTTCACATTCCTATCCACTCTTATTTTCTTCTTATCCTCTTGAATCTAATGCATTTTATTCTATCTGAAAAGTCTAGAAGTTTGATCACAGGTTGAAACCGCGATGCAAGTGTATAAAGATATATGCTAGCCATTATGCTCGGCTAACACTGCTATGCAAAAACCTAAACTATTGACTATACTCTTTTAAGGGAGTATAGCGGCCAGTCGGGGTATCGAAATTCATAGAGACTAGTTGTTAGAATTATATTGATTTAATATTTGAGGATTAAAAGTGTAAAAAGGTAAGTGTTAACAAAAGAAAAGATAATACTTGTTATGGAATTAAACTAAGATTAACAAAGGGAATAGAAACTATAGATTGAGACTAATATCCGTCACCTGAGATTAATTAGTATAAATGGTTACATGGGAAGAAAAGTTTAACAAGATTGAATCTCATTTCAATAATTAATCAAATCTAGAGTTGTCACCCCCTAAATCGTCATAAAAGCCTACTATGATTTTGGCATCAACAAATACCCCAAAAATTACACACACAAGGTCATAAATATGGAGCATTCATGATATACCCCGTTAAATATCCTAGGCATAAAATTAAAAACAACCCAATCGAATTATACTAAAAAACTCCATCACCAAAGCAAAACAACCAAATCAACCTTAGGTCTGTTCAATCAATCTCAACCTAAACTAAATTAGCTACACAGTATAATGGAAGACATGTATTTAAATGAAAGGAAGTAAATAAAGCAATAAAATCTACACTACAAAGCAAGAAATAAACAAAACTAAACTATATTAATGGTAGGGTTGATGAATAGTGCACTTACAATACCTAAATGGTCAGCCCCAAAGAGAGATGGAAGATAAGATATCAACACCCCCAAACCCTAATGTAAACTATCTAAAATGATCTCTTTGATATTTACACGAAATCCCACTTATATACTAAGTGGGAAAAGATATTAAAAAGGAAAACTGCCAGATATCTGCTACGATCGATCGACCGCGGCCAGGGGCGATCGACCGGGAGTTGGAGAAATAAGGCTTTGCCTCACTATGAAGGCTTATTCTTCATCAATGGCCAATCAGGGGCTCAGGTACTGTCAACCAGTTCCCTATTTTCTAGTGTCCTTTGCTGCATCCTGAAGAGAAAAAGAGTTTTACATAATCGACCATAAGTTCTTCGTCCGAACTCAAAACGATGTGTCATTTGGGACCACGTGAAGCTGACTCAATGAACTATGCTTCTATGGAATTCCACTAAGTCAGAGATAAAGTATGAAATATCTAAAATGCCCTTGAAATTGAATTCGATGAAAGAACTTCTCCGAAATGCAACCATTCCTCTCTTTAAGCATTTCGATACTTATAAAAGCTCAATTTAACCTTGCAAAGCATATAAACATACATAATGGAGGTTGTCTGGTTAACGAGCCTAAATATAGGCATAAATAATACAAAAAGTGTTGAACTTCAAAAACATAACGGGCGCGAGTATTCAATATTCTATATGTATCACACCCCCTAACTTTGACAATGCTAGTCCCTAGTGATGTAACAAACAAAACCAGACCATAAAAGCTAGTGCAAAACATATATAAGCATTAAATATATAAACACCACTTTCGTAGGGAAGACGATTGCATTTATCATATGCAATAAGCCGTTAAACACCTAGGTTACCCTAGTGGACAAGTGTTGTCTCGTGAGGGTTTTCAGGGATGAAACCCACAAACATCAAAGTTTCCTCAAAAAGTATGCCTAAGCAACATATGGCAAGCCTAACAATAACGAAAAAGATTTCAAACACGTCATTAGAAAAGTGAATTAATTCACACAAAAGTTCATATTATTAATAGTATAAAATGAACCCCATAGAATTGAAACCTTAAAGTGTGGGATGGGAGCGAGCACATACAAAGTATGATTCGGTAAAAAACTCAAATAAATCGGATAAGCATTAAAGCGTGCATATATGTCAATCCTCATCGGATATTACACTCAACAAATGAAATCACTCAGAACGGGAGGTAATACATGGGACATATGGGAATAAAGAGTAAGAGAAAATGGAAACTAGGCCACACACATGTCATCAATGAAAAATGTTGTATATAAAACTAAAAACTTGTAACCTCAATGAAAGATACCGCTCATTAAACGAGGAAAAATGTATTTTCGCAGATTATCGTAACTATTATGACTTTTGAATTGCATTTACCCTAAGATAACATAGGACTTTAATAGGGTTATAATGTAGGTTTGGATTTATGGTTATGAAATGAAGGAAATATGTACGGATTCAAAGGTTTATGGGGATAAATCACTTGGAATAATGGAAAATTATGGGCAATTTCGAAATTAGAATATGATTTCCATAACAATCATTAGATATGAAATTGGAGAGTGACGAAGGTTATTGAACCCTATGTACGTAAATGAAATACTTTCTCTTTCTGTTGTTTTCTTCTATTTCTTTTATTTTTTTCTTCTTCTTTTTCTTTTGTTTTCTTTCTTCTCTTTTTCTTCTTTTTCTTCACTTTTTCATTTCTTACACACTCTCATATGCTTAATTGCAACCACGTAACACGAACATCATTCAATCCCAAGTATCATTCCAAACAAAGGTATGTAAGGTGAAATATATGGTTTATAACTCCAATGTGGAGTTGGTTATGGGATTTGGGATTATGAAACGAAAGGCTATATTAAGGCTCAAAGCGGTTGACGAGGGAAAACATTTAAGGTGAGGTCAAGGCCAATATGGGTGATATAAAAAAGATTGTCAATGATCATTTCCTAAAGTTTACGCAATTCTCATGTTAAAACAAACTTTTAAAATCATACTCAAGTAACACATTTCATATATGAACTCAGTTAATGAACGATCAATAAAAGAATAGTGAGATTACTAATGACTGTAATGTTTTTAAGGAGGAAAGAGTAGTGTATAACACTCATAAACAAAGAAAAGCACAAAGGTCACTAGGTGTAAGTAAATACAGTGTAATAAAAGATTACTGAGTTATAAAAATCTTAAACCAAATCAATTAAACAAGAAAAGTGCATGTGATCATGGGGATTAAATTTTAATTCATGAAGTTATTCATAATATCAATAATTGAGGATTAAAGTCTAGTAACTTCTAAAATCGAAAACATGCATCATTGAATTGTCAATTGGATCGGGTAATTATGGGAATTTATCATCGGAAACAAAGGCAAAATGCCCAATAAAGGTGAAAAAAGAAAGAAAATCTTTTTGAAATATTTAATTTTGACAAGAAAAGTATGCTTGAGAAAAACAACGGATAAAATAACCCACACCCCTTAACTAAAATCTGACATTATCCTCAATATGAATTAAGAACCAAGCTAAATAAAGGAAAAGAGCAATATTACCCAAAATGGAGCGCTCTCGTGAAAGAACAAGTCCAAATATACAACAAAACATGTTAGCACTATGAATAATAAAAAATAAATACAAAAATTAATTAATTACGCTAAAAAATATGTAAGAATAAAAAAACAAGAAAAATAAAAAAAAAACTAACTATTTGAAACCTAAAATTTGAACTTCCAACTAACTTTACACTAGAAGTTGAAACTTTTGAGAGTCCCCCCAAAAAAGATTTGACTTTGAGGGAAAATCGGTGTACCCTCATTTTCATGCATGCCTTCTGAAAAATAGGAATTCCGTTGAAACAACGGAAGGAATGTGTAAGGCGGAAGAAATGAACCATCATCAATTAAGATTTTAGGGGGGGTGATGGGGGGGGGGGTGGATTGAACGGGTGACTAATACACATGGGATCCAAAAAACCATAATTTCCTCCTAAATATTTTGCAATTGGAATGGGAGGTGGCGCACATGGAGGTAAAATTGTCTTCATGGAAAGTAACTCTAACAAGTAATCCTCGTCGGTGACAGGGCTAAACATTGTAAAGTTTTAAATCGATTCATCGAACACTTGTATCAGTACAATGGAGAGTGAAAAGGGGGAGGAAATAAATTCAAACTCAAGAGATGTGTCATCATCGCTTGAAGATTGAGTTTTGAAGGAAATAAGATCATTTTCAATGAAACAATCTTGTTTGGGGACCAAAGAAGAAATCATTTCATTGAAAATTGATACTACATCCATTTCATCCTCAGTTTCAATCTCTATTATACCATGGGCCAAGTGAAGAATGGTTTATTCCAAAGTAGGCCAAAATTCCTCATTTGGTTCAAAACATTCATCGACTTCAAAAGTCTCGGAAGAGAAATCAACGTTGAATTCGAACAATGAATCCAACTCTTGCTCCCAACAACGATTTTCTTCCCGATAATGGTCATCAAAATTTTCATTTTCAAGAAGGCGTAGGCCCTCACAAAAGGTCATAGGCGGAGGCGTTGCTTCTTGATAATGAAAAGTTTGGAAGCTATCCTCGGAACAACTATCAAAATCATTATCATAAGAATTTTGAAAACTATTGCAAATTGTTTCAACATTGTTGTTATAAGGATTTTAGCGCCCAAAATCGGAATAATCATTCTCAAAATTCCCCTAATCCATAACTTGACTTTGGTAATACTCACCCAATGACATTTTAGATGTTTTAAGTTTTTAACTTGGCGAGTATTCACCCAAAGTCATAGGTTTAGGGGGATTTTGATAATTATCACTACGATTACCAAAAAAATAGAATAAGACATGCTTACCCCCAAAATAGCTCAAGATAGCAAATTCCACAAAGTTATGTGCGTCCGAAAAATTCAAGTATTTCTTGGCGCTCAAATGTAGAAGTTCTACAAAAAAATAGTTAACAAATAATACAAATAGAAAGAAAAATGCTACAAAATACTATCAATTAAATTCTAAATAAACAAGTCCCCGGTAATGGCGCCATTTAGATCGCAGGGTGAAATCACGGCGCAAGTGTATAAAGAAAACGCTGGTCATTATTCTCATCTCACATCGATATTCAAAAACCTGAACTATTGACTACACTCTTTTAAGGGATTATAGCGGCCAGTCTGGGTATCGAAATCCATATAGACTAGTTGTTAGAATTATATTGATTTAATATTTCAAGAATAAAAGTGTAAAAAGGTAAGTGTTAACAAAAGAAAAGATAATACTAGGCATGGAATTAAACTAAGATTAAAAAAGGGAATAAAAACTATAGATTGAGACTAATATCCCTCACTTCAAATTAATTAGTATAAATGGTTACAGGGTAAGACAAGTTTAACAAGATTGAATCTCATTTTAACAATTAATCAAAGCTAGAGTTGTCACCCCCTAAATCGTCATAAAAGCCTACTACGATTTTGGCGTCAACAAATACCCCGACACAAGGTTGTAAATATGGAGAATACATGATATGCTCGTGAAATCTCTTAGGCGTAAAATCAAGAACAACATAATCGAATTAAACTCAAAAACTCCATCACTAAAGCAAATCAACCAAATCAACCCAAGGTGAGTCCAATCAATATCAACCTAAACTAAATTAGCTACTTAATATATTTGAAGACATTTATTTAAATGTAAGGAAGTAAACAAAGAAAGTAAATGAAAGCAATAAAATCTACACTACAAAGCAAGAAATCAACAAAAGGAAATAATATTAATGGTAGGGATGATGAATAGTGCACTTACAACACCTAGATGGGCAACACCCAAAGGGATATGGAAGATAAGCTCTTACCAAACCCTAACCTAAACTATTTAAAATGATATCTCTTTGAAATTTACCCAAAATCCCACTTATATACTAAGTGGGAAAAGAAATAAATGAAAAAGAAATCAAAAGGGAAAACTGCCAGATATCTGCTACGACCAGTCGACCGTGACCAGGGGGTCGGTCGACCGGATGTTGGGGAAAAAAGGCTATACCTCACTTCGAAGTATTATTCTAACTCATCGGTCGATCGGGGGATCAGGGTCGGTCGACCGGTCTCCTATTTTCTAGTGTCCTTTGGTCCATCTTGAGGAGAAAAAGAGCTTTACAGAATCGGCCATAACTTCTTCGTCCAAACTCAAAATGACATGTCGTTTGCAACCACACGAAGATGACTCAATGAACTATGCTTCCATGGAATTCCACTAACTTGGAGATGAAGTATGAAATGTATAAAATTCCCTTGAAATTGAGTTCAACGATAAACTTCTCTGAAATACAACCATTCCTCACGTTAAGCTTTCTAATACCTACAAAAGCTTAATTAAATTCTACAGAGCATATAAACACACATAATGGAGGTCGTCTGGTTAACGAGCATAAATATAGGCATAAAGAACACAAAAAGTGCTAGAATGCATAAAGATAATGGGCGTGAGTATACAATATTCGTGACGTATAAAAGTTCTTAAGATTGATACAAATACACTTTATCCATCTCGGTATTCATATCATTTAAGAAAAGATCTAAGTCCTTATCTTGGAGTTTATCATCGTAATTATTGGGATCCGATTTGTGTTCCCTTGGATCTCACTAAAGTGTTCGCTTAAATACACTAACCTATCAGGTTGGCGTATGACTTTCCCACAATAATGAGACTCCATTTGTGGTCCATTATAAGTGATGCATGTATCTGTATCATCGATAATACTCCCACTACTAATTGCCAGTGTACCATCAATATCAGGTTGTATTTCATTATGTATGGGTGGTTCAAAAGTAATTATTTGGTCTGGTCCGCTTAGCTCTTATAATATAATCTTTCTCTTGGGCTTGTGGTATATCATATAATCTTCCTCTAAGTACCGAACAATTATGCAACAAGTACGCTTTGGTCCTTAGGATCATAAATTGATCACCTTTTGTTCTTTTTGGATAACGATAAAGAGACACACATTTGTCCTTAATTCTAACTTCCCTATAAACTTTACTCGGCAACCCCAAATTCAAACATGTCCTAGACTAGGTTTGCACCCAGTCCACAATTCTAAGGGAGTTATAGAAACCAATTTTGAAGGACCTAAGTTCAGTAAGTATATGGTTGTCTCTAATGTAAAAAACCCAAAAGATTTCTTAAAGATACGAATAACCCATCATGGATATAACCAAGTCCAGAAGAGTTTTTTCCCTTCTTTTCGCTACACCACTTTGTTGTAGAGTGACTATTGTAGATAATTGAGGTGTAATCTCGATCTCAAATAAATGATTCTTCAACTCTTTCAAGAGGTATTCCCCTTTATTACTAAATCGTAGAGTTTGGATTAGTTTACTATGCCTACAGTCCACCTCAACCTTATAAACTTTTAACTTATCAAAGGATTCACTTGTGATGTATAAGGTAATGATACCCAAACCTCAAGTAGTCATAAATGAAAGTGAAGAAGTACCCCTAACCACCTTATGCCCGACTAGTCATAAGGTCACACAAATCAGAATGAACTGGTTATAATAAATGAACTCAATTGTCTATTTAAAACTAGCCTTTGAATTCTTTATGAACTCAACATAATTGCTAAAGATATGTTTGGTACAACTTAGAAGGTTATTTTAATTTAAGTTACTCATTTCAGTATTAAATAGTAGTGGTTAGATGGACCTTATAATATAAAATCATTTTCAAATGCACTAGAATAGATAAGAGATTTTCTATTTTTGATAAAAATACCTTCATCAAAAAACAAATATCCATTTAAAACTAATTTAGAAACATAAATAAAATTTCTTCTAATAGTAGGAACATAAAGATAATCTACTAATATTAATTTTTCTTCACCAAAATTTAAAGATAAATTTCCTGCTACTATATTGTTTCCCTACTGTGATCGTCTATGAATATAAACATTTCCATCATTGATCTCCCTTATTACATGGAACCTCTACAAAGATTTACAAGATGATTAGCGACTCTCGAATCTACACACCAGGTACTAGTAGATCACATCACAAAACATGTCTCAATTACTCAGGAAAAATTACTATTTTCATTCTTCCTTGCTAAGAAGACTGAACTCTGATTCTTCCAATGTACTACCATTTGTAGATATATCATTTGCCTTTCATCTTGTTACCCTCTACATGAGTCTTGAAAGTATTTTTAACAACCGCAGATTGTGCATAAGACTTTCCCTTCTTCTTCTTCTTCTTCTTCTTCTTCTTCTTCTTCTTCTTCTTCTTCTTCTTCTTCTTCTTTCCTTGCAGGATAAAAGAAGACGGACCTTTCTTAACAACCTGAACCACACTCTTATGCGTAATGATACTCTATGAATATTTGAGTTATTTAAGCAGTTTTGCTAGAGAGTAATAAAATTTCTCTATATAATAGTTTAGGCCTAACTATTTAAGGACTTCAATAGATTTGGAGCATAAAATCGACATATGTTTCCCCATTGATTTTAGATCGAAGCTTCTTCAGTTCTACTGAGATGGACATTATCTTAAAAATATGTTCGTATATGGGAGTACCATCTAACATCTCAGTGTTAACCATCCTTTTCGTAACATCCAACCTTACGAAATGATTATGATCTTCAGATATGTCCCTAAGATTCAGAATCATGTCCGAGTACGAGCCATCTAATCCATTTTTTCCATTGGTCGTAGAGGACAATATGTAGCAGTGATCCATCTAATAAACTTTTTTCCACCTCTAATAAGGTTGGACATCCTTATTGGATGCCCCTTCGTCAAACTTAGCAAAATATGTTTCAATTAAAATGAATTTATTATCCTCAGTAGTTAGGATAATGTCTAGGTTTCTTTTCTAGTAAATATAGTTCATGTTAGTTAATTTGTTTTCCTTTAATCTAGAAGCAACTGGGTTGAATGTGAGCCCATTTTCAGATCTGAGAATCATAAATTTTAAAAAATGAATTAATTTTAAAATAAAGACAAGAGAATTAAATTCGATTAAATTTTAATTTGGCATCCTTTTATCGCAAATAAAAATAAAATCCCGTTAAGCATCCTACTTCCCTTATGAAATGAGATTTGTCGATGGGAGCTTAAATCACTGCACCTTGGACTAAACGAACTTTCTTCTTTCAATTAAGTTCTCCGAACAGTCTAGGAATAATTGTCCTACATAATTTAAAAGTCGGTGGCTTTTGATCCGACACTTACTGATATGGACTTCGGCAGGAGGATATAATTGTTGTGTTTAAGTGTATACCATTGGTTCTTTTGTTGAAATTAAATCCACTCATGTACAATTTCCTCAATGGGAGGACCGGACACACTCACATTCAGTTTCATAAAAAAATTTAAAAAATTCGTGACATCGCGGTTAAAACCATATGGACGGAGACCGCGGGGTTTATGTTGAGACCCCTCCCACTTAATATTTTATAATTAAGGGTTTTTAAAAAAATAATTTATTTAATTTTAATAGCCTAAATTATATCCTTGTTAATTTTTCAATTTACCTGTACAAATTAAATTTCCTAATCTCACTACTTTAATTTTCCAAAAATAAAAATAATTTTAAATTAAAATAAAACTCGTAGATCTTAATTTAATTTATACCTTTAAATTAGTTACTCGATAAAATTCAATTTAGAAACAAATAAATCAAATTCAATTTTCAAGAAAAAATATGTTTAGGTCGGTCTCAAAATAATAAAATATGGTGTCTATAAATTCAGTGTTCTTAATTTACCAATTAGTTAACACACAAAAATCATGCAACAAAAATAATAAAGAGATAAGAAAATATGACATAAAAAGGACTATAATGCCCCTTTCCATCATGTTCAAAATTCTTTCTTGAGTTTAATCTTTGAAGAATGAGAACTCTTTGATGATTCCTTGTTGTAGAATAACATTGGTGAAGAAGAGCCCCTTGAAGAAAACCCACTAAAGAAACGTATACTAGAAAAAAATTCACAGTTGTTGACCATCTCTATATGGTTGGTGTCTAACTGCTATTGAAATTGTGACCCCGCTATAACGGTCCAAGACAGATGTTATAATGGCCTCCTAGTTCGCCCGTTACCACTTTTTCCTCTGTTCTTTTCCTCTTCTATCTTTATTCATTTCTGCATTCTATAACTTCTTGTAAACCTACATATAAAATCGAGTAGAACCCCATGGAATTCCTACATAACCAAATCCAATACAAAATAGGAAAAATAAAATTACATCCTCTGACAATCTCCTCCATTACATTGATAAAAATAAATAATTATAAAATCCTAATTATTACAACCATATCTAATCTAGCAGCAAAAAATAATTATGGATAAACCACCGTAGGATTCAATCACAAAAAATACATTCATGTTACCATGATGGAGGGATATAATCATACATATTCAAAAAATCATGTTAGTACACAAATATACACATCCATGAATATATTTTCTAATATGAAACCTAGGGTTTGAATGTGGACAACATAGTTATTTCTACAACATGATCATCATACTACTTCGACTCGGATAACAATTATTGGCATCGATACACATGGAAAAAATGCCCAAACACTTTTAATGATTATGTAATAGAAAGATAAAAACAAAAACTATGTTTAAAGGCTTAACCCTAGGGTTACGAATGCAATACCTTTCCGGATCTGATTATAATTCAAATATGGAGAAATTTATTTGATGTGAATGACGGATTACCTTCTTTCAGTCCTTCAAAATCTTTCATGTCCACTAAAATATTTGGATCTTCTAGTATACAATCCTCCTAAAGTTATGTAGGTGTGTGAGAACCTTTTGAAGTGATAATCTTTTATTTTGAGTGAGATATATACTTCCCTCTAAGACTCTTTATAAAAACATGAATAATGTTTTATCTCCCCCTCCCTAACCCTTAATAATGAATATGCCACTCAAAACCCTAGCTTACGGAAATACATATCAATATAAAATATAGGATTGGGATAAATTTGGTACCAAAAGAGTGTGGGTATTGATACTTTGGCATATGGACTATATTAGGGACTCAACACAAATAATTAAATTGGCTACCAAATAAATACTCAAAAATCTCAAATTATAATGCTGTAAAAATTTTTCCTTTGTTTACTTAATCATAATTAATTCCACTAAATAATTATGACTTCACTCCAATTTACCTGTCTAGAAAATCACTCAAAATAATGAATTCTTATTTGCAAAGTTAATTATGGTACATAATACTTCCATTACCCGCTTGGTCAAATCAATTTGTCATTAATTGATTTTAACCAACATCTAATCAATTCCTTGATTCTTACACCTAACTTATTTTTATTCTCCATCAAATTATTTAACAATCCACTAATTAGGTTTACAAGTGGTGACACACATTAAAAGTCTATCAAGGGGGTATTACAATTCAATATCTTTCTTGGATGCAGGTTCCTCCAAATTATGATCTCAAACCTACTAATATAATTATTACCCAACTTGTGGAGATCTGTTGATCCAATCTAAAATTGACTCACATTCATAGAAACAAAAACAATAATTGTGATAGTATTTCAATCCCCATAGCTCAAAGAATTAAATATTTATGCACCCTTTGCAAATGATGTGGAATTAACTAAGTTTAATCAAGACAACCGTTCGACTTAAATCTCTAGAGTGGTCATGTTCTATACATTTCTAAATGTACCGGTAACAATTTTCTTTCGAACTATCATACAAATTCTCAAACCACCTATTATGTTCTTATAATTTTAGATAAACTTCTAGGATTGTACACACAGCCATACCGATAGGATGTCAGCTTCCTATCGATGCTATGAATTGTTCGATTGTACCAGAACTGGCATTCTGATCTCCCGTGATCGAGTCAAACCCATCTAAATGAAATTTCTACCAAGTACAATTAACCTAAATTATAAACAATATATTTAAACATAAATAAAAGAATTCTCACAAACATTATTCTTATTTTAAATGAACATACACTTCTTTTATTATTGAATAAAATGTCATTTGATGGTTTTAAGAATAAAACCCCAACAGTAACTTCACCCCTAAGTCCCCTCGACTTAGACTAAACAAAACTAAGGCTAAACCAATTCTCACCTAAAGCTCTCATGCCATAATTAATATATTTTTGTTCTCAACCACAACTAAGCAACTTTAAAATATAAAAAACTAAAGATCAACACATAAAAAAACTCTTAATTAAAACATGTGTAAAAAATCACAGATTTATCTATTCAAATTTCTCTTACGTATAGAAATCAAATAAAAATATAGGATATTACATCCACGGATTTGAGTTAGTTACATGGGTCAGATTGACAACTATTAATGGTGGAACTAGAAACACTTATCACGTACTCATGACACAGATCTTTTTGTCCACCAATGTATCCAGAAGTAGCTCGGGGAGACGGTGCACTTGTCA
Source organism: Sambucus nigra (assembly GCA_949130495.1). Lineage (NCBI taxonomy): Eukaryota > Viridiplantae > Streptophyta > Magnoliopsida > Dipsacales > Adoxaceae > Sambucus > Sambucus nigra. The sequence continues at coordinate 348,306,190 of OX422217.1, forward strand.
TTGAGGCATTTCTGGTCAATACTTATTTAGAGGAAATGTACCCATCCTAATAAACGATTCAAACTAATAATACACAATCTTGTTATAGACAAAAAAAATATCTCCTTTGCTTAGCAGCCTAAGGCGTCGGATGCCCCTAGAACGGGTTTTTGGAGTTTGGGCCAAATTATTCACCACCAAATTTTTTAATTTATATTTTCAATTTTCAAATTAATATTTATTATACACGACTGGTTTTTGGATGATTGTTGTTGAATAATAAATAGGGAATTAAGTATAAACCCTCACTCAATTATGTGTTGTATTATTAAGACAATTCTTATTTTCGTATAAATCTAATCCCTATTTATTTTACTTAATCAAAGTTCTTTTCATGTTTCTAAAAAGAAGAAATTTATTATAAATTAGATATTTATTTTTATGGTTTAAAATGTGTTTAAAACATGAAAAATGTTATTATTTTTTCAAAATTGACATTTGGACCTCTAGTCAGCGAAACCTTGGACCTCGAAGTGAAAAAAATTATGTTTTTCATTGTGAAATTTAAAATAAAATATACCTTACTAATATTAAATCATTATTTGTTGTTGTACCAATGCCTTAAATCGCTTACGAAAAGTTACAAGCTCTAAGTTAGAGTTTTTTAAGTGCAAATTTGAATTTGCAAAACATTGGTTGTATTTTTACACTATAAATTTGAGTTTGCATAATAAAATATTTAGAATAAACTAACAAAAAATAAAATCAATAAATTAATAAACTTATTTATTAAAACAAAAGGTAATTTAAAAAGATTCAACTCATCACCAAGTTCATACCAATCAAGTTAAGTACATTGATCACCATCAATGTTTTAAATCATAAAGGAAGGTTAAAAAATGCTATAAATTTTGAGGAGATTCAATAAAGATCATTACTAACAACAAATGTTTTGTAAAGATCTAGTTCAAATCATTTAATCAAAAGAAACAAAAAATGAAAAATACACTATGTGTGAGCATCCTTTTGAGCTGATGTTAATGTAATCATATGATAATGGGTTGGATCAACGTTGAAATGATAAATTAATGAAACCTACTTTAGATCTCACATATATTACTGGATTAAAACAAACATTGTGTCACCATCTAGATCTGGGCATATTTGTTCTTGACTTGGGACAGAAAGCATCACCATGAATAAATCGTCGAGAGAGAGAGAAACGTTATAGAGGACCGAAGTTTCAAACAAAGTAGTGTTAGAGTCATCAGTGCAACTTGAGGGCTTTTTTTCTTTATTGACACAATGGGGTGTTTGATTCTTTATTGCATTAGTAAATGTATAATATAATATTATGAGAACGTTTTTTATTTGTAAAGAATTATAAAGATTAATTTTACAATAAGAAAATTATGCGATATCTCAATGATTTGAAAATGTAAGTAAAACACTTGCATGAATCCTAGAAAAAAATATAACTTCCCACACTTTTAAAATCTAACAATGAATAATACTCATTTCATCTCAAGTCAATATTTTTGCTTTCCATTTTAGTTCGTTTGACTAAATCAATAGTCTTGTTTAAAAAATAATATACAAAACTATGTGATATTACAAGTTACACTTTTGAATAATACCTATGAGAAGAAATAATCTCGGTGTATGTATTGTTTTTAAATGTGTTTGTTGTAGGACAATCAATTTATAAAGTAGTTTGAAAAAATGGAGACAATAGTAAATATAGTGAGGGATTTTTGGATCCCTAGATTTGGAATTTAATTGGAATTGAAATTCAAAGAATTAAAAATCCATGATCCTAGAATTTAATTAGTTAGTCCCCCATGGAATTTACGTGGTATTTTGTTAGAATTTTGAATTCATGCTCGTATGTCATAGTGTGTGTAGTATTGTGTGATATGCACTACAAAAAGGGGTTATCAAGGACAATAAAAAAATCATTCCAAAAGGTCATATTGTTGTACAAAAAGGGTTTTTGGGATAGTTTAAAATCGTGACTTTAGCTTAGCATCCCAAATATTTAAGGATTGGTTTTTGTCATCCTAAATTTTAATTTGCATATGATCCATATTTGTTTTTATGGGTGATAAAAAAATGTCCTAAAAAGTGGGGAGGGAAATTTTTCAGTGCATATTTGTTATTAGTGATGACATAAAACCATACCAAAATCTATATCGGGAAATTTACCCACACATATATTCATTATGAGGTCATAAAACCGTCCTAAAATATAATACATCCAACAACAAAATTCGTACATAATTATTCAATTCATCATCCCATAACCTACAACATTTAAAAATTATAAAGCCTTATATTTTATCCAACAACCCAACTCTCTCTCTCTCTCTCTCTCAATCTCAATCTATCTACATAGCTATCTATCTATCAATCTATCTATTTATCTATCTAAAACACACACACATATACAAACATATATATAATACACACACCAGGGCCAGCCCGAAAGATTGGGGGGCTCAAGGCGAACTTGTAAAATGGGGCCCTTTATATAATTTTTTTTCCGAAAAGTATAATATGTATTTTTACAAGCTAACAAGAAAAGAACAAAATAGAATACACAACAACCCAACAATCAATCTAAAAATTTTCGACCACAAAAAAATAAAGGAACAATGGAACCTGTTTTGCTGATAGAATAAAAAAATTAATAGCAGATTAAAAGGAGCAACAGGATTAATAACAAGAACATAGCAAAAAAAATTAACACTAAAAATTATAATTAAAAAAAATGACATATTAACAAAAAAATCATAACAAGAACATATAACTTTCTATTCACTTTTAAACAACATTATTTAAATCTTTAAATATAAATGTTGTTTGTACTAATCTAAGTGTTTAAAATATAAAAAAAAAAAAGACAACGAGAACAACATTTAAATTCAAAAATATAAAAAATAGCATTTAAATCCAAAAATTAACAACAATAATTATAATTAAAAAATGACAGATTAATAAAAAAAATGGCAACAAAAACTTAACAAAATGACAACAAGAAGAGGTAAAAAATGACAATAAGAAGAGATAGCTTTATATACACTTTAAATCTTAGATTAGTAAAATGACAACCTTTAAAAAAATTAATAAAAGAGTTTAACATATTAGTAAAAAAACGACATTTATATTTCTGGATTTAAAAATAATACGAACAAGAATAACTTAACAAAAAAATTAACATCATTTTACAAGTGTTCAATAAATTAATAAAAAATAACATTTATATTTAACAACAATGAAGATTTCAATCTAAAAAATTAACATGAGATAATGAGAGAGGGTGAATAAAAAAAATACAAACCTCTCGAATTTTTTTAGCTGAAACTTGAGAGTATTGTAAGCATTTAAAAGAGGGTTGATTTTTTTAGATATAATGAAAGAGAGTTTAAATAGTTGGAAGTTGGATGGAATTTGGAAAGTTAGTCTTGGGTTGGGTGAGAGTCGTTTTTTTCAATTCTTAAATGAGTGTAATGAATGAGCAAGTGGAGATGAAGGGTTAGTTGTTGGTGGGTGGATTTTAAGTTTATATTTTGTGCTTGGGCCTATTTTTAGAAACTTATATAATACATACCTATACAATATTTGGGGCCTATATTTTTATATCAAATTTGGGGGCCCAAGGCGGTTGCCTCATTGGCCTACCCCTTAGGCCGGCCCTGACACACACACAAGTGCAAATACATAACGTGCTTGCGTACTAATACTAAGTAACAAAATATTTATACCATATTTATGGAATACCTCCAAATCTGAAGAGAAATCACATGGGCATGCTCAAATAGCCAAAGACCTCTACCCCGACTGACGTAATTCTAGTAAAGGACTTCATCCTAGCAAGGAGCTCAGCCGTATTCTCCACTTAAGTGGATGCTAACAAAGTAGAGTGATAGAATGGGACTTTGGCGGCTAGCCAATAACATATGCCTGGCATATTAAATGGCCAATATATGTTAAATCTCCCTTTAATGAGTGAAAACTCTAAATATGTCGGTGAAACTCCATTAACTAAAGATGCCTCCATCTGGCCCATGATAGCTTGAACACATCTCCTTTTATATAAATCACTATAAAGGGACAAACCCCCTATAAAAATGAAGGCAAGCAATCAGTGATCTTACACATCAACATTCTTATTGTCCAAAACCTAGATACTACACCATCTTATATGGATCCAATACTAAAGCAAGACCACCACCTATGGACGTAGGCTCATTCTTAAATGGATGAACCATATTTCTTAGTGTTAATCCTCTTATCCTCACCCCCATCTATGATTAATTATGTACTATATATTTAATGTTTATTATCTCTAATTGGGTTTTAATCTAGATAAGGCAACCTTTAACCAAATTTTAGACGATAACGTCGTCTGTGGAAAGACGGCTAAAGCATAGTTGTTCTCACCCAATTCCTAATTCCCAATTGGAAAAAATCCGTATTTTCTAGCAAAATCTTCTGAATTCCATTAACTACCCATCTTGATAATCCTATAAGTAAGACCATTTGATTTCTTGCCTAAGAATCCTTAATTTGACATTTCATTACCAAAATCCATGTAAACCACTTCCAAACACCCCCATTGTCAAAATCCATAGAATTCAACTACACTATGTTTTCTTGTATATACACTCTCTTTTTTGGGGCATTTTTCCAATAATGGATGAACATCCAGATTGTAGTAGGAAGAAGGAGGATGCATTATCTTCCCCATGTTGGAATATGGGATCTAGTTGTATTCATACGTAGCTTAGTTAAGACCTAGGAAGCTATGTAAGAAAAAATGAGACAACTCACCCAAAGTGTGTTGGCCTCACAAAGACAACTAAAACCATATCCATACACTCCACTCTTGGAAAAAGGTTTGGTAAAACGAATGGAATCGCCTCCACTTTCCCCACACCGAGATAAGATGCAAGAGAGTTGAGGAAAAGCCTTGGAAAGTCCTTGAAGACTAAATTTGGGATCTAGGATCAGTAGATCTTCTCAGACACATGGGTCCCAACTTGAGGAATCCTCTTAGTGGACACACAGAACCTCCACTGTGAGGTCAACCAATGATGATGATGATCAAATGTACTCGAATGAATGGATAAGATCCTTCGAGAGGCTTTGTAAAGTGACAATCTTTGATAGGTTGGGAAGAAGAGGGGCGTGAGGACATCCACACCCCGAAGAAGGTAAATGTGGAACCCTAGAAGAAATAATAGTTTAAGTATAATACCGAACATCAAACATGTACAAGAAGGTCAGAGATGAATGCTCGGTTGAAAGTCATGGGTGAGATAACAAAGTAGTCAAAGAATCTCAACCATGGAAAGTATCTCTTACGAGAATAGAGTACCACTTTGGAGATCTCATAAAACTGTAAATCCTTTACAAAGAAGTTTTATTCAGGGATCTCAATTCATAACATCTGTGTTTAGTTACCCCACACCTGAAAAATTCCTTTCGCCTGTGATCACTCCTAGGCATGAAGGAAATCAGACCCTATTTTACATGTTTAGCAATACCCTGCAACATATGATATATTTTCTATAGCGGACAAGATGCATTGCAGGTTTTTTTTCAAGAACTCTCATTGGACCTGCTCAAATTTAGTATAATGGGTTACTTAGAAGAGGAATCTTAGAGTTTAAACAACTGGCCGACCTCTTTCTTGAAAACGAGATATAACTTTGGTGATAAACTTATCTAGCTACTGGCCAAAACAATGAAAATGAGATTATGCAACAAGATACGTTTTTTCAAAGGATGAGTAGAGTAGATGTAATTAAACCCTCACAATGGGAATGGCACAAAACTCTCTAGGGTTTAAGTCTTCACTTTTTATTTTCAAGATTTCCATGTTGGTTTGGCTAAGTCACCTTGATTCAAAAATAAGGCCATATAATGAGCTCATAAATTCCCAAGGTTTCAAAAATATAAAGACTCGTGATTAAGATACTATATGCATTAGCATACTACGCAACATATCATAATAGCAAATTCAAATTTGTATGGACATGTAATTGGAAATCGGAGTAAACAACATATCATTAGAGTAAAGCTACAAACAAAAAAAGAAGAGAATAAATAAGAAAAGAAAACTAAAAATAAACTAGAAAATAAAATATTTTTGGATTTTTAAGATTTTCTATTGTTTTTTAATTTATGAATTTTCTCATTTTTTTATTTTCTATTTTTTAGCACTTTCAAAATGCAAGCAAAGAAAAAACATTCTACTCCCCCTAACTAATCTCGACATTGTCCGCAATGTCACGAAAAAGTGATAGGATTAATCATGTAAGCATAAACGAGAGAGAAGAGTGAGAAGAGATATCACCTCACTTTAGGAAAAAGAAGAAATGAAATGAAGCAAAAGCAAGGCCTTCATAGAGAAAGAATGAGAACAAAACAAAAAGAAAACAATATATACGAGTAAATAAATAATATATACTACAATCAACATGAATCGGCGAGAGAATGAGCTATGTGGGGGAAGTGGTATGGATATCTTGTGAAGGGGTCGAAGAATTGGTGGTCGGAGTGAGCCTCATAAACAGGGGTAGGTGGGTCATGGGTAGTGGGGGCATGGGTCACAAATGTTTTGAGGGTCCGGTGAAAGTCATCAAGGGCGTCGGTGATGTTACATCACAATTCGACGACATCGACCCCATTAAATTTACACAACAGCTTCAACAAAACATTCCTCATAAATCCCCATACAAGAGTGAGGGATATTGGATTCTCCAGAAGAGGTGGAGAAGTATCTATGCAAACACGCATAGCAGCCCGAATAGCAGACATCTTACGGTGACGTTGACCATCACATCGTATTATAGCAATCGAATCCAATGTTCCCAAGGAATAGACATTGGTGTCCCCCAAGTGGCGGGGGCACTCGGCTTTGAGGCAAATGCAAGTGATAAGCCAGGCATAAAGAAGGCCGTCAATTTTCCAAATAGAATTACTAGCATGAACCATTATATCAAGGAATAATAGTGGCAGATCAATGCGCATATCCGTACCCAATGCGTATAAGTATGAGGCGCTCTCAAAATGCACATGTGCTTTTTGTGTGGTGGAAAAATGGCATTAGTTTGTATGGTGTGAAGAGTGCGGTAGTAATAGGTCAAAGAAACATGCTCAAGAAAATCTTTACCATACCATTCCTTATTAGCATTGAGACTTGTGATAGAAATGGTGATGGGGAAGGTCGCTCAGATGAAGTAACCCGTGGAACCGGAGCATCGGGATCAAGTGGGACACCCATGAATTTAGAAAGAAATGGGGCATCAATGGGAATAACTTTTCCATGGACAAAAGCAACATATTTGGAATCATGTTCATGCCAAAGGCTAGCATAGAATTCAGGCATAAGTGTAGCATTAGCCTTGAGACGTACCGTATCATTCTCATCCACAATGTTGAAAAAATCTACTCATTGTCGTTCTTCACAATTTTACCGAAATTGCGCCATATATGTAAAAACATTCATGACACGCTCCACGAAAATCAGACGAGATTGGAAATATTGGTTAAACCACTTTTTATCCTCAGAAGAACGAAAACAATCAAAAGATTTCTTTGGGCGAAGAGTGATCGACGACATTTAAGGTTTAGTAACTTATGTGCAAATTTTCTTGGATGAAGTAGGAGTTGTGGTATCCATGGGGTAAATGGGAGGGGAGGGCAATATACGGTGGTAGGAAGTGTATGGGGATGATGGGATGGTGAACAATCTTCAAAAGCAAATGAAAATGTCACTCGGGCATTTCATCGAGCATTTGGTGTGCACAATGAAAAATAGTTATCGCGGTTCATTTGATTTAAAGGAAGCCCGTGCAACAACACAATTCAACATACTCAACGAACCACAACAAATAATTATACACAAAAAAAATCAATGGGGGCAATGTGAAATGGGTACAAGTGAATGGTGTAAATAAATTGAGCTAAAAATTGGGTGAGGAAAAATTTCAAACACGACGAAGATGAAAATTGACAGTGTGTGAACAATTTGTTATAAGCTCACCCAAGTTGTTGTAAAATACAAAACAATACAAAATTTAACAATTTGAACAAGGTCCCAATTAGAATTTGAATGCAATCTAAACACAAATAGTATGAAAAGCTTTCCCAAACATCAAATATCACTGAAATGTGCCCAAACACCAAACAAGAAACATTCAGTCCAACTCTAATACATGAAAATCCAGCCCAATTCCAATACATCAAAATGCCAACTAACACCAAAATAGGGGAAATGTCCCCCAACACTAATAAAAAAAAGTGTTCTTCCCTCGAATTTAACTTGTGTGTGGTTAAGCGACAGGTGCATGTTAGAATTATTTTAAATAATTCTCCATCATGTGCTCCATAATTATATTAACTAGGTTTAAACCCTCGCGATGTGCGGGTGAGGCAATTGGTAGCAGTCGATCTAATGTTTGAGTTTAAAAAGTGTTTGACAATAATTGACTTGAAATAGGACGTCAAGATTTCATTAAAAAAAATGGACTATCATAAGAAAAGATAAAACAACATGCCCAAAAAAATGGATAAAATCTTATAATTAAAACTATGTCAATACCAAATCTAACTTTCTATAAATGATAGAATTCAAATTCATACCAATAGACAATCAAAATGGTCATTCCATATTAAATCCAACTACAAAAAAAATTATTCATTGAGAGTTAAACTAAAAAAATGAAAATTCAAAAGATATTCTTCTGTCAATTTTATTCTAAAATAATGAAAACTAATTCAATGATATCATCCAAAATGTAAATTGAAAATCCAAACAAAAACATATACGACAAATAGCAACACAACTATTCTTCAAAATCCAAGAAAAATACAAATAAATTGTCCTTCAAAATACAACCATTCAACATAAAAATTTGCAAGCTTCATCTAATCCATATCCACTATTTGCCTCCTCCATATATATCATAGTTTCTCCAATGTCTCCATATGATAATTGTTTCCTCAAAAGACTCCATCTGAAAAATGTAAAAACATATAGTAAGAAAAAATTTGTGTTATGTGAATAAAACGTAAAAAAATGTAATCTGTTTATTTGTATAAAATGTAAAGAATTTATTTGTTTACAAACATACAAAAATTTACATACATTAATAAATTTATTTGGGTTTATTTACTGGAAAAATAATTTACTGAGAATAAAAACAACAAAGTTTGTTTAATTTACTTTACATCAACCTCAACCATACAGCAATCCAAACAACAAAAATAAGAGGAAAAGAAAAATAATAATAAGTAAGATAAATTCGAGAAAGACATCAAGCCAAAGTTAATGATTTTCTTTGTATAGGGTTCGATGTAGTATGAAAAAATTATTATTTTGTAATTAAAATGTAAAAAAAAAGTAATATGTTTAAAAGAAATTAGTATTCTGTAAATAAAATGAAAAAAATATGTAATATGTTTAAAAAACTCCAAAATAGATCTAAATAAAATTAATATGTAATGTAATCTATTTAAAAAGATTTAATCTGCAAATAAAATTATTTTTAAATTAAAAATAATTAAAAAAAAAAAGGATTTACAGATATGGATGGAAATTATTTTTAAGTTAAAAAGATGTAATCTGTAAATTAGTTTTAGATCGAAAGGTTTAAAGAAATGGATTTGGAAACGAAATCGAATGGGATCTAAAAATGAAAGGGATCAAAAAACGAAATCGAAAAACGAAATGGATTTGGAATTCATTTTTGGATTTGGAAAATTAATGGGAAATAAATCATAAAGGCTTGGTTTACCTGTAGGCTGTAATCGAAGGATGTAGTAGGTGAAGCTAAGGTTGGTGAGGTTGCCGGTGAAGAGCGGTGAGGGATTTTAGGAGAGCCGGTGAGGTTTCTCAACTGGGGAGGTTTTGGGGTGTGATGAGGATTTCCCACATATCTCAATTTATGGAGAGATGTGATATGGCTATATGTTATTATCACGAAAGCAACCCAACTGGTGTGAGGGAGATGGAGAGGCGTGTGGATTTTAGATAACAATAGCCGGCGCATATGTATTACTTTAAAGTTGAAAAAATTAAAATCTTGATTTGACATGTGGACACCTTTAAAAAAGAGGAACATTTAAATCTTGTATAACATTTTAGAGTATATAAAAGATAAAAGATACCAAGAGTTACCTTGGTTAATGAAAACGTACTTCAAATACCAAGAGTCAAAAGGACTCTTGGGCATCTACCTTGATGGACGATTGATATTAAGTGGTTGTTGGAGATTTAGGTCGTGTCCCTGCCTATAAATAAATGACCGATTTTCATCATTCAGACACACTAAAAAACAACATAATGAAATTACAGGAAAGGGAGAGAAATCTAAATTCTCAAAGATAGTAAAATTCAAAATAGTGTTTTGGCGATACATAGAGATCTAACCGTTGGAATGCGTTGAAATTTGATTATGTTCTTGCCATATAAAAGATGTAGACATGCTTCGAAATTCAGCGCGATCGAACATTGTTAAGATTGATTACTCTATCGATCTTTCTAGTTGTGACATAATGAAGATATGTTATTTTAATACCATTTACGTTCCGCATAATTGATTATATGTGATTTTCATGAAGATCAAAAACACGTTTATTAAGAACAATTGTAAGTGAAATTATATTCATTAACGTATCAATGATTAATATTATGGTGTTCTTGAAAATGTTTTTGTTGTAGCAGCAATTTAAATAATTAAATGCAGAATTAAAAAACAGGAACGAAATTACCCAATTTTGTAGCTAATAAATCTGGGCAAAAAAGTATAAGAATTCCGGAACTGGACAGTCAAGAACACGGCTGAGTCGAGGACTAGGTCGCTCTCTTTAAGGTGTTTCGCGGTTCTGCCTCCAATTGTGCCGACAGTGTACAGCCCCGTCACCCCCAGGATAAAACAGCCTCCAAAATGAAATTACAGATTAACAGCACAAGAATTAATCCGGTCTGTATACACCCATTCTGTATTAATTGCTCGATTCTATAATTAATCTGTAAGATTAATTATTCTGGAAAAAGTATTCTGGGAGAAAGAAATTTATTTTAGAACTGAGAGAGAAAAAATCTGTGTTGAAAGCAGATAACTGTGTGCAAAACCGGAGGCAACCAGCTCTTTTATGGGGCAAAAATAAAAGAGACGTTGGTAAACAACGTGGAGAAAAAACTGGAAGAGGTGGGCAACTCGGTTGAAGAAATCAACACGGACTAAACCACGTTTTAATTTTTCGGAATTAATTACCGTTAAAAAATAATTTTTAAAGCCCAAAAAACGTTAATTTATTTGTCCAAAAAATTAATTCTTAATGAGCCCAAGCCCAAGACCCAGGACCCGGACACGGGCACGGGCCGGGCCGGACGGACGGCGGCGGCGGCGCGCGCGCGTGTGTGACTTGGCCCATTGGGTCTGCCCCACATACCCACAAAAACTTGAATGCCCAAAGGGCTGAACCTTTGTTCCCAAAAAATTGTAAATATACCCAACTGATTTTTACCTCCATACCGATGTGGGACTTACCAATCGGAAGCGTTAGGCACAAAAGTGCAGGGACTTCATCATTTTCAAAGTTTTTGCAAAGCTGACAGCTTTGAAAGCTGGAAAGTTGTTCCAACAATCCCCCACTTGCAAAATTTGAAAACATTTTATCGAGCAATAATTCATAGAATTGTGCATAAGCAAAGGTGTCTTTCGACTTGAACCTTTACGTAGTAAAGATGATTCACAATATACTAGAGTAACCGTAGTTTTGAACTCTATCTCTGACAACATCCCACACACAACCCTACTTGGGTGTAAGTCTAATAGCTAGCACGTTACGGCCATGTGCGTCTATCCCAGTATAGTGAACGCTTTAGGAATTTGCCCAAAATATCCATAGGAAGCGGCCACACTTCCACATTCACATAGGTGAGTCTATCAAGAATACTCCTGTAGCTTAGTACCCCACTCAAAATAAAGCTATAGATCTCATTAAGAGTTATAATAACTCATCCTCAACTCGCTTCAGGATATCATGCTCCATAGGGATGGACTCGGAGTAAAACCCCGTTCTATATTAATTAATAATCGCATGATTCAACCCATATCACTTGTGACTTGTTATTACCCTTTGAACATATTTCTTGGGATCTCCAGTCTATATGTTGGGTTACCATCACAAATGACTCATTTATCCAAGGGCTTTAGTCCCATCCCTTTCGTGGTGTTCCACACCTTCTCCCTAGCTAGTCCTTTCGTCAAAGGATCAGCTAAGTTCTGTTCAGACCGTATATGATCCACCCTCACAGCACCCGTAGAGATAAATTCTCTAACAGTACTGTGCTTACGACGTATTTGTCGTTTCTTACCGTTATAATAACGGTTCTCAACTTTTGCAATAGCCGCGATACTATCACAATGAATCAAAACGGTTGGAATCGGTCTTTCCCATAATGGGATATCTGATAGGAGGTTTCTTAACCAACCTGCCTCTTCACTAGCAGCAGCTAGCGCTATCATCTCAGACTCCATAGTGGATTGAGCCAAAATAGTTTGTTTCTTAGATTTCCAAGAAACTGCACCACCAGCGATGCTAAATATATATCCACTAGTAGCCTTAGAATCATCAGATAGGGTGTTCCAATCTGCATCACTAAATCCTTCAAGGACAGCGGGATGCTTATTATAGTGTAATCCGAGGTTCATCGTCCTTTTAAGGTACCGCATGACCCTCTCAATAGCATGCCAATGCTCCATACTAGGTCTACTAGTAAATCTACATAGTACTCCCACAGCATAAGCTATGTCAGGTCTAGTGCAATCTGTAGCATAACGTAAGCTACCAATAATGCTTGCATAAGCATTTTGGTTTACACTGTCGCCAGTGTTCTTAAATAACTTTACACTAGGGTCAAATGGAGTACTAGCAGGTTTACAGTCAAAGTAATTATATTTCTTTAGAACTTTCTCAATGTAATGAGATTGATCCAAAGAAAGTCCCTTTTCTGACCTAGTAATATTAATTCCTAATATTACACTAGCTTATTCCCAAATCCTTCATATCAAAGTTGGCACATAATAATGATTTAACATTTTCTACGGCATGAATATTAGAACCAAATATAAGCAAGTCATCAACATAAAGACATATGATAGTGCAAATGTTCTCAACATATTTATAATAAATGCATTTGTCACTTTCATTAATTTTAAACCCATTAGAGATGACTAGGCTATCAAATTTATCATGCCATTGTTTAGGTGCCTGTTTGAGTCCATAAAGAGATTTATCTAATTTACATACTTTATTTTCTTGACCGTGTACAATAAAACCTTCAGGTTGATCCATATAAATCTCTTCTTCTAATTCTCCATTTAAAAATGCAGTTTTAACATCCATTTGGTGTACAATTAAATCATTTAAGTCAGCTATAGCAAATAGTACACGTGTAGACGTTATTCTAGTCACGGGTGAAAATGTGTCAAAAAAGTCTACATTTTCTCTTTGTCTAAAACCTTTAGCAACAAGACGTGCCTTATATTTTTCAACAGTGCCATCAGGTTTTAATTTCTTTTTAAGAATCCATTTACACCCAATTGTTTTACATCCAGGAGGAAGGTCCACTAAATGCCAAGTTTTATTTGTTTCCAAAGAATCCATTTCATCATTAATAGCTTCTTGCCATAAATCGGCATCTAAAGAAGATAAGGCTTCTTGAATAGTGTTAGGATCCTCCTCTAAGGTGTAAGCATAAAAGTCGGGACCAAAATCTTTTTCCACACGAGCCCTTTTACTTTTTCGAATTTCTAAAATGGATTCATTATTTTCTTTATTTTTATTTAAAGAAATATTAGTGGATGACTCGCCCCCACTATTCCTCAATTTAAAAGGAAATTTATCTTCATAAAAATCGGCGTCATTTGATTCAATAATTACTTGATTTTTCAAGTCATAAAATCGGTATGCTTTGCTATTAATAGCATAGCCTATAAAAACGCACTCATATGCTCTACTTGCCAATTTAGACCTTTTAGGGTCGGGTATACGTACATAGGCTAAGCACCCTCACGTTCTAAAGTATGACACGTTGGGCTTAATATTTTTCCAAATTTCATAAGGAGATATTTTCATTTTAGTCTTAGGAATTCTATTAAGCACGTGACACACAGTCAAAATAATTTCACCCCACCAATGTGAGGCAGCCCCGGAATTTAATAAAATAGCCACTACTAATTCAGTTAATGTCATATTTTTTCTTTCGGCTTTACCGTTCATTTCGGGGGAATAAGGGGCAGTTTTTTCGTGAATAATACCGTGGGTTTTATAAAATTCAATAAATGGTCCAGAATCATATTCGATGCCTCTATCACTACGTAACCTTTTTATTTTCCGATTAAATTGATTTTCAATTCATTAAGAAAAATTTTAAACATGTCAAACGCTTCACTTTTATTTTTCATTAAATACACAAATGAATAATCGGAATAATCATCAATAAAAGTAATAAAATAACGTTTGTCATTTCTAGTTGCGACACCATCCAATTCACAAATATCTGAATGAATTAAATCAAGTGGTTCAGATTCTCTAAAAACAGATTTATGTGGTGTCTTAGTGATTTTTGCTTGACTACACCATTCACATTTTTCAAAATCATTTAATGATAATTCGGGAATTAATCCTAAAGTGCTCATATTTTTAACAAGTCGTTTATTAACATGACAAAGCCTAGCATGCCAAATATTAAATGAACAAGCAATATAAGCAGAAGGAGAAATTTTATTCATTGCATCAACATTCAATTTAAACATCCCATCAGTGGCATAACCCTTGCCTACAAAAATTTCATTTTTGGTTAAAGTAAATAAATCAGCACCAATAGTTTGAGTAAAGCCAGCTTTGTTGAGAAGATACCCCGAAACCAAAATTTTCCTTATCTCGGGAGTGTGAAGAACATCTTTGAGGATAATAGTCTTTCCCGAAGTGAACTTCAATTCCACATTTCCAGTACCAGCAACCTCAGTGGAGTGAGAATCACCCAAAAATCACCTTCTTATCTGCAGTCTCAGAATAAGTATTAAACAGACTACGGTCATAACAGATATGGCGGGAAGCGCCAGTATCCAACCACCACCCTTCGGCACCGCTAACCATGTTGATTTCTGAAATCATAGCACATAGGTCCTCTTCGGTCAAATTCGCTTGTGCTTGTGGCACATTGCGACATTTGCGAGCCATATGGCCAGGCTTGCCACACTTGAAACAGAGAAACTGTCCCGACTTGCTAGACTGTCCATTTCCAGGGTTCTTATACTTATTCTGAGTCTGAGTCTGATTTTTAAAATTCTGGTTGTGGCTCTTTTTCTGATTTTTCATATTTTTTCCGTTTGCCTTTAAAACAACTGGAGTGTGGTTCTTTTTCTGATTTTTGTTGTTAGACACAACAAGAATTTCATCTTTATAATCCTGTTTTCGGGATTCCTCCTCAATTCTCAATTTAGTAATTAATGACTCTAGTGAGAATTCTTTAGACTTATGCCTCAAAATATTTTTAAACTCCTTGAGCAGTGGAGGCAATTTATCAATAATTACAGCCACCTGAAATTGCTCATCTAAAGCCATGCCCTCGGAAATAATTTCATGGGCAATCATTTGCAAATCATGGGTTTGAGCAACAACAGATTTGTCATCCGTCATTTGAAATTTCAAATAACGGCTGACGGCATATTTTTTAGCACCCGCCTCCTCCGTGTCATATTTTTTAAAAAGTGCGTCCCAAACATCTTTCGCAGTTTTATAATTGGCATAATAATCATAAAGTTCGTCACTTAGAGCATTCAGAATATAGTTCTTGCACAAAAAATCATTTTCCTCCCAAGTTCTAATTGTTTTGCTTTCCTCAACAGTAGGTGGATTATTAACTACGAGTTTGTCAAATTGAACACATGATGCGACCTTTTTCGTAGTTAAATAAAATAGCAATTTTTTGCTCTAACGTTTAAAATGAGTGCCTTCATATTTGAAAGGCTTATTTAGGTTACTAGAGTTAATTTCGTCCATGGCAGAATAGGAAACACCTTAAAATTGTTGTAGCAGCAATTTAAATAATTAAATGCAGAATTAAAAAACAGGAACGAAATTACCCAATTTTGTAGCTAATAAATCTGGGCAGAAAAGTATAAGAATTCCGGAACTGGACAGTCAAGAACACGGCTGAGTCGCGGACTAGGTCGCTCTCTTTAAGGTGTTTCGCGGCTCTGCCTCCAATTGTGCCGACAGTGTACAGCGCCGTCACCCCCAGGATAAAATAGCCTCCAAAATGAAATTACGGATTAACAGCACAAGAACTAATCCGGTCTGTATACACCCATTCTGTATTAATTGCTCGATTCTATAATTAATCTGTAAGATTAATTATTCTGGAAAAAGTATTCTGGGAGAAAGAAATTTATTTTAGAACTGAGAGAGAAAAAATCTGTGTTGAAAGCAGATAACTGTGTGCAAAACCGGAGGCAACCAGCTCTTTTATGGGGCAAAAATAAAAGAGACGTTGGTAAACAACGTGGAGAAAAAACTGGAAGAGGTAGGCAACTCGGTTGAAGAAATCAACACGGACTAAACCACGTTTTAATTTTTCGGAATTAATTACCGTTAAAAAATAATTTTTAACACCCAAAAAACGTTAATTTATTTGTCCAAAAAATTAATTCTTAATGAGCGCAAGCCCAAGACCTGGACGGACGGCGGCGGCGGCGCGCGCGCGACTTGGCCCATTGAGTCTGCCCCACATACCCACAAAAACTTGAATGCCCAAAGGACTGAACCTTTGTTCCCAAAAAATTGTAAATATACCCAACTGATTTTTACCTCCATACCGATTAGGGACTTACCAATCGGAAGCGTTAGGCACAAAAGTGCAGGGACTTCATCATTTTCAAAGTTTTTGCAAAGCTGACAGCTTTGAAAGCTGGAAAGCTGTTCCAACAGTTTTTGCAGGGCAAGGATTTGGGTATGGGGCTAGGAGGTGGGAGGAGTCAATGTATGGGATTACCGGGTAGGGGTTGGGGCAAGGAGGGTTTGTGGGTTGTTAGGGCAGTTGGTTGAACTCGGGTGGTTTAGTAGGTGTACATGGGTTGGTACGGGCGTGGGTGCTTGGGACAGAGGACAGGGAGCTGTGCGTTTTTGGGTGGATAGAGGCAGGGGTAATGGGGTTAGAAGCAGATGTGATTATGGCAGCGCTGGGGTAGGTGGGTGAGGCAAGGAGGTTTAACAATGGGGCAGTTGTGAGGTGCAGCAGGTATAAGGGAATTGGGTATGAGAGTGTTGAGAAGAAGGTGCCTGAGTGGGGGTATTTTAATTTTAGTAGTGCGAAACAGGTACCTGAATGGGTGTTATTCTAGTAGTGTGAAAGCAAATTACATTTTGGTGTTCACTCTTTGAGAACCATACGACCAATTTGAAACACTGAAATTTGAACCAAATTTTGGAATTGGACTCATGTTTTATTTTTATAGAATCTTGATTGTAAATATTTTATACAAAAATAATATTTATTTACGTAACAAGTGATTCATTTCAAGTGTTATTTTTTTTAAAATATTTCTTATCCACCCAACAAATAATTAGTTTTCATGAAAATTAAAAAAGTAAAACAAAAAAACTCATATTTTTTTTCACTTATTTTCTAACTTCTCATCAAAATGAACTATTTTTTATATATTTTTCATGTTTGCAATCAAACGCCCCCGAAGTATCGACAAAAATTGACTTCAAATACTCAAATACTCTCAAACACCAAAAATTTAAAGTTTTCAAAAATTAATTTATGACCACCCCAAAAATTTATATACGCCTCAAAAATGAAATTTCATATCACGACTTTGAAAATGAGCCCAAATTACAAAAATCAAACTTGATTATGAACACTCCAAAATCAAAACATGTAAAAAATTTACCAACATGAGGTCAAGAGTCTAGACCAGAAAATTAACTGCCCATCACACTCTCTTGACATTAAAAAGACAAACATGATTCTGTAATAACCCGCGTAATTTTAGGCTATTTTAATTAATTTTTGGAAAATGGAGGAAAATAAAGTTTTTTATAAAATTATTTTTATTGCTAAAATATGTTGGTTATTATTTTCAAAGGCGAGAATTTCAAACGGTTTCGAAAACGGAGTTAAAACGGATTTTAAAATTATTTTAAAATATTTTTAACTCTTGGAGTTGTTTTGACTTCCAACTCTTCATTTCTTTGCCTTATTTAAAGGAGTCTTTTGGATTCCAACTCTTCATTTATTTGCATTATAAAAGGAAGTAGTGGGCAAACCTTTTAACATACTTTTCAGCAAATATATTTTATATTCCTCTTCTTTTTATATACACATTGGCCCTTGAGATTTGTGAGTTCAAACCTTAGATTAGAGTTGTTCTTGGGACTATTTTGTTGGAGGTTCTTGGAGGAGCTTTTGTAGATCTTTTGAGTTGATCTTGAGGATGTGATCGTTGGTTTCTCATCATGGTTTGAGATATGGGGTTTTACACAATATGCTCCTTAAATCTCGCGAGTGTCATTCTCTTTGATTTCTTATTAATTGAACTCATATTTGAATTAATAAATTCATTGAAATCTGGAAAATAATTGTTGAAATTATTTTGATTCATGTGGTATCATTATATTGTTGTTGAGCACGTTGTCATGAGATTTTAATATGGCACGGATGTTGGGCACCCGCCAAAATTCCTGTTTCCCGGGCTATGGCTTGTTAAAGCATATACGGATGTGGTGAGGCCTGGTGACCCGGTTAAAGTGTTGTTGAGAAATTTATTAATAAAATGCTATTGAGATTTGCATTTTGATTTGAATATTCGTACTCGTGTTGTTAGGTTTTATTCACCGCTAATATATTTGTTGAGCATCTTTCCTGTCGTATTGTGTACTTCCCCATATTTTCTTTTAGTTGGCAGGTTAGCGTGGATTTGAGCGCTACGGACCAATTGGGATTAATTTTAGCATGGATTATTTGGGAATAATTTTAATACAAGTTGGAAGAATTGTATTAATTATTTCATTGCTGTATAGAGCATTTTATTCGAGTTAGTTATTTTATTATTCGAGAGAATTTTGTTGTCTTAAATTGAAGAGATTGAGATTAGTGGATTTTAATTACATTGTGGGATTTATTTAGATGCTCTATACCTTATTATTCGTGGATTTGGTTTAGTTTTATCGCATTAGCGCTCCGTTCGCTCTCCCCGGGCGGGCGGGGTGTTACAGATTCCTCACGCACATTCAAATGTCACAAAAATTTAACTGAAGCCCCGAATTACAAAGATGACCCAAAAATCATATCGAATCATTCAAACACCATAAAATATCAATTTGGACTAAAATAACCCCTCAACTTCAACAAATGATCGCAACAACACACCAAACCACCATCATTCCGACTCATGTGATGAAGAATGCACGATGCACATAAATAATAGGGCACTAATATACAAATATGATGCAGTGTTATTCTTACTCAACCTCCTAGTAGACGGGGTCCTCAAGGGAGATGGACTCCATTTTGGGGATAAACCTCTCTAAGAATGGTTTCAACTATTGACCATTGACTTCAAACACATTGTCATTCTTGGGATTTTCTACCTCAATCGCTCCGTGGGAAAAGACGTGCTTCACGATAAATGG
This sequence comes from Sambucus nigra, assembly GCA_949130495.1. NCBI lineage: Eukaryota > Viridiplantae > Streptophyta > Magnoliopsida > Dipsacales > Adoxaceae > Sambucus > Sambucus nigra. Next base: position 348,325,891 of record OX422217.1, read on the forward strand.
CTCGGAGCAATGAGATCGTAATTTTTTGGGAAACTAATGCAATCTAGAATTGTACGAAAGCACTTTTTGATTGGGTTCAAAGTATTTTCTTAAAATATTTTTATCATGAAAAACTTTTGTGCGTGCTTTGTAAATTCCAGGACTGTCATACGCATCATTCCTCAATTCTTCAAGTTCATTCAATTGGAGCTTCCTCAACGCTCCACCCTTAGACTAATAAAAATTAAGTGCATGAGTAGCCCAATAAGCTCGATGTTCCAACTCAACGGGTAAATAACAAGTTTTTCCATAAACCAACCTATAGGGATACCTGTCTAAATGAGTTTTCTATGTCATCTGGTCTGCCCAAAGTGCATCGGTGAGTCTATTAGACCAATACTTTCGGTTGACATTGATCGTTTTCTCTAAAATGTCATTTATCTCCTTATTGTCCAACTCGACTTTTCCTTTGGTTTTTAGGTGATAGGTCAGGGTGACTTTATGGGTCACTCCATATTTTTCTCATCAAAGAGGCAAATGGAAGATTGTAAAAATGCAACCCTTGATCACTAATAATTGCCTTTTGAGTGGCAAGTCGAGAAAAGATATTCTCCTTCAAAATGCGAATGACCATTTTATAATCGTTGTTTTTTAAAGAGATTACCTCAACCCATTTGGACACATAATCCACCGGTACAGGAATGTAGAGATATCCAAAAGAAGGTTAAAATTGTCCCATGAAATCTATTCCCCGGTAATTAAAAACCTCAATTACAAGAATAGGGATCATAGGCATCATATTTCTTTGAGTGATACTTCTAATCATTTGACACCTCTTGCATGCCTTGCAATAGGCATGGGTGTCTTTGAAAAGTGTTGGCAAATAAAGACCGCATTGTAGAATTTATACGACAGTCTTTTGTGAAGAAAAATGGACTCCACAAGCATGATCATGGCAAAAGAAAAGGACGCTATTAATCTTATCATTCGATAACACTTCTTAATGACTTTATCGGCACAATTTTTGAACAAATATGGGTCATCAAAGAAAAATGACCTTATCTCTCTCAAAAATTTCTTTTTATCTTGTAAGGACCAATGAGAGAGTACCACTCCCATGACAAGGTAATTTGAAATGTTTGTATACCATGGAAGTGTGGATATTGAAAATAGTTGTTAATCGGGAAAAGTATTACCAATGGGTGACGGCTCCTTAGACTCATGCTCAAATGTCAAACGGGACAAACATTTGGCAACAACATTCTCCACTCCCTTTTTATTTTTGATGGCAAGATTAAATTCTTGGAGAAGAAGGATCCATATAATCAATCATGGCTTAGTGTCCTTCTTTTAAAGAATATACTTGAGAGCCTAATGATCGGTGAAACAAATGATTGGGGATCCGACCAAATAGGCTCTAAATTTATCCAAAGCAAATACTATGATAGAAATTATTTTTTCGTGATAGAATAGTTCATTTGTGCACTATACAATCTATGACTAGCATAGTAAATGACATGAGGCTTATTGTATTTCCTTTTCCCTAACATCACCCCTATTGCAAATTTATTTACATCACACATGAGCTCAAATGGTAAGCTCTAATCCAGAGATTGCATTATGGGTGTGGAAGTGAGCAAACTTATAAGCTTCTCAAATATTTATTGACACGCATCGGACCACTTAAAAAGATTGGCATTGGCTACGATATTACTAATGGGTCTCATGATGGAATTAAATTCCTTAATGAACGTCCTAAAGAACTTGGCATAACTTAAAAATCATCACACATCTTTGAGTGACCTGTCACACCCCACGTAATTGTAGCGTCGACCGCCACCAAAACTATGTTGGGTGCGAACTAAATTAAATATCATTCTTAGCATGTAACAAATATGAGACATAAAATTAATTTCATAAAATAATAATAAAATTAATCCCAATAAATAATAATCATTAATGCGATCGAAAATCCATCTCCATGCTAATTTCCAATAATATCTAACTCAAAGTAAATATAATCTTCAATAAACTGAATTCATAATGAAATATCTGAATAAAAATTGTAACAACTGTGGAACCGAATGGCCCACCAAATCCATCAACTGAGTCTCAATATAAATGCGAAGGAATGGAAAACTGAACTAAACTACTAAGCATAAAATAAATACTTCAGTTTCACTTCCAAGATAAATCTCCAAATACTCTTATGTAGCCACTCTAATACTTATACCTGAAAAATGTTAGTCAATGCACAGGGTCAGAGCCCCGGGCATGAATTTCGGCCACTCCCTCCAATTAGGGTCCGTGAACCTAGACAATATCATTATACATGATAAACATCACAATAGAATATTTTAAATTAAATGACATAATAAATAACGATGTGAGCAAATAAACAACCTATGCTAGAAATACTCATTTATGCCATCTCAACATCTAAGTCCAATTATCCATTCATTTAACTTAATATAAGTTAATCCAATTATTAATTTTCCTCCTTATTGATATCATATGTGGGACTTCCACCTACATATTTATCTCATTTTATTTGTTTAGTTGCGGTACTGTCACTGTTCTTCACCACACACTCCCCTCGCCATAGCCAGTCTGTCCGTTTACATTGTTGACCCTGCAATTATGTATGAGGTTCCACGCACGACACGTCTTCATAGCCAGCCAACCCATTTAAATTGTCAACCTATAATTATTCAGACACCATACACCCACACGTCGCAATAGTCAGCCAATCCGTTTAAACTATCAGTCCTGCAATTATTAACAACGCCAATATAATTTAATACCTGATTTTATTATGTTAGGTATTAATTCTCAATTTCTCATTTTTCTCCTCTTCAAATATTTATTCATCCCACCCTTATTATCGATGTGAGATCCTCAAAAACACCATTAGTCCCATACCTAAAGGTCCCCCAACACATAAATACGTCCTACCTTAATTATAGGATGAATTTATATCAAAAATATCTTCCTAGTCTTATGCCTAGGCTAACAAATTGATGGCACGACGTAAAAATCAGCCCCACCCCGAAATCCCCATCCTTAAAATCTACACGAACTAGTCCCATTCCAAGAAAGCACAAATCGCATCTAAGGCCTACCTACTAGTCCTATACCTAGCAAGCATACTAAAATATAAGTGAGAGCATACTACCGAAATCCCATCGTACCAGCGATGATAAATATAAATATCAATCAATCATATAATCCAATAACACATATAACAATATCACAAATTTACATGAACTAGTCCCATTCCAAGAAAGCGCAAATCGCAACTAAGGCCTACCTACTAGTTCCATACCGAGCAAGCATCCTAAAATATAAGTGAGAGCATACTACCAAAATCCCATCATACCAACGATGATAAATATAAATATCAATCAATCACATAATCCAATAACACATATAACAATATCACAAATTTATTCGTGATGGTACAATTTAATTTAATTCAATTAATAATATCGTCGTCCTTCTTTACGCAATTACTTCCATTTAATCATTATAGATTAATCAACGTGCAAAGTTATGGAACACACCAAAACTGTCCACTTTTATTAACTGCATAATTTTCATGCGTATACACGTCCCGATTTCATTAAAATAAACCCCATAAAATTTTACATGATATTCTACACCCATAACAACAAAAACCCACTACTCTCTCCTACGCAGCTGAGCATTTTAAGTCTTATTCCATATTAAAAACTTCATCAAAAGAGTATCAAATTTAGTTTTCACTTTTTCGAATTAAGATGCTAATTTATTTTAAGAAAAACATGTCATTAAAGGTTTAGGCGACACTTAAAACACATAATACTAAAGGAACATAATAGAGTATCCATGACTAAATAAAAGTTAATTGAGAATTTTGATTTCAAAGACGTATTCTTCTCAAAAAGTTGATAAAGATCCGTTCTTGACGCGTCTTGAGAAAACCCAGTTAATCTTGACAAATCTTTAGTTAAAACCTTAAAGAAAATTGGGGCAAAGGTTTGTAGATGAAAGAGATATATTTTGGAGAAGTCTTCTGGAGGAAGAGTTGTAAAAAAGTGATTTGAAGAACCCAGCCATAGATTAGTTTTAATTTATAATGATTAGGAGTTCTAATGCAAATAGGATTTTATTTAAACCAAAAAAGTCACTAACCAGAACCGTGGCAACCGTTTCTTTTCAATTTAAATTCCTATTTTAACTCCGATTTTAACTTCGATCAAAATCCAAGTTTTCAATATTATAACTCAACATTTTAAATTACTAAAATTAATAAATTCCAAAATTTTATTTTACCCAAATCCGAATTAATTTAAATAATACCTTTTAAATTTACGAGGTGTTACATGACCTAGGGGGAGGCAAATTCAAAATAAACTCTACTTTGGCTTTGTCAACTTGGATTCCCTCGGAGGAGAAAATGTGACCAAGGACAATGCCTCTTGTCACCATAAAGTGATATTTTTTCCTAATTGAGCACCAAATTTTTCTCCTCGCATCTCTTCAAAACTCTATCCAAATTTTGCAAACGCTCATCAAATGAGTCACCGAAAACACTAAAATCATCCATAAATACCTCTAAAAATCTTTCCACCATGTTATTAAAAATACTTAACATACACCGTTGAAAAGTTGTCGGTGCATTGCAAAGACCAAATGGCATTCTCCGATGGGCAAAGGTACCGAAAGGACATGTGAATGTAGTTTTTTCTTGGTCTTTCGGTGCGATGTCAATTTCGTTATAACCATGGTAACCATCAAGAAAGAAATAATGCTTTTGCCCATCTACTCTCTCCAACAATTGGTCTAGAAATGGTAAGGGGAAATGATCCTTATGTGTGACTATATTCAATTTTTAATAATTTATGCATACATGAAAACATGTGGGGACTCGAGTAAGAATAGATTCACCCATATCATTTACAACAACTGTGATTCCTGACCTTTTAGGGACAACTTGTGTGGGGCTTACCTATTCACTATCGAATATTGGGTATATGATACCTACATCTAATAGTTTAACACCTCAGCCTTAACTACCTCTTTCATGTGTGGGTTCAAACACCTTTGCATTTAGCAGGTAGGTTTGTCATTTTCTTCTAAAAAAACTCGATGGGTGCAAGCTAAGGGACTAATACCCTTCAACTCCTCAATTGTCCACCCCAAAGCACCCTTGTGCTTTTTCAACATGTCTAAAAGTTTCAATTCTTGATCTTTGTCAAGTGAAGATAAAATATCAACTAAAAAAGTGACTTCCTCTCTTAAATACGCATATTTGAGCTCAATATTAAGTGGTTTTAACTCAAATTTTGAGAATTTAAAGCTAGAGGGCATAGGAATGGAGTCACGCAGTCCTCAAAATAAGAACACCATATACCTTCTTCATAAGCTTCCTCACATTAAGAAAAGAATATATTTCATGTATTTTAGGATCAACAAAAGAAAACACATGCACATCATCTAAAGATTGAACATCGAGAGAGTTAACCATGCATATTTCCAAAGGATCACTATGCCAATTAAGATCAAAGGGGTCTTGTACCAAAATGTCTATAAGATCAACCTCTCTAATATCCTCCTTTTCACAAAGTGGTTGCTTGGAAATGTTAAATATCTTAAATTCAAGATTCATATTACCAAATGATAATTTCATCACCTCATTTCGACAACTAATAGTGGCAATCGAGGTAGCTAAAAATGAGCGACCTAAAATGACCAGAATTTGTGACTTAACATTTGCAATCGATTTGGTTTCCAACATAACAATGTCAATGGGGAAATAGAATTTGTCAACTTGCTCAAAGACATCCCCAACAATACCACTGGGCATTTTTACCGATCGGTCCACTAGTTGCAAAGTGATATGAGTAGCTTTAATCTCACCTAACCCAAATTTTTCAGAGATAAAAAATGGGAGCAAATTGACACTAGCTCCTAAATCAAGCAAGGCTCTATTGATATGGAAATTCCCAATGTAACAAGAAATTGTAGGAAAATTGGGGTCATTGTATTTCAGAGAGATCTTGTCTTTTATGATTGAACTTATTTGCCCAGCTAAAAATGCATATTTCCGAACATGAAGGTTGCGCTTCACCATGCACTTATTTTTCAAAAATTTAGCATACGATGGAACTTGATTAAAGGCTTCAAGAAAAGGAATGTGAATTTTCACTTATTTGAAAAGTTCCAAAATATTCGCATTCCGACTTTCTTTTTGTGATTGCTTGAGTCTTTGTGGGAAAGGTGATGGAATGGGATATTTATCAACCTCAATTAGCTCATTTTACACCACATCCAATCTATCATTACCTTGATCATTAGATTTCTCCTCGGGCTCTTTTAGAACCGAAGGAATATTTTTTTCAACAATTTTTCCACTTCTCAAGGTAGTTATAGAATTAGCATGTTCCAGTTGGATATCATTTGGATATGTGGAACCTATTAACATTTGACCTTCGGGGTTGGGTTGAGGTTGAGCCAGAAATTTTCCTTTTTCTAGCACACTCATGGATGTGGTCAATTGAGATAGAGTGGCTCTAATTTCACTCAATGGTTATTTATTTCTATCCCAATTCTCTTAGTTTTGAGTCTTGATGGAATGTTGGCCTAGCATGAACTCTTTCAATGTGTCATCAAGGCTCTTCTTATGTGGTGGAACATGAGAAGTCGTGGATGAAGAAACTTGATTTTAGTGATATGGTTGTGGAGGTGGTTGGAAAAATGGTTTTTATAGTTGAGATGGATAGGATGGATATTGTGGTTGGAACGACGGGGGTTGTGTGTGCCCATAATTGTTCTTATATGCAAAGTTTGGGTGGTTCCTCCACTCCGGATTATAGCTCTCATTATAAGGTGAGGGAAATGACGCCTTGATGTTATTCATTGAATTTACTTGCTCACGCAAAACCTCTTTAAATTCTGAAACTATGGGGCACTTTTGTGTGGGATGCCCAAATATGTCACAAATAGCACACATCTCCTCCAAGTCAAACTATGGTGTGACCTCATAAATTTTTAAAGATCCATTTCTTCTACCTTCTTAATGAGTTATGCAATTTTTGCATTAAGTACATCATCTTCACTAAGATGGTATAGACCACTCCCCGAGGTGTTAGTGTTGGGCTTAAATGGTGGTGCTTTATCATTGGGATTTGTGACCTCCCACGATTGTGATTTCTCCACCAACCAATTAGCATATCTCTCGGATTTCTCAGGGTCCTTGTTCATGACCTCCCCATTACACATTGTTTCAACTAATTACTTAGTTTGGGGAGACAAGCCCTCAATAAAGAAATTCAATATTCTATATTGCTCATATCCATGGTATGGGCAGGCATTGCAAAGTTCCTTAAATCGTTCCAAACACATATTGAAATTCTCATTCTTATTTTAAACAAAATTTATGATTTGTATGTGACACCCCTCCTAATTAAATACTGGGCGATCACTCCTTTATTAAATTAAATCAAGGTGAACAGTTGGTCCATTCTTAGCTTCACTGTCGAAAAATAATTTTTTCCAATTTAACACCCTAATTAATTAAGCTAAGTGTCAAAATCATTTTCATACATACTTTCCAAATTTTATTTAAAGAAAAATCATTTATTTTATTAACAACATTCAATAAGTAAGAATCACACCACATTAAATTCTGCAACATAATCCAATTAATTTAATACATTCGTCAATCTAATGTCAACATATGAAATATAAAGTCACACATCCAAACTGAATAAATCCCATAGTAACAATACTGGAAATAACTGAAATACAAATGTCCCATAACAACGGAATAATGGAAAGAGCTACACATGCCCAACTAGATGAAAGTACTAAGAGTGGATCCGAATGAACGAAGTCGTCTAATCAAGATACCTGCAACTCCCACCTAAGCTGCAGCGCGTTCCTTCCAAGAGATCCTAAGCAAGACGCCCCTGTGGCTGGGCACTGTATTACATACATATATATACAAGAGAGAGAGAAAAAGAAACGGGTCAGAGCCCGATAGTGTGTATGGTTTAAAATTCGTTTAGCAAGTATTTAAATTGATACAGGCCAATGCAACAACATATTAGTACGACACTCTCTTGAGAAATTCTCACCTCTCTTCTAATGTGCACACGTATATCACTAACCTTCCCAATGGTTTATCCTATCATTTTATCACACTAACCTTCCCAACAATTTAGCTTATCTCAAATTACTCATAAGATTTCAAAACCAAACAATATCATTGTTTAAAAAGATACTTCCAATTAGTAGCACAACTCTTGTTTTAGCTTCATTAATGTATAAAGATTCCCAGTGTCATATTATACTTTTCAAACAAGTATTTTCGATTTATAGTCCAGAATTATTTCTCACTTACCATATCACAGCAACAGTTTAAATTTCCCAAATTTCAGATATATATATATTAAGCACTCGTATAATATATACATTCTAACAGCACCAACATACAAACTATGGTGCAGACATACTCTGCTATCCAATCCCCTTATCGCTCACACTAAGGGATATACAAGTTCGGAATCACTCTCGAAATGTATCAACATATATACACAAACAAGATTGAGGCGAAGCATAGATTCCAAGTCTCTAAGAGGTCAGTACATACCCTCACGTCTCTTAGGACCGTCTGAACTATCATTCTGATAGCATGTACCAAGGATATCTATCTTCTAGGGTACAAGTCAATATCCCCCATAAAGGGCCCATCGAGATAAGACTGTCCCAGCGCGGTAACCTCAGGGATAGCAAGTAGCGCGGGTACGTTTTTCACACGTATATAATATATGTATACACAACCATATAAATATACCACTTATTATTATATCAATATAGGTTTCTCTCATCACCCATAATTACGATATTTATCCTTAATTTTCTCATTAAGTATTCTTATAAGGGTTCGTCACTAACCTTAACTCGAAGGGTTTCTCCAACTCATTTCGTGACACTCGTGAACTCTATCCCCACAAGTATAAAATTTAGTAGGTGTCCTTATTATGTTCCAACGTAACTCTCTTACGCACCTTACCCTTCGATACATAAATTAATCGATTTATAAGTAATTATCCCAAAATGTAATTCTTGGTCCACATTAAGTATCTCCAAAATTTATTCGTATAACATACTGGTCTCCCCTATCTCCCAAAACATTCTATTAAGGATGCCCAAGAATTATTTCATGAAAAATTAAATTTAACTCATTTAATAAGGGAAATAGGAGTCTTCCAGGAGGGGTCGATCGATCGAGGTTTGGGGCTCGATCGATCGAGCCTTTGATCGATCGATGCTCTGGCTCGATCGATCGATCAAGCAAGTATTTTGATTTCTGCAGAATTGCAGTTACAGGTTCTACTATCTATCTTCATCCAAATCCATATTTTCCCATCCAAAACGTCTCAAAAATTATACCACTAACATCCTAACATGATATGATACACATTCTACGTAAAGCATGTCAATTTACGTCACTAAACATGGATTAATCATACCGAAATTCATTTAAAACTCAAGAACCCTAAAAATCTCTAACTCATGATTCTAATCTGTTTTATCCCAGAATTTCTTTCTTATTTACACCAAAATTTCGTGGGTTATCTTTCTACATCACAAAAGACTTCCAGAATAAGGTTTAAGTCTTTACTACATGCAAATTCCTATCACAATTTGGGTTTTCTTCCATATATTTCATCTCTAATCATTCCTAAACTAATATGGAAATTGCACCAACGAAATAAGAAAGATAAACACTTGCCTGGGATTTTCAGAAGTCTGGATTGCGGCTGGTTTTGGTGTGGTTGCGTTCCCCTTCTCGCGATCTACGCGTTGGTGGTGGCGGCGGTGCAAACCGTTGAGTTTTCACCCTTGGAATTGCTTGAGGTCTCTCTCCTCTCTTCTCCAATGGACGTTCTAGGTTTTGGGTATTCTAACCCTAGGTGACAACCTCAATATCAGATATAGCCCCTCTAATTTTCGTGGATTTAATTACCCAAAAATGTGAAATGACCAAAATGCCCTCCCGGGTTACTAATAGGCCTAAAAATGCCCCGAGACCCAAACTACACCCCCGGGTACACTTTTCTGACTATCTCGACCCTTCCGGACGCGTTTGCGCACTCAAAATGACTATACGGGCAACTTTTAAAATATTCACTTTTTATTTATCGAAATTTAGTCCCGACCCGACGCGACACGAGCACGTCCCGACTTAAATTTCCGAAATTGTCATTTAATTCACTCATGACATTCAATATAACCAATATCATATATATTACTTTGCTCATTAGTAATATTCAACCAATTTCATATAATTACTAACTCTCGTCACGTTAATAATTATAACATAATTAATTTTCGGATTTTTATTAAATAATTAACTCTCATTAAATTTAATAAATCTCCAAATTAATATAGCATAAAAATATGGGGTATTACATTGTCACCTAAGTCCATTGTATCTATGTGCGGGAAAGTTTTTTTCAACAATTGAGCTTGCATTTCACTCCAAGTGCCTATTAACCACATGGACGCAAGGAGTTGAGCCATGTTTTGGCTTTATCCTTAAGTGCAAATGGTAACAAATTCAACCTTATAACTTTTTTGGTGCACATTCGGTCAGAAAATGTTGTGCACACCTCTTTAAACTCTTTAAGGTGAAGGTATGTGTAAGGACATAATTTTCATAGTCCATATTTTACATTGAGTATGTCGTATATCGTTACAATCGTCGAAGGAAGCTCACGATCATTTGTTCAAGACGACGGATTCGAATATCAAATTTCTTCAACAATGGACATCTACGAGATTGATTTTGGTGTAATGATTGTGCTTAAGCTTCAAATTTGTTTTATTATAGTATTGGGATATTTTTCGAAACCTTTTTTTTAATCAAACTGAGGCATTTTTCTAAGTTAAAATATTTTTTAGAAGACCTGTAGGCGATCTTTTTGAAATATTATTTTTTGCTTCTGTCGTTCAAACAGAATTGATATGTAGTTCAAATGACCCCTTCGAACGACATCACATGTCGTTAGATAGGTTGCGAAATAAGTCATTCATTTTGTGCTTCAAATGACCCTACACTGTTTTGGTTTTTTTAAGGTCATTTTTAGAGTCATTTAAATGACATTTAATCTCGTTCAAACGACATCAAGAAGTCGTTCAAATGACCTCCGCCGCCTCAAATTTTTTGTTTAGTTATAAATACCTGCTATGGAAGACTTTTTCATTAAGAATTTTACCAAGCAAAAATTGCAAATCTACATCATTTTAGTCTTCACATTTAGGGCACAAAACTTTATTTTTGATTCACAAAATCATCCCATATACTTTGGTGAATCAGTTTGGAACCCAAACACATCTTGTCGAAGTTCCTCTTGTAGAGAAGATTTCTCTACTGCTGGATTGATGGTTCTTGCGAGAGCTATTTACTGCCGACTATAGTCATTGGGGATACTCGTGGGTATTCAGTGCTGAAGAAGAAGCTACGATTCTTAAGGTGTAACACCCCGCCCGCCCGGGGTGAGCGAACGGAGCGCTAATGCGATAAAATAAATCCAAATCCACAAGTGACAAGGTATAGAGCATCTAAATCCCACAATAATATAAATCCACTAATCTCAATCTCTTCAATTACAACAAGTCTCTCGAATTACATACAACAACTAACTCCAAAATAAAATACATATCTCCAATGCTCTATACAACAAAATAATACCAATCTTTCCCAAACAATCCTCGCTAAAATCAATCTCCATAGCGCCTCAAAATCCGCGCTAACCTGCCACTAAAAGAAAATATGGGGAAGTACACAATACGACAGGAAAGATGCTCAACAAATATATATTAGCGATGAATAAAACGTAACAACACGAGTACGAATATTCAAATAAAAATGCAAATCTCAAAGCATTTATCAATATAATTTCTCAACAACACATCAATGGGTAACCAGGCCTCACCACATCCGTATATGCTTTATCAAGCCATAACCCGGGAAACAGGAATTTTGGCGGGTGCCCAACATCCGTGCCATATTAAAATCTCATGACTACGTGCTCATCAACAATATAATGATACCACATGAATCAAAATAATTTCAACAATTATTTTCCAGATTTCAATGAATTTATCAATTCAAATTTGAGTTCAATTAAACAAGAATTCAAAGAGAATGACACTCGCGAGATTTAAGGAGCATACTGTGTAAAACCCCATACCTCAAACCATGATGAGAAACCAACGATCACATCCTCAAGATCAACTCAAAAGATCTACAAAAGCTCCTCCAAGAACCTCCAACAAAATAGCCCCAAGAACACCTCTAATCTAAGGTTGGAACTCACAAATCTCAAGGTCCAATGTGTATATAAAAAGAAGAGGAATATAAAATATATTTGCTGCCAAAATTTGTGCCAAAAGTAGGTTAAAAGGGTTGCCCACGACTTCCTTTTATAATACAAAGAAATGAAGAGTTGGAATCCAAAAGACTCCTTTAAATAAGGGAAAGAAATGAAGAGTTGGAAGTCAAAACAACTCCAAGAGTTAAAAACATTTAAAAATCATTTTAAAATCCGTTATAACTCCGATTTCAAAACCGTTTGAAATTCTCGCCTTTAAAAATAATAACCAACATATTTGAGCAATAAAAATAATTTTACCAAAAACTTTATTTTCCTCCATTTTCTAGAAATTAAATAAAATAGCCCAAAATTACGCAGGTTGTTACACTTCCCCACTAACAACTGAATTTCGCCCTCGAAATTCGCCGAATGCCTAACTCTAAAAAATCAGGCCAACAATCTCCAAAAATAATTTCGTCTCCAAAAATAATTTCCTCACATCTAATCTAGATGCTTAACACGAATATCACCTAAAAAATTTCTATCTCCAAAAAATTCTAACCACGCAATGAACCCAAAGCTCAAGCCCCGAGGGTTGCCGTATACCTAAGCTCCGATACCATTTGTAACACCCCGCCCGCCCGGGGTGAGCGAACGGAGCGCTAATGCGATAAAATAAATCCAAATCCACAAGTGACAAGGTATAGAGCATCTAAATCCCACAATAATATAAATCCACTAATCTCAATCTCTTCAATTACAACAAGTCTCTCGAATTACATACAACAACTAACTCCAAAATAAAATACATATCTCCAATGCTCTATACAACAAAATAATACCAATCTTTCCCAAACAATCCTCGCTAAAATCAATCTCCATAGCGCCTCAAAATCCGCGCTAACCTGCCACTAAAAGAAAATATGGGGAAGTACACAATACGACAGGAAAGATGCTCAACAAATATATATTAGCGATGAATAAAACGTAACAACACGAGTACGAATATTCAAATAAAAATGCAAATCTCAAAGCATTTATCAATATAATTTCTCAACAACACATCAATGGGTAACCAGGCCTCACCACATCCGTATATGCTTTATCAAGCCATAACCCGAGAAATAGGAATTTTGGCGGGTGCCCAACATCCGTGCCATATTAAAATCTCATGACAACGTGCTCATCAACAATATAATGATACCACATGAATCAAAATAATTTCAACAATTATTTTCCAGATTTCAATGAATTTATCAATTCAAATTTGAGTTCAATTAAACAAGAATTCAAAGAGAATGACACTCGCGAGATTTAAGGAGCATACTGTGTAAAACCCCATACCTCAAACCATGATGAGAAACCAACGATCACATCCTCAAGATCAACTCAAAAGATCTACAAAATCTCCTCCAAGAACCTCCAACAAAATAGCCCCAAGAACACCTCTAATCTAAGGTTGGAACTCACAAATCTCAAGGTCCAATGTGTATATAAAAAGAAGAGGAATATAAAATATATTTGCTGCCAAAATTTGTGCCAAAAGTAGGTTAAAAGGGTTGCCCACGACTTCCTTTTATAATACAAAGAAATGAAGAGTTGGAATCCAAAAGACTCCTTTAAATAAGGGAAAGAAATGAAGAGTTGGAAGTCAAAACAACTCCAAGAGTTAAAAACATTTAAAAATCATTTTAAAATCCGTTATAACTCCGATTTCGAAACCGTTTGAAATTCTCGCCTTTAAAAATAATAACCAACATATTTGAGCAATAAAAATAATTTTACCAAAAACTTTATTTTCCTCCATTTTCCAGAAATTAAATAAAATAGCCCAAAATTACGCAGGTGAATAATCCCATGGTGAATGATTTGACCACCATGGGATTATTCACCATGCCGCATGGGATGTCCTCCAATTGGCACATGAGGGTACCAATGCGGTTAAGTCCGAAATTACAAAATTTGACCACCCAGCTTGAGATTATCACCATGTCAGAGTTCGAGTGTTTTGACGAGTTTTATGCTTGATTGTCGGACATATTCAATATGAGTTTTAATTTAGGTGAGAAAATTAAGGATATGAGAGTTGTTAAAAAGATTTTTAGGCCACTCCCATCCTGTTTTATTCCTATGGTCGCTGTTTTAAATTCGTTGGGGATATTAAATACACTTAGGTTAGAATAACTCGTAGGAGGCCTTCAAACTTATGAGATAGATATGTTTCCCAAAACCGTTAAGCCTAGGGATAGAGGGATTACACACAGAGCACAATCTAGAAAAGGTGAGGAAGTGTCTAAGAAGAAGAAGAAAGAGAAAGTTTATAAGTTTGAGTCTGAGTCTGAGTCTGAGTCTGAGGGATAGTTTGATTTTGATGATGTGGCCATGTTTGCTAAAAACTTTTAAATTTTTTTTAAAATTTTCCAAAGAAAATTATTTCAATAAAAGTATTTTCGAGAAAAATAAAAAATAAAGACGAGTACAAAGAGAGAGGTGAGATATAGGAAGAGGCGAGATGTTTCAAGTGCGACGGAAAGAAAATTGCTATGTCAGCCACTCTTAGCGATAATGATATCTAGGTGAATGATTCTGGGGATGAATCATGACATGGTATGTGTGTTGCCTTTTTGGCTAGTCAGGTTATCACATCTAGTTTATCCCAGGACGATGAGGACACTTGTATACATGAGAGCTCCGGTGATGTTTTGAGTGTTTCTAGTGAGTGAGAGCGTGAGATTGAAAGTGACGGTGAAAGCGATCTCCAAAAAACATTTAGAGATTTATACGGCGAGACATTAATGACGAAGAAGTTGAATAAGGAGTTAGGTCTTAAGGTATTAGACGTGGTGAGAGAGATAGAAGTTTTGAGGGGATATGAGGCATCGACGACTCAACTCGAGAAGGTGAAGGTTTCTTAAGTGAGTAGTTGATTGTCTTAGGCAGGAAAAAGTGTGAAATTGAGTCATGCGTCTCCAACTCAAGAGAGATCTTTAACGTGCTCGGGGCCAAGGTTACTATAGAGGACACGTCTAAGAAGGTTGTAAAGATGCTCCTCAGTCCAACTTTGGGTAATGTTGAGAGATTAGGAATAAGTTATGATGATGCGCCTACTTTCCATATTACACTCGAGCCGATTCCCGAGTTTGTGATAAATCGATATGTCTCTTGACCTAACCCACCTAGGCATCCATTTTTTCGTAGGAGAGTGAGTCCTAATCATTTTGAGAGAGGTGTTCCTTGACCCGTTTATGTTTGTTCCCATTACAAGAAGAGAGAACACCTTAGGGAATTTTTCTCTAAGTTGGGTAGTGTGTCTCATAGGTTTTTACCTCGTTATGCTACTACATGTGCTCCCACACGCACACCCACACATGATACTTTGCATGCTCCTGCACATCGCATGAAATATTTTTACCACTTTAGAGAGCAAGTTGAGTATTTAGTCAAAACTTCACATGATTTTACGGATGTTTTTCATAAGATTTTAGCACCTTTGGAAAACACCTCCGCACCTAATGGTTGAGGTTTAAACTTTTTTTCTAGCATAGGATGATTTTTATGATGATATTTTATGCCTATTGCAAGTGTGTACCACTTTTGTATTTTTTTCCATTTTGATATATTTTTAGAAAAACCCAAAAAGATTTTTTTTTTGAAAATTTTGGAAAACCACAAAAAGATGTTCTATTTTTTGAGAAAATTTTGAAAAAGCGAAAAAAAAATATTTTTATAAAAATTTTAGAAAAATACAAAAATATTTTTGTACTTTGTTTCACACCGTTTATGGATGGACATTTAGGATGGTCAAGTCACAACATCATTCCATATCCATGTGACTATTTGATAGTGTTTTCAGATTATACATCATTTCATCCTTGTACTTCATAATATTTGGAGTCATGAAGATAAGCTTTGAGATTACTTTCTACATGATTGTCTTATGATTTCCTTTCATTCACACGTGCACGAATTTATTTAATTATTGTACTTGTCTATCACATGTTCGTCGAAGTATTTTCATCTCAATTATGTCTAAAATGTACCAAATGCGATAAAACCTGGCAATAAAAGTATTGCATGTAAGAATCGTTGCTCGTGAGGAATTTTTTAATATGAAAAAATAATGAGCATACACATGAAAGGGCTACAAAAGGAGCAAATAACCTTTGCGTGAAATCCACATTTTAAAAGAGGCTAAAAAAGTGAGGCATTGTAAAAAGTAACCAAGGCCAAAATAGTTTAGTTTGATATGATCATTCAAAAGAAAAGAATAGAAAAGAAAATTGTGATCATTATTATTTGAGGGAGTTTTGTTGGAAATCAACGGGTTTTTACGTCCTGACAAAGTCTTAAAAACGCATTACATAGTTTTAGACGTAATTGGTGTGGAAATCATTTCAGACTTTTGGTTGTTGATTATATTGAGTCAATATCATTTGAGTTCAACAAATTTTACACCTAAGGACGATTTTGAGTCCATTCGTTAGGAGTATCCATATTCATCGTTCACATACGTTATGTATGTTTGAGTTGATTTTCCTATCGAATTTGTTCACACCCATTCATTCCATTTCCACGATTTGGTTATCTTAATGTAAATTCATGATGTATTATGTTTTTGTAAATTATTTTTCCTTAAAAAATTTGAAAAATCAAAAAGATATTGTGAAAACCTTTTGAGTATATCCTTGCATGAGCGTAATTGACATATATTTTCAATGCTTGTCGTGACTCTCCACATTTATTTTTCTTTATTTTTTCCTTGTCTATTTCGGACAAATAAAAAGGGGGAGAACGAATTATGAATTATGGGGGAATGAGAGTTTGAATTATGGGGGAGATTTGAGATTTGATCATCGATCGATTTACTTCATTTGATTTATGCTTATCTCATTTAAAACTTGATACTTCACGAAGGTATTTGTTTTATTGTGTGTAGGACTTTGATGATCATTTGAAAAGCACACAAAATAAGCGTAAGGAAAGCAAAGAGATTTGATTTGAATAGATTTAAAGTTGAAGATATTTTTTAGACTTGCATTTTTAGTATCTTTCCACTTTTGGGTTCATGGGAGGGTATTAGATCTGTATAGGCATTTGAGTGATAATTTGGATATTTATTTTGTACCGGCATAGACATAAGGGGAGATTTGTTAGGACATAATATTCATTTTCCTGATTTTACATTGACTAAGTCGTATATCGTTACAACCGTTAAAGGAAGCTCACGATCATTTATTCAAGACGATGGATCGAAATATCAAGTTTCTTCAACAATGGACATGTACAAGATTGATTTTGGTAAGGATTGTGTTTAAGTTTTGAATTTAGTTTACGATAGTATTGGGATATTTTTCAATACTGTATTTTTATCAAACTGAGGCATTTTTCTAAGTCAAAATATTTTTTGTAAGACCTGTAGGCGAGATTTTTAAAATATTTTTTTTCTTCTGTCGTTCAAACAACAAAGCAATGTCATTCAAATAACATTGATATGTTGTTCAAATAATCCCTTCGAACGACATCACATATCGTTAGATAGGTCGGGAGATAGGTCGTTCCTTTTGTGCTTCAAATGACCATACACTGTTTTGGTTTTTTATTTTTAGAATCATTCAAACGACATCAAGAAGTCCTTCGAATGACCTCCATCGCCTCAAATGCTTTGTTTAGCTATAAATACTTGTTTTGTAAGACTTTTTCATTAAGACTTTTGCCAAAAGAAAACTGTAAATCTGTAGCATTTTAGTCTTCACTTTTAGGGCACAAAACTTTATTTTTTATTGACAACATCATCTCATATACTTTGGTGAATTATTTTGGAACCCAAACACTTCGTGTCGAAGTTTCTTTTATAGATAAGATTTCTTTACTGCTGGATTGATAGTTCTTGCGGGAGCTATTTGTTGACGACTATGGTCATTGGGGATACTCATGGGTATTCACATATAGAATCTTTGTTGGTGGTAGGATATGGACTATATCGATTTTCTATGAGAGATTCATTGTAAATTTCATTATGTAATTGTAAGTTACGATTTACGTTAGATAGTGAAATAAAAGGTTTCACCTGAAAGGGGTTTTATGAAATTTTTCATCGCTTGATTTGTGTTTGGATGTTTGGTTTATCCACGTAGATGCATGACAAGGGTTTAAATATTTTGGAATGAAGATTGACTCTAATTAAATAAGTTTAAAATTGGAAATTTACGAATGCCATAAATAATTGATATCTCGCATTCTCAGTATGATTGTTCTCTCTCAACCACATAGAATGTGGGAAAGAGTTGGATCATACTGTACTTAAAATTCAAATATTCATCATTTGGGGGTATTATTATGCATGAAGGCTCGGTGCTCCTCTCGGGCTGAAGATAATCGCCCATTGTCCTCATTGGAGAATCATGGGGTGGCTCGTTATCTCTGTGTTCACTTAAGTTATCGACCATGGAACTTATGGTATATGAATAGGTGTTAGTCCAATAAGTGAATTCGAAACAAACAATGGAAAAAGACATAGAATCAAGACTACAAGATCTTACTAAGTAGTATACATTATCCCTTCTGTCCCAAGGGATCATACACAAGAAATCTCATCGAGCTTCACATTAATAAGTGCATACAATAAAAAACAAGTGAAACAAATTAGAATTTTTTATATATATATAATTTTTCTGAGTTTTTGATTTTTTTTTTTAATAAATTAGACTCTAGAATTGTAAATTGATCAAATATGTAAATTGTCAATCCCCGATAACGACGCCAAAAATTTACTTGTGGTTAAAACGTGTTTGTTAAAAGCCCAAGTGCAAGACACAAAATAAGTGGTAAATCTGAATAAGTACGGGGTCAAATTCCATGGAGATTGGTAAAAGTATTGATCAATTACAATTATAGAGGCATTTTATCAAACATGTAGTGTGAGTATGAAATTGAATGTGAATTTGATTGAATTAAATGAAGGTAACTAGAAAGTAAACACAAAAACAACAAGTAATTGAGAATTCAAATGAGAATGAAGGTTAGGGATCATGAGTTCAATATGAATCTTAACACAAATGATTAATTGACTATATAGATGTATTAAATTGGTGAATCTTAAGTGAAATCAAATATCAAGTGTGAAGGTATACCTTAATATGGAGCAGAGTCGGTGAAAGCATTTGGTTTGCCTTTCA
Organism: Sambucus nigra; assembly: GCA_949130495.1. Taxonomy (NCBI): domain Eukaryota; kingdom Viridiplantae; phylum Streptophyta; class Magnoliopsida; order Dipsacales; family Adoxaceae; genus Sambucus; species Sambucus nigra. Next base: position 348,345,413 of record OX422217.1, read on the forward strand.
TATGATAGCTGGCCCCGTATCTCGCAGGAGCGCTCTATTAGGTTTAATTTTGTTTCGTCACGATCTCAAACTTAAATTGATGCCTAGATGCCTGAATATTTGCTTCCTTATACATATAATCAAGATCGATTATGAACAATTAAACTTATTGAATTAGAATTGTGGAGATCCACCAACCATCCATGTTGCTTTACAATATGGATGAAGAGAAATCCCCACAATATTAACTCAACTTCACCAATCAATACAATCTACAATCAATCTGTGACAAATTAAACATGATTCATATTGAATTCACTACCCTAACTATATAGATATAGCAATTCAAAGTTGAGAATTAAAAACAAATACAAATAGAGATGAAGTAGAGAAATCAAGCAATAGATCTTGTGTCTCGCTCTTTCTCTCTCTAGAACTCTATAAGTACAAAGTATCAACTATTCCTAAGCTAAGAATTGTAACACTCAGTATTTTTTAGGATAAAAAAATTATTTAATTTGAGGATAAATAATTTATTTAAATTGGTGAATTAGAATTTAAACTAAATTGATTATTTGGAGAATTTATTTAATTTGTAAAATCCAATTTATTTGGAGAATTAAGATTTAAATTAATTCGGGTTAATTCTTTTAAAATACATGTGTTGTAAATTGAGGGTAAATTAGATATTTTAGTAAAGTAACTCGGATGATCATTCTGAGTGCACAGTTGGTTCCGAATAGGTCAAAATAGTCAAAATTGAGTACCCAGGGTTGTTTTCGGGTCTCGGGGACTTTTTAGACTACTTACAACTTATTTTGGTGAGTTTTGGGCTTCTTAATGATATATGAAAAGTCAAAAACGGGATTACACTTATAAAATGAAAGGTTTAGGCTTAGAGAAGAGTTATTTTCAAAAAAAACAAAGGTTAGGAGAGCTATACAAAGAAGTAGAGAGAAAGTGAAGAGAATTGAGAAGGAATTTCAAGAGTCTAAGGGATGATTTGAGGAATATTTGCAAGAACATTCTTGGAGTTAAGATTTGAGAAGGAAATTTTTGAAGGTGTATCAATATCTTCATCAAAATCAGACCCTACGAAATTATCTATGCAAGTAGTTAAACTTGCTTTGATTTAATTTGTAGTATTTCGATTCATATCTTGGTGGGTGTAAATCATATTCGTTTTGGGTGGGTTTTCACATAAAAAATTTATGATTTGGGAAAATATGTAGATTAAAGATTTGATCGTTGTTGTGTTAAGATTCAAACGTATGCAAATCTGAATTGATATTCACATACGGGTAAATCGAGGTTGATAAGTTGGTATTCAAAATAAAAGTGGGAGAAAAAAAGTGTAGGAGAAATCATTCAGAGTATTACATGTTACTGTTAATTATTGTAAATTGATGATGGATATTGATTTAATTAGGGAATTAAAACTGTTGGAAATCGTATAAATGATTAAGGGTTATTAAAATTTGATTCTGAGATGAAATCATAAACCTTGAATGTTTGATAATGGCGGATACAACATGAGGTAGACGAAGGGACTAAAATCGTAGTTTGTCGTTCAAACGACCAGGAAGGTCATTCAAGCGATGTTGATTGTCATTCGAACAACATCAGATGTCACTTGAACGATGGCAGGAATTTTACGAAATGTCGATTTTTCCCCTGTTGCCTTTGGGATATTCTAAGGATTTAATTAAGTGAAAATAAAAGGAGGAGAAAATTTTAGAGCCTTGGTAGGTGGGTTTTAAGATGGATTTTATTTAGAAAGTGTGTCAATATAAATAATTGGAATATGGTAAAATAAATTCAAAGGATTAAAAATACGGACCAAGCCAGGGAGTCCAGGCATTGTGATACCACTTAGAGAAAATTAAATGGATATTAATACCTAGGATATTGGAAGATAGGTATTACGGACTACTAATATTAATAAGGGGTACGAACTTATTAATGGGACCTCGTGTGATAAATTTTAAAGGAGAGAGAATACGGGCCAGTAGAGTGAGTTCGGGCTGGGTGGTTAGGTAACACTCTTTTGATGAAATTAATTGAGTCGGAAGTTAATTAAATTTAGGGTCAGAAGTTTGACTCGGATATTTAGTCTAGTGCTACGGGAATTTAGCTACGGAGTAGCGGGAGTGGTTTATTATAAATATATACAATAAATTATCGTATATTAAATGTGAGGGGAGGTGTTAACCTTAATAGTGGAATAAATTCTAAGAAATAAGAATATGAACCGAGTAAGTGGGTATGGGTATTATAGTTGGGTGACACTACATTAATAAATTAATTAATGTGAAATTGATTAGATTAATCAGTGTATTGTAAAAAGTAACAAATTCGGGGAATATAATTTAAATCAGTAGAATATGAGTGAATTTCCTATTAACATATTTTAAAGGATAATTGGCACACTTTGAGCAGTGAGGGATACTTGGAAATATATGATGAGAAGTGTAATTTTAATTATATAATACGTATGATATTCGGGAGATATATCCTACGTATTTCCAAGTATCGAATATATGATATAGGCTATGTGTATACCTATAATGATTTGTATGATTTATTATGTCCATGACATACCTACGCTTCTTGCTATCGGGAGGAGTTTTCGCGTTGTGGACAGTCTTATCCTGATGAGCCCATTGGGGGGATTTTAGACTTTTACCTTGAACATAGGAACTTGGACACATGCTATTTGAAAGTATGATAGTTTCGACAGTTGAATGGGAGTGTAGGTATGCGTGTGACCCATTTGGCTGGGGACTATGTTCGCCTCCAATATATGTGATTTGTGATGATGGTTCGAGTGAGATACTGAACCAATAGTCCTTTATACAGTGCGTGATGTTCCGAAACTTGATAGCAGAATGTGCATGCACCGCATGTCTCAATCTAGGGGTATCGTGTGTATATATATATATTGATTCTACTATATGTGCTTGGTAGATGATGTATCGGGTTAGTATGTATATAACGAGCTGATAAATATATGCCTATAAATTATTCCATGGTGTGTAGTTAGTAAGATGAGAAAGATAGTGACATCTAAAATAAATCTAATGGGTGGAGGATTAAACATATAATGAGTAATTCATAATTGGCTAATTGACATAAAGAATCCAATAACATATTGTATGGGAAATAAGGGTGGCACAACAAGTTAGTATGAAGAAAGATACTTGATACGGCTAGTTAGGTGGGGTAGTGTAACTAGGAATGGTCGGTAAGCAAGAGTTAGGTATCCATATTAGATAAGGGGTAGTGTGCATACATATTTAATTACTACAATTTAACTGCTTGCTAAATATTTTACTTGGGCTCTGACTCGTGTCAAAATCCTTTTCAAAACCTTTTGGATGTCCAGCCACAGGGACATCCAGTTTTAATATGATATATAGGGATGCATAGCTTCAGCTCATGTGGAAGTTGAAATACTTGATATAGACGCTTCGTTCATTATTCTAGTGTAGGATCATTACTCCAATATTCATTTGGTCATGTCGCCCTCAGATGTTGTATTCAGTTATTTATTTGACATTGTGTATTTCGGTTATTATTCAGTTCGATTGTTGATTCGGTTAATTTTATTTACGTTATTCATTTGTGTTGGATTTATTTATTAGTTTGTGTGATGGTTTAATTGTTATTTATTTTTGCATTGTTATTATTTAAGGAAAGATAAAATTTAGCACCAGGCTAATTAAATTACTAGGTGGTTAGTAACTTTAAAAAGTTTTTCGACAGGGATGTTGAGAATGAGTCATATGAGACTAACGTTTTATTTAATCACGGGCTAGCCACCCAGTATTTTAATAGGCGGGGTGTCATAAGAATGATGTAAAAAAATCCTCCCCAAGGCCTAAGAAATCTATCTTCAAACTAAAATCTTGTAACGGCATTATTATAATTTTCTAGAGAAAGAAAAATATATCTTGTTATAGAAAAATACATCCTGATAAGGCAAAATACATCCTGACAGGAGAAAAAAAACATCCGGATAAGGCAAATTACATCCTGACAATGGCAAAAAAAATCCTGCCATATGTTGTCCAAAATGCCTAAAAATCATTTGAAATTCCTCTAATCTTTGTTTAAAAAGTTGGACATCCTCTTTTAAAGTTGGGACATGCCTTTTTGTGGGAAAGGTGCTTCGCTTCATATATGAATGCTTACAAGGTCCCAAAAATCATACATTTAAAGTAAAATAACATATAACATTCCAATAAAATGTATGCACATAAAAATAGCTCAAAAGGTAAGAATTAAGGCCTCGAGGGAGGTGTATTGCCCATATATATCACTATATATGTGCAATATTTACCTCTAATCATGTATGAATCAATTTCGGATCAATGCATAGACACCCCTTTCTAGTACCCCCATACACCTCCATAGGTCCGTGAACTATCTGTTTTATCCTCAAACTCATGGTCCTCCTTCAAATCCTAAATCGGAGGTCACTAGATGCTTATTAAGCTTCATTTAACTTTGGTCAACTATAAAACCCAATATTAACTCAACAGATTTTAGTATGTATTTGAATCCCCTTCTAGCGTTCCATAGCATGTGTGAATCTGACCTACGATTCGCATTTAACACCATATTTACCCCAAAGCTTATCGGGCTCTTTTCGAGCTCCATTTGACTTCGTTCAACTCCCAAACTCGAGATTTTCTCAATAAACTTTCATAAGGATATGAATTCCTTTTCCAATGGTCCTTACTATGCGCAAATCAGACTTACGGTTCACATGTGATTGCCTTTTTACCCTGAAATCCTAAATCAAAGGTCATCGGATGCCCCCAACCTCTGTTTTCTTTCGTAAACTTTCAAACCTGATAGTACCTCAACACACTTTGATACTGATCTTAATCCTCTTTCCAATGGTCCATGCTTACACAAAATGGATTTATGAATTGTATTTTATGGTCGTTTTATCAAAAAATTCATTCTTGGACCGCCCAAATGGCACCCCCTCAACCCTAACTATAGACAATGGGTACTTTACTAGGCCGTCAAGTCTGGATCCTATGTCGATAGGCAGACCAAGGTTTATGACAATCGATACCCCCCAGCCTTTAAAGTTTCCTATTTTATGAAGCATTGACCTCATTGTTCAGACCTTTGACCTATGGTCTTCTCCTCAAATCCATTGCATTGATTTTAAAAACAACCCTTTCAAAACATTATCTCCAACATTCCATTACCTCACATTCACCTCACCCTTTACCACAAATTTTCCATCATTACATCATCCATCCAAATCATCCTACATCTTTCAAAAATCATATTTCAAGTTACTTAGAAGGTCTACATCCTATCCATTCATTTTTATTAATCTAATGCCATTTATTACACTTTACTAGTTTTAGCATATTCGTACCTGTTGTTTATACTTTATCACTTCTAATTACAGTTTTTATCTATATATTCATGAATTTATTTTCAAAAAAGGCTTGATACATAAATTCCAAATTGAAGTTTTCCCCAATTTCTTCACATTTTCACCACTTGTACACATTTTCTTCGCAAATCAAAATTAAAAACTTTAGTTTCGGTCTTATTTCTTAAACCTCACACTTGTGTTATTTCTAACTATGTGGACTTTGATGCCAGTTTTGGATATATAGGAGTTCCGAATTTTCCTTGGGATTCGAGTCCTCATTTTCTTCATTTTTCACATTTTATTCATTATCATTCCATTATTATTTTCATATATAATTTTTCATACTTTTAGTAGTCCCGTGAGACATGCGTACTGATTTATTCAGAATGAGTTATGATCTAGCGTACTATATATATATATATATATATATATATATATATATATATATATATATATATATATATATATGACTTATTTTTAGTAGTTTCATAGACACGCATATTCACTCTTTTATATTGAATCGTGATCTAGTTCACCTCTCACATTTCAAATATTATACATATATTTTTCTCTTTTTTAGTTGTACTCATTCGAATGATTCGTTCCCGTCTTTCCCATGATGTGGACATGATGATTTTACTCCTCCTGCACTTTTCACGCATATTTACACTTTTTACCCCACGTACACTATACACATTTCCGGGGGGGGGGGGGGGAGAATATTTTTATAGCCCATGAGAGACTGAAAGGAGGAATGTGCGCCTAACAACTTCCCATTCTGTAACTTAGTCCCAAAGCTCGTGATTTATTTGGTCTCGTCTAAATTAGTTAGACTTTTGATGTTGTTTCTTCAAGAACGGCTATATCTTTTTTTTGAGTAAAATAGGTTGGCGACTCCGTTTTCTACATTTTCACCCCCTTTGATAATGATCGTTTTATGTCCGTGGATCCCGCAAATATCACACAAACGACGAGAACAAAATTATCTTCCTTGACCCCATCTTCATGTCAGGTATTCTTCCTTTCGGGGTGCACCCCAAAATCCTAGATGGCCACAGTGGCGACTCCATTGGGGAATCTATTTTTTAAGGAAAATAATTTTTACATGGGCTTTATTTTTCTTTCTATCCTTTTCTCCATATTTTCTTACATGTGTATATAATTTCACTTGTATATTCTCCTTACTCCCATGCTTTCAAGTTGTATATATACCATGTTTATGTCACACAACCCATGTATATTCTTTTCTCTGTCGTGATGAGTTTCTCATCACATGTATAGACCATATTTTCTATCACATGCTTTATGATTATTTCACTTGTATATATCTTCCACATTTCACTCTAGTTATTCATATATTTCACCCATTCCATGTCACTTGCAGATACCCATACTTATCCCCCCCCCCCCCCACACACATATATATATATATATTCTCATGACCCACATCACTCGTATATATCCCTTGTTACTTGCACATACCTCTCCAATATTTTCACTTATACATGTCACCATGATTTTTCCCTCTTTATCTCTCTCACTTGTGTATATCCATATGTATCATACCTTGTATATATCACCTTGCATTGTATATGCTTCATGCTTTATGCTATTTGTACTTTCTTTATATAATTTGTCCTATCTTTATATACTTAGCTCTTTTTTATGCCACCCGTGTGTATTCCCATGATCTACTTCATGCTTGGTAGTTATAAGTATTCCTCTTAGCATATATGAACTTTTCATAAAAATACTAATTAAGACTCATGCATTTTGCACACTACATCAAATGAGAAATACATTTTAACCCAAATTGTGTCTAATATTAAGGGCCACTTTGTGATAGGTTATAAGCTAAATGGGGAGCAGTTAACCTAAGTGATATGACTCCCACCTTCCATTAGATAAGTACCTTCTATGTATATCGAATAGTTCCGCCTGCATCGTACGGCTTGACTGAACTCATGATGGGAAGTATATAACACAGAATTCGTTCACTTACATGAGTATATCGAATTCGATCTCACACATACCATCACCACGAGTTATACTCGGGTATATGAAATGGCTTTTCCATATTTACCCTTATAGGAGATAGGTATATCGTGAAAGTCGTGCTAAAGGAGGGGAACCCTTACACTCTACTTATATGCATCACGATCATTTAGGCATCTGTCCTAAGACACTCATACCTAGCTTACTGGTTTCAAAGCGAAACTCTGCCAAAATTTTGGGTTGTTTTACCGCCCAAATTTTGCATTATTTCTCCCGTTTTTAAAACAGCTACCTATCCAAAAGTCTGGAAACAAGTCAAACCATGTCTTACATCATGTACCCTATCATTTTCCATACTTAGGTCCTATCCGACATTTCAGTTGCATAATAGGCGAAACAGGATACAAGTGAAAATAATAACAACTACATTGGTGTTGCTTCCTTCCTTATTTCTTTAAAAATACCAAAAACATTTTTCTCCCTTTTTGTAAAAATATAAAAAAAATAGTTTTTTTCCTCTCAGGTGCGATCACATACCCTAACTTATCATGGCTCCCTATTGGCTCAGATATATTTTCAAGCCACCATGAAGTTGTGCACCATCATCTTCCACTTTAACTGAAATTGAGAAGTCTTATTGGAGATTCCTTACGGAGAACAAAAATCATAATGTCAATGTTCAACCGAACCCAATGACAGTATTGCTCAACTAAGTGCAAAGATAGACATTCTGCAAGCCATTGTCCAAGAAATAAAGAGAAACAGATGACAGATCCCCAAGAGGCCTGAATTAAGTATTGCCTTCCCCCATGTTGTGGGGCTACAAATGCCTGAACTGATGTGGAATCCAAAAGAGTATTAACAAGTTCCTCATGCTCTGTGCATCCCTCCTTGTAACGAACCACACCCGACTCATTTGTCGATCCCCCACCTTTCACAACCATGGGATAACTGTTATACCCCATGTTTTTATAAACTGACTAACTAATTAAATTGGTTAATTAATTAAAAATATGAATTATAAAAAAGATTGATTTAAATCAAGTTGATTATATTTTTTAAAAATGATTTAATTTGAATTTGGTGGTTTTTTAAGAAATTAAATGGAATGCTACACGTTTTATTAATAATTTGGTCAGTTGGTATTTTAGTACAAACCTAAAATTTAAAGTTGTTAATATGAAATTTCTTGTACTAAGTTTTGGCTTTTGAAAATTGAATTTGTGGATTTTTGACTATTTAAATTAATATTTTGGGGGTTTATGAAATTATCAAGTAACATGAAATTTTTAAAAAAGTCATATGGGATTTCGAGACTTTTTGTTTTGACTTAGACTCTAAGAAAATAATTTGGTTTGGGCTTACACAATTTAAGTTATGAAGTTTTAAAGTTTGGAAAAACCATTAGGCTTTGGCTTGTTATTTAGAAAAGAATAAAAAAGACTCTTTTGACTTTAGCTCTAAAAGTTGGTTTCACAGGTGATGAGTTATGTTGGTTGTCATCATACAAAAAAATAGGTGCGCGTGGGTTATTGTGTTGTGTGGTGATTTGGACGTATGTGTGTATAATTTTATTGTGTTAGGAATCTATATGCGGTTCAAGCATTTGTTTTAAAAAGAGATTTCGACTTGGTAAATTTTTTCACACATACATCTTGTACTTCATGCCTACTTTTGCACATACAAATTCATAAAGTTACAACACCCTCTTTTTAACCTTGATCCCCCATTTAAAAAAACTTCAAACTTATCATGGGAGGCTTTAAACACATATTTTCAAGAAATCCAAAGAACATAACTTGTTTATTTTCTCGAGACAACCCCAGTGGTGCAATCAGTATTTAAATATCAACCTGTAAGATATGGGTTCTTGAAATACAATTAGTGTTTAACAAGGCATAACCCATTATCCAAGTGATGATTGATGCACAAAGAACTACACAATAATTGATAATTATATTTTCTATAACAAACCGTCTTTAAAACCAAAAGTTTATATTTAATGAATCTTTTACACCATAAATGCTCTATGATTACAATAAATGAAATGGGACCCCACAACCAACCTGATTGGAGGGAGAAGAAATAAGCACTCTAGCACAATAAAGGCAAGGCACTAAACCAAAAACATAATAAATGCCAATGTCTAAGAATAAAGAGATCAAAAGGAATAATCAGCAATTTATGAAGTCGCAACCAACTCTCGTGTTTAAGGAAAACTGGGCATTGACTATGGGAATAATAAATCTAATCAAGGCTCCTTTTTAAGAGGATAAATGAAAGTATTTATATGAGGGCAAGGCCAATCGAGCAACCCTGATCGAATTAAATGTTCTGACCTAATTTAATGCTGAGAGTAGTGCCCAATTAATGCTAAAGATATTGCATTAAATGCATGAGATATTATATTTTAGCGGAAATTTTGTTTGTGTTATCAAGAGTTCTTTTTCATTGATTAAGATGTGACGGGTTGAAAGAAATGTTTAATTTATGATTGATGATGGGACATTCTCTTAAATGGGTTGGTGGTTCAAGATATAAACTCACTATAGTGCTACTTTTCTTGAGTTCCTAAAATGTCAAGAACATAACATCATAAAAGGTGGAAAATAGTAGCGTATGAGATGAGTTGTCTAATAAGCCAAATGTGTTCTTTCGGAAGATGGTTGTTCGAGCAACCTGGAACTATCTATGAGATTCCAAAGGAACATCTTTGAACAACTATTGGAATTGAGGTCCCTCGAGAGAGGTTCCTCGGCAGATAGTATCTCGAGAGGCCATTTACTGTGCTTATTGAACAGAGGTTTTGCTTAAGTGTGCTAAAGATGTTGGTATTGCTTACCCAATGTTACCTTATTCCCAATCATCCAAACCAAGTCCCTATAAGGTTACCAAAATGAGGTTTCTTGATAGAGCATGTGATCTCTCCCATGTCCTGCCAGACATGGTCCTTCAAAGGTACCGATCAACCTCAAAATCATTACAAAACAAATCCAAGTATTTCAATAATAAGAGATAATACATGTACATCATAATTCCTATTAAAAATGCTCTTTCCATATCCCTAGATTGAGCTTGATCTTCGTGGGAGGTCCTTCGAGCGACCACAATCCTTAGGAATGATCTTCTTTCGAATAATATTCTTATTATATCATTAATCCTTTGTTTGTGCAAGAGTAGTATGTCAATCGACCTTCAGCTTGGACCTCCCCCTACATTTGCCCCTTCGTAGAGATATCTGTTTATCTGTAGAGAAATATATGTATGAAATACCATTAAATATCTTCGAGTAGCCTGTAGCCAGGCATTATTTCAAACAAAAAAAATAACTGAGGAAACGAAAATTATTTATATAAAGATATTTACGAATAACCACACTCATTTTCCCTATGAGTAAACTTTTGCTCAAGCAACCTGGAAACTTGGTAATGAAGTTTTTACTCAGAGATAAAAGTGTTTTATGATAAATCTGTTTATATATATTTGGGGAAATATAATGGTTTTTTGAAATTCCTCCAAAACTATTTTGTTCCCCAAGAAAGGAGATTCGTGGAATGATATTTTTAATCCCCCAAGCTAAACCATCATTATTGATTCATCACTTCATAATAAATGAATCATGTAGCTCTTCCCCCAACTTTACACGTGGCATATTAAGGACAACACGTGTATTCCACGCGGTCTACCTCATTGCGCTGGTTGTAGACGTGTAACCACATGTCCATGAAACCAACTCCCACCATTTCAAATTCGATCTTTTTCCTCTTATAAAAGGCTCCCTTCTTTTCAAATCACTTTTTACCTTTATGATTTTCCTTTGGATAAAACTATCTTTAGAGAGAGAAAGCGATTTATGTCTGTTTTTACTTCTTTAAATCTTCTTCTTCTTCAAAACCTAAAGCATTAATTCTATAATGGCACCTATTATTAAGGAGACTCCTTCTGTAAGTAGTGTTTACCCTAGGACCCATGTCCATCAAACCAAGTGGTTAAAATACCGTCATTCTTCATACTTTGGGGAGGCTGATGACTTCTAGTTTATGGAGGATAGCTTTTCAAACCATATAACTTCCAAGGAATCCCCAGACTTACTTGTGGATGAAAATAATGCGGTTGAAGATTGGGCTTACATCCCTGGTGTAAGTGTAACCAGGTTTAGAATAAAACGTGGAGATTTCCCTTACTCTAGCATTGAGTTCGAGTCGACTGGAGGTGCCTGTGATAGCTTGGGTGAGTGGTCATATTATATCCATGGAAAATATGCTGCCAAGTTATCCCAGGTGGGATTGTCATCTTATATCTGGTTTGGCAACTTAACTCTTTCCAAAAACAATAACACTTTAAGATTGATGGTTTCTCACTGGAGCCACAAGTCTCATACTTTCATCGTCGCTTGGGGTGAATTTACAATAATTTTGGAAGATGTGTATGAGTTATTGGGGGTTAATGCTACTGAAAGTGAAACTTTATTCGAGTAAGTTATCTCAAAGAAAGAGGTAGTCATGCAAAAGATGTTAGAAAGAATCTGTAAGAAGTGTGTGGGGAGCTCTAATAAATGTACCATTTTCGGAGCTCATTCGTTACTTTTATTTCACTCAAGACAATGTAGTTTCTAAGGCTAAGGAAGCAGCTAAGAACAATCCCAAAGGCAAACAGGTTATCGAGATACTTGCTACTGGAGAGGGATACGAAAGTGACTTAGAACTTACTACTTATGTATGGGTGGTCTTGTCAAGGATCTTTCTCTTGGGAAGCCTCGTAATTGCCCCAAAGAAGGACATAATTAACATGGTCGTTAGAATGTCCTTAGGCATAAAAATGCCTTTATCTGCCATCAACTTGGACTCGCTTTACACTTGGATGGATCGAGCACAGGAAGATTCGACAAGATCTATCAAAAGATTTGACGTCTTTAACTATATCAACTATATTCTACTTACTGCCTTGTTATATCTAGGTTCCTTAGTTATGTCCTGGCTCCTTACTTCCTGTTTCTCATGCTATAAAGGCACCCTACATATGTTCTTGGAATCATAAGTAGAGAAAGAAGTTCATTAGTACCTTTATCAATGATGTCAAGGCCTTTTACTTTCGTCCTTATGTTCGTGTCAACCAGATTTACACCAACTAGTTATTTGGTAAGGCCTCTCGATCGGTAACTCGGATTGATGAGACTTATGCCCATAACTTTACCTCTTCAAACCTTCTTCTAACCATCACCCCTTTATACATTCCTTCATATAATTAATGGGCATAATACTTATATCTATTCCCCCCACCGTGTGGATCCACAATTTGGGTATGACCAGGGGTGCCCTCATTAAGCCTTAACACTTTAGAGAAACCTTTTAACTTTTCCTTAGCTTGTGGGAACTTTTCTACTAGAATTGTGGCAACCTTATTAGCTCAATAAAAAGTCTAGTTAGTGATTTCTTCAAAGAGGGTTTGAGTTAGTACGTTTGCTACCTACTTTAGCATGTTTTGGCCCAACCATCTTGGCAGATTTTAAAAACCCATTATATGTCAACCTGTTTACCCAGTTGTTAAGAGATTTCCTCCAACTGAGATTAGGTTGAAATGTTGTTCATTCAACCAATATCAATTCCTCTGAGTGATGTCAATTATGAAATGCCCAAGAATCTTCCTCCTCTAGCACCTATTAAGGAAGACATTTTGAAGAAGAAGAAGAAGAAGAAGAAGAAGAAGAAGAAGAAGAAGAAGAAGAAGAAGAAGAAGAAGAAGAAGAAGAAAGGAGCTTTTACCTCCCAACTTGTTGAGGAAGATGGGGATTCCCCTGGAACCTCACAAACTGCCATTGAAGAGGAAACGCCTCTTGGTATTTTGACTAGGGGAACTGTAAAGGCAAAAATAAAACATACCAAGAAGAAAAACACTGTTATTGGTGTCTCGAAGGTCTCCCTTCCACAACACATTTTCATAATGGTTTGATGACTTGATAAGCAAATATGATTAAGGTTCATCGACTGATGGAGCTATGATTGAATAATAGATGGTTGCTTGAGGTTTTTCCATCACTCCCCCAGCCAATATAAATGGCAAAAAAATGACCAAATCAAAAGTAAGAGCCCTTCGCCCAACCGTAGAAGATGTTGAGGAAAAGGATGTTAAGGATGCTCCTTTAATGCATCAGTCGTGCAGGTTGCCCAGGATGAATTCCGCCGTGAAACCTTCCTCTCTTTATTTGGACTACATTATCTTAGATGACTTTATTGATGAAGATGTATTATTTTCACTTATTTTTCCTTTTGTGATTATTTATCTCTTTCATTTTCATACACTTTATTTGTGGCACACAGATTGATGAGTATTATAATACTCTTGTTACTGAGTGAGAGCAAGCGCATGATAAACATATAGGGGATACCTCCCCCCAACAAACTTAGCAAGGTTCCCTTTGGCCCCATCAGCCCCGAAAAGATCAACTCCCCATTGCCTTCGAACCAACTCTTTCTCCATCCCTCAAGTCCCCTCGAAGCACCAGCCATTGCCATGAATAACCCAAAGGTAATTATGTATTCCCCCATCATGGAAAGGGATTATATTTATCTTAGTGGGTTAATTAGTAGTGGTTACACACATAACTCTTCTTTCTTATGCAACCAAGCAGTACTTGCTCAAGCTGTGGAAGAAATTATTGAGGACAAAGTGAGGTAGCCTTCAACTACTGAGCCATCTTCTACGGTGAGTTTTATAGCTTAGCCCGAGGTGCCTTTACTTTATATTGTTGAGCTTCCTAATTTAATTCCCCCTTTTCTTGTGACTGTAGGTTGTTCCTTCAAAGGAAGCTCCCCTGAATACTTGTAGGGCCATAATAGTTTTTCCTACTATGAATTAAGAAATGTTGGTGAGCCTATTTAGGCCCTATTTTGGAGGCTGGAGCAACTGCTAAAGCTAAGAGAGTTGAGGAGATTGTCCAAGACCCCATTGTTGAACCTATTATTGAACGGACAACCTCTATTGCATATCCACAGAGAGAGGTATATTTTAATCTTTTTTTACCCTATTTTTAAGCCAAGTGTTACTTATGTAAGGTTAAAATTTTCAATTGAGTCTTAATGTAGTTTTGACTTATTCTCGGAAAAAAATACGTTTGAGTCATAAGTAAATTTTTATTGTACGATCCGACACACACTATGACGTGTCGAAGATTAATTGAAGATGTTACGACAAAGCTTCAAAGAATTTGATTGTGCCGAATTTTAATTGAAGTTTAATTGCACTCCAAGATCACTCAGATATAAATGCATAATGTTAATGAAACTCAAAATTTAATTTTATAAAAATAAGGATGTTATTTTTTAAAGAAAATGTTTTTAAAGTGGTTTATAAGTGTTTGAATATGTTTACACTTCGTTTTAATCAGATAAGGACATTTTAGAGTTGGTTTCAGTTTAAACTCTAATCTAGGCGTCGTTCAAACGACATACGATGTCATTCGAATGAAAATGACTGTCTCTAGAATGACGTAGTATCTCGCTTGAATGATACGCACCGCCTTAAAAATATATTTAAGGAGTGTCCCAATATTTGTTCTCGAAGGGTGTGCAGTACGAAAAAGAGTTTCGAACCAGAGAGTTTTCTGCACAAAGTTTTCTAAGGCTTTTCACTATAAAACATCCTTGGAGTTTCAAAATCCGAGCTTTTCATTATCATATGTTCTTGTGATCTTTTTGACACCAAGTTTGAGGTTCTTTTGAAGATCTATTGTTGGTTTTGCGATGAAGATTCGACAGAGTTCGATTTCAGCATCGTAAATGTTACAGGTCGTATCAATAGATATCGAGGCATTCGTGGAGGCGACTGCTGTGGATGAGCATCGTGGAAGGAGGTTACTTTCTATGTGGGCACTGTGAAGATTGGTAGAAGATCAGAGGATCGTCAAGTCTCGTGGGTGGATAGAGTCATTGTATAGGACTATCGTCTGACTTTGTAAAACCATTGTCATAGTGATTGTCTGGCCTGGGTCGTCCGAGGTTTTTTCCCGATTGGATTTCCCCGTACATCGGCATTTTAAGTATTTCTTTAATTTATTTTACTTTCTTTAATCACTAGTTTAATGCTTAGGATTAAATAAGATAAAATTTGGTAAATTTAATTTGTGTCATAATTTGGTATGGTTTAGAAAAATTGAAAACGAGTTTTTCATAAAAAGAGAAAGTTAGTTTGTATTCATCCTTAGCTTAATTTCTCTCAAGCAAAAGTTTTTATTTAAAATAACTTTGGGGCCTACAAAGTGGTATCATATCTTGTGTTTGATCTCTTTTTGCTAGTAAGAATGAATTTTGGAAATTATGATAGTTTTCGCACTCCTATTTTTTATGGCACTAGTTATGCTTATTGGAAAATGTGAATGAAAAGTTCATTAAAATCAATCGATGAACGTGTGAGCTTAGCAGTTGAGAAAGGTTGGACACCGCCGATAACACGAGATGGTGAGGTCACTAATTTGAAACCCGTTGAGTCATGGACTGAGACTAAACATAGGGTTGTAGTGTATAACTCTAAAGGTTGCACGTTATTTCCTCACATGTCACACCTGAAGAGTATAATCGTATCATAACTTGTGAAACATTGAAAGAAGCTTGGGATATACTTGCACTCACTCACGAGGGCACGAGCACGATTAGGGCATCTAAGTTGCAAAATCTCACTACACAGTTTAAGACGATTACGATGTTTGAGAGTGAGAAATTTCATGAGTTTTACACTAGGTTGTCCACTATTGTTAATGCGGCTTTTAACCTAGGTGAGAAGATCCCCGATAACTGAGTGATAAAGAAAATTTTGAGACCGTTGCCGAGTAGGTTTGACGCTAAAGTGGCCGTTATGAATTCTCTTGGTATGCTTAACTCGTTGAAACTGTAAGAGATCGTAGGTGACTTGAAAACCTATGAACCCTATATGTTTACCTCCAAACAAGTGGCAAAGAAAGAAAAGGGAATTTCTTTGAAAGCCCAGAAGGAGGAAACTAAAGTTTCGAATGAAGATTCTGATTTCGACTTTGAGGATGTCGTATTGTTAGCAAGAAAGTTCAAGAAGTTTCTGTGACACCCCGACTAATTAAATACCAAGTATCTACTCCTTTATTAAATTAATACAGAATATCAAGTTGGTTCAGTCTTAGCATAACTGTCGAAAACATTTAGTTAATTACTAGCCACCTAATATTTAAAAAAGAGAAATGCCAAATTTGTATTAACTAAGTTAACAATTAACCAAGTAATTAAATCATCATCCATCAATCGCATAAACAATCTCATGTGAATAACCAACGAAAATATATAAACTGAGTCTGGAGTAAACACTCCAATAATAATAATACCAGAGTAAATAAAAATAAACTAATATCTGAAATTATAAAAGTCTGCATATACAATCTCTAAATAAGAATGGGTAACATGCCCTAACTGATATGAATTACTATGAAAGAACTAAGTATAAATGTGGAGACGTCTAATACCGAGATCATGTAGCTTCCACAGAAGCTACAGCACGTGATCATAATGGAACTCCTATGCTTGGCGTCCCTGTTGTTGGGAACCTAAAAGGTTTTTACAAAACAAAATATATTTAGAGGAAAACGGGTCAGATCCCGACGTGAAAACAGTTTAAAATAGCAAGTGTTTAATTGCATTAAACAGTAAATATACTATACATGTTAGTTACGTACTCTCACGTGAGTCTCTCACCCCTCAACTAATGTGCACACTTAACGTATACCCTTAACTCATCTTAGTTATGCCACTGACTAACTAGTCTGTACTAAATCCTGCTTTCACATTCTAATATAGTGTGCCTACTCGTATTACCAAAACAAGTCATATTTATATACCATATTCACATTCATTAAATTACTTATCTCAAGTGTTATTTAAATTCTCACATTCTTAGCCCATTCAAAATATCTTAGTCATTCACATCTATTAAGCAACAGTGAACCAGTCACAAGTACATATATAAATCACTCTGAGTACATATATACATATATGGCACCCTTAGGCTAAGCTACGGTGCATGCATACTCTACTATCAAATCCAAGTACATCACGTACGTAAGGATCACGCATTCCGAATTACTCAGGAACCGTCTCAATACAAATCACACATATTGGAGGCGAACATAGTTCACATACCCATAGGTTACACACGTACCTATGCTCCCATGGTTAGCTGACTTATCAACTCACAAATAAGTGATTCACAGTCCTATGTCCTTAAGCCACCAATCTAAATCCCTCTGAAGGCACACAAAGATAAGATGGTCCTTTTTCGAAAATCAACCTCCCGCGATAGCAAGTATGGTAGGTATGTCATACACACAATAATCCAGATACTAAGTAATCACACAACTTATGTATTCATCAAATTAATATAGGTATGCACTAGCCCTATATTTTAAGTCTCATACGTATCATAATTTCATCCCGAATATTCCACGTGATATGTTTAGTGGAACAACGCTCGTCGTATAAGTCCGAATACTTAAACCTACCTCATAAGGTTACTAAGTCACCCACTAGTCTCTAAGGTTATCTCAGTAATTCCAAGTCCCTCTTCTACTGTTCCTAACCTTAAATTAACAGTCGTCCACTTTAAATCCCAATTTATATGAAACTTCTAACTGTAACTCACTCGATAACCACTCGTAATAATTCCATTAAACCCCATAATGTATAACATATTCTGGGCACTAATTACGATCCTACTGCCCTAAATCAAGTCCCACAATCTTTTATAAGTCACATTACAATTTCTTACAAGCTTGGGATTCGGTGAACCTTAAAGGGAACAATTTTACAAAAATCATAAGGGGTCGATCGATCGATCCATCGACATTCTTGAGTCAATCGATCGATCGAACAAGTATCTGCCCAGAATTTCCATTAACAGTTACGGGTTCTCTATAATTTACTAATAAATCCTCCATTACAACGTCCCAAACTTCCAACCAAGTATTCTGATCATCAAACCAATATATATGCATAAACTTTAATGTATTAGAATCATTAAATCAACAAGGATTAACAGTTTTGGGGATCAAATCACATATTTTTCATAAAAATACTATTTCTCTTATTTTCTTCAATATCTTCATACAACACAATATAAATTCGTGATTCTTTACACATGGATCAAAATTTTGTGGCTGCTATATTCCCAGAAGATAGACTACATGCAAAACCTACCTAGATTATGATTTTAAGTTCCTTAAATCCATTCATTATTTTTCAAGTTTATTCTTCAATTATAAACTAACATGGATGATATATGCACTGAATTATCGCAAGTTAAATCACTTGCCTGGTAATGAAGATTCTGATCCTTTGAAGTAGATGGTATGGGAATGATTCTCTCTTTTCGATCTATCCGGTTGTGGTAATGGTGGTGAAAAAGCCTCTAAATGGTGATTTCTCCTTTGGTAACTTCCCTCTCTTCCTCTCTAGCTACCGTTGGTGATTTTTGGTTGTGATAACCCTAAGAGTCCTAAGTGTTGGCTGGTATATTATGTCTAAAATTCGTGGGTTATAATTTTTCAAAAAGTCAAAATGACTAAAATATCTGGTCGGGCTGCCGGTTCTGACTATCTCAACCCTTCCGGACACATTGGCACACTCAAAATGATCATGTAAATGACATAAAAATAAATTATCTTTAAATCCATTCAATTGGGTCCTGACACGATTGACACGCGCGTCCCAACTTAATTGTCAAAACTGTCGTATTTTTAACTCATGACAATTTTAATAAATTCTATAATCATATATTACTATAATCACTCAGTAATATTCAACATTATCATCATAATCAAATACTAACTCTCGTCTCGCTAGTTATTTAAATCCGAATTAATTTCTAATTAATTATCCCAAATTAATTTAATTAATCCCATAATTAAAAGCAATTTCATTTAATTAATCTCATAACTAAAGCCATAAAAATACGGGGTATTACAGTTTCTTAAATTACAAAATCAATCTAAAGATGCCAAAAAGTTTGAGAAAATCATGAACAAGGGAGACTCTACCCTTAGGGTTAAGTTTGAGAAGCCTAACAGAGATGAGTCTGATAGGTGTTTCGGGTGCAAGGGATATGGTCACAAAGTAGGTTAGTGTCCCACTAGACTTAAGAAAGAGGGAAATAAATTGATAGCATATAACACCACCTTAAGTGATAGTGAGCCGGAAGAGGGACAATGTTCCCCCAATGAAGGCAAGTTTGTTGCGTTCTTGGCATGTCATGTGAGAGACGACGATATATCTTCCCCCGAGGATACTCACGTGCATGACACTTCTGAGGTTATTGAGAATGCTTCCCGAAAGCATGAGGGTGATGAGAGAGGGGATGAGGAGATCGACGTATATGAGTTACAAGTTGCATTTTGAGAGTTGTTTGAGGAGACGGTAAAAGTGAAAAAGGCTAACTCGAAATTATAAGCTAAGTTGAATGAGTGTGCCGTAGAAAATAATGATGCGTTAAATGAGAATCTTAGGGCACGGTGGAAGAATCTTAGGGAGAAGCTAGGGTACGTCGAGAAAGAGAGATACACCCTTAGAGGTTTGATGGAGGCTTTGAAAAATGAGATTTTAGAGTTTGAGGAGTCTAGGCGTCTACTTGAGTCTAGGATTAAGGAATTGGGGGAGAGTTTGAGAGACTCGTCTAGAGTTAAGTTTGACTTGGAGTCTAGGTCAGAGAAGTTGGATGGGATGTTAGGCACCGTCCAAGTCAAGAGAAATAGGTTTGGTGTTGGTAACGATGAGAGAGTTCCCATTCCCAAAGCCAATACCAATCGTGTGAGAGAGCCCATTAGCAATGTGAGGAGAGGTTGACATTTTGGTAATCATTCCCGTCGTGCTTACACTTATTCCCATTGCGGTAGGAAAGTTTACCTTAGACGTTTTTGCAATGACCTTAGGAATGCTTCTAGAAAGTTTTGGAATAAAGTCGTATCGGTTCCCAAAACCACTATGAGTTATATTACACCTACTTGTGTTAGAAAATCGGACTTAGAGGCTTTAGGACTAAAACTTGTTGGTTCTCATTTGGTTGCACTTAATTCTTCTCATGTTATATCTAAAGGATGATTGTGTTACCATGTTTGTCATATGCTAGTCCTTGCATTCATGATATATACTTTACTAGTATTATGACATGCGTACATTTTTGTATTATATTTTTTTTCATTTATTGTATCTTATTTGAAAAATACAAAAAGATTTTTGGTTTTGAAAAACTTTTCGAAAAACACAAAAAGTTTTTTGGTTTTAAAAATTTTTGAGAAAAATCCAAAAAGATTTTTCTTTTATGTGAGTCAAAAGTTTTAAAAATGCCAAAAAGATTTTCGTTTTCTTTTTGTGTCATGAGTTAACATGGTGGCATATTGGTGCGCTTGGACCCCCTTTCGTTCATTATCCATGTGGCCAGGACATTTGGACATAATTATTGATGCTTAGAATGATCTTAACCATTGTATTATAGGCTTGTATCGAAGTTGATAAGCGTTTTGATTCGACTTTGTTTATATGCCACAATTATACACACGCACGAGTTTATATGGATGTTTTACTACTCTTGCATATTTGAGTTTGGTGAGACGTTGTTATATCAATTTTTTCATATATGTGTAAGTAGACATAAGGAGGAGGTGTGAATGTAAGAACCGTTTACCGTGAGGATTGAATTGAAAATATAATCAGTGTTCACGGAAAAGGGCTACGAGAGTGTAAAATTGACTCATCGTGAAAGCCGACATTTAAAAGAGCTTGAAAAAAATTAAATGTAAATGAAAAGAATCATATGCCAAAAATGGGCCAAATTAGTTTAGCTCATTCAAAATAAAAGTATGATATATATTTGAGGGAGTTTGGATGGATTAAAAAATTTAAACGGGCATGCACAAAGAATCCTAACGTTGAAAATTTATGTCACGGGGCTATTTTTTGTAGAATCGTCAAAATTCTGGATTCGTGTGCATGATGGTTGTTTAGTTCATGAAGCTCACACTTTAATTATCACATAGGGCAATGAAAAATTTTGATGATTGATTGCTATGAATTAGAGCTTCTTGATCGTTTTGATGTGTTGGAATTGTGATTCATTTATTGTAGTTCATGCCCATACATTCCATGTTCATGTTTGAGCATATAGGTACTATGTTAGCATGTTATTCGTATTTGTTTATTTTGAGTTTTATTAGTTTAGATACTGTTTTGCAGTTTTGAGCCCCTTCCAATTAGAATTTTTAATAATTTTATTCACTGGGCAACACTGTTTAACATTCTGGGTAAACTGTGAAAGTTTGATGTTGTCGTTCAAACGACATCAATTTTTCTTTCGAGCGACATAGCTTGTCGTTCAAGTGACGTCCTTGGCTTGTTCGAACGACCAGTTTAACTAGTTTGACTTTTTTGGTTGACTTTTGTTTCAGTACCCTGCTGCATATTATTCATATGTTGGCATTGGTTCCTTCTGGATTATTTTGTTTATGTAGTGTACTTTGATTGATGGCATATTTTGCTGCATTGATTTGTTTAATCACAGATTCTTGAATTGATACATTCTTTGTGTGATTTTCTTATTTACTAGCAACTGATTTGACATTGATTGATCATATTTAGCTGGTTGTTTCATGTTTATCTAGCTATTCTTCAAAGTTAATTTAATCAAATTGGTATCATTTTATGCTAGATGTGTTTATCTTTTCATCGGATTTTCTATTCGAGACAAAAAGGGGAGAGATGTCTGTGATGTAGGGGGAGTTTTGTGAGTTTTGTGTGTTTAACTTGATATCCTGATTTATATGCTTTTCACAATTGCACAAATTGGTATCATGTTTTGCTCACATAACAAATGATTCGGTTTTGATTTTTCATTATGTTTTATATCATTTATTCCTCCATACTTAACTGGGTATTTGTCTATTTCAGGTGTGTGGGTATGCTTAAAGAGATTCGATATTTTAAGAAGAATACATCACATTCAGACATTCAGAGACAGTTTTATGCTTGTCGGACCATCTTTATAAGTCCTATCATGTATTAATGATGTAATTTTTACTTTTGAGTTTTACGGGATAGGAATTAGGTGTCCTACGGCTTGATGGCCCGGATTAGGCATTTGACTGTTGGTTTTGTCTCGGAATAGCCAAAGGGGGAGATTTGTAAGGACAAAATTTCCAATTGAGTCGTAATGTAGTTTTGACTTATTTTCGGAACAAAACACGTTTGAGTCATATGTAGATTTTTATTGTACAATACCACATAGACTATGACATGTCGAAGATTAATTGAAAACATTGCGGAAAAGCTTCAAAGAAATTGATTATGTCGAAGTTTAATTGGTGCAAATTTCTCATCTTCAGAGTTTAATTGCATTCCGAGATCACTCAGGTATGAATGCATAATGTTAATGAAAATAAGAATTTAATATTATACAAATAAGGATGTTATTATTTAAAGAAAATGTTTTTAAAATGGTTTATAAGTGTTTGAATATGTTTACACTCCGTTTTAATCAGATAAGGACGTTTTAGAGTTGATTTTAATTTAAACTCTAATTTGGGCATCCTTCAAACGACATACGGTTCCATTCGAATGAGACCCACTGTCATTAGAACGACGTAGTATCTCGCTCGAACGAGACGCACCATCTTAATAAATATATTTAAGGAGTGTCCCAGTCTGTTTTCTCAAAGGGTGTACAGTACAAAAAATATTTTCGATCCAGAGAGTTTACTGCACAAATTTTTCTAAGGCTTTTCACTATAAAACATCCTTAGAGTTTCAAGATTCGATCTTTTCATTATCATATGTTCTTGTGATCTTGTTGACACCAAGTTTGAGGTTCTATTGAAGATCTATTACTGGTTTTTCGGTGAAGATTCAGCGGAATTCAATTTCAACATCATAGACATTACATTACAGGCCGTATCGGTGGATACCGAGACATTCATGGAGGCGACTGCTGTGGACGAGCATCGTAGAAGAAGGTTACTTTAAGTGTAGGCACTGTGAATATTAGTAGAAGATCAGAGGAGCGTAAAATCTAGTGGGCGGATCGAGTCGTTATATAAGACTACCATCTGACTTTGTAAAACCATTGTCATAGTGACTGTCTAGCCTAGGTCGTCCGAGATTTTTTCTCGATTGGGTTTCCTCATACATCGACGTTGTGAGTATTGTTCTATTTTATTTTACATGCTTTAATCACTAGTTTCATGCTTGGGATTAAATAAGATAAAATTTGGTTAAGTATTTTTGTGTCATAATTTGGTGTGGTTTAGAAAAATTTAAAAAGAGTTTTTCATAAAAAGAGAAAGTTGGTTTGTATTCATCCTTAACTTAGTTTCGCTCAAGCAAAAGTTTTTTTTAAAGTAAGTTTAGGGCCTATAACTTCTCCCCTTTTTGAAAAAATATTTGGGCCATTTTGTCAAAAGAAATGGTAAAATCAAACTTATCCAGAGTACTTGGTCGAGCAACCTTAAAGGTCCTTCAAGTAAGTTGGGATTTTGAATAACCACAAACCCAGATTACTTGATCTAGAAACCATAAAGGTCATTCAAGTAAACTGGGACTTTAAACCAATATATAGGCCAAGCATGCTCAATTTACTTGGTTGAGAAACCTTAAAGGTCCTTCAAGTAAATTGGGACTTTAAGCGTGCCCAAAATACTTGGTCGAGCGACATTTAAAGGTACTTCAAGTAAAATGGGACTTTAAGCGTGCCCAAAGTACTTGGTTGAGTAACCTTAAAAGGTCCTTCAAGTAAACTGGGACTTTAAGTGTGCCCAATTCACTTGGTCGAGCAATCTTAAAAGGTCCTTCAAGTAAATTGGGACTTTAAGCCTGCCTAATTTACTTGGTCGAGCAACCTTTAAAGGTCCTTCAAGTTAATTAGGACTTTAAACATGCCCAATTTACTCGGTCGAGAAACCTTAAAAGGTCCTTCAAGTAAACTGGGACTTTAAACGACCATAAAGGCCAAGCATGCCCAATTTACTTGGTCGAGCAACCTTAAAAGGTCCTTCGAGTAAATTGGGACTTTGAACAACTGTAAGGCCCAAACTTGCTATTTTCTCACTTTTATTGATTTAACTATCAGGTTGTAATCGAGCGACCCGTCGTCATAACTAAGCCTACTTTGATAGTTGAACAAGTCCTTCACGAGTATGTTTACTACTCTACTATTGTTGATAACGTACCGGATTGATCTGCTCTCCGCCAAGTGGTCTAATTATCGAGGGGGCCTTTCAAGATACCACACCTATTTTACAAGAGGAAGATAGGGAATTAAACAGGGTGTTACCTTCAGTAAATAACCGTGCTTTTATTGGTTATCCTCCAGAGGCTTCTCCAACTAACTTAGTTAGGTAGACTATTTGTGATTTTACTCATCTTTTAATAACTCTTCATCACAAGTTGCTTGAAAGATTGCTTGATCATCACCCTTTCACCTTTAACCCTCATTCCATCCAACCTATGCTGGTGATGATGGGTTGTAGGTTGCTTAGCTTTATCACTGTGCTTAGTGAAGTTATATATACTCGGTTGTACTCACTTACTTTGTCCAAAACCAGACTTTAAGTAAGGAACAGAGCCCAAACTGGTGTTGCAAAAGAAATGTCCAGCCTTATCCCTGAGCTCATTAAGGTAGAAGAGAAGGTTATGGCTACCCAAGAAGCCTTAGCCCAAGCTGAGGTAGAGTTGGAAAAGTTGTAATAACAAATGAAGGGCCATGAGAGGGATATGGTTGATTTGACCAACAAGCAAGCTGCTTTGGATACCATTCTACCTGATCATCTCCATAGGTTGATTGAGTCTACCAACTTATAATTCATAATAGATGAGCCAATTGATTATTAGGACTTCAAATATTTTTTAATATTTTGTACTCTTAGGCAGTTGCTCCTCCCATGCCTGTATTTGAACTTGAGATTTTGAATGAAATTGCATCTTTTATCTTCTCTTGAGTGTGCCTTACTTTTATGCTCATAAAAAAATACACTTAAATGATTTGCTACATAAATTCCCTTTATATTATGAACAATCATATATTTCACTAAGTTGTGAGAACAACCTCTCAACCAACTATGATAATTGTAAGCATAAATAAGAGAGAACAAAGGAAAGAAAGCCTAAGTATAACAAAATGTTTTAAACATGGTAGATTTTCACCCACTTATTGTTAACCTTGAACGTTATGCCATCTTCAATTTTGAGATCTCATAATAACCTTAGTCATGTGCCTTGTGCACGATATATGGTCCTTCCCAATTCGCTTCAAACTTAGGTAGTGAGAGACTTCGTACATGTCTTGTACAAGCCTTCAAGACCAAATATCCCTCCTTGAACTTCCTTGGCCTAACCATTTGATCATAAGATTTGTAGAGAAACTTTTTTTACATTTCAAAGTTCCTCCTTATTTTATCCCTGTGCTCATCTAGTGCCTCCAACTGTACATGTCTACTTTGAGGAAGCATTGCACTACATCAGTTGTATCAAGCAGAGGGTATTTCTAGCTCACCTAGTAGGATAGCTTCTGCCTCAAACACCAAAGAGAAAGGAGTATAGACAATGGGTTTCCTCTTGGTCATTCAATAAGCCCATATGACTTTTGGTATCTTATCATTGCAAGTTCCAATAAAGTCCTCCAGTATCTTAGTTAGTATATTTACCAAGGTCTTGTTGGTGGATTTTGTATGCCCGTTGCACTTAGGATAAGCAATAATGGACTTGTGATAAACAATGGAGTACTTTTCTATGAGCAAGCTCACCTCTCTATTTATGAATGGGGTTCCATTATCTGAGAGGAAGACCTTTGGGATACTAAATCAAAAGATGATATATTCATTCATGAATCGAGCAACTACCCCTGTTGTGTCCTTTTTAAGTGGTATGGCTTCTTCTCACTTATTAAATCACTCAGTGGTAACTAAGATTCATATTTTGCCCTTAGATGATGGGTTAATTATCCCTACAAGATCAAATGCCTAAGTGAAAAATGAGTGGAAATAGAGTGCAAGTCCACTGAAGGAGTGTGAATCATATTACCATGAAGTTGGCTTGACTTGCACTTTTGAATGAACTCAATAGAGATTTTTTTTATAGTTGGCCAAAAATATCCAAGGTCATGAGTTTATCATAATGCTTTTCTCTCCCAATATGTCCTGACTCATGAGCTTGTTTTAAAACTTCATCTGCCTCCTCTAACTTGATGTATCTCAGAGGTCTATCGTGATAGCCCCTTCGATAGAGCTGGATATTTTACGTGTAGTGTCTTGAAGTCCTCCTCCTGAGTCTTATGGCGTCATCTTTATTGATTATAACTACCCCATCCATCAATGTGTCAATATACGGCTGCCGTCAATCAGGTGGTTGCTCTATGAAGTTACACTTAGCTTCATGGTAATATAACTGACATTTATCACAACCCATTTGTACCTGCACAGCATCTTGCTTTAGCATGGGCCAAAAGTAACCTGCCCTTTGAATTTTCCAGTATAAAGGGATCTTAATGGTCTCTCAACTATCTTCATGGGCTTCTTTCAACCTTCTTTTAGCTTCCTCAGTATCGACACATCTTAACAACCAGCCCCCCTTATTTTTGTAATACAAATTGCCTGCTATGGAAAAGTATTGTACTAATTCCACTAAGCTTAGTGGTCCTTTATCGGTGTCAAGCTACTTCCTTATTTTGGCCTTCCAGTCATTGATATCATCAGTAAGTAATATTTTAGTTATGGCAGAGGGAGTTGTCCTCTTGGTAATTCGAACGCCCATTCAATCCCCCTTGATGGAAACTTTCTAGGAAATAGTGGCGTACGCATTCGCAAGTTTGTTTACCGTTCTGGGGTGCCTTTTGATAATGAACACATAAAACTGCTCGAGTAACATTTGAATGACCGTTCAATAGGGCACCAGGCTCATGTGATTTAAGGCATATTCCCTATTAACTTGCTTTACCACCAGATTGGAATCACCTTGATGGTAAGTACATATATTCCCCTTCTCAAGTCCTCCAACAAGCCCAACACTAAATCCTCATACTCTGCTTTATTTTTAAAGCATCTGAAGTCCAATTTTAAGGACAATCGGACTTCCTCATCCCCTTTGCTCAAGATAACCCATGTACCTCATTTGCCTTCTGTCGAAGAACCATCAAACTCCATATTCTACGCTTCCAAAGTGGCTTCTAGATATTTATCTTGGAGATCATCCCCTAGGAGCTCTATATGTTATTGTTCGAATGTTCCAGATAAAAATATGGCTAATAAGTATACATAAGCTTGGCTCTTATTGGCCCATGGACCACACATTTAAGATCATACTCTGAAAGTATTAGAAACCATCTGGTTGTCTTACCAATTAGCACAGTTCTAGTTAGTAAAAACTTTATAGGGTCACATCTTTTTACAATCTGGATCGTGAAAGATATCATATAGTGCCTAAGTTTTTTAGCAACGAAAAAAAGTGTTAGTAGTGCCTCTCAATACTAGTATATCTGGCCTCAGGACCATGTATAATGTGACTTAAGAAATAAATAAGTTTTTCTATGTTATCAACCTCTTGGGCTAATAGTGTTCCGATTGACCTCTATGTAAAAGTGAGGTAGAGTTGCAAATGTATACCTACTTTTAGAGGAATCATATTATGAGGAGATGTGAGGAGTTTCTTCAACTTTTTCATGGATTCTTGATGTAGATGCTCCCATGTAAACTTGGTCACCATTCGTAACAGCTCCATCAGTCGGTGAGTGACCACAGCAAGCCTAGGTATAAATCTCCTCAAATAGAAAACTTTCTCCAAGAAGCTCTTTAACTATTTCCCTGACATAGGTTGTGGCATGTTGAAGGTGGCTTTTTTCTTATCTAAATCCATTTGGACACCTTTCATGCTCACCAAAAACCTTAGGAACTTCTCACTCATCACCGCAAAGGAACATTTGAGATGTTTCATCTTCAATTTGTACTTCCTACATCTTGTGAAGCCTTCCTCAAGTCTGTTAAATGAGCGAATTCCTTCTTTGACTTCATTACCAGATCGTTTACATAAAACTCCACAATCTCATGGAAGAGATCATGAAATATATCCATCATGGTCCTCTGGTAAGTGGCACTTTCATTCTTTAATCTGAAAGGCATAATTGTATACATAAAGCTACCTGATGTATTATGAAAGACAGTCTTCTCAACATCCTCTGGGTCCATCTTTATCTGGTTATACCCATATAGCCATTCATAAAGTTGTATATCTCATTCCCCGAAGTTGCATCTATCAAGCTATCAATGAAAGGCAACGAGAACTCATATTTTGGATAAACCATATTCAAGTCTTTAAAGTTCACACAAATCCTTATTTGGTTTATATCTTTCTTCCCAACTGGCACAATAATGGACAACTAAATAGGATATTGTATTGGAATAATGAAACCTGCAGTGAGCCACCTTTTCACCTCCTCATTTATCTTCAAATCTAATTATTCCTTGTACGTTCGAGTGACCTGCTTGTCTAGGATTTTTGAGGGCATCACGTTTAGCTTGTGGCAACTCACCTCCTTGTCAACCCCTGACATCTTTGTGTACTTCCAAGAAAAAAAAATCTTTAAACTCTCGTAATAGCTCAATCAGGTTTCCCCTTGATGGGCTATCAAGGTCCTTCAAAATGAAGATTGGCATTGTGTCAACACCTTCCTCTTCTAGATCTATATGCTCTATCTCTTATTTTTTTAGGCCTTAGCCTATCTTTCATGCACTTTGGCTCCTAATCTACTTCCTCTAAAAATTCTTGATTGTTAGAGTTATCAATCACCAAGCATTGGCCTTGGTTATTATAGACACCATATTCAAGGACCCCCTTAATCTCTCCTTAAGTCTATAGCACCTCCCCATTTCACTATGAACCCTAAGTCATACTCCAAGTACCAATTTAGAGGCCATCGGGTGCTCGAAGACCCCGTTTAACTCTAGGCAGCTTCATCATCAGAGTGAAATCTCATTAAATCTTTGAAGGGCTCTGAATACCAATTTCAACGGTTCCCCCCATGCACAAATCGGCATAAAGGTTCAAACGAACGGACCATTCTACTGCCAAAAATCGATTTAGAGGCCACTAGGCGCTCCCGGGCCCCGATTTGACCTCATTTAACTTCACCGTCATAGCAAAAGATCTTTGAATCTTCAAAGGGCACCGAAACCCCTTTCCAACAGTCTGCCTCGTGCGTAAAATGACATAATTATTTGGATGAACGATCAATTTTTCTCGAAAATCGATTCGGAGTCCACCGGGCTCCGTTTGACCTAGGTCAACTCTTTATCTCGAACGAGACTGAATGAATCTATAAAGGGAACTGAATACTCAACCCAATGACAATGGTCTGCCTTGTACAGGATTTAAACTTACGGTACTGATGAACAATCCGTTTTACTCTGAGAGATCACCTCCCGCTTCCGGGCCTCAGTTGACCAAGGTCAACTTTCCAAACTCAGCGAAGCTCTTTGGAATTTCAAAGTATATCTCCTAACCTTTTCAACGGTCCCCCCCCCCCCCCCCCCCCCCGTGCGCGATTCTGACTTACCGTTCGGACGAACGATACGTTTCCTTTCGACAATCTCCCATCCAAAGGACCAACGTGGGCCTCCGAGTCACATTTGACCCAAAGTCAACTCCCGGACCTGAGAGCGATCGAAAGGACTCTTGAAGGTATCTGCATCACCCTTCTAATGGTATGCCCCATGCATGATTTGGATCAATGGATCGCGTTCTGTGACTATTTTTTTTAAAAACCTATACAAGACTGTTAATTGGCAGGACCATTTCCCCGCCTATCAGTAGTGTGCCAAGGATTACCTGTCGATTGTCAGGGCTAGGGCCATGTTGATCGGCACCTCTCCTGACCGTATAAATAGAGGGCATTACCTCACCCCAAGGCCACACCTCAGATCCATCAGTATCAATGATCTTAGCAACATTCTCTCGAAATCAGCGAAGTTCCTTCATGTTAAATTCCATTCAAGCTTACATTCCCATCTGTGTTTATACCCAATTTGGCAAAATTTCATTCTGTCTCATCCAACATTTATCTCACATCCAAGATCAAAGATTAAGCTTCAAAGAAGGTCCAATTTCTTCCTTACCTCTATAAATTTCTTATTTTTGCATTATATACATTAGATTTATAATATAGTTCTTACTTTAGTTCATACACATTAACATCTTACACTTTTATTAGTATATTTCACCTACTTTATTT
This sequence comes from Sambucus nigra, assembly GCA_949130495.1. Classification (NCBI taxonomy): domain Eukaryota; kingdom Viridiplantae; phylum Streptophyta; class Magnoliopsida; order Dipsacales; family Adoxaceae; genus Sambucus; species Sambucus nigra. Next base: position 348,376,059 of record OX422217.1, read on the forward strand.
TCTACGAAAAACCAAACCAAACAAAAGAGGGTTATGTCCATAAATTCCAAACGGGATTATCCATCACACTTTTTCAAAACTAAAACTCATTTTTTACACACGCACATATAATAAAATCCCATTCGAACCTATGGGATAATCCCCGCCCTTATGTCGTATGTGAACTACAGTACTTTGATTCCTTTATAGGCTACGTAGGCATCTCAGATTACAACCCGAGGCTCGAGTCCAATTTTCTAATTTTCCAATTTTCCCATTTTCTAATTTGCCAATTTTCCTAAATTCTCCATTTTCATATTTATCATATTCTTACATTACTATACATATTATAGTTGTGATCCTCATTAGCATTTTATTCAACACATATTATCATTTCACCATAACGATCAATATCATGATAAACCCATAAATTTTATTTTCTATATATTATCTTAGGAAACTCCTATGGATGACCTCACTCTACCTCTTTTATGGTATGAGTTCGGTGATTCTGATCTCCATTATATATAAATGCACATACACTTCATGGAGAAATAAATAAAAATAATAACACTAGCCCGTGAGACACCGAAAGGGCGGTATGGGTGCCTAACACCTTCCCATTCCGTAACTTAGCCCCCGAACCCTTCGAACTATTTTTCCGTAAGCATAAGTTTGTATTTGATGCCGCTCTCTCGAGGCGGCAATGTGTTATTTTGCCTGTTTTGTGCAAAATAGTTTGGCGACTCTATCTCTTTACATTCACCCCACACCGACGACGGCCGAAGCATTCCTAGATCGAAAGAGGGCGTGAGAACTTTTTCATCGCTTTTTTTTTCTTTCCCCAGACCCCTGCTCTCGGGAAGGAGGATAGAGGAGAGATGAGAGGGAGGACGCGCGTAAATCTTCGGGATGGCCACAGTGGCGACTCCGTTGGGTAGTAATTTTTATAAGAGGGCTAGACTCTGTTTGCATGGGTGTTTTGTTTTCTTGTGTGCGTATGCACCTACCTGTTTGTTCCATATCTCTCCTTTATTATTTCTCGTATATATGTACTCATGCTTATATCACTACTCACTCACACCTTTTGTAAATACTCTGAATGCACACTTTACACCATGTGTAGGATCACCTATATCCACATGTTGCACATACCACTTAGAATATTCATGCTTTGGTGTCACTAACACATACCACCACTTATCACACTTGTATATATCCATGGTCACTCACACTTATCACACACCACTTGTAGTTAATCCATGCTTAGGTTCACTACCACACACTCACTTATAGATATCCACACATGACTCACTCTCACATATCCATGCTTAGTATAGATTTAACTTTTATACTTGTACTTATCCCCTGCTTAGCATGATGCTCATCAATAAAGATAATCTTTCCATAATATACTAATAAAGAATTATGCATTTTGCACATTACATCACCAAAGATCATTACTATTGACCAAATTTTGTCCTGTAACTAAGGGGGCACTTCATGATGGTCTCTGGTCCGGTAGGTCCCAGTTAACCTAAACGATATGACTCACCTTCCATTGGCTAAGTACCTTCAACGTATATCTAACGGTTCCCCCCCGAATCATACCACTTGATCGAAGTCATTATGGGAGGTATATCACAAGGAACTCATTCACGTACGTCGAATATGTCAAATTCTCTCTCACATGTACTGTCCCTACGAGGTATATAGTGAGGCAATTCATGTATACTCAGGTATATCAAATGGCTTGTCCACACGTACCGATTGCCTTCAAATGAAAGTTGTATATCGTGGAAGTCATGCCAAGAAGGGGAACCCTTACAATTCACCCAACAACTGCATACCCTCAGATCGTACCAAGTAAATCACCCATCATACCCATATACTCTCTTAGATTACTCCAAGTGTCCCCATATTTTATCCTACACCCTACTAGTTTTGCCGACCAAGCCCTGTTATGTAATACCCCATAGTTTTTAGGGATTTTATTTTTAATTATGGAATTAGGATTAATTAAATTAAATGGAGAAGATTTATTTATAATTAATCCAGATTTAAATTTAATAATTACTAGCGTGAGGAGAGTTAGTATTTATTGATAATAATTATGTTGAATATTACTTAGCGAGTAAAGTAACACATGATTAAGAAAATATTATTATGGTCGGGAGTAAAAAATACGGCAGTTACAATATACTTAGTTGGGACGCGCATGTGAGTCGTGTCGGTATTACTTTATTGGGTTAAAAAGATAATTTATTTTTAAGTAACTCGTATGACCATTTTGAGTGCACCAATGATTCTGAAAGGGCCGAGATAGTCAAAAAAACTCTACTCGGGTGTTTTATTTGGGTTTCAAAACAATTTAGGCCAAACCGACACCCCGGAGGGGTATTTTAGTCTTTTGAGATTTTTGGAAATTAAAATGGACGAAAATAGAAAATTAAAAAGCAAGAGTACGTGGTTAATAGTCTATCTGTGAGTTTCCAAACCTACATGAGATAGATAGATAGATAGATAGATAGATAGATAGATAGATAGATAGATAGAGAGAGAGAGAGAGAGAGAGAGAGAGAGAGAGAGAGAGAGAGAGAGAGAGAGAGTGAGAACCAAAGAGCAAGAAGAAGAACTCCATAGGAGCCCAAGGATAAAGACTCAAGCTCTCACACCAAATATTACACCAACGCGTAGATTGTGAAGAGAGGATCATCCTTATACCAATCTCTTCCAGCGAATCAGAACTTCAAAAAAAGGCAATTGTTTATCTTGCTGGATTTTTAGAGCATATATGATTCATGTTAATTCAGTTGATGGATTAATTATAATATCATGTAATTTTGACTAAAATTGGGAATTTATTTATGATTGTGGTATAGGAATTGCATGTAATTGAATAGCTATTATTTTGGGGATTAAAAACCTAGGTGATATATTGAAACCATGAGATTTTATCTAAGTTTAATGGGTCATTAATGGTGATCATATGAAATTAGGGACCGTTGAGGATTTAGGAAATTTATCAAAATTCATGTTGAAATTTTAGGGATTTTATGTTAAAAACGGATGGGAAAGTGTTCTAATTCCAGGGGATATAGTTTAGAGTTGTTGAATTTGAATTAGGATGAGTTTTGGGTGATTTTGCTACTGAATGAATTGGGATAACGTAGCTTTTGGAACTCAGGGATGAACCTTGAATTCTCGTTCGAAGACCTTCCCAGTTCGTTCGAACGACCTCGTTCAAACGAGACTTACAATTAGATTACTTACGAGATTTTAGAGTTCGTTCGAAGTAAGAATATCGTTCGAACGACCTCATTAAAAAGAATATCCCCAGGTTTTAACGAGGTTTTAGAAACTCCAATTTTTGCCCAAATGAGTTAAAAAAAACTTCTAGGTTCCTTAAACTGTTTTCAACTTGGGCTCTGACCCGTTTTCTGGGAATCTCTTTTTCTTGTCAAATTATTTTAGGTGCCCAGACACAGGGACACCAAGCATAGGAGTTTTATTCACTCAATGAGCTGTAGCTGCTGAGAATGTTACAGGACCTTGGTAGTAGACGCTTCTATGTCTATCATTTCTTCCTTCTGAGTTATTTCATCAATTTGGGCATGTTGCCTCTTTTCTATTCAAATATTCAGAGATTTGTGGATTTAGTCATTTACTTTATTCAGTTGTTAAGATTAGTTTTATCGGATTATTGTATTTAGGACTTAGACTGGAAATGTTTTATTCAGTTTCATTTATTATTTCAGTTATTTTCCTATCATATGAGATTGATGTGAATGGTGAATGTTTAATTATTTTGTTAACCTAGTATTATATTAATTAAAAGATAAAATTTTGACATCAACCTTTTTAAATATAAGGTGGTTAGTATTTAATAATAAAGTTTTCAACAATGATGCAAAATCTGAACCAATCGAATATTTTAATTTAATTTAATAAAGGACTTATCGCCCGGTATTTGATTAGGCGGGGTGTCACAAGTGGTATATAAGCATCAGGTTCTAGAGTCCTTAGGATCTGTTCAGCTTATTATGCTTTCTGCGTAGCTTTATTTGATATTGAGCCCTATATTTAGGATTGTTGTATTCATTAATTGTGCATTCTATGTCTTCAGCTATTTGAGATAATTATTGTGGACTTATAAGGCTTATCTCTTATTTCATATGCCTCCCAGACGTGCATAGCGAGCCAATAGGGATTCCCAGCCCGACCCTCAGCTAGCTTCGGCCCCCAAGGTACGATGAATGTTGCGAAAGTTGTCTCTATTATGGCACAGGCGGTGAATGCAGCATTAGCCATGGTACAACAGGCCCCACCACAGGCACCAGCAGTGGCTCCAGCATCGGTCCACGCCTTCCCTTCTGCTTGGGAATGCATCATAGATGCCATCCAAAAGGAACATCCTCCAGAGTTCGCAGGAAGTTCAGATGTGGTGAAAGCGAGCCAATAAAGGAAGGATATACAGAGACACCTGAGGATGTATAAGTGCACGGATGTGCAGAAGCAGATTTTAGCCACCTTTAAGTTAGTGGGGGCAGCACTACAGTGGTGGGAGTCCACTACCACTGCAAAGGAGAGAGACAGATTGACTATTCGAGAGTTTTGGGTGCAGTTTGATCGCAAGTACTTCCCTTTCGCCGTGCAGACCCAGATGAGGTGGAAGTTGTTGAACCTCATACAGGAATGGAAGACAGTTGCTGAATATGAGGAAGAGTTTACTAATCTTCTGAATTTAGTGTCAGGTGACATATCGACGGAGGAGAAGAAAATCCAGAGGTTTATGGATGGATTGACATGGAGGATTCGCCAACATCTGTTAGGGAATTTTTCATTGGGCACTTATTCTAATGTGGTTAATACTACCCTACTCAATTGTCAAGACCACCGCTTCCTTCAGCACAGAAGCAAATAAGTCGGGGAGTCTAGCCAGCAGGGTCGGACAGGAAGTAGTAGTGCCAGTGGGGCACGCGTAGCTTAGGGACAGGTTTGTAAAGGTGAGCAGAGTTCTCATCAGGGGGACCCTGGTATGAGATTCCGTTCTGGAGATTTTAGACAGGGAGGTTTTAGGCAGGGTCAACAGCGATTTCAGCAGGGCTAAGGGAGGGGTGGAAATGGCCACCACGGCTGAGGACAACAAGGGAAGAAGGGAGGACACTTCCCAGGGAGTTGGTTTACTTGTGGAAACACTGGTATCAAATATCAGAACTGTCCTAAGAGGGGTAAATCCCACAGCAACAGCTACAGGGCGCTCGTTAAGATCCCTAACGACCGATATTTCCAGCCTCCCTCCCAGCACCACCTCAGGTACCAGCTTTTCCAGCCATTCCAGGAGATCCAATGCAACAAGGACAGTTGTAGTATGGGCGTGTCTACAACTTCCATCAAGTCGGGGTTCATCAGGCCCCGTCCGTAGTCGAGGGTATGTTTTCTATTCAGGGGACTATGGGCGGATATTATTTGATACGAGGGCTTCAAATAGTTTCATTGCCACTAGTTTTGCACACGCCACGGGGTTATTAGACACGACAGATAGCACCGTTACTAGTGTAGACTCACCGATGGGTTATGGGTCTTTGATATTCTTTATATGTCGGGGAGTAGGCATAAAGATTGGGAGATTGACTTTACCAGCCGTTATGCTTGTCTTAGAGATGCACGAGTATGACACTATTATCGGTATGGATTGGCTTGTTACGTATAGGGCTATGATTTATTTCTATATCTATAGTATTGTGTTTACCATACTGGGTCAGGAGATATTTTTTGTGGCGATGCCTCATCCTGAGGGAGGTTCATCGACCCATTTATATTATATAGAGGAGGAGACCTCTAAGGGAGTGATGATTCCGCTTATTTCGATTTTGGTTGTTCATGAGTTCACTAATGTATTTCAAGACATACTGGGATTACCGCCCAGCAGGGAGATAGAGTTTGTGATAGATTTGGCGCCAGGCACTCGGTCGATAGCCCGTGCACCTTACCGTATGGCTCCAGTAGAGATGAGGGAGCTATGGGATCAGATTGTGTAGTTATTAGGTTAGGGTTTCATCCGTAGGAGTACCTCGCCTTGGGGTACTCCCGTGCTGTTCGTAAAGAAGAGAGATGGGTCATTACGGTTATGTGTTGATTACCGAGAGTTGAATAAGGTCATGATACGGAATAAATATACATTGCCCCGAATCGATGACCTATTCGACCAGTTGAGGGGACCTTATTATTTTTCGAAGATAGAGTTGAGGTCGAGGTACCATCAGTTATGTATTAGGGAGCAGGATGTTCCTAAGACTGTTTTTCTAACGAGGTATGCGTAACAACCCAAATTTTTTAAATGGGAACTTTTAAATTATTTTTGGAAATTCGAGAAAAATAAAATTTTAGATTTAATTATTTTTAATAATTAAATATGTTGGTTTTTATATATAAAAATAAGGTTTTTAGTGGAATTTAAATCGGGATTAAAATTTGGAAATTATAATTTTTTGTATAAAAATCGGGGAGGATCCGAGTTAAGGAGGATAGAAATAATATTTTAAGAAATTCGACCGTCCGATCGAGCTGAATTTCTCACAGCAGTCATGTCTTGCCGTTCTCTACAACATATTAATAGTTCAAGCCATTAATACGGTCCGATCACCCGCAATGATTTTTCGAGGGTTTTTATCTGATTAGAACTCTTTTCTTAATCAAACTCTTAATCCTTTATATATCAAAAAATTCGTCATTTGGCTTTTCAAATCACTTTTTCTCAAACTTTTCAACTAGAAGACCTCTCCAAAATTACTCCCTTTCATCGACAAACCATAGCCCCAAACTTATTCAAGATTTCAACCTTAGACTAGAAGGCTTATTTGGTGTTTTCTCGAGTTTGGGCTAGAACGAGATTTGATTATTTTCGCGAGAGGAATGTGATGGTGCGATCAGATTTAGAGGTTGATTTTTTTGTGTCTATTATGTGATGATTTTGAGGTACGGGACTTACACAATATGCTCAAAAATTCTCTCGAGAGTATTCCATTTTTTTCTGTGTCTATTGTACTCATGTTGAATTATGATATTCATTTGAAATCTAAAAATTACTAGAATCTTAATATTGATTCACTGTGATATATTATATTGTGATTTGAGTATCGTGTCATGATATTTTGATATGGCACGGAGAATGGGCACCCGCGAATAGTCCAAAATTTGGATATTCTTAAGAATGCATAGGCACGGTAAGGTGAGGCCTAGTGACTCATTGATGTGTTGTTGAGAAATTAATATTGATATATTGCTGGAGTATTTCATTTGATTTGTATATGCGATTCGTATTATTGTGATTTATTCATCGTCCTAATTATTTGTGAGCATCTATTCATGTCATATTGTGTACTGTCCCGTCTTTTCTTTTAGTTGGCAGGTGAGAGTGGATTGGGACGCTATGGACTAATTGGAGATTGATTTTAGCTTGGTAGATTGGGAAGAATATTCGAGAATACAATATGGAAGATTTTATTTAGTTTTGATGTACAGAGCATATTATTCGAGATAGATAGTTATTTTATTTCGAGAGACTTTGTTGTATTGAATTTGAAGAATTCAGATTAATGGAATCTATTTTTATTGTGGGATTTTTAGATGATCTATACCCTATTGTTTGTGGATTTAATTTATTTTTTCAAGTACCGCTCTGTTCTCTCCGGGCGGGGTGTTACAGATAGTATCAGAGCTTAGGTATACGACAACCCTCGGGTCTTGGATTTTGGGTTTAGCATGCGGGTTAGACATTTTTTTGGTAGATAGAAATTTTTAGTAATAAGTCGTGTTAGGCATCGAGGTTAGATGTGAGGTATTTAAAGTTGATTTTTGGAGACGAGACTTATTTTTGAAAATTGTTGGTGTGGCCTAATTTTTGAGTGTTAGGTTCGTTAAATTTTGAGGGCGAAATTCCTTGTTAGTGGGGAAGTATGTAACAACCCGGATTTTTTAAATGGGAATTTTTAAATTAATTTTGGAAATCCGAGAAAAATAAAATTTTGGATTTAATTATTTTCAATAATTAAATATGTTGATTTTTATATATAAAAATAAGGTTTTAAGTGGAATTTAAATCGGGATTAAAATTTGGAAATTATAATTTTTTGTATAAAAATCGGGGGAGGATCCGAGTTAAGGAGGATAGAAATAATATTTTAAGAAATCCGATCGTCTGATCGAGCTGTATTTTTCACAACAGTCCTGTCTCACCGTTCGCTACAACATACTAACATTTCAAGCCATTCTAATGGTCCGGTCACCCGCAATGATTTTTCGAGTGTTTTTATCTGATTAGAACTCTTTTCTTAATCAAGCTCTTAATCCTTTATATATCAACAAATTCATGGCTTGGATTTTCAAATCACTTTTTCTCAAACTTTTCAACCCGAAGACCTCTCCAAAATTACTCCCTTTCATCTACAAACCATAGCTCCAAACTTATTCAAGATTTCAACCTTAGATTGGAAGGCTTATTTAGTGTTTTCTCGAGTTTGGGCTCGAATGGGATTTGATTATTTTCATGAGAGGAATGTGATGGTGCGATCCAATTTAGAGGCTAATTTTTATGTGTCGATTCATGTGATAATTTTGAGGTACGGGACTTATAAAATATGCTCCAAAATTCTCTCGAGAGTATTTCGTTTGTTTTTCTGTGTCGATTGCACTCGTGTTGAATTATGATATTCATTTGAAATCTGAAAATTGTTGGAATCTTAATATTAATTCATTGTGATATATTATATTGTGATTTGAGCATCGTGTCATGAGATTTTAATATGGCACGGAGAATGGGCACTCGCTAATAGTCCAAAATCCGAATATGCTTAAGAATGCATAGGCGCGGTAAGGTGAGGCCTAGTGACTCATTGATGTGTTGTTGAGAAATTAATATTGATATAATGCTAGAGTATTGCATTTGATTTGTATATTCGATTTTTATTGTTGCGATTTATTCACCGTACTAATTATTTTTTAGCATTTATTCCTGTCATATTGTGTACTTCCCCGTATTTTCTATTAGTTGGCAGGCTAGCGTGGATTGAGACGTTATGGACTAATTGGAGATTGATTTTATCTTAGTAGATTGGGAAGAATATTCGAAAATACAATATGGAAGATTTTATTTAGTTTTGATGTATAGAGGATTTTATTCGAGATAGATAGTTATTTTATTTCGAGAGACTTTGTTGTATTGAATTTGAATAATTAAGATTAATGGAATTTATTTTTATTGTGGGATTTTTAGATGCTCTATACCATGTAGTTTATGGATTTAATTTAGTTTTTCGAGTATCGCTCCGCTCTCTCCGGGAAGGATGTTACAGTATGGATCTTACGAGTTCAGGGTTATGCCATTTGGGCTAACCAACGCACCGGAAGTCTTTATGGACTTGATGAACAGGGTGTTCAGAAAGATCTGAGATCAGTTTGTCATTATATTCATTGATGACATTCTGATTTATTTCCGGACAAAGGAGGAGCATGTCGAGCATCTGAGGATGGTTTTACAGACTCTACGTGAGCTCGAGTTATATGCAAAATATGAGAAATATGGGTTCTGACTGAGGGAGGTTCAGTTCTTGGGGCACATCGTTTCTGCGAAAAGGGATATCAGTAGATCCAGGGAAGGTGTCAGCGGTGAGGGAGTGGGGACAGCCCACGATGCCGACTGTGATACATAGTTTTCTGGGGCTGGCAGGATACTACAGGTGGTTTATTCGGGGATTCTCAAAGATAGCGGGTCCATTGACAAACTTGACTCGCAAGGGGATGCCATTTATATGGGATGATTCCTGCCAGTTGGCTTTTGATGAGCTGAAGGACAAGATGACTTCAGCACCAGTTCTAGCCCTACCCAGGCTAGGGATAGAATACCTAGTTTACACTGATGCATCCTTACTAGGACTTGGGGTGTGCTTCAGCAGGAGGAAAAGGCGATTACTTATGCTTCCCATAAGCTAAAGCCTCACGAGAGGAGTTACCCCACCCATGACTAGGAGTTAGCGGCAGTCATGTTTGCATTGCAGATATGGAGACATTATCTCTTGGGGGAGAAACTTTTCTTATTCATGGATCACAAGTCACTGCAGTGGAGATGAATATGCATCAGCGGAGGTGGCTTGAATTTATGAAAGACTACCAGTTCTAAATCCATTACCACCCAGGGAAGTCTAACGTGGTAGTAGACGCGTTGAGCCGTAGGCTAGTAGGTGAGGTGGCCGAGGTGTGGAAAGTGAAATGGAAAGAACTCGGGCATCAGGAAGAAGTTTTCCACTCATTTATATCGGTGATGACAATTACACTGGAGAGAGTTACCATGGTGATATAGGCTCAGGCAGCGAATCCCTTCTGTCAGGATCGAATTATCCAGCTTCTAGCTAAGGGAGAAGAGTCATTCTCTGTAAGCTCAGATGGGGGCTTACGCTTTAATAATAGATTAGTAGTTCCAGAGTGGGATAAGTTACGATATGCAGTGATGGTAGAGTCGCACGATTCACGGTTTATGGTACATCTCGGAGGGGATAAGATGTATCAGGATATGATGTGACAGTACTGGTGGAGTGACATGAAAAAGGGCATCGCCGAGTTTGTGTCAAAATGTGCCACTTGTCAGCTAGTGAAGACAGACCATCAGAGACCAGGAGGATTAGTACAGCCATTAGAGATCCCTATATGGAAATGGGAGAGAATTTCCATGGATTTCATCACAGGGCTGCTTATATCATAGAGGGATCACGATTCCATATGGGTAATTGTGGATCGATTAACCAAGGTAGATCAATTTCTTACAGTTCGGATCGATTATACTACAGGGAAGTATGTTGAGATCTTCATTGTCGAGGTCAGGAGACTCCACGGAGTGCCCCTTGATATTGTGTCCGACTGGGATAAGATTTTTGTGTCCAGATTTTGGGAGAGTTTCTAGCAGGCCATGGGTACAGAGTTACGATTGAGTTTCGCCTATCATCCGCAGACAGACGGGCAGATATAACGGACAAATCAGATGTTGGAGGATATGTTGCGGATGTGTATTCTTGATTTTGGAGGGGATCGGAACAGTACCTTCCACTAGTGGAGTTTGCTTATAATAACTCCTACCAGTTTACCATTGGCATGGATCCGTTCGAGGCATTACATGGTAGACCTTGTCGTTCCCCAGTATGTTGGCTTGAGGTGGCGGACAACAAGATACTTTGACCGGAGGTAGTTCAGGAGACCTCAGCTAATATTGAGTTGATATTGATCGCATTTGGGTTGCTCAGGATAAGCAGAAGATTTACGTTGATGCCAAGAGGTTCTTCAGGGAGTTCAGTGTGGGGGATCAGGTGTTATTGTGAGTATCTCCTATGAAAGGGGTAACGTAGTTTGGGAAGAAAGGGAAGTTGTCATGGAGATATGTTGGGCCATTCCCTATTATTGAGCGGATTGGGCCAGTATCTTACAGACTTGGGTTACCGAAGCACCTGCATAGGATTCATGATGTGTTCCATATTTTCTCGCAGAGGAGATATCTTCGGGATAACTTGGCCCACACTCATATTGCTTTAGAGGAGATTGATCTACAGCCCGATAGTTCCTACAAGGAAGGGTCAGTTGTGATTCTAGATCGTAGTGAGAGGAAAATGAGGTCAAAGATAGTGTCGTTAGTACAAGTGCAGTGGCGGCATCATAACCTAAAGGAGTCTATCAGGGAGCGCGAGGATGACATGTGGGATAAATATCCAGAGTTATTACTACTAGGTACACCTTAATTATGTTCTTTTCCAAATTTGGGGACAAAATTCCGTTATTAGGGGGAAGCATGTAATACCCCGTATTTTTTAGGAATTTTATTTTTAATTATGGAATTAGGATTAATTAAATTAAATGGAGAAGATTTATTTATAATTAATCTGAATTTAAATGAAATAATTACTAGTGTGACGAGAGTTAGTATTTATTAATAATAATTATGTTAAATATTACTTAGCGAGTAAAGTTACATATGATTAAGAAAATATTATTATGGCCGGGAGTGAAAAATACGGCAGTTACAATATACTTAGTTGGGACGTGCATGTGAGTCGTGTCGGTATTACTTTATTGGGTTAAAAATGTAATTTATTTTAAGTAATTTGTATGACCATTTCGAGTGCGCCGATGAGTCCGGAAGGGCCGAGATAGTCAAAAAACTCTACTCTGGTGTTTTATTTGGGTTTCGGGACAATTAAAGCCAAACCGACACCTCCGGGGGTATTTTAGTCTTTTGAGATTTTTAGGAATTAAAATGGACGGAAATAGAAACTTAAAAAGGAAGAGTACGTGGGTTATAGTCTATCTGTGAGTTTTCAAACCTACGTGAGAGAGAGAGAGAGAGAGAGAGAGAGAGAGAGAGAGAGAGAGAGAACCAAAGAGGAAGAAGAAGAATTCCATAGGAGCCCAAGGATAAAGACTCAAGCTCTCACACCAAAAATTACACCAACGCGTAGATCCTGAAGAGAGGATCACCCCTATACTAATCTCATCCAGCGAATCAGAACTTCAAAAAAAGGAAAGTGTTTATCTTGCTAGATTTTTAGAGCATATATGATTCATGTTAATCCAGTTGATGGATTAATCATAATATCATGTCATTGGGACTGAAATTGGGAATTTATTTATGATTGTGGTATAGGAATTGCATGTATTTGAATAGCTATTGTTTTGGGGATTAAAATACTAAGTGATATATTGAAACCACGAGATTTTATTTGAGTTTAATGGGTTATTAATGGTGATTATATGAAATTAGGGCCTATTGAGGATTTAGGAAATTTATCAAAATTCATGTTGAAATTTTAGGGATTTGATGTTAAAAACGGATGGGAAAATGTTCTAATACCAGGGGATATAGTTTAGAGTTGTTGAATTTGAATTAGGGTGAGTTTTGGGTGATTTTGCTATTGAATGAATTGGGAAAACATAGCTTTTGGAAGTCAGGGACAAACCCTGAATTCTCGTTCGAAAACCTGCCCAGGTCATTGGAACGACCTCGTTCGAACGAGACTGCCAACGAGAATTCCAACGAGATTACAAACGAGATTTTAGAGTTCATTCGATGTAAGAATATCGTTCGAACGACCTCGTTCGAACGAAAATACCTAGGTTCTAACGAGGTTTCAGAAACTCCAATTTTTGCCCAAATGAGTTTAAAGAAACCTTCTAGGTTCCTTAAACTATTTTCAACTTGGGGACTGACCCGTTTTCTGCGAATCTCTTTTTCTTTTCAAATTATTTTAGGTTCCCAGACACAGGGTCATCAAGCATAGGCGTTTTATTCACTAGACGAGTTGTAGCTGTTGTGGAAGTTACAGGACCTTGGTAGTAGACGCCTCTATGTCTATAATTTCTTCTTTCTGAGTTATTTCATCAGTTTGGGCATGTTGCCTCTTTTCTATTAAAATATACGGAGATTTATGGATTTAGTTATTTACTTTATTCAGTTGTTGAGATTATTTTTATTATATTATTGTATTTGGGACTTAGACTGGAAATGTTTTATCCAGTTTCATTTATTATTACAATTATTTTCCTATCATATGAGATTGATGTGAATAGTGAATGTTTAATTATTTCGTTAACCTAGTGTTATATTAATTAAAAGATAAAATTTTGACATCAATCTTTTTAAATATTAGGTGGTTAGTATTTAATAATAAAGTTTTCGACAGTGATGCAAAATCTGAACTAACCGGATATTCTGATTTAAATTAATAATGGACTGATCACCCGATTTTTTATTAGTCGAGGTGTCACATGTCAATCCTTACTAGAGCATGCATCGTTGTCCGTACTCGTTTTGGAGGTAAAGATATGGAATTATCAGAAGGGTTGAATCAACTCCTAGAGTTCGGGCTAAAATTACCCTCCCAGATGACCATTGACTGCCAGAGATTCTGTATATTGTTCTTAGAAGCTCAATAATGAGCCCGAGAGTTAGATAATTTGGTGGTACCAACCGACAAAGTCAGTTTAGATAATGTCGTCCAGATCATACCAAATTTATTTTAATACACTGATGATATTTGCAGTATGTTCAAGATACTTAATACTTTGAAGCTACAGGGCGCCTGGTCCCTTCACTTTTACATCTCCCCATCTAATGGGAGGATCTATATGAAGAGACTATTTAAGTTATGGAATGTATTGACTTTTCATGGAAATATGATGTCATTGCCACCAGATGGGGGGACGAATTCGATGATTTAGATGAAGAACAAAGGAAGACTAGCCCAAAAGTCAAAATATGTGGAATGATATCATTTGAGGAGCTACTAAGAGATATTAACAAGGTAGTTGAACAACCTGAGATCAATGAGGAAATGGGGTTTATATTTTTTCCCTCTTTTGTAAACCACATGACCAGGTCAGGGAGACATTACCAAGTTCCAAACCTGCCACCATTTGCGATTGACAAAGTAAAGGGTGTTGAGAATCTCCCTATGCCATAAATAACCCTCAAGGAGAGTAAGATCCTCAATCAATCAAAGAATACCTAGGCTAACATCACTCTATGGGGACTCTTTATGTCTTCCCAGCTACATCGGAATGCTTTGATCAAGCTATTCACTGGACCCATAGTTCCTCCTTCAACCATGCCAGAAGAAGTAGTGAATCTGGTCGAATCCCTAACCTCTACTAAAATTCTCTCCTTCTCAAAATAAGAAATCCCTAAGATTGGGACAAATCATAATTATGCTCTCAATATCTCTGTCGAAGTCATGGGAAAGACTATTCTGCTCTCTCTTATCGATAATGGATCAGCTCTTACAGTCTGCCCATTGAGGACCCTTAATTATTTGGGACTGAAACTGAACGACCTTGCTCCAACCTCTTCCGTTGTACGTGCTTACGATAATACCTATCGAGAAATTATGGGATCCATAAATCTTACAATAAGGGTTATCCCTATAAATCTCGTTGTTGAATTCCAAATCACCGATATCCCAGCTTATTTCAATTTGTTGATCGGGCGACCTTGGCTCCATAGAATCAAGGGTGTGTTTTCTTTCCTTCGTCATAAACTAAAGTTCTTCGCCAATGGGTAGGTAATCACCATCTTGGGCAATGATGATAATGCCGATAATCCAGTCCCTAGTAATCCAGTAATTGAGATACAACACGGGGAAAATGATATATGTTTATCAGGATTTTGAATTGAACCACTTCTACTCCTAGTAGGGGACGATTTCAAAAATAGGGTTTTTTTGGAGTATAACCCTTATGGAAAAATCAATGTGATCCTGATGATCAAGAACATGCACTTCATGCCCGGACTAGGGATGGGACGAAGACAGCTGGGGATACTTGAAACTGTTGTGTTGAAGGAAGCTTTCCTTCTTATGGTTTAGGCTAGCAACCAATAGCAGAAGAACTCAAAATGATTCGCCAACCTCGACTAAAGAGAAGGCTAGAATGCATCAAGACTATCCCAAAAGATTCCTTAAACGGAAGATTCATCAGAGAGGGTAAAGATTTCCCCTTTTGTGGCTTTCTTGAACCATGGTATGATCATGTGGATAAGAAGATGAAACCAGGAATGGAGATATTTTTCCAAGACAACTACTCATGGGCCAAAAGTTCCCAGCATCATTTTCAATAACTCATTGAAGAGACCATAGTCGATACCGAAGATTTCGAGGGAAGTGACTCCGAGGATTCCTTCAATTTGCATACATTGGGACTGACACTCTGTATGATCCACTCAAGCACTACATCACTGAGTTTATCCCGTCTAATCAAAGTTATTGATGCACCTCTCCTCAACTGGCAGGATATACCAGTTCTACCTACTAATATTCAACCCAACCCAGATGTTTATCCCATTTCTACTTCTTTTTTATTCATCCTTACTTTGATATAATCGAGGCCTCCTTCGATTAGGTTCCTAATGTTGTTTTTCATAATAATGAAATAAACAAAGATATTGAGTATTTTGTTGTGCCTTACATTAATTGTCTTGATTCTAATCAAACTCTTGAAGATAATGATTTTGCAAATGAATAATTCTTAACTGATCTAAATAAGGTTAATAACAATCAACATAACCGCATTCAAGTTAATGAAGATGAGACTATTGTTATTAATCTCGTATATAGTAGCCAACTATGCGAGATTAGTATAGGGGCCACCCTTATCGAGCATGAGTGGATGCAACTCGAAGAATTACAAAAGGAATTTTTGGATGTCTTAGCATGGTCCTATGACGATATACCTGAAATTGATCTTGAGATAGCTCATCCCGACATTCTAACTTTCTCGGAATACAAACTGGTCAAATAGAAAATGAAAAAGCTCTGCACCGAATGGTTGCTCAATGTTAAGGAAGAAGTGGTCAAACAGTTGAACGTGGTTTCATTCATCTGATCGAATATCCCACTTGGCTAGACATTATCGTGCTCGTGCCAAAATCAGGAGGCAAGGTTCGCATGTTCATTAAGTACCATGACTTGAACAAGGCCTCTCCGAAGGATGATTACTCGGTACCCAATATCTACATGATTGTGGATAACATAGCCAGCCACGTTCTTAAGTTATTCGTTGATGGGTTTGCCAAATATAACTAGATTAAGATCCATCCATATCATCAAGAGAAAACTATATTTATCACCCCTTGGCGAACCTTTTGCTACACCGTTATGCCATTTGGTATCAAAAATACAGGGGCTAACTACCAAAGGGTCGCCACAACCATCTTGCATGATCAGATACACAAAGAAGTCGAGGTCTATGTGAATGATATGATTATCAAGTCCAAAACTAGAGAAGGTCATATTCTCGCTCCTCGAAAGTTCTTCGAGCTACTGCGACAATAATATATGCAACTTAACCCATAGAAATATGTGTTTGGCATTACCAAAGGAAAGCTCTTGGGATTCATTGTTAGTGAGAAATGGATATAAGTAAATCCTGTTAAGCTAAAAGACATACTCAACATGCCACAACCCTAAATAGAAAAGGAAGTCCGTGATTTCTTTATAAAATTGTAGTATATCAGCCGATTTATCATCCAGTTAACTTCCATCTGTGAACCCATCTTCAAAATCCTTCTAAGGGATTCCACCAAGGTTTGGAACAAAACTTGCCAAGAAGCCTTTGATTGAATTAAGCAATACCTAAACCAACCTCCGATACTCATGCCGCTACAGCTTGGTCTTCCCCTACTCCTATAACTAACCTTAACGGATACTGTAGTTAGGGCTTCGCTAGACCAATACCTGGACTAGCCTAATACCTTGAAGAATCCCGTAAAGAAAGAGACAACTATTATGCCAATTTGTAATTGGTCGGGTACGAAGTTAACTACACTGCCTTGGAGAAAGCATGTATCACCCTTGTCTGGGTAACCCAAAAATTTCGGCACTACATGCTCGCATTTCCCATCAAAATTGTGTCCTAAATGGATCACATCAAGTATTAACTATAGAATCCTACCTTGTCCAGTCAAATGTCCAGATACTTGATGCTTCTAGCCGAGTTTGATATTGTGTATGTCACGCAAAAATCCATGAAAGGAAGAGCCATCGCTGGCTACCTTGCTGACTACCCTATGGAAGAAGCCCTCGTCTGGATTTTTGAAATCTCGGATAAGAATATCCTTTATACCTCCTAAGAATACTTCTGATGGCAAATGTTCTTCGACGACGCCACCAACAAGAAAGGATATGGCATTGGGATACTCCTAATTTCCCCCTGATGACTTTCACACTCCCATTGCCATCAAACTGGATTTTCCTTGCACTAATAACATGAAAGAATACGAAGCATGCAAGCTAGGCCTCAAAGTTGATCTCAAGAAAGTAATTCGATACCTAAATGTCTATGGGGATTCAACCCTCATCGTCGATTAAGTACTCAGGAGATGGAAAGTCAAGGATGAGAAACTCTTACCCTTCCACGCCCACCTAGAAGAACTAGCCTCTCAATTCCAAGATATTACCTTCCACTACCTGCCCCGAGCAAAGAATAACCTAGATAATGCCCTTTATACCTTAGCCTCCATGATTGATGTGCTCGAAAGAATAACAATGGCCCCTTCCTAGTCCAAAAGAAAGATAAACCAACCCACTGCTACCACATTGAACTCATCACAGAAAAAGATCCCGATATAATCAATTGTTGGTACTATGATATTTGGCACCTCCTCAAGCATGGTAGGTATCCCCAAGGTTCTAATAAGAAAGATTGAGCAACTCTTCGCGAATTGGCTACCCAATACATATTTGCGATAAATCACTATTTAAGAGAAACTTTGATGGAACCCATTTGCACTGCTTTGCAGGGGCTCACATTGAAGAGATGATGACCGCACATGAATGGCCAAATGCTTACCGATAAAATCATCCAATAGGGTTACTACTGGACTACCATGGTTCAAGATTGCACTAAATATGTTCGAAGATGTCTCAAATGTTTAGAGTCTTCCAACCTCCAAAACTTGCCTCCATGGGAATTGTACAACATAACTTCCCCCTGGCTTTTCTCCACATGGGGTATCGATATCATAGGGAAGGTTACACCCAAAGCCTTTAAAGGGCATAAGTTCATCCTAGTTGCCATTGACTACTTCCTCAAATGGGTCGAAGTAGAGTCATACGCGGTGCTGAATGCTAAGAAAGTTGACAAGTTATTCAAGAAAAATATCATCTACCGATATGGGGTCCCACACGAGCTAGTGTCTGACAACGGGTTGCATTTCGTGGCAGAAGTCATGGAAGTGGTCGATGAGTATGGTATCCAGAGACAAAAATCTTCTCCTTACCAACCTCAAACTAACGGTATAGTCGAAGCCACTAATAAAAACCTCAAATCCATCATCAACAAGATGAGTGAGAGTTGTCAGGACTGGGCCGATCAAATCCCTTATGCCTTTTGGGGATATCGCACTTGAGTTCGAACATCTAATGGGGCTACCCCTTACTCTCTGGTATACGGCATGGAAGTAGTCCTACCTGTGGAGCTAAAAATCCCTTCCCTACACATTATGCTTGAAGGAAAAGTCAGTGAGGAAGATCGACATCAAAGTTATCTTGACAAGTTGACACTCTTGGACGAAAGGAGGCTGAAATATTTATATCACGTATAAGGGTACCATCGCCGGATAGTGCGATCATTTGAAAAGAGAGTCAAGGAACGCGGTGTCCGAGAAGGGAACTTAGCCCTTAAGGAAATAGTAGAGCCCATCTGGGACCCCAGAGGGAAATTCAAGCCCAATTAAAGTAGACCCTATATTGTGAAGAAGATCAAATCAGGTGGCGCCTCAATGCTTACCGATCTTGATGGGGAAGATATGCCCCATCCAGTCAATCTGGACCGTCTCAAGAAATTTTACCCCTAGTCCAAAATCTCGACATGCTAAGACTCTTCTCATCTCCCTTCTATTCTAAAAAAATCATTTCCATCTACTCAGAACTACGTGGGGATTGATCCTTTAGAAATCTTTTTACTTTCAAAAAAATTAAACTCAAAAAAATTTCAAACCCCCAGAGGTACGTAGGCAGCTCATATGCCTTACATGAGCACGACCCCCTTCTTTTTCACAAAATGCTATTCTTTTATTATCCCCAAGAATGATAGTTCATTTTAATATATACGTGAACAAGAGGATTATGTATGCCTTAGCGATTGGTATAGATAATTCAAATGAAAAATTCATCAAAAGGCACAACTAGATGATCAAAAACTTTTTTATTCCATTATTGGGAAATTTCGGTACAATTACACTAGCATAGGGAGTCAAACAACTTCCCCTGCCAACCTACTCCTACTTTCCTAAATAAAAACATAAACCAACTACTCGTAAAACAACCTTCCCAAATTATTCCCAAAATAACACATCTAATCAAACACCATAAAAAAGATTTATAAAAACCCCGGAGATCCTACCCGCAGCTGTCGGAAGAGCCAGACCCATCATCACCCACATCCTAGGATCCCTAAACTTCCCCTTCTCGAATAAATTTCCACAAATGCTCCATGTAATGGTAAGACCAGACCAGCTTAAGGAAAATCATAATACCTCCCTCCATGGTGTCATTTGTGACGAACCACCTTTGCCCGGTCTCCATAGCCAGCATATTAGCAACTAATCTTCTCCATAACCACTTCATGTAGTCTTCGAAAATATGCCACACTCTTCCAACAGACTGAGATGGACGGGTTAACTATTGGCGATTCTCCAACAGAGAGCCCAGCTGCATGCACATACGCTCTATCAAGTCCTCCATCAGAAAGAAATCTAGTGTCCGAGGTGGCACAATATGTTCCCAGCTAAGTTGGCATAAGATCCACTAGGGAACTAGAAAGAGGTCTACCTAAGGCCAACCAACTAAACATACTAGTATTCCCCCAGTTCCAAAATGGGCAGCAGCTCCCCCCACCAAGGCACTGACCAACACAAGCCTCGAACCCCATGCTCCAAAAACTAATTCTCCCAACTCTCAATGTCCAAGCCTACACTGATAAAGTAGCATGAAAAGAAGTTTGGCACAGTTGAGTAAGGATACTCAAGAGGGACCGCTATACGAAACCTCTCCGACAGCCACATGAATAGCATTACGGGCATACCCCTCAGAAAGTCTGAACAGCCTTCCCGCCAGGAATTCAGACCGTTTAAAGTCTCCGCCAGTATCGCAGCTGCAGGATTATGGCGGTACGACATCCAAGAAGCAATGGCTGGAAGTTATGGGTCCACCAGCATTTCCCCAGTCACCAATAGCAGTTTTGAAACCAGACCAAGAATGATTGCTCCAGCATAACCAACACCTTACAAATGCACAGAATGTAGCACAACATAAAGAGAAATCAGTCCTCCCGTAACTTGTGACCTAGCAGCCTAAGGTGAGATATGGATAATTCCCACTAACATCTCCCTAGGGGATCGATAAAATTCAGGCATAGCTGTCGTAACATTGGGATTTATCCCCAATATGGCATAGTACTCTTCATAGGTTAGACAGATTTCATTCAACCCAAAGCAAAAAATATGGTCTTTAGGATACTAGAACTCTACCGCTGCCATCAGCATGTTCCACTTTGTGCGCCTGTTGCGCCATAAAGAGACCCGACGCATGTTGAAAGCGCCTTAGTCAACATTGTATGAGCACATCGCCTCCGAGGTTTTGACTTAGTTAGCAAATTCAACGCTACCAGGGATATCCATTTCACAAATTAAGAAAGAAGGATGCAAAAAAGAAGGAATGTGGAAGTGTGAAGAAAATGCTCCACCCACACTACCTATTTATACTTAGAAAACACCAACCAAAGATAAAAACCCTGCAAAAATCTGAGGAAAACTTAGCCCACCAAGTACTAAGCAATTGAAGAAAGTTCAATCAAAGCCTTGGAGGCATGTCGATCGGCAATCCCCTATTTTTGGAAATTTCCCTCTTCCCTTTCTGTCAAAATCAAAAAACTCCTTAAAAATAATTTTCATTCTTAAAGAATTCCTAATTTCCTTCTCCCTATGTTTTAACTTGTCTTGTTTAAAAATAAAATCTCTCTTTTTCCTTTTCACGATCTCAGCAGCAAAGTAAAAAGAGCATGTGCATTAAGTCACTAAAATAAAAATTAACAAAAGCATCATTTTATTTGCATAGATGTTGTTGTGTTACACTAATTTTTCAGGAAGAAAAGAAAATACAACGGGACTTAGCCCAAACCCACATTTCTCTCTCTCTCTCCCACCTACATTTTGTGTAAGGACATTTTTTTCCATTATCAATTTGTATGTCGTACGCCGTTACACCGTTGAAGAAACTCAAGATCGCATCTACATCAACGGATCCGAATATCAAAGTGTCTTCAACATCATAGCCTCTGCGAGAATGAACTTGGTAAAATTGTATTTTTACGTTCCTTAAACTTCATATTTAGTATTGGGAAATTTTTATAAAATGTTTTTTATAAAAATAAGAAGTAAGTTTTTTCAAGAAAAATGAGGCTTTTAAAAGTTTTTTATATTTTTAGGAAGCCGGACCGGTCCGCCTCTATACCGGACCGATCCGCCTTGCTTTGTCCAGTATACCCCGGACTGCTAGCGAACTGATAAAGCCATATTTTAAAAGCACCGATCCGAGGTCGGACCGATTCGCCTCCAAGCCGGACCGGTCCGCCTGGGATAAGTTCGAACAGTTCCGTGAGTTTTTTAACCACCATCTCATATTTCCTATATATATAACTATTCCGATGGTGTATTTTTTTTAAGTCTTTGAGAAAACGTTTTTAAGTGTTCAAACACAACAAGACTTCAATTTTTGATGTGCCAAACATCTTTTTGATTCACACACAAAAATCCCAATTACTTTTGTGAATCTTTTGGAACCCTAGAACACAATTTTGTTGTTGTTCAACCCTTGTGGACAAGACCGTTCTTCTTCTTCATTGCAGCCCTCCTGGAAAGGGATATTTTCAGCCGCCAACTACAGAATCCGACACCTAAGGGTAATTCTTAGTCACTTGTATTTTCATTGTAATCCGAAATTGTACTGTTACAATATTATAATGAAAATAAATGGTTTTGCCCCTTTGGGGGATTTTTCCTCAATTTCATGTGTTTGAATGTTCTTGCTTAGTTCATTATCTTATTCAATCACATATTGTTGCATGTTTAGGGTTTGTTTGGGTTAAAAGGTGTTTAATATATAATTTTCTCATTTGAACGCACGCGCATACTCTTCTCATTTTGTCTCTTTCACCTACCTTCACCCATATTTTCTCTCTTTCTTTCTCTTTCTCTCTCTTTTATTTTTATCTCTCTCTAGGATCGTCCTTCCCTGCGGCATGCCCTCCTACCCCAATGATGAGATGACGTACCTCCTATCCTCGAGCCAGACCCTTCCTCAGAAGAGACAGATGACACCAGGTAAGAAGGAACCATAATCGCTTCCTGAATATGGGCGATCGTCAAAGCTATCCAATCCTGAATGTCCTTCAGCTAGGTGGTCGATACTCGGATGTGCTGCAAGAAAAATAGAGAAAAAATCAAATTAGTCAGTCTGAGGCAAAGATAGAGATCAGGAAATCAAAAGATAAAGAGATAAAAAGTATACTGATGGCTAAAGAACCTCCTCTGTTAATCCTAGCTCCTCCACATCCATTGCATTACGACGGTACAGTATATGTACCGACCCTCCATCAGCCCATCGGAAGTTATAAGAAGGAGGATTCAACCGCAGAAAGGGAACCTTCGAGGCTGTCTCCACCACCGATAACGACATGCCACCTATTCTATGGGAAGACCCCATTGGCCGAATTGAACCCTCCTGGGGTAGAGGAATCACATCATATATGCTGGTTGGCATCAACCATCTCGACACAAAATCTAGATAATCATATGTCGCCACCATATCGGTATATGACGAGTAAGGCTCGCCCATCATTGCCGCTCCCCGCGCATCATCCGCTATCTCCCTCACTCACCGTATGTACATAGAGGGCTCGCAGGTGGCACAATCACCTCTTCCTTCACAATATGTCGAACTAGTCTCTCCTTGAGATACCAAGAGTAACTAAACTCATGCTCCAGTAGATATCGCATTTCCGCGTTCCTTACAGTCAACCCCGTATGCTGGATGGCCGTCCTCCATGGATAGAAGGTCACCTGCAAAATACCCAGTGGATAAAAATCAATATTGAAAAAGATCGTAAAGGAAAAATGTTCTCAGAAAAGAAAGAATGATTTACCCGCTCGCTTGTTAGGCCGATCCACACCAGACGAACTGCCTCCAAGGAAAGAGACTTCTTCGATTGTCGGTTGGACCTCCGACACCGATACATCCAGCAGAAGAACCCATCAAACTAGTCCTTCAATGCTATTAATTTGATGTTAAACTCAATCACCTCATAGAACCACATCTGCAGAGGGCAAAAGGTCAGCAATCAAGAAATAAAGAATAAAACGCACAAAGGAAAATGCGAAGGCATAAAGGAAAATGCGCAAAATAAAGAATACCTCCAAAAGATATTTGGCCCCAGTAAAAGTTTATCGGCAGCATTGACTGATCGTATTAAGAGAAGAATAAAGGGTAGCCACGGTCAGGCTTCCCCAGTCATAAAGATGGACGTTCGAAAACACCCTAAAAATGGTAAAAAATCACAAGTGATCAACGTTGCTACACGTTTCCACTAAGAACCCTCCCAACAAAAGAAAAATAAACAAATGGGCCATCTTCCGCACCTACTTCCCTTCCTCCTCGTTAATCCTCTGACTGAGCAATAACTCCCTCAAAAGAGACAAATGAAGAGATTCCTCAGAGACTACCCTTTCCATGTCACCTAACGCTTTCATCACCGCCTCTGGCATCACCCACAAGGTCTTGTCCACCTCTATCTTCACCCCATCGTAGCCCATACCCAGCAGCTGCTGCACATCTATGGGAGTCACCGTCATCTCCCTAAATCCAAAATGCATGGTGTGGGTCGTATCCCACCACCTCTCCCCCAGATCATAAGAACAGTCGTAGAACGAGGCATCTCGTCTAGCGCAGACGCCACTCTACAAAAATTGATTGATGACACCACTCAACGCACTATCAACAAAAGATTCTCCCAAACATCCTTAAGCCCCATAGTCCCTAGAGCACGAAGAGTCGATATAGAAACATTAAACTGTCAAAGACAAAAAGGAAAAATACTTGTTAAAATCTAAGAAAAAAGGAAATATCACTAAAAAAGAATATCAAAAGTCATTAACACGAACCTAGCCACCGTCGTTCACACCTGAGAAAAATGATGACACGTCGACCACGCAAGAGGGTACGCTCATTCGCAACTAGCTCCTCGAATTAGTCATAGGAATTTTTATTGTCCAGTGCAAGGGGCACCCTAGCCCTCCATTCTAACTTTTCCCAATCATCAACATTAAGCCACGCCATAGGTATCGCACTGCTTGAGAAATCAGCCAATTACTAATTTTGGAATGCTAAAATGATTTGCAGAAGTTAATTTCATAAGAAGGTAAGTCTGAAAGCTATGAAAAATGAGGAAAATCCGCCCCTTTTTATACAAAGCTAAGGGGCATGTCGATCGGCATTGTCCCTTCACCTTATCAAGGTACACCAAAATACCATGCCCATATAGTTTGGCACCTCTCATACCATGCCTATCGGCACCCTTCCTGAAATTTCTTACAAAAATTCCCAATAAATGCCAAAAAATCCCAAAAAAAATTCCTAAAATTACCAAATGGCTTTTAGAACTTTTTTCACAAAGAATAAACATTTTTACCACACTTAATTCCCCAGGAAAACACTTACCCCCAGTGAAAATCCCAAAATCAATTGGGTATTTCCCAAAAAATGTCTGTAAAGGACATCACAAAAATCGAAAAATTCCCAAGCAAAGAAAACATCCAACCCTCGGATCAATTCCTCTTCCCCAGTGGAGCCAAAAATTCAAAATCATATGCTTCCAAAAAATCCCCAGCAAAACCATTTACCTAGTGGAGTCTCCAAATTCCCCCAAGAAAACTACAACTTAAGCCCTCAGAATTGGCTTCGACCCTCAGAATTAGTCATCTCTACTTAAGCCCTCAGAATTGGCTTCTACCCTCAGAATTGGTCATCACTACTTAAGCCTTCAGAATTGGATTCAAACCTCTGAATTTTTCATCTCTACTTAAGCCCTCAGAATTGGCTTTGACCCTCAGAATTGGTCATCTCCACTTAAGCCCTCGTAATTGGCTTTGACCCTCAGAATTGGTCGCTCCCACCTCAAGACCTCAGAATTGGCTTCGACCCACAGGATTGGTCGCATCCTACTTTAGGTTCTCAAAATTAACCTCGGCCTACAGAATCGGCCATCCCTAACATTTCCTTAGGTCCACAGAATCGACCTATTTCCTAAACATCACGCGGTGTCTATTCGATGGCTTTCAGTTATTTTAAGCTCATCCGTTGAGGGGATCAGTAGAAACCACATTATAGGACCCCTTAGTCTCTCCTTAGGTCTCTAGACCCTCCCCCCCCCCCCCTCATTTCACTACAAACCCTAGGTCATACTTCGAGTATTGATCTATAGGCTATAGAGTGCTCTTGTGCCCCATTTGACTCTGGTCAACTCTATCGCCAAAGCCAAAGCTCATTGAATATTCGAAGGGCTCTGAATCCCCTTTCTAACGGTCCACCTTGTGCACGGATCGACAAAACGGTTTTGACAAATGGACCATTATACTATCAAAAAATGATCTAGAGGCCACGGGGCCCTCTCAAGCCCGGATTTGACCTCATTCAAGTTCACCGTAAAAGTAAAATATCTTTGAATCTTCAAAGCTCACTGAAATCCCTTTCCAACAGTCTGTCCCGTGTGTGAAACAGCATAACCATTTGGATGAACGATCAGTTTTCCCCCAAAAATTAATCCAGAGGCCACCGAGTGTTCCCGAGCTCCGTTAGACCTAGGTCAACTCTTCAGCTCAAATGAGACTGAATGAATCTACGAAGGTCACTGAATACCCTTTCCAACAGTCAGCCTCGTACACAATTCTAACTAAAGGTACGGACGGACGATCCGTTTTACTCCGAGAGTTCATTGGGAGTTTTCGGACCCCGGTTGACCAAGGTCAGCTTTTCGAACTGAGTGAAGCTCCTTGGAATGTCGAAGTACATCTCCTAACCTTTCCAACGGCCCACCCCGTGAGTGATTCTGACTTACCATTCGGACGAACTATACGTTTTCATCCGACAATCTTCCGTCCAAAGGACCGACGTGCGCTTCCGAGTCACATTTGACCCAAAGTCAACTCCCGTACCTGAGAGCGATCTGTGACACCCCGACTAATTAAATACCGGGTAGCTACTCCTTTATTAAATTAATAATAAATGCCAGGTTGGTTCAGTTCATAGCATCACTGTCGAAAATATTTTAATATTTACTAACCACCTAGTATTTAAAAAGTGAGTTGTCCATTTTAAATTAAATCCGATTAACATGCAATAAATGAATTATGAAAAGTTAACATAACCACACAATATAGTCATAATACAATAACCAACCAATAATAATGAGTCTGGAGGAAAAACTCCTCACAACAAACCGAATTCCAAAATAAATAAATAAATACAAAGTCTGCATCACTAAAATTAATTACAACCCAAAGTCTGAAATAACTGAATAAGTAAGATGTCTCTAAAAGGAATGGGCGACATGCCCAACAAATGATAAAAACTGATGATGGAGTCAAGATCAGAAATGGAGGCGTCTACTCTCAAGGTCTTATAACTCCCACAACAGCTATAGCATGTCACGTGAATAGAAATCCTATGCATGGTGTTCTTGTGGCTGGGCACCTAAAAGGTTTTTACAAAAAAAAAATAGATTTGAAAGCAAACGGGTCAGAGCCCGATTGTGAAAATAATTTAAAAATATGCAAGTGTTTAATATCATTAAACAGTGAATATAAAGTACATGATAGTGTGTGCACTCACATGAGTTCCTCACCTCGCAACTAATTGTGCACTCCTATCGTACCCGTACCCATTCTAGTTGCTACCATATCTATCTAGTCCAATGCTAAATCTAACATTTATATATGATATCCAATTTAAATCCCAACATCTTCTATTTAATAGAGTATTGTACCTTATTACACAGTTTCCTCACTTTAGCACTACAATTTATTAGAAATCTTACATTTTCACTTTACAAACCGTTGCTATTATTTATACTCACAATTATTCACGACAATTCATTTCAATCAAGAGTATATTATTCTCACCAAAAATACACAATACTAGCACCCCGAGACTAAGCTGCGGTGCACACATACTCTGCTATCAAATCCCGGTACATCACGTACATGAGGATCACGTATTCCGAATCTCTCAGGAAACATTTCATTAATAACAATAACAAATAATGGAGGCAAACATAGTTCACATCACATGGGTCATGCACATACCTACGCTCCCATGATCAGCAGACTTATTAACTTCTCAATAATCCCTTCTCTGACATATGTCCTCGAGGTACCAATCTAAATCCCCCCCCATAGGCACACAAAGATTAGATGGCCCTAAACGAACGCCAACCTCCCATGATAGCAAGTACGGTAGGTATATCATACACAGATAACTACATATACTAAGAATTCTCACATCTTAGATATTACAATATTTTATTAGTGATATACTTCTCGTTCTTATACCAACTTTTAGTTTTATACAAATCACAAGTCTCCGGTTTATATGTATTTACGTCATCAATTATCCTCACTTCGTGATTAGTCACTCGCGTCCTAATCCACAAGTGTCATCCGGTTCAAGGCACTATTCTAAATTTTACTCCTCAATGTACCCCAAATCTCCCAACAATACCCGCTAGTTAATAAGGGAAAGTTATCTCACCATTTAAATAAGTCTACGGGATACTAGAAATCAAATCAGGTCAAAAAGGCCATTCTGTCAACTCGTTAGAAGTCTCGTTCGAACGAGTTCGTTCGAATGAAGGGCTTCGAATGAAATACCAACTCGTTAGAAGTCATACTGTCATCTCGTTAGAAGTTCGTTCGAATGAGGTCGTTCGAATGACCTGGGCAGGTCTTCTAATGATATGGCAGTTCCAGCCCAGAAATTCCCAAATCCGATTTTCTCAATTCTTCTCTCCTCTAAATCCACCCTAAGACAATCCAAATTATGTTTTAACGTTTATAAATCATTTCTAATCACCCTAGATCATCCCTTAACATATTTTAGGGGTCAATTCTTACTAACCATTATGGAATTAATGTAAATCTCCAATTATTTCCCCAAAACCCTATGAACATGAACTCCTAATTTTCTTATGCCCAATTACTCATCAAAATCCATTTTTAAATCATCATATATAACTCTTCAAATATTAAATCAGTCCATTATCATACTACATGCAAATCCTAACCCAAATTCAAAGTTTCTCTAAATATTTCATGGGTTTTCTTCAAAAGTATCAATATAAGATAATTCTTACACTAAACATGGAAGACATATTCAATGCATTAAAAATATCAAATCACTTGCCTTAGATTGTTCTTCAGAATTTGATGTTGAAGGTTGAAGGTTGATCTCTCCCCTTTCTCTACAGATTTTCTCCCAAGGTTGAAGATGGTGGTTATGGGTTTTCTTTTGGGAACCTTTTCCAACTCTTCCTATAACTCCCGTAGCCCTCTAACTTGCCAAATTCTGATAATGGGCTTAGTGGGTTACTAAATAATGGATAATTAACTCCTAAAATTCGTAGGCTTTAATCCCCAAAATTTCAAAATTACCAAAATACCCTTTTAAGTTACCGGTATGGCCCAAAAATGCCCCGGGATCCAAACTAAACCCCCGGCTACTGTTTTTTGACTATTTCGACCCTTCCGAAATCGTTGGCGCACTCAAAATGACCATTCGGTTGATAAAAATAAAATTCATTTTTTTAATTCAAATAATTACATTTTCGACGCGACTGACACGCGTGTCCCAACTAAATTTCTCAAATTGTCGTATTTCAGTCTCGCAACAATTTTAATATTTTCAATATTCATATATTGCCATATATACACATCATAATCAAATACCAACTCACATCTCGTTAGTATTTATATCCGGATAAATTTTCAATTAATTCACATTTAATTTAATTAATTCCTTAAATAAATATCGATAAAATTACGGGGTATTACATACTTCCCCCCTAATAACAGAATTTTGTCCCGAAATTTGGAACTAAAAAGTACCTGGTAAAAACAACTCTGGATAACGTTCGCGCATTTCATCCTCGCACTCCCATGTGGACTCCTCAGCATTATGATGCCGCCACTGAACACGTACCAACGGTACTATCTTTGACCACAGTTTCCATTCGCTTCGGTCCAAAATAGCAATCGGCCCCTCTTCGTAGGAATTATCAGGATGGAGATCGATGTCCTCCTAAGCAATGTGAGTATGGGTCAAATCGCCCCTAAGATATTTCCTTAGCGAGGAAATATGGAACACATCATGAATCCTATGCAAGTGCTCCGGTAACCCAAGTCTATATGCAACGGGCCCAATCCGCTCGATGATAGGAAATGGCCCCACATACCTCGGTGACAGTTTCCCCTTCTTCCCAAAACGCATAATCCCCTTCATAGGAGATACTCTGAGTAAAACCTAGTCCCCCACTTTGAATTCTCTGAAGGACCTCTTGGCATCAGCATAGCTCTTCTGCCGGTCCTGAGCTACCCGAATGCGACTCCGTATCAATTTTATCCTTGTCGAAGTGTCCTGAATCACTTTCGGTCCAAGGAGTTTGTTATCCCCCACCTCTAACCAACATGCTGGGGAACGACAAGGTCTACCGTACAATGCCTTAAATGGAGCCATGCCAATGGTGAACTGGTAGGAGTTATTATAAGCAAACTCTACCAGTGTAAGGTAATGCTCCCATCCACCCCCAAAGTCTATGATGCACATACGCAACATGTCCTCCAACATCTGATTTGTACGCTCGGTCTGCCCATCGGTCTGTGGGTGGTAAGCCGTACTCAATCGCAATTCAGTGCCCATGGCCTCCTGGAAGCTCTCCCAAAACTGTGAGACAAATATCTTGTCTCGGTCAGACACGATATTTAGAGGCACGCCATGAAGTCTCACTATTTCCGCAATGAAAATCTGGGCATACTGTCCCGTAGTGTAGTCTGTCCTCACGGGTAGAAAATGAGCAACTTTGGTCAACCTGTCCACAATTACCCAAATAGAGTCGTGACCCCTCTGTGACGTAGGTAACCCTGTGATAAAGTCCATGGATATGCTCTCCCATATCCACGTCGGAACCTCTAATGGCTGTAGAAGTCTTCTCGGTCTCTGATGATCCACCTTTACCAACTGACAAGTGGAGCATTTAAAAATAAAGACGGCAATATCTCTCTTCATTCTACTCCACCAATATTGACGTCTCATGTCTTGGTACATTTTGTCCCCACCAGGGTGTACCGCGAACTATGAGCCATGCGACTCTGCCATAACCTCGTGTCGCAAGTCTTCCCCCTCCGGAACAACTAGTCTCCCATTGAAGCGTAATCCCCCGTCTGAGCTAATGGTATAGGACTCGGCTCCCTCTGCTAGTAATCGAACTATCTGCTCTTGACAGAACGAGTCATTTTCCTGGGCCTTTACCACTCTCGTAACAATCTTCAGTGTAACAGTCATCACAGACATGAACGATCGGACAACTGCATCCTGGTGTCTTAACTCCTTCCACTTTACTTTCCACACCTCATCCACTTCGTCTACTGGCCTACGGCTCAACGCGTCTGCTACCACGTTAGCCTTTCCCGGGTGGTATTGGATATCAAACTGATAATCCTTCACAAACTCAAGCCACCGTCTTTGACGCATATTCAACTCCTTCTGCGTGAAGAGGTACTGTAGGGACTTGTGGTCCATGAATAATCGAAACTTCTCCCCTGGGAGGTAATGTCTCCAAATCCGAAGGGCAAATACAACTGATGCTAATTCCAAGTCATGGGTGGGGTAATTTCTCTCGTGAGGCTTAAGCTTACGGGAAGCATAAGCTATGGCCTGACTCTCCTACTGCAATACACCTCCAAGTCTTTGTAAGGACGCATTGGTGTAGAGTAGATACTCAATTCCTGGTCTCGGCAATGCTAACATAGGTGCTGAGGTCAACTTGTCCTTCAACTCGTCGAATGCCAACTGATAGGCATCGCTCCAGATGAATGGCCCACCCTTACGAGTCAGATGTGTCAAAGGACCCGCCATATTTGAGAAACCCCAAATAAACCTCATGTAGTATCCTGCTAGGCCCAAGAAACTATGGATCTCAGTCGATGTCGTGGGTTGTCCCCACTCCCTCACTGCGAATACCTTCCCCGAATCTACCGATATCCCCCGGTCTGAAATAATATATCCCAAAAACTGAACCTCCTTCAGCCAAAACCCACACTTCTCATACTTTGCATACAGCTCGTTCTTACGTAGCGTCTGCAAAACCTGTCTCAAATGCTCGGCGTGCTCCTCTTCTGTCTGGGAGTAAACCAGAATGTCATCACTAAAGGCAATGACGAACTGGTCTAGGAACTCTCTGAACACCCTATTCATCAAGTCCATAAACACGGCTGGAGCGTTGGTCAAGCCAAAAGGCATACCCCGAAACTCGTAGGAACCATATCTCGTTAAGAAAGCAGTCTTCGAGACGTCATGTTCCCTGATACGCAACTGATGGTATCCTGATCGTAAATCAATCTTTGAGAAGAAAGAAGCTCCTCTCAGCTGGTCGAATAAGTCATCAATTCGGGGCAACGGATACTTATTCCGTATCGTGACCTTATTCAACTCTCGGTAATCTACACACAACCTTAACGATTCATCCCTCTTCTTTACGAACAACACAGGGGCACCCCACGGCGAAGTACTCCTCTGGATAAACCCCTGACCTAACAATTGTTCTATCTAATCTCGTAGCTCTCTCATCTCTGCTGGAGCCATACGGTAAGGTGCGCGGGCAATAGGCCGAGTGCCCGGTGTCAAATCGATCACAAAATCTATCTCTCTACTCGGAGGTAATCCAGGTATATCCTGAAATACATCAGCGAACTCACTAACAACGGGTATCGAATTGAGTGGTATCACAACTTCCTTAGAGGTCTCCTCCTTTATATAGTACAAATGAGTGGATGATCCTCCCTTAGGGCGAGGCATCGCCACTAAAAACATCTCCTGCCCGGGAATGGCAAAGATAATACTCCTACTAAAACAGTCAATCATGGCTCGGTATGCAACTAGCCAATCCATACCAACAATGGCATCATACTCAGTCATCTCTAACACTAACATATCCGCGATTAAAGTAAACCTCTCGATCTCTATACCCACACCTCTAAAAATAAGTGAAATCACGGAACCTCTACTCAACGGTGAATCTACACAAGTAACCGTGCTCTCGGCGGTGTCTAACAACCCAATAGTGCGTGCAAATCTTATGGCAATGAAATAATGTGTGGCCCCTATATCAAATAAAATACGCCCCATAGTCCCCTGAATAGAGAACATACCCTCAATGAACGGTGGATCATGTGGGGCTACGACATGCTAGAGCTGATACACTCTCCCATACTGAAGCTGTCCCTGCTGCACTGGGACCACTGGAATGGGTGGTAATACTGTCATCTGTGGTGGTGCCGAGAGGGCAGCGGGAAACATAGGTCTCTGTGGCTCGTGTCGGGCACCCTTCTGCTGCTTCTGTGGGGCCCTGCCCCTGTCAGGACAATCCCGGCATTTGTGGCCAGTATTGCCACAAATAAAACACTTCCCCGGGAAGTTTCCCCCTTGTTGTCCCTGCTGTCCTCGGCCCTGGTGGCCGTTACCATTCCTCCCCTGGCCATGCTGGCCCTGCTGAAACTGTTGCTGCTAACCATTCTGACCCTGCTGGCCTTGATGGATGTTCTGACCCTGATGGCCCTGTCTGAAACCTCCCTGTCCACTTATGAAACCCCCAGATCTGAATCTCTTATGATCCCCCTGTTGAGAACCCTGGTCACCCTGCCTGAGCTGTCCTTGAGCAGATTGTGCCCCGCTGGCACCATTTCCCCCGGTCCTGCCCTGTTGGCTGGACTCCCCTGATCTCTTGATCTCAGACATGTTGAAGCGATGATCCTGGCAGTGAAGTAATGCAGTGTTAACCACATAATAATAAGTGGCTAACGAGAGATTACCCAACAAGTGCTGACGAATCCTCCAAGTCAATCCTTCCGTGAACTTCTGAATCTTCTTCTCCTCAGTTGGTATCTCATCGGGAACAATGTTCAAGAGATTAGTGAATTTGGCCTCATACTCGGCCACAGTCTTTCCCTTCTGCTTGAGGTTCATCAATTTCCTCCTCATCTCCCTGTGAACAGCTGACGGAAAATATTTGCGGTCGAACCGCACCCAGAACTCTTGTATAGTGAGGGTGTCCCTCTCCTCTACGGTGGTAATGGACTCCCACCACTGCAATGCAGATCCTACTAGCTTGAAAGTAGCCAGTATTTGCTTTTGAAAATCTGTGCACTCGTACATCCTTAAGTGCCTCTGAATGTCCTTCCTCCACTAACTGGATACCACAACATCGGAGCTGCCTGCAAACTTTGGAGGGTGTGCTTTCTGAAAAGCATCACGGACGCGTTCCCAAGCAGACGGGAATACATGAGCCTGTACTGGTGCAACTGCCGGCGCCTGGGGTGGTGCCTGCTGTACAACGGCTAGGGCGGCATTTACCGTTTGGGCTCCAATAGCTGCAACCTCTGCGTCATTCATAGTGCCCTGAACTGGTGCAGGCTGTGGCTCTGGCTGTGCATCCCTAGGAACTCGTTGCGCACGTCGTGGAGGCATCTGAAATGAGAGTAAAGTCTTATAAGTTCGCAGTTATTATCTCAAAATAGCTGAAAAGCGATACATACACAAAAGAATACAGCAGTCCTAGAATATAGGGCTCTACATCAAAGAAAGCTCAGCGGAAACATAATAAGCCGTACAGATCCTAAGGACACTAGAACTTGATTCTCTGATACCACCTGTGACACCCCAACTAATTAAATACCGGGTATCAACTCCTTTATTAAATTAATACAAAATGCCAAGTTGGTTCAGTTCATAGAATCACTGTCGAAAACATTATAATATTTACTAACCACCTAGTATTTAAAAAGTGAGTTGTCCATTTTAAATTAAATCCGATTAACATGCAATAAATGAATTATGAAAAGTTAACATAACCACACAATATAGTCACAATACAATAACCAACCAATAATAATGAGTCTGGAGGAAAAACTCATCACAACAAATCGAATTTCGAAATAAATAAATACAAAGTCTGCATCACTAAAATTAATTACAACCCAAAGTCTGAAATAACTGAATAAGTAAGATGTCTCTAAAAGGAATGGGCGACATGCCCAACAAATGATAAAAACTGATGATGGAACTCCCACAACAGCTACAACACATCACCTGAATAGAACTCCTATGCATGGTGTCCTTGTGGCTGGGTACCTAAAAGGTTTTTACAAAAAAAAAAAGATTTGAAAGCAAACGGGTCAGAGCCCGATTGTGAAAATAATTTAAAAATATGCAAGTGTTTAATATCATTAAATAATGAATATAAAGTACATGATAGTGTGTGCACTCACATGAGTTCCTCACCTCTCAACTAATTGTGCACTCCTATCGTACCCGTACCCATTCTAGTTCTCCCATATCTATCTAGTCCAATGCTAAATCTAACATTTCTATATGATATCCAATTTAAATCCCAACATCTTCTATTTAATAGAGTATTGTACCTTATTACACAGTTTCCTCACTTTAGCACTACAATTTATTAGAAATTTTACATTTTCACTTTACAAACCGTTGCTATTATTTATACTCACAATTATTTATGACAATTCATTTCAATCAACAATATATTATTCTCACCAAAAATACACAATACTAGCACCCTGAGACTAAGCTGCGGTGCACACATACTCTGTTATCAAATCTCGGTACATCACGTACACGAGGATCACGCATTCCGAATCTCTCAGGAAACATTTCATTAACAACAATAAAAAACAATGGAGGCGAACATAGTTCACATCACATGGGTCACGCACATACCTACACTCCCATGATCAGCAGACTTATTAACTTCTCAATAAGCCCTTCTCTGACCTATGTCCTCGAGGTACCAATCTAAATCCCCCCAGTAGGCCCACAAAGATTGGATGGCCCTAAACGAACGCCAACCTCCCATGATAGCAAGTACGGTAGGTATGTCATACATATATAACTACATATACTAAGCATTTTCACATCTTAGATATTACAATATTTTATTAGTGGTATACTTCTCATTCTTATACTAACTCTTAGTTTTATACAAATCACAAGTCTCCGGTTTATATGTATTTACGTCGTCAGATATCCTCACTTCGTGATTAGTCACTCGCGTCCTAATCCACAAGTGTCATCCGGTTCAAGGCACTATTCTAAATATTACTCCTTAATTCACCCCAAATCTCCCAACAATACCCGCTAGTTAATAAGGGAAAGTTATCTCACCATTTAAATAAGTCTACGGGATACTAGAAATCAAATCAGGTCAAAAAGGCCATTCTGTCAACTCGTTAGAAGTCTCGTTCGAACGAGTTCGTTCGAATGAAGGGCTTCGAATGAAATACCAACTCGTTAGAAGTCATACTATCATCTCGTTAGAAGTTCGTTCGAATGAGGTCGTTCGAACGACCTGGGCAGGTCTTCTAACGAGATGGAAGTTTCATCCCAGAAATTCCCAAATCCGATTTTCTCAATTCTTCGCTCCTCTAAATCCACCCTAAGACCATCCAAATTATGTTTTAACGTTTATAAATCATTTTTAATCACCCTAGATCATACCTTAACATATTTTAGGGGTCAATTCTTACAAACCATCATGGAATTAATGTAAATCTCCAATTATTCCCCCAAAACACTATGAACATGAACTCCTAATTTTCTTATGCCCAATTACTCATCAAAATCCGTTTTTAAATCATCATATATAACTCTTCAAATATTAAATCAGCCCATTATCATACTACATGCAAATTCTAACCCAAATTCAAAGTTTCTCTAAATATTTCATTGGTTTTCTTCAAAAGTTTCAATATAAGATAATTCCTACACTAAACATTGAAGACATATTCAATGCATTAAAAATATCAAATCACTTGACTTATATTGTTCTTCAGAATTTGATGTTGAAGGTTGCTGTAATACCCCGTATTTTTATAACCTTTAAATTATGGGATTTATTAAATTTAATTGAGATAAATTAATTTAATTTTAATCCGGAATGTTGCTTTAAATATTTACTAGCGTGACGAGAGTTAGTAATTATTGGAAATTTGTTATCTGTTGAATATTACTGGATGAGTATAGTAATATATGAGATTTATTGTTATAATATTCTCACGTGTGAATAAAATGACAATTATGGAAATTTAAGTCGGGACGCGCCTGTGTCGTGTCGGGACTAAATATTGATTAATACGTGAATATTTTATAAGTTGCTCGTATGGTCATTTTGAGTGCGTCAACGTGTTCGGAAGGGTCGAGATATTCAGAAAAGTGTACCCGGGGGTTTAGTTTGGGTCTCGGGGCGTTTTTATGCCCAATTAGTACCCCGGGAGGGCGTTTTGGACATTTCGCAATTATGGGTAATTAAACCTACGAAAATTAAAAGGGTTATATAAGATATCTAGGTTGTCTTCTAGGGTTAGAACAACCAAAGACAAATGACGGCCATTGGAGAGGAAGAGGATAAGCTCTCCAAGGAGTTCTAGGCCAAGAACACCTCTGATTGCACCGCCGTCACCACCAACGCGTAGATCGCGAGATGGGGAACGAAACCACACCAATTTCGGCACCAAACTAGATTTCTAAAAATTCCAGGCAAGTGTTTATCTTGCTTATTTCGTTGATGCATCTTTCATATTGGTTTAGGAATGATTAGGATGAATTGTATGGAAGAAAAACCCAATTTGAGATAGGAAATTGCATGTAGTGATGACTTAAATGATATTTTAGAAACCCTTTGTCATGTAAAGGATTAAGAGTTTGATTAAGAAAAGAGTTCTAATTAGATACAAACACTAAAAAATTTATTCCGGATGATCGGACCATTGGAATCGCTTGAAATTTTAGTATGTTGTAGCGAACGGCGAGACAGGACTGCTGACAAAAATTCAGCTTGATCGAACGGTCGAATTTCTAAAAATATTATTTTTACTAGAGAGTTTTATGTTTTGAGGACTCTTAGAGAGTCTTATATTTTGACGACTCTTAGAGAGTTTTATATTTTGAGGACTCTTCTAAATAATAAAAAAAATTCAATTAAAACTCTATTTTAATTCTGATTTCGAAACCATTTGAAATTCTCATCTTTGAAAATAAAATTCAAAATCCTTTAACGTAAGGCGAAATCTATATTTTTGGGATATCTTACATGAGGGACAATGTAAGTATATGTTAAAGAGAGAGAGACACATAAGAGAGTTACTTTGGGACAAATGTTTATACCTACTGAATTTTATACTTGGGAGGATAGAATCCGTGAGCGTGATGTAGTAAGTGGAAAAGTTCCTTAAATTAAAATAAGATGTGAATGGTTATACGTGATAACTAAATAATGAGAAATAAATACAAATGTCGTAATTATGGGAATTGAGAATTTACCGATTATTGAAATGGTAATGTTAGTATAGTTATATGATTGTGTATGCATATACTATCTATGTGTGAAAATCATGCCCACGCTACTTGTTATCCCTGAGTTTTCCGCGCTGGGACAGTCTTATCTCGATGGGACCTTTATGGGGGATATTGACTTGTACCCTAGAAGATAGATATCCTTGGTACAGGCTATCGGAATGATAGTTCAGACGGTCCTAAGAGATGCGGGTATGTGCTTTCCTCTTAGAGACTTGGAATCTATGCTTCGCCTCATTTTGTTTGTGTATAGGTATCCTTGGTATAGGCTATCGCAGTGATAGTTCAGACAGTCCTGAGAGACTTGGAATCTATACTTTGTCTCAATATTGTTTGAGCATGTGTTGATACAGTTCGAGAGTGATTCTGAATCTGTATTCCCTTAGTACGAGTGATACGGGGATTGGATAGTAGAGTATGCCCGCACCATAGTTGTTATTTGGGGTGCTGTTGTGATATATATATATATTTTATGAGTAGTTAATATATATATGAAATTCTGAAATCTGGAACTGCCTACTGTGATGAGACATGTAGGACATGGTTGATGACTCAAATTGTAAATACTTGTTTTGAGAAAGTATAATATGACACTGGAAAACTTTATTGATTTATAAAGTTAAAAATGAGAACTTTGGTTGCTAATTGAAATATCATTTTCGAACAATTGAATCGTTAAATTTTGAATCTTACAAGTAAGCTAAGATAAGTTAAATCATTGGGAAGATTAGTGCGATAAATGATAAGACAACCCGTTGGGAAGGTTAATGCAATAGGTGTGCACATTAGAAGAGGTGAGAATTCCTCAAGAGAGTGACGCACTAATATGTTGTTGCATTGTCCTGTATCAATTTAAATACTTGCTAAACAAATTTTAAATCATATACACTATCGGGCTCTGACCCGTTTCTCTCTCTCTCTCTCTCTCTCTCTCTCTCTCTTGTATATATATGTATGTATTACAGGTGCCCAGCCACAGGGGCGTCTTGCTTAGGATCTCTTGAAAGGAACGCGCTGCAGCTTAGGTGGAAGTTGCAGGACTCTTAATTAGACGACTTCGTTCATTCGGATCCACTCTTGGTACTTTCATCTAGTTGGGAATGTGTAGCTCTTTCCATTATTCCGTTGTTGTTGGACATTTGTATTTCAGTTATTTCCAGTATTGCTACTATGGGATTTATTCAGTTTGGATGTGTGACTTTAGATTTCGTATGTTGACATTCGATTGACGAATGTATTAAGTTAATTGGATTATGTTGCAGAATTTAATGTGGTGTGATTCTTACTTATTGAATGTTGTTAATAAAATAAATGATTTTTCTTTAAATAAAATTTGGAAAGTATGTATGAACATGGTTTTGACACTTAGCTTAATTAATTAGGGTGTTAAATTGGAAAATTTTATTTTTCGACAGTGATGCTAAGAATGGACCAACTGTTCACCTTGATTTAATTTAATAAAGGAGTGATCGCCCGGTATTTAATTAGGCGGGGTGTCACAGGTGGTATCAGAGCATCAGGTTCTAGTGTCCTTAGGATCTGTACGGCTTATTATGCTTTCAGCGTTGCTTTGTTTGTTATAGAGCCCTATGTTTAGGATTGTTGATTCCCTTGACGAGATTTCGTTCTCCTGCTATAATGTGTATACACTAGTGAATTCTAATTTCGTTCGGATGTGTGCGTGTGCCGAGCGATGACGGATGTCAGAAGAGGACCGTTAAGCGTACATCAGGAGGCAGGGCTCAGTTGATATTATGAAATATATCCGAGGATGATGACCGTAGTTGAGGTCACCTCCATTATGGCACGAGAAGGCACGACTAGAAAGGAGACTAAGGTGCAGCA
Organism: Sambucus nigra; assembly: GCA_949130495.1. Taxonomy (NCBI): domain Eukaryota; kingdom Viridiplantae; phylum Streptophyta; class Magnoliopsida; order Dipsacales; family Adoxaceae; genus Sambucus; species Sambucus nigra. The sequence continues at coordinate 348,416,159 of OX422217.1, forward strand.
ATGATTTTTCAAATGTTGTTATAGTCAAATAAGGTGCGAGGGTAAACTTACCCAACGTATTACAAAAATGTGTAGAGACTGTCAATGGGAAATTTTAGAAATGCGGAAATTGTATGTGTCTTTACCAAAGGAGGTAATGTACCCAAAGGCTTAGATATAGGACGAAGTGTGGCAAACTGAAAGTGAAAATTTAGAGAAAATTTTCTTGGCTTTCGGGACGAAATTATAATGGTTGGAGTCAACCACCAATTTTAGAAGTGGAATGTTATGCCTATAGGAGAACCTTAGGTACAGTGTTGACCATATGTTCCTTCCTCAACTGTTCAGGGTGAGAAGCAAACGTGGTTCTGAACTCATCGCGGGAGGTCATGACAGAAGTCCGATTGTGGATATGAACCCTAATCATTATCAAATTTTGTATCGAAAGATGTAGATACGAGTGGAGGAAACGACTCCAAGTGGGAGACCAACTCGTAATAATAATTGATAATACTCGAGGAGGAAATTCTGATGGACAATTGATTCAGAGGTTGACAATGTTGTATTTTGTCAATAAAGATGATAATGCTCCTTGTGTGGGAAGCTTAAAGAAATCAAAGAATTTAGTCGAGAATAAGATTGAATACAATGGTGGTGATATAGCACCAAAAAGAGATGTGGATATACATCAGGGGACCCATTTAAATGATTCGGATAATGGAATTCTTACCAAGTGATGGTAAATTCAGTAAGTGCTATTATAGATAGTAACTTGATCTTTCTGGCCTAAAAAGTTAAAGGAGCAATCGGAATGGTTAACAGTAATCGAGTTTACTAAAGTCCGAGAGGAGGACAAATCCTAACCTGGTTAGTAGGACAGGTGGTAAGTGGATTATGTACTGAGGTATTTTTGTGCGGAGTGAGATCGCTCACGATAATATGTTCCAAAGTGAGTATAAGGACAAGAATACGGTGCCTAGTAAAAGGCAGCGATTAAAATAATTTTATTATGGTTTGGGCAGACGTGTTACGTCCGAAAACCATTTGCACAGTCAAGATGAATGACAAGGTAGAAGTGTAAGTTGTATCGTCAGAGGATGAGGCGTGTTTATGTGACACGAGAGAGTCACTACATTTTGTTCATTGCTAGATTAGCATGTGAAACGAGCTTAATGCATATAATTATAAATGTTACCATTATGTGAATATTTTTCCCTATTGTAGCGGGATTTTTCTTTAGTGCTATCCGCGGAGGATGAATGAGTATATCAACAGTGTTTTATACTTTATTGAGGTTACTCGTTGTAGTGATGCGATACAAGAGTATGATATTATCTTGTTTAAAACATTACAGAAATGGTTAGTACGATAGTGGGCATTTATTACAAGGCTATCGGAGTGGTTGCATTAGTGCAACATGTTTTATGTTTGTTTTAGCGAGGCTTTACCTGTGAGAAGGTTGGACTCGCACTTATATTATCTATCCTAGAGACTTAGGAGGAGATAGTGGGCTCGAGATATTCGATGCCAAAGTATGTATAAACTTTGCCAATATGATTCCGTATGTATCGGGATTTACCGTTGAGCGAAAAGATTTGACGCAGTATTATGTTTGGCACTCCGGACTTAGTGATAGGAAGAGTGAAGTGTTATATTTATCCTTAAGAGACGTGGGAGTTAAGAGTTATACCCCTAATGTTAGAAAAAGTAATTTCGAGAATTTCGAATGTATGTATTCGATGTTTATGGAATGCTATTACCACCAACCTATGCTGAACGATAGTGAAATTTGGTGAAACGTTCTTTGTTAAGCATAATTACAGGAGAAATTGTAACTTTTCTGTCAAGGGACGGAATAAAGGGGTATATACTATGGACGGAGGACCTAACGGATTTCAATAACCGACAATGCTAGGTAGTAGTGTATCGGGGGGTTCCTTGTTTGGATTTCGCTTTGCGAGATATCCCACGCATGAAACTTAGCGTAAGGTTGGAAATAGGGAGACGTTTGGTCACTATTCCATGAGTTCGGTACCCTGGTCGAAATGGGATCAAGTAATTATGTATGTAAGTTGGAAGTTGAATTTTGTTTTAAGGTCATTGGAGCCGGATTTTTGTGGTAGGAAAGCATTAAAAGTTATCCCCACAAGTTGAGGGGTGGAACGATGATAAGGAGAATTTAAGAATTTTGATTTCTAGGGTGATTGAGAGTACCCAAATGTCATAACCGCGTACAGAACACAAGGTGAATAAAGAGTTGGAATGATTTTTAGCATGGATTATCTGGAAAGAACTTTATATTATACAAAAGAGATGACCTGTAATTATTTTGATGAATAAAGCGTTAGTGATTTATTTTGGTTGTTGTACCTATTTGGGAAAATTATTGTACTTATCTGAGGAAGGTTGAGAATTATTATTCCTCTTTTATTGTCATGGAATTTGAATGCCCTATCCCTTCTATTCCGTTGAATTTAGTTAGTCCTACAGATGAGTAGCACGCCGTTCGCTCTCCCAGGGCGATCGGAGTGTTGCAAAAAATGTGGGCATCTTGGTTAACTAAATTTAAAATAGTTCGAGTCGAAGGGACGTGGTAATAGACGTGTGAAATATATTTTTATGGGACTAGTATAACGAAGTGGAAGTGATAGAGTGGATTAAACGTCACATGAGGGGCGATAATCCATACATAAGTGTGCAATTAGAATAGCACGCCCTAACTTGATTGGAAGGCTGTGGGAAGCCATTCAAGAATTGGTATTCCTTGAATATAGTAGAATTTAATTATTATGAAGCACACCCGGAGCGGAGTTGTTATTAGTCAAGTGTGAGAGCGACTCACACATATAAAGAGTAATGATGTTAGTATAGTATAAGAGATCCAGAAGTGTGCTTCGTGGAGAGAAGAGCACGGGTGGAACTTTCGGCATACTACAAGGAAGGAAGGGGAGTATTACGTGTCACTTAATGTGAGACATTTCAAGGGAAGAATCGATGTTTAGCGAGACGTAGTGAGTAGTCTCTCCATGCACTGCCCATAGGTAAGGTTTGGTTGAAAGAGGAAAATCAACCAAATAATTTTGTGTTTATCAAAAATTCCTGAAATTGGAAGAGGTTGGTAAAGTCGGTAAAGTTCTTGGATGGGTTGCCATCCTCAAAACAAGATCAAGGGTTTATCCCGAACATGTGAATTAAGTCGCCGAGAAGGAAGTGATTGATATTCCTTTGGGTTGGCTTACACTATTAACTAGTATGCCCCAGACTTCCTTTGAAAGGAAGGATGGCACCAGTGCATGGTCCGGCGCAGTATAAATTTCTGAATCGGGATGAGATTGGTGAATCCCACCTTTGATATGGGATTTCAGGAACCGGCAGAGAAAAGATTTCGTTTCAAGTAGGATGTATCACCCTTAGCCAGGGAATAAGCGCATGGTGATTAAAGATTGGTGGAGACACGTGAAGGAGATTTTGGAATCTTGGTACGATGATTTCAAGAATGCTCTGTAGAAGCACTCGTACCTGTTTGTCGCGTATGAGGTACTTATTAAGGTTTTGTTATGGAAGAACCTCGACTATTCTCCTTCCGTATGTTTAGAGGAGAGTAGATAATCAGAATTTTTGGATAGGTCGAGAAAATATCCGATAACTATGGTATAATTCCATGACTGTTTTAGACGAGCAAGAGTGATCAAATGTTCGTAATATTTTCTCAGAATGGGAGTTTTGTATATGAATAAATCCGAGTATTTGTCATGTAGTGAGGTGCGGCCTCCTAATGATAGTGAGATAATGAAATGTATAACGTACAGGCGTGACCTATGCGAATGTTGTCGGTTGGGAGCACAATGTGAAGTGTCTCCAAAGAGAATGCAAAACAATGTTACTGTGAAGAAAGGGCTATAGTGATTGAGCGTCGTAATGTGTAGTTAGTTTGTGTACGGAAAAGGATATCCAGAATTGTGCTACCTGATAGGCCTTATTTTCTGAATTTCGGGATGAAATTCAGTTATTAGGGGGGAAGTATGTAATACCCCGTATTTTTATAACCTTTAAATTATGGGATTTATTAAATTTAATTGAGATAAATTAATTTAATTTTAATCCGGAATGTTGCTTTAAATATTTACTAGCGTGACGAGAGTTAGTAATTATTGGAAATTTGTTATCTGTTGAATATTACTGGATGAGTATAGTAATATATGAGATTTATTGTTATAATATTTTCATGTGTGAATAAAATGACAATTATGGAAATTTAAGTCGGGACGCGCCTGTGTCGTGTCGGGACTAAATGTTGATTAATAAGTGAATATTTTATAAGTTGTTCGTATGGTCGTTTGGAGTGCGTCAACGTGTTCGGAAGGGTTGAGATAGTCAGAAAAGTGTACCGGGGGGTTTAGTTTGGGTCTCGGCGCGATTTTAGGCCCAATTAGTACCCCGGGAGGGCGTTTTGGACATTTCGCAATTATGGGTAATTAAACCTACGAAAATTAAAAGGGTTATATAAGATATCTAGGTTGTCTTCTAGGGTTAGAACAACCAAAGACAAATGACGGCCATTGGAGAGGAAGAGGAGAAGCTCTCCAAGGAGTTCTAGGCCAAGAACACCTCCGATTGCACCGCCGTCACCACCAACGCGTAGATCGCGAGACGGGGAACGAAACCACACCAATTTCGGCACCAAACCAGATTTCTAAAAATTCCAGGCAAGTGTTTATCTTGCTTATTTCGTTGATGCATCTTTCATATTGGTTTAGGAATGATTAGGATGAATTGTATGGAAGAAAAACCCAATTTGAGATAGGAAATTGCATGTAGTGATGACTTAAATGATATTTTAGAAACCCTTTGTCTGTAAAGGATTAATTGTTTGATTAAGAAAAGAGTTCTAATTAGATACAAACACTAAAAATTTTATTCCGGGTGATCGGACCATTGGAATCGCTTGAAATTTTAGTATGTTGTAGCGAACGGCGAGACAGGACTGCTGACAAAAATTCAGCTTGATCGAACGGTCGAATTTCTAAAAATATTATTTTTACTAGAGAGTTTTATGTTTGGAGGACTCTTAGAGAGTCTTATATTTTGACGACTCTTAGAGAGTTTTATATTTTGAGGACTCTCCTAAATAATAAAAAAAAAATCAATTAAAACTCCATTTTAATTCTGATTTCGAAACCATTTGAAATTCTCATCTTTGAAAATAAAATTCAAAATCCTTTAACGTAAGGCGAAATCTATATTTTTTGGATATCTTACATGAGGGACAATGTAAGTATATGTTAAAGAGATAGAGACACATAAGAGAGTTACTTTGGGACAAATGTTTATACCTACTGGATTTTATACTTGGGAGGATAGAATCCGTGAGCGTGATGTAGTAAGTGGAAAAGTTCCTTAAATTAAAATAAGATGTGAATGGTTATACGTGATAACTAAATAATGAGAAATAAATACAAATGTCGTAATTATGGGAATTGAGAATTTACCGATTATTGAAATGGTAATGTTAGTATAGTTATATGATTGTGTATGCATATACTATCTATGTGTGAAAATCATGCCCACGCTACTTGCTATCCCTGAGTTTTCCGCGCTGGGACGGTCTTATCTCGATGGGACCTTTATGGGGGATATTGACTTGTACCCTAGAAGATAGATATCCTTGGTACAGGCTATCGGAATGATAGTTCAGACGGTCCTAAGAAATGCGGGTATGTGCTTTCCTCTTAGAGACTTGGAATCTATGCTTCGCCTCATTTTGTTTGTGTATAGGTATCCTTGGTACAGGCTATCGCAGTGATAGTTCAGACGGTCCTGAGAGACTTGGAATCTATACTTTGTCTCAATATTGTTTGAGCATGTGTTGATACAGTTCGAGAGTGATTCTGAATCTGTATTCCCTTAGTACGAGTGATACGGGGATTGGATAGTAGAGTATGCCCGCACCATAGTTGTTATTTGGGGTGCTGTTGTGATATATATATATTTTATGAGTAGTTAATATATATATATGAAATTCTGAAATCTGGAACTGCCTACTGTGATAAGACATGTAGGACATGGTTGATGACTCAAATAGTAAATACTTGTTTTGAGAAAGTATAATATGACACTTCAAAACTTTATTGATTTATAAAGTTAAAAATAAGAACTTTGGTTGCTAATTGAAATATCATTTTCGAACAATTGAATCGTTAAATTTTGAATCTTACGAGTAAGCTAAGATAAGTTAAATCATTGGGAAGATTAGTGCGATAAATGATAAGACAAACTGTTGGGAAGGTTAGTGCGATAGGTGTGCACATTAGAAGAGAGGTGAGAATTCCTCAAGAGAGTGACGCACTAATATGTTGTTGCATTGTCCTGTATCAATTTAAATACTTGCTAAACAAATTTTAAATCATATACACGATCGGGCTCTGACCCGTTTCTCTCTCTCTCTCTCTATCTCTCTCTCTCTCTCTCTCTCTCTCTCTCTCTCTCTTGTATATATATGTATGTATTACAGGTGCCCAGCCACAGGGGCGTCTTGCTTAGGATCTCTTGAAAGGAACGCGCTGCAGCTTAGGTGGAAGTTGCAGAACTCTTAATTAGACGACTTTGTTCATTCGGATCCACTCTTAGTACTTTCATCTTGTTGGGAATGTGTAGCTCTTTTCCATCATTCCGTTGTTGTTGGACATTTGTATTTCAGTTATTTCCAGTATTGTTACTATGGGATTTATTCAGTTTGGATGTGTGACTTTAGATTTCGTATGTTGACATTCGATTGACGAATGCATTAAATTAATTGGATTATGTTGCAGAATTTAATGTGGTGTGATTCTTACTTATTGAATGTTGTTAATAAAATAAATGATTTTTCTTTAAATAAAATTTGGAAAGTATGTATGAACATGGTTTTGACACTTAGCTTAATTAATTAGGGTGTTAAATTGGAAAATTTTATTTTTCGACAGTGATGCTAAGAATGGACCAACTGTTCACCTTGATTTAATTTAATAAAGGAGTGATCGTCCGGTATTTAATTAGGCGGGGTGTCACAGTTGAAGGTTGATCTGTCCCTTTTCTCTATAGATTTTCTCCCAAGGTTGAAGATGGTGGTTATGGGTTTTCTTTTGGGAACCTCTTCCAACTCTTCCTATAACTCCCGTAGCCCTCTAACTTGCCAAATGGTGATAATGGGCTTAGTGGTTTACTAAATAATGTATAATTAACTCCTAAAATTCGTAGGCTTTAATTCCCAAAATTTCAAAATTACCAAAATACCCTTTTAAGTTGTCGATATGGCCCAAAAATGCCCCGGGACCCAAACTAAACCCCCGGCTAGTGTTTTCTGACTATTTCGACCCTTACGAACTCGTTGGCGCACTCAAAATGACCATTCGGTTGATAAAAATAAAATTTATTTTTTAATTCAAATAATTACATTTCCGACGCGACTGACACGCGTGTCCCAACTAAATTTCCCAAATTGTCGTATTTCAGTCTCGTGACAATTTTAATATTTTCAATATTCATATATTGCCATATATGCACATCATAATCAAATACCAACTCACATCTCGTTAGTATTTATATCCGGATAAATTTTCAATTAATTCACATTTAATTTAATTAATCCCTTAAATAAATATCGATAAAATTATGGGGAATTTGACGATCGAAAGGAATCTTGAAGGTCTCTATATCACCTTTCTAATGGTATAACCCAAGCGTGATTTGGATCAACGGATTATGTTCTATAACTATTTTTCTGAAAAAATCTGCATGAAACTGCCATTTGGCAAGACCATTTCCCCGCCTATCAGTAGTGTGCCAAGGGTTACCTGCTGATTGGCAGGACTAGGTCCATGTTGATCAGCACCACTCCTGACCCTATAAATAGAGGGCATGACCTCACCCCATGGGCACACCTCAGATTCATCAGCATCAGTGATCTTAGCGACATTCTTTCGAAATCAACGAAGTTCCTTCATGTTAAATTTCACTCAAGCTTACATTCCCATCCTTTTTATACCCAATTTGGTAAAACCTCCTTCTCTCTCATCCAACATTCATCTCACATCCAAAGGAGTTCATCCAAGATCAAAGATCAAGATTCAAAGAAGGTTCAATTTCTTCCCTATCTCTATAAATTTCTTATTTTTGCATTAAATAGATTAGATTCATAATATAGTTCTTATTTTAGTTCATACACATCAACATCTTACACTTTTATTAGTACATTGCACCTACTTTATTTTCTATAAAAAAACAAAAGAAACAAAAGAGGGTTACGCCTATAAATTCCTAACGGGATTATCCATCACACTTTTTCAAAACTGAAACGCATTTTTTACACACGCACATATAATAAAATCCCATTCGAACCTATGGCATAACCCCCACACTTATGTCGCATGCGAACTACAGGACTTTGATGCCTTTATAGCCTACGTAGGCGTCTCGGATTAAAACTTGAGGCTCGATTCCAATTTTCTAATTTTCCCATTTTCTAATTTGTCAATCTTCCTAAATTCCCCATTTTCATATTTATCATATTATTACATTACTATACATATTATAGTTGTGATACTTATATGCATTTTATCCAACACATTATCATTTCACCATAACGGTCAATATCATGATAAACGCATAAATTATATTTTTTTATATATTATCTTGGGAACATTCCTATGGATGACCTCACTCTACCTCTTCTATGGTTTGAGTTCGGAGATTCCGATCTCCATTATATATATACACACACACACTTCACAAAGAAATAAATAAAAATAATAACAGTAGCCCATCAGAGATCGAAAGGGCGGGATGGGTGCCTAACGCCTTCCCATTTCGTAACTTAACCCCCGAACCCTTCGAACTATTGGTTTCGTAAGCATCAGCTTGTCTTTAATGTCGCTCTCTCGAGGCGGCAATATGTTCTTTTGTCTGTTTTGTGCAAAATAGATTGGCGACTCCATCTCTTTACATTCACCCCATACGGACGATGCCGAAGCATTCCTAGATTGAAAGAGGGCGCAAGACATTTTTCATCACCCTTTTTTTCTTTCCCCCGACCCCGGTTCTCGGGAAGGAGGAGAGAGGGGAGGGAGGAAGCGCGTAAATCTCTAGGGTGGCCACAGTTATCTGGAAAAAAGCAATCATAAATCGAGTCAATCTCATCAGATTAGCTTTCAGTTGCCCGCTTACATCTTTACGACTTGTAAATAATCTTATCATTAGACAACAACACCCTATTGCACTGCCTAGGGTTTTCCTTCCTCGGAGGCCTCTTTTGATAATTTTCTTGTAGCTCTCTCGCTGAGAATCTGCTGAGCACACTTTGTTGTTGAACCTGGTGCTTGATTTGTCTAATACGCAGCATCATCCTATGACGCAACTATCTGTACAAGCTGGGAGGCCTCATTATTTCTCAAACCATTTCTTCTTCTTCAAAATCACCCACTGGGTGAGTTGGTGCGCGTACTCTTTCCCTAGTACTCGGAATTCTAGTGCCTCGATTTATTGAGTAAGTACCACAGCCTCTTGTTCTAGTTCGGTGTAGAAAGCTGCGTCGATCAAGTATGCCTATTCACGTGCGAACGGGTTCTTAGATGTTAGAATAACCATTTCCTTCCCTTTGATATTAGATTTGGCATATTGATGGTAGGTAGATGGCACCAACCTACGATTATTCATCCACACTTTCCCTACTAACAACTAGTATTATGGCTCACACTCCATTATGTGAAACTTTATGTGGGAAGTGATATTCCCCATAGTATTCCCTACATTGACATAACTGATGGATTTAGAAGAATGGTTGTCATACCCCAAGATTGATAAAGGATTTTGCACGATCCTTTTCTCAGTAATGTTTTAAGCATATAAAGATCCAATGGACATAATGTTAATAAAATCTCCCCTATTTAGCAAAACTCGATTGAAACTACACCTATTCACACTTATTGTCACATAAAGCCACATGTTGTGAGGGTAACTAATCGAGCGATATGCCTCAGAGAAAGTGATCTCAGAGAGGAACCTCCTTACCAGCTTGGCTATGGGCCCGTTTCCAACACAAGTTTGGTGCCATGTTCTTTTTGACAATCTCCAAGACCGCTCGAGTAACCTCTAACCTGGAACTTTCTGGAATCCCCACTTACTCAAAGAACCAATTGAACTTTTGCAAGAGAGTTACGGAGGTGCATTCCACCCATGGGTCAACATGATCTTCCTCCAACTCATAAACTTATTCCACACCTCGATGGGCTGACTCATAATAGGACATTACTACGTTAGCAGCACCCAATGATCAGGCCTCTAACTGTCTGCTCAAATTATCAATTAGGCACAAGTCATTTTCAGCATTAGCTGAGCTATTTCAAACATGCATTCTTCCGATGACTCCTCAAAAGTCTCTTCGAGCAACCTATAATCCTTCATCATCTCTTCCACCTCCTCATCATAAGCACTGCCCATAGTTTCTCCATGTACTGGTAAAGGATTATCATTTACATTGGCTTAGGGCGATCGAATATCCCCTTTTTTTATATGTATGTTGATCAGTATTCTCAGCGAGAAACATTGGATGGTTGGGTGGCCAAGCTTGTTGTGAACCTGGAAGAACTTTGGATTATTCCTATCCTCTCATGTTACAGGCTCTATGCTAGAATTAATGGGCCTTCACACTTTGTCATGAACTATGTGATCATAAATATCAAGAGATTGCTCCACTATTTAAGGTAGCTCGGGCGGGTCATCTTTAGTGTCAAACTTCCTTTTGTTGCCTCTTCCTCCTTGGTCATTAATACTACCTCCTTCTCACATATCCTCATCGTCAGTGTAGTTCACTCTCGATGGTATTCCCCTCCCTGAACTAGTTAATGATCTCAGTATCAAACATGACAAGGTTGGTGGTGGTAAACGTTTTACCACCAAGGCAATATTTTTAGATAACTTTAGGAACACCGTAAACATTCCTTCCCGATCTCATTAATCTGATGGCATATATATTCTGGTAGAAAACCTTTCACGCTGACTTGTAAGAGTTTGCTTTCTCGCATCTCCTCTCTCAGAGCTAGAGATCATTCGTGGAACCTTTATATATACGCCACCACATCGTCATTAGGATTTTGTTTTTCTCGTGCGACTTGCGTGAGAGTGGTTCAGCCAAGAAGAACTTTTGAATGAATTGGATGTGGAGATCCTCCCAAGAGGCCACGCTACTTGGTGCCAAGTTGGAGTACCACGTGTAAGCTTTCTCATTCAGAGACTTGGAAAACTCTCTCAACCTTGGATTCTTATCATTGCAATGGGCATCAAGATTCTCAAAAAATTTATTCACGTGCTCCTTGGGGTTTCCCCATTTGCCTGCATATTTTTCTAAAATGGGTGTTATATACCCTGTTGGGTATAGTTCATTATTGTACTCCTCTGGGTACGGTGTATAAAAATTATCATAATTGAGGAAGCTTCACCCCCAACTTTAAAGGCTGCCATTATCCTCATAAGTTCTTTCTTAATTTCCTCCATATTAGGTGGAGGGGTGATATTTTCTACATGAATCACCATTATTGGGAGTACACTTGGTGGTGTGACAAGTGTTTCACTTCTTGTGCTAGCAAAAGGAGCTACGACTGGTAGAGCAACAACATTGTTAGTGCTAGCTTGGGCAACTCCCCCCAAAACAGACTCGGTCTAGAGTAGGGTGTCAAGAAAAAGTTATAACAAGAACTAGTTGCGGGATAGATAATTATGTGAGTTATAGAGAAAGATTTAGGTGTGCACATTAGTTGAGGGATGAGTATGTCCTCAAGAGAGTGCGACACTAACTTAAATATGAAGCGCATTCATGCATTTTAAATTATTACAATTTAATCACTTGCTAAATATTTTCAAAACGTTTTGGGTTTTAACCCTTGCTATCAAATATTTTCAAAACCTTTTAGGAGTCTAACCATAGGGATGCCAGGTGTGACTTCATTCCAGGGATTCAAAGCTGTAGCATATGTGGATGTTGCAGGATTTGGATAGATGCATCTATTCTTCTATTCCTAGTGTAGGGATTCATATCAGTTTATTTCGAGCATGTCGCTCACAGTTTTATTTAGTTTTCTTTTCAGATTGTATGGGATTTATTACTTTCTGTTAGTTTGGTTTGGTTTTGTATTTAGCCGATGGTTTATTCGGCAAGACTTTTATTGTTCTATCTGATGATTGATTATATCAGCATTGGATGTTTTATTTTAATTCCGCACTTATATTTTTCTTGGATTAATAAAGATAAAATTTGGCACCAGCTTTTTGAATACTAGGTATAATAAGTTTTTAAAAAGTTTTCTACAGTGATGCTAAGAATGAACCAAATGAGATTACTGTCTAACTTTGATATAGGACTGATCACCTGGTATTTTATTGGGCGGGTGTCACAGATGGTATCAGAGCATCAGATTCTAGTGTCTTTAGGATCTGTACGACTTTTTACGTTTTAGCTTAGTATTTTTTTTATGTAGAGCCTTATGATAGGATTGTTGTATTCCTTTACGTAAGTGCATTTACGTTCTCCTGATATTAAGTATAGTTGAGGTGATTCATATATGAGTTCGATCGTCTTCATTCACCAAACATCATGGATGACCAGTGAGGGCCATTAGCAGGATTGCAGGAGAAGTGGCTCAGTGAAAGACGTGGAGTATTCTAAAAATGGTGATCGTGATATGGGTCACCATGATTACTATTCAGGGGGAGTCAGAGGGAATAGTTTGAAAACCTATTATAGGAATTTAAGGAAGAGAGGAAGTGTGATGAGCCAAGGGAAAAGAGGGGATCCAGGCAATCGTGTATGGTGGAGTGCAGCGACACCCAGTATTAAAGTTCGGGTATATATTTTTGCTCATAAGAGAAGCGTTGATTAAATAGGGTCAGTCACCCCAAATGGAGAAATATATGTGTAATGGAACAAAAATTTAGGTACAGTCTGATCGAGAGACCTTCCATCTGTTGTTTAGATAGAGATACAAATGGAATTTTGAAACTTATCACTAGTGGGCAAGATAAAGGCCGATCATAATAGATAAGTTAACTAGTTTAGCAAATTGTATACCCGACGAAGGGGACAGAGAATATAATGGAGTCCATAAGTAGATAATGGACTCATGGGTAGAATATACAAGAATGGATGGAAAATCCATCTAGAATGACTAGTGTCGATTGTCATCAGGAGTCTTACGTCTACGAGATTACATCAACGCTTCCATAAAGGAGGAGCCAAGAATAATGGGGAATCTATCCAAAGGGAAAAACTGGATTTAATGGTTCTAGTGAGACACCACAGGGGGAATACCCAGTAAAGGATCCATTTGAATGATTAAGGTAAATACAATTACTTCCAAGTGCTGGTGGATTCAGCCAACAATGTCAACCTGCTAACGAGTCACATAAGGACCAGTGAAGCCAAAGGGACAAAAGGGGGGTAGTAATCAGGGTCAAAACTACCAGATATGTGCGAAGGACAATCCCGACATGGCCAGTGGGGCCAGAAGAAGGGGAATGACACAGAGAAGTGTCTTATGAGTAAAGAGTAGGAACTCATGTGTAAATCCTTTAAGCGATGGATTAAGGATGGGAGTGGGATGCCCGATAAAGGCAACACTTATAGGAGTTTTGGTTTGGTTTAGACGAGAGTATTATGTCCAGGAATAATTTTAACCGTCATTGTATTAACGAGTGTAAGTATAAGTTGTATCCTCAGGTAAATGAGGTAAATTTTTTGTGATACGGGTGAATCAAAGAAAATTTTATATAACACTATATTCGCGCGGGAGAAGGGTTTAGTGGATGTATCGTAAGTGTTATTATGGTTTGTATATTTTACCGTTGGGTAGCGGGGCTCTCTTTGGTTCTTTCTGTAGGGAGTGGATGCAGACACGAAGAGGATATATACAGTACGAGATTAACTCATTTTGAGAGTGCTATGCGAGTATGACTTCATCATGGATATAGATTGGTTAGCGATGGGTAAGCGGTGGTGGGCGATCACAGCAAGACTATCGTATTCGCTATACCTGGGCAGGATGTATATTTTTGTGATATTTCACCTGAAAGAGGGTCGGTCTCGCGATAAATTTTGGTATGAAGTAGACTTCAGAGTGTATTGTCTAGTTCTATTGGATACTGGTGCGTAGGGACTTTTACTAATGTACTTCAGGGCGTGGTGAATTGACCATGGAGCGAAGAGATTCGGCTTGTTAGTGACTTAGCGTTGAGGACTTAGTGATAGTGCGAGCACAGCATTATACGAACCCTTTAGAGACGCGGGAGTCGATAATTAGATCTATGAGTATAAGGACAGAGTTTTGAATGTTCCGGTTATATACTTGGATCTACAAAAATTAGTGAACGACAATGCTAGTGTTAAATGAATTAGGGAAAGTTCTTTTGAGCTCGTTTGTGAAAAGAATAAGCCCAAATGAGCGTCAGCAGTGGAGAGATGTTATTTGATATTAGGACATCGATTTAAATGATGATTATTGAACATGTGGAGAAAACATTTTGAACTCAGAGTTATTGCGCTATAAGGCCAGTACAACCAGGGAGTGCGGTGAAAGGATCACCGAGAAAACTTTTGCACCATAAATTAATGGGTGGGACAACATCGAGAAGAATTATAGTGTAAATATGCACGGGATATAGGGTGTATAGGTGCCCTGGTTAGTGTGATTTCATATTTGTCTTAAATAAAGAGGTGTGTAAATGAACATATTGAATGTATGCCTGCGGGGAAGTCAGAAAATTAGTGGAAAAGTGTAGGGAACTAAAATCCGTTTGAGACAAGAAATGGTCTAACTATATGTATATCAAGGAGAACTAACTCCACCGTAAGAAGTGGAAAAGCGGGGGAGGCCTATGTAATAAGATATCCCTAGGCAAGGAGAAACCCAAATTTTTGGGAAAATAGAAAAGAGTATCATTTGGTCAGATGCCTAGAGTGGTTTTACGCATAGACAAGGTGTAGATTACTACTTGATGAAAACTACACAAGAAATAGAGTTCTTGAGCGTGGGAATTGGTGTTGGATGAGACATAGTAAATTTATCTCCAGGTAGACCATTTAAGGATGAAAAAAGGTTGATTTGAGGGTATCAACTAGGAAATTTTTGAAATTTTATGGTTCCAGTGATCGAATTAATGCTCAGGATGGTAAAATTCATATTTATGTGATTCAAAAGTCGTGGAGGGGTCAAGGTTTCCATCGGGTTAATGAATGGATTGACTTGAACAAGAGTTGTTATCTGGGAATGGGCTATACTATCGAGTTGTATACCCATATTTACTATTAACGAAGGGAGTGAAACAGAATAAGGCATCATCCAATATTGTTGCAAATTTGGGTGAGACCTTTCAGTACCACCTCTGGTAAAAAGTTTCAGGAAGTGATAAGGATTTTGTTACATATTGGGTTGAACGTATCGCCCATAAGTCGATGGGTAGACAAGAAACGAGGATTGTGCATTCTAGATTTTTGGGTAATTCGGGTGTAGTAATTAACACAGGTAGAGTTACTTGTGATGCCTCGTAACGGTTTAGTTTCTGCGTGATACCTTGGGAGACTTTATGGGAAAAATTTCATTATCCATCTTTGGTTTATAAGAGGTGGGGACATAATAAGCTGCTAGGACTCGAAATGGGTTATGGTCTATCAGTGGGAATTGAGTAAGTTGTATCGCTTCGTATAGTTCAGGGACGTAAGGAGAGGTACGTCACCATGAGTTAAAGGTTTGAAGTTTGAGTGAGTAGTTAGGGATCGCTGCGAGTACTTACCCCGAAGGAAGTCACGGGTCTGACAACAAGGAAATTGGCACCCATGTAGGAAGGGAATTTCCTAACATAGAGACAGTTGAGCCGATGGAGTATAGGCTCATCTTTTGAGGAACTATATGGTCATGGGCCATCGAGTTAGAGATTTGTGACCAGGTATTGGTTCGGATATCTCCTATGAAAGTAGTGATGAGGTTCGGCAAGAAGGGGAAGCTAGCACTGAGGTATGTGGGTCTTTTTCCTATTATTGAGAGGGTAGGACCGGTAGCTCATAGACTGGGTTTTCCAGAGAATCTTCAGCGGATACACAATGTGTTACACGTATCATCGCTAAAGAAATATCAAAAGAGCGAGAGGACTTTCTGGTACATTCCACTTGAGGAGATTTACTTGCAGCTAGACATCTCATATGAGGAGAGACTGGTAGCTATTCTGGATCGTAGTGAGCGTAAACTGCAGTCTAAGGTTGTGACACTAGTGAGATTGCAGTGGGGCCATCACAGCATTAACGAGTCTACGTGGGAGCGGGAGGAGGATATGCGAGAGCAGTATCCAGAGTTATTCGCCGCAAGTATGACCTAATTTCAGGGATGAAATTCCTTTTTAAGGGAGAAAGTATGTAACACCCCGCATTTATGTGCATTTAAGATTTAATCAATTCGAATAATTTTAAATTGCTTGTGTGCCGTAATTTAATTGAATTAATTATATTAATATTCATTTAAATATTAATCGAGAGAGTATATGGTTAATATTATTTACGTCATAACGAGTATTAGTGATGTGGCATTTATTTATCTCAGCTAGGAGTCGGGTATAGACTAAGTTAGGTGTGAGATAAGGATTTTTATAAATTAGTTCGAATGTCAATTCTGGTGCACGGTAGAGTCTGGATGGGCCAAGATAGTCAAAAAAGTGTACCCATGGGTGGTAAATTAGTCACGGGGTATTTTTGGGCATGATCGGGCCCACTCAGGGGTGGTTGGGCCATTTTAATTAATCCCATAAGCCAAAAAATGCTTTTTAGTGATTAAAACAAAAGTTTATGAGTTGTGAGAAGTTATAACACAATTGGGAGAAATCGGATAACGTAGAGGAGCAAAAAGGGAGAACTCTTGGGAGCCAAAAGGAAGAACAAGGGAGGTGTTCTTAAATAAGCCATTATCTACTCCAAAGAATCAGACTCTACGAATAATTGAGGCAAGTGGTTAACTTTCTGTGATTATAAGTTTATGGTAATCAATTCCTATTATGGTGGGTGTAAACCTAAATCCATTTTTGGGTAGTGATGATGCTGAAATCTAGCACCACCAGATAAGTGATGATGAGCTCAAACAATAGTAACCATGGCAGCCATTGAGATGTAAGTGTATAAGTGTGTAGAAGGAAGTGAGTATAAGAGTAATAAGACAATGATGTATAGTGGTTCAGCCAATTTGGCCAACATCCACTGTGAGCGTGTGATCCACTAAGTATGGGCACTAATGGCCTTGGATATAATGCACATAAGCTCACTTTCTCTCTCTACTGTGTGTACAAGCAGAGTTTTTGTTAGGGTTACAATTAACGATATGTCGATCCGTATGTAGGGTTATAGGTGACAGGTATATATAGGTCTTGGGGGGTGTAGTATGCCCCCCAAGTATGCATGGTGCATGTGAATGATGATTTAGCCAATCTCCTGCTGACACCTACAGATGCCAAATGATAACATAATATTCGCTCACGTGAGGGGGTGATTCAGTTGTAACAGTCTTCCACGTGTCCTGTGAGCCTCACGCGCACTGTTCCACGTATCTCCCAAACCACGTGTTGTGATGGCGTCACCCTCGGCCTGTAATACGAGGCCGAGGGCAAAGTTCCTTTTGATAGTGAGTCAGGCCCAATTTAGGCCTCGTACTGTCGGCCCCTTGGAGGGTCTTCTGGAACCTAATGAAGGGTTGGCCCTCTAAGGGTCGTCTGGATCCTGATGAAGGGTCGGCCCCTTGGAGGGTCGTCCGGGCCTGATAAAGGGTCGGCCCCTTAGAGGGTCGTCTGGAGCTTGATGAAGGGTCGGCCCCTCGAAGGGTCGTCTGGATCCTGATGAAGGGTCGACCCCTTGAAGGGTCGTCCAGGCCTGATGAAGGGTCGGCCCCTCGGAGGGTCATCTGGAGCCTGATGAAGGGTCGTCCGGGCCTGATGAAGGGTCGGCCCCTTGGACGGTCGTCTGGAGCCTAATGATGAGGTCACCCTGACCCCATCCAGGTACAGGGTGTCCTCGGCCCGGTCGTGTGTATATATGGGTATATCAATCACCCCCCATCCCTTAGCCATAGATGTTATTGAGATGGCTAAGGGATAGTGTTGTAATTGAGATAGGTGTAT
This sequence comes from Sambucus nigra, assembly GCA_949130495.1. Taxonomy (NCBI): domain Eukaryota; kingdom Viridiplantae; phylum Streptophyta; class Magnoliopsida; order Dipsacales; family Adoxaceae; genus Sambucus; species Sambucus nigra. The sequence continues at coordinate 348,434,312 of OX422217.1, forward strand.
AATCAGTTAGGTGAGTGGCACATGTTGAGCTGATATGACACCTAGGCAGGTACTCATTATCGTTCCAGTTTCCAAGGTGTGGCGGTTGCACACTTTCCCTAGGGCTTTGTGCCCTAATAATGCCCTCCTCGTGGGCTGTGCTCTGCATTGGTGAGTGGGCCCACTCATTGGCAAGGTACTTAAAGAATTTTTTAAAGTTTCTCTTTATTCTTCTTCTTCTTTGCGCCTGAATTCTCTCTCTCTAGTTACCATCCTCTCAACAGCTTCCATAGCCATTTCTGCAACCTTTCTGTGCCACGCTTCATTCAGCCTTTGCTTTCATCTTCAGGTACTCTTCTCTGCCATAAACTCCCTTTTTAATCTTCAATTTCATTTCATGCATTGGGTCTGACACCCTCTTGTAGCATTTCTAGGGCTTCCTTATGTTTTCTCATACCTTTTTCGGCGAGTTGAGTTCTTCCCTTTCTTGAGTGTTCTTGACCAAAAACCTTTAATTTTTTGTTTTGATCGAAAAGTCCACCTTGGTCAGCTGCAAGCTTGTTTGTAGTTAGGTTACCCAAATTCTTCCAAGTGTAGGGTCTCCCCCTTAATTCTTAGGAGGCTTTATAATTTAGCCGAGGAGTTCCCATCCCTGAGAAAGAAGTTCTTTGTTGAGATCAGATGGGTAGAGGAAGAGGAGGAGAGAAGACGAGGGGCCGACTCTAATTGGGTACGACCCATCTTCCCCATTCCTCTTGCCACAATAAAACCCTCTGAGTCTTGCGGGTCGTCCTGTCATCCAGCCGAGAGTTATTCGAGTAAGATGGATGAGAGGGCTTCATCACCAACAGGAGCTGGACCTTCTAGGAGAGCATAAACGTCTGATTTGAGCCCATGCCGACAGACCGAGGGTATGGTTACTTCTGAGGCTGTTCCTGTGACAACCCTATCCCCACACGCTTTTCAGATGGATTTTCCCCAAGGGCCTCTGACAGGTGATGAGGCCGAGGCCGAGGGTGAGGGGACTGAGGATGATGAGGACTCAGATGACCCAATTGACACATCTCACGCCTCGTCTTATATTTCCTCGGTCAGGGATCGTGACCTTCTTCTGTGGAGGCATGCATATGGTTTTCCTCCCACCATATCTATGAGGGTTCCCTCTATGGACGAGAGGGTCTTTGTGGGTGAAGAGGGAGAGATAGCGGTATACGAACAAATGTTCAAGGTAGGTTTCAGACTCCCTTTGCATCCTGTTGTCGTAGATATTTTGTAATCCCTCGACATTTCCCCCTCTCAGCTTCCTCCCAACTCCTGTAGGACGAGCCTTGGCTACATCTCCCTGTGGAAGAATGCTTTCACTGATGAGCCCTCGGTCGACGTCTTCTTGGCTCCAAACAGCTTGGGTACTATCACCTGGGGGCGAGGAGGTCTGACAAAAAACTTCTCCACGTGGCACAAACTCCAACCACGATTGGAAGAAGAGATTCTTCTTTGTCTACGGAGAGTGGGAGTTCCCCACTGAGGCACGACCTGTAGCCGATGGTCCAAGGGTTCTCAGAAGATTATCTAACCCTTCAATAAAGGCCAGGTCAGACCCCGGACTTAGTCTAGATAAGAAAGACATAGTTGAATATCTGAGAGGATGAGGGAGAGGGGGTGAACTTATAAAGTTTGAAGATTTGATGACCCCTCGGTTCCTCAAGGAAGTTGGTCTGAGGGTAGACCCCCTGACAGAACTATGTGAGTTATACTTAATGTTTCCCATTCTTTACTTTTAAGTGTTTCATCTTTGCCTCTGCATTTTTCTGATATGTCGTCCTCCTTTCAGGTCGTCCCTCTGGCATATCGGATCAACTTTGGGAAATGACTGCTCCCAGTTTACTATCAGGTCTAGGCAAAAAGAAAGGCAAGGAGCCTCAGCAAGCTCCGAGGAAGACGAAGGCCGTGGGGCCGACAGTTATTGAGCCAACTGCTGACATCCATAAAAGGAAAGATCCTGAACTCCTGTTGACCCTCGGCCGAACTCAAGGACGAGGAAGAGGGTAGAGTCGTCTGAGGGGGTTGGTTCCTCTTCCAGCATGGGGGCCTTCTGGTCCCAGAACTTGGCGCTTCTGAAGGTCGAGCCATCTTCCCTCATCGCGAACCTAAGGGCAGCCAAGGCATTTATGTTTTTTGCCCCCTCGGCTGCTGATTATGAGTTTCTGTTAAAGATGCCTCTAGCAAAAGTGTATGACTATGCTCTGCATGCTCTATCTCGGGTATTTATTCTCCCTTCATTCCCTTAGTCGCATTCTTCCACTAACTATTTTCTCTGCCTCTTGACAACTTTTTATTATTTATGTGCAGTCTGTATGCGCTTTTACCTCGGCTACTAAATGGATGGCTGAGAACCAAAAAAATTCCATGAAGCCGAGAGAGCCATCCAATACGAGGCCGATTTGTAGACGGAGTTGGAGACTGCAAGGGCTGAGCTAGAGAGTGCCAGAATTGAACATGCAAGGGTTCTGGACCAGCTGACGAGGCACATGATGCAGACATGGCGGCCAAGGACTTTCTTATTAAGGAGAGGGACGAGTCCTTGACCAACATAGGGGCTCAGCACAAGACTGAGCTATCTGAGGCAGTGAAGAAGGCAGAGGCCGATGCTGTGGAGGTCTACAAACTCTCAGATGAGTTCCAAGGCTTCGTTCTTGAGTACTTAGAGAGGGGGATTAGGACGGCCGGTGGGTCGTCCTAAAGTTTGCTGATGAAGTATCGTCCTTTCGCCCCTCTCTAGAGGCAGTTTAACTGGACGATCCACTTATTGCTGAAGCCCTAGCCCAAGTGGAATCTCAGCATGTCGAAGGCACGGGCACATCTGAGGCTCGGCCTGTCATGGTCATAGAAGAATCTCCAATTGATGTTGAGGCCTTGCCCTCTGATATTGCTCAATAGGGTGGCTGTCTGTATCCTATACCCTCTTCGTGTAATTCATATTTTTGTACTCTTTAATCAAACAAACATCTTCATTTTGTAATGTAATATAATGCCTCTTTTTCTTCGGTATTTCTCTCTCGTATGGCTTGTATTATGAGTCTTAAGTTAATATCACTGACCCCTCCCTCGTATTTCTTGAGGGTGAACGAGGGGTCGTCCCCTGCGTTGGCCCTCATTATAGCCGAGGGTTTTTAATCAATTTTAATTGATGCGCAAGTCCTCCCTCGTCTTTCTTGAGGGCAATGGTGGGGTCTTCCCCTCCATTGACCCTCATTATAGCCGAGGGTTTTAATTACCAAACTAATGGTTTTTAACAAAGTTTTTCCCTCGTCTTTCTTGAGGACAATGGTGGGGTCGTCCCCTCCATTGACCCTCATTATAGGCCGAGGGCTATAATTACCAATTTAATGGTTTTAAACAAAGTTTTCCCTCGTATTTCTTGAGGACAATGGTGGGTTCATCCCCTCCATTGACCCTCATTATAGGCCGAGGGTCATAATTACCAATTTAATGGTTTTAAACAAAATTTTCCCTCGTCTTTCTTGAGGGCAATGGTGGGGTCATCCCCTCCATTGACCCTCATTATAGGCCGAGGGTCATAATTACCAATTTAATGGTTTTAAACAGAGTTTTCCCTCGTCTTTCTTTAGGACAATGGTGGGGTCGTCCCCTCCATTGACCCTCATTATAGGCCGAGGGATATAATTACCAATTTAATGGTTTTTGACAAAGTTTTCTCGCGTCTTTCTTGAGAACAATGGTGGGGTCGTCCCCTCCATTGACCCTCATTATAGGCCGAGGGTCATAATTACCAATTTAATGGTTTTAAACAGAGTTTTCCCTCATCTTTCTTGAGGACAATCGTGGGGGCGTCCCCTCCATTGACCCTCATTATAGGCCGAGGGATATAATTACCAATTTAATGGTTTTTAAACAAAGTTTTCCCTCGTCTTTCTTGAGTACAATGGTGGGGTCGTCCCCTCCATTGACCCTCATTATAGGCCGAGGGTCATAATTACCAATTTAATTGTTTTAAACAGAGTTTTCCCTCGTCTTTCTTGAGGACAATGGTGGGGTCGTCCCCTCCATTGACCCTCATTATAGGCCGAGGGATATAATTACAAATTTAATGGTTTTTAACAAAGTTTTCCCTCGTCTTTATTGAGGACAATGGTGGGGTCGTCCCCTCCATTGACCCTCATTATAGGCCGAGGGTCGTCCTCCGAAGATGTTTCTATGCGTACTAGAACTGACAAACACAAGATGAGAAGAAACACTGATATTTTTCATTAATTTTTCAAGTGTTCTATCGGAGCAACACCTCTTACAATTGTCGTTCGATAGGTCTTTACAAAACTACTGATAGTATTTCTTCAAATGATCTGCATTCCAAGGGTTGGAAAAGGGTTCCCCCTCTAGGTTCTCTAGTCTATAGGTCCCATGGACGACTTCATCTATGACCATATATGGGACATGCCAATTAGGATGGAGCTTGTTGGGCTTCTGCCAAGTCTTTTTGAGGACCAAGTCCCCCACCGCAATTGGTCTCTGTTTCACCCTCTGATTGTAAAACCTTGCGATCCTCTGCTGGTAGGCGGCCTGCCTTATCTCAGCATCTTCCCTCCTTTCCTCAATCAGGTCTAAGTCGAGTCTCCTCTCTTCTGTATTTCTCTGGGGGTCATACATTTGGACCCTATGAGTAGGAAACCCAATCTCGGTGGGGATGACGGCCTCTGAGCCATAATCTATCATGAATGGGGTCTCCCCGGTGGAGGTCTTTGTCGTCGTCCTATAGGCCCACAGTACAGCATATAACTCCTCGACCCATCTTTCTTTTGCCTCCTCAAGCCTCTTCTTGATTCCATCTAGGATTGTCCTCTTTGTAACTTCTGTTTGCCCATTGGCCTGAGGTCGGCCCGGGGTAGAGAAGAATTGTTTGATACTCACCCTTTCACAGTACTTCTGTAGAGAGGTATTCTTGAACTGAGTCCCATTATCCTAGATAAGGGTGTTGGGGAGACCATATCTGCATATAACATTTTTCCAGATGAACTGGAAGGTCTTCTTCTCTGTAATTGTAACCATTGGTTTGTCCTCCACCCATTTTGAGAAATAGTCAATCGCTACGATGAGGAATCGATAGTTATTGACTGCTCTTGGTAAGGGTCCTACGAGGTCGATCCCCTATACTGCAAATGGCTATGGGGATGTAATGGAGGTAAGAGGATGATGGGGTTGGTGAGGGATGTTGGCAAATCTCTGGCATTTATCGCACTTTTTTACATATGTCGCGGCGTCTTTCCCCAGGGTCGGCCACCAGTACCCTTGGGTGATCACCCTCTTAGCTAAGGATCTTCCCCCAATGTGGCTTGAGCACGATCCTTCGTGCACATCTTGGAAAATAGAGGGGACTTATGAGGGATGCACACACCTAAGTAAGGGGAGCAAAAACCCCTTTTTGTACAAAGTGTCTCCGATGACAGTGAATTTTGCAGCCATGTATCTCAGCTTCTTCCTTTCTTACCTTGCTTCTGGCATCTCTCCCTCTTTAATGTATCTGATCAAAGGGTCCATCCACGAAGCTTCCTGTAAAACATTTAGGCAATTGCTAAGTGTTCCCTCAGCGTCTTCAATAGTTGGCCGAAGCAAAATTTCCACTGGGACCGTCCTCCTGATGTCTATCCTAGTTACCGAGGCCAACCTAGCAAGGGTGTCAGCTCGACCATTATTGAGCCTAGGTATCCTCTTTAACCTTACTTCTCTGAAGCCCTTCAGTAACGACCTCACCTTCTCAAGGTACCTAGCCCTCCTCTCGTCCTTGGCCTCGTAGGATCCTAGTATCTGATTCACTACTAGCCTCGAATCACTATGAACTAAAATCTGGCCGACACTAAGAGATCTTGTCAAGGAGAGCCCTGCTATCAAGGCCTCATATTCGGCCTCGTTATTGGAGGCCTTAAAGTTGAACCTCAGGGCGTACTCAATGTATGTGCCGTCGGGTGCTGATACTATTAATCCAGCTCCACTCCCGCTTTCACAAGAGGACCCGTCGACGAAGAGACTCCACACGGTATGTTCTTCTAAGAAACTTACCTCAGTGAATGACCCCTGTCTAAAGAGATATCTTCCCTCTTCGTTTTCAGCCACTTTCCTTCTAGCGGTGCTTGTCTCAGCCTTATCTGCAGGTGTGTCGGTGAGCTCACCTTGTCGGGTATTTATCTTCCCGAGGCTCTCACCCTCGGCTTTGTCATCTTCCCAAGTAAACTCGGCCACGAAGTCTTCCAATGCTTTCCCCCTTAATGGCTGTCCTAGGCTGATACACTATGTCAAAGTCCCCCAGCTCTATAGCCCAGGCCATTAACCTCCCTAATTTTTCAGGCTTGTGCAAAACCTGCCTAAGGGGAGAGTCAGTGAGGATGACCATTATATGGGACTGGAAGTATGGCTTCATCTTTCTCGATGCATGGATCAAGGCATAGGCCAACTTCTCCATTCTTGGATATCTTTGCTCTGCCCCCTGGGGTGCCTTGCTGTTAAAATACACAGGCTTCTGTACTCCGTCTTCGTCTCTCACAATGGCTGCACTGATGGCTGACTCTGAGACGGCGAGGTACACATAAAGTCGTTCACCCTGCACGGGCCGCAACAACAGCAAAGGAGACCCCAGGTATGATTTTAACTCCTTGAAGGCCTCATCACACTTTTCACTCCATTCCAAGGCTTTTTTGAGAATTTTTAAGAATGGTAAACACCTGTCCGTGGCCCTAGACACGAACCTATTCAAGGCAGCAACTCTCCCTATGAGTCTCTGAACGTCTTTAATGGACTTGGGGGTCTTCATCTCAATAAGGACCTTTATCTTTTCAGGATTGGCCTCGATACCTCTTTGGTTGACAATGAACCCCAAGAACTTCCCTGCTCCAACCCCGAAGACACACTTGGCCGGGTTGAGCTTCATCTGGTATTTGTCCATCGTATTAAAGGGCCTCTCCAGGTCTGCCACATGACCCTCTTCCTTTAAACTCTTAGTCATCATGTCATCTACATAGACTTCCATAGACTTCCCAATTTGGTCTTCAAACATTTTATTTACAAGGCGTTGGTACGTTGCCCCTGCATTTTTTAGGCCAAAGGGCATGACCCTATAACAGTATGTCCCCTTATCAGTAATGAAGGTTGTCTTCTCCGAGTCCTCAGGGTTCATGAAGATCTGGTTGTACCCTGAATAGGCATCCATAAAGCTCATGAGCTCATGGCCTGCGGTAGCGTCTACCATCTCAATGCGAGGGAGAGGGAAGTTGTCTTTGGGACAGTGCTTGTTGAGGTCGGTGAAGTCCACACACATTCTCCACTTCCCGTTGGCCTTTGGGACAATGGCTGCATTGGACAGCCATTCAGGGTAGATGACCTCTCTGATAAACTCAGCGTCTTCTAATTTCTTGACCTCATCCCTAATGACCTCATACTCTTCTCTAGAGTAAATTATCCTCTTCTGCTTTACCGGCTTTACTCCCTCTACCACATTGAGCTTGTGGCACATGATTTCAGGGTCAATCCCCGGCATATCTACATGACTCCACGCAAAGACGCTGCATTTTCTCCTCAACAATTTAATGAGGTCTTCCTTGATATTGGGCTTCAGAGACGTGCCGACTTGGACGGTTTTTTTTTGGTCATCCTCATCGAGGATGATGGATTCTACCTCTTCCGCGGCCTCTCCTTTCTTTAGTTTCGTCTCATCCATGGGGTCTAGGGTATCAATATTGTAAGTGATTGTAGCCCTCTTGTGTGCCTCTCTTTCTTCAGCGGAGTTGTAGTAACATTCACGCGCTGTCAGCTGGTCTCCCTGAACTTCCCCCACCCCGTAAGGGGTAGGAAATTTAATCATCTGATGGACCGTAGACGGCACAGCTTCAAACCCTTTGAGGGCCACACGCCCCAGTATGATGTTGTAGGCCGAAAACACATGTTCATCCATCATAAAGAAACTGACCTTCTTGGTAAGCCATCTCGGCCACTCGTCCCCCATCCTGAGATCGGCCTCATACACTCCAAGGGGATGAACCTTTTCCCCCACTGAACCCAATCAATGGATGATGGTATGGGACGAGTCTAGCATGGCTGAGACCTAAGGCTTTGAAGCACGGCTAAAATATTACATCTGCAGAACTGCCCCCGTCGACCAATATCCTCGGCACCTCACACCCGTGCACCCTAGTTATGATGACGAGTGGGTCATCGTGTGGGGTTAGGAGGCCTTTAAATTCCATTCTCGAGAACCCCACTATCAGAGTGTCCATATCGACCTTCTTCCTCTTTTTTCACTTGACCTCCAGAGAGGTTGAGTGTACCGTCTTCGTTACTGCCTTGGCCTCAGCCACATGGGCCTTCCTGTCAGCGACCTCTGACCCTCCTCCTGTTAGACCCCCGGAGATCATTCCCACTCCGAGCGAGATCATATTAATCCTCTTGATAGGACCTTGGTCGTCTCTCGGTGGTAGGTCAGGGTCGTCCTCATCATCAGAAGGGTCATCCCCTCTTTTTTGAGGACCTTCTCTACATGCATCGCCTCTCTTCTTTCTGGGTTCGTCCCCTCGGCCCCTCTTGAAGGCACCTTTATCGATGTACTTTCTGAGCTTCCCTTCTTTCAGCATCTTCTCAACCTCATCTTTCAGAGCAAATTATTTGTCTATTATGTGATCGTGGTCTTGGTGAAATTCGCACCACAGGTTCTTGTTCCTCTTGTTGGGGGCTGCCCTCAACTTCTCAGGTCACTTCAGAGACTGGTCACTCTTTATCTCATTGAGAATCTGTTCACAACTGACCGTTAGAGGGGTGTAACCAGCGAACTTGTCGTCCGTAGACCTCTTCTTCCCCTCTTTGTTCTTCTTAAGGTATTTACCCCCACTAGCGCCTCCTTTTCGTCCTCGTATTTTTTGGCCATCGCCTCTTCGGTGTTCATCACCTTTCCTGCTGTTGACAGCAATTCATCCATCGTCCTCGGAGGGTCTTCAGCAAGCTTCCATAACAGCTTCCCCTTTTGGAGTCCTCCGATCAGGGTTGTCATAGCTATGCTCTCCTCATAGTCTTCCACCTCCAACTTTTCTTTGTTGAATCTGGCTATGTAGTCTCTTAGACTCTCATTCTTCCCCTGCTTAACATAGAGCAGGTGGGTGGTATCTTCTGTGGCCTCATCCTAAAGCAAAAGTTATGGATGAACTGGTATGCCAATTGCTTAAAGTTTTCAATGCAGTTTTTTCGGAGAGACGTGTACCAGACATGTGCAGCCCCAGTCAGGGTACCAGAGAAGGCACGACACCTCATCTCATCTGAGATATAGTATATGTCTGCTGCCGACTGGTACATCTCAACATGGTGGACAGGGTTGGTGCTCCCGTCATATCTTGGGGTGACCACAGGTGGCTTGAACTTTGATAGCGTAGGGAAGTTGACTATCTTCGCCATAAAGGGTGAGCCTATGGTGTATCTCCTCTGAGGAGGGTCTTGGCTTTTTATTATATGTCCAATCTTATCCTCCAACCGCCGGATCGAGTCGTTCTAGGGCCTCGTAGGGTCGGCTTGGCCGATGTTATCCCCTGTCGCCTCCTCGAGATGGGAGGAGGGTTTTGTCGTGGCCGGCCTGCGTCGGTTGTTTACTTCCCCCTGGCCATTGTCCCATCCTATGGGGCGGCCCCCATGGGATCGATCATCTACTGCCTCCCTTCTGGACCTCGCGGCACTCTTTGACCTGGATAATTTTTCCCGTAGGTCATTTACTAGGCCCAGCCTCTCAAAGGCCGACCCCCTGTTCAAGCGATCGAAAGCAGAGCCTCTTGGGAGATCATCAGGAATTTGCCTTCCACACTTCCCTCTGCTCTCCTGGAGAGGTCGTACTGTATTTTTGGAGACCTCATACGGTTCCCAGCATTTTATGGGGGCTTCCTCCCCCTCCAGATCATCATACCTGTCTTCAGGGCAAGGGTTTCCTTGCCTCCCCAGGCATAGACGCCGGGGGTCAGCAACATCCCTACGCCGCTGAGGGGGTGGCAAGTCTTTGCATGGTACCTAGGGTGGTCCCCTGGCCTCATGATGTCCTAGAGCTGCTGCCGGAGTAATCATCTCAGGTGAGACCCCAGGTGGTCTTAGTATGTTCTGGCTTAGAGCTGTGAACTGCTCCTGCATGATCCCTTGGCTTGCTGCCAGAGACTTCAAGGCTGCCGTCACATCATCCATCTCAGACTGAGGTGGCGGCTGACTGGAGCTGGGTCCTACTCCACTATCCGGTGGAGGGAGTGGTGGTGGTGGCATCTCCCATGCCATATGTTTGAGCTGTGAACAGCTAATCTGGAAAAAATACTGGTGAGCTTGAGAACCTTAGTGGGTCTCTTTCATTGGTGAAACATCTCCTCTCAGGGGGAGAACTGGTTCACCACCAGAGTGCCCAGTGAGGTCAAGCTATACAAAGAAAGAGATGTCTTCTCGTTTCCCACAGACGGCGCCAAACTGATGATGCTGAAATCTAGCACCACCAGATAAGTGATGATGAGCTCAAACAATAGTAACCATGGCAGCCATTGAGATGTAAGTGTATAAGTGTGTAGAAGGAGGTGAGTATAAGAGGAATAAGACAATGATGTATAGTGGTTCAGCCAATTTGGCCTACATCCACTGTGAGTGTGTGATCCACTAAGTATGGGCACTAATGGCCTTGGATACAATGCACATAAGCTCACTTTCTCTCTCTACTGTGTGTACAAGCAGAGTTTTTGTTAGGGTTACAATTAACGATCTGTCGATCCGTCTGTAGGGTTGTAGGTGACAGGTATATATAGGTCTTGGGGGGTGTAGTATACCCCCCAAGTATGCATGGTGCATGTGAATGATGATTTAGCCAATCTCCTGCTGACACCTGTAGATGCCAAATGATGACATAATATTCGCTCACGTGAGGGGGTGATTCGGTTGTAACGGTCTTCCACGTGTCCTGTGAGCCTCATGCGCACTGTTCCACGCGTCTCCTAAACCACGCGTTGTGATGACGTCACCCTCGGCCTGTAACACGAGGCCAAGGGCAAAGTTCCTTCTGATAGTGAGTCATGACCAATTTAAGCCTCGTACTGTCGGCCCCTTGGAGGGTCGTTTGGAACCTGATGAAGGGTCGCCCCCTCGAAGGGTCGTCTGGAGCCTGATGATGGGTCGGCCCCTTAGAGGGTCGTCCGGGCCTGATGAAGGGTCGGCCCCTTGGAGGGTCGTTCGGGCCTGATAAAGGGTCGGACCCTTGGAGGGTCGTCAGGAGCCTGATGAAGGTTCGGCCCCTCGAAGGGTAGTTTGGATCCTGATGAAGGGTCGGCCCCTTGAAGGGTCGTCCAGGCCTGATGAAGGGTCGACCCCTCGGAGGGTCGTCTGGAACCTGATGAAGGGTCAGCCCTTTGAAGGGTCGTCCGGGCCTGATGAAGGGTCGGCCCCTTAGAGGGTCGTCTGGATCCTGATGATGAGGTCACCCTGGCCCCATCTAGGTACAGGGTGTCCTCGGCCTGGTCGTGTGTATATATGGGTATATCAGGTAGGTTATGGCATTTAATTAGGTTTTCAAGAATTTGAACATATTGTGTGATTAATAATTCAATTGATGTTATAAATGTATTCAATGTTGTTGGAATTAGAACTATAGCAGAACCCAGTAGTAAACATGAATGAATTCGGATTTTGGAATTTGATTTCAGGTTTACGAATATGATGAGAACATAGAAAACCCACTTGTGAATTGGAAGTAAATTTTTAAAATCGATGATGCTAGTTTGGTTAGGAGATGATTATAACCTATTCTAATTGAGAAAATATAATTAGAATGTCTCTTTGAGGTGGTAAATTGAGAATTTAAAACCTTAGTATTCTGTTAATGGCTGAAATAGAGTATCTAAGAAGATGAGTTGTTCGATCGATCGATCGACCATTAGAGTCGATCGCTCGACTGCTCTGGGATTTTGACAGTTACGCTAGTTTTTAAAATATAAGCCTTAATTATTTGGGGGACCTTTAAGGGGATTTAGTTAGTACAAATTAAAGTAATTCTTAGTACCTAGGACTTGTTAAAGATGGTATTAAGGATGTTAAATGGACATAAGGATGTGAAATCTTATGGGAGGAATTTCGGGAAATAAATTCTTAAGTATTACATTAGGGGCCAAGTGAACGAGTCCGGTATATTGGTTGAGTGACGCCAAGGTATGTAATTAACTATTGAGAGGAATAGATTAATTTAGAGTTAGACCATAGACTCGAAAAAGTAATAAATTAATTGATGAGTAAATTAATTAAATTAGAGTCGTACCATAGACTTGGGAAGGTAATAATTAATTAATTTATAAATTAATTAAATTAGAATCGGACCATACACTTGGGAATATTTTAAGTTGGTGCTACGCTGGTACATGGTAAAGTCGAGAACTAATTGTTATATATATACAATGTGGTGATAGTATATATATATATATATATATATATATATATATATATATATGTGTGCTATAAATATCAGTGACTAAATATTTATCTAATTTATATGTTGTAGTGCTATAGGGGGAGGTTGCGCGATGTAGGTGAATCCCCTGGATTGAGGAGCAGGGAGAGTATATCCCCAGGTCATAGCGTCTGTTATATGGGTGACGGGCTTATCTCACTTTCAGCAAAGAAATATGACCGCTTCCACAATATTTATATTTTTGGCCAAGTTCGTTAGCGATGTCGACTTGGGGTAACTAGGTTAAGTGAGAACACCTGGTATGATAGCACTTTAGAGAATACATCTGGAGAGGTATTACTCGGGAGGATGGGTTATATATATATATATATATATATTCAACATATGTGTGAATGTTGTAATATGGTTCTGCGTATATAATGGGATAAATAATTAAATACGGGTAATTAAATACATGAAGTGAATTGTATTAATGATATATGGGTTATATATATATATATTCAACATATGTGTGAATATTGTAATATGGTTTTACGTGTATAATGGGATAAATAATTAAATACGGGTAATTTCATACATGGGGAAAATTGTATTATTCATACAACTAGCGAACGATATATGGCTTTCAAGGAAAATGATTAATTAAGTTAAGGTGATAAATAACTTATAAATCATTTATTAAACATACTCGAGCTAGAGTAGGGTGTCAGGAAAAAGTTATAATAAGAGCTAGTTGCGAGATAGATAATTATGTGAGTTATAGAGAAAGCGTTAGGTGTGCACATTAGTTGAGGGGTGAGTATGTCCTCAAGAGAGTGCGACACTAACTTAAATATGAAGCGCATTCATGCATTTTAAATTACTGCAATTTAATCACTTACTAAATATTTTTAAAACATTTTGGTTTCTAACCATTGCTATCAAATATTTTCAAAACCTTTTAGGTGTCCAGCCACAGGGATGCCAAGTGTGACTTCATTTCAGGGATTCGCAGCTGCAACATATGTGAATATTGCAGGATTTTGATAGACGCATCTATTCTTCTATTCCTAGTGTAGGGATTCATATCAGTTTATTTCGAGCATGTCGCTCACAGTTTTATTTAGTTTTCTTTTCAGATTGTATGGGATTTATTACTTTCTAATAGCTTGGTTTGGTTTTGGATTTATCCGGTGGTTTATTCGGAAAGATTTTTATTATTCTATGTGATGATTGATTCTATCAGCATTGGATGTTTTATTTTAATTCCGCACTTATATTTGTCTTGGATTAATAAAGATAAAATTGGCACCATCTTTTTGAATACTAGGTGGTTAGTATGTTTTTAAAAAGTTTTCGACAGTGATGCTAAGAATGAACCAAATGAGATTCCTGTCTAAATTTGATATAGGACTGATCACCCGATATTTTAGTGGGCGGGGTGTCAGAGATGTTCTCCTATTAATTTTGTCATCTACATGTTTTGTGACTATGGTAGATTTATGCATGTAAGAACTGTTACCCATGAGAGATTTCATATTATATTGAAAAATATGAGGGTGCATGGCAAAGGTCTACGAAAGGAGAAAATCTCCTATGTGGAAAAGACATCGCTGACAAGAGCGTAATAAAAATACTAAAGGTAATAATAATAGAAAATTTTCCAAATGCCAACATATAGTAGTGTGTTTGATCTTTCAAAAGAAATAGCTTCAAAAGAATCGAGAAAAGAAAATATGATATATGTTTATCTTTTAAGGGTGTTAAGTTGAAGATCAACGAGTTTGCACAAGAAATCCTAGAAATGTTTATTTTATCTTAACGCTATTGATTTGTAGAATCATTAATATTATAGGCTTGTGTGCATTGTGCTTATTTGTTCATTAAGTTCAATTTATCTTGTCGCTTGAGGCTAAATCTTAGGTTGATAAAGTTTTGCGATCAATTAAAACTTCTTAAACATATTTTTGAGTGTTTGGTCCATAATTTATTTGTATCTAGTTCACGCCCACTCATTTCATTCCACATATTTGTGCATATCAATATTATGCTAACGTGTAAAGCTTATGTGTTTTGTGTCAAGTTTGGAGGTTGTTTATACCTATATATGTGTGCCGAATTTTCATTGGTATGTTTTGCATATATTATATACGACATCGTGTTTTGAGTCTTTGTGGTTTATGTTTAGTCCATGATAGTCATATGCTTGAATCATTTGGTCTATTTGTGCTTGAATTACCATGTTGTGTGCTTACTACACTTTACTGCATTGCCTATTTTATTCCTTTTCCCTATGTTTAAAATTCTGGTATCAAATTTTCCTTAAAACAGTTTCTTAAGATCATTTATTTAGGGGGAGATTTGGTTTTGAGAGAGTAATTGTTCTATACAATCACGCTTTGTCTATTCTTGAGCAAAAAGGGGGAGATATATTATCTTTCTTTTATATGATTTGGGTATCTTAACCTTAAGGGGAGACGTCTTACGTAGCTTGAAATCGTTTTAGACATTGTTAGATGTTTTTTATTTGTGTATTTATACTTTGTATACTCTTTTTTCACTTGAAGGTATGTTTAAGTCTATAGGACTATAAGTTTACAACAATGCGTAACAGTTTTCAAGCAAAGCAAAGCTACTCATGTTTCTGTGTCTGTCGAGCATCTGTACTCTTTTTCCTATTTGGGGGTTAAGGGAATGAGTCTTTGAAAATATGTTACTAAAGCCGTTTAATATAAAATTAAACTATTTAAGTAACTCCGAACAGTTTTTTGAAGAAACTCTTTTCTTAAAAACCAAAACTAATTGAACACAAGATGTGTTTAACAAAAGTATGTACGAGATCTGTTCAAGATTTGATTAACAGGTTTAATAAAATAGTTTAAAAAACTTTAAACCCAGCACAACTAATAATGAGATGAGGAGATGTACAAAGATTAATAATTAAGGATTTTTTACGTGTTAAAACCTTACCCAACTGAGGAAACATCCACGACTCCCTCTATGGAGTAAACCCAAAATTCCACTATAAACAAATTTTAACAGTTACAAACTATATAACAAACATGCATACAACTCAGACCTATATAAGTTTAGGAATGTACCCTCTGGTGTCCTTATAACTTCTCTGCAGTTCTGATTGTTGATGGTGTCCTCCCAGTTCGCTAACTTCCAATTTGTTCAAGTTCTTTACATCGACTCTTGTTCTCAAGATATTATTACCAACACTTTTAGTGTGGTAGGGTGATAGTGTTTGTGGAGGTGCTCTCTAACACATGCATGCACACACACACTTATTATATACAACCAGTCCTAACAAATTACATATAAGGGCTATATGGTGTGATTTTTATTTTTCTCTCTTCTCACAAAAATTAACCTTATTTGACCTTTATAATAATCCCAGAATCCACGGCTATCATGCTCAGAAGACGTATCAAGATCTTAATCAATCTCAGTTTTGAAAAGATTTTTGAGATTGAAAATCACCAAGTGCAATTCCAAACTAGGTTAAAGGTTTTGTTTCAAGAGAACTAGAAACAAATAATATTATTGTTGATTTCAAGGTTAAAAATATTTGTAGAAAAGAATCAACAATATATTTCTCAAGCTGAGAAACGAAATATGTAAATCTAAGTGAAATGTAACATGAAATACTTAGATCTGAAATTTCTATAAATCAGAAACTTAGATCAAAGAAAAATGTTTATGTTGGACACAAGATCTAAGAACAAAGAGGTTACAGCAACAAACCAAATAAAAAAACCAACTCTCAACCACTCAAACACTCAAGGTTGTGTTTGGTACATACAAGACTTGGAAAGAGATTTAGGTTTGAAAAGGTTTTGACGATTTAGGGTTAGGGTTAGGGTTTCTAACTCTTTCTCTCTCTTTCTGGTTTCTCTCTTTCTCTCTCTTTTCTCTCTTCTCTCTCTACTCTCTCTTTTCTCTCCAAAGGGCGAAAATGGCAAAAGTCTCAGAAGGCTGAGTGAAGGGGTCCTTTTATAGGAGGCTGAGAAGATTCGAGAATAAGGTTCAAAATCAATGGTTCAGATTGAGTCAAGGTTAATTGACTTTGATCCAAGGGTTCACGATATGCGGTGATTAAAACTCTCCCGATTGGTTCATATGAGGTTCACAGGGATTATGAAAGAGCGCATGCAGATCGTTGATAAAAACGATCCAAGGGTTATAAACAATCGCTGGATTACTCTCTATAAAGAAACACACACTCCACCAATCAGAAGACAACAGATATTGGGCAATTATAAGAGATCAAGCGCGCATCTAAAATTAATTGCAAACACCCCCTGAAGTCTCTGTTGCTTTCGGATTCTACCCAAGGTAACTTATAGCCAATATAACCATTAAACCTTAATTGCAGATTGACCCCAAAAACTTTTAAAAATAAATTTTAATTAAAAAAACTTATTTTAAATGTTTATAAAATCCCAAAAAAATATTAAAAATCAATTTTAGGGATTTAAACACACT
The DNA here is from genome assembly GCA_949130495.1 of Sambucus nigra. Lineage (NCBI taxonomy): Eukaryota > Viridiplantae > Streptophyta > Magnoliopsida > Dipsacales > Adoxaceae > Sambucus > Sambucus nigra. The sequence continues at coordinate 348,451,221 of OX422217.1, forward strand.
CAGCATATGTACACACAATAATATGCAATATGAAATGTATGAGATCAATTCTACTGTGTGTAAGTGTTGGTAATATGGTCTAGATAAATCAATCAAGAAAGATGAAATAGCAAACCAAGCTCTGGGGTTCTTTGGATTCTAGGATAAACACAATTTTGTCACAATTTCCAAACTAGATGAACACTTATACAATATAGACTCAAGTGAGTCAAGAGTATAAGGTGCTTCAATCTCCCCCTTTGGAAATATGAGACAAAATCTCCTTTGAGTCATCTAAGGACTCGTAGGGTAACAAGAATAAGGAAACATATTCCTAAAAAAGTTTATCTACCTAATTCCTAGAAAGCAAAAGTACATAACTCAACTATTTACAATTACATACCCTATTACAACTGTTGAGAATAACTGTACAGAATCCTGCAATGAATCACTAAGATCAAGCTTTTTAGCATATGTGAAATTCATTAGACTCAAATTTCTCCCCCATTTTGTCTCAAATAGACAAAGGGAAAAAATTGAGAGATCAAAGAAATTAATCAGCACACACCATACCAATAGATTTACACAAAGAAATAAATCGATTGTAATCTAAAGGTTTGGTAAACATATCAGCGAGTTGCAAATCAGTAGGAAGATAATTGATTTCTAATTCCTTAGTTTCAACCAATTCGCGTATAAAGTGATGTCTTATTTTTATGTGTTTTGTTCGCGAGTGTTGAATAGGATTTTTAGAGATATTGATCGCGCTTTGATTATCACAATAGAGATGCAATTGTTTTTCTTGAATACCATAATCACTTAGCATTTGTTTAAGCCAAAGTAATTGAGCACAACAGCTTCCAGCGGCTATGTATTCAGATTCAGCGGTTGAGAGTGATGTGCAATTTTGTTTCTTACTACTCCATCCTACCAAATTATTACCTATATAATAACATGCTCCTGATGTGCTTTTACTATCATCAGTACACCCAGCCCAATCAGCATCAGTGTATCCAATTATAATGCTTGGTGTGTCACTAGTGTACTAAAGTCCTAGGTGCAGAGTGCCTTTTACATATTTAATGATTCTTTTAACAGAAAATAGATGGCTCTCTTTAGGGTTATTTTGATAACGAGCACAAACACATACAGCATACATTATATCAGGACGCGAAGCAGTAAGGTATAACAAGGTTCCGATCATACTAAGATATAGAGTAGGATCTACAGATTTACCAGTTTCGTCTTTAGATAGTTTTATTGTAGTACTCATGGGTGTTTTAGCATCTTTAGCACTCTCAAGGCCAAATTTCTTTACTATCTCTAAAGCATACTTAGATTGTGAGACAAATAATCCTTCTGAATTCTGTTTGACTTGAAGACCTAAGAAAAATTGCAACTCCCCCATAAGAGACATTTGAAACTCTTTATGCATAATTTCAGAGAAGGATTTTACTTTTGAGGGAGAAGTTGATCCAAAGATAATATCGTCAACATAAACTTGAGCAATAATGATGTGTCTGCCAAAATGTTTGACAAATAGGGTTTGATCATTTCCACCTCTTTTAAAACCTTTATTTAAGAGGAAACTGGAAAGATGCTCATACCAGGCTCTAGGCACTTGTTTAAGGCCATACAAAGCCTTTTTAAGACGAAATACATTATTTGGATATTGAGGGTCAATGAACCCTTTAGGCTGTTCTACATAGGTCTCTTCGGTCAATATTCCATTAAGTAATGCAGATTTGACATCCATTTGGTAGAGTGTAAAATGCAAGTGGCAAGCTATAGCAAAGAGAAGTCGAACAGATTCTAAACGAGTAACGGGAGCAAAGGTCTCGTTAAAATCTATTCCTTCAATTTGAGAGCATCCTTGAGCAACTAATCTAGCTTTGTTTCTAATGATTATCCCACTTTCATCAGACTTATTTTTAAAAATCCAACGTGTGCTAATAACCTTTTTGTGATCAGTCCTAGGTACAAGATACCAAACATCATGAATGACAAATTTAAGAAGTTCTTCCTGCATAGCAGAAATCCAGTGAGAGTCATTCAATGCCTCATTTACATTCTTTGGTTCCACTAGGGAAACAAAACATGCATAATGTGCATAATTTCTTAATTGAGATCTTGTACGCACAGGCTCACTAGGATTACCAACAATGTTATTCATGGGATGGTCTTTAGAAACCCAGTTAGGTACTTCAGGTATCCCAATTGGTAATGAGTCATCTATTTCTGGAGAGTCACTTTCTAAAATAATTGTAGGATCTTCCTCAATAGTTGATTCACCAGTCTTACTCTCTACAGTAGTTTCACTTACAATTACATTTATGGATTCCATCAAGGTTTTAGTGCGAAGATTATAAACACGGTAGGCTCTATTATTCGGTGAGTATCCTAGAAAAATAGCTTTATCTCCCTGGCTCTCAAATTTGGACAAGTGTTACCTATCTTTGCATACATAACAGGTACTACCAAAGGTTCTTAGGTACTTAAGATTGGGTTTTTTCTTATACCAAAGTTCGTAAGGGGTTTGTTTGGAATTCTTTCTAAGATAGACCCTATTAATAATGTGACACGCAGTACGAATAGATTCTACCCAAAAATATTTAGGAAAATTGTTGGCATGTAACATAACATGTGCCATCTCTTAAAGGGTACGATTCTTTCTCTCGGCGATTCCATTTTGTTGAGGAGTCTTAGGAGCACTAAACTCGTGTTTGTAACCATTATAGTCACAGTACTCTATTATACCAGTGTCTTTAAATTCTCCACCTCTATCACTACGAATTCTATTTACTTGAGTGTCCTTCTCATTTTCAATCCGAAGAAGTATTTTTAAGAAAGTTTAAAAAGTGTCAAACTTATGTTTTAAGAAGGTTACCCATGTAAATCTAGTGAATTCATCAACCATAACTAGAATGTAACTGTGTCCACAGAGATTAACAGTTTGGGAAGGACCCATTAGGTCCATATGGATGAGCTCCAAAGGATTAGAGGTGAGGACATCTTTAACTTTCTTATGAGGTGCCTTAATAATTTTACCTTCTTGACAGGAACCACAGACAATGTTAGAAATTGGTTTGATTTTTGGAACTCCTCTAACTATTTCTTCAGAAGTCAATATACAAAGATTATCGTAATTTATGTGACCCATCCTGTTATGCCATATCTCATTATCATCCATTCTGGCAACATTACAGATTTCAGAATTATTCATGACAGTATAACAATTGTTAGGGGTCCTGAATCCTGTAATTATGCATTCACCTTTTTTCATTTAAAATTTTGCATTTGTTCTTTGAAAAGGTAACAGTATGATCTGAGTCACAGAATTGCGAGATACTAAGTAGATTGGCCTTATGACCTTTAACTATAAGAACATTTTCAAGAATAGGAAGTCCATCTTCTTGGAGAGTTCCTTTGCCTATGATCTGAGATGATACTCCATCACCAAAAATAACTTTTCCTCCAGCAAAGTTGGTTTTGTTTAAGAGCTTTGTATCATCCCCAGTCATGTGCTTAGAACATCCAGAGTCTAAATACTAACCAGACGATGTGTGTTCAGCTTTTAAAGCAGTAATAACTATGTTACACTTCATCTGGGGTAATAGATCATCTTTTCTAACCCAAATTGCTTTAGTTTTCATTTTGCGCTTATTAGCTCTCAATTGATAAAATTTGCGAGCATTCGATTTTTGTTGAAAAATGTTTTGCGCATGATTTTGAGTTTTATGAAAGACATGAGCATTTGGTTTAGGAAAGTGCCTAGGAATCCTTCTAGGGAATGTTCTTTTAGGTTTAGTCTTTCTCTTCCTATAGTTAGAATTTTTGTCTGGTTGTCTAGGAAGTACACAATTATTACGGCTTCTCCTAGAATAGTTAAAATTCTGATAGATAGGAGGATTACAGACAGGTTTAACTAGTTTTCTAGCATAGCAACCATCAAAAGATTGACCGTATATATCGCAGTAGGAGCAATAAAGATTGCTCAGGGTTAGGGTCTCCTTAGGAAAGTCTCTAAAGATAGGTTTCAAAGGATTTTGAGGTTGAACTCTATTCCTAGACATAACAGTTTTGGATGTAGATTCACTCTTCCTAATAGAGGGGCAGACGTATTTAGCCTTAGGTGAACTTTCATGTTTAGAGCAACTTGATTCCCCAATGTTAAAATTTTGATGTTTTGAGTCAAACTCAATTTTAAGAGAAAGAAAATTTGGGCAGGTTTCAATATGTCTTTTACCTCCTGACACAAACCTGATAGGTTCAAAAGATTTTGTTTGTGTCTTCAAATCGGGGCAAAATCCTATTCTAGTTCGATCATCAGAATTGGTTTTTGATTCAATAACAAATCCATCAAAACAGTTTGAGTTATTTTCAAATTTTGTAAATTTTTTAAAAACAGTTGCTGTCTTTTCTTTAATTTATTCCAATTCTAACAGTGTCCCTTTGTACTTTTTTCTCCAGAGTTTCATTTGTTTCAGTCAAGTTTTTGAGTTTTTGATCAAATATTTTGATTTCACTTTCATGAGTTAGACATTGGGTAGTATACTCTTCAGCATCAAGTTTGACCATCAAGCTTAGATCTTCTAACTTCTTAGTGAGATCTTTCACAACCTTCTCTAGTCTAGTGCTTTTCTTGAGAGTTTTAGCATAAAGTGCGTGAATGTCTGGGAGATCTTCATTATCCAAGTCACTAAGTGTGGTGTGTGAAACAACCCCTAAGTATTCATTTCTTGGACTTACACACCCATTGACATCGTCATTATCGCTTTCCCTTTGACTCACACACCTCGAGGCAGAAATAGCAATATTCTCAGTAATTAAAGCATCTAAACCATTAACAGCATGATTCGAAACATCATAAGTAGAATTATTAAATTCATCCTCACTAACAAACACAGGCATATCATCATTATAGATAATCTTGGCAAAGAAAGACATGCAAGGGTCAAAAACATCAGATGACTCAGGTTCCTCATTTCCAGTCACTTGAATCATCCCATGTCTTTGAAATGTTGGCTCTAGCGTGTTTGTTTTGAGTGTTCAAGTTAACTCTACAGTCTTGTGCAATATGTCCTAGTTTACCACATTTAAATCATTCAGTCTTCTTAAGGTCTCTGTTAGGTTTAGTGTGAGAATCTTTGTGATGTTTGTCATGACTTTTCTCATGAGGTTTGTGATTAAAGGGAGTTGGATAATTGGACTTTCCTTGTTTATTTGCCATATTGTTTCTAAATTTAATTATTTTCTTAAACTGTTTTGACATTAAGGCAATCTGATTGTCCAAACTCTCTATATCGCATTCCTCATCAGAGTCATCATTGGGAATGTTAAACTCAGGTTTAATCATCTTAGAAGAAAAGCTCAGATTGGAACTAGTCTGTTTCCTATGGGACTGGGTCAATTGTTTCTTAAATTCTAGTTCCATTTCCACAGTTCTTAATTTACTACTGAGTAATTCAGGAGTGAGATTTATATCACACATTTCCTCAATAGCATATCTTTTGTTGTCAAATTTCTGTGGTAATAATCTCAGAATTTTATATACAATTTCTTGCCTGTCATATGTTATCCCATTAGCATGCAGTTTTGTCACAATATCAGTCAAGTTCATATAGAAGTCATCAAATGACTCAGATTCAGACATAATTAAAGAGTTATACTGTTGAATGAGAATTTGTATTTTAGCAGCCTTAACTCTAGTGTCACCTTCATGAGCAGTAACCAAGGTGTCCCAAGCTTCCTTAGAAGTGGTACAGGATGAGATTCTTTTGAACTCATATTCATTTATAGACATAAATATGGCATTATTTCCTTTGTTATTGTTGCGAGAAACTTGTTTCTCTTCTTGTGTGAACTCACTTATCACTTAGTACTTTCATAACCCTCTCATTACTTCCTTCAGTGGCTGGTTTAGTAGGAAAAACGTATCCATTTTCAACAATGTCCCAGACATCATCTCCTAAAGTTCCTTGAATGAAAGCAATCATCCTTACTTTCCAGTAAGCAAAATTGGTTCCATCAAAGATAGGAGGTCTGGTTAAGTTACCAAATCTTTCATTTTTCTCGTCCATGTTTGATTTTAAGAAAATAATTTCAGAAACACAAGATCTCTTTAAAAGAAGTTTACAAAGCTCTGATACCAATTGAAAATCTGTTACTAAAGCCGTTTAATATAAAATTAAACTATTTAAGTAACTCCGAACAGATTTTTGAAGAAACTCTTTTCTTAAAAATCAAAACTAATTGAACACAAGATGTGTTTAACAAAAGTATATACGAGATCTGTTCAAGATTTGATTAACAGGTTTAATAAAATAGTTTAAAAAACTTTAAACCCAGCACAACTAAGAATGAGATAAGGAGATGTAGAAAGATTAAGAATCAAGGATTTTTTACGTGGTAAAACCTCACCCAACTGAGGAAACATCCACGACTCCCTCTACGGAGTAAACCAAAAATTCCACTATAAACAAATTTTACCAGTTACAAACTATATAACAAATATGCATACAACTCATACCTATATAAGTTTAGGAATGTACCCTCTGGTGTCCTTATAACTTCTCTGCAGTTCTGATTGTTGAGGTTGTCCTCCCAGTTTGCTAACTTCGAATTTGTTCAAGTTCTTTACGTCGACTCTTATTCAAAAGATTTTATTACCAACACTTTTAGTGTGGTAGGGTGATAGTGTTTGTGGAGGTGCTCTCTAACACATGCATGCACACACACACACTTATTATATACAACTAGTCTTAACAAATTACATATAAGGTCTATATGCTGTGATTTTTCTTTTTCTCTCTTCTCACAAAACTTAACCTTATTTAACCATTGCAATAATCCCAGAATCCACGGCTATCTTGCTCAGAAGACGTATCAAGATCTTAATCAATCTCAGTTTTGAAAAGATTTTTGAGATTGAAAATCACTAAGTTCGATTCCAAACTAGGTCAAAGGTTTTGTTTCAAGAGAACTAGAAACAGAAAACATTATTGTTGATTTCAAGGTTAAAAACATTTGTAGAAAAGAATCAACAATATATTTCTCAAGCTGAGAAACGAAATATGTAAATCTAAGTGAAATGTAACATGAAATACTTAGATCTGAAATTTCTATAAATCAGAAACTTAGATCAAAGAAAAATGTTTAAGTTGGACACAAGATCTAAGAACAAAGAGGTTACAGCAACAAATCAAATAAACAAACCAACTCTCAACCACTCAAACACTCAAGGTTGTGTTTGGTATATACAGGACTTGGAAAGAGATTTAGGTTTGAAAAGGTTTTGACGATTTAGGGTTAGGGTTAGGGTTTCTAACTCTTTCTCTCTCTTTATGGTTTCTCTCTTTCTCTATCTTTTCTCTCGTCTCTCTTTACTCTCTCTTTTCTCTCCAAAGGACGAAAATGGCAAAAGTGTCAGAAGGCTGAGTGAAGGGGTCTTTTTATAGGAGGTTGAGAAGATTCGAGAATAAGGTTCAAAACCAATGGTTCAGATTGAGTCAAGGTTGATTGACTTTGATCCAAGGGTTCACGATATGCGGTGATTAAAACTCTCCTGATTGGTTCATATGAGGTTCACAGGGATTATGAAAGAGCGCATGCATATCGTTAATAAAAATGATCCAAGGGTTGTAAACAATGGCTGGATTACTCTCTATAAAGAAACACACACTCCACCAATCAGAAGACAACAGATGTTGGGCAATTACAAGAGATCAAACGCGCGTCTAAAATTAATTGCAAACACCCCCTGAAGTCTCTGCTGCTTTCGAATTCTACCCAAGGTAACTTATAGCCAATATAACCATTAAACCTTAATTGCAGATTGACCCCAAAAACTTTTAAAAACAAATTTTAATTAAAAAAACTTATTTTAAATGTTTATAAAATCCCAAAAAAATATTAAAAATCAATTTTAGGGATTTAAACACACTCAACATATGTACACACAATAATATGCAATATGAAATGTATGAGATCAATTCTACTGTGTGTAAGTGTTGGTAATATGGTCTAGATAAATCAATCAAGAAAGATGAAATAGCAAACCAAGCTCTGGGGTTCTTTGGATTCTAGGATAAACACAATTTTGTCACAATTTCCAAACTAGATGAACACTTATACAATATAGACTCAAGTGAGTCAAGAGTATAAGGTGCTTTAGTCTTTTTAGAAAGCTTGATGGCCCATAGAATTTGTGTTTTGGTTTTGTCCCAAAATAGCCAAAGGAAGAGATTCGTAAGGACAAATTTCCAATCGAGTCAAATTCTTTGTAATTGGCATTATTCCAGACAAAACATTTGAGTCATGGGATAGACCTTGTCTTGTTAACCCTATAATCCTTTAACGTTATTTGATGAAGAAGTTGTGGCCAAGCTTCTAAGATTGGATATGTCGTGTCGTGTTTATCGTGTCAAGTTTGTATTCACATTTATCGAGGATGTCACAGGTATGAATGTGTATTAATTATGAGTTCTTGGAAATATTTTATGGACGTTAGTTTTTTACTTAAAAATATTTCGAACTATTTATAATATTTTTTTAAGAAAATTATTTGATGAGTTTAGTTTCGTTAGAACGAGTTTATGTCTCGTTCGAACGACATTTGGGATTTTATTTGAACAAGGATCAAATGAACATCAAACGAGAATGCTTTGCCAAGTAGAACCAAACTCGTTAGAAGCTCGTTTGAATTCGGATCAAATGATAGTGCATTCTCGTTCGAACGAACTTAGGATATCGTTCAAACGAAATGCGATTCTTGTTCGAATGGCTCTAGTTTTTGTTCGAACGACCCGCCGCCTCGAAAATCATGCAAACAATATTTAAGGCATTGTGGGCTCATAATTTTTAAGAACTTTTGACGAAAAATAATTTCTTATATGTTTATAAAAGTTCCAAACCCAAAGTTTCACGCTTTAAGTTTAAAGATCCAAGTTACATAATTTATATGCTTTGAGATCTTAATATTAGACACCAGAATTTCTTTCTTTAATCTGAAAAGAACTCGTTTCGTACGATGGACTCCGTGCGTGTTATTTGTAGTGTCTGACAGTTGCTAAGCCTGATTGGTGGATACCGAGGTGCGTTTAGACTCGTGTGCTGTGACAACTTGCGTGGGTGGATCCTACGTTGCACTCTGGAGGAGCGGTTGAAGGTAGAAGAGCATGAAGGCTTATGGGTGATCCAGTTGTTGTGTAAGTCTACTATTTATGCTTTGTAAAACCGTATCGTCCGAGGTTTTTCCCCTCGTGCTTTTCCTAGTAAATCAGCGTCTTGTGGATTGATTTGTTTATTTTATCTACTATCACCTTAGATGCATGCTTTAGGATAAAAAGGTTAAATTCGATAAATTAATTTTCCACAAGAAAAGTTTATAATAGATGTTAAGTTTAATTGTGTTAGTTTTGTTTAAAGGTTCAATCTTTAAAATTTTTAAAAATATAAAAATATTGGACTTGTGTCTATTCGAATCATCCTTGCCTAAGAGTAAACCATAGGGGCATTCTCATTTATGCATGCAAGTCATGCATGAACCAAACCAAACCCGAATGCAACATGCAATTTTGTATCCGTTATATCCCCCATATGCTACATATAATTTTTTTTGCGTGCAAAATTTTATGTGGAACATTCGTTCAAAATATAAATGATTATTTTTTACACTTATGCAACCATGCAGTGACAAGATATAACTATTTTATGTAAAACTTTCGCGCGACCCAAACATTTAAAATTTAATTTATTTATTAAAATTAAGGATATGATAATTTGACTTCTGGAAAAAGTTGTTTTTGCTCCTGAAAATTTCAGGACGAAGATCGGTTGCAAAAGCGGTGAAAAATAATAGTAAAACAGTAAAAGCATTCCTATCTACGAAGGTCGAATAGATTCTAAGCTGACCCGAATCAATCCAACAGAGGTCCGGATCGATCCGCCTATGTAGGTCTATAACTTCATCTCGGGTTCACCATATGGATGCAAAAACCTCTATAACTTGTTAAAAACTTCACAAAACTCCATGAAACTTTGTTTAAGTCCATAACCCTTGTATATAGATGATTCTAACTAGTAAAAACTATCATATCCGCTTAGAAACTTCGTTATATATATATATATATATGTGTGTGTGTGTGTGTGTGTGTGTGTGTGTGTGTCGATTAAAGCAATAATTAAAATGACCTAATTGTTACAACCAAATCGAATATATGATGACAATAACTACGGATCAACCATTATAGGATTCATTCACACTAAACAAAATTCATGTGACCATGATGGAAGGGATATAAACATTAAATTCTCTTCAAAACCATGTTAGTATGAAGAAACATACAAATATGAATTTTTCTACAACATGCAAACTAGGATTTTTAGGGTGGACAATATGGACCTTTCCAAAGTATGATCACTAAAGTGGGGCTCTAATACCGATTGTTGGGGATCAATATGCAAAATAAAATTTCAAGCCCATAACTGTGATCAATCATGCAATAGAAAGTGAACAATAAAAATAGGGTTTAAATCTTAAACCTGTGCTTTCGAATACAATACCCCAACGAATCTTGTTGGTGATCCGAATGAGGAGAAAAAGTGTTCGTAAAAGATTAATGGGATGCCTCTTCTTGTCTTCCAAAATCTTGCAAAACATGCTAAAAGCCTAAGATTTTCTATCATATGATCCTCCCAAAGCATGGTATGTGTGTGGGCACCATTGGAGATGAAAATCTTCGTTTTGAGTGAGATATAAATCTGTTTCTCTAAGCCTCTTCAAAAAAATGTGAATAGAGTTTTTTCTCTCCCTCTTTAAGCCTACTAATGAATATGCACCTTAAAATTCTAGCGTACACCAATATATATAGGTACAAGTTATGGTCTTAGGCTAAACTTGATTTTCAGAGAGTTTGGCATGCTACTTGTGCATATGGACGATACTACGAATCCATTATCAAATATTTAAATTCGCTTCTAAAAATACTCAAAAATCCCAAATTACATTTGCGTAATTTTTTTTATTTTATTATAATTAATTCCACTTAATAATTACGACTGCACTCCAATTTAATTATCTCAAAATCACTCGGAGTAATGACGTTATACTTTCAAAGTTAATATGACACATAATATGACTCCCTGCATTAAGTACCCAATACTTACTTAATTAAACCAATTCGTAACCAACATCTTATTTATTTCTTAATTCCCAAACTTAACTTATTTGCTACTTCACCAGATTGTAAAACAATTCATTGATCAAGTTTACTAGTAGAAATAAAAATTATGAGTCTATCAAATCCAAGATCTTTCTTAGAAGCGGATTCCTACAAATTATTATCAAAGATGTACTTATACAATAATTTTCCAATCCGCGGAGATTAAGATCCAATGATTTCAATATTTCCATAATAGTAAACACAATAATTAAATAAGCATTACAATCCTTGTAATACTCGGGTTTAAGAATATATGCATTCTTTGAAAATAATGTGATATTGCCCAAGTCTAATCTAGTGAGCACCTAGACTTGAATTTCATGAGTTGTCTTGTTTAATACATTCCTGAATGTACTTATCGCAATACTTATTAAACTATTAAAAAAGTTTTTGAACCAATGAAGAGGTTCACGTAGTTTGAGATTAATTTCTAAGATTGCACTCGTAACCTTACTTATGGGATCTCAACTCCCTATCTAGGTTATGAACTGTTCAATTATACTAGAACTAAAATTTCCAGCTCCAATAATTAGATCGAACTTAACTCACAAGAATTCCTAATAAGTCCAATTGAATAACATTGCATACAATATATCTAAAGAACAAATATAAGGCATTTTAAAAAATTTGATTCTTATTTCAAATTAACTAGGCACAATACTATCAAAATAAATTAATGTCATTACACAGTTTAATAATAAAACCCTAACAAACGCATTCTTGGAAGATTACATTTCTAATTCAAAAGACTCGTCTTTTGGTAACCAAAGATGAAAATAACACACACACTAACCACGTGATAAGAAATTTATTTAAATTACCGAATATTTTTTAAATTCAAGTCAGGATGAAAGAAATTAACTAACTCTTATAAAAAGAGAATTTTGTGAAAAAACAAAACAAGACTAAAATACTAAAGATAAACTAATTTAAATAAAACCAAATAATCACTGAGCAAAAAAAAAAGGTAAAAAAAATGGGAACTTGAAAAATAAAGTGTCGTTTATCTAGATGAACATGTTGTGTCAAAGGTTTAATTAATTTATAAGAAATATTCAACTTAAGAAATATATTTTATATAACCCTTGAAAGAAGTCAATATTAAAAATAATAGTTTGAATGAACTCTTGATATATAAAAATACATTGGACGCTACTCATAGAATCAATACAATGGAAACTTAAATTATACAAGACAAAACACAACTTGAAGGTAATAGAGGTCGAAAAATATTTTGTGAAAAATATTGTATAAAGATATACACATTGTCCCCATTATGCCATGCTACCAACTACGGGTATGTAATCTTCTTTAGTAAAGCTATATGGGTCCAAGGTAACAGTAGAATAAGAGCCTACCTCGTTACCTTTTGATCTCTCTTGTTAGCATAATTGGACTTCCACTTCTTTGGATATGGCTCTCAATGATTCCTCAATTATTTCTTGTGGTTGGAGAATTGTTTGAGAGATTTTGTTTGTATTTAAATTATGGTTATCTTGAATTTTTGGCATCTCAATTCTTTCGATCCTCGTATGTAACTCTCGAATGAATAAATGATCGATAAAAAAAATCCTATATATAAAAATAAGTTCAAAATTAGAAGTTAAATAAAATAATTACTTTAAAAGAAATTCAAAAGTAAATTTCATGTCAGTAATTTAATCCTAAGAAAGAAAACTACAAAACCCTTTGTACTTGTTAAACCTAGTGTAACCATTTATGTTGTTCAGTCTAGTATAGTAAGATTCATCTTGGTTCAAGCTAAGTCACATCCTCAGTTCTTCAATACAGACACGTGAATCTCCTAGGCTTATGTTTTGTCATTCCAAAATAAAACAAATCGGAATAATGTTCTTATAATTTAATTTTAGGCATTGACTTATTTATGCCCATTGTTGTTTAACCACTAAGCTAACTTAATGGGAAGTTGTATAAGTGAGTGAAATGGTTCTCATAATGACCATTACCTATTTATTCAATCAACTTGAAAAATATTAGCTTATCAAGTTAAGAAAATTAATGACTATACAAGTATGTGAAGCTAGTCACAAACCTACCATTCACCTACATTGAAATATTTCTAATTGTTGAAACTTACTTGTGCTTTTATGGAATTAATGTAATCCTAATAACAATGAGAGTAAAAACAAGACCACGTAACTAATTTTTCATCAATAAGTTCAAAATAGCTCAAGTCATGTATAATCTTAAAATGACAAATTAATCAAGACGACCCCTGGCCTTACATTCAAGTGAACAAAAATATAAAATAAAATAAAAACTTCAAACTTTAGGGATGTTGTTCCCATGGTCACACACTTCTTTAGCACTTTGGTTAACTTGACCTTCGGTAGTGCGGATAGAAACCTGCTCCAACTCTTGTTCCTCCTTATGATAAATAGAGGACTCTTGAAGGGGATGGTTAAACTTGTAAGCCTCATCGTCCTTAAGAACATTAAGATTCTTATCCTTTAACCCAAACTTGTTAAAAATAAAGAAACTAGTAATAAGAAAGTTAAGAGGCCACAATGTGCACGCCACCATCGAATCCATTATTTAAAGCCTTATTCAAGGCCTTCTTAGACTTAACCCTCTCTTTATCTCTCTCCAAAAAATAGGGAGTTCCTCTCAACTAATAGCTCATTGAAGGCTTTTTACAGCTCCATGAGCTTGTAATAAGTTGTGTAGAATACAAAATATAAAGACTCATTAGTCTTTAGTATGACCTTATAGCGCTCAACCTTTTTAAGCTTATAGATTAGGGTGGTAGTCACGTTGTCTTTGTTTTTAATATGGTTACAAGGTCTGTAAGTTAGAGTCAACTCAAACTAATTCGAGTCAACTTATAGTGATTAAATCACTACCTTTTCAACGACTATTTTTCAAAATTCAAATTCCAAAGTTCCACAAAATTATCCAATGACTAGTTTATCTTCACACCTATAAATAAACCAATTTGACTTCATTTAAACATACAAGAGATTAAAACAACACCATTAAAAGAGTAAAGCCATATTTCAAAGCTTGAGATTTTTAGAGAGGGAAAACAAGTTTCAAACCCCATTCTTAAAGGTGTAAGATTTTAATCCAAAATATCTATTATAGCAAAGCTCAAAACCAAAATCTCTTGAAATAAACTTTCAAGCTCAAGTAACTCTTTGGCAAAGCCCCAAACTCAATACCTATCAATAATAAAGAATCAATTCAAAACCCATTTGACCACAATACTTGTGATTACTAAAGAGTTTGCATGTATACAGAGAGAAAGTAAACCTATTTAGCCAAAGTTCCTTCTTAAGCAACATTCTTTTGCATTTTAGTTACATAACTTCTTATTCACTACACCATATATCACTAATTTTCATGGTTTTGATCTGTGACTACCTATATGGGTCACGGTCTAAAGTCGTGACAATATTAAGCGTGACAAAACTGGGGGTCCCAGTCCAAACCCATGACTCATAGGGGATAACTTGGGGCACGGTCCAAACCAATCAGTACCATACCACAAGGGGTCATGGTTCAAACCAATGACCCAGAGGAGAGAATATAGGTTTGATTTTTGGTGTAGTCATTGCTACTGCGGTTAAAATTTATTATATCTTCACGACTGATAGTGTCATTATTGTGGGGAGTTACGGCGTAATAAGACCTTGGGCTAGCTCATATTTGCTTGTTTAAGGAAGAAGGTAAGTTCTCTTGTTGGTTGCGATTTTCAATTGTTATAATTATTTCTAAGGTTTTGGTTCATCATTAGTGAACCAGAAATAGTATTGGGTACGATCTCGAGCATGGATGTCGACAAGGACAAACCACATTAAAACTTCGATTTGTAAAGTTTCTCTAGACCCTCTCTATTAATTGTTCATATTAGTCGTTTGTATAACTCCATACACCTTAATTGATTCATTATATTGCAGTTGATCTTGAATGAAAGTTTGGAAAATTTTGAAATTATCATTAATGTAAAAAATACTCAATTCACCCCCTCGTGTGTATTTTGGGCCATTAATATATACTTCATACTTAGAATTATATATCTTGAAATGCTTTAGTAAAAATAAGCTTGAAAATTTTAGATTATTTGTCAAAACTCATACACTTTGCACCACACAATAAAATTGATAAATTTTTATGTAAAATATAATGAAGTTATTTGTTTTCTACTTCCAAAGAATATTAAAAAAAATTATGCGATTTTGAGAAAAAAATGTCATTTAAAATCTTTTGTGCATGTGAAAATATGATCGTGGTTGGAGTTGAAAATAAATTTCCATATATTCCAAAAGACCATGAAAGAATAAGTGGTTATGGCTATAACTTTAGGATAATGGGATGCTTACCAATGAAAATTAAAATAGTTTCCTGCCTTTTATGAAAGAGTGAAAGTCAACACTTATGAAAGAATTTTGAAAAATGGCATCTCAAATATTTTTATCTATTAAATATTAGGTAACATCAAGGATATAAGATTAAGAAGATTTTTAACCATAAATCCCTTACAAGGGAAAAAACTTATAGTTGAAAATTCAAGTAAAATACGGATTCTCATCGTTGCATAATGCCAATTTTCACAAGTAAGTTAAATATTAATCTTTATTCTTGATTTTAACGGTGAATGCTCATTTTATTCACTTTCTACCACGAGTTATGTCTTTGAATTACTATATTTTATAATGATTTTAATTTGACTTGAGGCAATTGGATGTTAAATCACACTTTTGTAGATTATTCGTCATAACCATAAAACTTGAATATGGTTTTTAAAAGGTTGTTCGATCATATCATAGTTTTTATGAGAATAAAGTGTACCTACTTAAACTAAGAAGATTATAATGAACACATTTATGTTATCTTCAACTTGCACATTTTTGTTCTTTAATCTTGTCCACGACCCACAATAGGTTGCATCGCTAACGCAAAGCCTCACGGCCTGCAAACCACCTACTTTCGCATCAGCAAAAGAAACTAAAAGTTTTAAGTTGTCCATTTTCAACGTAATTTCACAAATTTACCATTTTCACCAAAATCAAAGCACTTCTACACAACTCTCCCTCTCTCTTCCTCTCATATTCAAACCTTATAAGTGTTATGAGTCTCTCACAGTCAATCACGTGGTTACTCACATTATTAGTATATTTTGTTCTTAGACTTCGTGGATTTCCTTCTTTAAATCTTAGGGTTTTATGGTTTAGTTTTGCTACGTTAGTAGCTAAATTTTTGTTGTATGGTTAATAATTTTACTTATATTGAGACAAGATTCATATTTTAATTAGAGCAATATTTCTTGATTGGCTCTTTTTATTAGTTAATTTTCTACCCATTTTAGCTTTTTGCCTATTCTTATGTTGGGTATATGTTAGAGCTCATGATTGTTTTGCATTTTGTCTTATATGAAACTCTTACATGCATTCTCATATAATATCTATGATTTTTTGTGATATCTATAATATCTATATGATCCTTTGTGATATCTTTATTTGATGTCCATTTTCTCATATAATATGTATGATTTTTCTTAATTCGTGATTTTTAGGCTATTATCATGGTTCCCAAATCGCGTTTACGCGCTTCGACATTGACAAACACACGTTTTGGATTTGATGAGCTTTTCTATCCGCACTCTATAAATTAGGGACACTCTGTAGATTTGAACTATCTGTACAAAACTCGTGTTCCTTAAATTTTGAAAAAACAGGTATGGGTTGGTTTTGTTCTCAAACCAAAAAATGTTATCCCAACCTCGTATGAAAATTTTATGCTTCTATTACCATTGACAAATACGAACTGGGATATGAGGTCCTTAATACTAATATTTGTGGTGTGAAGGTGTGTATTCTTACGGAGACAATTATTCGACACTACAACCTACTCGAATAAAAAGGCCCATAGTAGTCGTACATAAAGTATAGTATGAATCCTTTTAATTAAGAAGTGTTTTATTTCTTGAGTGATGACCATTGTCAGGTTTGGGCTCTCAAGAATTTTCATCGAGTCTATTTGGATAAAAATGTTTATATTCTTTATATAGTGGTGTCCTTATGTGTTTTGCTCTATATGAACCTCGTGAGATATTTTATGATCATAAACACTTCTTTTATATTATTCGGAAATGATACAATATTGATTTAATGTGCCATATCTTCGATTTTATCATGGTTTGTTCTAAGAACATAGCGAAGTCTCGTGCTCTACCCTTTGGTAAATTGATCGTATGGTTGCTTCAGGAGTTAAAGGTTCCGATTAATTTATATGAAGTGACGAAAAAGGGTCTTATAATCATTTGGTCTCTCGATTAATCAACTATATTGGATGCCTTGTTCCATCAGATGTCGTGCCTCATCGCACTCTATATTCTTCTTGTGCATCTCATGAACTATAATTTCACTCATTGTCACAGTCAGAGTTTGGATCAGATAGTTTCTCAAATGATGACTGACATGCATGATCACCTATTTCTCCCCATAACGAGTACCAATAGTTACTCTCTCCAATGGGTTCAACTTTGCAACTCTTTGCGTAAGGATCGTCTTCTTAATAGTATTTCAACTATCTTCAAAGTAATATCAACATCAAGTTGGATAACGTTAGTGACACCTTACAATATGTACAATCAAGTGTTAAGGAATTCTATGAAGATAATAAGACTAGAAAATAAATTTTAATGTGTAGTTTGTTATTTTACGCTTTGTGTGGTTTGGGAGTTAAAGATTATGATTTATTAGCTTATATATTGCATAAATCCTAAACTTTATATTTTTCTTAGATATATTATGTAACTCCATGCGTAGTTGTTGATGTGTTTATCTTAGGCCTATTTATATTATATCTTGTTTAGTTTATTGCTCACTCGCTATTAGATTTACTCTCGTTTTGTTGGTTTTATTAGCATGTTTACTCACATTTTATGCTTAGTTGTATTCATCTCATCATATGCTTGTTCGTTCCTTTGCCTTTTTATGACAAGAAGATGGAGAAATTTTAGATAAAGGGAGTACATAGTACTTGGCATGATGGGTAGGATGAGAGTGTTTGTAGGATATATAATATTCATTGTTAAATAAAATATACTTAGTCATTTATTACTTATAATTAATGATCATTTTTTAATTTAATATAAATATTACTTTTGATGATAACAAACAAATGATTATTTATTATCAATTTTGTTTATAAAATAAGCTAATATATGTTTATATTAAGTTATACATACGTTTATTGATTTAGTTAATTGCTTGTAATTTTTTTTTATTTGCCATTTTTTATTCTATAAAAACTAACCTGTAAAATGCCCTTTTACCTATAATCTTTTTTATCATTATTTTTATATCTGTTCGATTAAGATTTTCCTTTTATCTACAGTATGTGTTTTACCTTGTAATGTTTATTTTTTCACATTTTCCTTTTAACGTTTTTAAAATGTTTTAATTTTAAAATCTATTTAACGTTTTTTTATCTACACGATATCCCATTTTTTTAAGCTAGAAGGCATGGAGACTTTGCTTTGTAATTTGTTGGCCCTCACACGATTTTCTCTTCTCAAAAATCTATTACAATCTGTGGTAACAAAAATCTCAACACAAATAATTAATGAAGGAAAACATGCACCAAGCTAATAAGAACAACAATAATCACAATCACAATCACACAACACAACAATATACGTGGTTCGGCAAATTGCTTAAGTCCACGGAGAGGTTTACTGTTGTATTTAAGTAACTCTCAAAAATGTTTTTCATATGTTCCTATGCCCTGGGCCAGGGGTATAATATATACTCTGCTAAGGGAGAGAGAAGGAGCGCTGGTAACCAACATGTTAACCGAGTATCCCTTGAATATCTCATCCGAGTTTTTTTGGGATGGACTTGGTTATGTTATTTTATCCTAACAGTCATTCAAGACACAAAAGTTGGACCGTGTGCCTTTTATTTTCCATTTAGGCTTGGTCGGCTACCTTAATGGGCTTGTTCGACAAAAGAGGTACCCACAATTGCCCCTAAAATGTTTTGGGACCACAAATGGGCTCACAAATTTTAAATAACATCTCAGGTCTTGCTCTGATGGCATTGTTGTTATTTTCGTAATAGATAGGGGTGTGAATCGCCATTTTGCAGTAAGTTTAGGCAGCAGATCTTCTTCGATTCCTGTGCACTATCATTGAGGGGTTTAAACCAAGGTGCTAGACGATTCACTTCGTCACTTCAACTTCTTACTTTCTTTCACTTCCAAACCGTTATTTTCTCTCAATCTCCCTCTTATTTTCAAGCTTGTTCTTTATCGTTCAAAAGCTATTTCCTGCTTCTCATCCTCATTCACTCGTGGTTTTTCATCATTTCAAGGTTCGTGTTCTTCCTTGTAAGTTCCCAGACTCTTTTTTTTCTGTATTTCCTTTCGTCGTTTTTCTTTCTACTGGAGCCAGGGTTTGTTCATGGCTAAGATAGACAACAAATCTCTGGTAGAATTTAGGAAATGTTATAATATTCCTGACTGGGTGAATATTGAGTGTGCCCCTGTCCCTCGTAATGTTCGCGACATTGAGGATGGCCACTGGATTCACGTTCTTTTATTGTCTCAAGGGGGTTTAACTTTTCCCCCAAATTGCCTTTTCTTACACTTCTTTCAGTATTTCGATATAGTCCCAACCCAGTGTTCCCCAATAGTTTGAAAAATTATAAATGGCGTCCATAGAATAAACCAACTATATGGCACTAATTTAGGTTTAGTTGAAATATGCTTTTGTTATACCTTTTCTCATACCAGCTCTGGTCTTCTCTATTTGAAAGCGAGGACTCTGGATAGGGTGTTTGTAGTAAATCTACCTGATTCCCATAAAGACTATTGGTCTAAGGGATTTATTGCTAGGAGCTGGCAATTACCTCCACAAGTAGGGGGTGCAAGGTACAGGGGACCTAGAATGCCTACTTATGGGGAGGAATACATAGGTTGTGGTTCCATCTTACTGCCTTTAGATTGTTGCTCTGGTGTGTTCTTCCTCTAATATATTCTTTTCTTCTTCAGCGAAGTCTAAGAATTAAGAGCCTCCTCTCCACGAGATCCGCATTATTGAGTTAATCAAAGCCTGGAAGATAAAGGACCCAATTGTAGAAGGTGAATACCCCAGGTCGACTTCCTTTTTGTTGGAGTACAAGAATACTACCTCCAGTTTTATCGCTCATTCAGTAGGCTCTATCCCGCACCTTGATATCCTAGAGGAATAAGAATAGGAAGAAGGTGCTCTCCAACCCATCGAGTTGGATAATGAAGAGGGGAGCAGCTCAGAGTCTGGTGTTGCTGCAGGTGGGAGCACTGAGTCAAGATCCAGTGAGGAGGGATCTAACAAAGAAGAGTCTGGTGGAGAGAGGTCCAGCGAGGAGGGATCTAGCTCAGGCGATTCCAGGTCGAAGAGCTCTAACGAGAAAGACATAGATCCCCCGAGAAGAAAAAACTTAATCCGATATGATGATGATGATGATGATGATGTCATGTTATCCAACAGGTTGAAGATTCAGAAGATAAGGTCTGGGGACACTTCTAGTGGTTCCCAGACTGCAACTCCTGAGAAAGAGCTAGAGAGGAAGAAGAGAGAGAGAGAGAGAGAGAGAGAGAG
This sequence comes from Sambucus nigra, assembly GCA_949130495.1. NCBI lineage: Eukaryota > Viridiplantae > Streptophyta > Magnoliopsida > Dipsacales > Adoxaceae > Sambucus > Sambucus nigra. The sequence continues at coordinate 348,472,029 of OX422217.1, forward strand.
GGGGGGGGAAAGAGAGTAAGAGAGAATAGAAGAAGAAGAAGAAGAAGAAGAAGAAGAAGAAGAAGAAGAAGAAGAAGAAGAAGAAGAAGAAGAAGAAGAAGAAGAAGAAGAAGAAGAAGAAGAAGAAGAAGAAGAAAGAAGAGGAGAGGAGAGGAGAAGAAAGAATAAATAAGGCACAGGCTTTCCTTGTGCCTGTAGCTGTCCTAGCTGAAGGGGCTCTCTGGCTCTAGCCCCTCAGCTTGCTCCGATGATGCTCGAGAGAGTAGTACTGATAGCAGAATGTGAACGGTCTTTAAAGATGGGTCCAAATCGGTTAGCCCTGAAGGCATATCAAGGGCTTGCTTTGGTAAGGCCATTTCCTTTCTTCTCTATTTTTTCTTTTATTTCTTCGCATTCTTTGTCTCATATTTATTTCTTCTTGCAGTTTCTGTCTGACTACATTGTCCTCCATCGCAGTCGAGATGGGTTAGTGAGGAGAAAATCTAAGCTCGAGGGGAGCTTGAAGACTGCACAAGAGGCCCAGAAGTCCTTCGAGAAAGCTCTCACTGAGGATAAGGCCTCTTTCGCTAAGGAGATGGCTGGGGCAGCCAAGGAGCTGAAGGAACTTCACGAGGCCTATGAGATGGTTGTGGAGAGCAAACTTATCGTCAGAAATGAGAATGCAGGGATCATAGAGAAGGTTAAGATCCTTGTGTAATATCCCGTATTTTTATGGCTTTTAAATATGAGGATTTATTAAATTTAATTTAAGATATTAATTTAATATTAATTCGAAAATTTATTTCTAATATTTACTAGCGTGACGAGAATTAGTAATTATTGGGAATTTTTTGAATATTACTAGATGAGTAAAGTAATATATAAGATTGATTTTATTAAAATTGTCACGAGTGAATAAAATGGCAATTATGAAACTTTAAGTCGGGAGGCGCCTGTGACGTGTCAGGACTAAATTATTATTATAAAAGTGAATAAATCATAAGTGGCCTATATGGTCATTTAGAGTGCGCCAAAGTGTCCAGAAGGGTTGAGATAGTCAGAAAAGTGTACCCGGAGGTTTAGTTTGGGTCTCGGGGCATTTTTAGGCTTAATTGACATCCCGGGAGGGTATTATAGACATTTTGCATTTTCAGGTAATTAAACCCACGAATTTTCCTAATATATATTAGACATTAGGAGTTGTCTTCTAGGGTTATCAATCACGGAACCTAAGAATGGCCATTAGAGAAGAAGGTGGAGAGCTTTCCAAGCAATCCAAGGCCTAGAACTCACTCGATTGCACCGCCACCACCACCAAAACGTATATCGCACGACGAGGAACGCAACCATATATTTTTCATCAACAAATCAGACCCTTGAATTCCAAGAAAGTATCTATCTTACTTCATTTTTAGTTAATGTTTCACCCATGTTATATTAGGATTGATAAAAGCATGTTTTTTGGAAGAATTTGATAACTTAGAGACTTTTAATCACATGTTGTAAAGGAAGTAGATATATTCTACACATCTCAATCATATGTAGAGGATTACCCATGAAATTATATGGCTTTAGAACTAAGAAATCTGGAAAAAGAATTAGATGAATGGAAGTTTCATGAAAACTTAGTGTACTTGAAAATTAGGTTAATTTACCCCATTAATTCAATCCCTTTATTGAATTTGTACATGTTTCACGTAGGAAATCATATATATAGGTATATATAACCAGTAGTAATCTTGTTTGGGAGTTTGGGGATCATTATTGAATTTTGGAGAAAAATTTTGGATAGTTCGAATTTGGAGATTCTGGGCAAGAACGGCTTGATCAATCGATCGACCAAGAGCATCGATCGATCGACCCCTTTCCTCGATCGATCGATCCCTCCTGGAAAACTATATATTTTCCCCCTTTTTGTTTATTCTGATTAAAATACGGAGGAACCCTTGATTATTATTTATAGAGTATAAAGGGTTATCAATAAGACCAGCATGTAGACTCCGTTGAGTGAAATTTAATATGGGATGAAATTGTGGGTTAACGGGGAGTTATTCATACATTGGAAATTGTGCGTATGTTCATTAAAGAATTGAAACTCATGAAACAATTAGACCAAAAGGTAAGTGAGGGTATACCTACTGAAATTATACTTAGAGAGAGAGAGAATACTTCGAGAGATGATAAGTAAGTATGAAATCAATTATAAATGAGAATAACAGAGACGAATCTGTCATGCGAGATAATTGAGTAAAATTTGTGCTAAGAACGGATAATAGTAATTATGGGTTGTGGGTAAACCTAATTTGGAAATATGTGAATATCTATATATATATGACTGTGTGACTGTACATATATTAAGTATTATGTATTTGTGTATAATCATACCCGAGCTACTTGTTATCACGAACGTTTTCACTCCGGAACAGTCTTATCTCGATTGGACCTTTACGGGGGATATTGACTCATACCCTAAAAGATAGTATCCTAGATACAGTCTATCTGAAAATGATAGTCAGATGGTTCTAAGAGACGTGAGGATATGTGCTGACCTCTTAGTAACTTAAAACTATGATTCACCTCCATTTGTATGTGTATTGTGTTAATACAGTTCGAGAGTGATTCTGAACTAGTATTTCCCTTAGTACAAGTGATACGGGGACTTGATAGCAGAGTACGCCAGCGCCATAGATTTTATGTGGTGTGCCGATAGTATATATATATATGGAAACTTTCTACTGTATGTATAAGTAGTTAAGTCGTGAATAAATGCTCCTGCTTTATAACAAGTGTTTGTGAATTTTGTAACGGTACTGAGTGGTTCTAAGTAACGTAAGAAAATGGAAGAGGTTAATTTTCTAAAACTAAATATCAAAGCCTCAACACTTCTCGGGATAAAACTTTATGAAAAATAAGTTAGATAGACTTATGAGATCAGTAGTACGGTAGGCGTGCACACTAGATGAGAGGTGAGGATTCTTAAGAGAGTGTCGCATACTAACATGGTTGTCACATTAGTCAGTAAGCATTTTAAATACTTGCTAAACTATTTTAAACTATTTTACACTCAAGCTCTGACCCGTTTTCTGTCCTTTCTCTCTCTTGTATATATATATATATATATATATATATATATATATATATATATATATATATATATATATATATGTATGTATGTATTACAGGTGCCCAGCCAAAAGGGCGTCATGCATAAGTTCTTTGGATTGGATGTGTTGCAGCTTATGTGGAAGTTGCAGTCCCTTGCTTTAGACGACCTCGTCATTGATTCTGTTCTTGACTTAGTTCAGCTTAGTTAGGGCATGTGTCACTCGTTCTCCTATTTCGTCTGGATTTGTTAGAGATTTATGTTTATTTATATTTCCAGTATTCAGTACCCTTTGGGAATTAACTATTGTCAGGATGATTTTATTTATGGTTATTAAACTTGGTTTGGTTTATCTAGATGGTTTAAATTCTTGTGTGTTAATTGCCATCCTTAGCACTTGTGTGATTCTTAAACTGTTGGTTATTAAAAAGGTTTTCCTATTGGAAATTAATAAAATAAAAATAAGACTTTAAATTGTTTTGGCACTTAGCTTAATTATTTAGGGTGTTTAAATTGGAAATATTTATTTTACGACAGTGATGCTGAGAATGAACCAAACGTTCACCTTGATTTTAATTTAATAAAGGACTAATCACCACGTATTTAATTAGGCGGGGAGTCACACCTTGAGGCAGAGGCGGCCACAGTTAGAGAGAATGGCTACAATGAGGGCTGGGAGGCAGCCTACGAAGAGGTCGAGAAGCAGATTGACTACATCAGCCGAGCAAACTTCAAGAAAGGTTCGGATAGAGCATTTGTTACTGCTGGTTTACCTCTATTTGGTGAGCATAATCCTAGCCCAAAGCCCATCATTGAAGATAAAGTCCCGGCTACTCGGACTCGGGAGGATTCCACTACTTCTTTTGCCCCTGCTACTTATTCCACTACTCCTTCTGCCCTTGCTGCTATTACTAGAAACTAGGGAATAAATCTTGCCCCAGTTGAGGTAGGTGCAGTTAGTGTTCAGGTTGCTATTGATAAGGGGAAAGAGTTGGTCGCTTCTGAGCAGGTTTAATCACCAACTAGGCTCTTAGGGCTTCTTTTATATTTTTGTTTTTTATTTTCTTCTTCCCATTCAATGTACTTATATCTGGCGAGTACCAATTTTATTGGAATGAAGAATTTTTTTCCTTGCACTTGCTAATGTATATATTATGTGTTCTCTTATGTTATGTAGTTTTTCAATCTTGATGATTATATCCCTGCTACTTCTCGCCTAGGCCAAATTCTTGGTTCCAATGTGAACGACCAAGTTCGCCGAGCTTTTGTCAAAATCTGCAAATCTTTAAGGGCAAGGAATAAAGACTACAAACATCAGTCTGAATTGGTTACCAACCTTAAGGATTGCCTTACAGAGATGGAGGAGGTTGGTGTCTTTGTTCAAGAAGAGGTGGATGTTTTGAATGCGAAGCTCTTGGATACGTCTAAAAGTAACTAGGTTGGGAAGGTGCTCCAGCAAGAAAATGATGCTTTACAGAGGGAAATTGCACACCTCAGGGAGAACGCGTCGAGCATTGCTCCTGAAGTTATACAAGGTTCTTCGTCATCATCCGGGCGGCAAGCTAGGACTGACGATGTTGGTTCCCAAAGGGAGATTGTCGAGATGAAAGGAGATATTCTCCGAGCATACGTGATAGCTGCTAGGATTCATAGGGACATCACCAGACTGAGGCACATGTTTAAAAAAGGTCCTTGGAAGGTGTGGGCAGATGGATACGGCCAAGGCTAGATAGACGCTCCCACAAAGCTAAAGGTGGTCGAGGGGTTAGCCTTTTTTAAAGGGTGGTTGATGCCCTTAGGGAGTAAAAGGTGCCTAAGAATTTTGCCCTCTGGTACAGGCATGAGATCACTCCCTCGTCCTTAGAGCTAAATTCGTTTAGAAGGGATGATCGCTAGATCACAATAGATGTTATGTCGAGGCAGTTGCTGGAGCCAAGCTCGGAGGAGGTTGAGGAGGATTTTGCCCCCCATTCGGATGATGGTCGAAGAGCGCGAGTAGCTGACTACCTTGCTCAGTGACCTAGACCTTTTTAGGATTTTGATTTATTTTATCATTATTGCACATGTAATTTTATCATTGTTGCACATGTAACTATGTAACTTTTAGCAATAAAATAATTATGCTTTGGGCTAAGGCCGATTAAACATATGTTGTCTATTTTCTGATTTATTTATAATCTCTAGTTATTGTGAGCGTCTCGGCCAACTAAATGCGACTTAGAGTTTATTTTCAATTGAGTATTCTTCCAGTCTATTATGCCTTAGCCATACCATTCCGCCTCACTTTACCTTTTAGGTCGCGTCGGTATGCCGCCTTAGGCCTAAGTGAGGTGATGGCGAGGATACACATGATTAATGAACAATTCGCCAAGCAAGATTTTAGAGCCAAACTATGTTGATGACCAACATGGGTTGGCCGTGCTGCCTAAGGATCCCCTGTAGGTCTTTATTTGTTATCGGAGCAACCTAGGAGGCCAATTGTGTTATGAATAATTGCCTGAAGAGGGTAATTATATGTCGAGCTTGCTAACTATGCTTTGGGGAAGTCAAGCTAGTATAAACCCAACCATTGTGGTGCAATCACAAAAGCAAGAGCAAGTTAACCAACTTACTATAATCCATGATCTTATGTTATAAGAGTGACGCTTGTAACTTAAAAATGGTGAATATAATAAGATATATTTGGGACGACCAATACATATAGGATGCCAAGGCCAATCGAGTTTTATTGATCAAAGTCAGAAATAAAGAGCAACATTAATTTGTAAATGATAATTTGACTAAACTAATGGTGCATGGATAAAAATCTAGAAGTAGAATTTCTTCAGGTTGGATGTATTACAAGCTCTTGGTATCTCCCTGACCGTCAGTGTTTCTAAGTGATAGGCTCCTTGAAGGTCGTCTCTTACTACCTTGAATAGTCCTTCCCGGTTCGGTCCCAGTTTTCCATCTGATGGATTCACAGCACTGCCAAGGACTTTTCTTAGGACATAGTCGCCAACTTGAAATTTCCTTCGGTTGACTTTCTTGTTATACATCTTGGTTAGTTGTTGCTGGTAGGATGCCATTTTAACTAGAGCTAACTCTCGTCGCCTATCGATTAAGCCAAGTTCAGTGAGCAATGATTCATCATTGTGGCCTTGGTCGACCAATGTAAATTTCATGGCAAGGAAACCAGCTTCTAGCTGGATAACTACTTCCATTACATATGTGAGTGCAAAAGGTTTTTCTCTAGTTACACGTCTTGGGGTGGTGCGATAGACCCAGAGGATGTGGGACAACTGGTTCGCCCAAGTCCCTTTGGCCCGCTCCAGTCATTTCTTTAGTCCGTCGATCATTGTCTTATTGGAAGCCTCGGCCTGACCATTGCTCTGGGATATGCTATAGGGTTGAAATAGTACTTAATTCCACGATCATTGCAAAAGCTTTGGGAGGCTCCACTCTCGAACTGGGTCCCATTCTCAGTAATGATCGTTCTCGGTATGCCGAAGCGATTAATGATGTTTCTCCATATAAACCTCGTCATGTCTGCATCCCTAATATTCGCCAGTGGTTCTGCCTCTATCCACTTAGTGAAGTAGTCTGTGGCGACCAACAGATATTTTCGGTTGCCTGTCGTCGTAGGCAGAGGACTTACGATGTCCAAACCCCACTATGCTAAAGGCCATGGGCTAGTTAGTGACTTTAGGTCGCTTGTGGGCTGACGGACTATAGGTGAGTGCTTTTAGCATTTCTCCCACTTTAGAACGTAGAGTCCAACGTCCTTCTACATGTATGGCCACCAATACCCTTCCTTCATTGCTCAAAATGCTAGCGACCTCCCTCCCACGTGACTTCCACAAATTCCCTCATGGAGTTCGTATAGAATTTTCTCGACGTCTTGTAAATGGATGCACTGGAGGTAGGTCCCGGTGAAGGATCTTTTATATAGTTTCCCATCGGGAGATAAAATGAAAATGAACAGCTTTGACTCTTATCTAATGAGCCAACCTCTTGTCATCTAGAAGTATATCACTTCGTAAGTAGTTCGCGATGGGGTACATCCAGCTCGAAGCCTTCTTGATGTAGAGAACTTATTTGGGATTCAGTGGCCTAGTGGTTTGATCAATGCCGGGTTGTGCGAGGAAATTTATTTGGATTCTTCTTCTCAAGTCAGAGTCTATTGCTGAGCTCAGAGCTGCTATGGCATCTGCATGGGTAATCTATCGTCTGGGGAACTCCTGAGCGTTCACTTGATCAAAGTTGGTCATCAATCCATTTACAATGGTGTGATAAGTTGCCATCCTTTGCATTAAAATCACCTCTTATCTGATTGGATACCAGCTGTGAATCACCGAAGACTCAAAGGTGCTTTGCCCCCAATAATTGCACTTTGCATAGTTCGGTGATCAGCGTCTCGTGTTCTACTTCATTATTGGAGGCTTCAAATCCAAGTGTGATTCCCTGCTCAAGTACCGTATTTTCAGGTGTCAGTCATATGATGCTGACTCCTGCCCCCTTTGAATTGGAGGCTCCATCAACGTATAAGGTCCAAATACTTGGTCCCTGTGAGCTTTCCCTTGATCAACTTATTTTTGGATGATCACAGGGTTGTTCCCCTCTGAACTCAGTGATGAAATTGATTATAATTTTCCCTTTGACGATTGTTCTTGGTTGAAAGAATATCAAAACTTTAGAGCTTGACTGACCGCTTCAATAGTGATCCAGAGAGGTCTGCTTTCCTTATAACAGCCTTGAGGGGGTGTGAAGTAACCACGAATATGAAGTTAGCCTCAAAGTAATGCTTATGCTTTCTTAAGGCTATCACCAGTGCGTAAGTGAGCTTCTCATATGGCAGGTACTGCTGCTCGGCTTCCAAAAGGGTCTTTCTTGCATAGTATACTGGTGATGGTTCCCCTCTTTCTCACATACCAAGGAAGTGCTCACAACATGGTCTAATACCGCAAGGTAGAGATATAAAGGATTATTTTTCTGGGAATTTAGAGCAGAGGTGGACTGCTAAGATAGGCCTTGAATTCTTCTAAGGACCTCGAGCATTCCTCTTTCCATGTCATGCCCTTATTTATTTTTAACAACTGAAAGAACTGCTGGCACCACTCTAAAGACTTATAAATGAACCGATTGAGTGCGACGAGCATTCTTGTGAGTTTTTGTGCATCTTTCACTATTTGGGGCGGCTGGACTTTATTCACAGCGTCAATATGGTTACGATTTACCTATATTCCTCTCTTGCTGACCAAGTTTCCTGACTGGACACCGAAAGAATACTTACTTGCATTGAGTTTCATTCGGTATTTCCTAAGGATTTCGAAAGTCCTTGCCAAGTCAGAGAGGTGATCGTCCTTGAGCTTGCTCTTGATGAGCATGTCATAGATGTAAACCTCCATAGTATCCCCCATTTTATCTTTAAACATCTTCGTAACTAGCCACTGATAGGTCGCTCCTACATTCTTAAGGCCGAAAGGCATAACTTTATAACAATACAAACCAACGGTGATTATGAAGGAGGTCTTATCCTGATCCAGCATGTGAAGGGGTATTTGGTTGTATCCAGAGTACGCATCTAAAAAGCTCATCCTCTCATGAGCTAGTGTAGCATCGACCAGTTGATCAATCTTTGGAAGGGGCAAACTATCTTTGGGACAGGCCTTGTTGAGGTCTGTGAAGTCAATACAAACTCTCCGCTTTCCATTGCTCTTTGGAACTATTACTAGGTTGGATAACCATTTAGGGAAGTGAACCTCCTAAATGGAACCTGCATCCAGTAGCTTCCCGACCTTCTTGCTCTACTTCTTTAGCTTTCTCGGGGGTCGGTTGGTGGGCTTTGTGCGTGATAGGCTTAAAAGTTGGTCCACATGCAATCGATAATAAGCAATGATGGGATCAATCCCAGGCAGCTCGTAGGGTTCCCATGCAAAAGCATCCAAGTTTCTTCGGAGAAGGGTGATTAGTTCTTTCTTGTCGTGATCGGCCAAGGAAGTACCAATCAAAAACTTATTTTCAGTCGAGCTACTCCCAACTGCGACTTCTTCCAGGTCTTTAATGACCCTCTCAGAAGGAAGGAGCCTGGTCTCCTCCACTCCTGGTCGACCATACCTTAACTATTATTTGAAGGGCGCCAATCCCTCTTGGGATTCCTTCTTACTTTTTTCTTCTACTTTTTTTCCTGTTTGGGGCGTATGGCAGAGATTAAACACTTCCTTATCGCAACTTGGTCACTATGGATCTTAACCAATCCTCGATTAATTACATACTTCAGTTTCTGATGATAAGTCGATAGAACGGCCTTTATTGCATGAAGTTATACCCTATAGAGGATGTCTTGGTACGGTGATTCAATATCAATAATAAGTAACTCAATTATTTTAGAGATGCTTTCTGCGCTGATCGGCAGTATGATCTTTCCCAAAGGTACTGTGATATTTCCTGCGAAGCCGACAAATGGAACAATGGCCTCCTTGAGTTCAGCTATGTTTAACTTCATCTTTCTGAACAATTCCAGGTACATTACCTCGGACGAACTGCCTTGGTCGACGAGTAACCTATCGACGTCCTAGTTGGAAATCCTAAGTGTAATGACCAGTGCGTCAAGATGAGGGATTCTCACCCCCACCAAGTTTTCATCCGTGAACATAATATGCTTATTGTAATCGACATCTTCCAGTCGTCGATGCTTCCCTGCCTGAGTCTTAGCTGGGTCAATCTGAAAGGCCTACATGACTGCAGTAAGGTTCTTAACTTCCATCCGAGCTTCCTTTCCTTGAATTTATTTGACGGCTGACGCCCCATGTATTACTGCGAATTCGTGGCCGAAATCCTCTTCAAGGGCATTGATCGAGTAGAAAAACCTAGCATCCGTGTAAATAAGCTAGTCTTTGTTATCAGCCTCCAACCTTAATACAAAAAACCTAAACTTTAACTACACTCTTGCGGAGTATAGTGGCTAGTATGGGTATCGAATCCACATGGAGTTAGGACGTGTGAACGTGACGACAAAGGTAAGGTAGTTTAATCCTAAAGTTGATATCAAAAGAAAAGAAAAGATAAAAATGATTGATTTTTGGATTTTATCTATGAATTAACTAAATTTAATTAAATTAACCTACGCATGCAAAATTAACTAACTAAGAAGGAATTAATATGAATATAGAAATGGATTAAGAATACACTCCTCCAAACCCTAGTGTGTATGTCAGTACAAAATTAGTCATAAATTAGATAATTGATTAGACCCAGTATTTAGTACTCCAAAGCATTACATATATGAGGTTCAAGCCCGCATCATACATAATCAAAGAATGTGTAAAGCAGTGTCGCAATAGTTCACGCACGTTGCATCCTTAAGAACCCCGATTACCTAGGGCAAACGAGGTCAAAAGGTCTACATTGGTTGTGAAACTATACAACACGATCTAATCACTTATTTAATTTAGAGGACAAAGTTTATATCTATGCATAACACATAGGGTTGGGTTCATGCATCCCCGCCCCGCCCTTAAAAACTTAGCTTAACATGATTAAATTCAAAGAAAACTTAAAACTGAAAGTGCAGGAATTCATAACTAAATCTAGAAAATTGAGAACATGACTTGAATTGGGATTGGAAAACTAGAAAGCAACAATTAATTAAACTAACTATGAAAGCAGTAAAAAAAATAAATTAAAATTACTTGCAATTGATTAATAATGAATCTTGAATATATCTTTGAATCTTGAATAGTAGCCAAACTTCAAAACTAGGGTTCTTGGATACAAGAATCCTTTAAAAACTAACTACAAAGAAACCCTAACTGCTAGCCTCCTACAACTTGAAGTAAAAAAACCTTTTTTCTTCCTACTAGGGTTTGCCCTTTTATATATCTCAAAAATGACTCTTTCCATGCCGCTCCACGTTTTACAACTAATTAAAGGAATTATACAAGAAATTTCAAGAGTTGAAACTCTTCAGCTTCCAGAATTAATTTCAACTTTTTACTTTCTGTCTCTAATTTTAAATGGGCATAACTTCTTCATCGTAGCTTGGTTTGGGGTGCCCTTTTTTGCAATGTTCTTTTAATTTATAGTTCTTCAACTTTCTAGCTTTCCCCACCTCCGAAATATGGTTGTAAATTTACAAAAATACCCTTCAACTTCCTGTTTCTTGGTTTCTTTCACTGTTTTGCATTCTCTTTACATAAGAGATATACAAAATATGAAATACTTACCAAAAAGGGTTAGTATCATAAATATAAGACAAATCCAAGATATTTACAATTGCATGGGATCATAAAAATACTGAAATTAAGGGGATAAATGTGAAGAATTTATGCCTAATCAAATCCCCCTAACTTACAACTTTGTGCGTCCCGAGCAATGTAAGATAAATGAGTTGACTTTTGAAATTCCTTTTATTAAAATAAAATTCCACTTTCGCAGGCAAGCGATTGCATTGAGCATATGCAATAAGCCTTTAAACCCCTAGGTTACCCTAGTAGGATGAGTTTTGTCTCGTGATGGTTTGCAGTGAATACACCCACAAAATTCTTTATTGACTCAAATAAATATCAAAATACTTAAAAAATTTACAATTTAAACTTTTCTAAAAATAATCACCACAAATTCATATTCAAATGTCTCAAACCATAGTGTGTGTGCGTGTGCAAAGCCAGAATTTAAACCTCAAATTTCCACCGATTGAGCATTACGTTACTTTTCAAAAATTCGTTTTGATTCAAATTCTTACAGATGCACTCACAAACGAATCACTCGGATTGTGGTTCTTTTCTCTCGGTATGCATGATATAAAGGGTAAATATAATGGTCACATATTCACATATACAAAATTGAAAATAAGGAAATATATGGTGAAAAAATCTCATCATCGGAATACAGTTATTAGGAAACGAGAAACATCATCTCTTAATCACACCATTTTAATCTCTTTTATTATCGTTTCATGTCTTAACTCTCCATGCAGTAATTAATATCGCCATACAGACTCGGTTAGGACTTTTCGGGTTAAAAAGTGTAAAGGGTAAAAATGGGAATGGACGGAATGTTCGGAATTGGAAAACGTCCTTATGACGTCCATTAGTGATTTTTCGGGCATTTGCTCATTTTTCTCTTTCTTTTTCTATTTTCTTTTTTTTTACTTTTTTTCTTTTCTTGCCCTTTTTTATTTTACACACTTTGGACTTACTTGATGAATTTCCAATTTTTCATAATTCCAGGCTATTTGGGTTTTTCGGGCTATCAAACGAAAGAGAAATATTTTATTAGACTCAAAGTGGGTTGCAAAGGGATAATTTTTTCACAACTATATTATGGCTAATATTTTTGGGTTAAAGAAAAGAGGGCCTACTTCATTGTCCAAATTGCTAATCACATTACCATATGCATCTCGGGATTAATTAAGTTTAGAGATATATTTAGCACGAATTTTGAAACAATATTTCGCACATTTCCCATAATCGATCAAAACAAAGGATTGAGATCATCAACGACTTATTAAAACGCTGAAAAGGACTTTGAGTTAATCATAAACTCGGATTGATTTAAAAACTCATAAAAAATTGAAAGGCTCGAAATCTCACCGGGTTTGATCAATCTCCACACTTATACGTTAAGTCATCAATTTTCTTTCAATTTCCATCTTCGGTCAATTTTGGCTTAGTGCATTTTGATTGTTAACAATTTGACACTTTAAATGGAATAAAGGTGACATTTTTGAAAATTTTAAATTCCAATTTTTATTTATTTTGAAGAAAAATATTTTTGGCTTTTTTCAAAAAATTCCAATTTTTTTGAAATTTTTGAAATTTTCTAAAAAATACACTCTTGGAAAGAACATGTGATCGAATCAATGAATTTAAACAATAAACGGGAAGAGTATCCCACACCCCCTAACTTAAATGTTGCATTGTCCTCAATGCGATTCAAGAACACAACATAAAGAGAGGAAAAGAAAGATATTACCCAAATGGAGCGATCCCCGATGAGTGCGAGTCCATTGAATCTACAAAACATGTTAGAACCAATCATAACAAAAAGAATAACAAAAACTTTAACTAATTACTCTAAACTATAATAAAAGAAAAGAAAAAAGAAAAAGCTAATTATGTATAACCTACGATTTGAACTTCTAATAAGTTATACACTAGAAGTCGAAAAATTTGAGGGTCCACCCAAAATACAATTTGACTTTGAGGGATTAATGGTGTACCCTCACAAGAAAGCATGCCTCCCGAAAAATAAGAATTTTGTTTCAACAACGGAAGGCATGTGCAAAGCGGAAGAAATGAACCATCACCAACTAAAATTTTTAGGGGGATAATGAGGAACAAGTACCATCGGGATCCAAGAAAAATAGAATCACGTCCCAAAGATTTTTTAAGTAGTATGGGAAGCGGAGCACACAAACAGAAAGAGTCCATCTTGGAAAACAATTCAAGTATAGAGTCCTTGTCCTCAAAATCTTCTCCCCTGAAATTTTCAACCAGATCTAGTGGAGTGACACGTCTAAGTGTATGGCCCGTAAGATGAAGCATCTCAAAAAAACATTTCCATACAAGGATCGGATCAACATCCTCAAGACATTCATCCATTTCTTGTGATGGATTTAATGGTTCGATAATAGTGGGTACACAAGGAGACAAATGATCTTCAACCTCGGTAGATTTTGCAATATTTATAATAGGTTGATATTCAAAAGAACCTGGATCACTCTCAATGATTTCATCCTCAAAAGGGTTAGGTGAAGCGCAAGTATCGAGCTTCACTAAGTTGTCCAAATAATCATTAAACTCCTTGCAAGTTGCTCTAATTTTCAACTCTGTAGCAGCAAGGTCCTCAGATTGCTTTTTGCTAATAATCGAGAGTTCTTCCAAAGTACGCTTCCTTGGTTTTAGCACCTCGAATTCCTCATTTGTTCGAAAACTTACTTCATCTTCAAAAATATCGAAAGAAAAATCCTCATTGGGTTCAAATAATGCATCTAACTCTTGCTCCCAATAATGATTTTTTTCCCGATATTCTTTTTAAAGTCTTTTTTCTTCAATCAATTCATTTTTATAAATTTGGATGGCCCTAGCACTGGGCTTGTATTTATGAGACTCATCTTTAGTGATATTGATCCAATGTTCATAAGTCTTGAGTGCCTCCTCCTCACTATTAGCATAACAATTAAAGCCACCAAAAGAGTTAGAATAAGACATTTCAAATTCGGCAATTCAAAAACGTGAGATACAATTTTTTTTATTTTTTTTTAAATTCAAATTCGGGATTAACCAACCTAACCTAAAATCTACCTAATCCTCCCCGGCAACGGCGCCATTTTGATCGAGGTTTAAATCCAAGCGTCCGTATAAATACGATAGTTGTTGTTATCGGCTTCCAACCTCAATATAAAAAACTAAACTTTAACTACACTCTTGCGAAGTATAGTGGCTAGTCAGGGTATCGAATCCATAGGGAGTTAGGACGTGTGAACATGACGACAAAGGTAAGGTAGTTTAATCCTAAAGTTGATGTTAAAAGAAAAGAAAAGAAAAAGATGATTGATTTTTGGATTTTTTCTATGAATTAACTAAATTCAATTAAATTAACCTACACATGCAAAATTAACTAACTAAGAAGGAATTAATATGAATGAAGAAATGGGTTAAGAATACACTCCTCTAAACCCTAGTGTGTATGCCAGTACAAAATTAGTCATAAATTAGATAATTGATCAGACCCAGTCTTTAGTACTCCAAAGCATTACAAATATGAGGTTCAAGCCCGCAACATACATAATCAAAGAATGTGTAAAGAAGTGTCGTTATAGTTCACACGTGTTGCATCCTTAAGCACCCCGCTTACCTAGGGCAAACGAGGTCAAAAGGTTTACAATGGTTGTGAAACTATACAACACAATCTAATCACTTATTTAATTTAGAGGACAAAGTTTATATCTATGCATAACACATCGGCTTGGGTTCATGCATCCCCACCCTTAAAAACTTATCTTAACATGATTAAAGTAAAAGAAAACTTAAAACTGAAAGTGCAGGAATCCATAACTAAGTCTAGAAAATTGAGAACATGACTTGAATTGGGATTGGAAAACTAGAAAGCAACAATTAATTAAACTAACTATGAAAGCAATAAAAATAATAAATTAAAATTACTTGAAATGGATGAATGCTGAATCTTGAATAGATATTTGAATCTTACATAGTAGCCAAACTTCAAAACTAGGGTTCTTGGATACAAGAATCCTTTAAAAACTAACTACAAAGAAACCCTAACTACTAGCCTCCTACAACTTGAAGAAAAAAATCCTCTTTTCTTCCTACTAGGGTTTGCCCTTTTATATATCTCAAAAATGACTCTTCCCATGCCTCTCCACGTTTTACAACTAATAAAAAGGAATTATACAAGAAATTTCAAGAGTTGAAACTCTTCAGCTTCCAGAATTAATTTCAACTTTTGACTTTCTGTCGCTAACTTTAAATGGGCATAACTTCTTCACCGTAACTCGGATTAGAGTGATGTTTTTTCCAATGTTCTTGTAATTTAGAAATATTCAACTTTATATATTTCCCCACCTCCGGAATATGGCTATAAAATTACAAAAATGCCCTTCAACTCCCCGTTTCTTGGTTTCTTTCACTGTTTTGCATTCTCTTTCGCACTAATTTGCATGAAATACCTGTAAAATACGTAAGAGATATACAAAATACGAAATACTTGCCAAAAAGGTTAGTATCATAAATATAAGACAAATCCAAGCTATTTACAATGCACGGGATCATAAAAATACCGAAATTAAGGGGATAAATGTAAAGAATTTATGCCTAATCAGGCATTATCGGGCCTCATCTAGCCGTTCGTTGTTGCCTTGTCTGTCCTCTTATCCATATACTCATTAAGGTGACCATATTGGTCCAAATCCTCGAGGTGATACTTGGGGGCTTTACAATGCTCCATTTTATGATCGCCTTCCTTGAGGAACGCGCACCTTAGTGCTTTATTCCATTTGGAGGGGTCTCCTCCCATCTTTTTCGGCCATTTAATAAAAGGCTCCTCTTTGATCTTCACAAGTATCTTGTATATCGACTCTTTGAAGACTGTGTTTACGGTCTGAAATGCCTTCGAGGCATCGTTTTTGTTCCCATTCTTGGAGCCATTTTTGCCCCAATTCTTGTTCCTTTTCTTGTGTGGTTCATTTTTCGCAGTTCCTTTGCCATCCTTTGTGCGACCATTCTCCCCTGCCTTAAGATGGGTCACATCCTCGACTTTAGCGTATTTTTCAATACGAGCATCAAGTCGTCGATAGATGCGGCCTCCTTTTTAGTTAAGGACTGGTGCAGGAGGCGGGAGCTCGGTAAACTAATTTTGAAGGATGTTACAGCGAACTGCTCCATCCAATCCTCAATTTTATTGAATACTTCCCAATACCTATTTGCGTAATCTCTGAGGTTCTCCTATGGCTTTTTCTTTATAGTAAGTAGTGCATCCCTCCTCTTCGGGTGGGAGCTGCTATTTATGAAGCGAGTTATAAACTGCTCAACCATGAATTTTAAATCTCGGATGGACCTATGAGGTAGCTTCTCAAACCAATTATGATCCACATCGTGCAAGCTCGAAGGGAATATTCGACATATGAGCGCATCATTGTGACTTCATTGAGTCATACCTTACAAGTATTGCCTGATATGGTCAATGGGATCAGTCTTCCCATTGTAAATCTTGAACCTAGGAATTGCAAACTTCTTCGGAGCCTCTTCTTCTATTGCCCTTGAAAGAGGGACTTAATCTGGGTTTTAATAGCTCGTTTGGCTAGCTCTCTCATTAATCTAGAACTACGATGAGTTGGGTGTTGGTCCATCTCCCTTCGGACCAAACTTCGTATGTTATCGTTTTGCCGACCAGAACTCCTATAACGGCAAGATTTTTGCACTCGTTCGAAAATGTTCATCGTCTAACTAGTGACTTTCTGTTCTTTCTATTCCACGCCTCGGGCTTCTTCCTCGGCTACAAGACTTGCTCGCCTGAGGGCTAGGAGACCGGTTGTGGCGCCGCCTCATACTTCGATGGAGTTCTCTCCATATCCTTTTTAGGTGTCTTTTGAAGCAAGCATTTTTATTTTACTGTTGAAGAGTAGCCTTCTCCTGCTTATGGAGTCTAGCCTCATAGGCGTCTATCAACCTAGAGATTTGCGTAGATTTGGGTGGCCCCAGTCTTTCTTCGAAGACTTGCCTCTCTTGGCGAAGTCTTGGGTTTGAATGGTGTATTTCAGAACTTAGCCTTGAAAGGTTAGGCTGCTGCTGAATATCTTCTACTTGAGGAACATTACTGTTGTGATGGGGCATCGCTGGTTCTTGTTGGTGAAAGTTTTCACAGGAAAAAATAATCATTTCCCATAGACGGCGCCAATTGTGGTGATAAAAATCTCAATACAAATAATTAATGAAAGAAAACGTGCACCAAGCTAATAAGAATAGCAATAATCACAATCACACAACACAATAATATACATGGTTCAGCAAATTGACCATGTCCAGAGAGAGGTCTATTGTTGTATTTAAGTAACTCTCGAGAATGTTTTTCTTATGCCCCTATGCCCTAGGTTAAGGGTACAATATATACTCCGCTAAGGGAGAGAGAAGGAGTGCTGGTAACCAACGCGTTAACCGAGTATCCCTTGAATATCTCATCTGAGATTTTTAGGGATGGACTTGGTCATATTATTTTATCCTAACCATCATTCAAGGCACACAAGTTGGACAGAGTGCCTTTTATTTTCCATTTGGGCTTGGCCGTCTACCTTTATGGGCCTGTTTGATAAAATAGGTACCCACACAATCATTGTCTGACAATGATATGAGATGTTGGTCTTTTCTAACATACACTTTCAACATGAGATTTTTGGGCCACCTAATTTTTACATCTTCTCAAAGAACTTTTGATTTGTTCAATGCTTTACACTAATTTCTGTACGAAAGTTTTTCTTTTGTCCATTCTTAAATTATTAATTTTTAATATATATATATATATATATATATATATATATATGTGTGTGTGTGTGTGTGTGTGTGTGTGTGTGTGCATACAAAAACATATATTCTTTTTCTGTAATTTTTTAACGACTATTTTTATATATATAAATTTATTATATTTTAAATCTGATATTTTGTTTCTGCATATCATATATAAACATTATTTCAACTGCCTCTCTATTCAATCATCTCTTATGCTAGACCGTAACTTGTCTTGAAAATTATTGTGTATTAGTCGTGGACCCCTTGAATGACACAACCAACTCAGTATCAGTTATTGCTATCATATTTTATTGGGTTCACCCTTATCCCAAATGATAACGTCCCTTATGATCTTTTATGATTTCTTTTTAACTTGATAGATCACTATTTGACTTGATAGATAATTTACTTTACCAAGATATCGGTTCATGCATCTCCTTTTAACACAGATCACTATTTGACATCATAACTCACTTTTCTAAATACATACATCTTCATCATTGTACAATATTAGTTTCTTTGTTTTCTTTTAATTTTTATGTGTTCACATATATGAACATTTTTTTTTATAATAGAAGCGTGATGTTCGTTCATAATATCTAAACGATTTCTTCTACAAACATTCTTTAAAATAATTTGAAAGTCTTTATTTTTCTGTATATTATTTCTTATTCTATTTAATGAACCCATTTCTGTTTTACTTTCTAATTATTTTATGATAACAAATACATATCTATTTTATTCATCTTAAATATTATGTGCCATCTGTCAAATTTTATGATAGTTGTAGTTTATTTTTATTGACCTCAAACTCAGCTCGACTAAATTTATTTTCGTAGATATCTTTCATCTCTGGGACCCACATATTATTTTAAGATATTATTTATTTACATCTGAGACAATATCTTTTGTAGACAATCACTTCTCACGAATTTTATCTTCTAACAACTCTAACTCTCTCTATCAGTCTATTCTCATCTATTTTCTTATACATATATCAAAACAAGAGATATGGTCGCTCTCTCTCTATCAGATCTCATTAAATGCGGCTCTCAAGTTGATTAAGGGTTTCCAATGTTCAAAATCTCCAGCGTTTATTTTTTTGTCAGGTGCCTTATATTGTCCAGCTGCTCCAACAAAAAAAGATACACAACTCTCTCTCATAAGCTTGATTGAAAAGTTTTTCAAGAGAAGAAAAATTATATACTCAAGTGTGATACTCTACTTTGAAAAATTAGCTACAACATACACATCAAGAACAAGATTTATTACTGATTTGTTTGGGGTTATTTCAAGACACACTCAAGCTCAAATTTATATTATTTCAAGAGTGTAAAAACGTCATCTCTTCTTTCTACTCTGTTTGTAAAGATTGAAGCTAGTTATTTAAGCTTCGAGAATAATTTCTAGCTCGTGGTGCTGCTATAAGAGTGGTGGTTTGATCCTACTGACAAGTGGATCAACTTTAGTGAAGCGTGGGAGACAGAGGCTGCTCTTAGCACATGGACGTAGGCCATATTTAGACGAACCACGTTAAACACTGGTGTTATTTAATTTTTGTCATTTATTTGTTTGTGTGTGATTGATTTAATTTGTCTTGTTTAAAATCAGCTCTATTTACACCCTTAAATCTTTAAGATCAAAATAATATATATATATATATATATTAACGAATTTCCATTTAATTATTTTAGTTACTTTTGTTGATTAAAATATAATTAAACTCTTTTCAGAAATATTAATTTTCTTTTAAATCCAAAAATATATTTTCCTTCATTTCATTTAAACTATATATTCTTAAATCCTCAACTTAGACTAATTCTTAAGTTTAGCATATTAAATAAATTAATTAAAGCTATTTTAACTTGGTATATTAACATAGGCTAAAATTAATTAATTAAAATCAAAATACATAAAAAATTTGCAAAACTCAATTCACCCCCCCCCCCCCCCCCCCCCTCCCCTCTTGAGTTATATTTGGGCAACAAGTGGTATCAGAGTTTAGCTTTAATTTATTAACTTTGATTTAAACATCTTTTGAGTCTAAACGATTTATGGCAAACTTTAGTGTTTCATCCCTTGGTAAAGGTCAATCAATTAACAGGCCACCTTTATTCTCTCGAAATAACTATAGTTATTGAAAAAATATAATGAAAAATTTTGTCCAATCAAATGACTATGCTGTATGGAGAGTTATTACTAATGGACCTAATATTCCTATGAAAGTTGTAGATAATGTAAATATTCCTAAGGACGAAAAATAAATTGAACGATGCTAATATTCAGAAAATTAAAGTAAATGCTAAATAAATGAATATTTTATATTGTGCTCTTGATGCTAATGAATATAACATAATATTTTGTTGTGAAAGTGCAAAAGAAATTTGGGATAGATTAGAAATTACTTATGAAAGAACTAGTCAAGTAAAAGAGGATAAAATAAGCATGCTTGTTCATAGCTATGAACTTTTTAAAATGAAATCTAATGAAGCCATCTCTCATATTCTTACTATATTTACAAATATTATAAATAGTTTGGAATATCTTGATAAAACCTATACTGACTCTGAATTAGTGAGTAAGATTCTTAGGTCATTACCATCTGCCTATATGACAAAGAAGCTAACAATCAAAGAAGCAATACGAGAAAGACCCATTTCTCTTGATGAATTGTTAGGCTCCTTAATTACTCATGAAATAGAACTTAAAGATCTTGATGAAGATGAGAAACCCAAAGTAAGCAAAACTATTTCTTTCAAATCCAGTGAGGAAGAAGAAGAAGAAGAAGAAGAAGAAGAAAGTGAAGAAGCTGATGATGGTGGCATAGCACTCCTCACCAAAGATTCAAAAAAATTATTGCCAAAAGGAAGGGACAATCTGGAAAAATGAAGAAATTGTTTTCAAAGAACGCATATGAAGGAAAGTCATCATTCAAGTTTGAGCCAAGATGTTACAATTGCAAAGAGTTAGGTCATATCAGACCTAACTATCCAAAAGCCAAAGATGGAAAGAATAACAGAAAAGAGAAAAAATGGAAAATACAAAAAGGCCATGAAAGCAACAACCTGGAGTGATTTGCAAAATAGTAGAAATGGTGAAGATTCAAGTGGTGAAGAAGTTGCAAATCTTTGCCTTATGGCAAATGATGATAAGGTATCTTCTAATTTTAGTTCTGATAATGAATATGAAACTTTAAATGATCATGATGAACTTCAAAATGCTTTTGATGAACTTTACTATAACTTTGATGAACTTGGGACTAAATATATTAGTCTTAAAAATAATCACTCTTTTATGTCACATAAATATGATTCCCTCTCTAAAAATTTAGATGTGATAAAATCAGAAAACCAGTATTTAAAATCAGAAATTGAAAAACTTAAAATTAAAGATTCCCCAACTCATTATCTTATGTTTGAAAATGATAAATTAAAACTTCAAGTTGAAGATTTAATACACTACCTTGAAAATTTTGTGAATGGAAAGAAAAAATTAGATATGCTACTTGGAAGCCAAAGATGGATGTGTTGATAGAGCTGGAATTGGTTATAATGTATATGAAAATGAGAAAAGTTTTGAAAATTACTCTAAAAATAAAGGAAACTCTATATGTACATATTGTGGAAGACACACCCACTTTTTAGATTATTGTAAATATTGATTTTCAACTAAAGTTATATATATCCCTAAGGGAACTTCTATCTTTGCTAACCCCTATGGGCCCAACACATTCTGGGTACCAAAAGAAAAATTATTTAAATGTCCATTGTAGGTTTGTTTAAGAGCTCTTTCCCACAAGACGAAGTGGTTCTTAGACAACGGGTATTCAAGACACATGACAGGTGATAAAAGTAAGTTTTCCAGTTTGGTTGCTAGGGATGGAGGGCTAGTGACATTCAGAGACAACTCAAAAGGCAAAATCATCGAGATAGGTAAAGTCGGTAAGGAAATTTCCCCTTGCATTAAGAATGTTCTTCTTGTTGATGGTCTTAAACATAATTTAATTAGTATTAGTCAATTGTGTGATAAAGGTTATGAATTTATTTTAAAGTAGATTTTTGCTTAATAAAACATGCTAAGGATGATAGTGTTTTATTTGTTGTTTTTAGACATGAAAATGTTTATACACTTGATTTTGATAATTTATCTCAACAAAATGTAAAGTGTTTAGCTACCCTGAATGAAACTTGTTGGCTATGGCATAGAAGGTTAGATCATTCTAACATGGAACAACTTAATATTTTGTCTAAAAATAAGTTAGTTAGAGGACTGCCCAAAACTAAATTTATTAAAAATAAAATATGTAATGCATGTCAATTTGGAAAATAAACTAAAACTTCTTTAAAAAAGAAAATAGATATTTCAACTAGTATACCTTTAGAATTGCTACACTTGGACTTATTCGGTCCTAACAAAGTTGCTAATTTAGGTGGTAAAAATTATGCTCTTGTTATTGTTGATGATTATTCTCGATTTATATGAGTTTTCTTTCTCACTTATAAAAATGATACACACCACATTTTTGCTAAATTTTGTTGTAAAATTCAAAATGAAAAAGGATGTAACATTATTTTTATAAGAAGTGATAGAGGAAGAGAGTTAGATAACAAAGATGTTGAATTTTTTTGTGATGAAAATGGTTTTGAACATAACTTTTCAGCTCCTAGAATACCTCAACAAAATTGAGTTGTAGAAATAAAGAATAGGTTTTTACAAGAAATGGATAGAACTATGTTAAATGGACATAATTTATCGGAATATTTTTGGGTGGAAGCCTTTAACACATCTTGCTATGTAATTAATAGAACTATTATTAGAAAAGGACTAGATAAAACCCCATATGAGATTCTGAAAAATAAAAGACCAAGTGTTAGCTATTTTAAGATTTTTGGATGTAAATATTTTATTTTAAATGATAGAGATATTTTGGGTAAATTTAATGCAAAATCGGATGAAGGTATTTTTCTTGGGTATGCACTTCATAGTAAAGCATATAAAGTTTTTAATAAAAGGACTTTAGTTGTTCAAGAATCAATTCATGTATCTTTTGATGAATCTAATCCTTTTGCTAACAATGATGATGATGATGATGATTATGATGATGTTTTAGTTTTAAATAAATCTGTTAATAAATTAAATTTAAATAAAAATAATACTTCTAGTATTGATGATTTCACTAATGGTGAAAAGATTCCAAAATATAAAAGTAACAATAATTCTAGTTTACCTAAAAGCTGCAAATTTGTAAATAATCACCCTTTTGAAAATTTCTTAGGTGAACCTTCTAATGTTATTCTTACTAGATCCTCCTTAAAAATTATTTGCAATAACTTAGCTTTTGCGTCACAAATTGAACCTAAAGATATATTTGAAGCTGAAAAAGATGAGTTTTGGTTATTCGCTATGCAAGATGAATTGTTATAATTTGAACGAAATAAAGTTTGGTCTCTAGTTCCCTTACCCGGAGATAAAACTACTATAGGAACTAAATGGATTTTAGGAATAAAAAGAATGATGTCGGTTTAATTCTTAGAAATAAAGTTAGACTAGTTACACAAGGTTATAACCAATAAGAAGGAATTGATTGTGATGAAACGTATGCTCCCGTAGCTAGAATAGAAGCAATTCATATGTTATTAGCATTTGCATGTTATAAGAATTTTAAATTATTTCAAATGGATGTTAAAAGTGCTTTTCTAAATGGTTTCATAAATGAAGATATTTATGTTAAGCAACCACATGGTTTTGAAAATCATAAATATCCAAATTATGTTTATAAACTAAACAAAGCTTTATATGGATTAAAACAGGCCCTTAGGGTTTGGTATGATAGATTAAGTGAATTTTTGTTTGAAAATGACTTTGTAAGAGGAAAAATGGATTCTGCATTATTTATAAAATTTCATGGCACCGATAGGCTTCTTGTACAAATCTAATCTATGCTGATGATATTATATTTTGATCCACAAATAAAAGTTTATGTAAAGATTTTTCAGAATTTATGCAAAATGAATTTGAAATGAGTATGATGGGTGAGTTAAATTTCTTTTTAGGTTTGCAAATAAAACAAACTAAAAATGAAATTTTTATAAATCAATCTAAATACATTCAAGATCTTTTGATAACATATGGTTTAGAAAATGCAAAATTTCTATGAACACCTATGAGCACTTCTATAAAGGAATATATTAATGAAAAAGAAAAATCAGTTAATACTACTTTATAGCGTGGCATGATAGGTAGTTTATTGTATTTAATCGCTAGTAGACCCGACATTATGTTTAGTGTTTGTTTATGTGCTCGTTTTCAATCTAATCCCAAAGAATCCCATTTGTGTGTCGTAAAACGTAGTTTTAGATATTTAATTGGAACTAAAGACTTAGGCTTATGGTTTCCTAAATTTACCTCTTTTGAGCTTATTAGTTATTCTGATGCGGATTTTGCCAGTTGTCAAGTTGATAGAAAAGGCACTAGTGGTACATGTCATTTTCTAGGACACTCACTAGTTTCATGGTTTAGAAAAAAGAAAAATTACATGATCTTTTTACTGCTGAGGCCGAGTATATTGAACCCGGTAGTAGTTGCGCTCAAACATTATACATGAAACAACAATTAGAAGATTTTAAAATACATTTTCAAAATATTTCTATTTTATGTTACAACACTAGTGCTATATATTTAACTAAAAATTCAATTATTCATTCTAAAACAAAACATATAGAAATTAGACATCACTTTTTACGAGATCATGTTCAAAAAGGAGACGTTAAAATTGAAATTATTAGCACGGATCTTCAATTAGCGGATATTTTTATAAAACCTCTACCCAAAGACCGTTTTTCTTTTATTCGTCGAGAGCTCGGTATGACTCGATTGAGTGACTTGAAAATATAATTTTTTGGGGGGGATTTATTAATTTTTCAAATTTGTTAATTTCAGATATATTAATATTTAATTCAAATCGTACAATTATTGTATGAACTGTTTGTTCACATCCTTCTAAGTTTCCTTTTAACTACAAGACAAACATCATGTCCTATATATATACATACATTCTTGCCTTTCTTTTCACACTACAAGATGAAGTCTTATTATGTGGTTTGGGTGGGCAAACAGCGATGGATTTATACCTCTTGGGGAGAATGCGAATTTCAAACTAAAGGTGTAAGTGATGCTAAATTTCAAAAATATTCCTCTTACCACGAAGCGCTTAATGCTATAAAGATCTCTCCTCCTTCGCTCCTTGGGTATTACTACCTCCTTGGCCATTTGTTTTTCCATCCCAAATGCCTACTCCCTTTCAAGAGAAATCTTCCACCAAAGTTGAATCTTCCTCTTCCAGAACTTATACCGAAAATTCTATCAAATTTATTGTTAAAGAAAATGGGAAAGAAATTTCTCTTGAAGGGCATCCTAATGATGTTTGTAACATGATTGACAAGCTGAAAATATAATATGTTTCTTTGCTTTTGATGTGTATATGGAATAAACATGATGTTCTTGTACTCCTCCATATCTTCAACCTCTTTCTCGATTTGTTCTTATTAGGGGGAGATATCTGTTACATTTTTTTCCCTTTCTCTACCTTTTTGCTTATGTCAAATAGGGGGAGAAATATGTGATTCACCATTTTTGAGCAAATTACATTTTTTTTGTCATCATCAAAAAGGGAGATATTGTTAAATAAAATATAATTAATAATTTATTACTTATAATTAATTATCACTTTTTAATTTAATATAAATATTGCTTTTGATGATAACAAACAAATTATTATTTATTATCAATTCTGTTTATAAAATAAGCTAATATATATTTATATTAAGTTATGCATACGTTTATTGATTTAGTTAACTGCTTGTAATTTTTTTTATTTGTCATTCTTTATTCGATAAAAACTAACCTGTAAAATGCCCTGTTATCTGTAATCTTTTTTACCGTTTTTTTATATCTGTTCGATTAAGATTTTCCTTTTATCTGCAGTATTTTTTTTTTACCTTTTAACCTTTTTTTTACATTTTCCTTTTAACATTTTTAAAATGTTTTAATTTTAAAATTTGTTTAACGTTTTTTTTATCTACACGATATCCCTATTTTTTTAAGCTAGAAGGCCTGGAGACTTTGTTTTTTAATTTGTTGGCCCCCACACGATTTTATCTTCTCAAAACTCTATCACAATCCTTGTCTCGCAACGATATGAGATGTTGGTCTTTTCCAATAAACACTTTCAAGATGAGATTTTTAGGCCACCCAATTTTGACATCTTTTCAACCACATGACTTGGTCAATAGTCTTTGAAACTTTTGATTTGTTCCTTGCTTTACACAAATTTCTGTACGAAAGTTTATTTTTCATCCATTCTTATTGTTAGTTTTTTTTAAATAATATATATATATATATATATATATATATATAAACATATATTCTTTTTCTGTAATTTTTCTTAACGACTATTTTTATATATAGAAATTTTATTATATTTTAATCTGATATTTTTTTACGCCTATCATATATAAATATTATTTCAACTGCCTCTCTATTCAATCATCTCTTATGCTAGACCGTAACTTGTCTTGAAAATTATTGTGTATTAGTCGTGGACCCCTTAAATGACACAACCAACTCAGTATCAGTTAATTATATCATATTTTATTGGGTTCACCCTTATCCCAAATGATAACGTCCCTTATGATCTTTTATGATTTCTTTTTAACTTGATAGATCACTATTTGACTTGATAGATAATTTACTTTACCAAGATATCGGTTCATGCATCTCCATTTAACAGAGATCGCTATTTGACATCATAACTCACTTTTGTAAATACATACATCTTCATCATTGTACAATATTAGTTTATTTGTTTTCTTTTAATATGTGTTCACATATATGACCATTTTTTTTATAATAGAAGCGTGATGTTCGTTTATAATATCTGAACGATTTCTTTTAAAAATATTTTTTTTAATAATTTGAACGTCTTTATTTTTTGTATATTATTTCTTATTCTATTTAATGAACCCATTTCTGTTTTACTATGTAATTATTTGATGATAGCAGATACACATTTATTTTATTCATCTCAAAGATCATGTGCCATCTGTCAAAATTTGTGACAGCTGTAGTTTATTTTTATAGATCACAAACTCAGCTCAACAAAATTTATTTTCGTAGATATCTCTCATCTTTAGGACACACATATTATTTTAAGATATCATTTATTTACTGCTGAGACAATATCTTTTGTAGATAATCACTTCTCACGAATTTTATCTTCTAGCAACTCTAACTCTTTGTATCAGTTTATTCTCATCTATTTTGTTAGACATATATGAAAATAAGAGATATAGTTTCTCTCTCTATCAGTTCTCATTAAATGCAGCTCTCAAGTTGATCAAGGGTTTCCAACATTCAAAATCTCCAATGTTTATTTTTTGTGAGATGCCTTATATTGTCCAGCTACTCCAACAAGAAAAGACACACAACTCTCTCTCACAAGATAGACTGAAAAGTTTTCAAGAAAAGAAAAATCAGATGCTCAAGTATAATATTCTACTTTGAAAAATTAGCTACAACATACACAATAAGAACAAGATTTATTACTGATTTGTTTGGGGTTATTTCAAGACACACTCAAGCACAAATTTGTATTATTTCAAGAGTGTAAAAACTTTATCTATCCTTTTTACTCTATTTGTAAAGATTGAAGTTGGTTATTTAAGCTTCGAAAACAATTTGTAGTTCGTGGTGCTGCTGTAAAAGTGGTGGTTTGATCCTACTGACAAGTGGGTCAGCTTTAGTGAAGCATGGGAGACAGAGGCTGCTCTTGGTGCGTGAAAGTAGGCCGTATTTGGCCGAACCACGTTAAACACTGGTGTTATTTAATTTCTGTCATTTATTTATTTGGGTGTGATTGATTTAATTTGTCTTGTTTAAAATCACATCTATTTATACCCTTAAATCTTCAAGATCAAAATAATTTATATATATTCCATTTAATTATTTCAGTTACTTTTGTTGATTAAAATATAGTTAAACTCTTTTCAGAAATATTAATTTTCTTTTAAATCCGAAAATATATTTTCCTTCATTTAAACTATATATTCTGAAATTCTCAACTTAGACTAATTCTTAAGTTTAGAACATTAAATAAATTAATTAAAGCTATTTTAACTTAGTATATTAATATAGGCTAAAATTAATTAATTAAAATAAAAATACATAAAATGTTTGAAAAAACTCAATTCACCCCCCCCCCCCCCCCTCTTTAGATATATCTGGGCAACATTCATGGTCTTTGTTTTAAGCATTGGTATCTTGATGAGTTTGGTATAGCATGATGGGAAAATAGGTACAAGAACATGTTTGATGAAGTCCATGAGCATCTTGGTTTTATTTACTTGTGAATGTAATTTATCTATCTAACTATGCATTTGTTTGATAAAGTTGTGCCATAGGTGGTAAATCTGATTCATTTGCTTGTCATTTTGTTGTTGTGTATTTTATCTTGGAGTTCGGCAAAGGGAGAGATTGTAAGAGTATATGTATACTCGTTGTTACTTAATTAGGTAGGTTGTCTATAATTGTGTGACCAAAACCCATTTCGATTCTTATCAAATAGGTCTCTAGAAAGCTTCATCCACTCATACCATTGCCCTGAGTACACTAACTAGGATAAAGGAATATTGACTAAACGGCATGGATTAACCATATGGCTTGATTTTCTTTCTTAAAATGAAAATTTTTTTAATTTTAACTTTGAGGTTTTTGTGATTGCCAAATACATGATGCAATATATATTTTTTTTAATACAAAAACTATGTTAAAAATCATATTCTAAGTGTATTTGAATTCACTTGGTCAATAGATTAAAACATTATATTGGGTTTTCTAGTTCTCTACAACGAAGCCCTGATTAATTGGTTGCGACCTCCCTTTGTGTAAAACTCATAAAAGACTTATTCCTATAGTGACGTTTGATCGCTTAAAGGAATATACCCATCACTACCGCGAATGGTCCTTTAATTGGTTGCGTCATTATAAATTGTCTCAAACATTTTACCTTGTAACTTGCCTAACCCTTGCAGTTGAAAGTATAACACCCCGACCTGGATTTAAAGGTTACCCATAACCAACCCGGTCTGACCCGAGCGTTTGGTGTGAAGTGCAACGAAACAACCTATATAATGTTTCTAGTCTAGTTTTATTTTAATTAACATTTCACTTATTTACCGTGCGCTTCCTGTTTCAAAGTAAACTATGTGAGGGACCCATTGGGAGCACCCCGAAGTCCAATCATATAGAGCTACTAAAGTAAAATAAAGAAAGTACTTACCTGTCTAACGCTCACTACACCACAACGCTCTTTTACTAACAGACTAATTTTATGATTACTAACAGTATTATACCATTGTTATTTCTTACCATACAATACTATTACTAATATAACATAAGCATTACTAATTCTATTTCAATATTTTTAAAGTGAAAATAAAAAACAAAAAGAAAATTTTCCTCCCAAACGAAAAAAACTCTCCCCCACTCCCTTCACCCAAATGAAAATCCCCATAAGCGTGATTTCTTCTCAGGGCTCTCAGCCTCTTCTTTTACCTTTTTGCGAACCTAGGCTTTGTCTGAATCGTGGCTCTTTTCGTACCTCAAACACCACCAATGTCTCAAACACCATCAAGGCCTTCTCTCTAATTCGGAGCTAAACTAGGGGTTGTCAGACTCACTTAGGGTTTCATAATTTAGGTATTTTGAGTTAAACCCCCTCTCTAATCAGAAGTTAAATATTTTTCAATAATTAAGAATTATGACCATTTCGTTGATGTCATTGCTAGTTATTTTACAGGTTAATCCTCTTACTCACTAGGTCAAGATTTACGATTTAAAAGTGTGAAAAAATCCTAGTATGTGTGTTGAACCTAGAGATAGATTGTTATTAACAATTAAACTTGAACAATAATGATTATATTTTCTCAAATTATGCCCTCTGTATATCTGTGGTAATAGTGATGCATATTAGTTTGCAATTTCAGTTATTTTTTTTATAATTGTGTTTTTTTCTGGATTTTTGCAATAAGTAGTCATAATATTTTTTTTTAAAGAATAATTGTGTTGATTGTTCTTTGTTGATAATGTATGTGTTCAATGATCTTGATTAATTCAGAACGCTTTACTACTTAATATAGTATACCCGGTGGCAACACCATCATTGGTTATGAAATTAATTATCTTGTGGAGATTATCAATATGTGGTTTTGCTTTTTCTATTTTATTTAATTCTTGAAATGTTAGTAAACACTAGAACTCGTGTTCTGATGTTATAGATATCTTATATTTTGTCTTATTGGTTCTGTAATTTTTAATAATAATTGCAATCACTTCTTGATACTTTGAGTGTGACTTAGCGTCATTATATTCGTTATGTAAAGCCTAATAATCTTCTTAAGCGAGTTATATTTGAAAATAGTAATATTCTACAGCAATTATGGCGCGGGGTAGGGATGTACATTATTCTTGTTAATTCTTCTTTATATGTTTGAATTAGAAATGAAGCTGCCCAGATTTATTTACAACCCATAAAAATTATGTATCTCCCTCTAGGGAGTCTTGGAGGTAATCATGAAAAATTGCGTTGGCTATTCTACTAGAAAACATTTCATGAAGACAAATATTGTATGATGTTATTATCTTGGAGGCATATTATGTATCTTATTGTATGATGTTATTATCACATCCGCATTCTGGAGGCTATTGGATTGAAGTTTATTTTTCTTTAAAAATCTTGGGTTTAATAAAGACAAAGATTGAACCTTTTTAATTTATTAAAATAGAAGATTAGTTGAAATAGTTTATTTTTTTGTGTTCATCCCTTAGTTCAATGTAGGTAGGAGTAAAATATTATATGAGTTAAGTGAATATAAAATGTCGATGAGGCAATGTTGAGTTCTGTGGGCAATTGAGGGTTTTTTGGAATATGTTATTGCCTAATTTGTGTGGGCATTCTTCTGAGGTCGATTACAGACGTTGCTTGCTCTTTCATTTATTATGAATCCCATATTTGGTTATTGGGAAAATTCAAAGAAAGGATAACTTATGCTTTGTGTTCTTTTTGCTTTTTGAATTTGAAAAACTAAAATTCAGTATAATTTGAATATATATATATATATATATATATATATATACATATATATATATATATACATATATATACATATATATATATATATGTATATATGTATGTATGTATGTATAAAATGTATTTTAAGCGTAAAAGGGCATAATTAGATGATCAAGAAAGTTTGTGTGCCCTTGAAAGTAGAAGCACTCATTGTTTTTCTATCATAAGAGATTGGCATTTGTGGTATGGTGGCTGAAATAAACATTTAATTGAGTAATATTCTTCTTTATTTTTACCATTTACAGATTATGATAGGGTGAGTTCCCATATGTAAAACTACGCTATAATAATTTGTTTCTTATATCAGAATGCCTTTCTTGATGTGATTAATTTGTTTAGTTATTTATTTTTGTGACAAAACCGAGACTCAAAGGTTCTTATGTGTTCTCTTATAATTGATCATAATTACTTTTATAGAAGATAATTTCACATTTAGGTCTTTCGTACAGATTATGAAATTATATTAAACAAACTAAAAGAGTATTAGTTTTTAATTATACGACATTAAACAAACTAAAATAGTAGCCTTTTGTGTACTAACATAACTGCTTGTTAGTTATTACATAAGAATTTGATTATGTGCAGTTGCATAACACTCATGATCAATTGTATGTCTGAATTTTCTGAAAGCTCTTTTGAGGGTTGTCTTGGTGAAATCAAAATTCTAGGTAGATATAAAACCTATGACGTAAATACTAGAAGATTTATGCATAGAAGGGGTTTCGTATGTCTGTGATGATTAATACTTAAGGGAGTCAGCATGTGGTGGATCATGGCTCTCCTACCTCTGTCAAAGTAAAGGCACAAAAAATAAAATGGATTTGGATATAAATGGTTTGTTTTTTATGTTCATTTTTTTTTCCTGAAATTTCACATATAAAGTTTTGGGATATTGGTCTGCAATTTTTCATACTGCGATTTAACCCTTTAAGCATAAATTATTAGATTTTATATGTGAAATTAAATGTTCACAGTTTTAAGTGGTGAACAAGTTCACAAATAAATGGATACTAGCTAGACTAGCATTTTGTTTATGATTTATTTTACTGGAAAAAGGAGAAATAATGTAATTTTGACCATATTCTTTCCATCTTGGTGCATTAGGATGGCTCAATTTGGTCATTTACGTCTGAGAAATATAAGGGTTCTCGTCCATTCACACTTCAAGAAAATTATGAAGTTTTTTCTTAAGGTAGTATAGTCGTATAGCTAGTGATTCTCCACTATAACATTAATTTTATTTTCTATTTGCATGCAGAATAGGAACTGTGTTAAAATCTCCCTTTGTCTCTTCTTTCAGATATCAAAGTCGATGATGAACTTGTTGTAGATTGGGAACTTGTTGTAGTATGGTGAGTTTTAAACTCATAGAGAAGATTGGGGATGATCTGCACTGCAAGTGTATTGATCATGATCTTATGTTAAGAATAAATTTATGTATGTTTAATTTTGTTAAACGAGTACGAGAATAAAAATAAACGAGTTCGAGGGAAAATAACAAGTAACATGGTGGGATATTGTTAAACAAAACAAGCACTAAACATCGCCTAATGAATAAATAGGATTCATGTATATAAGTAATTGGGAAATATATTTTTTTTGTTGAATTGAGGTTGAAAGTCGGCTAAAATCAAATTGAGAGTATTAATAATAAGTCTTTCTTTACTAGTTCCATGTTATTATCAACTTGGTTAAGCAAATATCCTTCATTTCTTGAGATGTTTGGCTCTCGTACTCGTTTATTTTCTTATTGGAATGATAATGATAAAAAATATATTGAAGTAAACCATCCTGTAACACCCCATATTTTTAATAATTTTAAATGATGGATTAATTAAATTAAATATGGGAAATTAATTATTAACTAATCTGGATTAAAATAAATATTAACTAGTGAAACAAGGGTTAGTATTTATTGATGTGATTTATATTAAACATTACTTAGTTAGTAAAGTAATATGTGATTATGAATTTATTAAAATTGCCGCGAGTGAAAAATATGACAGTCACAATAATTTAGTCAGAAAGCGCGTGTCAGTCGTGTTGGGACTCCATTTAATGAGATAAAAAGTAATATATTTTTAAGTCATCCAAATGGTCATTTTGAGTGCGCCCAAAGTGTCCGAAAGCGTCGAGATAGTCAAAGAAGTCTATCTGAGGGTTTAATTTGGGTTTCGGGTCAATTTTGGACCAAACCGGCATCCCGGGGGACATTTTGGTCATTTGTATTTTTGGAATAATAATACCTACGAATTTTCTAGGTGTAATATTTCTGATAAGAGAAGTGAGTTAGGGTCATAAACGTGAGAAACAAAGATAAGTCACGGAGAGGCCATAGGAGGAGGAGGAGGAGGAGGAGAGGAGTCCCAAGGCTAAAACCACTTTTGTGACACCTTTTGCACCACCAACACCACCATCGTGTAGATCGACGGGAGAGGAACACCGTCATACCCATCATCTAAAATGGATCAGACCTATTGTTAAGGTCAAGTGTTTACACTTTGCAAACTTATAAGTATATGTGATATTCATGTTAAAATAGGTTAAATTATTCACACAATTTATGTGTTCTTGGGAAATTTGGAAGAAATTTACCCTGATTTTGGTTTGAAATCTATATAAGGTAGGTTCCCTCGTGCATGTAGTATGAAACCCAAGAAATTTTAACTAATCTTGGTGAAGAAATATAAGTTTTATGGTGTTCTTGAATAAAAATTGATGAACTAGGTTTTTAAACAAATAAATTTGAGATTTTGAAATTTATTGATGTTGAGTTATGATTCGATGATTCTGGAACGTTAAAAATCACCCATACATGTCACTATAATGATATAGACCTTTGGTTGTGTGTTTGGGAGAATGTAATGGAGGTGTAAAAATAGAGGAAACCCGTAACAGACAAAGGTAAAAGATAATACTTGAAGAGGGCGAATCGATTCGGATCAGGGCCGAATCGATTCGGATGCCCAGATTTTGGCCACTTTTCTCTTTTTGTTTAAAATCTTTGGAAAATGTTCAGATTCACTTGTTGAATTAAAATTTAAATAGAATGGAAATTATATTAATATACCAATAAACCTAGGTGGGGTGTTAGGCTTGACCCTATGAGCAGAATTTAAGGGCTAAATTAATTAGTCTTAATCGGGAGGAAAGATCTAAATTGAGGGATGATTCGAGTCATAGAAATTTAAGGAAATGATGACTTAGACCAGTAGGATATGAGTGAGTTATATACTGATATTATGTGTAGAATAATGGACACACTTCGAGTGGGGAGAGATACTCGTGAATATATGAAGATTAGTATAATTGAAAATTAATCATACGTGAGATATTCGGGAGATAGATATATACTACATATGGGATGTATAATATAGGTCGAGAGTATACCTATACCGATGATATAAATATATAGGTTGTGTGTATACCTATTGCATGCTTTCTTATGTGTATAACATACCAACGCTAGCTATCACGGGAGGTTTCCTCGTCGGGATAGTCATATCCTGATGAGCCTTTGGAGGGATATTTGACTTGTACCTCAGAATATAGAACCTTGTAAAGGCCCATCTGTGATAACGATAAGATGGCGGTCATATGGGTGTGTAGGAATGTGTGTAGCCCATAGGCTTGGAACTATATGCGCCTCCGATATATGTGATTTTTATTTATGATCAGAGAGAGATACCAAACCAATAGTCATTTATACAGTGCGTGATGTACCAGGATATGATAGCAAAGTATGCAGGCACCGCAGGTCCTAGCCTAGGGGTGCTATAGTAATATATATAATTTTTTTTGGTCTAGACCATAGGTTCCCCACGTTTTTTAGGCGTGGGACTAATCCTGTTCGAGCCGGGTAGGACCACAAGGGTGGCAAAGCTCTTCCTCCCAAATTTTAACACAGCTGCATTCCCAAGGCTCGAACCTGAGACCTTGGTTAAGCTAGAACAGCCCCTTACCAGCTGACCTACGTGATGGGGGTAGTAATATATAATTAGGGTGATATTTATATATATACTTGTGATTTAACTCTACTGTTTGTGCTTAGTTAATGAGAAAGATAGTGGTATCTAAATGAATATAAGTGTGCGAGAATTTAATATTATATGAGAAATTTATTAATGTCTAATAGACATAGAAAATAAATTGTTGTATGGGTGATAAAAGTGAGTACCAAAAAGTTAGTAGATGAAACAAAATATTTAATTCAAACAAGTTAAGCGAGGTTGCATAACTAGGACGGGTTAGGAGTATACGTTAGTCATGCACACTAGTTGAGGGGGTGAGGACCTCAAGTCAGAGTCGTGAACTTAACATGCATATGATATCTGCTAATTTATGCATTTTAAATACTTTCTGGATTTTAAATGCTTTTACTCGGGCTCTGACCCGTTATCCAAATCTATTTTTGTAAAAATCATTTTTAGGTGCCCAACCCTAGGGAGGCCCAGCTTAGGAGTTCATTTCCATTTGCCGTTGTTGCAGTTGATGTGGAAGATTGCAATACCTATTTGATAAATGCCTCCTTTTACTTGCAGATCTTATGTACTCCTCATTTTATCTCAGTCGGGCACGTTGTCCATTTTCTATTAGTAGTTGTTCCCGAGACATTGTACTCCTCTTATTTCACTTGTGGATTTTAGATTTTTGGTTTTTTACTATTGCATTTGAGTTTCAAACTGGGGTGTTTATTCCTGTCATATCTTATTTGATTCAGCATTTCATAAATTGTGGTGTTGATTAATTTAGTATGGTGACTGTGATAATTAATTATTTTATTGATTTAAATCCCTTCATGTTAAATAAATGATAAAATTTTGACACTAGCTTTTCAAATACTAGGTGGTTAGTAAATATTAAAAAGTTTTTCAACGGTGATGCTAAGAATGAACCAATCTGGATATTAAGTTTTAATTTAGTAAATGCCTGATCACCTGGTATTTAATTAAGCGAGGTGTCACGGATGGTATCAGAGCATTAGGTTATAGAGTCTTTAGGATCTGTGCAGCTTATTATCTTTCCTGCGTAGTGTTCTTTGATGTAAAGCCCTATTTCTTAGGACTGTTGTATTCTTATTTGCGTATTTACGTCTTCAGTTATTTGAGATATTTTGAATTGAGGACTTGTAAAAAATTCTCTCTTATTTCAGATGCCTCCTCAACGTGCCACGCGAGTTAACCCAGGGGTACAACCAGAGCCTCAACCACCCTAGCTCAGAGTTCTATGAACGCCGCAGAGGTCGCAGCCATAGTCGCTCGGGAAGTTAATGTGGTATTAGCCACAGTGGCACAACATGCCCCACCTCAGGCACAGGTGGTGACACCCGTTCAGATGCAGGCGATCCCTTCTGTTTGGGAGCGAGTTAGGGATGCCTTCCAAAAGACACATCCCCCAAAGTTCTTAGGGAGTTCAGATGTAGTGATGGCGAGCCAATGGAAGAAGGACATCCAGGGCACATGAGGATCTACGAGTGTACCGATATTCAGAGGCGGATCCTAGTTACTTTTAAGCTAGTCGAGGTTGCATTGCAGTGGTGGGAGTCCACTACCACAGCGGAGGAGAGAGATAGTATGGTGATACAGGAGTTCTATGTGCGGTTTGACTGAAAATATTTTCCACCCGCCGTCCATACTGAGATGAGGCAAAAATTATTGGATCTCACCCAGGAAGGGAAAGCAGTTGCAGAGTACGAGGAGGAAATTACGAGGTTGACAAATCTATTGCCAGGGGAGGTACCTGTTGAAGAGAAGAAGATTCAAATGTTTATAGATGGCTTGACTTGGAGGATCCGATAACACCTATTGGCTAATATTTCTTTGAGGACGTACACCGAGGTGTTAAATGCTGCCTTGTTACATTGCCAAGGCCACCACTTCCATATTAAGGGGAGCAAACGAGGAGGAGAGTCCAACCATCAGGGTAGGACTGGGGGTGGCAGTGCCAGTAGGGCACCATCAACTCAGAGTCAGTCTAGACAGGGTGAGCAGAGTTCCCATTAGGGAGACCCTACTAAGAAATTATGATTCAATGACTCCAAGCAGGGACACAGAGTTTTTTAGCAGGGCCAACAGAGTCAGTCATGCCATCACGGCCATTTGAGGGTGGTAACGGCCAGTAGGGCTGAGGACAGCAGGATCAGCGTGGAAGAAACTTTGTAGGCAAATGTTTTACTTATGGCAAGATTGGCCACAAACATCAGGAGTTCCCTGAGAGGGGCAGGGCCCCACAGTAGCAACAAGGTACTCACCAGTAGCCCTAGAGGCCTATCTTCCCAGACGCCCTTCCGGCACCAGTACAAATGCCAGCATTGCCTGTCATTCCAGTCGTTCCAATAACCCCACCCCAACAGGGTCAGTTACAGTATGGACGCGTGTATCACGTGCAACAGGTTGCAGCACCACAGGCTCCACCCATTGTTAAGGGTATGTTTCTCATCCATGGCATTTCTGGGCGCATTTTATTTGACATCGGGGGCTTCACACTCATTCATAGCCACTAGATTTACACGGGCCACAGGGTTGTTAGACACAGCTGACAATACAGTTACTTGTGTAGACTCGCCCTTGGGTAATGGGATGTTGATTTTCTTTATTTATCGGGGTGTGAGTGTTGAGATCGGGAGCCTTACTCTACCTGTTGATATGCTCATGTTAGATATGTCAGAGTATGATGCCATTAAGGCATGGATTGGCTAGTGGATTATAGGGATATGATTAATTGTTATAGTAGGAGTATTGTGTTCGCTATACCGGGTCAAAAGATATTTTTGGTGGTGATGCATCGCCCTGAGGGAGGATCGTCCACCCATTTATACTATATTGAGGAGGAGACCTCTAAGGGTGTGGTAATTCCTTTAGATTCGATTCCTGTCATTTGTGAGTTCACTAATGTGTTTCAGGAGATATCTGGACTACCGCCCAGTAGGGAGATAAAGCTTGTGATAGACTTGACGTCGGGCACTAGGCCGATAGCACGTGCACCTTACCGTATGGCCCCAGCGGAGATGAAGGAGTTAAGGGATCAGATCGAGCAGCTATTGGGACAGGGTTTCATCCGTAGGAGTACCTCACCTTAGAGTGCTCCCGTATTGTTTGTAAAAAATAGAGATGGGTCATTGTGATTGTGTGTTGACTACCGGGAACTGACTAAAGTCACGATACAGAATAAGTATCCATTGTCCCGAATCGATGACTTATTTGATCAGTTGAGAGTAGTTTCCTACTTTTCGAAGATAGACTTGAGATTCGGTTATCATCAGTTGTGTATCAAGGAGAAGGATGTGTATAAGACTGCATTTTAGACGAGATATGGGTCCTATGAGTTTTGGGTTATGCCATTTGGGCTAACCAGTGCACCGACAGTGTTTATGGACTTGATGAATAGGTTGTTTAGAAAGTTCTTAGATCAGTTTATCATTGTCTTCATAGATGACATCCTGATTTATTCCCAGACCGAGGAGGAGCATGCTGAGCACCTGCGGAGGATTTTACAGACACTACGGGAGCATCAACTGTATACGAAGTTTGAAAAATGTGGGTTCTGGTTACGTGAGATACAGTTTTGGGGGCACATCGTATCAGATATGGGGGATATCGGTGGATCTAAGCAAGGTGTCAATGGTTAAGGAGTGGGAACATCCCACTACACCGACGGAGGTGCATAGTTTCTTAGGGTTAATCGGGTACTACGGATAGTTTATCCGAGGCTTCTCGAAGATTGAGGATCCGATGACTAATTTAACCCATAAAGGCGTAACGTTTATTTGGGATGATGTGTGTTAGTTGGCATTTGATGAGCTAAAAGAGAAGTTTACTTCAGCACCAGTCCTCACTAAGCCCAGGCCAGGAGTGGAGTACTTAGTTTACACTAATGTGTCCTTACAGGGACTTGAGGGAGTACTTCAGTAGGAGAATCAGGCTATAGCTTTTTCCTCTCGTAAGCTTAAGCATCATGAGAGGATTTACCCCACCCACGACTTGGAGCTAGTAACAGTTGTGTTTGCCTTCGAATTTGGAGATATTACCCGTTGGGGGAGAAATTTTGCTTGTTCACATATCACAAGTCACTACAGTATTTGTTCACTCAGTGGGAGTTGAATATGCATCAGCAAAGGTGGCTTGAATTTAGGAAAGACTATCAGTTTAAGATCGAGTATCACCTGGGGAAGGCTAACGTAGTAGCTCGTGCTTTGAATTTGGGAAAGACTATAGTAGTATATATAATTAGGGTGACATGTATATATATACTTGTGATTTAACTCTACTGTTTGTGCTTAGTAGATGAGAAAGATAAAGGTATCTAAATGAATATAAGTGTGCAAAAATTTAATATTATATGAGAAATTTAAAAATGTCTAATAGACATAGAACATAAATTATTGTATGGGTGACACAAGTGAGTACCAAAAAGTTAATAGATGAAACAAAATATTTAATACGAACTAGTTAGGCGGGGTAGCATAACTAGGATGTGTTAGGAGTATACGTTAGGCGTGTACACTAGTTGAAGGGTGAGGACCTCTGGTGAGAGAAGTGAACTTAACATGCATATAATATCTGCTAATTTATCCATTTTAAATACTTGTTGTATTTTAAATGTTTTTACTCAGGCTCTCACCCGTTTTCCAAATCTATTTTTGTAAAAACCATTTTTAGGTGTCCAGTTGTGGCCATCCCCGATCCTCGCCGCGCTGGGGAGGGCGCGCAAAGGGAGAGGATCCTTCGGGTCCCGCGCATCCCTCTCGGGAGCGCTTCGGCCGGCATCCTTTTGAGATGAGGTGTAAAAATGTAGAGAGATTTAGAGTCGCCAGTCTATTTTACTCAAAACAGACAAAAGGAAAAAGGGGAAGCCATCCTGAAGGATGGAATCCAAAGACATACTGGTGCATGCAAAACAAAAATGATTCGAGAAGGGTTTGGAGGCTTAGTCACGAAATGGGAAGGTGTTAGGCACCCATTCCCCCCTTTCGGTCTCTCATAGATATTTGTTATTTTCCTTTATATTTCCCCCCGTGATATGTGTGCATGTGTATATATATAATGGAGGTAGTAATCCTCGACTTGTATCATGGAAAAGATAAAGCGAGTCATCCGTAGGAAGATATAAAAATAATATTAAAAAAAATAAGATTTACGCGATTACCCCTACGTTGATCGTTATAATGGAACGATAACGCATATGGAGAAATACGTAACTAACGACAAGTATATAGAATATAGGAAGATTAGATTTAGAGAAAATAGGAAGTAAAAGAAAAGGTGAGAGAGAGGACTCGAGTCTCGGATTTTACCCCGAGACGCCTACGTAGCCTATAAAGACATCAAAGTCCACGTAGTTCACATACAAACCAAGGGGTTGGGTTTATCCCATAAATCCAAATGGGGGATATCTTATTTGTATGTCTGAGTGTGTGTGTAGAAAAAGTGTTTTAGTTGTGACAAAAGTGTGAGAAAAAGTATGAGAATCCCTCTTTGGAATTTATGAGCAAACCCTCTTTTTCTTATTTTTTGGGTTTTATTTATATGAAAATAAGATATGTGCAATAATACTAAATAAAAAATTATATTAGGATCTATGAGATGAGATAATAAAAGTGTTAAGTAATAAAAAAAGTTATTGAGAGTTTAAGAGAATTTAAGAGAAAGTAGAGAAAGTTGGACCTTGTTGAAGATCTTGAGCTTGATCTTGAATGTTGGAGAGCAGCCCTTGCACTTGGATGATGATGGAGAGTGACTAATTCACCAAGTTTGATGAAAAGGATGATGAAAAGTGGAAGTAAAGAAAGGATTTGGGGGTTGAAATCACGTTGCCTTCGAGAGAGGTTTCTCGGATTCGTTGAGAGTGAATTTTATCAGATCTGGGCTCCCCTTGCAAATGGGGTGCAGGCCTCATTTTATAGGCCCAGGTAACTATCGATCGGTATAGATATGTTCCTGCCTATTGGCAGGGTCTGGAACCTGCCATTTGGCAGTGTATTTCAGGCCTTTTCAGAAAATTGGTTGTCGAGGGCAAACCGTTGGTCAGAATCATGCATGGGATAGACCATTGGAAAGGTAATTCAGAGACCTTCAAAAGTCTTTTGGACCACTCCCGGGTTCAGGAGTTGACTTTGGGTCAAATATGGCTCGAAATCATTTATCGGTCCATTGGACGGGGAATCATTCGGACGCAAACGAATCGTTCATCCACATGGTAAGTCCAAATCGCGCATGGGGTGGACCATTGGAAAGGTTAGGAGATGTACTTAGACATTACAAAGAGTTTAACCCGGTTTGGGGAGTTGACTTTGGTCAATCGGGCCCTGGAAGAGTTCGGTGACCTCTCGAAGTCGAACGGATCGTTCGTCCGCATGGTAAGTCAGAATTGCGCACAGGATGAACTGTTGGAAAGGGTATTTAGTGCCCTTAGAAGATTCATTTTGCCTCGATAAAGCTGAAGAGTTGACTTAGATCAAACAGATCTCGAGAGTGCCCGGTGGCCTCTAGGTCAAGTTTCGGACGCAAACGGATCGTTCGTTCGCATGGTAAGTCGGAATTACGCACGAGACGGATCGTTGGAAAGGGCATTCAGTGCCCTTCGAAGATTCATTTAGCCTTGGTCGAGATGAAGAGTTTGACTTTTTGGCAAATTGAGCTAGGGAGTGCCCGATAGCTTCTAAGTTAGTACTCGGGACATGACCTGGGTTTGTGGTGATGGAGGGAGGTACTAGGGACCTAGGGAGAGTTAGGGGTAACATAATGGGGTGTCTACAGAGCCCCTCG
Organism: Sambucus nigra; assembly: GCA_949130495.1. Taxonomy (NCBI): domain Eukaryota; kingdom Viridiplantae; phylum Streptophyta; class Magnoliopsida; order Dipsacales; family Adoxaceae; genus Sambucus; species Sambucus nigra. The sequence goes on from OX422217.1 coordinate 348,514,062, forward strand.
ACGGGCGAGTTTGGAACAAATGATGACCGTCGAATAGACACCATATGATGCTTTTGAGGGTGTATTATCAATTCAGAGGGCCGAGGCCGATTCTGAGGACCTAAGGAGTGTGCTGGGGATGGAATGATGATCGAAGGTTTAGGTCAATTCTGAGGACCTGAAGTGGTGTTGGGGGGTGACCAATTATGCGGGTCAAAGCCGAATCTACGGGCCTAGGGTGAAGATCTAATAATCGGGGTCAATTCTGACCTAATAGTGGTGATGACCGAGACCGAGGTTAATTCTGACCTAAGAGTGGTGACGACCGAGGACCGGGGTCAATTCTGACCCCACTCGGGTGACGATCCAAGACCGAGGTAAATTCTGACCTAAAGAGTGGTGACGGCCGAGGGCCGGGGTCAATTCTGACCCAACTCAGGTGACGATCCAAGACCAAGGTCAATTATTACCTAAAGAGTGGTGACGACCAAGGACCGGGGTCAATTATGACCCAACTCAGGTGACAATCCAAGACCGAGATCAATTCTGACCAAAAGAGTGGTGACGATCGAGGACCGAGGTCAATTCTGACCCAACTCAGGTGACGAGTTAAGACCGAGGTCAATTCTGACCTAAGAGTGGTGACGATCGAGGATCGGGGTCAATTCTGAACCAACTCAGGTGACGATCCAAGATCGAGGTCAATTCTAACCTAAAGAGTGGTGACGAACGAGGACCGTTGTCAATTGTGACCCAACTCGGGTGACGATCCAAAACCAAGGTCAATTCTGACTAAAAGAGTGGTGACGACCGAGGACCGGGGTCAATTCTGACCCAACTCAGGTGATGATCCAAGGCCGAGGTCAATTCTGACCTAAAGAGTGGTGACGACCGAGGACCGGGGTCAATTCTGACCCAACTCAGGTGACGATCCAAGATCAAGATCAATTCTGACCTAAAAAGTGGTGAGGACCAAGGACCGAGGTCAAGTCTGACCCAACTCAGGTAACGATCCAAGACCGAGGTCAATTCTGACCTAAGAGTGGTGACGACCGAGGATCGGGGCCAATTCTGACCCAACTCAAGTGACGATCCAAGACCGAGGTTAATTCTGACCTAAAGAGTGGTGAAGACCGAGGACCCGACTCAGGTGATGATCCAAGACCAAGATCAATTCTGACCTAAGAGTGGTGACGATCGAGGACCGGGGTCAATTCTGACCCAACTCAAGTGACAATCCAAGACCGAGGTTAATTCTGACCTAAAGAGTGGTGACGACCGAGGATCGGGGTCAATTCTGACCCAACTCAGGTAACGATCCAAGACCGAGGTCAATTCTGACCTAAGAGTGGTGACGACCGAGGATTGGGGCCAATTCTGACCCAACTCAAGTGACGATCCGAGACCGAGGTCAATTCTGACCTAAAGAGTGGTGACGACCGAGGACCCGACTCAGGTGATGATCCAAGACCGAGATCAATTCTGACCTAAGAGTGGTGACGACCGAGGACTGGGGTCAATTCTGACCCAACTCAAGTGACAATCCAAGACCGAGGTTAATTCTGACCTAAAGAGTGGTGACAACCGAGGATCGGGGTCAATTCTGACCCAACTCAAGTGACGATCCAAAGTTGTGGTTAATTCTGACCTAAAGAGTGGTGACGACCGAGGATCGGGGTCAATTCTGACCCAACTCAGGTGACGATCCAAGACCGAGGTTAATTCTGACATAAAGAGTGGTGACGATCGAGGACCGGGGTCAATTCTGACCCAACTCAGGTGACGATCTAAGACCGAGGTCAATTCTGACCTAAAGAATGGTGACAACTGAGGACCGGGGTCAATTCTAACCCAACTCAGGTGAAGATCCAAGACCGAGGTCAATTCTGACCTAAAAAGTGGTGACGACCGAGGACCGGGGTCAATTCTGACCCAACTCTGGTGAAGATCCAAGACCGAGGTCAATTATGACCTAAGAGTGGTGAAGACCAAGGACCGGGGTTAATTATTATCCAACTCAAGTGACAATCCAAGACCGAGGTCAATTTTGACCTAAAGAGTGGTGACGACCGAGGATCGGGGTCAATTCTGACCCAACTCAGGTGACGATCCAGGACCGAGGTCAATTCTGACCTAAAGAGTGGATGAAGATTAGATTTTGATTTTGCTGGGGAAAGTGCTTTTGTGATTTTTATTTGAGCTGGGGAGCTGATGGCTGGGGAGACTTTTGTTTCATTAGGAGACCTTGCGGGGGGAACAACCTATTTTGGGTGTTGTAAGAAATTCCGTTGGGGAAGTGATCAGGTGATCCTTAGAGATCCTCCGGAGGTTTACCGGGAGGAGTTTTCACTTGGTTTTTGAGGATTTTTTTGGGAAAGAGGGGTTCCGCTCGAGGGAACGCGGATTTTTCTTGGTGAAAAAGCTTTAAATCCTTCCTAGGATTTTTAGGAATTTTTCGGAGATTTTTTTAGGCTTTCTGGTATTTTCTGGGAATTTCTGTACTAAATTTAAGGGGGATGTCGTTCGGCATAGTATGAAGGGTGCCATTCGGCAGTGGCACGGACTTTTGGGCTACTTCGGAAAGGCAAGGGGTCAGTGTCGATCGGTATGGTAGGGGGAGTGCCGATCAGCATGGCGTTTGGCATCCTATATAAAGGGGCGAATCCCTTCATTTTTTCCACAGCTTCTTTGCTTTCTCTCTCTCTGCGATTCTTCTGCAAATCGTTCTAGCATTTCGATCTTCAAGAAATGGCCTCTTTTGTGAGCACTGCAGTCCACCGGGAGTGGTTGATTGTTAATGACTGGGCGAATGTGGAGTGGAGGGCTATGGCGCCTCTTGCTTTGGGGAGTGAGAACTCCTTTGATGCGTTTGAGCCTGTTGCGGATGAGAGGACATTGCTGTGGGAGCCATCGCATCATCACTCTTCGAGAGTGAGTCCTGGCGGTTATGTAAGTAACCCGACCTTCGGCGTTTGTCTCTTTTTGGTGATTTTTCTTTCTTTCTTGACTTTTGATGAGACTTTTCCTTTTTGCCAGTCTGATATTTCTTTGAAGAACACATGTGCAAGTGGGACAACGGGGCTCAGGGATGTCTGGGAACATCTCCCACCTATGGTGTGTTGGATGGTATCATCAGCGGGTTTTGGGCGGTTGGCATCTGTGCTGGATGAGACGCCTCGTTCGACAACGGTCTTGTGCGCTTTGGGAGAGAGGTGGTGGGATACTACCCACACCTTCCATTTCGGCTTCGGGGAGATGACTGTGACTCCCATAGACGTGCAGCAGTTGTTGGGGCTGGATTGTGATGGAGGGCAGATAGAGGTGGATCTCTCTTTATGGGTGAGATCGGAGGCAATGCGTGCGGCACTTGGTGATGTAGGGAGGATAGTTTCTAGGGATTCTATCTGGCTGTCCCTGTTGAAGGATGTTCTACTGAGCAGGGTGATTGATGTGGAAGACGGTCTACAAGTGAGGCAAATGGACCGATTATTCATTTTGCTGGTATTGGGAGGTTTTATAGTGGCATCGAGCAGCGACGTCGTTCATTTGTGGTTCCTGTCGTACTTGAGGATGTTTTCGAACATCCCCTTCTATGATTGGGGGAGTCTGACTTTGGAGACCCTTTACTCTTCTCTAGATGCATTCAGCCGGTGCTGCCAGTAGACTTTTACTGGTGCCACGTACCTTCTTGAGGTATTCTTCAGTTTGTGCATTTCTTTTCATGCATTCGCATTTTCCTTTCATGCATCTCTTTTTCCTTTCATGCATTAGCATTTTCCTTTCACGCATCTCTTTTTGTTTATGAATTCAGACATGGTTCTACGAGGTGATTGGGTGCAACACCCTACTGATTGGTTTGAATGATGACACTGTTGGGGACTTCTGTCGATTGTATCGATGGCGTAAGGCCAATCGGCAGTCGAAGGGATCTCTTTCCTTGGAGGCGGTGCGTCAGGTCTTGAATGACCTGACCAGTGGTAGGGTAAGACTCTTTCCATTTCAATCTTGGTTTTTGCTCATTCTAATCTTGTATTGATTTATGCTCGCTTGGAGATTTTCAGGTGACCTTTTATCCCTGGGGGACAGCCATTCAGGATGCGAGGGCGACTAGGGTGAAGGCGCGGATGAGGCATTTGTTGGCGCATGAGTTCGGCCATTCCTGGTATCTCGGGGAGAGGGTGGTTCGTCATATTTTTGAGGAGGAGGTGGTGCTGCCACCTGTGCATCCTCTTACGTCTATGAAGCGGGAGCGACTGTTGTCGGCGGATGAGAGGATTGCGGCGATGATCGGAGAGTCCTACTTGTTGTACACCGATACGGTTGCACCGTATGATTATATGTACTTTGTGACGAGTTGGTTGATGGCGCCCAGCATATATGATGCCATGCCTTTCCTTCCTACGGGTTCGAGTCGGGCGGTGGGTTCTTCCCACAGTGGCACTGGTCCATCGGCATCGGCGGCGGCGGCAACCTCAGAGGTTCCTTTTGTGCGGTTGCATATCCCTTCGTACAACATTCGACGGGCTGATGGAGGGATGGTGCCTATGTTGCACCGTCCTCATGCGATGGATCCGGAGGAGTTGGGTTTAACAGAGGAGGCCCTTCGACCTGCGGTATACTTTTCTATTACTCTCTTTATTTCTTTTCTATTTTGGTCATTTCTGCTTTGATACTAATTTGGCCTTTCCTTGCAGCAAGTTCGGGTGTCGAGCACTTGGCTAAGGGACATCAGAGACTGGATATCTTCGGCGACTGCTCATATTCGAGATGCGGTTCCTGTTCCTTCTTGTTTGGTTCCATCTTCTTCGTTCAGAGAGGACTCGAGCTTGGGTAGTGGTGGAGCATCGTCTCGTCGTAAGGGGAAGAGAGCACGCCGCAGAGGTGGAAGCTCTTGAGAGAGAGAGAGAGAGAGAGAGAGAGAGAGAGAGAGAGAGAGAGAGAGAGAGAATAATATGGGTTCGGGCTGAGTCCCTTTGTTTTTTCTTTTTCTTTTTATTTTCTGCAAAATTGATGTAACACATAACAAAAATTGATGCAATGCAATGGAGTTTTTTTATTTTCTTTTATTTAATGATGAATGCATGCACATGCCCTTTTTACTTTGATGCTGAGACCGTAAAAAGGAATATTTTTGGAATTTTTTGAAGTAAAGTTTTTTATTAAAAGGGGGGAAATTTTATAAGGAGAAAAAGGGATTTTGAAATTATGTTGAGAATGTCAATTTATTTTTATTGAGTTTTCTGATTTGACAAAAGAGGAAAAGAGGGAAATTTATAAAAATGGGGGGTTACCGATCGGCAAGCACCCTGACCTGTCTATCGGTAGTTTAGTCCAGTCCCATCAATTCAAAGTTTTGATTGGTACCCTCTTCAGCCTTTGGTACCTTATGGGGTAGGATTCCCTCCGATTTCTGCAGGGGTTGTGTCTCTTGTGAGGGTTCTCAAGTATAAAAAGGAGTAAGGGTGGAGTGTTTTCATCACACCTTTGCATTTTTACTTACTTGCCCACTATCTCTTAGCCTTTCAAGATGGCTCTCCCTGGTAGCATTAAGTTTGTCAACTACCTTGAAACCTGGGAAGCAATGTGCTATTATAATGTCGACTATGATTCTTTCAACATGCGTCGAGTCTCCCTGTGGCGCAATCGGCCTTTTGAGTGGAATGTGCTGACGGCGACGGTACAATTGTGGTACCCCGGAGACCATGTATTCTGCTTTAGGTTGGATGGAGTTTGTCCTACCTACGAGGAATTTTCTGCCATACTGGGTGTAAATCCTAGTGTTGCTGCGGCTTTGCTAGAATTTTCCCGCTCTCCTCGGGATTTTTTGGCCAAGCTTCTTCATATTTCACCTTCGGCTGCTAGATCATTAGTTGCTGGAGGAATGATCTCCCTCCCGATGGTGCTGCAGTCCGTGCATTTGCGATAAGTAGGTGATGTTGGCTATGCTGGAGTCGTTGTTCTGGGTTTGGTTTCCAAATTGCTCCTGGTAACTAGGGAGGTGCAAGTGGACCCACAACTTGCAGCCATTACCTCATGGATGTCATATCGTCGCAATCCTACGGCGGTGATACTGGCGGAGACCCTGAATGGCCTGGATGCTTGGAGAGAAGGCCGTTCTGACTTTTTGAGGGGTAGCGTTGTGATGCTGTTCATGTGGTTGTCTAAAAGATTTCGCTTGACGACTCCTCCAGAGTATCCCTTGTCGTCCATACCCAACTTCTTTTCACACTACTTCATCAGCGTTGGCCTGTATGTTGAGAACTGGGAGCATTGGCTTGTGGACTATGGGGCTCGTGGGCTGTATTGGTCAGTGCCTTGGTGGGGACGGTTGCAGCCTATTCTGGATCTGGGAGAGTATTCATATGTGCGGCTGGTTGGTCTTAGACAGACCTCTTTTTATTTCCCTTGGCGGCTTTTGTGCCAATTTGGCTGGGCACAGGTCATTCCCCCTCGGACCTCAAATTTCTTTTCGGTAGAAGATTTGACTGAGCCCCTGCGTCTGTTTCTTGGGTCTCTGTGGGAAAATCTGCGTCCGTCGACCCGTCCCTCCCAATCTGTCGGGAAAGTTTGGCATGTCCCTAGGGATTTTATGAAGTGGTTGTGAAGGAGAGTATTTAGCAAGATGTTGGCAGTGGAGACTGGACAAAGATGGTTTGTTTTATCTAACACAATGGAAGGGGGGGTTGTGGTCTTTTCGAAGATGGTTAAGGCTCATAGATCCACGGAATGTTTACGACACTCTATTCAGGCAGGGGAAACTTAGGGACCTCCGGATGTAGATGATGAGGGTGCAGGCTCCTCTGGTGGATATGGGTAGGACTCATGGGGAGTTTATTTGTGTAACAGATGTGAGGATTTTATTTGGCTTTTTATGGTAGTAGGGGGAAGGGAGTTATCCGTAACTTTTTTTATGTAATCCGTGCTGAATTTTCTTATTAATGAAATAAATAAGTTTCTGATCACCCAGCTGTGCCTTTCGATGAATTTTGTGATTTTGAATTATCTACACCGATCACTAAGGCATACATAATCCTTTTGTTCAAGTATTCTTTAGAATGAACCGCCGTTCTCGGAGGTAAGAAAAGAAAATGGTATTTTGTAAAAAAGAAAGGGCCGTACTCATGTGAGGTGCATGAGTTGCCTACGTACCTCTGGGGTTTTTGAAAATGTTTTTATCTATTTGCAAATAGTTTTTGGAGAGGATCAGGACCACGTAGTTCCGGATAGAGGGAAATGAAGAGTTTTTTTTTTAGAATAGAAGGGGGATGAGAAGAGTCGTAGCGCGTCGAGATTTCGGACTAGGGGTAGAATTTCTTGAGACGGTCCAAATTGACTGGACGAGCCATCTCTTCCCCATCTAAGTCAGTGAGCATGGCGACACCGCCGGATAAGATTTTCTTCACAACGTAGGGACCGCTCCAATTAGGCTTGAATTTCCCTCTGGGGTCCCATATGGGTTTTATTATCTCTTTGAGGGATAAATCCCCCTCCCAGACACCGCGGTCCTCAACTCTCTTATTGAATGATCGCGCTATTAGGCGATGGTACCCCTGTATGTGGTAAAGAGCTTTTAATCTTCTTTCATCTAGGAGGGCTAGCTCATCAAGACGACTTCGGCACCAGTCTTCTTCACTAACTTTGATTTCGAGCATGACGCGTAGAGAGGGTATTTCCAACTCCACATGTAGGACTGCTTCCATGTCGTAGATCAGAGAGTAAGGGGTAGCCCCAGTAGAGGTTTGGATTGAGGTTCGATAGCCACAGAGGTCGTACAGGATCCGGTCAGCCTAATCCCTACAACTTTCGGTCATCTTACTGATGATAGCTTTGAGGTTTTTATTGGCGGCTTCCACTGTACCATTGGTCTGAGGTCGGCAGGGGGAAGATTTGTGTCTCTGAATCCCGTACTCGTTGACTACTTCTGTGACTTCTGCTTCGAAATGCAACCCATTATCTGATACCAGCTCGTGCGGGACCCCATATCGGCAGATGATATTTTTCTTGAGGAATTTGGCCACTTTCTTGGCGTTCAATACTGCGTATGACTCTGCTTCGACCCATTTGGTGACGTAATCAATGGAAACCAAGATGAACTCATGTCCGTTTGAAGCCTTTGGTGTAACTTTCCCTATGATGTCGACACCTCAGGTGGAGAACGGCTAGGGAGAGGTCATGTTGTATAATTCTCGCGGAAGCCGGTGTTGAAGATTGGAGAATTATTGGCATTTTAGGCACCTCCGGACATAGGCGATGCAATCCTGGATCAAGGTGGTCCAGTAGTAGCCCTGTCGGATGATCTTTTTGGCGAGCATGTGACCATTTATGTGGGGCCCGCATTCCCCGCTGTGGATTTCTTGTATTATCTTCTCAATCTCATCCCCTGCGATGCAGTGTAGATGAGTTCCATCGAATTTCCTCTTGAGTAGGGCTTTATGACAGATGATGTACTGGGCGGCCAGTCTTCGGAGAGTCGTTCAATCTTTCTTATTGGAACCCTCGGGATATCTACCATGTTTGAGGAGGCACCAGATATCATAGTACTTGTAATCGGCTAGTTCGGGATCTTCGGTGGAGACAAGCTCAATATGGTAGCAATGGGTCAGTTTGTCTTGCTTTTGAACTAGGAAGGGGGTCATTGTTATTCCTTCAGGCATGTCAACCATGTAGGCCAAGGTAGCGAGAGCATCGGCTAGGTTATTCTTTGCTCGGGGTAGGTAATGGAAGGTGGTATCTCAAAATCGGGAGGCTAGCTCTTCTAATTGGGAAAAGGTTGGACTTTTTCGTCCTTGACTTTCCACTTTCTGAGCACTTGATCGATGATAAGGGAAGAATCCCCGTAGACATCAAGATATTGAATACCTTTCTTGAGAGCAACTTTGAGGCCCACTGTGCATGCCTCGTATTCCGTCATATTATTGGTGCAAGGGAAATCTAATTTAATGGCAATGGGAGTGTGGGAGTCATCTAGGGCGATCAGAAGTATCCCAATGCCATATCCCTTTTTGTTGGCAGATCCGTCAAAGAACATTTTCCATCGAAGGCGGTCTTGAGTGGTGCAGAGGATATTTTCATCTGGGAATTCAGAGATCCGAACATCTGCTTCTTCTACGGGGTAATCAGCGAGGTAGTCAGAGATGGCTCTTCCTTTAACATCTTTCTGTGTGACGTACACAATATCGAGCTCGGTTAGGAGCATCAACCATCGGGCCATTCGACTGCATAAGGCGGGTTTCTCAAGCAGGTATTTGATGGGATCCATTCGGGATACAATTTTAATGGGGAAGGCGAGCACGTAGTGTCGTAATTTTTTGGTGACCCAGACAAGTGCGGCACATGCCTTTTCCAAAGCAGTGTAGTTGACCTCGCGACTGGCATAATAGATGGCTCTTTCTTTGTGGGATTCCTCAAGGTATTGGGCTAGCAAAACCCCAGCTGCACTGTCGATTATGGTTAGGTATAAAAGCAAAGGGAGATCAGGCTGTGGTGGCATGAGCACCGGAGGTTGGATAAGATATTATTTGATTCGGTCAAAAGCTTCTTGGCAGGCCTCATTCCAAACCTTGGTTGAATCCTTTCGAATGAGCTTGAAGATAGGTTCATAGATGGAGGTTAGTTGGGTGATGAACCGGCTGATATATTGTAATTTCCCAAGAAAACTTCAGACTTCTTTCTCTGTTCGGGGTGATGGCATCTCAAGTATGGCCTTCAGCTTTACAGGATCTGCTTCCATCCCCTTTTCGCTGACCATGAATCCCAAGAGTTTTCACTTTATAACGCTGTTGATACAAAATTTAGTCTGCTGATCTGGACCACTCACTTGAAGACACGTGTCAACCTACATGGCAATTACAAATACTTCCAACGGATAATATACTATCACCAAGCTACTCAAGTCCCCCGAGCAACTCAATTATACCGAGCAGTCTAAGAGTCCCGAGGAACTCAAGGCTCCGATCAACTTAAGCGTGCCGAGCAACTCAGGCGATCCGAGCTACTTAGCGTGTAGAGCATCCGAATCAAGAGAATTAAAAGACAACTGCACATTAAATGCTCATTATTATCGTACAGATGTATATGTCTACTAGATAACAGCGAATTGTCCTTTCACATGTACAACGTTAAGGCTATAAATACATTGTAACCTCCTCATTAGAGGGGGACTGGGAATCTCTCGATAAATCCATTATTGGGAATTCCAGGCAAACAGTCAGCAATACAAAATCAGTGGACATAGACCATTCTCATAAGGCTGAACCACTTTAAAAAACCATTGTCTTATTTATTTATTCATTTTTATCTGTGATTAAAATAATTAGATCGGATCTATTTTTTACATCAACAGATTGGCGCCGTCTGGGGGAAACGACTGTACATAGAGTTTTTCACCAAAATAATTCATCATCAATGGCCGATAATTCGAAATCCAGTAATCGAAATGCTGGGATCCCTCCAAATCCATCTATTCCCCCAAATGTTTCATATCTGTCTGGCATAATGGCTAATTTAACCCAAAGCCAAACAGCCATCCAAGAAACCATGCGTCAACTTATACAAACTGTTCAAGGTGGAGTGCCGGCCCAATCAGGACAATGAAGTGTTCAGAGAAATACCCGTTTACCCTCTTCACGAACAAGCGAACGCTATTCCCAGAGGAATCTCGATCTAGACGCATCGAATCATATCGTACTGAGAGATCTAATGATCCTTCTTATCAACCTGGTCGGACTTCCTCAGTACGAGCTACAGATTCTCAACGAAACGTCACTCTATCTCTAGAAAGGACTATTGCTCTAGAAATGTTGAGTAGAGTCTCTCCTTTTGATCGATTGGGACCTAGGAGGAATAGAAGTCCTCCTAGGATTGCGTTGAGGAACTCTCAATGACCATTCGATCTAAGAGAAGGCTCTGCCCAATCATGACCAACAGCCCGTAATGAAACATCCTAAGAGGAAAACTCAGCACGATCAGTCGCTCGAACAAATAGGCCCAAGGTGGGAAATGATGCATGGAAAGGTTCTATTCAAAGGTTGGAGGACAGATTAGGGGAAATGGTTAAGGCCAAAAATCATCTACAAAGAACTTTTGTCCAAAGGACACCATTCGTACAGGCAATTGTGGATTTTCCCACACCATCAAAATTTAAAGCTCTTGTGGTGACGCCTAAGTATGATGGAAAAATTGACCCTGTCCTTTATATAGAACAATACCAAGCTGTTGCCGATATCTATGCAGTTCCAGACGAGATGAGATGCAGGGCATTTTCAGGAACTCTTACCCAATCAGCTCAGATATGATACAACAACCTTCCTCGGGGGAAGATTGTGACTTTCCTTCAACTGGCAGAGCTCTTTATAGGGAACTTCTGTTTTGGAGCGAAACCAGTCAAATGAGTAGCACACTTGCTAAGTGTTAGACAGAAGGCAGGTGAAAGCACCAGGGACTATATTACTCGTTTTAATAACGAGAAACTTAAAGTTATTGATTACGAGGAGAAAACAGCAATTACTGTTTTCATGAGTGGACTGCTACCAGACAAGTTGTACTCTAGCCAAAGATCCACCTAGGACCATGGCAGAACTAATGGTAAAGGCAGCCAAGATTATGAACGTCGAGGAAGCTATGGCTGCGAAGAAGAATACAGACACTAAGGAGACCAATGTCGAGGCTGACAAGAAGGATCAGAATAATAATGGTGGCAACAGGCAGTCGAAAGCAAATAAAGCACTGGAACAGTTGAAGAAATTTGGAAATTATACTCCTTTGAAGGTAGATATAAACCAAATTCTGGAAGAGATCAAGAACAGCGAGGAGGTAAACTGTCCAGAAAATATAAAGGCAACTCCTGACAAGAGGAATAAGTCCAAATATTACGAGTTCCATAAAGACCATAGTCACACGACCAAAAGTTGCATAGCTCTCCAGAATGAAATTAAAGCACTCATCAGACGAGGAAAACTGGCTAAGTATGTTGATTGCCAAAATGGGGGAAAGACCAGCGACCGAGGAAGACAAAGGTCTAGTGTAATACCCCGTACTTTTGACTATATTTATTTTTGGGATTAATTAATTAAATGCGTATTAATTGGAAATTAATCCGGGTTATAAATACTAATGTGATGCGAGTTGGTATTTGATTATGTGCATATATGATTATATATGAACTTGGTATTATAAAATTTGTCGTGAGATTTATATACGGCAACGCGTGGGACCGCCGCGTCACGGTATAATATTTTGTTAATAAAAGTGAATTTAAAATCTATAATCCGTATGGTCGTTTTGAGTGCGCCAACGCGTCCGGAAGGGTCGAGATAGTCAGAAAACACTACCCGGGGGTGTAGTTTGGGTCCCGGGGTATTTTTAGGCCATACCGGCAACTAAAAGGGTATTTTGATAATTTTACATTTTTAGGAATTAAAAGTGACGAAAATTTGAGATGTAAATCTGATGTGGATTAAACCCACAAAGCCCACTAACCATCCTATATTAAACCATTAAGCTACGGAGGTTATCTTTAGGTTTACAACTTTTCCCCAAAACAAACCCTAGCCACCTTAAGCCACCATTGGAGAAGGAGCTTGGAGAAGGAGAGAAAGAGAGAAAATTCTGCAGAGATTCTTCACCAAATCAACACCAAATCCGGAAACAAACAAGGCAAGTGGTTTAATTATGTTTAACTTCAGCAAATGTTCTTTCCATGTTAGAAAATTGAAGATTTATAATTGTTATTGGAAGATGAATGAAAACCCATGATTAATTGGACTTAGGTTCTGAATATTGAGGATAAATTGCATGTAGAATAGTTTGGAGACGATTAATCTGATGTTAATACATGATTGGGTGAAAGAAAAACGGATTAAATTTGATGAATTGAGGGTTCCAAATTCTAGGGTTCATGTTCATGAATGAATTGGGGAAAAGTTTAAGTATTTGTAAATTGATTGATGATTAGGGTGAATTAATCCATAAAAACGTGATAGGATGTGGTTATACTATGTTTAGGATTGTTTAGAGACTTTAAAACAATCGTTGGGATAAATTTTAGAGGTGATTTGAGTAAAAATGGTGAAAAACGTATTTGGAAAAATCTGGGCCGAAATTGGCCAGTCGTTAGAAGCAGTCCCCAGGTCGTTCGAACGAGCTCGTTCGAACGAGCTTCTAACGAGTTGACCAGTCTCTTCTAACGAAGGGTAGTTTCGTTTGATATCTCGTTCGAACGAGATATCGTTAGAAGGTGCAGTTCGTTCGAACGAACTGGAATCTCGTTCGAACAGTCTCGTTCGAACGAGACTTCTAACGAGCTGACAGTTTGGGCTATTTTTAACTGTTTTGAATTTTGGAGTCCCGTAAACTTGTTCGAGGATATAGTTAACCTTCCAATGATGACGTAGTGATAGGTTTGGGACATTTGGGTATTTATGAGAAGGAAATTATATACAAGAGAGTTAAATTAGAATGAACCGGTTGGGTGAGACGTGAGAGTCTATTACGACGTGAGAAAATTATGGCGCGTATGATTATAAACCGGAGTAGTATAAATTGTGATAATTATAGTTAGTACTAGAATGCGATATGTACTACGATTAAAATACGGTATTACTAAGACGTGTGTTTACTTAGTATTGGTATATGAATTGTGTGTATGACATACCAACCATACTTGCTATCACGGGAGGTTGCGTTCGCTTAGGACCCTCTAATCCTTGTGTGCCTACGGGGGGGATATAGACTGGTACCTCGATGAACATAGGTCAGAGAAAGACTTATTGGGATGTTAATAAGTCCGCTGATCGTGGGAGCGTAGGTATGTGCGTGACCCATGTGATGTGACTGTGTTCGCCTCCACTATTTGTGATTTGTGTTATCTGAACTATTCCTGAGAGATTCGGAATATGTGATCCTTATGTACGTGATGTACCGGGATGGATAGCAGAGTATGTGTGCACCGCAGCTTAGTTCTCGGGGTGCTCGTATTGTATATTTATGATGTGAATAATATACACTTAATTAATGAGAACCTTCATGTTAATGATGTGAATATAATTACGGTATTGTTTCGATAAATAAAATGAGTTAGCTGATAGAGAAATATATTGCATTTTGAGCATCTGAGTTTACATTAAATCCCTATCTAATTACGAGCGTTATATGTTAATAGAACCGGGTAATAAGGGTAGAAACTATTACAGTCTAGCTAGTTATGATGTCACTTAGCTAGTGGTTTATATCGTTGTAGATGGGTACTTACGTTAGGAGTGCACAGTTAGACGAGAGGTGAGAATATCATGTGAGTGTACGTCCTAACATGTACTTTGCATTTAATGTTTTAAATGTTTTTAAAGCACTTGCAGGTTTTTAAAATATAACTCCACATTCGGGCTCTGACCCGTTTGCTTTTCAAATCTTTTTCTTGTAAAACCATTTTAGGTGCCCAGCCACAAGGACACCAAGCATAGGATACTCATTCAGGTGACGAGCTGTAGCTGTTTGTGGAGGCTACAGGAATTTGCATGTAGACGCTTCTATCTTTTGGATTCCAGAGTCACTATCTATCAGTTGTAGGGCATGTTGCCCATTTCTATTTAGAGACATCTTTTACATTTCAGTTCTCAGACTTTAGCATGTATTATTTCAGTATTCGGTTGTTTATTTCAGTTATGGGATTGTAGTGAGGAGTTTTTCCTCCAGACTTTATTTACTCTATTGTGATGGTTATTCGTTTTACTTCAGTATGGTGAATGGTGTTATTTATTTCTTCATTACAACTTGTTTCATGTTAATCAGACTTAAATTAAAATTTGGCAACTTACTTTTTAAATACTAGGTGGTTAGTAATTTTTAAAAAAAAAGGGTTTTCGACAGTGATGCTATTAACTGAGCCAACTTGGCATTTTGAATTAATTTGATAAAGGAGTAGCTACCCGGTATTTAATTAGTCGGGGTGTCACAGGTGGTATCAGAGCATCGGGTTCTAGTGTCCTTTAGGATCTGTACGGCTATTATGTTTCCGCTACGTTTCTTTGATATAGAGCCCTATATTTTAGGACTGTTGTACTCTTTTTATGTATGCTTCGTTCTTCAGCTATATTAAGTTTATAACAGCGAACTTATAAACTTTGTTCTTATTTCAGATGCCTCCACGACGTGCACGATGAGTTCCCAGGGATGCAACGCCCGAACCCCAGCCCGCTCCAGTTCAGGCATGATGAACGCCGCTGAGGTTGCAGCTATAGTAGCTCAAGCGGTAAATGCCGCCATTGCCGTTGTTCAGCAGGCACCACCCCAGGCGCCGGTTGCCGCGCCAGTACAGGTTAATGCATTCCCGTCTGCTTGGGAGCGTGTACGTGACGCTTTTCAGAAAGCGCATCCGCCAGAGTTTGCAGGTAGCTCAGATGTGGTAGTCTCGAGCCAATGGAGGAAAGACATGCAGAGGCACTTGAGGATGCATGAGTGCACTGATGTTCAGAAGCAGGTGCTAGCTACTTTCAAGCTAGTTGGATCTGCGCTACAGTGGTGGGAGTCCATTACCACCGCGGAGGAGAGGGATACCCTCACGATTCAGGAGTTCTGGGTGCGGTTTGACCGCAAGTACTTTCTGTCGGCTGTTCATACGGAGATGAGGAGGAAGCTGATGAGTCTGAAGCAGGAAGGCAAGACAGTGGCCGAGTATGAGGCCGAGTTCACTAATCTGTTGAACATCGTTCCAGACGAGATTCCAACAGAGAAGAAGAAAATTGAGAAGTTCACCGATGGGTTGAATTGGAGGATCTGTCAACATCTGCTAGGGAACCTATCGTTGGCCACTTATTCTGATGTGGTTAACGCTGCATTGTTGCACTGCCAGGACCACCGTTTTCATATGGCCGACGGTAAGAGGTCGGGGGAGTCTAGCCATCAGGGCAGGACTGGAGGACATGGTGCCAGCGGGGCACAATCGGGTCAGGGGCAGAGACAGAATGAGCAGGGCTCCCAACAGGGGGATAATAAGAGGTTCCGGTCAGGGAACTACAGACAGGGACAGGGAGGTTTTCGTCAGGGCCATCAGGGTCCAAACGGCCAACCGGGCCAGCAGGGGCAGAATGGACAGCAGTTTCATCAGGGCCAGCAGGGCCAAGGGAGGAACGGTAACGGCCACCAGGGCCGGGGACAGCAGGGGAGGGAACATCCCAGGGAAGTGCTTTGTTTGTGGCAAGACTGGCCATAAGAAGCAGGATTGTCCTGATAGGGGCAGGGCCCCACAGCAGCAGCAGCAGGGTGCTCGCCAGGAGCCACAGAGACCTATGTTTCCCGCCGCTCTTCCCGCACCGCCACAGATGGCAGCATTGCCACCCATTCCAGCAGTCCCAGCTCAGCAGGGGCAACTACAGTATGGACGTGTCTACAACGTCCACCAGGCTGCAGTTCCACAGGCACCGCCCGCGATCGAGGGTACGTTTCCTATCCATGGCACTATGGGTCGGGTGTTATTTGATACGGGTGCTACACACTGTTTTATAGCTACACACTTCGCGAAAGCTTTAGGATTGTTAGCTACGGCAGAGAGCACAGTGACGTGTGTCGACTCACCATTGGGGAGTGGGTCACTTATTTTCTTTATATGCCGGGGAGTGGGGGTAGAGATTGGTGGTTTGGTATTGCCTGCAGACATGTTAGTGTTAGACATGCATGTTCACGATGTGATCATCAGTAAGGATTGGCTCGTAGCATATAGGGCCATGATTGATTGCTTCAGCGGGAGCATTGTTTTTGCCATTCCGGGGCAAGAGATGTTTATAGTGGCGATGCCTCCCCCAGAGGGAGGATCGACCGCTCATCTGTATTACATAGAGGAGGATACCTCTAAGGAGGTTGTGATTCCTTTAGATTCGATTTCGGTTGTCAGGGAGTATTCAGATGTGTTTCAGGAGATACCAGGCTTACCACCCAGTCGAGAGATAGACTTCGTCATAGATTTGCTACCAGGTACGAGACCTATAGCACGCGCACCGTACCGTATGGCTCCAGCTGAGATGAGGGAGTTACAGGATCAGATAGAGCAGCTGTTAGGTCAGGGCTTTATTCGCAAGAGTACCTCACCTTGGGGCGCTCTAGTTCTGTTTGTGAAGAAGAGGGACGGTTCACTGAGATTGTGTGTGGACTACCGAGAGTTGAATAAGGTCACGATACGGAATAAGTATCTGTTGCCTCGAATCGATGACTTATTCGACCAGTTGAGAGGAGCTTCATTCTTCTCGAAGATTGATTTGAGATCGGGATACCATCAGTTACGTATCCGGGAGGAGGATGTCTCGAAGACTGCGTTCTTGTCGAGATATGGTTCTTACGAGTTTCGGGTTATGCCTTTCGGCTTGACCAACGCTCCAGCAGTGTTTATGGACTTGATGAACAGAGTGTTCAGGGATTTCCTAGACCAGTTTGTCATTGTCTTCATTGACGATATTTTGGTTTACTCTCAGACAGAGGAGAAGCACGCCGAGCATTTGAGGCAGGTTTTGCAGACACTTCGTCAGAACGAGTTGTATGCAAAATATGAGAAGCGCGGGTTTTGGCTGAAGGAAGTCCAGTTTTTGGGACATATCATTTCCGACCGGGGAATATCTGTTGATCCGGGGAAGGTGTCAGCGGTGCGGGAGTGGGGACAGCCCACGACACCAATGGAGATTCGTAGTTTCTTGGGTCTAGCTGGATACTACAGGAGGTTTATTCGGGGTTTCTCGGAGATAGCAGGTCCTTTGACACATCTGACTCGTAAGGGTGTGCCCTACATCTGGAGTGATGCCTGCCAGTTGGCATTCGATGAATTGAAGGATAAATTGACCTCAGCACATGTGTTAGCATTGCCGAGATCGAGAGTTGAGTATTTGGTTTACACCGATGCGTCTTTGCAAGGACTGGGAGGTGTATTGCAACAGGAGAGACAGGCCATAGCTTATGCTTCCCGTAAGCTTAAGCCTCATGAGAAGAATTACCCCACGCATGATTTGGAGTTGGCAGCAGTGGTATTTGCCCTACGAATTTGGAGGCACTATCTTTTGGGGAAGAGGTTCCAACTGTTCACGGACCACAAGTCCCTACAGTACCTGTTCACGCAGAAAGAGTTGAATATGCGGCAACGTAGGTGGCTTGAGTTTGTGAAAGACTACCAGTTCGACATCCAGTACCACCCGGGTAAGGCTAACGTGGTAGCAGACGCGTTGAGCCGTAGGCCAGCAGATGAGGTGGCAGAGGTGTGGAAGGCAAAGTGGAAGGAATTGGGACACCAGGATGCAGTGGCCCGATCTTTCATGTCTGTGATGACCGTTACACCGCAGATTGTCACGAAGGTAGTACGGGCACAGGCTAATGACTCGTTCTGTCAGGAGCAGATAGTTCGATTACTAGCAGAGGGAGCCGAGTCCTATACCGTTAGCTCAGACGGGGGATTACGCTTCAATGGGAGATTGGTGGTTCCGGAAGGGGAAGAATTGCGGCACGATGTGATGGCAGAGTCGCACAGCTCACGGTTCGCGGTACATCCCGGAGGGGACAAAATGTACCAAGACATGAGACGGCAGTATTGGTGGAGCGGTATGAAGAGAGATATCGCTGAGTTTGTTTCGAAATGCGCCACTTGTCAGCTTGTAAAAGTGGATCATCAGAGACCGGAAGGATTGCTACAGCCACTGGAAGTCCCGGTGTGGATGTGGGAGAGCATATCCATGGACTTTATCATGGGGTTGCCTACGTCGCAGAGGGGTCACAACTCCGTTTGGGTGATTGTGGACAGGTTGTCCAAGGTCGCGCACTTCTTACCCGTAAGGACTGACTACACCACGGGACAGTATGCCCAGCTCTTCATTTCAGAGATTGTGAGACTTCACGGTGTGCCCCTAAATATCGTGTCTGACAGAGACAAGATATTTGTTTCGAGGTTTTGGGAGAGTTTCCAGGAGGCAATGGGCACGGAATTGCGGTTGAGTACGGCCTATCATCCGCAGACCGATGGGCAGACAGAGCGCACCAACCAGATGTTGGAGGACATGCTACGCATGTGCATTATTGACTTTGGGGGTGGATGGGAGCAGTACCTTCCACTGGTGGAGTTTGCTTACAACAACTCCTATCAGTTCACGATTGGCATGGCTCCGTTTGAGGCATTGTACGGTAGGCCTTGTCGTTCCCCAGCATGTTGTTTGGAGGTGGGGGACAACAAACTACTTGGGCCGGAAGTGATTCAGGATACTTCGGCAAGGATTGAGTTGATTCGGAGTCGCATTCGGGTAGCTCAAGACAGGCAGAAGAGTTATGCTGATGCGAAGAGATTTTTCAGGGAGTTCCAAGTGGGGGACCAGGTTTTGCTCAGGGTATCTCCGATGAAGGGGATTATGCGTTTCGGGAAGAAGGGGAAGTTGGCACCGAGGTATGTAGGGCCGTTTCCTATTATTGAGCGGATCGGACCGGTTGCGTATAGACTCGGGCTACCAGAGCATTTGCATCGGGTTCACGATGTGTTCCATATTTCCTCGCTGAGGAAATACCTTAGAGATAATTTGGCTCATTCTCACATTGCTGTGGAGGACATCGATCTCCAGCCGGATAGCTCTTACGAGGAGGGGCCGATTGTTATTTTGGACCGAAGCGAGAGGAAACTGCGGTCAAAGATAGTTCCGTTAGTGCGAGTTCAGTGGCGACATCACAATGTCGAGGAGTCCACATGGGAGCGCGAGGATGAGATGCGCGAACGTTATCCAGAGCTGTTTTTAGCAGGTACTTTCTAGTTTCGAATTTCGGGACGAAATTCAGTTATTAGGGGGGAAGTATGTAATACCCCGTACTTTTGACTATATTTATTTTTGGGATTAATTAATTAAATGCGTATTAATTGGAAATTAATTCGGGTTATAAATACTAATGTGATGCGAGTTGGTATTTGATTATGTGCATATATGATTATATATGAACTTGGTATTATAAAATTTGTCGTGAGATTTATATACGGCAACGCGTGGGACCGCCGCGTCACGGTATAATATTTTGTTAATAAAAGTGAATTTAAAATCTATAATCCGAATGGTCGTTTTGAGTGCGCCAACGCGTCCGGAAGGGTCGAGATAGTCAGAAAACACTACCCGGGGGTGTAGTTTGGGTCCCGGGGTATTTTTAGGCCATACCGGCAACTTAAAGGGTATTTTGGTAATTTTACATTTTTAGGAATTAAAAGTGACGAAAATTTGAGATGTAAATCTGATGTGGATTAAACCCACAAAGCCCACTAACCATCATATTAAACCATTAAGCTACGGAGGTTATCTTTAGGTTTACAACTTTCCCCAAAACAAACCCTAGCCACCTTAAGCCACCATTGGAGAAGGAGCTTGGAGAAGGAGAGAAAGGGAGAAAATTCTGCAGAGATTCTTCACCAAATCAACACCAAATCCGGAAACAAACAAGGAAAGTGGTTTAATTATGTTTAACTTCAGCAAATGTTCTTTCCATGTTAGAAAATTGAAGATTTATAATTGTTATTGGAAGATGAATGAAAACCCATGATTAATTGGACTTAGGTTCTGAATATTGAGGATAAATTGCATGTAGAATAGTTTGGAGACGATTAATCTGATGTTAATACATGATTGGGTGAAAGAAAAACGGATTAAATTTGATGAATTGAGGGTTCCAAATTCTAGGGTTCATGTTCATGAATGAATTGGGGAAAAGTTTAAGTATTTGTAAATTGATTGATGATTAGGGTGAATTAATCCATAAAAACGTGATAGGATGTGGTTATATTATGTTTAGGATTGTTTAGAGACTTTAAAACAATCGTTGGGATAAATTTTAGAGGTGATTTGAGGAGTAAAAATGGTGAAAAACGTATTTGGAAAAATCTGGGCCGAAACTGGCCAGTCGTTAAAAGCAGTCCCCAGGTCGTTCGAACGAGCTCGTTCGAACGAGCTTCTAACGAGTTGACCAGTCTCTTCTAACGAAGGGTAGTTTCGTTCGATATCTCGTTCGAATGAGATATCGTTAGAAGGTGCAGTTCGTTCGAACGAACTGGAATCTCGTATGAACAGTCTCGTTCGAACGAGACTTCTAACGAGCTGACAGCCCAAACTCGTTCGAACACTCGTTCGAACGAGACTTCTGACGAGCTGACAGTTTGCACTATTTTGAACTGTTTTGAATTTTGGAGTCCCGTAAACTTGTTCGAGGATATAGTTAACCTTCCAATGATGACGTGGTGATAGGTTTGGGACATTTGGGTATTTATGAGAAGGAAATTATATACAAGAGAGTTAAATTAGAATGAACCGGTTGGGTGAGATGTGAGAGTCTATTACGACGTGAGAAAATTATGGCGCGTATGATTATAAACCGGAGTAGTATAAATTGTGATAATTATAGTTAGTACTAGAATGCGATATGTACTACGATTAAAATACGGTATTACTAAGACGTGTGTTTACTTAGTATTGGTATATGAATTGTGTGTATGACATACCTACCATACTTGCTATCACGGGAGGTTGCGTTCGCTTAGGACCCTCTAATCCTTGTGTGCCTACGGGGGGGATATAGACTGGTACCTCGATGAACATAGGTCAGAGAAAGACTTATTGGGATGTTAATAAGTTCGCTGATCGTGGGAGCGTAGGTATGTGCGTGACCCATGTGATGTGACTGTGTTCGCCTCCACTATTTGTGATTTGTGTTATCTGAACTATTCCTGAGAGATTCGGAATATGTGATCCTTATGTACGTGATGTACCGGGATGGATAGCAGAGTATGTGTGCACCGCAGCTTAGTTCTCGGGGTGCTCGTATTGTATATTTATGATGTGAATAATATACACTTAATTAATGAGAACCTTCATGTTAATGATGTGAATATAATTACGGTATTGTTTCGATAAATAAAATGAGTTAGCTGATAGAGAAATATATTGCATTTTGAGCATCTGAGTTTACATTAAATCCCTATCTAATTACGAGCGTTATATGTTAATAGAACCGGGTAATAAGGGTAGAAACTATTACAGTCTAGCTAGTTATGATGTCACTTAGCTAGTGGTTTATATCGTTGTAGATGGGTACTTACGTTAGGAGTGCACAGTTAGACGAGAGGTGAGAATATCATGTGAGTGTACGTCCTAACATGTACTTTGCATTTAATGTTTTAAATGTTTTTAAAGCACTTGCAGGTTTTTAAAATATAACTCCACATTCGGGCTCTGACCCGTTTGCTTTTCAAATCTTTTTCTTGTAAAACCATTTTAGGTGCCCAGCCACAAGGACACCAAGCATAGGATACTCATTCAGGTGACGAGCTGTAGCTGTTTGTGGAGGCTACAGGAATTTGCATGTAGACGCTTCTATCTTTTGGATTCCAGAGTCACTATCTATCAGTTGTAGGGCATGTTGCCCATTTCTATTTAGAGACATCTTTTACATTTCAGTTCTCAGACTTTAGCATGTATTATTTCGGTATTCGGTTGTTTATTTCAGTTATGGGATTGTAGTGAGGAGTTTTTCCTCCAGACTTTATTTACTCTATTGTGATGGTTATTCGTTTTACTTCAGTATGGTGAATGGTGTTATTTATTTCTTCATTACAACTTGTTTCATGTTAATCAGACTTAAATTAAAATTTGGCAACTTACTTTTTAAATACTAGGTGGTTAGTAATTATTAAAATGTTTTCGACAGTGATGCTATTAACTGGACCAACTTGGCATTTTGAATTAATTTAATAAAAGAGTAGCTACCCGTTATTTAATTAGTCGGGGTGTCACATCTAGGTCTCCTCGTCGAGCAAAAGAAGACAAAAAGATAAGTCATGAAGAAGATCCAAAAGATGACCAAGATGACCCCAATCTCCCTAAAAAAATAAGGCAGCCAGAACGTGAGGTATTTTTAATCCATTTCGGATCATTTGAATGTAATGTTATTACAGGTGGAGATGCAGGAGGTGTAGATCTGACTGCGGAGAGAAAAGCTTACCTCAATAAGGCTCAAGCTTGCTCGTACATTAAGCGAATAAATCTGGCTGAAGATGATCGCCCGAGGAAGGTGAATAAAGATAAACTGGTCATTGGTTTCTCTAAGAATGACCTGGCAGGTGTACTACATCCTCATGATGACCCATTGGTGATCAATATGAGAATGAAGGAAGTGGTGATTTCACGAGTACTGGTGGATAATGGTAGCTCGACAGATATCATGTTCTATCCATGCTTTGATAGTTTGAATCTGAAGTTAGCCCAGTTGGATCCATATCATAGGCCCTCCTTGGCTTTACTAGCGAGAAGGTTTTTCCACTGGGGACGATCAAGTTGGATATGCTTATCGGTACATGGCTTGCTTGTCGAACAGAAAGAGTATACTTTTTGTAATGGATAAAAATGTCCAATCAGCTTATAATATCATCATAGGAAGGGTAGGTCTGAAGAAGTTCGAAGCAGTACCATCTACTGTACATCAATGTTTAAAATTCCCAACCAACTTTGGAGTAGGAGTAGTGAAAGGCGACCAGAAAGTAGCTCAAGAATGCTACTATTCATCTGTCGAACAGGAGGAACGCGAAGAATCCAGGAAGAAGACTATTACTTATCAAGTGGATGAAATAGAAGATGCAGAGATTGAAACGTTAGACCCTACAGACGAGTCTCATCTCATGAAGGGCCAGGTCATGGAGGCTACCGAAAATATCATTCTGGACGACGAACATCCAGAACAAACAACTCAAATTGGTTCATCACTGGATGTATCGATAAAATAGGAATTGATAGAATTTCTAAGGCGCAGAAAATAGACTTTTGCATGGAGTCATGAAGACATGCAGGGATAGACCAGAGTTTTATGTGTCACGAGCTCAACGTGAACAAGGAAATCAAGCCAGTGAAGCAACGAAGAAGAGTGTTCAGTCCTGAGAAGAACCGAGCCATACAGGAAGAAGTAGAGAAGCTACAAAAAGCCTTTTTTATTGAGGATGTCAAATATCCTGATTGGCTAGCAAATGTGGTGATGGTAAAGAAGAAAAATAACAAGTGGAGCATGTGTGTAAACTTTACTGATCTTAATAAGGCATGCCCAAAGGATCATTTTCCTTTGCCTCGAATCGATCAACTAGTGGATGCTACCTTGGGGAATGAATTGTTGAGTTTCATGAATGCTTATTCTGGTTACAACCAGATTAAAATGAAGCCTGAGGACAGGGAGAGTACCTCTTTTATCACCCCAAAGGGAACTTATTGCTATAATGTTATGCCTTTTGAACTTAAAAATACAGGTGCGACATATCAGCGGCTAATGAATAAGGTGTTTGTAGAGCAAATCAGTCATAACATGGAGGTTTATGTTGACGACATGCTGACGAAGATCAAGAAAGTTGTTGATCATCTAGTTGACTTAGGTCAGACCTTTGATCAACTAGAGAAATATCAAATGAAGCTGAATCCCACCAAATGCATATACGGAGTACGAAAAGGCATGTTTCTCGAATATATTGTTAACCAACGAGGGATTGAGGTGAACCCTGAAAAGATCAAGGCTCTATTGGAACTGCGATCTCCAACCACGAAGAAGGAAGTGCAAAGCCTCATAGGGATAGTTGCAGCACTTAATAGATTTGTGTCACGAGCAACAGACAGATGTCTCCCATTCTTCAAAACACTCCGAAAAACTTTTGAGTGGAATGATAAATGTGAGGAGGCCTTTCAAGAATTGAAGAAATATCTAGGAACACCTCCATTGTTATCTAGACCAGTGATGGGAGAAAGACCATACTTGTATCTAGCAGTTTCAAAGAATGCAGTTAGCTCGGCGTTGATAAGAGTGGAGGACGGAGTACAAAAACCCGTCTATTACACCAGCAAGGCCTTCCAAGGAGCAAAAATCAGATATCCGAAGTTGGAGAAGTTGGCACTAGCACTAATCGAAGCGAGTAGAAGGATGAGGCCATAGTTTCAAGCCCATACTATAGTGGTGTATATTGATATCCCATGGAGACAGGCTTTGTATAAACCAGATAAATCGGGAAGATTAATGTATTGGGCAGTAGAACTTAGTGAATATGATATAGTGTATGAGCCGAGATCATCACTTAAGGGGCAGGTAGTAGCGGATTTTATCGCAGAGTTTACTCAGGAAAGTGCCTCCGAAGAACAGGAGTTTAATACAGACCACCCTGGGGATGTTACAGGATCATCAAATTTAACCCCTGACCAACTTTCAATGGGGGACGATCAAGAGAAGATAGTCAACGAGCAGCGAGAAGTGCCGGGGGAGGACAAAAGGAAGCATCAAATATTCCACCGAGGTACTCTATCTAATCAAGAGTTTGATAATGAAGTACCTATATGGAATTTGTATGTGGATGGCTCTTCGTGCACTACAGGCAGTGGAGCAGGGATTATTTTAAATAGTCCGGATGAGATTGATATGGAGTATGCTCTGCGCTTTCAATTTAAAGCTTTTAATAATGAGGCCGAATATGAAGCTACATTCTTGGGCTTAAATCTGGCTAAAACCATGAAGGCAGAGCAGGTCATTGTATTCAGTGATTCCCAGTTAATCGTAAATCAAATTCTGGGGGTGTATGCAATAAAAGTAGAATTAATGGTCAAGTATCATGCAAAAGCAATGGAGGTGGTATCGAGTTTTACTGCAGTTCAGTTGATTAGAATACCCAAATTGGAGAATGCAAGAGCAGACGCCCTAGCTCGGTTAGCATCAGCCACACGCACCGAGCTACGAAGAACAATCCCAATAGAAATCCTAGCTGGTCGGAGCATAGACGAAGATCTGATGATGAACTTCATTGCCCTCGACTTAGGACCATCTTGGATGGATCCCATCAGGGCCTATATTAAAGAGGGAGCTTTACCAATTGATAAACTCGCAGCCAAGAAACTGAAGTTTAAAGCTGCTCGTTATGTATTGACTAGTGGCATTTTATATAGACGAGGAGTTATAGCAGGGCTACAAAGATGTGTCCATCCCTCCGAAGTGAAAGATTTAATCGAAGAGGTTCATGAAGGATCTTGTGGAGCCCATATAGCAGGTCGGACGCTTTTGTAGAGAATAACAACGCAGGGATATTACTGGCCAACGATGAGAGCTGATTGCGTAGCTTATGCTAAGAAGTGCGATAAATATCAACGCTTCTCTTCCATTCGAAGAACTCCCCAAGCATCGTTGACACCCATAACGTCCCTTTGGCCATTCGCCATGTGGGGGATAGACTTGGTAGGACCACTTCTAACGACCAAGGGAAGATTCAAATAGCTCGTGGTTGTTGTGGATTACTTTACCAAATGGGTGAAAGTTGAGCCTCTCATTGATATGACATACGAAAAAGTCTATCAATTTATTTGAAAGAATATTATCTACAGATATGGTCTCCCACATGCATTCATTACTGACAATGGAACCCAGTTTGATAACGAGGAGTTTGCTGCGTATTGTCATCAATCCAATGTACTGAAGATCCACTCTGCACCAGGCCATCCCCAAAGCAATGGACAAACTGAGGTGACAAACAGAACGCTACTGAATGGTTTAAAAAAATGACTGGATGATGCAAAGGAAAATTGGATTAACGAGCTACATTCTGTGCTGTGGGCTTATCGTACCACACCACGAACAGCGACAGGAGAGTCTCCATATATGTTGGCATTTGGGAGTGAAGTTGTCATACGTGCTGAATTGGGTCTACCCACGCATAGGGTGACTAATTTCAATTCTCCTGTCAGTGACTTGATGAGAAGATTAGACCTGGATATGCTCGAAGAAGTTAGGGAAAAAGCAGCAATCAGGAATGCAACATATCAACAACGAATAGATTTGTTCTATAACAAAAGAGTAAATAAGTGTGATTTGAAGGAAGGGGATTATGTGCTGAAGAAAGTGATCCAAAATCATAACAAACTGGAAGCCAACTGGCATGGACCCTACAAAGTAACAAAAGTTGTTCGTCCAGGGACATATAGGATTGAAACCTTGGAAGGAGAAGAATTCAAGAATGCATGGAATGCAGAGCATCTGCACAAGTATTCTCAGTAGTTAAAATTCATATGTAACGCAGTTTTTTTCCAAAATGAATAAAGTGATGTTTCACCCCCATTTCCTTTTGTTGAAGTTTTTTTGAAATATTAGTGCAACACATTACACAAACCACAAACCCAAATTCAGAGCAACAGAGCAACACAACAAATCAATTACCACCAACTCCGATTGGTCGGGAACTAATTACCACCAACTCCGGTTGGTCGGCAAATATATTACCACCAACTCCGGTTGGTCGGAAACTAATTACCACTAACTCTGATTGGTCGACAAATAAATTACCACCAACTCCGGTTGGTCGGCAAATAAATTACCACCAACTCCGGTTGGTCGGGAACTAATTACCACCATCTCCAGTTGGTCGGTAAATCAATTACAATCGCCTCCGGTTGATTAGTACCAAACTAGGCAAGAAGCTGGACGACCTCCCGGGGCATCCACTGTATATGAAATAAGGTAATCCATACGAGATTACTACAATTAAGCAGGAACATGGGATGCAAATCATTCCATTGCTTAGGCCCAAAGAATGACAAGTGACTATAATCAAACAACAAATGGGATAAGTATAGTATATATATTTACCAACCAACAAGCAAAGACATTCTACAAATTATTTAGAAGAAAATGAAATGGAAAAAGACTAAAAATTTCTTCATTCAAATCAAGTAAAATTACATATGATGTGAAAAGTATGATTCATTACATAAAAATATCCTACTCGATGGGTTTTTTCCCCTCTGCTTTTGAAACAGGTTCTACGCATAAGGAGAATTTATAAAGTTTACATCTCGCAGCATTCTAACATTCATTACGGAGGGCCGATCAAGCAAATGATCTGGGCGAGATATTTCAAAGTTTGCATGAAGACTTTAATCATCGAGATACTATGAAATCAAGCATTGAGGAATTGCACAAGTAGGAATCCAACTAATATCAATCTTAAAAGGAGGCACGGGCAAATCGAACACCCCATGATCATAATAATCCCATAAGTAGTGGCCCTGCTCCAATTTTATCACACACAAGGCATTCAGCCACCCCTGCTTATATCCCTCATTATTTGACTGCTGCAACCGAGCATCGAGATGGTACAGAGCTTCGTTATACCCATCCATCCAAAATTCCCTGGGCTGTTTGTGGGATTGATAAGTTAACCTCTCAAGTTGCTCGTGGAGTTTCTTCACTAGAATTTCTTTACTTTCCAGAGCAGAGCTTTGATTAGAGAGTTGTTCGGTGAAGGTCAGAATCTTCTTAGACATTTATGCCAACGCTTGGTTCTTCGCCACCAACTGAACGGCTTGATTCTCTAAAGTCGACTGCGTTCTCGCTTCTTTAATAGTGACCCGACCAGCCCTTGCTCGTCCACGAGAAGATCTTGCTCGTCCACGAGTAGATGTAGAGGGTTCAGCTCGCTTCAATGTTTCTAACTCATCCCTTAAGTTAGCATTATCTACTTCCAAAAATAAAAAACCGTCATCATTTACTGGGACCAAGGCTCCCGAAGAAGAAGCAGCAGATTTAAGTTGTTTTATTTCCTCTTTCAAAGTAATGTTTTCCTGCTCCAACAAATTGGTAATATGCTTGTGCTCTTCAACTTCAAGCTTCAAAACACTCTCCTTCTTCTCATGAGCAGAGATGAACTTATCATATCCCTTATCAGCACTCAATTGTTGGTACTTTCTCTCATAACCTTGATGTAAAAGTGTGGAGGATCCTTTGTACTGCTGCTGAAGTTCCTCGATCGTTCCTTGGAGATCTTCAATCATCTCATAGTAGGCCACATTGTTGGTAAAAGCAAGATCGAGCAAGCACTTCAAGTATTGGTACGTTTCAACTGCTCGTTCAGAAGCATCTGAACTAATGATATCAATGATTTGAGCTTCATTAAGATCTGCATGACCAGCTTTAAAATAGTCATTGCATTTCTTTATCAATTATGTACCATGAGCTGATAAGAGCTCCATCCTGGCCATAAACTAGCAAAGAGAAGAAATAAAAAGAATCAATAATGATGCAGACAGAGTAAGTAAAAGAGAAATTCAAGACGAACAACCAAAGTTCGAATTTTTATTCATCATAAGAGGACATACATAGTTCCAAGTTATATTCAAGAAAATAACAAAATAAAAAACCCGAATAACTTTACACCTTCTCCTTATTTCCTACGACTTCCTCAGAAGGTTTGGATGAAAGGGTTGGTTATTCGGAAGACAATGGTAGCTGCTCGGTAGAAGTACTAGTTGGTTGGAGTTACTCGAAAGGTTGAGCAACAGGAACAGTAGGGACCTGATCTCCAGTCATCATAGAAGATTCATCTGAAGCAGCTTCATCTTCTTCTTCTTCTCCAGGAGAGGGAGGAGGGCCATGAGTGTGCTGCTGGAATAACTCAGAATTCTCAGCAACCTTCAGCTCCTTCAAGGCTGCTACACATCCATCCCTAAAGTATTTGACACTGGCAAACTCCATTTGAGAAGATATCACAGCCAGGCCCATGTTCCAGCCTTTATCCCAACCAGCACTGAATGATTTTTTAACTGCAGCTTTCCTTTTTTCCTTCTCTGAGGAGGTCCTTTCCCTAAGGAGCTCCTCGGTAGTCTTCAGCTTTTTTTTCACCTCCATTTTCTGTCGCTCAACATCTTGAACTTTAACTACTTTCTCTTCAGCAGACTTAAGCTTAACCTCAAGCTCCTTGTTGCTCTGTTCAAACTCCTTCAACTTCTTCTCCAATTCCTTGGAGGCATTCACAGCTTGATCTCTGTCTAGCTCAACGGACTTAAATTGCTTCTCCCAAGCACCTTTATCTTCCTCTTACTTTTGATGAGGATCTTTCAGAGATTGGGCCAGCCCAAGAAAAGCTTCCTCTACTCCACTCTAGGAGCTTGAAGCGCTAATAGCTTCATCCTTCTTCAAAATGCTGTTGAAACACGTCACCAGCTGAAAAAATAAAGAGATTTAAGTCAATATATGAACATAATATTATAAAATAAAATACTCAGGCTAATAATGCTTACTGATGCAATATGTTGAGCAGCCAGAGTAGTAATTCTCTCATGAGAAAGAGTATCTTCAATGCCTTGGACTTCTGGGATAGTCCAGGATCTTACCAAGTCCACAGTAGAGCTCGGAGGAACAAAAGTTGGAACACTACCTTCAACATTTGAAGGTTGAGAGATAGGTTTAGCAGGTCTCTCAGAAGATCTTCTCTTTAATCTCCTCAGAGGAGATGGAGCATTTTCAATTAAAGTTGTTGTCTTTATTGGTGATATGACAACAACATCACTCGAAGGAGAGATAACAAGAGTCTTACTTGGAGCCATAAGGGGATTATTGCCAGCTTCTTTGGCAACAACAGGAGGGGGTAAATCTATAGTCTTTGTCCCTTCTTTTGGGACATCTTGTTTACTTTTCTTTGCCTCCACAGTGGTAGAGGCAGACTTGTCAAAATAGGCAGGAGCTCTTCTCTTCTTAATCATATCAGTAATAAGAATACTCGATTCAGAGGAAGAACCTTCCACACTAGTCTCAGAGGCTGGTACCTGATCAAGATCAGCCACCACTAGACGAGGACGAGAAGTGAAAGATGAAGTGTAGCTTTTGTATTGCAACAAATAAAAAGAAGATCTAATGTGCTCCTCAGCAACAGATTGATGCAATCCCCAGATAAGTTTTAAGTGCTTTACATTAACCTCGATTTATTTTGGAGGTTTCCTTTTACTGTCAACTGTAATAAACAAAATCAAAATGTCAGTGATGCATTTTATCAAATACAAAGAAAACAAGGTTTCAAAAATAAAAACAACCTATCCCATTGCCATAAAGTGGACACCTGGGACCTTGATATACATCATCCCCATTTAATGGAGGGTGTTGCCAATTTTTCATCACAACCCTGTGATCAAAATAATCCCTATTGGCATCGGGAAGATTGACAACTAACGCTCTATTCAAAAACCTAGTTTTTAAGTAAAAGCTACTGTCACTGGTAACCCATCTGTAGTAATACATAATTTCTGGAATCCCTAAACGGGTTCCATGAAGTTGATTCAACCTATGTACGCCATTAACTATCCTCCATGTATTTGGAGCTACTCTTGCAAGTATAACATCAAAATATTAGCAAAACTCCAAACACAGGGGATTTGGCGGGAAAGAAAAGCCACATTCGGTTACAAAAAGACTTGGGAACCAGTGTCCCTCAGGAAAAAAAAATAATCAGAAGGCTTAGAAAGTTCTTCCAAAATAACCCACGAAGGGATTGAAAACTCAGATCGAAATTTGTTTAACGACTCAACAGGATATACCATGGTGAATAAAGAAAATAAAGAAGAAGGAAGAAAATCTTACAGAGGAAATAGAGATCATTTGTTAATGAACGATGGAAAGAAAGAAGGCACAAGATAGAGAGAAGATGAAGAGTTCAGAGATACAAATTTGAAAAGTGAAAATGATAGGATTTCTGTCACACTTAAATACTTTACCTCGGGAATAGAGAAAAACAATTATTACAAGGAAAGACGTTTCCATTTTCGGCGGCTAAAAGAAGAAAAGGGCACAAATATCGAAGTGATCGTGAAAATTCAAAATATTTATGAAGTCTGATATTATGTGCTCAAAAAAGGAATTATAAAATTTCCCTAAAATCCATAAAGATCCGTAATCCAAGTAGTTTTCAAGCAAAATGTTCCACACTCTCCTTCAACCTCAACTGTAAAATATTGGGGGCTTCTGTTGATACCAAATTTAGTCTTCTGATCTGGACCACTCACTTGAAGACACGTGTCAACCTACATGGAAATTACAAATACTTCCAACGGACAACATACTGTCACCAAGCTACTCAAGAGTCCCGAGCAAATCAATCATACCGAGCAGCATAGGAGCCCCGAGGAACTCAAGGATCCGAGCAACTTAAGCGTGCCAAGCAACTCAGGCGGTCCGAGATATTTAGCGTGCAGAGCATTCGAATTAAGACAATTAAAAGAAAACTGCGAATTAAATGCTCATTATTATCGTAAAGATGTATATGTCTACTAGATAACAACGCATTATACTTTCACATGTACAACCTCAAGGCTATAAATACATTGTAACCTCCTCATTAGAGGGGGACTGGGAATCTCTCGATAAATCCATTATTGGGAATTCCAGGCAAACAGTCAGCAGTACAAAAATAGTGTACGTAGGCCATTCTCATAAAGCTGACGACTTTAAAAATCCGTTGTCTTATTTATTTATTCATTTTTATCTGTGATTAAAATAATTAGATCGGATCTAGTTTTTTACATCACCAATGCCGAAGACACGCTTTTGTGGATTAAGTCGCATCTGATACCGTAGCAGTCGTTCGAAGAACTTTCGGAGAGCGGGAACATGACCTTCTCTAGTTTTGGACTTGATAATCATATCATCCACATAAACCTCGACCTCTTTGTGAATAAGATCGTGCAGCATGGTTGTGGCAGCCCTTTGGTAGGAAGCCCCAGCATTCTTGAGACCGAATGGCATAACGGTGTAGCAAAAGGTTCCCCATGGGGTGATGAATGCGATTTTTATTGGTGGTCAGGGTGCATCTTGATTTGGTTGTATCCGGAAAACCCCTTGACGAATGACTTGATAGCATAACTGGTTGTGTTGTCCACAATCATGTCGATATTGGGTAGCGGATAATCATCCTTTGAAGAAGATTTGTTTAAATCTCGGTAGTCCACACACATTCGAACCTTCCTTCCTGATTTCGGCACAGGTACAATGTTGGCTATCCATGTGGGATATTAAATCATATGAATGAAGCCCACGTTCAACTGTTTGACCACCTCTTCTTTGACCTTGAACAACCATTCGGTGCGGAGTTTTCTTAATTTTTGTTTAACCGACTTTTGATCTGAGAGAGTGGGAATCTCGTGCTGAGATATTTCAGGATTAATGCAGGGCATATCATCATACGACCATGCGAAGACATACACAAACTCCTTCAGTAATTCTTCGAGTTATGCACGCTCATGTTCGTTAAGGGTGGCCCCTATTCTAATCTCGCGCAGTTGGCTACTAGAACCGAGATTAATAACAACAGTCTCTTCTTCATTAACTTGAACGCGATTATGTTGTTTATTATTAACCTTATTTAGATCAGTTAAGAATTGTTCATTTGCAAAATCATCATCATCAAAAGTTCGATTAGAATCTAAACTATTAATGTAAGGCACAACAAGATACTCAAAATCTTTATTTATTTCATTAATAGGAAATACAGCATTGAGAACCTCATCAAAAGAGGTCTCGATTACATTTTAACAAGGATAGACAGTAGGAGAAGAAGTAAGGTAAACATCGGGGTTAAGGGGGATTTCAAGAGGTAGAACTGGTGCAGCATGCCAGTTGAGGAGAGGTGTATCAACAGCTTTAATCAGACGAGATAGGTCCATTGATGTAGAGCCTGAATGAGCCGTGCAGAGTGCCAGCCCCAGTATCTGTAAGTTGAAGGAATCTTCAAAAACACTTTCCTCAATCTCTTCGGTATCTTTGATGAGCGGTTATACTTGGTGTTGGAAAATTTTGGCTTATGGATAGATGTCTTGGAAAAAGATCTTCATTACAGGTTTTATCTTCTTGTCTGTGTGGTCATACCATGGTTCTGGAAAATCGTAAAAGGGGAAGTCTTCGCCTTCTTTGATGAATCGTCCATTTAAGGAGTCTTCTGAGATAGTTCGGGTGCAGTCTAATTTTCTCTTTGGTCGAGATTGGTGGATCATTCTGAGCTCTTATCCCGATGGTTGATACCCCAAGCCACAAGGAGGGAAAGTTTTCTTCAGTTCGATGGGCTCGAGTATCCCTTATTGCCTTCGCCCTAGTCCCAGTCCGGGCATGAAGTGCATATTTTTGAATATCTGAATCACATTGACATTACCATGCGGATCATATTCTGTACAAAACCTTTTTTTGAAACCGTCCCCTGCCAGGAGTAGGAGTGGCTCAACTCGAAATCCTGATAGGAGCATATCATTTGACCCATGTTGTATCTCAAGGATTGGATTGTTGGTGCTTGCGCCCTCGACATTTCCGTCGTCGCCCAAAATGGTGATGATTCGCCCGTTGGCAAAGAACTTTAATTTCTGATGGAGTGAGGAAGACACAGCCTTGATATTGTGGAGCCAGAGGCGTCCGAGCAACAGGTTGAAACAAGCTGGGATGTCTATGACTTGGAATTCAACGACGAGGTTTATAGGGACAATCCCTATTGCAAGTTTTATGGATCCCATCACCTCACGATGGGTATTATCGTAGGCATGTACAACGGCAGAGGTTAGAGCGAGGTCGCTTTCTTTTAGGCCTAAGCACTTGAAGGTTCTCAAAGGGCAAACGTTCAAGGCGGATCTGTTATCGACAAGGGAGAGTGGAACGGCCTTCCCCATAACTTCGAAGGATATGTTGAGTGCATGATTATGATTTGGTCCAATTCTGGGGATTTCTTCTTCAGAGAATGATAACATTCGGGTAGAGGTTAAGGATTCGACCAGATTTATCGCTTCTTCTGGTGTGGTAGAAGGAGGAAGTATGGGTCCAGTGAGCAGCTTGATTAAAGCATTTCTGTGTAGCTGGGAAGATATGAAAAGTCTCCATGGAGTGATGTTAGCTTGATTTTTCTTCAGTTGATCGAGGATCTTTCTCTCCTCAATGGTCATCTCTGTCATAGGAAGGTTTTCAACGCCCTTCCCCTTATCATTTGCTGGTAGTGAACTTGGAACCTGGTAATGTCTCCCTGATCTGGTCACGTGATTTATTGAAGAAGGAAAGAACTTGAATCCCATTTCCTCGTCAATCTTAGGTTGTTCTGCCACCCTATTTATTTCTCCGAGGAGTTATTCAAATGATATCATCCCACATATGTCGGCTACTGGGCCAGTTCTTCCTGAAGCTTGTTTTTCACTCGAATCTTCGAATTCCCCCCCCCCCCCCCATCCGGTGGTAATAATTATGTCTTTCCATGTAAAGTCAATGCATTCCACAACTTCAACGGCTTCTTCATACAAGTTCTCCCATTCTGTGGGGATATGTGTGATTTAAGGGACCAAATTCCCTTGTAGCTTCAAAGTGTCACGTAACCCGGTGATACTGCAAATGTTGTTGGTTTGCCCGAATAATTCTGCCATAGTCTGGACAACGTCATCATCTAGGCTGACTTTATCGGTTGGTACCACCCACTTATCTGAATCTCGAGCCCACTTTCGTGCCTCCAAGAAGAGTGTGTTGAACTTATGGCAATCGATGACCATCTGTGAGGGCAATTTCAGCCCGAACTCTAGGAGTTGGTTTTACACCTCTGATAATTCCATACTTCTATTTTTAGAACGGGTACGGACAGCGATGCATGCTCTGGTAAGGAGTGATAGTGCCTGATCAGCGAGGCTAGTAGGGTGTAGGAGGAAATATGGGCAAATTTGAAGAGGTTTAGGAGAGTATATGGGTGTGATTTGAGTTGAGGGATCGAAATCTGGGTTTTTTTCTAAGAAGATGGCATTGGCATGATTCGAAAGTGGATTGTGAGTAGTGTTTGGCTTAGGATTAGCTGGTGGGGTGATGGTACCCCGGTCAATGAGATCTTGGATTATGTTTCCAAGATGAAAGCATTGGTCAGTGGTATGGCCAGCAATTTGGTGAAAGGCGCAATGAGCATCGGTCTTGAAATTTCTTGGGAGTGGATTTGGCAACGGACGTGGATCTAAGGGTTTGATGAGGTTTTGACTTAACAGAGCTTGGTAAACTTTGGAGAGGGGAGCATGTAGCTCAGTGTATTCCCTTCGGATGGGGGCAGGGCGGCTTTCTGGTGCCCATGATGTGGTTGGCTGGGAGATGTTGTTAATGGTTGAAACTATAGCACTAGCAGGCTTGTCATACTTTCTAGGGGTGAACTGTCCGGACACCTTCTTCGGTTAGACCTCTGTTTTAACGTGGCTTTCCTAGATTTCCACTCCAGCCTCTCTGAGAGCTCGAAAGTGGGGATAATATTGTCCTCCCATCGTTGCTTGGACACGGGGCAAGAAGTTCTTCTTCACTATGTTGACCTGTTCTTCCTCGGATGGCTGATTAGTCATGGTAGCTGATTGGTCTCTCCACCGGGTTATGAAGTTACTGACTGATTCCCTGGGATTCTGTTTGAGCAGCTCTAAATCACGGCGGGTGACCTCAATCTCTTCGTTGTATTTATATTGTGACATGAATTCTCGGGTTACATCCTCCCAGCTACGAATTCTGGATTCCTCAAGAGATAAAAACCATCAGAGGGCACTATCCTTCAAAGTTTGCTAAAACAATTGGGCCATCACTTCTTCAGAAGCCCCTAGTAGAGTCATGGAACGATGATAACTGCGAAAATGCACAATTGGGTGTCCACTCCCTCCGAATTTCTCGATATTTGGCATCTTTAACTTCTCGGGTAACCTCGCTTTAGGATAAGGAGACATGTGGGTGTAGTCCATGTAATTCCCAGAGATCCAGACTTGGTTAAAATTCTTGGTGAGCATCTTGAGATCCCTTTTAACTTTATTCAACTCCTCCTCCTTTGGATCAGCGACCACAGGTAAGTTAGCCATAGGCTGGGCAATATTGGGCATTGGGAGCTGGGCAAGCGGCGGTCAATTGGCAGGAGGGGCACGTGGAGCGTGCTGATATTCTTCCGGAACCCATATAGGCTCGGGTGGACCCATAGCATGAGGGAATAGGGCCTCGGGCTCTTGAGGAATTAAAACCTAGTTTCGTTGCATTTCTCAAACCTCAGTTTGGAGATTGTCAATCTTGGTCACGAGCTGAGCTAGGACTGTCGTCAGATCTGGCTGTATGAATGACGCTTAATCTGTATTCTCCATAGAAAGTCGATGGATTCCGGACTCTAAAGAAGTAGTAGAGGAACGGACGAAACTCTGGGGTGATTTGACTAAAGACCGAAGCCAATAGGGAGCCAGGCCGAGGGCTTGCAATCGACCTGAGAAGGCGTAGGATGAGATTTATTTTTGAGAAAAAAAGAAGAACTATTTTTGGATTTTTGATAAAGAAGGGAGAAATATTTTTGAATTTTTGATAAATAAGGGAAAAATGCCTTCGGAGACGGAACTCAACATGATTATTATGTTCTCACTTGTATTTAATTCTCCTAAATGCAATCCCGGACAGGACCCGAGCCTGGAAAAGTGAGGTTTTCAATATATGCAAAGCTACATTTTTGACTTGTAACCAGGCTCCCGGACAGGGTCCCATTTTAAAAATGCACAAAAATTGGGCGGCAGGCCGACCCGAAATTTCGACAGAGTTTCAGGTTGAAATCGGTGATTTAAAGTGCGTGTCCTAGGTTTGACACCTATATGCGGGTATGTAGTTGGTTGGGTGAATCGGCATGGGTTCCCCCCTTTGTTGTGACTTCCACAATATACGTTTTGCTCTTGCGAGCAATCGGTACGTGTGGACAAGCCGTTTGATATACCTGAGTGTACGTGAATTGCCTCACCATATACCTCATGGGGACGGTACGTATGAGAGAGAATTCGATATACTACGTGAATGAATTCCCTGCGATATACCTCCCATCATGACTTCGGTCAAGCGTTACGATGCGGGGGAACCGTTCGATATACGTCGAAGGTACTTGGCCAATGGAAGGTGAGAGTCATATCGCTTAGGCTAACTGCGACCTGCCGGACCAGCGCCCATCACGAAGTGACCCTCCAGTTACTGGGTAAAATTTGGTCAATAACAATGCTCTTTTGTGATGTTGTGTGAATCATGCATGATTCTCTTATTAGTATCTTATGATGAGAATGCCTTTATTGATTATGCCAAACAGGGAGCAAAGTACAAGTACCCAAGGTACACTAAGTATGGATGTGTGATGCGTGCAACATGTGGATATATGTGATCCTAGGTGCACGTGGTGTGAAATGTACATGGAGAAATTTCTACAAGTGTGTGAATATAAGCATAAGAATGGGATACACATGGAAAAGGGGAACATGCAGATATGGGGGGAAGCATAAATAAATATAGCATCCATGCAAATAGAGTCAATCCCTCAAAATACACATATTTCCCCAGCAGAGTCACCACTGTGGCCATCCCCGATCCTCACCGAGCTGGGGCGGGTGCGCGAAGGGAGAGGATCCTTCGGTCCCCGCGCATCCCTCTCGGGAGCACTTTGGCCGACGTCCTTTTGAGATGAGGTGTAAAAATGTAGAGAGATTTAGAGTCGCCAGTCTATTTTACTCAAAACAGACAAAAGAAAAAAGGGGAAGCCATCTCGAAGGATGGCATCCAAAGACATACTGGTGCATGCGAAACCAAAATAATTCGAGAAGGGTTCAGAAGCTTAGTTACGAAATGGAAAGGTGTTAGGCACCCATTCCGCCCTTTCGATCTCTCATGGATACTTGCTATTTTCCTTTGTATTTCCCCCCGTGATATGTGTGCATGTGTATATATATAATGGAGATAGGAATCCTCGACTTGTATCATGGAAAAGATAAAGCGAGTCATCCGTAGAAAGATATAAGAATAATATTAGAAAAATAAGATTTACGTGATTACCCCTACGTTGATCGTTATAATGGAACGACAACGCATATGGAGCAATATGTCACTGAGGGTAAGTATATAGAATATCAGAAGATTAGATTTAGAGAAAATAGGAAGTAAAAGAAAAGGTGAGGGAGAGGACTCGAGTCTCGAGTTTTACCCGAGATGCCAACGTAGCCTATAAAGGCATCAAAGTCCACGTAGTTCGCATACAAAATGAGGGGTGGGGTTTATCCCATAAATCCAAATGGGGTATCTCTTATTTGTAAGTGTGTGTGTGTGTGTGTGTGTGTGTGTGTGTCTGTGTGTGTGTGTGTATAAAAAGTGTTTTAGTTGTGAGAAAAGTGTGAGAAAAAGTATGAGAATCTCTATTTGGAATTTATGAGCAAACCCTCTTTTTCTTGTTTTTTGGGTTTTATTTATATGAAAATAAGAGATGTGCAATAATACTAAATACAAAAGTATATTAGTATGTGTGAGATGAGATAATAAAAGTGTTAAGTAATAAAATAAGTTATTGAGAGTTTAAGAGAATTTAAGAGAAAGTAGAGAAAGTTGGACCTTGTTGAAGATCTTGAGCTTGATCTTGAATGTTGGAGAGCATCCCCTGCACTTGGATGATGATGGAGAGTGACTAATTCACCAAGTTTGATGAAAAGGATGATGAAAAGTGGAAGTAAAAAAGGGATTTGGGGGTTAAAATCATGTTGCCTTCGAGAGAGATTTATGGGATCCGTTGAGAGTGAATTTTATCAGATCTGGGCTCCCCTTGCAAATGGGGTGAAGGCCTCATTTTATAGGCCCAGGTAACTGTCGATCGGTATAGACCTGTTCCTGCCTATCGGCACCTGCTAATAGGCAGGGTCTGGAACCTGCTATTTGGCAGTGTGTTTCAGTCCTTTTCGGAAAATTAGCTGCCGAGGGAAAACCGTTTATCAGAATCATGTACGAGATAAACCATTGGAAAGGTAATTCAGAGACCTTCGAAAGTCCTTTGGACCTCTCCCAGGTTCAGGAGTCGCCTCTGGGTCAAATATGGCTCGAAAGCATTTATCGGTCCATTGGACGGGTAATCGTTCGGACGCAAATGGATCGTTCGTCCACATGGTAAGTCCAAATCGCACACGGGGTGGACCGTTGGAAAGGTTAGGAGATGTAATTCGACATTCCAAAGAGTTTGACCCGGTTTGGGGAGTTGCCTTTGGTCAACCGGGCCCTGGAAGATTTCGGTGACCTCTCGAAGTCGAACGGATCGTTCGTCCGCATGGTAAGTCGGAATTGCGCATGGGATGGACCTTTGGAAAGGGTATTCAGTGCCCTTTGAAGATTCATTCAACCTCGATCAAGATGAATAGTTGACTTAGGTCAAACAGAGCTCGGGAGCGCTCGGTGGCCTCTGGGTTAAGTTTCGGACGCAAACGAATCGTTCGTCCGCATGGTAAGTCGGAATTGCGCACAGGACAAACCATTGGAAAGGGCATTCAGTGCCCTTAGAAGATTCATTCAGTCTCGATCAAGATGAAAAGTTTGACTTTTTGGTCAAACTGAGTCGGGGAGTGCCCGATGGCTTCTAGGTCAGTACTCGGGACATGACATGGGTTTGTCGTGATGGATGGAGGTACTAGGGACCTAGGGAGAGTTAGGGGTAACAGAATGGGGTGTCTACACCAGCAACAGGGAGCCCTAACTTAGGATTTCATTTCCATTTGTCGTTGTTGCAGTTGTTATGGACGATTGTAGATCCTATTTGATAAACAGCTCCATTTACTTGCACATCTGATGCAGTTATCATTTTATCTTAGTCGCGCACATTATCCATTTTCCATTAGTAGTTGTTCCCGGGACATTGTACTCCTTTTATTTCAATTGTGGATTTTAGATTTTGATTTTGAACTATTGCATTTGGGTTTCATACTAGGGTGTTTGTTCTCATCATATCTTATTTGATTCATCATTTCATAAATTGTGGTGTTGATTAATTTAGGATGGTGAATGTGATATTTAATTATATAATTGATTTAAATCATTGCATGTTATATAAAAGATAAAATTTTGACACCAGCTTTTCAAATACTAGGTGGTTAGTAAATATTAAAAAGTTTTTCGACAGTGATGCTAAGAATGAACCAATCTGGATATTTTATTTTAATTTAATAAAGGCCTAATCACCCGATATTTAATTAAGCAGGGTGTGACACATCCATCCAGTTATTTTGGTGAAAATATTCTTCATGGGTAAAACCTTAAGGCCGACTATTTAGGTTGTCATTTATGTGCAGACTGTTCATTTTAAGAATGAGCTGGAACGGAACATTACTATTAAGCTTGGGTATGCTAATGCAAAGATATACAAATGAGTAGATGAACGTTGCCCTAAAACTATGTGCTACAAATAAGTTGGTAATTATGGAATGAAATTATTTATGTAATCATCTTTTGGTGTTCATCACGTTCTTTTTTGGCAGGGCATGTTGAGACCGGGAACACCACCTTATAAGGGTAAGAGACAAATGATCTGCACCTGAAAGTTATCATCTGTTCAAAAGGTCATATAACAAATGGGGCCATTCCATAATTTCTTTCCCTGAAAAATTTGATGTTATGGAAAACTATAATCTTTGTGGCTCTAAAGGGTGTGGGGATCAAGACTGCAATGTATAATTAATTTGACGCTGTAAATTTCAGAGGCTCTCTCTAAAAAAACTCGACCTATTTCGAAGGATCATCCATTCACACGCCATTCTCTCGGTCAGTTGGAGCCTATTTCCATACCATAATAATGTACATAGAAATAGTATTTTCTATAAATTGCCAAAATTATATATACCATACTGACAATCTCCGTCATATTAGCCGATGTTTGAAAGGTATTCTTAAATGCAATAATTTGACAGGTATTTCTTACCCGTGGATGTTTCCAAGCGACTCTTTGTTTTTTTTTTTTGCATAATTATACGAGTACATGAATAAATTGGATTTTATTCATCTAGTTTTGTTTCTTACATTTACAATTGATTTTATCACATGGACAACATATTACAAATAACTGTCTGGGTGATCAGTCATTTGAAATAGATGATTCCATCTTTCAAAACACCTCCCAACCTTTTATCACCATCGTTTCATATACAACAATTGAGTTTTTCATGTTTATTTTATCTTAACAAATTTTTGGGTCTTACTTCACCAGTGTCTCAGAGAAAAGTGAGGAGTTCAATGATGTCCAGGTAAAAACAAGTTGACAGAATGTTGTGCAATTTTTTGGGGGTCTTACTTCACCCTTTTTTTGAGGGAGTGTTGTGCAATTAATTTTACTAGTAAATAGTTTTTTTTACTAAATTAATTTTGTATGACTAAATGTTGATATTATAATTAATGTGATAGTTTTATTTTGTTTGACAGAATGTTATTTTTGGATCCTCGTCAAGTTTTCAACGTTGCGGGTTGCGACAATGATGGCGATGATAACATAACGAAAGTTGATAGTCAACACCTGTATTCTTTGTTATATTTCATTTGACTGGTTATAAAATAAAAAACATTTCATTTTGGGGTGATTGTATTATGATGTTATATTATATGCATTTACGAAAATAATGTAACTTTCGGGGTGATTGTATTACGATGTTTCATTTGTTTGGTTTAAGTTTTTTTTTAAATAAAGAGTGGAGGTTTATATAAAATATAAAATGTAGAATATAATGCCCTTGTTTATATGGATTATTTTTGTATATGTTCTTAGGATTTGAATAGTGTTATAAGAATAATTGAATTTGTTCAAATTTAGGATATTGGATCTTGAAAAATATATATTTTTTAAATATATATTAATATTACTAACGAATCTTTACCATTACAAAATAAGACAAAAGTGTTATGGAAAGGGTGTAATACGCTTAAAATAGTAACACAAAGTCTGTTATTAAATCATAATTAGTAATGGTAAAATACTGTTGGTAAATTTAGAATTAGTAACAAAATTTTACTGTTAACAGAAAAGTTCCGTTACTAATACTTTTAGTAATGGTAAAATAATGTTACTAAATGCACGTTTTGGTGTAGTGGCTCTCAAAATACGAAACCGCTCCCAACCTGCCGTAACAAAGCGAGGGTGTGAGGTAATGCTCTGTGGAAAATATATAAATACAGTATAGAATCGAACTGCAAAAAGGAGACTCTAACACGTTGTGCATACGTGAATATGCAACTACCTTGTATACATATAAGCCCATACTAAATGCATAAAACAGTTTTACTTTCGAAAACCTTATGTATCCAGATTAATTTACCTTAATCTTATAAAAGACTTCCTGTACTCATTTAGCATTCGTCGCTTCATTTAACACACGCGGTTTAATACATGAAACCACGACACTTTATTTAATAGAAACCATATCTTTACCAAAATTACCCTTTTTATTTTATCAAATACAAATTAGTATTTTCGTTGAAACCCACCCTATCGACACACGCGAACACCGTATTAGAAAATACTCATTGAGCCTTTGAAAAACCTTTCACAACACGTTCTTGTGTTAATTATGGGTTTAACTGCTTAGGTTGCTTAATCACCTTTTTTATCAACTTACTTTACTTTTTTTCTTACCTTACGGATATTAATCAATTACACATTTACTTGTCCATCTTAACCTTTACCGGAACATTTATTAATTCAATAAAGTTAGGTTGTATTAACACATTTTATCACGTAATCCATTTCTTAATATGTTCCTTATCCTTTTATCTTTTCTCAAAATCTTTCGATTAAGCATACTTTAACGAGCTCCACACTACCGGTTATGAGCACCATATGCTCTGGTCAGTTATTTTGGGTCTTTACCCAGGGTTCTGAGCGCTCCTTAATTATCCCGGTGTCATCCGAATTTTTATTAACGTGTTTTAATATTTTACAAATGTCCACATTATTCCAACATTTCTTTTACCTAGCGAAGCCAAAACCTGGGGTTGCACCCCAACTTGTGTTACACTTTGAAATTTTATCATTTCATTTCCTCTACACTTTAACCTTGATTTTATTTCAAAAATCATATTCATTTAGTACCAATTCATGTAACACCCTTTTCAATATTTTTATTTCATAAAAATATGCCACTTTAAGTAAAATTATCATTTTATCCATTTGTTTTCAAACTCATCCTTTTACTCCATTTCCACAAGTGTTATTTTTTGCAAAAATACTATTAAGTTAACCTTACTAACTACTTAAGTGTGTTGATACTTTAACACCTTTTTAATCTTGGAGTAATATTCTTGGAAATATTTTTATTTCATTATTTCCTTTCCAATTTCATAGGTGTTAATTCCTTTACAACATTACTAAGTTATAAATACTAACTTTCCAATGTTTATCCATTAACACTTATTCATTATCTTTATTAACCATTTTTCAAACCACATATTCCTTTACTTTCTTTATTCAAGGAATCTAATTACACTTAAAGACTACTTTTAGGAAAAAATACCATTGCTTTTATTCAACATAAGTAGTCTTACAACCTTATGCTCATTATACCTTTAATCCCATTTCACACACTTGAAGAGTAGAATTTCTACTTTTTTCTCATTTCGTGTTTAAACCCAACTAAATCTTCTTTAAACTTGTTTATACGCTTAGTGCCAAAATACTACAAGTTTATATGCATGAGAAGTTTGATTTTAAACCTTAAAATCATGCTAAATAGTTTAAATATGTTTTTCATTCTAAAAATTTATCATAC
The DNA here is from genome assembly GCA_949130495.1 of Sambucus nigra. Lineage (NCBI taxonomy): Eukaryota > Viridiplantae > Streptophyta > Magnoliopsida > Dipsacales > Adoxaceae > Sambucus > Sambucus nigra. Next base: position 348,558,383 of record OX422217.1, read on the forward strand.
TTGCAAAAATACGTTCTCAAGACATAAAGGACATTTTATTTCTTCAAACTCAATAAATGTCTATTTTTCATAAAATCTTCATTTTTACAAGAAAACATTATTTCATCAATGTTTACCAAAATAAATCATTATCTTCAAACATTATATTTAATAAAATGTTTAACATCAATCAATCTAAAAAATACATTATTTTCATAAAATACCAACTTTTATACTTCAAAACTTTGAAAAATATTTATTCATTCTCTGTTTTCAACAAAATATTATTTTTTTCAACACTTTTATTTCATAAAAATATTTCTTACTTACTATACATAATTTCATCATCTAATCATATGCATACAACCTGTGTAATCTAACTACAAGACTACAAATAATGAAAAATAGAGTCTTAATACTAAATATAGATTTTTAAACGTCTAATAGCTTTAATGGTGGTAGAAATATTAGTGTAGGATGAGCAACTCCCACCTCCAAAGGTGGCCTCAAGGGGTTACCAAATGCATCCTCCCAAAATGCTCCAAAATGTGCTATTTCCAAGCTTCCAAGCAAGATCAACTTCAAAATCCATGGAAGCTCCATCTTCTTCTTCTTTTTCAAAAACTCCCAACACTTCTCCAAAATTCATAGCGCTTCTCTAACAATGATGAAAATGGACTTAAATACTTCAAACATGGTGGAATATACTAAGAATTTGTGTTTTATGGTGGATGGATGGCGGTTTATGGTGGGAGGAGGTAGAAGACCACCACCTTTCTCTTTCTTCTTCCATTTCCCCCCAACAAATGCACAAACACACCCAAAACCCTCCCAAAGCCTAAATTCCCGTTTGTATCCAATCAGGGTTGATTTGGGCTTGACAACACAACGATCTAATGATAAAACATGTGACAGCGCACAAGGGCAATATGATTAAAAAAATTCGATCTACGTCGTTCGAACGATAAGCCCATGTCGTTCGAACAACTTTTCCATGTCGTTCAATGCTTGCTTCACGTGACCCTTCACGCGATATGCCACTGTAAAGCAGTGGCATGTCGTTCGAAGCCCTGCTTCGTGCGACCAACCACGTCGTTCGAACGACCTCTAAATTTTCCATTCTATTCACTTATTCAATTTTTCATCCACAATTCTTCTCATAATTGTAATACCCCGTATTTTTATGCTATATTAATTTGGGGATTTATTAAATTTAATGTGACGGTTTATTTAATAAAAATTCGGAAATTAAATATGTTATAATTATTAACGTGACGAGAGTTAGTAATTATGGGAAACTTGTTAAATATTACTAATGAGCATAGTAATATATTATATTTGTTATATTGAATGTCATAAGTGAATTAAATGACTATTTTGGAAATTTAAGTCGGGACGTGCCCGTGTCACGTCGGGACTAATTTTGTTAAATAAAAAGTAAATATTTTATAAGTTGTTCGTATGGTCGTTTTGAGTGCGCCAACGCGCCCGGAAGGGTCGAGATAGTCATAAAAGTATACTCGGGGGTTTAGTTAGGTCTCGGGGAGTTTTTAGGCCTAATTGGTGCCCCGGGAGGGCATTTTAGTCATTTTACTTAAGTGGGTAATTAAACCCACGAATTTTAGCCAACCTATATCAGCCATTAGGTCAGCCTCTTAGGGTTAGAACATTCACAAATCAAGTGACGGCCATTGGAGAAGAGAGGAGAAAGCTCCAAGCAAACCAAGTCCAAAAAGCCACCGGATTTCACCACCACCACCACCACCGCGTAGATCACGAGACAAGGAACGCAGCCATACCAAAATCATCCGGGAATCTGCATACCAAAATCCCAGGCAAGTGTTTAAACTTGCTATTTTCGTTGATGCAATCTTCATGTTAGCTTAGGAATAAATTGTGATAAAAACTATGGGAAAAAAACCCATTTCTGATAGGAGAACCCATGTAGTATTGATGTATATGTAAATTCTGGAAACCCTTGCCATGTAGAGGTAATAATCCACGAAATTTGGTGATCATAATAAAGAAATATTGGAGAAAGATTCATTAGAAATCTGTTTAAGAAAATTCTAGGGTTCTTGATAATTGGACATGATTTTAGGTTGAAAATCCATGTTTAATGATAGTTACACGCATGCTTTACGTTATAAACACCTTGTATAATGTTATAATGATGATAGTAGGATTTTTGGGGCGATTAGAATGGAAACACATCGTTTTAGATGAAGAAGTTGGATGAAACCCGTAACTGCATTCTGCAGAATTTTGCCCAGACCTGCTTGATCGATCGATCGAGCCTAGAGCTTCGATCGATCGAAGGTTCGATCGATCGAACCCTCCTGGAAGACTCCTAATTCCCTCTTTAAATGCGTTAAATTCAAATTGTCGTGATATAATTCTTGGGCACTCTTGATAAATTGATTTGGGAGACATTGAGGACCAGTAGGGTATATGAATAAATGTTGGAACCTTTAATCTTTAACGAAAATGGTATTTATGGGATATTTACTTTAGGTTAGTGGATTTATGAATTTAAAGGGTGAGGTACGTAAGAGAGTTACGTTGGAACCTAATAAAGACACTTACTGAAATTCAGATTTGTGAGAATGTAGCCCATGAGTGTTAGGTAATAAGTGAGAAAACCCTTCGAGTTAAGGTTAGGAATAAAACCTTATACGAAATTCTATAACTGTGAATTAAGGATAAATGGTATAATTACGGGTGCTGAGAAGAACCTATATTAATATGATAAAGTGGTATATTTATATGATTGTGTGTACATATATTATATGCATGTGAAAATCATACCCATGCTACTTACTATCCCTGAGGTTTCCGCGCTGGGACAAGTCTTATCTCGATGGGAACTTTATGGGGGATATTGACTTGTGCCCTAGGAGATAGATATCCTTGGTACAGGCTATCGATGTGATAGTTCAGACGGTCCTAAGAGACGCCGGTATGTGCCATCCTCTTAGAGACTTGGAATCTATGCTTCGCCTCAATATTGTTTGTGTATTTCTGTTAATACAATTCGAGAGTGATTCCGAATGTATTCCCCTTAATATGAGTGATATGGGGCTTTGGATAGTAGAGTATGCACGCACCATAGTTTTATTCGGGGTGCTGTTATATATATATATATATATATATATATATATATATATATATATATATATATATATATATATATTATACGAGTAGTTAATATATATATGAGATTATGATATTTGAAACTGTCTACTGAGATTTGATAAGTAGGACATGGTTGTTGACTCAAATTATTAAATACTTGTTTTGAAAAAGTATAATATGTCACTGTAAAACTTTATTGATTTTATAAAGATAAAATGGAGGACTTTGATTTCTGTTTGGAACATTCTTTTTAAAATGGAGTCGTGAATTATAAATCTTGCGAGTAATCTAAGTTAAGTTAAATCTTTTAGAAAGACTAGTGCTTTAAATGATAAGAAACCGTGGGGAAGGTTAGTGCGATAGGTGTGCACATTAGAAGAGAGGTGAGTATTTTCTCAAGAGAGTGACATACTAATATGTTATTGCATTGGCCTGTATCAATTTAAATACTTGCTAAACGTATTTTAAAATCAAACACACTTTCGGGCTTTGACCCGTTTCTTTTTCTCTCTCTCTCTCTTGTATATATATATGTATATTTTCAGGTGCCCAGCCACAGGGGCGTCTTGCTTAGGATCCCTTGAGAGGAACGTGCTGCAGCTTAGGTGGGAGTTGCAGATCACTTGAGTAGACGGCTTCTTTTATTGACTCCACTTCTAGCATTCTCATTTATTGGGCATGTGCCGCCCTTTCCATTATTTCGTTTGTTGTTGGGACATTTATATTTCAGTTATTTCCAGTATTGTTCTATGGGATTTATTCAGGATGGATTTGTGATTTTAGTTTCATATGTTGACATTCGATTGACGAATGGTTTATGTTATTTATCTTGTGGTGTGATTCTTAATTGTAGAGATGTTGTTTTAATTAAATAAATCTTTTTCGTTAATTAAAATTTGGAAAGTTTGTATGAAAATGTTTTTGACACTTAGCTTAATTATTTAGGGTGTTAATTAGAAATTTTATTTTTATCGACAATGATGCTGAGAATGAACCAACTGTTTACCTTGATTTAATTTAATAAAGGAGTGATCGCCCGGTATTTAATTAGGCGGGGTGTCACAGGTGGTATCAGAGCATCAGGTTCTAGTGTCCATAGGATCTGTACGGCTTATTTCGCTTTCAGCGTAACTTTATTGCTATAGAGCCCTATTTTTAGGATTGTTGTGTTCTTGCTTTTACGTTTAAGTCTTCAGCTATTTGAGATGTGATAATAATTGTAGACTAATAAACTTGTTCACGTTTCAGATGCCTCCGAGACGTGCTCCGAAAGATAGGCGTGCCCAAGCCGAGCAGCCAGCAGCTCCGGCCCCCGGCACAATGAATGCGAACGAAGTAGCCGCCATTGTTGCTCAGGCGGTGAATGCCGCAATAGTGGTGATTCAACAGGCTCCACCCCCGGTTCAGGCAGTGGCGCCAGTACCAGCACAACTTCCATCCGCATGGGAGAGGGTTCAGGATGCTTTTCAGAAAGCGCATCCCCCTGAGTTTTCTGGTAGCTCCGATATTGTTACAGTCAGCCAATGGAAGAAAGACATCCAGCGGCACCTCCGTATGTATGAGTGCGCTGAAGTGCAAAAGCAGTTATTGGATTCCTTTAAGCTGGTGGGAGCCGCATTACAGTGGTGGGAGTCCACTACTACTTTGGAGGAGAGGGACACGATCCCTATTCAGTTATTCTGGGAGCGGTTTGACCGCAAGTATTTTCCACCCGCAGTGCAAACTGAGATGAGGCGGAAATTACTAAATCTGAAGCAGGAGAACCTTACTGTAGCTGAGTATGAGGAGGATTTTACGAGACTTCTCACTATTGTGCCGGATGAGGTACCCACTTAGAACAAGAAGATTTTGTTGTTTGTCGACGGGTTAGCTTGGAGGATCCGTCAGCACCTTATTGGGAATCTATCCCTGAGTACTTTCACTGACGTACTCAATGCAGCATTACTACATTGCCAGGATCACCGCTTCCATCTTCAGGGAAGCAAAAGAGCAGGAGAGTCCAGCCAGCAGGGCAGGACCGGGGGTAATAGTGCCGGCGGGGCACCATCTCAGGGACAGACTCGTCTGCACGAGCAGAGTTCCCATCAGGGGGACCCTGCTAAGCGATTCCGTTCAGGTGATTCTAGGCAGGGATTCGAGGGTTTCAGGCAGGGCCATCAGGGACAGCCTAATCAGCAGGGCCAACACCGACCACAGGGACAGCAACAGGGCCAGCAAGGCCAACAGCGTGCACATCAGGGCCAACAGGGCCAGTGGCGTGGAGGTAACGGCCAGCAGGGTCGTGGACAGCAGGGTCAGAGGGGCGGTAACTTCAAAGGCATATGCTTTGGGTGCGGTAAACATGGCCATAGGCGCCAGGATTGCCCAGAGGGCGATAGGGCCCCACAGCAGCAGGGAGCCCGTAATGAGCCGCAGAGACCACTCTTTGCACCTGCCCTCCCAGCTCCAGCCCAGGTGCCAGCCCTACCAGCCATTCCAGCAGCTCCAGTGCAGCAGGGGCAATTGAAGTATGGACGTGTTTATAACGTCCACCAGGCAGCAGCTCCACAGGCACCACCCGCGATTGAGGGTATGTTTCCTATCCATGGTACTATGGGTCGGGTATTATTTGATACGGGGGTAACACATTGTTTTATAGCTACGCATTTTACGAAGGCCTTAGGGTTGTTAGCCACAGTAGAGAGCACCGTGACGTGCGTCGACTCACCCCTGGGGAGTGGGTCACTTATTTTCTTTATATGCCGGGGAGTGGGGGTAGAGATTGGTAGCTTGGTATTATCTGCAGACATGTTAGTCTTAGACATGCGCGAGCATGATGTGATTATTGGTATGGATTGGCTCGCAGCCTATAGAGCCATGATTGATTGCTTTGGCGGGAGCATTGTTTTTGACATTCTGGGGCAAGAGATGTTTGTAGTGGCGATGCCTCGCCCAGAGGGAGGTTCGACCGCTCATTTGTATTACATAGAGGAGGATACCTCTAAGGAGGTTGTGATTCCCTTAGATTCGATCCCTGTCGTCAGGGAGTATTCAGATGTGTTTCAGGAGATACTTGGCCTACCGCCCAGTCGTGAGATAGACTTTGTTATAGATTTACTGCCAGATACGAGACCTATAGCACGCGCACCGTACCGTATGGCTCCGGCAGAGATACGAGAGCTACGATATCAGATAGAGCAGCTGTTAGGTCAGGGCTTCATCCGTAGGAGTACCTCACCTTGGGGCGCTCCAGTCTTGTTTGTGAAGAAAATAGATGGTTCGCTGAGATTGTGTGTGGACTACCGTGAATTGAATAAGGTCACGATACGGAATAAGTATCCGTTGCCTCGAATCGATGATCTGTTCGACCAGTTGAGGGGAGCAACTTTCTTTTCAAAGATAGATCTGAGGTCGGGGTACCATCAGTTACGCATTGGAGAGCAGGATGTTTCAAAGACTGCCTTCTTGTCGGGATATGAGTCCTATGAGTTCAGGGTGATGCCGTTCGGACTCACAAATGCCCCAGCCGTTTTCATGGACTTGATGAACCGAGTATTCAGAGAGTTCTTGGATTAGTTCGTCATCGTCTTCATAGATGATATCTTGATATATTCACACTCCGAGGAGGAGCATGCCGAGCACTTGAGGCAGGTTCTTCAGACTCTACGAGAGCATCAGTTGTATGCTAAGTATGAGAAGTGTGGATTCTGGTTGCGAGAAGTACAGTTCTTGGGCCATGTTGTTTCTGAACAGGGGATTGCAGTTGACCCGAGCAAAGTGTCAGCGGTGAGGGAGTGGGGACAACCCACGACACCGACGAAAGTGCGTAGTTTGTTGGGATTAGTCGGATACTACAGGAGATTCATTCGGGGATTCTCCAAAATAGCGGGTCCATTGACGAATCTGACTCGCAAAGGGGTACCATATGTTTGGGATGACGCTTGTCAGTTGGCTTTCGACGAGCTGAAGGACAAGCTTACTTCAGCGCCAGTCCTTACCTTACCGGAACCGGGTGTGGAGTACCTGGTTTATACCGATGCGTCTTTATGAGGACTTGGAGGTATACTCCAGCAGGAGGAGAAGGCTATAGCTTTTGCTTCCCGCAAACTTAAGCCGCATGAGAAGAATTACCCCACCCACGACCTGGAGTTAGCAGCGGTCGTCTTTGCATTGAGGATTTGGAGGCATTACTTATTGGGTGAGAAATTCCGTTTATTCACAGACCATAAGTCACTGCAGTACCTGTTCACTCAGCGAGAGCTGAATATGCGTCAGCGCAGGTGGTTAGAGTTTGTGAAGGACTACCAGTTCGTTATACAGTATCATCCGGGGAAGGCCAACGTAGTTGCTGATGCGTTGAGCCGTAGACCGGTAGACGATGTAGCGGACATCTGGAAAGCAAAGTGGAAGGAGTTGGGTCACCAGGACGCAGTAGCCCATTCTTTCATATCCGTGATGTCAGTCACACCCGAGATTGTTACGAGGGTGATACAGGCACAGACCACAGACCCGTTTTGCCAGGAGAAGATTGTGCGACTTCTAGCCGAGGGTGCTGGGTCCTATTCTGTTAGTTCTGATGGAGGTTTGCGGTTTAATGGGAGATTAGTGGTTCCAGAAGGAGCGGAGTTACGTCATGAAGTGATGACTCATTCTCACGGATCCCGATTTGCAGTACATCCGGGAGGTGATAAAATGTACCAGGACATGAGACGTCAATACTGGTGGAGTGGGATGAAAAAGGACATCGCCGAATTTGTATCCAAGTGTTCTACCTGCCAGCTGGTGAAGGTGGACCACCAGAAACCGTCAGGATTAATTCAGCCATTGGAAGTACCCGCGTGGAAGTGGGAGAGTATTTCCATGGATTTCATTATAGGATTGCCTACGTCACAGCGGGGCCACGATTCTATCTGGGTGATTGTAGACCGTTTGACCAAGGTGGCTCATTTTCTGCCAGTGAGGACAGATTATACCACGGGTAAGTATGCTCAGTTGTTCATCGCTGAGATTGTCAGATTACATGGGGTGCCCCTGAATATTGTGTCAGATAGAGATAAGATTTTTGTGTCACGTTTCTGGGAAAGCTTTCAGGAGGCTATGGGTACTGAGTTGAAGTTGAGTTCAGCTTACCACCCACAGACAGATGGACAGACAGAGCGTATTAATCATATGTTGGAGGATATGCTACGTATCTGTGTTCTCAATTTTGGAGGAGGATGGGAGCCACATCTTCCACTGGTAGAGTTTTCTTATAATAACTCTTATCAGTTTACGATTGGTATGGCTCCATTTGAGGCTTTGTATGGAAGGCCTTGTCGTTATCCAACCTGTTGGCTCGAGGTGGGGGACAACAAGTTGCTAGGACCATAAGTGATTCAAGAGACCTCCGCAAGGATTGAGATAATCAGGAGTCGTATTCGGGTAGCCCAGGATAGGCAGAAGAGCTATGCCGATGCGAAACGGTTCTTTCGGGAGTTTAATGTGGGAGATCAAGTGTTATTGCGTGTATCTCCTATGAAGGGTGTGATGAGGTTCGGAAAGAAGGGGAAGTTGGCCCCGAGGTACGTGGGACCATTCCCCATCATCGAGAGGATTGGGCCGGCAGCATACAGGTTAGGATTGCCAGAACACTTACATCGCATCCACGATGTATTCCACATCTCGTCGTTGAGACGATTTCTTCGGGATGATATGGCCCATACTCACATTGCGATAGATGAGATAGACTTACAGTCTGACAGCTCTTACGAGGAGAGACCAGTGACTATTCTAGACTATAGTGAGAGGAGATTGAGGTCGAAAGTAGTTCCACTTGTGCGAGTCTAGTGGGAGCATCATAATGTGGAGGAATCCACTTGGGAGCGTGAGACAGATATGCGCGAAAGATACCCAGAGTTGTTTTTACCAGGTATGCCTTATTTTTCGAATATCGGGACGAAATTCCGTTATTAGGGAGGAAGTATGTAATACCCCGTATTTTTATGCTATATTAATTTGGGGATTTATTAAATTTAATGGGACGGTTTATTTAATAAAAATCCGGAAATTAAATATGTTATAACTATTAACGTGACGAGAGTTAGTAATTATGGGAAACTTGTTAAATATTACTAATGAGCATAGTAATATATTATATTTGTTACATTGAATGTCATAAGTGAATTAAATGACTATTTCGAAAATTTAAGTCGAGACGTGCCCGTGTCACGTCGGGACTAATTTTGTTAAATAAAAAGTAAATATTTTATAAGTTGTTCGTATGGTCATTTTGAGTGCGCCAACGCGTCCAGAAGGGTCGAGATAGTCAAAAAAGTATACTCGGGGGTTTAGTTGGGTCTCGGGGCGTTTTTAGGCCTAATTGGTGCCCCGGGAGGGCATTTTAGTCATTTTACTTAAGTGGGTAATTAAACCCGCGAATTTTAGCCAACCTATATCAGCCATTAGGTCAGCCTCTTAGGGTTAGAACATTCACAAATCAAGTGACGGCCATTGGAGAAGAGAGGAGAGAGCTCCAAGGCAAACCAAGGCCAAAAAGCCACCGGATTTCACCGCCACCACCACCACCGCGTAGATCACGAGACAAGGAACGCAGCCATACCAAAATCATCCGGGAATCTGCATACCAAAATCCCAGGCAAGTGTTTAAACTTGCTATTTTCGTTGATGCAATCTTCATGTTAGCTTAGGAATAAATTGTGATAAAAACTATGGAAAAAAACCCCATTTTTGATAGGAGAACCCATGTAGTATTGATGTATATGTAAATTCTGGAAACCCTTGCCACGTAGAGGTAATAATCCACGAAATTTGGTGATCATAATAAAGAAATATTGGAGAAAGATTCATTAGAAATCTGTTTAAGAAAATTCTAGGGTTCTTGATAATTGGACATGATTTTAGGTTGAAAATCCATGTTTAATGATAGTTACACGCATGATTTACGTTATAAACCCGGTATAATGTTATGATGATGATAGTAGGATTTTTGGGGTGATTAGAATGGAAACACATCATTTTAGATGAAGAAGTTGGATGAAACCCGTAACTGCATTCTGCAGAATTTTGCCCAGACCTGCTTGATCGATCGATCGAGCCTAGAGCTTCGATCGATCGAAGGTTCGATCGATCGAGCCCCAAGCTTCGATCGATCGACCCCTCCTGGCAGACTCCTAATTCCCTCTTTAAATGCGTTAAATTCAAATTGTCGTGATATAATTCTTGGGCACTCTTGATAAATTGATTTGGGAGACATTGAGGACCAGTAGGGTATATGAATAAATGTTGGAACCTTTAATCTTTAACGAAAATGGTATTTATGGGATATTTACTTTAGGTTAGTGGATTTATGAATTTAAAAGGTGAGGTACGTAAGAGAGTTACGTTGGAACCTAATAAAGACACTTACTGAAATTCAGATTTGTGAGAATATAGTCCATGAGTGTTAGGTAATAAGTGAGAAAACCCTTCGAGTTAAGGTTGGGAATAAAACCTTATACGAAATTCTATAACTGTGAATTAAGGATAAATGGTATAATTACGGGTGCTGAGAAGAACCTATATTAATATGATAAAGTGGTATATTTATATGATTGTGTGTACATATATTATATGCATGTGAAAATCATACCCACGCTACTTACTATCCCTGAGGTTTCCGTGCTGGGACAAGTCTTATCTCGATGGGACCTTTATGGGGGATATTGACTTGTACCCTAGGAGATAGATATCCTTGGTACAGGCTATCGATGTGATAGTTCAGACGGTCCTAAGAGACGCCGGTATGTGCCATCCTCTTAGAGACTTGGAATCTATGCTTCGCCTCAATATTGTTTGTGTATTTCTGTTAATACAATTCGAGAGTGATTCCGAATGTATTCCCCTTAATATGAGTGATATGGGGCTTTGGATAGTAGAGTATGCACGCACCATAGTTTTATTCGGGGTCCTGTTATATATATATATTATACGAGTAGTTAATATATATATGAGATTATGATATTTGAAACTGTCTACTGAGATTTGATAAGTAGGACATGGTTGTTGACTCAAATTATTAAATACTTGTTTTGAAAAAGTATAATATGTCACTGTAAAACTTTATTTATTTTATAAGGATAAAATGGAGGACTTTGATTTCTGTTTGGAACATTCTTTTTAAAATGGAGTCGTGAATTATAAATCTTGCGAGTAATCTAAGTTAAGTTAAATCTTTTATAAAGACTAGTGCGTTAAATGATAAGAAACCGTGGGGAAGGTTAGTGCGATAGGTGTGCACATTAGAAGAGAGGTGAGTATTTTCTCAAGAGAGTGACGTACTAATATGTTATTGCATTGGCCTGTATCAATTTAAATACTTGCTAAACGTATTTTAAAATCAAACACACTTTCGGGCTCTGACCCGTTTCTTTTTCTCTCTCTCTCTCTCTTGTATATATATATGTATATTTTCAGGTGCCCAGCCACAGGGGCGTCTTGCTTAGGATCCCTTGAGAGGAACGTGCTGCAGCTTAGGTGGGAGTTGCAGGTCACTTGAGTAGACGGCTTCTTTTATTGACTCCACTTCTAGCATTCTCATTTATTGGGCATGTGTCGCCCTTTCCATTATTTCGTTTGTTGTTGGGACATTTATATTTCAGTTATTTCCAGTATTGTTCTATGGGATTTATTCAGGATGGATTTGTGATTTTAGTTTCATATGTTGACATTCGATTGACGAATGGTTTATGTTATTTAGTTTATTGTGGTGTGATTCTTAATTGTAGAGATGTTGTTTTAATTAAATAAATCTTTTTCGTTAATTAAAATTTGGAAAGTTTGTATGAAAATGTTTTTGACACTTAGCTTAATTATTTAGGGTGTTAAATTGGAAAAATTTATTTTTATCGACAGTGATGCTGAGAATGAACCAACTGTTTACCTTGATTTAATTTAATAAAGGAGTGATCACCCGGTATTTAATTAGGCGGGGTGTCACAATAATCATCATTAACCCTTCTTCAAAACAGTTTATATATAATTTTATTGGGTTATTGGGTCAGGGTATTACAGAAGGTTCCCTATCACGAACAAACCATGAACATTTTGCTAAAAAGTGCTTTTTGATATCTTTCCTAAATATCTTGTTAGAACGTGTTTTAAGAACAATATCTTGGCCTACCTATTGATACCTCAAGTGTTTACCGCACAAGTTAGAGCCACCTTATTGTTCCTACCCTTTGTCTATACAACTTGTGGGTAAACTATTAGTCTAACTAAGTGAGAAAAATTATTTTTGCATCCATTTTTAATCAAACTCCAGGAGCAAAAATTCATATATTTCTGCTTTGTGTTATTTGAATAGTGCCCAATATGTGTGTGTTTTCTTTCAAACCAATTTTTCTCCGAAAAATTATCCAACTTTTAATTATGCCCCAAACCAAGTTGTGAAAACCCAATTCTTACTTTAAACCAATTTTATCTTGATTAATCCTAAACATGCATCTAGTGATTAAAGCAAGTAAAGTAAAGTAAAGAATACTCACAACGCCGGATGTATGAGGAAAAAACCCAAAACGGGAAAACAACCTCGGACGGCCCAAGCCAGACAATCACTATGAACAATGGTTTTACAATGACAGATTAGCCTTACACTAAGACTTGATCCCCACGGGTCTTGACGCTCCTTCTGATCTTTAACCGTTCTTCAATAGTGCACACACAGAAATTTCATCTTCCACGATACCTGTCCATAACACATGCATCCACGTATGTCTCGGTGTCCACCGAATGGCTTTGATTCGTCTACGATGTCGAACAAGAAGTCCTTTTTTCTTCACCGCAAAACCTTTTGATGTATAATGTGCAGAATAAATAACTTTGGTGCAGCAAGATCACTTAAACATATAAGAATGATAATTCGGATCTTTGAAAACTCTAAGGATGTGTTTATGCTTCGTAAACCTTAGAAAACATGTGTCAAACAAGTTTCTGGTCGAATACTGTTTTCCAGAATGCACACTTACGAAATTATGATGAAAACACTGTTTAAATAGGATTTAAACGTCGCTTTGAAAAACGTGTCATTCGAACGACTTGAGGAACTCGTTCGAGCGACATCCCATATCGTTCGAACGAGATTGGATGTCATTTGAATGACAGCGCGAAAGTTTGACTTTTTGTTTAAAACATCTCTTCCAAAGAGAGATCCAAAAATGTCAAACTCTTTTACGAGCTTATCATCATAAAACGTAGTGTAAACCTTTAAAACACTTTTAAAACATTTAATAATATTTTTCTTTATAAAAATTATATCCTTATCTTTTATAAAATAATTTCGAGCACCATTAATTATACGCATTCATACCTGAGTGATCTCGGAATGAATTTAACTTTAAAGACGATTAAACTTGCACCAATTAAACTTCGGCATAATTTAATTCTTTGAAACCTTGGCGCAACGTTTTCAATTTTTTCAATACGTCATAAACCAAGTGGGATCGTGACAAAATAAAATTCTCCCTATGACATATTACAAACATAGTTTTGTTCATGGAATTAAGTCAAAACAATACATGGACTCAATTGAAAATTTATGTCCTTACAAATCTCTCCCTTTGACTATTCCGGGACAAAACTAAACCAGTGAAATGCCTAATCGGGCCGTCAAGCCGTATGACGCCTAAATCCTATCCCATAAACCCAAAATCAAAAATTACAGGACACGGACTAGAATATGTAGCACTGGCAAGCATGAACTGTTTGAATGTGATGTAGTCTTGAAATCTCTAATCGTTGAAACATACCTACACACAGGAAACAGACAACAGATACCCAGTGAAGTATGGAGGAACAAATGATACCAATTTATATTTCTAATAAGAACAAATCATTTGAAACATGATTTGGAACAAATATAATCAATCAATATATAAATCCAGATATCAATAGTAGCGCTCAATAACTCTCCCCCTACATCACATACATCTCTCCCCCTTTTTGTCTCGAATAGACAATCCGGTGAAAAGATAAACCAATATGAAATATCTAGCATGAGAATACGAAACCAATTTGAATCAAGTTGATACCAATTTGAGAATTGAAAACCGCTAGATAATCATGAAACAACCAGCTAAATATGATCAAGCAATGATAAATCAGTAGCTAGTAAACCAAGGAATCACACAAAGAATATCGCAAATTAATCAGGTGTGATAAACGAACTCATATGAAAAATACCAATATGGAACATAAAAGAACCTGCATATAAACCAAACAGTCCAGAAATGCTTCCCGCAGTACCAAAAATATACCAAATTAAACCAGTGGACAGTAAACCAATCAGAAGCCATTTTTTTAGTCTGTCGTTCGAACGAGCTAGGGACATCGCTCAAACGAGATGAGGATGTCACTCGAACGAAGTACAGATGTCGTTCGCATGAGATGAGTTGTCGTTTGAACGACTTCGCGCGACCTGCCAAAGTTTCCCAGATTCCCAAAAATAATATAAAGTATTTCCCAGTGAAAAAAATTCCACAAAAAAATTCCACGAAGGGCCTGACAGATGCAAAATAGTGCTAAAACAGTAGGTTTTTCGCACAAAACGCAAAAACTCATAAAAACTAAAAATGTGAGTTACATGCAAACATGGTACCGATGTGCTCAAACATGGAAATGGAACGAATGGGGGTGAAACTACAATAAATGAGTCACAATTCCAACACATCGAAAGGATCAAGAAGCTCTAATTGATAGCGATAAATCATCAAACTTTATCATAGCCATATGATAATTAAAGAGTGAGCTTAATGAAATAAACATATTACATGCACACAAATCCAAAATTTTGACGTTTCTACAAACAATAGCGTCAAATTGCAATGTTTTAACATTAGGATTAGTTGTGCAAACCCGTTTAAATTTTCTCCAACCAAACTCTCTCAATAATATCATATTTTTCAAGTTCTTTTGAGGTTCCTAGCATTCTCAACTTAGATAAAATCTTATTGGACCTTTTCTTAGCATATTGCATTTTCTTTTGGGCTCTTTTAAACGTTGGCTTTCAGGACGAGTTAATTTTTAACTCTCGCAACCCTTTCCCGTGAATCACTCATTATTTTTACCAATTTTAAATCCTCACGGTAAACGGTTATTACATGCACACTCCTCTTTAATTTTACTTACGCATAGATGACAAGATTGAGATAAGAACGCCTCACGAAATTCAAATATGCAAGAGAAGTCAAACATCCATATAAACTTGTGCATGTGTGCAATGTTGACATATATACAAAGTCGAATCAAAATGCATAACAACTTCGAAACAACCCCATATAAACAATGGTTAAGATCATTTTAAGCATCGATAATAATGACCAAATGTCCTAGCCACATGGATAATGAAACGATGGGGGGGGGGGGGGGGGTCCAAGCACCCCAATTTGCCACATCAAACATGTAAACTCAAAAATAAAAACCAAAAATCTTTTTAGCTTTTCATATTTTGACTCAAATAAAAGCAAAATCTTTTTGGTTTTTCAAAAGTTTTCTAAAAAAAAAATCTTTTTGTATTTTTCAAATAGGACTCAAACAAATGAAAACTATAATACAAAATGTTACACATGTCATAATACTAGCAATGAATATATCATGAAGTAAACTAGAATATGACAAACATGGCAACACTATCATCCGTTAGATTTAGCATAGGAAGAATCAAGTGCACCCAAGTGAGAATCATGAAGTTTAATTCCTAAAGTCACTAAATCCGATTTCCTAACCCAAGTAGGTGTAAAATGACTCATGGGGGTTTTGGGAACTGGGGCAACTTTATTCCTAAACTTCCTAGGAGCATGTATAAAGTTGTAACAATAACGCCAAAGGTGACCTTTACTACTACAAAACGTGCAAGTGTAGAGGTGGTGGGAATGATTACCTATATGTGGACCTTTTCTAACCATCCTAGTATTTCTCACACGTGCGGGGGAATGGGAACAACTCTCTCACCAAAACCTATACCTCCCCTATCTTCCTTAATTTGGACGGTGCCTAGGATCTTATCTAACCTCTTCGACCTAGTCTCCAAATCAAACTTGACTCTAGACGAGTCTCTCAATCTCTCCTCCAACTCATGAATCCTAGACTCGAGAAAATCCCTAGACTCCTCAAACTCTAAAATCTCCTTTTTCAAGGACTCCATCGAACCGCGGAGATTATCTCTCTCTTTCTCCACAAACTCTAATTTCTCCCTAAACTTATTCTCTCGTGCCCTAAGATCCTCAATCAAACTATCATTATTTTCTATGGCATGCTCATTCAACTTAGATTGCAATTTTGAGTTAGCCTTTTTCACCTTTACCGTTTCGACATACAACTCATTAAACGCATTTTACAATTCTTTCACATCAACCTCCTCCCCGTCACTCTCTTCACCCTCACTAACATGGGATACACTCAAAACCTACTCGAAAGTGTCATGCATATGAGAATTATCTTCGCTCACATGACATGCCATAAATGCAATAAAGTTACGATCAATGGGGGAACTCTCTCCTTCTTCCGGATCACTATCACTTAAGGTGGCATTATAGACAATGGGTTGCTTGCCCTCTTTCTTAAGTCTAGTGGGACACTCCTTAACTTTGTGATCGTACCCCTCACACCCAAAAAACTGATCTGACTTATCTCTCTTAGTCTTTTCAAACTTATCCTTAGAGGTGGGATCTTCTTTGTTGTTCTTGAATTTTTCAAATTTCTTGGCATATTTTCATTGTTTTTGAAACTTAATAAAAAATTTAAATTTCTTTTCCAACAAAGCAATATCCTCAAAATCGGAATCGAAATCGGAGTCTGAAACTTTAATTTCCTCCTTTCGGGTTTTCAAAGCAATACCATTTTCTTTCTTAGGCACTTGATTGGAGGTAATCATGTCGATTTCATTGGTTTGTAAGTCACCTATAATCTCTTCTAGTTTTGTTGACTCTAACCTACCCAAGGAGTTTAATATGGTCACTTTCACATCAAACCTACCAGGCAACGACCTAAGGATTTTCTTAATGACACGGTTGTCGAGAATTTTCTCACCTAGGTTAAACGACGAGTTGACAATATTGGACAACCTAGCATAAAACTCATCAAATGTCTCACACTCTAACATCCTAATGGCCTCAAACTGTGTGTGAGATTTTGAAGTTTTGATGACCTAACCGTGCTAGTGCCCTCGTGAGTGAGTGCCAAAATATCCCAAGCCTCTTTTGATGTTTCACAAGTCATAATTCTATTGTATTCTTCATGTGTGACATGTGAAGAAATAACGTGCAGACCCTTAGAATTATATTGTGCAAGTCTTTGTTCAGTTTCGGTCCATGACTCAACAGGCTTTAAACTAGTTACCTCACCTACAATAGTGACAGGGGGTGTCCAACCTTTCTCAACTGCAAGCCAAACACGCTCATCAATAGATTTTAAAGCACATCTCATTCTCATCTTCCAATAAGTGTAATTAGTGCCATTAAAAACAGGAGTTCGAGAAAATTCATTATATCCAGAATTCATCTTTGAAAACACACGGGATCACAAAACAAATAAAAATATTTTCTAGCTCTGATACTAATTTGAAGAGTGCCCAATATGTGTGTGTTTTCTTTCAAACCAATTTTTCTCCGAAAAATTATCCAACTTTTAATTATGCCCCAAACCAAGTTGTGAAAACCCAATTCTTACTTTAAACCAATTTTATCTTGATTAATCCTAAACATGCATCTAGTGATTAAAGTAAGTAAAGTAAAGTAAAGTAAAGAATACTCACAACGCCGTATGTACGAGAAAACAACCTCGGGCAGCCCAAGCCAGACAATCACTGTGAACAATGATTTTAGAAAGACAGATTAGCCTTACACTAAGACTCGATCCCCACGGGTCTTGACGTTCCTTCTGATCTTCAACCATTGTTCAATAGTGCCCACGTAGAAATTCCGTCTTCCACGATACCTGTCCACAACACACGCATCCACGTATGTCTCGGTGTCCACCGAATGGCTTTGATTCGTCTACGATGTCGAACAAGAAGTCCTTCTCTTTTCTTCACCGCAAAACCCTTTGATGTTCAATGTGTAGAACAAACAACTTTGGTGCAGCATGATCACTTAAACATATAAGAATGATAATTCGGATCTTTGCAAACTCTAAGGATGTGTTTATGCTTTGTAAACCTTAGAAAACATGTGCCAAATAAGTTTCTGATCGAATACTGTTTTCCAGAATGCACACTTACAAAATTATGATGAAACACTATTTAAATAGGATTTAAACACTGCCTCGAAAAACGTGTCATTCGAACGACTTGAGGAACTCGTTCGAGCGACATCCCATATCGTTCGAACGAGATTAGATGTCGTTTGAACGACAGCGCGAAAGTTTGACTTTTTGTTTAAAACGTCTGTTCCAAAGAGAGATCCAAAATTGTCAAACTCTTTTACGAAATTACGAGCTTATCATCATAAAACATAGTGTAAACCTTTAAAACACTTTTAAAACATTTAAAAACATTTTTCTTTATAAAAATTACATCCTTATCTTTTATAAAATAATTCTGAGCACCATTAATTAAACGCATTCATACCTGAGTGATCTCAGAATGAATTTAACTTTGAAGACGATTAAACTTGCACCAATTAAACTTCGACATGATTTAATTCTTTGAAGCTTTGCCGCAACGTCTTCAATACGTCATAGACCAAGTAGGATCGTGACAAAATAAAATTCTCCCTATGACATATTAAAAACAATTTTGTTCACGGAATTAAGTCAAAACATTACGTGGACTCAATTAAAAATTTATGTCCTTACAAATTTCAAGATTTTTGGGTTCCATTACTGTATCTAGAAGAAAAATTCCTTCATTACACAAGATTTGAGCAAACTATCTTTCCAAAATATATTTGCTCTTGAGTAAAGTTGTATTTTGATATTGGAAAATACTTTGTGAGATTTAGAGAAACCATATATTTTCCCTGCACTGTTATTGAGATTTTTTTCTCATACATCTAGTGTTGTGTGATTGTTTTGTTTTTCTACAGATTTAGAATCTCTTATCTTAATAAGAAGAAAAATATGTGTTTACTCTAGGTTCCATTGCCTTAAAACAAAAAGTTTCATCAACTATATAGAAGTTCGAGGAAGATTTGAGGACATTGGTTAAGACCAATACCAATGGTTATTGTATTATAAGTTGTTCTTTCCTTTTGTAAATCTCTATCAATGTACGTTTCTCGTTTTTACAATCTAAAGGTTTTTTCCATCAGTGAGATCTTTTCCTTGTATATATAGTTTTGTGTGATTGCTTTAGGTTTCACATATTTAGAATCTCTTATTTTATTAACAAGATAAAATTTGGTTGGATTTTAAACTTGATAAAACATTTACGTTACATAAACATATATGGTTTATTTTTTTCTCTTATAATAATAAAATTGAAGTTATCTTTTATAATTGGTAATTTATTTATGTGTTTAGATATCGCCGAGACTTCGCACTTTTATATTTTTTCATTGCATTATGGCAATAGGGTAATTAACATATTATATAATTACTTCTACAGATTTCACTTTTGAGTCTTAGAACGAAATTTTATAAAGTTTCCCAATGTTGCCATAAATAGGGTATAAGCTAGAGACGAGGTAAACATGTATGAACCCTTTTTAGCCAATATTGAATTTAAAGATGAAATCATCCATTGTTTTAAAATCGAGGATGATATTGATGAACCCCACCTCGGCGTTTTTGGATTACGACTATTAAATCGTATCCCCATCCTAATGCAATTCAATTAGTGCGATTTTTATGGGTTCGATGGTGGAGCGACCGTCCGATGGGGCTGGAGTTCACTTTGTGGTCTAGGGGTGGTGTCTTTCCATTTGATTTTTTGAATTAGTGTTCCCGCGCACGCGTGTGTGTGTGTGAGAGAGAGAGAGAGAGAATTTGTGCATCTTTGGTATTAAAGGATAAAAAGGTAATTTAGCCATACAAATATCTGTACATAAAATATTTCGATAATTCTATGACAAAAATATATGAAAAATCTCATATTATGTGTTAGTTATCTTGGGTCAAAAGTTTAAGGGGTTTATTGTTGTCTATTATTTGAGGGATAACTTAGTGCAAATTACCTTTAAATAACAATGTACCTAATTATTTGATTGACATTGATTTAAAATATATATAAAAAAAATTATTTTAATTTATTTATAAATAGAACAATTTACAATTCCGAAACAACCAAGTGAGAATTAAGGTTCCAAGAAAATAATTAATTTAGGTAAACCACTTATTAATCTCTTCTCTATTGTAAAATATAGTGGACACATAGAGATAATTTAGAGGGAGTGAGTATTTCATTTCATTTATAATATTTGGTGTAGTTTTTATTGTACAAAACCATAAGACGATTTCTTATTTATAGGATATAGTGAGGCATCCCAAAAGGCAAGAATGTGAGTGGAAATCTAACCAAAAGCCACATTATTTAACACCCCCTGGATGTACACCATATCCACCATTCAATGATTGTTGCCTCATTAAAACCTTACTAAGAAAAAACCCAGTGGGAAAAACCAAATTGAAGGAAAAATAATACAACTTTTGTGATCATTAAATCGATGTTGGACGCGCTTAGTGTTGCCTCGTTAGAACTTTTAATCGGAAAACCCAATGAAAAAAAACTTAGTTAAAGGAAAAAGAGTAGAACGCGCATATGTCCAAAAAATCATGTTCTTAGATTCTCCCCCTGATTGGATACTCCCCCTGATTATGATATTTCTCTGATGATTGAGTTGATGCATATCAGTCTCATATACAACATTCTGAAATGTTACTTTATTTGGTCTACTGCTACTTCAATTTCATGTTTCTTCATAATATCGACTTCCGTAAGATTTGGGTGAAGAGGGATGAACATGTCATTTTATCAGATCTATTTGAATTCAATGGCATAATTCTTTTGGAGTTTATGTGTTGCATAACTCTTCTTGAATTCATAAATGTAGAAGAACTGAAATGTGTTAGTAGCCACTTTGAGCGTGAGCTATAAAAAGAACCATCTCCTTCTTAAGTAGTAATAGGAACATATATTGTTTGAGAAAAATAATAAGTTCTTTGATTGTTCCTTTTGAGGATCCCAGAGATAACCTACATCTATATAACTAACTGGACATAGATGGTTAAATATAAATATCATATGATCTGATTGATATTAGTACCATGCTATGCATGTCAATGGTAATGTATTTCTTGCCAAGATATTGACTGAAATTCTAATATCATGTATCATGCATTGTGTTATGTATATCAATATACTAATAACGTACATGTATGGTATTCTGGACCAAATACTATAATAACATGCACATATGGTACTTCTGGACCAAATTTGTAATTGTCATCCTCTTTAAGATGATATGGATAATTTAATATCCAAATACCAAAGACCATGGGTATACTAAAATTGTATGCTTAATATATGCTAAAACACTGTAGGACTTTTCAATCCATTTGACTAATAGATATGAGTTTAACATAAACTGTGCTCGATCTGCAGGCCGAGACAATAATTAGTTATCCCAAGGTCATTCATTTTTAAATTTTTATTTGGATATTTTGCATTTCAAATAAACACTTAAAGAGAAAATCCGTTTAAGGATATTTCCATTGAGCTCTTCAAGAGCACATCCATTACTGATATTTTTTTTCATTTCAGTTGAGCTCTTCAGGAGCAAAGCCATTGAGGATATTTTATAATAACACATTTGCATATATGATTATTTTCATACCCTTAGATAAATATTTACTAAGACGATTGTACCTATATCCACTTGGATTGCCTGCTGCACAATGAACGCCTTACTGCATTTGAGCACGTACTCCTTATCTTTGCTCCAGGCAAAGAAAGTCCTTCTAGGATTTTTATATGTATTCTTTGTCTAAGTCCCGTATATATAACAGTTATAATATTCACGAATGTCACATAATATAATTTAAAAAACTGCTAAGCTAGTCAGATATCTGAAAGTACTTAAGGACGAAATGGGATGGTGTGTTCTTATATAAAACTTTTGGTGTGTCTTGACACTGCACATTCTTATAAACACCCATTTGTAACCTTCAAGGTTAACATATTTTGGGATTTCTAATAGGTCCAAATGCATCACGTATATTAAGAGACTCGAATTATGCCATCAAGGCATTTTTACATTTTAGCCAATATACTATTTGTCGACATTGGTTTATAGTACGTGGATTTTTAGTATCATTTCCCTTTGATTTTTGTGTATATACAACATATATAATTATATCATCTATGATCATCTTTGACGATTCCAATTTTCTCTTGTATATGTATAAAACATAGAGATCTCATTTAATATTAGGTACCTTTGCCAACTTCAGGGGCTTTATAGTCACTTTAGGGACTTATGTCTTTTCATAGACAATAACCTCTTCTAGGATTTTAGAGAAAGTGGATCTTTTGTTCATAATCTCTTTTGAAGAGTTATGTATAACCTCTTCTGGAGTGTTATTTGGGCATGATTTTATTTAACCTCCACTTATGGGGAGTCAAGTAGTTAGGACCTATAGGTTTGCCATGCTTATGGCGTGTAATAAATTCATTTACTTTCGTATTTATTTTATCCCTCCGGGATAATTATTTTGGCAAGAACATTTGCATCTAGTCCATATGATATTTGATGTTGCAATATATATTTTTTTTCATTTTCGCATTAAGCGATACAAGGGATTATATGAGACAAAGTGAAAATATTCCACGATAATTCTCGTCGTTCTTCAGGAACGAAACGTTCTTTAAATATAATTTGTACTTCCGATACGTTCTATCCTCCCCCTAATGATGAGAATAGTGTCTCATCAAAATAAAATTGCACATAGACTATAAACATTATATTTATCAATGGTTCAATAGAGTGTGAATCGTAAGAACCACATATACCCTTGTGATAAATATCATTTGCATTCGCAACGTCATACGAAAAATAATTAAGGTGACCAAAATGGTTATTGTATAATAATTAATGATTGAACCATGGAGCTGCAGGCTCATAAAAAAGTACAATTTTACCATGCTAAATATTATATAATATAATCCCTTGAATAATGTAATGATAGTGTAAGCTTTTGGCTTTTAACACTAGAAGTAATGCAAAATTACTTTGCACGATTTATTTTCATATGACACCCATGTATACCGATGCCCATAAAACAAAGAAAATTACTTCAGGAATTGCTTTCATGTAACCCATCGCATATGTATGGGAGGGTACCCAATACAACATCACATAGGCTCTTCTGGAGCCTTAGGTTCAACTATGGTTAAAAGCTTTACTATATCACACTCCAAGTCTGAAAAAACTTCAGGTTGTTCAGAATAGCATGAGTTGTTCATTGTCGGCTTGACAAATGTCATCATATGATGACCATTCACAATTTCCACTCTTTAGAGTCAATATTGAACTATAGAGATACGTAATAATACAAGCATATATTTTATGACCAAACTTCTATTGAGTAAACATTAAGAAGTTAAATTATTAAAAAAAATCGTATCAGATAATTATCAGATTTCAAAGAATGAGATAGATAATAAAACCTTTTTCAATTAAAGTTTAAAACGTTGGGTTGATAACTAATGAATCAAAAGTTCATAATCTTATGATATGTGTGAGACTTCAGGATCGAAATTAAGAAAGTCTAATATATAACCAGGGTCATTAAAATAATTATGACAAACATTTCGTTTTGAAAAGTAACGAGAACTTAAGGTTCTCTATTTAATGTCACATGTATATGAATCTTCAGGTTCATATAAATTATAAAAGTAAAATCTAGGACTTCAGGTCCTACATTAAAATAACTCACAAAGTGTGTGGTGAGAATTATGCATAAAAATTTGATTTTTTTTCGATATTACTAATGTCAAAGGACAATAAAATCTCTACCCGTTTGTATACAAAATTTAGACTTGATTAGGGCATAAAAATACTAGAGAATATTTCAAACAAGTATCAAATAATTTTTTTTAATAACTCCGACCAATAATAATTCATCACCTTTATTAAAAAAATGAGAGGATTAATGTTTCACATTCTCTACACATGCCCAAGAATTCAATGTACATTAAATAATTAGATTGTGAAGAGGAGTTAAAATTAAATACCATTAAAAGTAATTTAATACTCAAATGAAGCCAAAAAGGTCAAGAGACAAATTTAATGGTGAAACCATTAATGTGATGAAAATAAAAAGCCAAGAAGTTGAAGAATATGTTTAATACTCAATTGATTTTGAAACTAGTCCCCCCCTCCCCCCCAAAAAAAATAAATTATGGAGCTTGAGGTCCAACTTATATATAATTATTTTGAGAACTTTCAAAATTTATACCTCGTGAACAATCAAAACTTCAAGTTTTGAATTTATGGTATGTTGACACTTTAGGTCCAAATAATTTTCGTACTCCACGTCCCAAAATTTGAATAGAGAAAATTCAATGTCCATATTTGAATAATTGTGGGGGAACTTCAGGTCCCAAGTGTAAATAATAAGGATAACTTCATATCGCAATATATTATATAAATATATTATATTTAAGGACTTTAAACGCCATGCCCAATTGTATCCAAACTTCAAGTTTGATAATGGGGTAAAATTATTTGAAACTTCGGGTCCAAAATATAAATAACCATTATGGAATATTTAATACCGTTACCCTTATTATATAAATAATCAAAACTTCATGTTTGATTACAAAATTATTAGATCTCCTGACCAAATTATAAATAATTGTTATTGAACTTTTAGTATCCCTTATCCTATTAAAAAATAATCAAAGCTTCGGGTTTGATTGTAGGACATATTTAATTGTCATGTCCAAAAATTGGAACAATAATTGAGAACTTTTAGTCTCGATGTAAAATAATTTGGAAACTTCTGGTCCCAAATGAAAAAAAAACACATCGGAACTTCGAGTCCCAACTTTGAATAGCTATATGGGAGCTTCGAATCCTAACATTCAATGATAATTAGGAACTTTGGGTCCTAATAACAAAAACTAGTTCCAAATATTAATTTCTTGTAATTGGTAAACAAACATAGGAGTCATAAAGGAGTTCTTAAAAATTTATCAGTCGAACTATAACTGGGCAATTTTTTTTATGATATATTTTTTATCAGTCTTATGATATATTTTTTTATGCAACTTAAACATTAGTTTTTATTATTATTATTATTATTTTTAAATCCATGTCAAAACAATTGATCAAATTTGATTACAAAAAATAATAACAGTTTGTTAAAAGATGTAAATGAATAAAAGACCAATAATAAATCATTATCACATACAAATCGTGATAACATAAATTGTTTGATTCTATAGATCTAAACATTAAATATATTATAATGTGAATATATATCTTATATGCCGCATAAGATGTTGATATGGTGTAAAGATAGATACATACCTTCCATAGTAAAAAAACTCACATAGTTGAATCATCCTTCCAATCTCACGAAGTTGACTTGATCCACAGATTTTTAATTTTGTAAAGTGGAACTTAGAAAGTAAAAGGGAGGTGGGGTATATACTAGATCACGACCATAACCAAAATCACTTCATTTTCTTTCTTATTGGAGAAACTCTACCAGTGCAGATTTCGACAAAGAATGGATGATGGGTATTGTGAGCGTAAAACGTGGTTGGCGGATGATTGATGATGAAATATTTATTGGAGCACTCGCGCTGATAACGTATCGTAAAATAGAGTGAACACATAGAGATAATTTAGAGAGAGCGAGTATTTCATTTCATTGATAATATTTTGTGTAGTTTTGTTGTACAAAAGCATAAGACGATCTCCTATCTAATAACATAATATAATTTTGATGTCTGTTCACAGAATTTGACACGTGGCTTACCATTAATCATTCCTCTCAAGTGTCATATTTTGGGCCTTTCCTTACAATTAATCATTCCTCTCAAGCGTCATATCTTGGGCCTTTCCCAAAATTCTCGGAACCCAAAGGGTTTACCCTGTTCATTGAATATACAACCATCTCATTTTTTTTATTCTCTCTACATAGATTTTTTGCACAAGCTTTTTATTAACAACTCTTGATCTTCCAATAACAAAACCTTTGCCATTCACCACATATAAATTGCTCACTTTTCATTAGCCGTCAAGATCTCCGATAATCACGTCCATCTCGCCCCCATCGTCTCCACCAAGGTGACATCACCTTTTGACAATGCAGTATATCAGAATGAGAATGTGACATATGGCCAATTTGCATTTACTACAAATGAGGCAGCTCCGTACCTGTCATGTTTCTATGTGGATGGCCATATTCCTGGAGATGGAGATGTAAGCATCAACATTGACGGCAAGAGGTTATATATAAAAGGATAGTTGAAAGAAAAGTTGCGAGAGAAATTAAGAGAAGAAAAAATTGAAGAGAAAAAAGAAGCTGTGAAGAAACAACAACGAAGAAGGAGAGAGATGAAATAAGGGAGAGGGGGGGGGGTGCTGGAGCCGCTATTGTGGTTGTGGTACGACACTATAGCGAGTGATGCCACACCTATAGCGGGTAGGCTTTTGTGGCAGATAGGTTGATTTGGGGTTACAATTGAATTTTTTCAGGTGGCTTCGTAAGATACTCTTTGTTCTTTTTCTCCGTGTGTTGGATAAGTTTGCTAAGGAATTTATTGACTATGGATTTGGTCGGTCGAATTTTTGGGTTGAAGCAGTTTATTCGTAGGTTCCTTGCTTTTTTTAAAAATATTTTTGGTGGGCAGAGATTTCATTTGGCATGGGGATATTTTTGGGTCAGCTAGGTATTGAGACTTACAGATTGGGTAGATGTTTGGATTTCTTTTTTGATTGGATGAATTCTTTTTGGAATTGGTTGGCTCAGAGGATTACATGGGTTTATTTGTGGTTTAGCTGGAAAATTTCTAGGTTGGTTGAGTGAGTTATCTTAGATGGTTGGTTGTACAATAGATTATTGGCATGGGTTTGAGGTTGGTAGTTATTTGGGACTTTTGGTTTCTTTTACATATACATTTTAAGGAGTTGGAGCCCTTATGATACACTTGACCACTATCTTTTACACCCATGCATTAAGATTTAATCCCAAAATAAACAGTATCCTAATATATATATATATATATATATATATATATATATATATATATATATATATATATATATATATATAGAGAGAGAGAGAGAGAGAGAGAGAGAGAGAGGGGTTCACAAGTGAACCTAAAAGATGAACTTTTTAATGAACCCTAATAAAATAACACCTAACAACTTATTAATTTTAATTTATATGTTGTAATTGGTCCGCGCCAGCGACAACGAACACGCGTGTCGATCGATCCCCCTACTCCCTCCCCCACCCCAACCACTGCCATCACTATGGCAGATGGTAGTGGTTGGGGTGGGGCGGGGGACCGGGGGGGGGTAGGAGGATCAATAGACACGCGTGTCCGTTGTCACTGGCGCGGACCAATTACAATATAGAAATTAAAATTAATTAATTGTTAAGTATTTTTTGTTAAGATTCATTAAAAAGTTTATCTTTTAGGCAGGTGCAGATCCAAGGTGGGGGCGAGGGGTGGCCTTGGCCCCCCCAAACTTCTAAGAAATTAAAATTTTAACCCTATAGTTTTAACATTTTGTGATTTTATATATATATATATATATATTGTTTTGGCCCCTACAAAAATTGATATATATTATTTGGCCCCCTCTAACTCACATTTCTAGATCCGCCACTGCTTTTAGGTTCACTTGTGAACCTCTCCCTATATATATATACTAGCGGATGCCCGTGCCCGAGGGTACGACGATAAATTTGCCTGTGTGATAAAACCCAACCTATAATAACCAGCCTTTTTAAAAAAAAACTTACAAAAAAATATTTTTTATAAAAAATATATTTAAAAAAATTTATTTTTAAAAAAATAAAAAAATAATATTGTATATATGTATGCATGCATACATGCATTTGTATGCATGCAAGCATGCAACACATAAAATGCCAACAAAGTTTATCATGCATGTTTATCATGCATAAGTTACTATTCATAACACTATTGTCCCATATATATATACTAGCAGATGCCCGTGCCCGAGGGCATGACGATAAATTTGCCCCCGTGATAAAACCCAACCATAATAACCTGCCCTTTTAAAAAAAAACTTTTAAAAAAGTATAAAAAAATAAAAATATATATATTTTATTTAAAAATATTTTTAAAAAATATTTATTTATTTTTTAAATATTTTAATAAAAAAATAATAATGTATGAATGCACGCATGCAACACATAAAATGTCATACATATTTATTATGCATAAATTACTATTCATAACACCATTGTCTCTCTCTCTCTCTCTCTCTCTCTCTATATATATATATATATATATATATATATATATAAAGTATGTTCATTTTTCTTCAATTCACTGCTTTATATTGGACAAAGTTATATCATTCTATTAAATGATACTTATTTCTTTATTTCAATTTGAAAAAATACAATTGGCGATAATATTTTTTTAATTTTAAGACATATGTGTGCATGTATATATTAATTTAAAAAAAATTAAAATTATAAAAATTGATATAAAGAAAATTTTAAAGAGCTCGCGTGTCGCGCAGACAAAAATGTGAGACATCCACCAAAATAGAAGAGAACCTATACGTATATAAAAGTGGAATTCCAAGAAACGAAAGAGATTCATATCAGTTTAGAGAGAGAGAGAGAATGGAGAAAAGTGTGGGATCAGGGGAAAATTCCGATCCCGGGAATATGATGTTGGTGAATGTAAAATTCAGCGGAAGGTCAATACCCATCACTCTCTCTGTAGATTCCACAGTCAAACACCTCAAATCTCTTCTTCAACCCCTTACAAACGTCCTCCCTCGCGGACAAAAACTCATCTCCAAAGGTACTCTCTCCCTCTCTCCCTCTCTCTCTCTCTCTATATATATATATATATATATATCAAACCCTAATTCTTGTTCCTTTTTCGTCCTGTACAGGGAAACTTCTGGTGGATGACATGACATTGATGTCATCTGAGCTGACTAATGGCTCCAAGATCATGCTCATGGCTTCTCAGGGTCTACACCAAGGGGTACACCAATAATTTGTTATCTTTTAGTTCAACTCTCTAAGTAGTGGGAAATAACAAGTTAATGGAATTTTACTTTTGGTGGATATTTTTACCTATTTTTTAATTAGTTATACCATATTTTAATAAGAGTATTTAGGGTATTTTATTTCTTTTACTTTTCTTGAGTAACTATTTAGACTACTTGATTATAAGAAATTTCTTGGGTCTTCCAAATACCCTCATCCTAGTAGGTTGGGTTTTACTGTCAATGTTAGACCATGTGTGGTGGTGGTGGTGGTGTTGTGAATATGATAAATCTTGTGAATATCGTAAAATAGGATGGTCCAATTAAAAAGGAATCTCCAGCAGTGGTAAATTCGAGGAGGGTGGTTGAAGCTAATAGAGAAAGGAAGGGAAATAGGAATGTTGCTGTTGAAAAGAGCCAGCTTGAGAGATGGAAAACTACTGGGGTAGTGGCGTTGTCAGAATGCGACTTGAAGGTATACACAGGCTGTTTTCCGCTTTATTATTATGTTTTATTTTTCAAAATTGACTCCGTCCAATGCAAAACCTTAAATTGTGGTATGGTTTGTATTGTTTTCTGAAATGTGGGTGTGTACATGGGGATCGTGGCGTTCCATTCATACTTGGATAACATGTGGTTACTTTAAGACTATTTCCATAATTGTTTTATTTTTTCTTTTCGTTATCGAGTCTGTTGTCACATTGCTGCTTTTTATAAAGACTAGTTGTTCGTGCAAACCCAGTTGAGAAATTGGGAAATGAAATGAAAGTGATGTGGCTGTGAAGGTACCTTGCTCTATACTCACTGGAGACTCATTTGTTGTACAGAGATTTAGGCTTCATCAATCCTTAATGAGCGAGCCGTATCCAACCTTCAAAAGCATTTCTACCGAATGAATCCTTCCACTCAAAAGAACATTGCTAAACAGAAATTTTGTTAGAACCTATGTTGCAAATAATAATGAAGGCAAACCACCGCTGAAAAGAACATTCCGGCGTTATGCTCACATTGTAACTCTTCCTCTCTATCTATGAAGTACGGATGTGGGTGCTACACGGTGCGGGTGCGGCGATTCGAGAAATCTTTAAAAATTAGGATTCGGGTGCATTGAAAAATAAATTAATAATATAAAAATATATTACATTGTTCCTTAGTTTTGTGTAGATTACATTAGGTTTTGTACAAAATAATAACTACATTCATTTGTCTCCAATATAAATATAATGAAACGTAACAAGAAGGATGAAAGTGATAATATCATTCGTGAAAATGATATATTTTCAATACTTAATATCATCTATCACAAAACATAGGGATGTATTAAACTTTTCGAAAAACACTTGCGTAAATCATTCTGAAACTATTATTCAGTTTCCGCTCAAGGCCGGAAGATGTTGAAAGTTGATTTGCAATCACTTACCATTTTAGAAGAGGAATAAACTCCGTAAAAGAAGCACAGCTTTTCGGAGCCTGAGTGGTTTATAATTCAGGACATGTGTAATTTGGGTAGAGTGAGGAGAGATCTACAGCTTTGATAGAGTTATTGTTAGTGGTGTCATAAAAAATTGAGTGAGTTGGACTCGTGGGAAAATTTCTATTTACGTCCTTCTCTTAAACGAAAGGTAGCTCATAATGGAATGTATAAAAGGAGCTACAAATAACTAAAGATGGTCGTCTGTATGTATAATGTTGTGCGTGTGTGTGTGTATATATATCAAGGGTGCATTTGATTACAAAGTTGGAAAAAGATTGAAATACAATTCAATGTCATAAAATGTTGGGAAAAGAGTAGATAAAGAGATGTGTGATATGGTTAGTTGCTCTTTTACTTTTTTGGTTCTATATGAAATCCGATTATTTGGTGTGGGTAAAACTTGTGTTCCGTGAATAATTAGAGAAGTTATAAACTATCTCACTATGCCAGTAAGCCACTCATTAATTCTTGTTTATTCTGCCATATGTTGTGGTTATGAAAATTTTCATCTTAATTTTATTGTTTGGAACTTGAAAGGCCATACCTCATGAAGTCTGGACCTGTGGACCTTCTGCAAGAGTACTCGATTTCAGCCACAACTCTATACGAGATGTACCCGCTGCAATTGGCAGTTTGAGCTCTGTGCAGGTATGCCGAAACCAAACTCTTTGTTTTTATTATGGTCATTCCACCATAGTCAATTCACTTCTTTCCGAGGAAATTAACAATCCTTTGTTTCTCTTGATTTTTATAGAAACTGCTCCTGAATGCAAACTGCATAATAGATGAATCCATTAACTGGGAAGGAATATCGTCTTTGAGGACTCTAACTGTTCTGTCTTTGAGCCAAAATCAGTATGCTTATGTCTTTCATGATTTTTTTGCTATCTTTATTATATTTTAACACACAATCTACTTAAGTTTTGCAATGAAATTCCTCTCCATATATAGTTAATTCAAAATGTACATTGTGATGATTTACACTACCTTCTCTCTCTCTCTCTCTCTCTCTCTCTCTCTCACACACACACACACACATACACACACACGCGCGCACACATCCATCATTAAAACTAGTTCTCTAAGTTGCATATCAATATTTGATTTATACTTTACCTGGTGGAGCTTATATCTCTATGTTTAGGAATATAGGTTTTTTATGCCCTTTATCTTAAATAAGACCTTTTACCCTTCTGCATAAGGTTGTGTGGTCAACGACTCATTTACTGAAGATTTCAATGTCGGCTCCATCTCTGTTGCAATAGCCTCTCTGACCTCACCGCCCTCTTGCCACATTTGAACCTGATACCATCATCTCACCCTTGATGCGACCTCCACCAAATGGCCATTTAGATCCATCCTTCACTTATTATATTGGTTTGGAACCGGCGCCTTTTACTATCCACTAATCCTTAGTAACGTTGATAGTTAGTTGACAAATAATCCATTCCCAGCTGCTGTTATCGGATCCACGCCCAATTCAGTATAGCTGCGGGATCCACACACATGCTGCTTGACACTCCTTATCCTTACTCCGATTGCCATTGTGACCCGCTAGTTCGCTGGTCTAGCATTATACTCTATGCCTGTTGCACCTTTCGAGGCCTTTTGTGCACCTTCATCATCGTTGGAGGTTCGAGTGACAACCTTATCGCTACACAGAGATGTGCCCCACCTGCCAGTTGAGCCTCTTTAGGCCCCTTGTAGCATTGGTTGGCTCAGAGGGGGATAACCCCTGGTTCCATGTAAACATTGTCGTGTTCGGGTCTTTTACCCTTACGTGATTGTGCACTATGGTCGACATGGCCATTTACCATCTCCTTCTGTGCCAACCTTGATAGTTTGATTGAGGCTTCATGCTGACAAACACTTCCAGCACTAAGGGAATTCGAATGAGCTCCTCACGATTCGGGGATTGAGACATTCCCTTCATACTATTACCCTAGTTTTAGTGACGACTATGATTTCAGAGGCACAAGAGCAGGGTTCCCTTTTGGTTATACCTCGGGGACTCTGCTGTAAGAGTCCTCGTAGATTCATATGAGGACGTGTGCACCTCCTCTGGTAGTGTGCCTTCATTCCGTAGGATACATCACGCTGTCGATTTTATTCTTGACGCCTTGTTGCTAAATCCCCACAACTTTATGACATCAACATAACGTGAGGACTGCCTCTCTGAATTGTGTGACAGCAGGAGTGCGTCTTCATGTGCTTTACCCATACTCGTCATTTTGAAGAAGGATGGTAGCTGAAGGATATTTGGTGATAGCGCCCCATGTGCTTTACCCGCCCTTTTCATTCCGAAGGAGGATGGTAGTTGGAGGATTTTTGTTGATAGCCGCTCTATTGACAAGATTGCCGTGAAATATCGATTTCTCATGCATGCTTAGAGGTCATGCTTAATCAATTGCACAATGGTGAGTGTTTTTTAAGCTAGATTCGAAGACTGGATACCACTAAATTTGTATGGAGTCGCGCGACGGGTGTAAGAATGCCTTTAAACTTCAAAATGAAACATGATCTTTATGAGTAGACTATCACACCCTTCGGCTTGTCCAACACCCTTTTGACCTTCAGACTCACTCTGCGCTCTCAAGTCCTTGAGCTCTTGCCCATCACTTCCACCCTAGCTTCGGAAGTGTTAGTTCATTGTACCACGAGTAAACTACTGGGTGTTGTTGTGTAGGGAGTTCGGGTTGCTGTCTCCGATGATCGTTGACTTTTCGATTCCCACCCCGGTCATTCAACCACCCAGTTTCAACAGATTATTGAGCTTTCACTTATATTTCATTTATATTTCAGGGCCATTATGGCGCCCATTACAACACTTGTGAGCATTTAGAATGCCGATTACCACGGGACTGATCCGATTCGGCTCATCAAGGCACTTATGACCACTATGCATGTTCTCCCCTTTAATTACTTCTCCCACTTATTTGAGCTATCTTGCGATGTCTGGAAGATGAAGTTTGGAGCCGTCTGGAGTAAAAAAGACCTATTAGTCGCTTCTTTAGCCAAAAGCTTCTGGTCTGCTGTTGACTATTTTATATATGATATAGAACACGCCCGTTGATTCGTTTAATAGTTAGAAGAGGATTAGTGATCGACATGCAAAGTAGTCCAACATCTTAGGACATTACACCTTTTATCTTTAGGATCGTTAGGGTAAGGAGAATCACGTTGTCGATGCCTTGAGCCGCCGGTCTCGTACCTTGCAGTTGTCTCGAGGTTAGTTTTTGGGTTTGATGAGATTTGAGACCTGTACGCATAGTTGTCAAATCGCGAATCGTATCGTGAATCGTTTACCCCCCGAATCGCGAATCGTGAATCGTATCGGTCGAATCGGAACCAAATGATAAAAACGTAGTAAAACATACGTAAATGGAACTTAACACTATAGAATTGGTAATTAAGCGTAATATGACAAAAAACTAATCGTAGCACATGATAATATACCAAAATATATCACAAAAATTAACCGTAGCACATGTTCTCATTCATTTTAAGCTTAAAAATGTAAAAAATAAAAATATATCATAAAACAGCCTACATATTAATTTAAAACACCATACATAAAACAAATATATATCATAAAGAGCCTATATATTAATTTAATGTAAAAAAATCGCGAAAAAAAAAAAATAAAAAAAAATTGAATCGGACCGAATCGGGAATCGGACCGAATCGGACCCGAATCGGAAGATTCGAATCGTGAATCGCCGATTCAGTCCGATTCTTTAGACATTTGCGATTCTAAGGTTGATTCGAATCGTTTTGGTAGTGAATCGAATCGAATCGAATCGAATCGTCCGATTCGAATCGCGAATCGGACGATTTTGACAACTATGCCTGTACGCTATAAATGCTCTCGTGGGGGCTTTAATGGAGGAATGTACTCTCTTTCAGGGCGCTTCTAGGGATTTTCTCTTCTAGGATGGGTTCCTTTTCGCTGTATGGCTTCTTGCATCCCATACCCTTTCTTTGTGTGAGAAGATCATCAGAGAGGTCCATTCGGGTGGTCTTTACTGCCATATATTGTCGTGTGATGTCACTTTTTAAGTGAATTCTTTTGGCCATTGTGCGACGTGATACAAACACCTCTAGGGATGATATGTTTGTCAGACAACTAAGGCCAACACTGCAACACCGATCTATACACTCCACTTTCTATTCTTGAATCTCGAGAGGCCTTGGCCATACGTCTTTATGGGTTTCATTGTAGGCCTACTACAAACGCCCAAGGCGCATGATTTCATTTTGGTGGCGGGGGAATGCAACTTTATACCGTGCAACACTACGACATATGCTTTTCATGTAATCACTTTGTATTTTTGTGAGGTTGTCCAGTTTCATAGTTTCCTTCTAGTATCACTTTGCGTTGTGGGCCATTTCTGGCGCACCCTTTGGTGTCTCCCTCCAGTTTTACACGGCTTTATCCCTGCAGACTGTCCAAACTGCTATGCCTAGGCTCAGTTGCTCAAGAGCCCAAGGAGCTGGGACGTTGTTGTTGTTGTGTAGACTGAGTTTGCCTTCAACAAAGTCGTTAATCAATCGATCAATCTTTTTCCCTTTCAAGTGGTCCTCCGGAATAGTCCATGGCTTAATTGGGTTAACTCCTACGACGTCGGTGAGCCCTGATGCCTTGGATTTTGTGACCCGCATAACCTTTATCCACTCTTATGTTTAGGAGTGCTTGTGTCGCATGTACAACATTTGTAAGGAGCACATCGACCCTCACCAATATTTTGGCCCGTGAATTTGGTCATGGTTTACCTTCGGAAGGAGAGATGCACGAAGCATTTCAGGTTGTTCCTCATTTTATATTTTCATGGGGTGAATGCATACGGGCTTGATCTTCCCCAATTTTCGAGTTCGTCGCACGTTTTATTATGTTGCTGACTTTTCTTCATTTTGGGGTCTTCACATGCTTTAATACTATTGCTCACGGATGTATATAGAGATTTTAGAACATACGGGATATTGAGACTTCTACTTCATCATCCGGGCAATTGACAAGATGTTTGATTTGTTGGGTGGGGTGTCCTTTAGCGAAGGCTACTTAAAATTAAAAGCCACCCTACAACATATTGATCCAGACTTCTACGTCGTTTCTCTTCATTGCCTCTCAAGAAGGGGTGAATGATGCATGATCATAGTTACCCAGGTATTTTCTTTTGTTTTCTTAGACTTTAATATTTGTTTAGCGTTTGACTCCTTAGTGTATAGAGAACTCCTTTCCACATTTGAAGAGATTACGAATGAGATATATAGAGATGCGTTTTTCGCCTTGATTGCTCTTGGGTTGTTGTGCGACTGGTCTGCTTCCATCGACTTACATCACCATGTCTCTTTTAAGCTTATAAAATCGACTCTTTAATTTTGAGGTCCCTTCATTTAGGTGTCAAAAGCATAGTCCACAATAAAAGGATATAATGTTTTGAGGAAAAAGTAAGACTGCTTATACATTCGCGAAGGGAGGGGTGTTCCACATGCGTGTAAATGTGTATCTTTTGTCGTTATTTATGGGGAATCGTATTTTCCATTGGTAAATTATTAGATCCTGTTTTTATTTTTGCATAGAAAATAAGAAGCCTAATCTATATTAGACAGCAGACCATTTTTGAGTTCCATATTGTCTGAAATTGTTAAGTACTTTATTCAAATTTGTAGTCCAATTTGAATATTGAAACTTTAAAACTTTTTTTCTTTCTTTTGTTTGTTAGATTTCAATGTTTTTGTCATGATATTTTCCCAAGTTTCCAGCAATGACAGACAAATGGGTACTGCATTATAGTTTTTCACCATGGTTCAAATTCCCAGTCATTCACTTTTTAACTCCGTCGCGGTATGAGGGAATATGCAATGAGGCCAAAAATATAGAAATTTAAAAAAAAAAAAGATCAATAGCATGGACAAATAAGATAAGTTAAAAACGATCATTTAATATGCATATTATTGTCTAAGTGAGTATACTTACGCTCATCAGCCAACTTCAATATTCTATAATAAATTAAAACTAAATTAGCAAAACAATCTAATAACACATAAAACTTCTACATATAGAAGTTACATAAGAATTGAATAAGAATGATTATCTTATTTAGGAGGCATTCTACAAAATAATGAATAACGAGCATTTTTTAGTTCATAATTTCATATTACTAATATTTTTAAAGGAAAAATGAAAATTAAACCCCAAGGCTAGGGGTGAATTTGATATCCACACCCATACTTTCAAAAATTGCAAATTCAATTCCAAGGTACAATAAGTGATGCAATTTTAACCTTCTGTCAAAAGGGAAACTGACGGAAAGTTAATTGGGCTCCTTTTTGAGTGGCATGTGGCAAATTAGACCCCACAGTTTGTCATACCTCTCTCTCTCTCTCTCTCTCTCTCTCTCTCTCTCTCCCCTGATGTGCGCAACGCACAACCCTTTTATTTATTTTTAAATTAGTACTAATTTTGTTAATTGTTAATTCTAATTTTTTACTAATAGTTTTAGTGCTGCCTTTTTGTACAATTTAACACTAAAAATATATTTAAAAAAAACTGAAAAAACTATTAGTACTCTTTTGTATTTAAAAAACATGGCTGATTTTTTCTTCTAAGAAACCTACATTTTTTTAATAATTAGTACTTATTTTTATGTACATTAAATCAGCAAAACATAAACAATATGGAAAAAGCGTAAAGGAAAATGTCAAAAGAAAAATGTAAACCTAAAAAACTTTCGGTCTTCAACTCTCCATAAGAAGGTTAAACTTGGTACCAAAAACGAACCCCCTAGACTTATTTCTCACCAAAAATACAACCCACAAACTTGTTTCTTTTCCAAAAACGAAACCAATATTCCTGTTATGCAAAGGAAAGTTTCATTTTAAACCAAAATTTGATGCGACTTGCTACGAACACACAGGAGAGCACCAACATTGGTAGGGGATTTACAATTCAGCAAAGCGCTAATGTATAGGGTATTCACGATTCAACAAAGCCCTGATTTCATATCCTTTTGGCTTAGTCTTCTCAATCGTTTCGACTCGGTCGAGATTCAATTACTTCGTTATATATAAATATGGCCGATATACAGTGTTACACTCGATATCTCATCAATACCACACGATCCGAATAAAAAACAGTCGAACTTCGTGTCATGGTATCTTATCGATGCCTTATGATACTGAGTCAACCTGATTGAGATTTTGAACCATGCTCCTCACCATCTTACGAAAAGTCATTTCAACTTGCTAATTAATAAACACATATTATTAGCTGAATTATTGCAAAAAAATAGTATGAAAATAGTTTAGTGATGACTAATTATCAATAAACAATCTCTTTGAGAGGGTATTTGCCTCAAAGCAATATGAAGCTCCCCACCATTAGCGCATCCACAGTGGTGGGAGAAGAAAACAAATTTGGTAAGTTTACAGAATTGGATGCTTGCAATGGTGGGTGAAAAGGAACAAATTCTGTATAAGAATTTGGAGTATGGTTACAAATTTCGTAACGATTCCTACGAACTTTATTTGTTCGTAGCAATTGATATGAACAAATAAGTTCGTAGGAACTATAAATAATCACTTTTATTATATATTTGGATTCCTACGAACTACATTAATTCGTTAGAATTTCTTACGAACTAATGGTAGTTCGTAGGAACTTTTGACACAAAATATTAGTTCGTAGGAATTTTGAAACAGAATAGTTAGCAAGTATTTACTAATCACCATTATATACTCACACTCTCACGAAGGGGATATTCACCTTTAAATTTGTAAATATATTCCACCACTGTAGATGTTTGTATAATGAGATCTAAAAAATAAATTCTTCATTTTTTCTCTTAGTATGAATGTTCTTTAGATGCTCAATTATTTATAAATTGCTAAAGTGACGTAATCAGCACACACCGACCAATAATTGCTAGACAACCACAATTAAAGCTCTTTTAAATTTCTTTAAATTTATAAATATGGAGCTCTTGCATTAACACATATACAAGTGAAATCTAAGAACACTAAAGGCTAAAAGGGCAAAGGACTAAAAAGGATAAACATTACTTAAATGGGATACAATTAACGAGAAGGACAAAAATGAAAAGAAAAAAAATCATATATTCCTTATTGAAATCACGGTGAACATACACTACCCACGTCACCAAAGTATCATGTTGGCCTCCTCCGGTGCGGGAAACTTTGCTTCACCTTGGCTTCAGTGCCAATTGTGACGGGAGTGGTGCGTCAATTATTTTAGGAGCACTGCTACCCAAAAGCGTTGTAGTTGAAACACTTGATAGCAGCAGAATAGTCTCAATTGTCAACCTGGTCTGCAGTGGTGGTTGCTAAAGCCCCATCCCTCAAGCTAACTCGTAGAGGATATTGAGCTGTAGGCCGTGAATGTACGTTCCAATACGTCACTACCCGCTCTTGCGTAGCCTGCCCCGAGTATACTACAACTAAAACTGAATTGTAAGTGACGATATTCAAACCCTTGATACTAGAAAAAAAAGTCCCTGTGCTTCTTGCAGTCTTCATGTGCTTCCTCATCTTCCGGCAGGCTGAAAGTGCCCCTTATCTTTCTTTGCTTGCTCGCTCCCGGGTGAACT
This sequence comes from Sambucus nigra, assembly GCA_949130495.1. Lineage (NCBI taxonomy): Eukaryota > Viridiplantae > Streptophyta > Magnoliopsida > Dipsacales > Adoxaceae > Sambucus > Sambucus nigra. The sequence continues at coordinate 348,597,742 of OX422217.1, forward strand.
TAGTGTTACCTAGAATATGGGTTGATTTGGCATATGGTACGATGCTTTAGCCGGTCTGTGGCACGATGGGGTTTTATAAGAATGTATATTGTTCAGAGACTTTTGGTCGGGTTAAAGATTGGGCTCCGAACGTTTGGGTTTATGGGAGACTTGGGCCATAAGGGAATGGGTTTGTCTACCTAAACAGTGGGGGTCATATGGTGAAATCTTGGTTTAAATCTGAACTCATCTTCTTGCCTCCTATGTATTCAAATCAAGTAATAAACTCCATACGTACATCGCATCGTTCATCGTCTAGCATTCAAAACTCCATTGACACTGTGCTTGAATTGCAATGAGGTGGGCTTGGATCAGGTGATGCACTCCACAACTCGGCCCTTCTAAAAGGCCTTAGTTCCTGTCCCCGAAATGGCTCTGGTTTTCCCCTCACTTGACCTAGTTTTACCCTCCCTGTCCTTACCTCGTGAAGGAATTCCATGGGTCCTTTGAACCCCCTAGCATTTTCTTTTTCTGATGTTTGTTTTCTTTATCAACCAAGATCAATTCCATTAGCATTTGTAGCATTTTGAAGGGGGGTTGCAAATCGAGGTGACTATGATTCTCTCCTTGTTCAATTTTTTAACCTATCTAGCATTACAATTTAAATGAGTCACATGGGGAGAGGAACCAATTCAAATAAAACAATGAGGGCTTCAAATTATACAAGCGCTCAGATTCAAATAATCATTATTTTTATATGAATTGACTAAAATAAAGACATGCATCCAGATTTTCGAATTTTGACACAAATTAATCAAATGAATTTCCATCTAAACTCAACAAAGCCTTTTCCTAATTATTTGGAATCTGCTACATGAATCCTAATTTTCCATTCCATTTTGTTTAACACACTTATCCTTTCTTATATACTCTCACCAAGTGCACATCTAACCCTAATGTTACCATAAATATTAAGTAAATAACTCTTCCTTATTGGCGAATCTGGACCAACAAAGCGAACACCATGATTGAAAAAAAGAACTCCCAGATCGATATGTGATTTCGAAACCAATTAAATAAGTGGACTTAATTTCACTTGAGGAGAAATGGATTATAAAAACCAAGTCAATTTGTACTACATTAAACTGAACTATGATTGCATCAATAAAAAATCAATTAAGGAATCATAAAACTGAGATCGATTAGGGACGACAACAAGTGAAGATTGACAACTAGGGTTTGCCTCATAATTTAGCTTCGCTCGAGCTACTAGAAGAGGAGTTGCGTTCGAGCTAGATAATTCAAAATACGACGAAGCCCTAGGGCCAATGGAGGCGACGAAGACAAAATTATAGTCTCTCTCAAATGTGTTTGAATTGAAAGACCGTAATGTATAGTCTATATATACAAAATGGTATTTTTGTTGATATACACCTAATCGGGTCAAGGGTAAAGGAGCCAAACACACCCGTTGCTAACCCAAACGTGTTATGTTTTTTCTCTCCCCAATCCGACCTGACTTATTCCCTCAAAACAAGTACCCATTAAGATCGGGTCGGATCCCCGTTTGAACCCACCTCGTTGCCATTCTTACAGTCATGAGTTGTGATGGGTGCTGCGGATTTTGATTTGGCTGAAGGGGTGGGTTTGAACTGAAGAAAGGGGGGTCAAGCACCGGGTGTCTTATCTCACATGCCTTGACGAGATCGTGAAGTGGGTGGCTGATGTCAAATCGCTTTACCATCAATACTAAGTCACTTTTCCTTGCGGGGCATGGTTCAAAATCTCAGTCAAGGTCCCCGTATCGGACTCCCGATTTTCAACTCGGTCGCGATATCGAGCGATACGCAAGGATATGCTATTTAGAGAGTCCAAAAATTCTGAAAAAAATATAGAAAATTTGAAAACAATAAGATTAACAACGTGGGCATTAGATAAGTTCAAAACCATGCGTTAATATGCATAACATTGTTTAATAGATTATATTGACGCGTGTCGGACTTGTCAGATTCAATAAATAAATAATAAATCAACAGTAAGTTAGCAAAATAATCTAATGATACATACTCAACTCAATTCAACCCGACAAAGCCTTTTCCCAATTATTCAGGGTCAGCTACATGAATCCTATTTTTCCATTCCATTCTATTTAGTGCCATATCTTCGGTTAAATCACATGATATGTCATTTTTACAATACCCCACTAAGTCAATTTAAGCCTATTGCTACCCCTTGCGTTACCATCAATATTAACTAAATCACTTTTCCTTACGGACGCATCCATTGGTCTATGAATGACGTGTCCAAACCATCTAAATCGATTTTCTCTCAATTTATCTTCTATAGGAGCTACTTTTGCCGTTTTACGAATTTGTTTATTTCTAATTTTATCCTTTCGAGTTTTATCACAAATCCATCTTAGCATTCGCATCTCCGCCACACTTATTTTCTTAACATTTTGTTTTGGGGTTGTCAAACACTCTGTCCCATATATCATGGCGGGTCTAATGACCTTCCTATAAAATTTTCCTTTTAATTTCAAAGGTATATGCCTATCACATACTAATAAGTCTTAAAATATTAATAATTTTGGGGGGAATACTATCAATCTTTAGTATATAACTAAAGTTGTAGGCTTAAACCTCAACTTGACACGTGGCGTTATTAATGGAGGCACCATTTTCTATCTATCAATTCCATATTTCTCTATTTTCCAACGCTAAACTTAACCCTCAATCTCTATTTATTTCACTCGACCACTCTTATTTGAAGCATTTAGTTCACGACTCTTCCTATTTTCCTCCCTTGCACCTTGAAATACCCTTTAAACCTACATCCATTCATCCACCATTTCATCTCTTTCTCTCTCCAAAAGAATATAGTAAACCCAGATCGGCATTTGTTCATTGAACTGAATTCTCTACCCTTCCTCTTTAACATCTACTTCCCTCTCTAACATGAAGGTGGTGTTAGAAATCTGATTTTGGCTTCTCTGTTCATCATCTATCTCAGAGTTTTCATAATAATTTTTTCCTCTAGCTTTTGTGATTTGGGTTTTTCTAGTCACTGTTCATTGCTATTATTATGTATTCAAAACTTTTGATGGATTTGCATAGATCAATTATTCGTCAGCGTTGGATGTTTAGAACTCATTTTAGTCATGGAGGAGCAAATCAAAACAATTATAGCTTAACACTTTACCTCTGACAAGGGTTAAAGGCTACCTTCTGTGTGGTTAATGTGTAATTGGAGGTAGTTTTCATATGGCCGGAGGAATATCAAGTTTTATGCCCTTCTATCAAATATGTTATTCGGTTAAAAACATGTAGACTTTGATTTTCTTTATATTTGTTTCTATTGCAATAAATCATTGATTTGATTTGAGTTTTATTTCTCAGGTAGATTTATTGTGTTAATTTTTTAAAATTCATGTAAACTAAAATATTGCCAAGCATGTGCACTTATCCTTACGTTAAGATAGACGAATTGAATAGAAATCACCTAAAAGTGTCAATTTTTATTTCGAACTCATATTTTATTGCTAATACATTTCCAAGGAAAGTATATATAAAATTATGATAATGTAGAAGGATGATTTCTGTTTTTTCGAATCTTATATGTTTTGTTGGAAAAATAGAGCATCTTATTCCTTTCTTGATTCCTATTTGCCATGTGAACTTTTTTTTAAAAAATTCTTCTTCTATAATAGGTGACTTTAAAATTTGTTTAAAACTATGACAATATGTTGTCTATTTGAAACCCTGAAGATGTTATTGGTTTATTCTATTGCGAGCACTATAGAAAACTTCTCTGTAAGTTTTGAACAAGCACATTACTCATTTTCTAAATTATCACAAAAAGGGTAGAAACTAAAATTTAGGTTTGAAATGAATTAATGCACTTTGAGTTTATATTCAACACTGAAAATATCACATGATTCTTTCACTGTTGTTGTGCATTAATAAAAAGGTATATAAACATATTCTACTCTTTGTTATAATTTTTTTAAACCATTAGATTGTCTAAACATGGTCAATGGCTATGGCTATGCCAAATATAATAACACAGTTGATTGTTGTCAATGGTTTTATTTGAAAAACTAGAGTGCCAAAGCATTATCTAAATTGTTATACTTTGGTTTTATTGTGCATGCATCAATTTGTGTATAATCTTTTGGATGGTTTCCTTTTGGTAGTTTAACAAGTTGTGTTTATTTCATTTGGTATTCACTGTGACTTACCAATCAATTTATGGGGCTTAATTTTGGTCTCCACTTTAAAAATTCAAGTCTAACGTTTGAGATTTAGCATTTTAATTCTCCATGAAATATATATACTTTTTCGAAATTTTGTGAAGATCACTACTTAGAAATTCTTTTACATCATTTTTTCCCTAATCATATAATTATTAACATTCTCAAGATTAATTATCTCATCATCACTTATTGAGCGGCATTGGCAAAATGTAATCTTCATCTTACTTTCTATTACATATTGTTGCCATATATTCTTCTTCTTACTTACTATTACATAATGAAAACCGCCCGCGCATCGCGCGGGTCTGTATACTAGTTTTTTTTAATAAATAGTACTAATTTATTAAACATGTACAATTTTTTTAGAAATCACATTACTTATTTATGTTATATTCATATAAAAATGTACAACAAATGTATTACACAAATGTGAAAACAATTGACTTTCAATACAATTTTCGTCTCCCTATCTAGTTGCTATATCAATCATAATAATTTTGTACGCCTGCTAATATATTGATACGGCATGGCTCCATATTCCTTTGTACGCCTGTAAATTTATTGATGATTTTGTTAAATATCAGCATGGTTCAAAGTCTCGGTATCGGACACTCGATTTTCAACTCGGTATCGGTATCGGTATCGGTATCGGGCGATACGCAAAGATACGCTATTTAGAGAGCGCGGAAAATTAAAAAAAAAATAGGGTCATTTACTATTTGGGGTACGTTTGTTTACATTATAGTTATATGAGTGTTATTTTGACGGTTTCTGTTAAGATCCGTTTGCCAGCTAAACCCTTAATTGTCATTTACTATTATACCCTTATATATAAATACCCTTGTACCCTTATTTAAAACCTAAACCCTTATATACCCTTATACCCTGATTTTAGCCCCAAAAAAATATATTTCCTAAAAAAAAAATTCCAGCCAAAACAATATTAAAATAAAATAGATTATAATTAAAAAAATATATCTCCAAAAAAACAATTTCCAGCCAAAAAAATATTAAAATAAAATTGATTTTAGTTTAAAAAATTATTTTCAGGAAAACATATATATATATATATATATATATTGTACTGTTTAAATATTTAGAAAAAAAGCAGTTAAATATTTAGAAAAAAAACAGTTAAACTGTGTTTTTTTTATTAAAGAGTTAAATTATTTCCACCAAATAAAAAAAAGAAACTGATTTTCACCAAATAAAAAATGTTTTCTACCCCAAAAAATTATTTCCACCAATTAAAATGATTTTCAATTAAAAAATATATATTTCCCGGAAAAAAAATTTCCACCAATTAAAATGATTTCCAACCCCCAAAAAATTGTTTTCCACCCAAAAATTGTTTTTCAATTACCAAATAAATAATTTCCAGCAGAAAAAATATAAAAATAAAAATGATTTCAGTTATATATATATATATATATATTAAGAAAAGCTATATATAATATAATTTTAAAAACTGCATATATATACAAATAAAAAAATATATCTTAACATTTTTTTATGAAATATTATAAAACTGTTTTTTATATATAAAAAATCATTTTATATATAGAAATATTATTTTTTTTTACAGTTTTTCATATAAACTATTTTATATAAACTGTTTTTATATATAAAAATATTTAAAACTCTTTTAAACAGTTTTTCCAGGAAAATATATATTTCCAAAACAAATAATAGTTTAAAAATATATTTAAAAAAAAAAAAATTCCAGCAAAGAAAATAAATAAAATAAAACTGATTTCAGTTTAAAGAAAATACTTTGAGAAAGTATATTCTCAAGAAAAAAAAATTCAAGAAAAGAATTGATTATAAATTCCAGCTATAAAACATTGATTTTCAACAAAAGTAAATATATTTCCCCCCAAAAAAATCATTTTCCACAAAAAAAGGAAGATAGGTTTCAACAAAAGAAATTCCAGCTAGGAAAAACTCTAGCCAAAATTACAACTACAAAAACCTCCGGCCACAAAAAAAAACCCCGGCCAAAATTTCAACTGCAAAGACCTCCGGCAACAAAAAAACCTCCAGCCAAAAAATAAACTCCGGCCAAAATTTCAGCTGCAAAAACCTCCAGCAACAAAAAAAACCTCCAGCCAAAATTCCAACTGCAAAAACCACCGGTAAAAAAAAAAAAAAAAAACCTTCTGCCAAAAAAAACTCACCTTCGAACGGCCAAAGAGAAAACATGAAAGACCCAAATTCCAAATTGAAAAACCCACCTTTGAGCAGCCATGGAGGGGGAAATCTGTGGCGGAGGGAAGTCGCCGTAGCGTCGGAGAAGAAGAAATAGGAGAAGAAAAAATTGCCGGTGTGGGTTATGGAGAAGAAATCGCCGGTGTGGGTTTCGGAGAAGAAATGGGAGAAAAAACAGCCGTTGAGAAAGAGGAGAGAGAGAGGGGAGGTTTAGACTTTTGGTTATAAATATAAGGGGCATTTTAGGTAGTTTACAAAAAGGATCTATTTGTTAAACGTCCATTATCTCAAACTGTTAAAATAACACCCAACGAACTAATACGTAAACAAACGTACCCCAAGTAACTAATATTATAAACAAACGTACCCCAAACAGTAAATGACCCAAAAAAATAAGATTAACAATATGTGCCAATCAGATATGTTCAAACCATTATTTAGTATGCATAACATTGTACGATTAGTTTTTCTGCTATAGACTTGGCATATTACTAACGCACTAATTTTATTTTTAAATATTTAGAATCTCTAAATAATCACGTATTAGTGACTAATTGTTGATTTTAATTTATGTAAGAGGATGTTTGATATTCATTGACGAGACTAGGCTTATAGGGATTCTTTTTTTCCCCAATCTCTGTCTCTTCCATTTTTGGACATCATTATGTGACATTATATTTTGATAGGATATTTTGTTCCAAGTTCAAATATTTTAATGTACGGTGAATGTTATTAGTTTTATATTAGTGACATTTTAATTTTATTGCAATTGTTCAATTTAATCTTAGTGTGTAGAATTATTCTTCATGTATATGTTATGTGGACAAACTTATATAGGTCGTGTTCTATAAATGTTACAATATATTTTCAACAATAAAGAAATATGGTAAAAAATTAAGATTTTATCACTGTTCTAAAAAACCCGTCTAGGCTCAAGGCTTGGGAGAAACCCCCCGTCTTAAGCTTTTTACGCCTTATTCTTGGTAAAACCCTTAAGGCGCACTTTTTTCTAAAAACAACAAAGCTTTAATGAAACGATATCGCCCTTTAAAGAATTTTTTTACAAACCGGACCATTATCTCATCCAAAATAACCAAATAGTATTTTAATTTGCATATATTTAGACATATTTTTATGATATGTACAATTTAAGTATTTTAGTAGTCTTGTTATGGTTAAAAAATAATAAAATATATTAAGAAGGTCTAAATGCCTTGTCTAAGGGCCACTTAGGCTTCTAAGGCTTAAGGCTTGGCCTCCACGCCTCGATCAATCCTCGCGTTTTTTAAAACCTTAGATTTTATAAAAAAATAAAAAGAAAATATGACAATGTTCAAATAATGATACAATTTTTTTTCTATTTTACTTAGGAAAATTATATAAGGTCGCAATAATTTTCACAACATTTTTTTTTTGTACAAATAAAATTTTTGTAAAAAAATATACAAAGAAATGTATTACAATTCGTATACATTTTTTATTTGTACAAATAAATATTGTGTAAAAAAATGTACAAACAAATGTCTTACAAAACGTATTTTTGACATCTTTTTACAAACAAAATTAAAAAATGTTTTGGAGAAAAATGTTTTTTGGGTACCAAAAAAAATGTGTCGTTTGAATTGGTTGTCTCTGCCGATATCGCGGCGAGGCGTCGCGGAATCGATTGTCTCGGCCGATATCTCGGAGAGACAACACGATTTAATGTTTTTTTTAAACACCTCTCGGTATCGTATCGGTACCCTCCGATTCCGAGTTGACTCAGCTGATACCGAGTCAACTCGGTCGATACTTTGAACCATGAATATCAGTATTGATTTTCCCCTAAAAATTAGTAGCAATATATTAAAAAATTATTACCAATTTAAAAAATAAAATTATATCATTTTAAAATAATGTTGTAAAAAATTTGTACCAATTTTAAAAAAATCTTGTAATTAGTACCAATTTATTATATTATTTTATTAAAAAAAGGTACAAATACATTTTAAGAAACGAAAAATATCAATAATCCATTTTAACATCAAATGAAACATTTTTGTAGGAACTAAACATTACTTAGAAAATATATATCGGGCTGAACATTAAATGTTTACAAAATTATTTTTTGTAAGGTTTTTGCAAATGTAATAAATGTATTTTTTTAGGGACTTCAGTTAAAACTTTTATTTTTGTACAAAAACTTAACTTATGATTAATACTTCTCACAGCTAACATAGATAGAAGTACGACTGTTGGAAGAACACAACATTATTCCAAAGCAATTTACTCAACCAGTAAATGCTTGACAACGTTTAGACCTACTTTGATCAAATAAAACAAAACAGAGAACATGTTGGACCAAAGCATATCAATTTCTTAATGAAGCGGTTTTCTCCCGCCCTAAATCTACAAATCCCTCAATTGGCTTAGGCTTCGTAGTCAAAAAGGGCTGCAAACTTCAACCTTGTCCACCGACCTCGGTTTCAAAGGAGATTTGGTCGCCGTTTTGTTCGCAGCAGAGAAAATGAGTGGGTTTAGGGTTTTCGTTCTTTTTTTTTCCTTCTCTGTTCTTCAATCTCGGGCGATATTTGAACATATCGCCGAGATCTCTCCTATATATAGTGAGTCGATCGAGTTCTCGTCGATATTACCAGATTCGACCCCAAAACGGGAAATTTTCATATTGTCTCACAGTATAGGATCGTTGGCCTACGATACCGAGTCAATTCGTTCGATATCGAGTTAACTCGATCGAGACTTCAAACCATATTACGGGGGCATCTATTGGTCAACTTTTAAGGTGTCCAAACCATCTAAGTCGATTTTCTCTCAGTTTATCTTCTACACCTGATATTATTTTGGACTTTTGGTCGGGTTAAAAGATTGGGTTCCGAACGTTTGGGTTCAAGTCTCTGATAAACTCAAACGTTCGGAACCCAATCTTTTAACTCGACCAAAAGTCCAAAATAACATCAGTTGGTGCACTCCACAACCCTATGAGTAACATATCACTAATATCTTTATCTCTTTGAATAATAGAGCGTAAGTAACTGAAATGAGTAACATATCACTAATATCTTCATCTCTTTGAATAACCGAGCGTAAGTAACTGAAATGATCACTTTTAGGTATTTCGTGACCCTCAAGTTTCACCACATCCCCATTTGTTCTCCTACAATTAGTAAAATTGCACTCCACGTACTCTCCCTCTTGTTTCTAGGATTTCTCTAAACACTTCCAATTTAGCATTGATCCCTGACTTAGTTTCATTCACTAAAACAATATCATAACATACTCCACGCACCTCATCTTGTATTTGTCCAATCAATTCATCCATAACAAGTGCAAAAAGATGAGGATTTAACGTTGAACCTTGATATGACGTAATCAACACATATCAACCAATTATCACAAAACACAATTAAAGTGAAAGTTCTCTTCAATATCTTCATTTTTGTAACATGTAAGAGCTCCTCATTTTGAAGAAGCCTGAAGGGGCAAATGGATCAAAATTAGATCGAAAGGACCAAAAAGTACAAAAGCTAACACTATGCGATGCAATTAACAATTAGGACAAAAAGGATAGAAAAAGCATATATCCCTTGTTTACATCATAAAAATTCTCGAGTTATTGTATAAATTCCTCATTGGAACACAATTTCTCTTTTCTCATTTTGATGATTTATTTCTGTTCATTATGGTAATGCAATGCAATTATGCAAAGACACAAAAAATCAGCTTGTTTGTTGTGATAAAAATAGCTTTCTATCTTTTACGGAAAAATTAATATGAAAGCTTGGTTTTTAAAGGCGGGAAATCTTTAGGAGATGTGCCGGTATCTCATGGTCAGGTACTTGAGGCCTGATTACGCCACTTTATGAAAACCTTAATGTCATACAATTTAGTAAGTATACCATATGTCTAATTTTTATTTTATTTTTTTGGTTATGAATGTTTGGCCTCTTAGGACCTGGTACAGTCATCTATATAAAGATAAGACAACAATTCGTTTATTTAATTGCCATATCGAGTGTTAGATGACTACAACCAGATATTTTTGAAATCTGCAACACTTTTAATTATGTTGTACTAACTAATTATATCCATATATGTTCATGCAGTATAACGAATTTACCTTCTGCACTGGGTGCTTTGACTTGCCTGAAGGAACTTCACCTCGCATACAATAAGCTGACTTGTCTCCCAATTGAAATAGGACTTCTGACTAAGCTCGAGGTTTTGAAAGCCAACAATAATAGGTAAGATATGCACAGAATGACAAGTCAATGCCCTGTTTCATTCTCCCGTGGGTGCTGTTGTCTTCCAACTGGCACAGATGGCAAAGGAGCTACATATTTGGATTCCACTTTTTTGTTTCCCTTTTCTTTTGTCATGGATGAACCAAATAATTGCAAGATTCATACTTTTAAGCTTGATTGTATCATTTTCTGTCGATAGGTATAAATTTTGTTGGTTGCTGTCAATGATGTAACATTTTTTTTAATGATGTTGTAGCTTATGTAAAGATTCTTATCCTTTTATAGGGGCACTAGCATATGCCCTGAAAAATAGTTAAAGGGATCATCCATGATATCTGTTAAGTTCCTCTTTATAACATTCTGATTGACACCTTTCTCCGTGCAGTATTAGCAAAATCCCCACATGTATAGGGAGCTGCTGTTCCCTTGTTGAGGTAATTCGTCTCTGTGTGTTGTGTGCGTGTGTTGGCCATGTGTTTGACCTGGTTTGATGTGATGCAGATTGATTTTTCATCAAATCTTCTGGTAGAGCTGCCAGAGACATTCGGCAAATTACAAAATCTAAAGGTATATATTTCTTCCTCTATAGTGGTTTCTTCTCTTTTCCTTTTACATATCATAAACAAAAAAAAATCCTCCTCTCTTTTCTAATGGCAACTGCCTCTATATTCTGATGCGATGATATGCACAACTATAGTAGGGAAAGGGGAAGTGATTGCTATAGTTACAAATTACAATAGTTAATGAAAAATATGCTGAATTGATCACGTGTTTTTAATCACAGATAAGAGGAAGAGCAATATATGCTCTCTTTTGGACTTTGGGTTTATGATATTGTTAGATAAAGCATATGTGGTAGAAAGTCAGAGGCGCATGAGAATTCGTAACAAACTTGAATATAAATATTAGATATATTTAGTTTAGTCGGCAATGTAATAGTCCAAGGGACACTAGGCAACATACTTGAGCATATTAATTCGAACAATAGCCTTTAACAGCATTACGATTACAAAATCCAGTTAAACCCAAACCCATCCTGTATCGTATCCCTTAGTAACAATGTAAAAATAAGGTAGAATAAGAGCATCCAATATTAGACCCCAATACATAAATGGTATCACTCAATTGACATATTTGTTATTGTCGTTTTCTACATAACTACCCAGGCTTTGCATCTAGATAACAATGGGCTCAAAAATCTTCCTTCCAAGCTATTAAAAATGTGCATCCATCTCTCAACACTTGAACTCCACGGCACAGAAATAACAATGGATATTCTCCGTCAGGTATTATCTTTCCACTTGTTCTTCGGACATTCATAACCAGCCTGAATTTCACCTTATTATATTTGGACAGTTATAACCACAACATTCTTTTGCAGTTTGAGGGATGGGAAAGCTTTGATGAGCGTCGCCGTTTAAAGCATCAGAAGCAACTGGCATTCCGAGTTGCAGGCTCGGCTGTATTTGATGAAGGTGCTGACAAAAACTGACAATAATGTATCAAACCAATGGACCAGAATAATCGTCTTTCATGGTCCTCACTCAGCATTGTGTAAAACATAGTCAAATGAATTTTTACCTTTTGTTGATATAAATACATGATTGGGAAGATGGTAGATTTAGTGGATGTAATCTGTCTCAACTTGTTATTGGACAACACATGATATATATCGATTAACAACTCTACATTTTTTTGAGTAACACTTGCCCTTGATGCACACCTCCCCTCCTTGCGCATCTAGCAGGTATATCTCTCTGTACCCAGCCTTATGTTTGGGTGCGTTGGCTCTTTAGAACTCTGCGGTGTTAATTTCCATATGAAGATGAATAATTAACATACAAGTGACCTTATCCAGTCTTCCCGTTATAGTATTTACATGTTTACTGTACTTGACATAAGCCTTACACTTATCTGCTTTATTAGTTTCCTGGTACTAATAACTTGCTTTTAGTCTGTTTTGAGCAAATTATGCTCTTAGCAATGTAACTGATTTTGTTTTTTGTTGGTATTTATATGTTATTATGATCTCCCATGAACTTGCTACTAAACACTAGTTTGAAAGGAAAAGGAACGGTTGGTCCCCTTTTTCATGCTAGCCATCATTTGCAAATGGGCGGGTGTGGGTGGATTTGGTCGGGTCGTTAACGGGTTAGGGTTAGATATGGGCGGACTAATAGCGGGTTGGTTGTTGTTGCGGGTTGAATTAACTGCTGATCTGTTTTCTCATTCAAATTTTTTAATTACATATCCCTAGTTTATACGAGTAGGAAGGATAACGGGTCATTTCTCAACCTGCCTAAATCTGCAAATAACCGGTGAGTTTTTAGTAATCCATACACTATCCGTCTGAAACAAACATGATGGTGCTCATTCTCAATTATTGTGGGTGGAAATGAGTGGTCGATACTCTTTGGGTCCATTTTGCCGGCCCTAGTTTGCATATACTAGTTTCAGATTTTCATGAAGACATTGTCGTAGTAATATACCATGTACCACTTCCCCATAACCAATAGTTCATGAACCTCAATTGGATGACTTTGCTGACCTACTTGGTCGTTTATGACGTCAATGGGAGCCAATACTCATCCTGAAGTCTACACTGCCAGCTAAATGATAGCAACACAATGAGTACATTACAAAATGACTGGTAAATAGTTAAAAGTAAAAGACATCATATAATTTAATTGATGATATTCAATTAAATAGAACTAATTGGAAACAATATGATTTTGTCCACATAATTTCGAAAAGAGCGTTGAGTTGAAGATTACTAGCGACCCTCCATTTATAGGTTAATAGTCTTTGTACATAAGAAACTAGATGACAAGCAACAATTTATGGAAATATGATAATTAATTATTTATATCCAAATAATTAGTAAGTTTATCCTCTTCATCCATAGCAATTGGTGGAAAGGTGGGAACACAAAAGCTTGGCCATGAGAGCTTAAAAGGGAAACAATCGCTTTTGAGTGGGGCATGGATGAGTAGGACATTATCGATTGGAGTTTCACATGGTAAATTAAGGCTAGCATTCTTTCGCTTAGATAGTCATTGACTCGTGTTCAAATGAGCCACAATCAAAACACTTAAATAACTTGAAATATGTCGATGGCAACTTATTATTCTAGGGCGAAGCAGTGTTTGTCGAAGTGCCTTTGCCACCTCCCCTCAAGTTTTTACTGTGAAGTGTGAATATTCTTCCACTTATCGAGAATACTATTTTAGATACCCTAAAATATCACCCCTAGACCTACCTTCCTAAAGGCTCGCTCGATTTCGAGCCCCCGAAGCCCAAATCGAAGAAGCTTCAACCAACCCTAAGTGGCCAAAACTCACTTCCTATAATGCCCAAACCCAAAATCTTTCATTTTTGTTGCAACAAACATTTCTACCACACAAAGGAAATGTCTTTTGTCCCATCATGCCATTTTTAGCACTTGAGTGTCATCATTACCTCATTTATGCTACACGATGGAAAGTTAAAGTCATCATGAGTATTCCTAAACACTAACTATTAATGTTCATTCTGTCGCACGATAAATAGTCTCATCATCCATCATGAATAAACATGTGCATTAAATGCACATTAATGGTTATATTCAATACAATAAAAACTTCAATTAGTCATCGTGAACATTCTCCCATATTTTGAGATCATGATAACACTTTTGTACTACACGGTTGGACTCACACTTGTTCTCCCTTCATTTATGTCATACGACTGAGAGTCTTTCCTTCACTATCTACCTCATGTCACTGTTGAAAGCTTGTGGGCAATTATTACTCTTTGACTGTTGTACGACGCGATCAATTATGGCGTACCCCATCCCTCCAGTGGAAGGGAGGCACCAAAATCAATTCTCTATATTTTTTGTTAGGATCTCCACCCTCACTTGGGAGGAAAAAAGGCATTACTGGAAAGAAAACAAAGAAATCCAAGTTCTCCAAAAGAAGCCCAAAGTCCGAGCTCTGCCTGAAGTTCCCAAGATCCCAACTCCTAAGTCTCATGCGCCGCCCTACTAAAAGACCATATACGAAAGAAGTCCAAGCCAAACATTCTCCCGCCGTTCTGACTTTACGTCCATTCATCCGAAATAATGAGGTATTATATCTAATACACCTTGTATTATTGTTTAAAGCATTAATAAACTCTTAGTTGGCTTAAACACTTCGCCTCGACTCTAGTAGAAGATCGAGTGTATATAATGTGAAGATCTCAGTCCTTTGGGACTATCTCTACATACAATATTCAAAGATTGAAGTGTGTCATTAAGCCTGTGATTTTAGAAAGAATCATCAAAATGATCTCAATATATACATTATCAAAACATACTTTTGTCATACTACACATGTTTTTCTAAAAAGAATTCTTACCAAAACTAAACGAACAATTTTTAAAAAGTTGAAAGTAGGGATATTCCGAACAATTTTTAAATGAACAAACTAAACATTACTCCATGCGAACCTTAATGAAAGTCCATCTCGAGGAGGAACCAACCGATTTTCTAAGGGAAGCAACCGAGATGACAATCCCTGGAAAACTAGACATTGATGATTCTCGACCCTTTCAGATGGGTACCATTCACCACAACAAACATGTTCTCATAAAATATCTAGGCGGGATGATTTCGATTATTTTTCCACAACATTAGTGAAAGAAACACACTTAAATGCGGAATGTTATCATATTTGTGATAACACATCCTCGAAGGAAGTTCTCTCTCCTAATTTTTCAATTCTGGGAAGTTTTATTTAGTAAACTTTTAAACACATACACATGCACACATAAAGAACGAGTGGGGTTCCCAACTTATTCCCTTTTTGTAACAAAGTCCTCGAACCCTAAGACTCGAATCTTTTGGTATGTAGATTATTACACGCCTTGGATAAGCCCTCACAGTCTTACCCACCCTCTTTAATTTATAAAACAAGTTAGCGACTTTGATCAACCGCGTACCCCGACAAACTAGATTGGAAATACGATCCATGGGATATGTATACCTTTGGGTTAAGTTTTAGACTAGTTTGGGTAGTATTTCAGGCTCATTTAGAAGGCCAAAATTAGGCCTATTAGTGACCTATGGATTTAAGAAATTTTAAAGGGTGTTAACCCTCATTAGTTGAAGACATTTTATACAAAACACAAAACCTACCTACGCCAAAGATTTGTGAGAACATAGGAAGAGGTTTGAAGAGGAAGAATCACTTGTTCGTACCATTCAGTCAAGAAATCTCTTACTTTATCACTGTGTAATCTGTAACTCGTTTATATTTTCATTGTCAGGTATTATTCTAGGATTTAGAAGCATGTTTAGAGTTTTAATTTGCTATCTTAATCACATTTATATTGTGTTTAAGCGAGTTGTTGAATTGAGCCATTACTG
Source organism: Sambucus nigra (assembly GCA_949130495.1). Lineage (NCBI taxonomy): Eukaryota > Viridiplantae > Streptophyta > Magnoliopsida > Dipsacales > Adoxaceae > Sambucus > Sambucus nigra. The sequence continues at coordinate 348,613,814 of OX422217.1, forward strand.
GGATAGTTATATGTCTTAAAAATTTAGATTTGGTTAGAAACCTGTAATTGATTTGTTTTGGACTTTGAATATGCTATTAGAATTCCTGTTCAGGTTTGATTCACATATGTAGGTTGAATCCCCATGTTAATTTGATATTTGGATCTAAAATTAAAGGTGTATTAAACCCCATTCCATGTAAAAAGGGAACTAAGTATAATTTGTGAACTTTATGGAATTTAAACTGTTCTTGATATTTTTTGATCTTAAATCACGACGGGAATCATTAAGGATCATAAAACCATAATTAATTTTAAATACGGTGAAGTTTGGATTGCTGGGTAAAAGCTTGATGTTTAGCAATGGAGGTTTCTTTTCGTATTAGCGTTTTTGGGACCAAGGAGACGATCTGCGCCGATATCCTTTGAACAAAATTCATTTCTTGTTTGAATGAGATATGTAGTTTCATTAGAACGACTTTGGGTTCGTTTAAACGAGTTTTCGATGACATTACGTTTGAGGAAGTAGATGATGGATTTTGGTTTAGTCACATAATTTTTAAGGGAAGTTCTTATGCATTTAAATTACAATTTAATATGAGGTTTAAACAAGAGTATCATGAGAAGAGATTTCTATATAGGTTTTTAGTATAATAGACCTTAATTTCGTTAGTACAATCTGACAATGGGGATTGGGATAGTTTCGAGGACATTTGAGAATTGGTGTTGTCCTATTTTGTTGAAGGCACACTATATGTTGCAAGGTTGGGTTTTTATTAAGGTTTGAGTGTTAATAAACCCTAGAATTTAATGGACAATCCGACAATTGGGGATTAAGATGTTTTGGGTACATTTGAGAGTGCGGTCTATCCTGTGATTATATATACACACACACACACACACACACACACATATATATATTGTTGATGTGAATATATAAATTACTCGTGGGGAATATTTTGGTCGAGGTTTTGATGATTTTGGTTAGGACCGTGTACTGCACTCCTGACTGATGACGCAAGACTTTATGGAGGTCGTTATCACACATTCAGTTAGTTGTCATTTTGTGATTGAAGACTTGACAACTTGATCCATTGGGCATGTTTTGTTATATCCGATGGTATAGGATTGCGTAGTGATACGTTCAGTTGGACTACGCTTCGTGATGAGAGAGGCAGCTGATCCAATCTATTGATCGAGTGTTGGTATGGAACTACCCAGTGGTGTGATTGCATAGTGATCCCCCGTTCTAATGTGTGCGTAAATGTTTTCAAATTCGTTAGGTGAGGGACTCCTACGGGTTTATCGATAGAAGCACGAGAAGGTCCCCGAAGGTAGATGCATTCGCATGGTTGTTATGAGACAACACATAAATATATGATATTAGCCCAATGATGGAAACTTTGGTTTAAGCCCTATGTCACATTTATGTGTTTTGATATGAGGTTCCGTATATCTTATTGTTCGGGTGACATGAGTGGGAATTGGTACATGACCGTATAATGTACGTATATTATAGTCTAGTGACAAACACGTTTAATTAAAAGATGTTAAGATAAGAGAAAATGTTACGTTAAAAGATTGTGAGCATATTAACAAGTAAAAGATGGGTATTGGGATGTAATATGTACACGATTAGTTAGTTGCATCCCATGTTAGTTTCTTTATGTGATATTACTTACTAGTCTTATGATAGAGATTTCTTAGTATTGATAATGCCTTGGGTTGTGACACTCGTGTAGTACTTCACTTATGATGAGGGGTAAGGTATATATTGCATGTGAGTGTATGTGAGAGGGCATGTTTATTTTAAATGAGTTACAAGATTAATACTGTTATGATACTATAAGTTATTTCTTGCAACTTTAGGGCATTAACCCACATCTATATATCTTTACCCCCAATTATTATTATTGTTATATACAAGAATCGCAGGGCTGAGCAATTAGACTTACAGTGTTGGAGATTTAGTTTACCATCCTTAGAGTAAGAGTCATTGTTTCATTTTAGTAGTCACTTGTATTCAGAAGTTTTGATTCAGAGATGGTTACAATTGTATTCGTATTTCAGTTGATGCGTTTATATAAAGAAGTTTTGTTACACTAGATTCATATTTATTAGAGTTTAATTTTATCTCAGTTCAAATATTCTTATTTTTATCCTTTATCGTTATTATTTGTGGATGGTTTCTAATTACTGTTGTTTTATTTATCATTGATACTGATATAAATTGATTAGCGCTCCCATATCTTAGTCGTATTAGTCTGATCAACTAGGTATGAGAAATAGGGGTTTTAAAAATTCTCAAGAGAAAAAATATTGAAAAATTATTTTTGAGCAAAGACACTTGATCAAATAGAAATTTTTTTAAGAGGTTTATTTTTAGTTTGATTGCTCTAGAGAGCCAAACTGTTGTTTATCTTATTCACATTTCTCTATGTGTTCTTGAACTCTTTGATTTTCAAAATTTTATCACAAGTCATACTGAGGCTTAAAACCTTCTAACTTTATTCTTGAGGTAAAATACTTATATTCTTGTTCTTGAAGACTCGTGTGACTACTTTAACAACACATTGTGAGGTTTGATCAAGCCAAATCAGTTTACACACTTTCAAAAACTTTAGGATGACTCACATCCAAGAAAATGATAACCAAGATTTGGTGGATTCCCAATAAAGTTCGTCTTCTACTTCAAGAGGATTTTGATTCTTAGCGTAGCTTCGAAAGACATTAGACGAGTCCAAAATCGATCGCAATTGTGTAAGATTCTCCAGCTGTTGGTGCTTTCGTCGTAGTTTGTGATAGAGTTTCTAGTTGGTTATAGTGTTGTGTGATTGTAAGTCTTTGTCTTCTAGTTGTATACTCTACCATAGTACATTTATCATTCCGTCAGCCTCAGGTTTTTTTCTGTTGTGCATTTTTCCTCGTACGACTTGGTGTTATGTGATTGTTTTCCTCATTTTCGCATTTAGATTTACTCACCTAAATTGAAGATAAAATTTAGTGTTATCTAATCAGTAAACATTTGATCACATAGAACTAAGTTGTTTATTTTGTGCATAAAAGGAAATAAACAAAAATAGTGCTTCTATTCAGTGATACTTTTAATTAGGTACTTTCATTCCATTCAAGGTTTTGAGCACATGACACTCTCAACTGGTATCAGAGAGGTTTCTCATTCAATAGGTTTAATCACCTTGACGTTGATCCCGTGTGTCTTTCAATCGAATTAGGTTTATGTGAGAGTAGTGGTGACTTGATCTGTGCACATAATACACATGCATTCAACAAACTTGTAACACCGTCCGATTTTTTGAACCATTCTATTGATATTAAAAAGGTTTATGTTAGTAGTGTTAGTGATATGAAAAATATGATTTGTGTAATTCATATGAAAAGCTTGTTTTGAAGATAAATTTTTTATTTAAATCAAATTTAAAGTTATTACTAAAGTAAAACTTTTGGAAAAATAAAAAAACTTTAAAGAATAACGAATATCACGTGTCCTCTTCCACGTTTTCTATCAAAAAGGACTATTTACTTGAAAAAAAATCAAAACCTTTGAGATTGAGAAAATCACCGCTTTTAATAAGCTAATACTTGTACGCGAAGAAAATGAAAATTTTCAACTTATAGAATCTTATGGTCATTCTCTTTACCCTAGGTTTAAAGCTCTTGATTTGGACTTTCACTTCGCACCCGCAATTTTAGGCCCATAAATCCACTGGGGACAATTTCTTCTTCTTCTTCTTCTTCTTTTTCTTCTTCTTCGCTCCCACTCTCTCTAATTCTAGTTTACTTTATAAAATCCATAATGTGTGTTTATTATTATATTAATTTGAAACTACCCTCACATAATTCATGCTTATTGCATTTAGAGTCCTTAGTTTTAGGCCTTTTCAAGCAGAGATGCATGCTTATGCCAACTTATAAAAGCTAATGGTCATTCTCTTTATCCTAGGATTAAAGTTCTTGATTTGGACTTTCACTTTGCACTCGCAATTTTAGGCTCATAAATCCGCGGTACCAGAAGCGTGACTCCCTGGGGACAGTTTCTTCTTCTTCTTCTTCTTCTTCTTCTTCTTCTTCTTCTTCTTCTTCTTCTTCGTCGTCGTCGTCGTCGTCGTCGTCCCCCATACTCTCTCTCTAATGCCACCTTAATTTATAAAATCCATAATGCATGTTTATTAGTATATTCTCTTGAAACTACCCTCACATGATGCATGCTTATTGCATTTAGAGGCCTTAGTTTTAGGCTCTTTCGAATATAGATGCATGCTTAGGACGTCTAATGTACCATTGCTTTTAGCTTGAAAATATATTTCATTTACCAAGATATTTGTTTACATGATAATAGTATGTCACTGTATGAGAATGAACTCAGTGATTTTGAATGCTTTCTTGCAAGTGGATGCAAGATTTCAATCATATGCCAATATATTGTCATGGAATGAACAAAGTCTTTACTCATGCATACATCTAAAAAGAATTCATAAGTACTTGAAAATACTAAAATACAAATATTCCAATCTTGCATCACATATTGCATTCTATATATTTCTTTTTTAATCCTACTACTTCGAGGAAAGGAGAAACACGCTAGTGATTGAAAGGTTATCGTGAACCACGACATCGAAAAATATCATATATTTAACCGAGTCATATATCCTTTTATAGAGGTTGATTGCCACTCCTATATGAGAGACCAAACATTATGAATCCATAAGACCCACTCAAAGTAAAGCTTCATACATTAATTCCCCCAATTATTTTTATTGATGGAAAGTTAGGCTCTGGCCCCGCCTTCCCTTTGCTTTTTGTGCGAAAGCAAAAATCCTACCCATTATTCTAGATTTCGTTGGAGATTTATTTGGTTTAACTTGTAAAGAACCCCAAACTAAAATTACAACAAATACTGCAAATATAAACAATGGAGAAAAATATTACTTCAAAATAAAAACAACATGCGTGTGTCCCCCCCCCCCCCCCCCCCCAGTCGTAAAAATGATATTAGTCACACGGTCGAACCTAAACAAAAGGTCTTGTTTATGCAACAAGCATTCAATACTGAAATTTTCTCGAGTCTCATACCAGATCGCTCATCCGAGCACTGTGTGACCATATGATTTTCCTCAACGATCACTCCACCCACACGTTAGGTTTTCTCAATACATAGTCGCGTGGTTCAGTATTTATTTTCATAATTAACATTGGAGGTCCCCATGGAGAAACATGCGGCCCAAGAAAACCTCAGCCTAACACTTCAACTGCACTTTATATTCTTTCAACTTTGTTGGTGCCATTCTATAAGGAGCAAGTGGTACAAGGAATTAATTTAATGGTAAACCCAACTTCCCTCGGCAATCTTGGTAAGTCCTCTTGAAATTCTCTAGCCACATATATCTTTTATGACTCTTGGCTATTTGATATTACATAGCCTAATTACCACTAGCTACCTTTACTTAACAATTTTCTAGTTTGAAGTTACAATATAAAATATTTAGGAAGTGCACCTCTTCCCCCTATAAAATTTGAATTCGAATTCCCCTCAAAATCATAATGTGAATTCTCTTTATAAATAATTAACACAATCATGATATGATGATAACCAATGCATTCCCAGTATCATAGGAAACCCAAGGTAATTTAGAGCCATAGGTAAAGAATAAAAATTAGGATAATTAATATATACATACATATGCATGTATGTTATGGTATTTTTATAATATACATTTTTACCTTTTCATTAAAAAATTTAAATATTATTAAAAATCCAATTTCTTGCCATTGAGTGAAAATGTAGTAATTAATTTGTTTGTATTGATTTTTTCTAAGATATATCGTTCACAAAAAGTATGGTAATTAGTCAAAACAAAAAATTATAATAAAATATTATGAAACAACATATACTGGCCATGGCGAAATTTGTAGGCCCGAACAACGAACTTCTCTCTAAATGTAAAAATCAAGTTTCACATTATAATATATGAACTTGTCAATTATAAAACTTATATAAATTTAACTTTTATGAAGTTTTATTGCATTAGACAAAACTATAAATCTCAAATTGGACTTTTTAATTATAATACACCAATATGAAAATATGACTGTAAAAATAAAAAATTATACTAAAAATAAACCTTATAAGGCAAAGTTGAATCCGAGATCCAAACGTCTTTAATTATTACAACTTCTAATGTTTAATATTTACCTAAACAATTAAAAATATGATCAAAACTAGTATGTAAATGAGAAATATAGGGAGAGAGAGTAGAAAAGTGATAAGTTAAAAATTAGTAAAAGTGACTAAGAAAGGGGAAAGAGAAGACGGTCTCTCTCCTTAATGTGACAATGGATTTTCTAAGAAAACGTTAACGATTTCTCTATTATTAAAATTTAACTATCTCCAAGGCATCAACCAAGATGAAATAATGCTATTTTGCTTGATGCTTTTGGTAGTTTTGGCTTTTGAGGGCATGGAGCATAATAACATTTTTTTCAAAAAATTGCACATTTTGGGGCAAAATACTATTAAATTTGATCTTCCGGGTGTGTTATCTATCACGACATTTGTATTGTTGTGGGCGGAATATCTTTTTGTCTTTTAGTGCTTTTCGATTTTTTAAAATTTTAAATAATTTTTACGTTGTACGCGACATTTAAATCATCGCAGGGGATATTTATTTTATATTTTTCCATCGATTTTGCCTAATGCTCAGGAGTTGCACTTGTTTTTTGGTGGTGCAAAATAATATTGGAGCATTTTGGTGAAGTAAAAGGCTCTAATGCCATAATATGATCATAGGTTCCTGTCCGTACATATATAATATCCATGTGAATGTTTCGGTCAGAAATGACAAAATAGAATTTGGTAGTGGTTGAAAAATAAATTATCTTTTCAATCTTTGGAGTAAAGGATGCATATATATGGAGAGAGTTGGATGGTGAGAATGCTGATATTTTGGGTTCAGTGGAAGCCGAAAAATCTTAACGCAATTTTCAATAGTATTCTTATGGCATAATAACACAGGGCTCTAATTTTGTGGCTAAGTTGCTAATAGGGAGAGCCGAATATGCTCCATATAATACCAAAACCTTGAATGTTCAACGGTAATAATTCGACATGTAATTTCCATCGCCCATTTGCAAAAGACTGTCGTTAGAGACATGCTCAACCAAAATCACACTCCGTAGACGTATAAATATATAAAACCCATATTAACAATGAACGTGGTCTACCCAAATATGCAATAAAAGATAATGCTACCAATGAATGTGTGGATGTGTGGATTAATGATCTAAAAGTACATAAATATTTTTATTTATAATAAAAAGTTTACTTCTAACAACTTTAAGTGTAGTATGAGAATCCCGGAACATCATAAAAAAATCTCCACCTCTTGCCTTGGAACCATTTGACTATTCCATTCCTCCTCCAAATAATGTACTTTTTAGAGATGATCTCTTACTAGGCCCCACACTAATAGCTGAAAAAAATTATGAATTCTACCACTTTGGGAAATCTTTCATGAAATGACACAATCCCATGAAACATACAAGAATGTAGCTACTTGTCTTAAAAATTATGATATATTAATTTCAAATGCACCCCTTTGGGAACTACCACCCATAAATCTATCGTATTGAAATTTTTTCCCTCTCAACCTTTAATGTTACATATCACCTCTTATGATGTACATGATCAAATCTTCTTCTCTTTCAACCTTGCTCCATTTTCCCTCTCCCTTCATTCACATCATTTTCTGCTAACATGGCTTTATGTTAGAGAAAAATACTATTTGTACAAGGCTTTAGTAAAAGCATCCCATGAGATCACGAATATTCCACCAATACTTAGCTTCACCTTTTAGCATATATGTGGCCAAAGTCACTCGTTGCTTTTTAGGCATTCTCATTAACCTGAAAACAATTTCATTCTTTTTAACTCATACTTTGCCTCTCTAGTATCAATTATTTCTGCTAAAAATGGTGGATTCATTTAAATTAATTTCTCATGTAAAGTATTTGTGTCTTCTATGTTTATCACCTCCTCAGACCTAGCCAATGTGTGTGCCTCTAGTGACCTGGCCTGTTGTTCTTCCATCCAACCTATAAACCTAGCCTAATGCTCTGCCATAAAAGTCACATCACGTGTCATTATTTTAATATCTGTCAATTTCTTTAGCTCGGGATTTACATTCATAGAATTAGTTTGGTCAACCTCTGTATCTAGAAGCCTCATCTTTCACTCTCTCATTTCCATTTATTGGTTATATGCTTTTATTCAAAATGAATCACATTTATCAACATGTATATATAAATACTAATATATTTGTTAGTATTTAAAGGAAATAATTGAACCAAAAAATAAATTCTTTTGTCCACTCCCAAATCTAGTCTTTTTAACTCCAGAACCTATAAAACCTAGGATTTGATAACAAAAGCTAACACACCCCAACCAATTAAATATATTTAAGTTTGAAAGTAGAAGTGAGTCAAACCATCTTTCATTATGTAACCTTAATTGTACATCATAATCTTCTATTAAAGTAGTAGAAATCAATAAACTAAAACTTTTTACTTGCTTTAGACGTTTATAGTTTTACAATTTTTCTAGAAATATAAGTTACACTTATTTACACCATTTACATTTAACCAAAACTGATGATTTAATATTCCTTCTTGTTATCCCAACATGATCTCATAGATTTGGTAGCAAGACCTGAAGAAACATAAACATAGAATTCGTGAGCAAACTATCTTACTTAATGCAACATTTCAATACCATTGCATAAATAAAATGAAATAAATTATATATACAATTTATATATTGGTTGACCCATTCATAAAGAATTTCCTAACTTTCTAAACCACGGTTCACTAATCACGCCTATAACAGACTATCCTCCACCATTTTTGGTTGGGTTGTGATGCGACTCTAAATGTGTCTTTAGTGCGAGTTAATTTAGGTTCAAGTGAAACCGATCGCGTAAGTAATATTTCGAGCAAGTCGGGTATCAAACTCATAGACTAAGAAGAAAGGCATGACGACAAATAATCTAACACTCAACTCACTGAATGGAATGGAAAGATGATGATTCTTTTGAAAGCAAATTCTTAATGAACGAAAGCAAACTAATTAAATGATGTAAACTAATAATGCATGCAATGACTAAAGAAACAAGGGTTTAAACTATATGAGAAAGGTAAGATTGGGATACACTCCTCCGACCCTTAGTAATTTCACCGGATATATGATAAGATTTTCAATATGGGCATTGCACTCTTAAACACTCCAGTTACCTAGGGCAAATGAAGTTAAAAAATCTTACGACGGTTATACGAACAAAATATCACGTTTCAATTATTCATTTAATTCCAGAATATGTTCTATATCCATGAGAAACACTACGGGTTGGGTTCATGTATCCCAACCCTTAAAAACTTAACTGGACATGGTAACAACGCTAATTAACAATATTCCTACGTTGTATGCAATCAGATTCATCATGATATTAGAGCTAAGCATGCAAAGATAGATCAATACCACCAATTTTATTAATAATACCAGAAAATTAAATAATTAATGAAGAACAAGAGAGAAGAAGACAACTTATATTGATAAAGTGCATAAAAAAATAAATCTCATAGGGTTTTTGCCTCCTTCTTGCTCTCAAATTAGGGTAAAAACTATCTAAACAATCTTCAGAATAAAGGAGATATCCAACTACCACGTTTTTTTACAAGAGTTTAAACCATGCACAACTCTAAAAATTAAGTGGGCAAAATTGGATTTTCGCATATCAAATATTCGAACCTGTTCTACTTCAGAACCAAACCAATTCATTTTTCCAGTGTGGCCAAGGCTTTGTGCGAACCGGTTCCCCTTTGGAATCGAACCGGTTATACTTCTAGAAATCCTTAGCTTTGTCTTTTGATTCTTCTGATATTCATATGCTCATATATTTTCAATAGAGGCTCGGATTTGGATTTCGTTTCTTCTGATATACTAGTGAACTCAATGTCTTCGACTTCTCTTAGGTTCCGCATTCGGGTTTCGATTGTACAATTATGAGATTACCCTTGACTTTCCTTCTTTGCTTTTCGATTCTCATTTTGGTTTCTCTCTTGCTTTCACGTGTATGAAATACCTATACAATATAAGAGAAATACACAAAACACAATGTACTTGCAGGAAGAGGTCAGTAGCAATAATATGAGACAAATCTACCTAAATTACATCGCTCGGAGTGATAAAAGCATTTAAACTACGGGGATAAATCCGAAGAATTTATTCCTAATCAGGTTGTAACCCTCATTTTAATAAACTAAAATGACACAAATCTAAAGTCATTGTAATGCAATCACATCCATAATATGTGTGTATGTGTATGTGTGTGTGTATACGCGTGCGCGCGCGCGCGTGTGTGTGTCTCTCTCTTTCTATATATATAGTACTGCTCTTGTGCGGGTTGTCCCACATTTTAATAGTGCAGACTGGACGTGTGTCACTTCGCGATGAGCCTAGAAATTATCGGCTAAATTATAGACTCTCTCTCTCTCTCTCTCTATTGGGCTCACCGTCGGTGACACATGTCAAGTCTGCATTGTTAAATTTTGGGACAGTCCGCACAAGAGCAATACTATATATATATATATATATATATATATATATATATTCACCGAGTACACTCACCTCGGGTGCAAAGATCTTTATCATTGACTCCTTTTGGTGGAGCCGAGCTTGTAGGATTTGCATCTAAACCAATCATTCCAATGAAATTATTAATTTATTAAATCATAAATCTCATGATGATATATTTATATCACATTATATGATTCTAGAAGCATGATATAATCCCACTCAAGTAGAATTCTTTAAAACTCAATAAAAAATGATTCGATGATAAACTATGCTGATCTTGTTTTACGAATTCAAAAATATGCAATTCCACAAGTGGGATTTTGAAATAAAACTAAATACATAAGAAAATAGACTTCTTAATTTATATAATGATGGGTTGTGGGATTAACATACACTTTAAAGGAAGAGAATATATTACTCTTCCACGGAGTATCTAACATGTCATTAAAGTATCTTCAACTGTTTCTAATCATTTTAAATCATAAATTTTACTAATCCAGAAAGAAATATGTGTCTAACCTTAGAAATATTCACAATTTTTGCACCGCATAGTAAATTTATCATGTAAGCTCCTCTAGTGCACAATCCACTTTCATGATATTCACCAGTTTTACACATCATAACTTTCTTTGATATTTTGCCAGCATGACAAACACTGAATTAAAATTTCATGGTCTTTTAAGTTCATTTTTTTGTCAAAAGTTCATCAAACTCAAGTCACGTGCATGTGCAAACAAAGTTATGCATCAACTTCAAATCATCACTTAAATTTAATTACAAAAAGTAGAACTCTACTTTTTGGAAATGGTATGTCCATCTAAGTTCAATTTAATCTCCAATTGGAATACTTCAAATTCATAAGGAATTCAGAATCTATATTTGTTGGTACAATTTAGAAACCGTGATTAAAAATCACAGCGAAGAGTTTTATGGAGTAATCGAATACTCAAAAAAATCTTTTATTTTAGGTTAGTGCTCAAAATATAATTATTACCTCATATGATTATCACAAATATGAACCGCATGCTTTCTAATCCAAAAATAAACTACACAAGAAAGATAAATAATATTACCTCAATTATTTATAAAATATATAGTAGACGATTCTTGGGTTGAGTCTTGGACTAAGTCGCTCTCTTTAAGACGTTTCATGACTCTACCCTTTTCGTGCAGGTAGAATAGAATCACATCCTCCCTAGGATAAAACAAGTCTAGAATCAACTATGTCTCATATAACCATGTACTATAGTTATATGGCATACTAACACCCATTTAATATTAATTTCTCAATATCACAATTTCAATTTAGGGGGAACAAACTATTTTTTTATGTTTGGGAATAATTTCCAATAGAGAAATATTTTTGGCTAAGAGATAGAGAGATTTTTTTGTTTCAGCCGTTCTCTTATGTGTTTTTGTTTTGTTATTAATCAAATGTCTTTAGGCTAGTATAATCTTAACTGACTGCAAGTGGGGAGTAGTGGGAGAGTAAAACATGGAGAACCATAGAATTAAAGTCTCCCACTTTCGGCAGTAAAAAAATAATCCACTATTGGTAGTCAAAAAATAACAATATATATATATTTTTTAATTTTCCTTCAAGTTTTTTATTAAAAAAATAATTATTTTTCGCCAAAAAAAATTAATACACACAGTCCAAGCCCAAGCCCCGGACCCGAGCACGGGGCAGTTCAGTTGGACTGACGACGACATGCGTGCGGGCTTTGGCCTAATAAGTTTTGCCACCTAGCACACACAAAAATATAATACCCAATGGGCTTTCCCTTAATACCAAAATCGGTATGATGAACTACACTAAAGACTTCCTCCCCACCGATGTGGGACAAGTTTAAAAAAGGGTCTTCCTTTTCTGATCTCTCTCAAGACAAAGATATTATTTCTTTTTCGAAGTTTACGCTAATTAAAACTATTTGTTCCAACAATCCCCCACATTTAAATTCGAAAAACATTTATATAGAGTAATAATTCATAGAATTATGCATAAGCAAAGGTGACTTTCGACTTGAACCCAACATAGCGAACGCTCTAGGGAATTTGCCAACATAGTGAACACTCTAGGGAATTTGCCCAAAATTACCATAGGAAGCGGCCACAATTCCACCTTCAAATTCACATAGGTGAGTCTATCAAGGATACTCCCATAGTTTTTCCCCCACTCAAAATAGATCTATACACCTTCAGTAAGAATTATTAATTAACTCATCCTTAACTTGATTCGGGATATCATGCTCCATAGGGATGGACTCGGAGTAAAACTCCGTATATAAAAATCAGCATGATTCAACCCATATCACTTATGACTTGCTATTACCCTTTGAATATATTTCTTCGTATCTTCATTCTATAGGTTGGGTTACCACCACAAATGATTCAACCATCAATTGGCTTTAGTCCTTTCCCTTTCTAAGTGTTTCACACCTTCTTATGCACTAATCCTTTCGTCAAAGGATCAGTCAGGTTCTATTCCCATCAATCTAAACATAATCCACTGTCACAACCCATTAATTATAAATTCTCAAATTATGTTGTGCTTATGACATATTTGTCGTTCTCATCGTTATAATATAGGTTCTAACATTTTATAATAGCCATGGTTTTATTATCATGGATAAAATCTGGGGTATTAACCTTTTATATCTTCACTAGCCATATATAATGGTATCACCACAAACTCTATCATTAATTGTGCTAATAATTAATATTTCTTGGAGTTCCAAAAGACATCATAATATGTGTTTGACACATATCCATCAATTGATTCAGAATCAATTCTAGATTCACGGTTTTTATCAAAACACATAACCTTTCTCAATAATATAAGAATGCACTTTTCAATTATAAACCTTCATAGTACTCCAACAGAATAAATACTTTCAAGCTAACTATATTTAGTGTCTCAGTGGAGACTACTTAAGATGTTCGGATATTCATCTTTCTTATTGTATATAGTGTTCTTATACTTGGGTCATGTAGAGTACAAGATGGTTCACAATAATCATATATATAATAAATAGATATTCTTATATTTTAAGTTTCTCAATCTATTATTGATCCATATTTGGCCTTGTAATATTAACAAGTAATATTCTTGTTTCATTGAAACTCATTATGACAACACTATGACTTAGCATAAATTTGGTTTTCTTGCCAACAAAATATTAGCTAATTATACTTGCATAAACAAATAATAGTGCATTCATACTTCAACATGCTTAATGGTAAACACGATTTATATTATTCTCAATTCATTCTCATTTGTTGATTTAAATTATAAAAATATAAAGTCATTTATTGGTGCCTTCCATATTAATAAATTCTCCATTTCAAGTTGGTTGAAGGAAGTTGTATTACATAGGTCACCATTCAAAAAATGATATTATATGTAATACCCCCTAACTTTTGGGACTGAGAATTTAATTTATTCGGGAGAAATAAAATTTATTTAAATTGGAGAATTTTAAACTTGGCAATGGAGGTCAAAGTTTGAGGATGTTATAAAGTATTTCGGATGACGATTTTGAGTGTGCGGTTGATTCCGGATGGGTCGAGATAGTCAAAATGACTATCCTTGGGTTTTATTTCGGTTTCGAAATAATTTAAGTTAGTTTGACTCGAATTGGAGTAAACGAGTCATTTAAAGTGTGTGTTATAATTTAAAGTCGGGTATCTTGGAGAATAAGGCTTATAAGGCCTACGTGAGTTAACAATCTCATTTAAGAGATTGTAAACGCCATAGAGAGAGAGAGAGAGAGAGAGGAAAGGAAGAGAGAGAAGAGGAGAAAAGCTTGGAGCTTGGAGCTTGGGAATTCCAGCCAAAGTCCGCAACTTCGAGGAAGATTCAACCTCTACAATTTCGAGGCAACTGATTAATCTTGCTAAATAATTTATGTGTACAATTTATTTCATAATTTGTGGACAAAAGAATGGGATTTTGGGTTATATGTCAAAACCTAAATTCTTGGGTTAAATCTTGCATTTGATGTTTAGATAGGGATTTGAGGTTGTATAATGAGTGGAGTTGTTATATATATGAGTTTTGATATTAGAAATATAATTTGGGTTGAAGATTTATGGTTGGGAGATGATATATTTGGATTTTGGAAATTAGTTTTTGTTTTAAGAAACAAGCTATTTCGTAGCTGCTGAACAGGCCGAATCGATTCGTCCCCCTTTCTGAATCGATTCAAAATGTTACAGACTTACAGCTCTCTGTGACCGAATCGATTCGGACCCAAGGCGAATTGATTCGGCCTGAGACAAACTTATAGGTCCTTTGGACCAAATAGATTCACATAAGGGGAGAATCGATTCGCGTTTGGGACCGAATCGATTCGCGCCAGGCCGAATCGATTCAGAAATAGGGCTATTTTGGGAAGTTTTTCCTAGAGTGAGTTTTACTCCATTTCGATTGGGTTTATCAATTTGGAACATTCTTATATGATGTGAGAGATATGTTTTGGAGATTTCTTGGGATGTGATCGTGGGGACGTATCGAGCTATTTTGGGAACATGCATACATATGTATTGGAGTTTGTCGCATCGATGTAGTGGGGAATATCATAAAGGATGGGAGTGCTATTTGGAGATTAGAAGTGAGTTAGTATATGATGTAAGGTTGAGGACTTTTTGAGGAATTTGTGAAGGTATGACGTAAGATTATTATGCCGACTTTTGCGTCGAATCCTTCTAGCGATAGGATTTTATTTATATATAATGGGTAGACCAATGAGAGAGAGGTCGAATATCCTTAGTGACGATGAACTTAGGAATTAAAGAAAAAATGCGATATTGTTAAGGGTTCACATGAGTAACTGAACCGAAATCTTAGTTTGGAAGGATTAAATAGATTACTGACTACTAGTTAGGTGTGTACTTATAACCGGGATAATTATTACATATCGGTGAGCATACAGATAGGATATAGATGGTGTGTGAAAGAGGATTGCGATATACATTCGAATATATGATAATATCCATATTGTTGATCAAATTGGGAGACCATTCATATCCGAGGTGAAATGGATGAATAAGTTTCAAGTGAGAGACCGCATTATTAAAATGCATCGGGAGGGTGCGTAATAACGACGGTTAGTATAATGAGAGTTGTATACGTATCGCCGAATTCTTTTCCTTTATACATAAGGATACATACATATATATAAATGTGTGGGCATATGGCGTAAATGTATATACCTTGTGTGATGGCTTGTACATATGATGTGATTGCGTGTATATATATTTGTAGTGTGAATGATATATATACTTATTGTGTGGGCATACCCAACACATGTTATCATGGGAGGTTGCGCGATGTGGGTGAGGCCCCTGGCTTGAGGAGCGGGGTGCGTATAGTCCCCAGGTCATAGTCGTCCATTATTATTTGCGTGATTTTATTCTGGGGTGAGAAGTCTTGGGTATGATTCGTTCTCACCTGCAGGTTCGGAACTATGACCGCTTCCCATACGTTGTGTTTTGTTTTTATTACCAGGGCGGTGTGATAATAGTCCGATAGATGGTAACCTAAGATAAAGTGAGTAATTCCTGGAAGATGATAGCATAGTGTAGCATATTTTTATACCCTATAAGTGAATATGTTCTGGGTGTTTTAAAGTGCACATTATGTGTGATATGTGTACATGGTTAATAGGATTGAATGATTTTATTGTATATATATAGTGTGAATGATATATATATATATATATATATATATATATATATATATATATATATATCCTATAGGTGAATGTAATATGGATATTCTAAAATGTACATTCTTTGTGTTAGGTGTATGTGCTTGTTAGGGTCGAACGATCGTACATAGTGATTAAGGTTGTTATATAGACCCCCAAAGATTTTAGGAGAGATCCTACTTGTGTTCTTAGAGATAGTACTCGAAATAAGTAGCTGAGGTTATAGGATGTGTGTTGAGGGCATAATGGATCCCGACGATCAACATTGTTAAGGAGTAGTGTATCGAGGGGGTTCCTTGTTTGGATTTTTCTTTGTGAGACGCCACACGCATGAAGCGTGGAGAAATGTTGGGAGTGGGGAGAAGTTTAGTCCTTGGTACTTGGGTGTGTGTTGAATGGTGAAATAATGTTTTAATAAGAATAGGAAACTAATGCGTGCCTATTCTATTATTAAGGACTTGTTTAAGTTAATAATTAGAATCGGATGGACTCTAGTAAGGTATTTGTGTATACGTATATGTTATTATATATATAAGTTTAGGCGTAAACTTATAGTATGATCGAATGAGGAGATTTTGGGTTGTACTTGAAATCGAGGGTTACGCGGATGTAGACTATGCGGAGATTAAGATGGAGATATCCTTAGAAGGTGTCGGGTGAATACATTTAGATTCAGGTGTATACGTTTAGGTGCACACTTTAGTCTAGGGATGAGTTTGAGTTCCATGAGAGTGCGACTCCACTTAAATTATGAAATTGTGCATTTATTAATTATTATGCATTTTAATGCACTTGCTATAAATGTTTTCACACCTCGGGCTCTGACCCGTTTATATCTCTCTCGTGCCATATATATATATATATATATATATATATATATATATATTGTGTATAACAGGGGTCCCACCGCAAGGATACCGATGATGCTTTTCCATCCAGTGTCTTAGAGCCGTAGCAGATGCGGACTGTTGCGGGATTTTATTATAGCCGCTTCCTACCGCTTGTAAATCTAGATGGGATTTACTTTTCTTATCGGGTTTATACCCAAGAGTTAAATTTAGCACTTTTATATTTCTCTCCTCTGGTTTGTTGTATTATTTGTTACCCCACAACATATTCGGGTATACTTCTTTTATTGTACTTGTTACGTTTTATATTGAGTACATCCTTTTATTGTTGTACGTGAGTGCATTTTTATCTTGCTCAGTAGTTATTTTATTGTTGGCATGATGTTCATTGTATGTTTTTAAATTTTTCTATCATCCGCTTATTATGGTATTGGGTTGTTAGCTGCGTTTATTTTAGTATCGCCAATAGATGCTGAGAATGATCCACTTGAGATTCCTGATTTAATTTAGTATAGGGATGGCCACCCGTTATTATTTTAAGCGGGGTGTCACATTATATACATTTAATTTTAACTCAATATCATGTATAGAATTAAGGCAATCAAATTAATTGAAGCTACTCTATTTCTATGAGAATAAACTAACATGTATCATGTATAACTAAGTTTTCTTACTATCGATAAATTATGCCCATTAAACAAAACTTATATTCATAAATCATAATGATCTCATTATTCTTTCAAAGAATGTGTATACACCTTATTATCTTAAAGTTATAAGATAAGTTAATTATAAACTAATTTTTAGTTCATTTCATGGAATTTAATACCATAAGTAAGTTTTTATTTTTGATTCACAGCTCAAAAAAATGAAGAGTTCTCTTGAATGCCAAATTTTAGATTCTATTAAAATTTTCTTCAATTATGGTTGAGATGTACTTGCTTGAGTGTACCCACTATTCTATAGGTATAACATTGAGAAACAACATATAATGTGCCCCACTATATCTTTAATTTATAAAAAAAGAATCTAAACTCATAGTGTTTCAACATTAAATAAAAATTAATCTCATTCCTTAAATTAATACATGCTTCATGCTATAAAATATATGCGATTAAAAAAAAGCATGTTTATTTGTTCTAATTATATGTTTAGTCTTTCTAGGGTCTGGAAGTCACATATAGATTACACAATCTATTTCTTTAAAGAAATGAAACATATGTTTTTATATATTAATTTTCAAAATGTATAAGATAATATTTCGAATTAGAGTTTAATCCTCTATTTCAAATCATTAAACTAGAATATCTTTACCAAAGTAAAGATAATATTTGTGCTAAACTCAGTTCTAATAAAATCCTCCCATTATTATCATTTCGACATATGAATTCTATTTACTCAATATGAAGTCTGACACATGAGTTCTCCACTCTTCATGATTATATCATTCACATGGGTGAAAAGTATTATATGTAATTTCCATAGGTTACATAAATAATTGTAGAAAATTCATACTACCTTTTACAATTTTTAGAAAATTCACCTTTCATTTCTGATCCTAGAACTTCATAACCTTCCAATTTGAAACTGCTAAAATATACAAAATATTTAGAATCTCTTTGCAATAATAATGAGTTTCAAATTTACAAGAGAATGTTTATGTTCAAAACATTTCATTCAAACACTTCAAGTTTGAAATTTCACAACGAGCAAACCTCTTATCGAAAATTTATGAAATTGTTTAGAATTTATCCTTTACGAGTCTAGTTTTATACAAAATTAGAATCACTTAAGAACACCAAGTATTAGTTACGATAAACTCATTTTACTACAAGCTATCCAAAAATTCCAGCACTGTGCATCAAATTTGAAAAAATCACAATAAAAGATACACCCCACTATTTAGAAACTCCAAAGCCCAATTTTCATAATCTCATCATACTATATGCATGTAAATTTTCATAATCTCACCACACTTTCATATAAACACTTCAAAAAATATTTGAACAAATTTCTTTTGTAGTAATTAAAGTGCAAGGCATAAATATTTATTATTTACCATTCGATTCTTTATATCAAATTTTCATTTGATTCCATATAAGAAATATTCATTTGTTTTTAAGATGAAATTTTCATTTGATTCCATATAAAAAAAATATTTTTTTTTGAAATATCAAATTTTCATTTGATCGCATATAGCAAATTATCATTTGTTTTTAAATTTCAAATTTTCATTTGATTTCTTAACCAAGAGTGGATTTAAATGAACTGTCCAAAAAATTTGGGCAATTCCATTTCACATTCATAATTGAAAAAGAGGATTGACCTATTTAAGACGATTCCATGAAGGAGTTCATATTGTTCCAATTCTAATTTCTCACGAAATTATTAATTGGTTCCGAATTGATATAAAAACTGAAATTCATTTTTTCTTCTTCTCAAAATATAATATTTAGGAAGTGTGTGGGATATAAACTTTAATATCTAGAGGTACAAGGTCAAAATTATAATTTCTAGAGGCAGAAACGTCGTTGGCCTTTTTTTGTTCATTTTAGGCATCATAAAAATAATCATATAAGCCCATAAGATATATTTTTTTGTCTCTATGGTAGATATATAAACGTTTTAAAATTATTGATACAATTTAGATATTGTAATTAAAAATCATAGTAGAGAGTTTTATGGAGAAATCCAATAGTCAAAATAAATCTTTTATTTTAGGTTAGTACAAAAAATAAAATTGTTATCTCATACGATTATTACAAATATAAATTGCATACCATAGAATCCAAATATATAATGCATAATAAAATTAAATAATATTACCTCAATTGTTTATAAAATTTATAGTAGACGATTCTTGGGCTGAGTCCTGAACTAGGTCGCTCTATTTTAAGACGTTTCGCGGCTCTACCCTCTCTGTGCAGATAGTATATTGTCATGCCGTCCCCAGAATAAAATAAGTCCAGAATCAGCTATGCCTCATATAACCATGCACTGTATTTATATGGCATACTAACACCCGTTCAATATTAATTGCTCAATATCACAATTCTAGTTGGGGGGAACAAACTATTCAGTTCTATTTGGGAAAAATTTCTATCAGAGAAATATTTTTAGCTAAAAGAGAGTTTTTTCCAGTTTTGTATTTTTTGTGTTTCAGTTCCTTATCTTCTGTGTATTTTTTATTTTGTTATAAAGCCCATGGTTTTATGCCTAAATAATCTGAACAGACTGCAAGCGGGGAGCAGTGGGAGAATATAATAGGGAGAACCATTGAATCAAAGTCTCCCACTTTTGGTAGTAAAAAAAACCCACTTTTGGGAGTAAAAAAAATTATATATATATATATATATATATATATATATATATAAAATTCTCGTTCAAATTTTTTTTATTAAAAAAATTAATTTTGGTCCCAAAAAAATTAATACACAAAAGGGCGGGGGTGGGATGGTCTGGCCATACCGCGTGCTTTGGTCCAAGTAGTTCTTCCACCCAACACACAAAAATTTATTGCCCAAAGGGCTTGCCCATTAGTCCCAAAATGGGTGTAAATGAACTACATCAACAACTTCCTTCTCACCGACGTGGTACAAGTTCAAAAGCAGGGCACTTTTTTTCTACTCTCTCTCAAGACAAAAGGTATTCTTTCATTTTCAAAGTTTACACCAATAAAAACTATTTGTTCAAACAATACCCCAGTTGTAAATTTTGAAAAACATTTATATTGAGAAATATTTAATAGAATTGTGCATAAGCAAAGGTGTCTTTCGACTTAAACCTTTACGTAGTAAAGATGATTAATAATATACTATGAGTAACCTTAGTTTTTAACTCTATTTCTAACAACATCCCACACACAACTCTACTTGGGTGTAATTCTCAAGTCAGTATGTTACGACCATATGCTTCTATCCCAGTATAGTGAACGTTCTAGGGAATTTGCCCAAAATTACCATAAGAAGTTGTCACACTTCCAGATTCACATAGGTGAGTCTATAAAGGATACTCCCGTAGCAAGGTACCTCACTTAAAAAGTTCTCTAGATCTTCATTAAGAGTTATCAATTAACTCATTCTTAACTCGCTTCAGGATATCATGCTCCATAAGGATGGACTTAGAGTAAAACCCCATATACAAAAATTAGCATGATTGAACTCTTATCACTTATGACTTTTTATTACCCTTTGAACCTATTTCTTGGGATCTCTGGTCTATAGATTAGGTTACCACCACAAGTGATTCAACTATTATAATAACAGTTCTTACTTTTTACAATAGTCGTGGTTCTATTGTTGTGGATAAAATGACAGGTACCAATCTCTCCCATAAGGGGTATCTTATAATAGGTCTTTCAACCTTTTATTTCCTCACTAGCCATTGATAATGGTATCACCATAAATTTCATTATTAATTGTGATAATAATGAATATTTCTTGGAGTTCAAAAAGACAACATCATAATATATGTTAAAAACATATCCATTAATTGATTCATAATCAATTCTAGGTTTAATATTTTTATCAAAACATATAACCTTTATCGATAGCATAAGAATGCACTTTTCCATTATAAGCCTTCGTAGTCCTCCCACAAAATAAATAATTCCAATCTTACTGTATTTAGTATCTCAATGGAGACTACTTAATATGTTCACATATACATATTTCTTAATACTGTATATAGTGTTCTTATACTTGGGTCATGTGGAGTACAAGATGGTTCACATAAGAATATAGCTAATACATAGATATTATTATTGTGGGAGCCACTTTTTACAAGCCCATGAAAGTAACCCGCCAAGATAACTTAATTATTTGGTACAAACCAAATCATGGCTTCACGAGCAGTTTAGTTAGAGAAGGTCACTCATGGATATGGTCGAATCAGGTGCCAAGAATATCGATCGAGATATTAAAGAACCTCATGGACAACCCATGTATGATGATGGAGGTCCTTAAATAACTCAAACTCTGTAACAAACAAATGTACAAATTGTACTCTCTGACCTGGGGAAAAGGGGATGAAAAATTGTAATCGTTGAGAGACACTTAATAGAAGACAAGTAACCTCTCCGTGGACTTGCAAGTTACCGAACCACGTACATCGTTGTTGGGTGTGATTCTATTTACTTTCTGCCATTTGTGATTGCTTTCGTGCATCCTTTAATTGTGAATCTTTTTGCACACACAATTGGCGTCGTCTGTGGGAATCGACTTGTGTTCCTACGAAAGTATTCAACACCAGAAATCCATCAATGTCTCACCACAACAACAACATTCCAAAAGCCATTAATGTTTAGGAAGAGCCTATCCTTCCTAGGGTTAGGTCTGAAATTTTCCAACATTCAAACCCAAGGTTTCGCCAAGAAAGGCAACCCTCAAAAGAAAGCCATGGACCCCCAAGGTCCACTCATATTTCGATGTTCGTCGATTCCTATGCAGCCCAACTTTTAGAGAAGGAAGAGGCAACATGCCTCCAAGCAGAAGAGAATGCTCACCTGAAGAGGTGACTGGAAAGAATGAAGAGAGATCTCTCCAGAAATAAGAGGCGTCGTCGAGATAGGACTCCTAGTCCTCAGGGGGAAATTCCCCCATTCGAGGGATGAGCCCTAAGCGTGACTAAGAAGGAACGAAATGTGATAGATCAGAGTGTGGCCACCAGGAGAGGCGCCACAGGAACAACGATTGACCAAGTGAGGATTTGAGGATTCTGGTCCGTAAGGAGATGGACCAACATCCGACACACAGAGGAGCCAGGTCGACCAGAGAGATTGCTAGAATAGTTCAAAAATCTAAGATGAATACCCCCTTCTCAAAGGAAATAGAACGTGATGAGCCCCTTAAGAAATTCGTTGTCCCCAGGTTCAATATCTACGACCGGAAAATAGATCCCGTAGATCATGCCAGGCAATACCGGTAGATAATGACCTTATAGAGCCACAATGATGCACTGGTGCAAGATATCCCCTTCTACCCTACACGATGTAGAACATAAGTAGTTTGAGAGGCTCCCCTACAGGTCGATCAAGAACTTCGCAGCATTGGCAAAGGCTTTCACGACACAATTCACAACGAGCATCTCCCATCCTAAGTGGATGGATGCACTGCTCATTATGAAGAAAAAGCCTTAGGAAAACCTCAGATATTACGCCAAGATATACTGGGAGATATTTAATGAGATCGAGGACTGCTCAGACCAACTCTCCATATCATCCTTTAAAATCCACTTGCCTACCACCTACCTGCTGCACCAATTTCTCACCAAGGAAGCCGTAAACACCGATGATCTTATCGCTCGTATCGAGAAATATGCCAAGGTCGAGGACGTGGTCCAATTTCTGGATCTGACGGCGTGATAACATCGCGATTTGTGTTTTGTGATAATGTTGTAAGCGCCTCTCCATTTGCCATATCTATTCCTCCAAAAATCAATACAAAACATATCCGCTTCTTCGGAATACGATATTGGCCAAAGTGCGGCATCCCAATTTTTTGGCACGCGTATGTAATGGTAATGGCAAAGCACCTCCAGGTCACACCTTTTATCATATTTATTTGTCCATGTGAGATGTTCCCAATGGTACTCAACTCCGTCTTCAGGTTCTGAAGTGGGAGAGATTATGAATATATAACCAAAGTCATTAAGAAAACGTCGAGATGTATCAATCGGATATGTTTGAAAAATTAGTTTCTTCCCATACCAATCGTTACCAGCATTGTCTGTGTATGATCCATTATAAATGAATGAGTTGTAGGGAGATGATGCCATCTTTGAAATATAAGATAATGTTATATAAGAAATTGTTCTAATTGTTCAAATATATATTTATAGGTAATTTTTAACCAAACAAGTAAATATTTATTTACTATAGCACACATAAAGTAAATTGTAACTATAAACTAAATATAGTAAACAATATTTATAACGGCACACATTCCAATTATAGTAGTCCAAAAAATAATAAATTGTAAATGTAAACTAATATAGTAAGAAAATAGGAACACATATCATTCTGCAGGCACACATATCATTCTGTAGGAACACTTTTAATAATTCTGTGTAAAGGCACAAATATAATCATTTTGCAGGAACACATGCCAATTCTACAGACATACCAATTATTTGTATGGACATATCAAGATGGTTATTACCAGATATGAATATAAAGGCACACATACCAATTATAGTAATAATTCTGTAGGCACACATATAATAATTTTGTAAGGTAATTGACTGTAGGCACACATATAATAACTATGTATAAATGCACAAATATAATCATTCTGCAGGCACACATACCAATTCTGTAGACATACCAATTATTTGTATGGACATATCAAGACGATTATTACCAGATACGAATATAAAGTCACACATACCAATTATAGTAATAATTCTGCAAGCACACATATAATAATTCTGTAAGGTAATTGACTGTAGGCACACATATAATAACTATGTATAAGTGCACAAATATAATCATTCTGTAGGCACACATACTCTGCAGATATTCCAATAATTTGTATGGACATATCAAGACGGTTATTTCCAGATACGAATATAAAGGCACACATACCAATTATAGTAATAATTTTGCACGTACACATATAATAATTATGTAAGGTAATTGACTGTAGGCACACATATAATATCTATGTATAAAGGCACAAATATAATCATTCTGCAGGCATACGTACCAATTTTACAGACATGTCGAGACGCTTATTACCAGCCTATCACATTAATAAATAGATCGGTAAATTATGAACTTTATAATACAATTGTGAGGATTTTTTATCCCCAGTACGATAGAAATTCGACAGAAGGCGACGTCACGAGGTTATTACAACAAAATATTAATAGAGGTTTTTCAAGAAGGCTATGTAGAATAGATTGCACACACTGGCATTGGAAAAACTGCCCCACAGCATGGCACACTCAATATAGTGGTCGTAAAGAGTCACCTACTATAATCCTTGAAGTGGTTACCTCGTACGACCTTTGGATTTGGAAATCGTTCTTCGGGGTGACTGGTTCTTGCGACGATTTAAATGTCTTACTCTGGTCTAACGTCTTCTAAGAATTGCGCAATGAGACGACAACTCCCGTTAATTACACTGTTAACGGTAATTCTTACTAAATGGGGTACTACCTTGGTGATGGCATTTACCCTCCCTACACTTCAATAGTAAAAACATTTAAAACCAAAATGGTATTACACAAAAACAGAAATTATTTTGCAAATACCAAGAAGCGTGCATAAAAGATATAGAATGTGCTTTTGGTGTACTATAATCTCGATTCTCTTTTGTTCGAGAACCTTGTAAATTATGGAATAGGGCATCACTAACAACCATTATGAAATCTTGCATTATAATGCATAATATGATTATTAACGATGAATGTAGAGAATACGAACATAATGATGAAACACCTGTAATTATGAGGGGACAAACTAATTTCTACGACTACCTCATACGGGATGCTAAGATAGGAGACGTAACTAAACATCAATAGTTACGGAATGAATTGGTAGAGCACATTTGGAACCCCCACGGTGATAAAATGGTCGGTTGAAGAATTTAACCTATTTGTTATTATATTCATAGTTAATCATTTTCTTAGTTCCATTTTCATTTTTTAATTGTACTACTATGTAGTTGTTTATATTCAATATAAGGTTTTAACCGACTATATTATTGAAACTAAATTTTTTAAATAGTACTCACATTTCATATATTTAAACGGTGACATTTGATTTATTAAGACGCATAGTGGGTCACTCTACATATACTAAAAGAAAATGACAAATAGTAAAATAACGAGGGTTCAATACATCTATAAAAATTACTACTGGTAATTAATTGAACCGCATGGACCAGACGAAGGGTTTGACAACCCGACAGAGTTCGACTGCAACTCAAAAATCGCAGCTTCGGTGGCAGCAACCATCGTTGTTAGGTCGTTGAACCTTTTAAAATGAAACTGCTTTTTAATTTCATTCATATTGTTCATATCCACCTCCATAATGTACGACTGCTCTCGTTCTAGGCGCATGAGCTGATCTTGTTTTTTTGTGAGTTGATCAACTCGCTTCATCTGAATAAATGCATCCATTTGTGAGTTAAATTTAAGGGCACGATTATTCTTCCACTCCTTGCTTTTAAACATTTCATAGAAGTCTTCTCAATGTTTCAGTACCGCGTTATTACAATCTAAGCTGTCAGAACGCGCTCGTTGACGTGCACGTTGTTTCTCACCTTTCTTGCCGGGGGTCTATCCGGTACGTCTCGTAACCCCAGACAGTCAACTTCGCCTATGGCTGCAGGCCTGTCATCATTCCTAACTGTGTTTCGCAAGTCAAATTTTGGTAAATCTTTCAAATTTTGATAGCAGTTATCGAACGAGAATTGTTTATTGGTTTCAGCGCGGTACTCTTCTCGTGCCTCTGTAACCTCTTGGAACTCGTTCGTCCCGCTTTCCATATTATTGAGTTTGTGAGAAAGCTTTGCAATATATATCATTATTTGATTCGATATGTGATTGTAACGTGTTGATAGCATGGATCTCGTACGAGTATGTGTAATTCCATGTGTGACGTTATACTCATTCATCAGAGTATCCTAAAATGTGACTGATGGCATCGAGTTCCCTTCAATACTTCGGGCGGTATATTTTGCATAACAGTACATAGAACTTCGTCCTCAAATGGAGTCATATTAGGTTGTCGACTATTACTCGAAGAAATCGGTTGAGAAGAAGACATATTTTTTGTGAAAATATAATTTATTATGAATGGGAATAAGAAAATAATACTGAGAAAATTAGAGTAGAAGAAATGAAGGGTGAGAATGATAATTTTAGAGTTTGTGTGGGAACTATAAATAAACAAACTGCCATCAAATTCACATGCAGTAAAAACTTCCCTACAAAGTTGTTTGGTTCGTAGACACTTACTATGAACTTCTTTTGTTCGTATGAAGTTCCTAGGAACTTCTGAAGGTCGTAGGAACCTCGTACAAACAAAAGAAGTTCGTAGAAAGTTGCTACGAACAAACCAACTTCGTAGGAATATTTTACTAATTCACTAGCCATTCAGTAACTTTGGCAAACGTCTACCTTTTCCACTACCACATATGGCAACTTTCTCCCACCACTGCATGCCTCACAATTTGCAACTTTGTCAAATTCCCACCACCGCTACGGATGCTCTTACAAACCCACTCCCTTACATTTTCCCTCTCTACGATTCTTCCTCTTTCTCTTACTGGAACTTCATGGATTTGAAAGAGTGGAACTCCATTTTTTCTTTAAGACGTTCACCTCTACCTCTGTTCTCACTCCATTACTGAACCACACCATGGTATCCTCTCTCTCAGACTCCCTCTTTAAATTTGGTTCAACATAGGGTTTGGACCGCTGTTGGTATTTTCTCTACCCTTCGTCTCTCTCTCTCTCTCTCTCTCATAATAAATTTTTGACCACTGGTTGTATTGTTTGTTTACTAGTAAGTTTTTATTTTCAGGGGTTGAAAGCTTAAAACATGGAGATGAAATGCCAACCCATCATAAGGTACTTTGAGGAGATGAGTTTTTGAACACACATTTTTTAGCACACCCGTTTTTGAGTTTTTCTGATTTGCGGGTGTTGTGATTCCAAGCGATTTTTTGATTTGCAATTTTTCTGATTCCCAGCAATTTCAACCATTTCACATCTTCTCTGAGTTGGGTTGCCTGCGGGTGGGGGTGGTAAGGTGGGTCGAGGGCTTGAGTCTGGAACTCGCCGCAATCATGGAGCACGCAGAGCAAATCTGGAAACGAGAACTCACATTCGCCACCATGATTAGGAAACCCATGAGTTGTTGGAAAATTGGACTTAAATGGGTATTATAAAGCTGTCAATCTGGACAGATTTTTGAGCAATTTTGAGCTCAAATTTAGGTGGGACCCACACTACGGAAATTGTGGGACCATATACGAACGCGTTCACCTCCGCAATGAGATTAACGTAGTATATTCATATGTCCAATTTTAATAAGTTATGAATGATAATTATGTCCCCAAAGTGACTCACAAAGTAATGAAAGTTAATGAATTGGGTGTGTTTTAACTCTTGTCCCACATTGGAAGAGTAGTGGAATTTTGATGAGTTAATAACACCCCAAGTATGGACTAAGGCTTGGATGCCTTGGGGTATCCCAACTTTTTGAAGGGGAGATGACCTAAGCTATGCACGGGTTGATTTTTGGTCAAAAGTCCACACGCGCGCGCGTCCGTCCGTCCGGCTCGGCTCGGCTTGGGCTTGGGATTGGGCTTGGGCTTGGGCTTATAAAAATCTCCTACATTTTTGGGCCGAATTTATTTAACTTTCTGGGCTTTAATTATTAATTAATTACGAAATTAATTAATTAATTAATTAATAAACTGTTGGCAGTTATTGCCAACAGTCAGCAGTTAATTTCGTTTAACTGATTAGCTGTTTTTGACAGTTAATTTCGGTTGACTGTTCCAACAGTCAACACAAAAGCTATAAATTAAACATTCCCCCTACAGAATTGAGAACTGAAAATTTGCCCTCCTATAATTCTGAATTTATGCTGCCACTTTTTCCAGAAAAATAAATCCTTTTTCTATTGCTACTGCATACATTCCTGCATATCATCTCTTTGGTCTGGTTGAGTATAAACACAGAATTGTGTTCGAAGAAATTAATCATTGTTGTGCTACTTGATTAATTTCGAAATCCGTTCTATCTTGGGAGACAATTATTCATTACCTTTGGCACTTTGTGGAGGGAATAAATTTGTCTTAAGGACACTGTTCTAAACAGGGCTCGGATTATTTCTTCTATTCTAATATTATTTCTGCAAATTCTAGTAAGTATTTCATTTCTATAATTCTGTTTCAATTCTGTCATTATATTAATTGTTCATAATTCTGTACAATTGTTATTTATAAATAGTAGACATAACAATCTTAAGACAAATTTATTAAGATCTACTGTTTTTTAGTGTACATAATTTTTTTATTACAGAAATTTATTTGTTGGAAATAAATCTGTTTTGACAGAATAAAATGAATTAATTTACTGCTTTATTGTAGAAATTAGTAAAACAGTTTTGATATAGAAATTAATTTCTATACTGTTTTTATATTCTGTTTTAGAAAATAAAATTTTAGTTGTGTACTCTTGTTAAATTATAATTCTGTTTTGTACGGAATTCTTTTTATTATTAAAAATTAGTGTGACACAGATTTTAAAAATTTAATTCTGTTTTGTACGAAATTCTGTTTTATATTATACTTTAATTCTGAATTATTATTTGAATTCTTTTGGAATTCATTTATTGTGAATTATATTTGGAGGAAATTGGTGCACAGAATTTTGTATTCTGTTTTGATTAATTCATTATATATGAATTTTATCATTGATAAAAATTCTGTTATTGTAACAAAATTGGAATCACAAAGTACGAACACTACTCCGACGAAACTGATTGTCACCAACACAAATGTGACTGCACCCGTATCTATGCCACACGGGGAGAAACCGGAAAAGTTCATTGGGGCTGACTTCAAACGTTGGCAAGGACAAATGTACTTCTATCTCACTACCTTCCAACTGGGCAGGTTTGTATATGAAGATTGCCCCTCTATTCAAGAGGGAGATGACGCTGAAAAGGTTGCTGCTGTCGATGCTTGGAAGCACTCAGACTACTTATGCCGAAATTATATTTTGGCCTACTTGGACAAGACTTTGTACCATGTCTATTGCACTATCAAAACTTCCAAGGAATTATGGAATTCTTTGGAAAAGAAGTATAAAACTGAAGATGCTGGGATGAAGAAATTTATCGTTGGGCGTTTTCTGGACTTCAAAATGGTTGATTCTAAATCTGTGATCTCGTAAGTGCAAGAATTCCAAGTGATCCTCCACGACATTCATGCTGAAGGAATGTCAATTAGTGAAACTTTCCAAGTTGCTGCAATTGTTGAAAAGTTTCCACCTTCTTGGACTTTGTTCAAAAACTATCTCAAGCACAAGCGTAAGGAGATGAATGTGGAGGAGTTGGTGGTCCGGCTAAGAATCGAAGAAGACAACCGTGAGTCTCAAAAGAAAAGTGGGAAGAATCCGATGGAAACAAAGGTCCATGTCGTTGAAGGTCCTAAGAAGAACAAACGAAAGTATGATGGGGAAGGCACTTCCAAATATAACAAGAAAAAGTTCAAAGGCAAATGCTACAATTGTGGCAAACCGGGACACCGCTCAAGTGAGTGTCGTAAGCCTAAGAAGCAAAATAAAAATAACTCTCAAGCAAATGTGACTGAGGGTGAGAATATCACCAATGATTTGGCGGATATGAATCTTTCTGTCGTTGTCTCTGAATGTAACTTGGTTGGAAATACCAAGGAATGGTGGGTGGACACTGGAGCCACACGACCCTTTTGTGCAAACAAATGGATGTTATCCACCTATAAGCCTTTGGAAAATGAGGAGAACCTTTTTATGGGAAATTCTTCCACTTCTAAAGTGGTGGGACAAGAAAGATTGCTTTGAAAATGACTTCTGGAAAGGAACTTACTCTCAACAATGTTCTTCACGTGCCTGATATCCGAAAGAATCTGATTTCTGGATCTCTCCTTACTAAGAATGGCTTCAAGCTTGTGTTTGTGTCTGATCGCTTTGTGTTGTTTAAAAATGACATGTATGTAGGAAAGGGCTACCTAAATGAGGGGCTCTTTAAACTGAATGTTCTTACTGTAACCCCTAAAACATCTGTTTCAATGAATGAAGTTGCTAGTTCTTCTTACTTGATTGAGTCATCTAATATTTGGCATGCTAGATTGGGACATGTTAATTTTGATACATTACGTAGATTAATTAACTTGGAATTTTTGCCAAAATTTAATATTGATAAAAATCATAAATGTGATATTTGTGTGGAATCTAAATTAGCTAGATTACCTTTCCATTCTATTGAAAGGATAACTGAACCTTTAGATTTAATTCACACCGATATTTGTGATTTGAAATTTGTTCAAACTAGAGGTGGGAAAAAGTATTTTATTACTTTTATTGACGATTGCACAAAATATTGCTATGTATATTTGTTACATAGTAAAGATGAGGCTATTAATGTATTTAAACAATATAAGAATGAAGTTGAGAATCAATTAAGCAAAACAATAAAGGCTATTAGGAGTGATAGAGGAGGTGAATATGAATATCCATTTGAGGAATTTTGTTCTGAAAATGGGATTATTCATCAAACAACCGCTCCTTATTCTCCTCAATCGAATGGTGTTGCTGAACGCAAAAACCGTACTTTTAAAGAAATGATGAACTCAATGTTATTAAGTTCAGGAGCTCCACAAAATTTGTGGGGGGAAGCCTTACTTTCTGCTAATTACATTCTCAGTAAAGTACCTCACAAAAAGACTCACAAGACATCTTATGAATTATGGAAAGGTCGAAGACCTTCCTATAAATATTTACGAGTGTGGGGGTGCTTAGCCAAAGTGATGGTTTCTAAACCTAAAAAGGTAAAAATAGGGCCAAAAACCGTGGATTGTGTATTCATCAGTTATGCTACTAATAGCAGTGCATATCGATTTCTAGTTTGTAAATCTGAGATTTCGGACATTCATGTAAATACGGTTATTGATTTGAGGGATGCTTCATTTTTTAAAAATGAATTCCCGTATAACATGACTCGAGAATCTGGTCCTTCTAAAAGGACAAATTAAGCTACTACAAGTGGTACTCATCAACCTATTGAATCAATAGAGGATGAACCAAGACGTAGTAAAAGAGCAAAAACCTCGACTTCTTTCGGTCCAGATTTTCTAACATATTTGTTAGAAAATGAACCTCAATCGTATAAAGAAGTTATATCCTTACCCGATGCTTCCAATTGGAAAGAAGCAATTAATAGTGAAATTGAATCCATATTACAAAATCATACATGGGAACTAGTGGATCTTCCACCAGGTTCAAAACCGTTAGGTTATAAATGGATCTTCAAAAAGAAATTGAAGGCCGATGGATCAATTGATAAATATAAAACTAGACTTGTAGCTAAAGGCTATAGGCAAAAGGAAGGGTTGGATTACTTCGACACATATTCACCGGTAACAAGAATAACGTCCATTCGGATGTTAATAGCAATAGCTGCTATTAATGGACTTGAAATACATCAAATGGATGTAAAAACTGTATTCTGAAACGGTGAACTAGACGAGGAAATTTATATGGAGCAACCTGAAGGGTTCAAAGCTCCCGGATAAGAAGGAAAAGTATGTAAGTTTGTTAAATCACTATATGGATTAAAACAAGCACCTAAGCAATGACATGAAAAATTTGATAATGCAATGTTATCAAATGGTTTCAAAATTAATGAATGCGATAAATGTGTTTACTTTAAATACATTCATAATGGATATGTCATTGTATGCCTCTATGTTGACGATATGCTTATCATGGGTAGTAACTTGGAAATTGTCAAAACTACAAAACAAATGTTGAGTAGTAGATTTGACATGAAAGATTTGGGAATCGCCGATGTTATATTAGGAATTAAAATTTCTAGAACATCGGATGGACTTATATTATCTCAATCTCATTACATTGAGAAAGTACTTGAAAAATTCAAGAAGTATGATATTAGTCCTACCAAGACACCTGTAGATGTAAATTTACATCTAGCAAGAAATAATGGTGAAATCATATCTCAACTAGAATATTCTCGTATTATCGGCAGTATAATGTATATCATGAACTGTACGCGACCGGACATAGCATACTCAATAAGTAAGCTAAGTCGATTTACGAGTAATCCAGGAAGAGATCACTGGAAAGACTCAAAATATCCAGCTGTTCTTGAAGGACATTGCGATGCAAATTGGATATCTGATACAAAAGACTCTAAGTCTACGAGTGGGTATGTGTTTACCCTCGGAGGTGCAGCCGTATCTTGGAAATCCTCAAAACAAACGTGCATTGCTAGATCGACAATGGAATCTGAATTCATTGCACTAGACAAAGCTGGAGAAGAAGCCGAATGGCTTCGAAATTTCTTAGAGGATGTTCCAAATTGGTCTAAACCTGTGCCCGCAATATGTATACATTGTGATAGCCAATCAGCGATTGGAAGGGCACAAAATCACATGTATAACGGAAAGTCACGACATATTCATCGTAGACACAATACCGTTAGACAACTTCTCTCAAACAGAATTATCTCAATTGACTATGTAAAGTCAAAAGATAATATATCGGATCCACTAACGAAAGGTTTAAACCGAGAGCAAGTTGAAAGATCATCGAGAGGAATGGGTCTAAAGCCTATAAATAAATAAAAATCAATATAGTGGCAACCCAACCTAGCTGACTGGAGATCCCAAGATCTAGGTTCAATGGGCAAACCTAACTACGTTGTATTCAATAAGCACTGGAGGATATATCATCCTATCCATTCCAAAGATGAGACAGTGCATATCTGCCGCGAAATTAGGATAAGTTATGCTTTTAATGACATCTATATCTTAGTACGTCTAAGTGGTGTATTGCAGAATACTCTTTATGGAAGTCACCTATGTAAGTAAGAAGGGGGCCACTTCTATGAGAATAATGAAAGGCATATTCTCTAAAATACTTGCGGAACCAAGTGGTGTTTACGGCCAAAATGAACACAAACGTGAGAACCAACTGTGTTGAAGAATTGTTGTGTGAATACTGTTGTCTAGGTTTACAAAAACGGTTGACGGTTCAAGGACGTGAAGTCTACTGATTAACCAAGTAAATCCGATAGTATATCACTAAGGAAAGTTCAAGGCCACTAGGTTACTTCTCCCGATGCAATAAGTCTTCAGTTTTACTCAACTTGTGTCTGCATCTGCATCAGCATCTGTTTTGTTTTATTTATAGCGATATATCATTCATGTGGGGGATTGTTGGAAAATTGGACTTAAATGGGTATTATAAAGCTGTCAATCTGGACAGATTTTTGAGCAACTTTGAGCTCAAATTTAGGTGGGATCCACACTACGGAAATTGTGGGACCATATACGAACGCGTTCACCTCCGCAAGGAGATTAACGTAGTATATTCATATGTCCAATTTCAATAAGTTATGAATGATAATTATGTCCCCAAAGTGACTCACAAAGCAATGAAAGTTAATGAATTGGGTGTGTTTTAACTCTTGTCCCACATTGGAAGAGTAGTGGAATTTTGATGAGTTAATAACACCCCAAGTATGGACTAAGGCTTGGATGCCTTGGGGGTATCCCAACTCTTTGAAGGGGAGATGACCTAAGCTATGCACGGGTTGACTTTCGGTCAAAAGTACACACGCGCGAGCGCGCGTCCGTCCGGCCGGCCGGCTCGTCTCGTCTCGGCTCGGGGCTTGGGCTTATAAAAATCTCCTACATTTTTGGGCCGAATTTATTTAACTTTCTGGGCTTTAATTAACTGTTTTTGACAGTTAATTTCGGTTGACTGTTCCAACAGTCAACACAAGAGCTATAAATTAAACATTCCCCCTACAGAATTGAGAACTGAAAATTTGCCCTCCTATAATTCTGAATTTATGCTGCCACTTTTTCCAGAAAAATAAATCCTTTTTCTATTGCTACTGCATACATTCCTGCATATCATCTCTTTGGTCTGGTTGAGTATAAACACAGAATTGTGTTCGAAGAAATTAATCATTGTTGTGCTACTTGATTAATTTCGAAATCCGTTCTATCTTGGGAGACAATTATTCATTACCTTTGGCACTTTGTGGAGGGAATAAATTTGTCTTAAGGACACTGTTCTAAACAGGGCTCGGATTTTTTCTTCTATTCTAATATTATTTCTGCAAATTCTAGTAAGTATTTCATTTCTATAATTCTGTTTCAATTCTGTCATTATATTAATTGTTCATAATTCTGTACAATTGTTATTTATAAATAGTAGACATAACATGAGTCACCCCATTTCAAAAGCTCAAAACGTTTTCCTTCAAACACACATGTCACTGCTCTTGACAGTTCAAACATTGCTAACAATTCTATGTTCAAATCCCGGGTAGATTCTGAGATTGTTTCTCCTAAACCGCTGGTCATTGGGATAACCTATGATGAAACCGCTGGTCATCACGTGTGTCCCACCTGTGATGGGAACAGCCCCCACTATGTCTTCTAACCTGCTGCCGACAGCTAGCAACAAAGAATTTCTTGAGCCACCACGTGTTAGCCCGGACAGCACTTCATGTATTGTGGGTATGGGCCACACGCATGCTTTGGAGAGCCTTTCCTCAAAATGCTAATGCTTTATCAAAAAGATGTAAACTGAGTTTGGCACGATACCAAAAAAGATTAATTACAAGTGATATTGTGGTTTATTTAATTACTCAATTTAAAAGTAAATTAATAAAAACATTGTAAAAAAAATCCAATTTTCGATTTTAGGAATTTTAATTCATGGTTAATAATTAATTTACAAATATATTTAGAGTTTTTCTTCTTACTAGATTTTAATTCATCTAACATAGCTTTGTCTAGATGATTGTGAGTTAAAATCAATGGGTATTTTGGTGCACAAATTTGAGTGTTGGGTGTATTGTATTTTATTTTTCATGAATGTGAGTATATTGAAACAAAATTACAATACAAATTTTTATACACGTTTGAAATTTATATATTGTGGCATCGACACGGGCATAATATAATTTTTTATCCCCTATTTTTATGATCACCATTAGCACATTATCAAATATGCATAGAAAAAACAACTTAAACGTATCTCTTATTCTTTATACTCTGTTTTGATATGCATTGAACATTATCATTTAATTGACACCCCATTATTTAATTTGTTGAAATATATGATTAATAGTGAGAGGATACCAACAACAAAATTGTCACTATGTACTGACATCCTATATCATCTTTTTATTTTTTAACACGAAAAAGCATATTGAACATAAACTACAGAGATAACAACAATGTTACCCAGTTCAAGAAATATGCCCTTATCTTTCTTAGTTTGAGGCAAAAGCATGAGTCACCCTATTGAGTTGAAGTTTCGATTCATTGCAAAGATGCCTTAATATACTATCATTTTCTATTATGATATTGACCATTTCGAGTCCTGCTCCAAAATATGCTTATGTAACTAAAGTTTTACATAATTAAGGTTTTATAAGAGTGATCCATATAATATTCTCAAACTTCAACAAGAAAAAAATCATTTTAATTTTACATAACCCACCCTAACAAAATCTTGATATGTTAACATTCTATTTATTAGTAGACCACACTACAATATTGATAATTACGTTTTAACCTCTATTAATTGTTAATGATAATATATTGGTTATATATTATCAAATATAATGCACGTTTCATTTAAAAAAAAATCCCAACAGAAAGAAAATAATTCCCAACAAAATGGTGTGCCATTGGAATAGGGTGGTTATAACACATGTGAAGTAATTTCATGATGGTGTCATCGACACAAGTACACTATGATTTCATATATCTTTTATACTAAAGATATATATATCTTTTATACTAAAGATATATAACATTCGAGAAACAAATAGACCGTGTATGTTGTATTTATGTTATAGACAAATTAACATGTATTTACAGGTAAATATGAAAAGATTATGTGTATTAATATATTCATTTAAATAACAAAAAGTTTATTTTTCACACTAGCCCGTGCATCGAACGGGTTACCTCTAGTGTGTGTATATATATATATATATATAACGTAAATAATAAATTTTAATATATAAACGATAGACTATAAAATAAAAGAGCTAACAAATAAATATAATATATATAATTTGAATACAATATAAGGTAATATATATCATGTATGTAATTGCCTATATAAACACATATATATAATAGGATTATATTTGTATAAAAGTATATAAACAAACATAATTATATTATAAATATATATTTACATAATCACTAAATAATAATGCGTTTGGAATCATCAAAATCAATATATTACTAAAATGTACAAAATCACAATTAAACTAATTTAATATTAATTAAAGGGTTAATTATATTTCGTTTAATATGAGTAACTAAGTACATTGAATGTAAATACCTTTTAACGAAGAAATTCTGAAACTAGTGTCATTTAACACATTTGTACATGTGTTAACATAGAAAATTCACATGATTGGACTATCATAAAAGACATTAATGAATCATGCTTAAGATACGAGTCTTAAAGTATAGCCGATAGAATCTTGATGTGGTGGATTTTTTCAGTGCTTATTTTGACACTACCATATTATATCATACAGTGTTTCAGAATCAGTTATTTATGTCGTTATTGTACACATGCATGTGAATGAAAGAATGTGACAGAAATAGTCTTTTACAAAGACATTATTGGACCATTATTGAATAACCCTATTTATAGACCTTATTGGATGAGTTGTTAATGTTGTGGTACATGTAAGCGATAATGCTCTTGAATTAGTATGTGAGCTCCATGACTCGCATTAATAAGTTATTTAATGAAGGTGTTTATGGAAAACCATTTAACGACGACTTAAAGAATATTACGCACTTTATGATAATTATGGATCAAGTCGGAAACTCTTAGAATTATTTTATATAATTCTACATTATGTGCTCCATAATTATATTAATACTGAGAGTCACTTTGGTTAATGAATGGGTACTCCAATTACCAAGAGTCAAAAGGACTCTTGGGCATCTACCTTGATGGAGAGTTGATATTAAGTAACTGTTGGAAATTTAGGCCTGCCTATAAATAAGTGACGGATTTTCATCATTTAGACATTGAAAGACAACATAAATTATAGGAAAGGGGGAGAAATCTAAATTTTCAAGGAGAATAAATTTCTAAATAGTATTTTGGCTATACATATAGATCTAACCGTTGGAATACGTTGAAATTTGAGTATGTTCTTGCTACATACAATATGAAGTCGTGTTCCAAAATTCAGCCTAGTCAGACATCGTTATGATTGACTGCTCCGTCAATATTTCTAGTTGTGATAATTATGGAGGTATGTTATTTTAATACCATTTATGTTCCGTATAATGCTTATATGTGATAATCATGAAGATCAAAGATCCTTTCATTAAGAACATTTATATGTGAAAATTTAATCAAATTAATGTATTATTGATTAATATTATGGTGTTCTTAAAAATGATTTTACAAGGAGAACTTATATTTTCCTGATTTTTCCACAAAAGATTTCCTTCACGAGCTTCTCTTTTCTCATTCATCACCAAAATTCATTCAAGTCTGGAAAATAGGGTTAAATGAAGAAGGAATGTGTTTTTTGGAGGTTTGGACGCCAAAAAGTTGTTTCTCAACTCAACGAACCAGATCTAAGCTTACGGTGACACTAATCCACATAACACATCTACGGATAGATAACTTTTGCGCATTGTTCGTATAGTTAACTTCTTACTCGGACTTGACACATCATTTGTGACACGCATACCTAATTTATAGATCTAAAACTCTTTAGTGTTATCCTTGACCAAATATCCACATCTTATAGGCTAACATTAGCATCAGACACAAAAACTCCTCTTGTGAACATAAAATTTGCTCATTTTGCCACCGATTTGAATTTTACTATGTAAAAAATGTCCAAAAGCTAAAAGATAATTATTAAACCAATATTATACATATAAAAACATTCTTAGTAACATAATCTAAGCATATATACTTCAAATAATAATGATCATGACTCTATTCATGGTGTCACATATTCATTAGATTATGTAATTTGAAAAATAATAGTATGTATTTTAACTAATAATCAAATTTAATGGTGTTCATAATTGTAGCAAATCAATTAGTTCTACTTGCATAAGAGAGTTGGGCACCCTTAACAAATCCACATTTATTGGGTCAAAGATGCATGAAATTCCATTAACTTTTTTTTAATGCACCAAGTACTTTTTCATTATAGATTATATATATTTAGACAAATGTACCCTCACATATACCCATTTTAAATCCACTTACTCCCTCTCTTTAAAAACAAACACATAATCCTACACTATTTCTCTCTCTAGCAGCCCCACCTTCACCACCCCCACCCCATCCCACTCTATCGGAGACTCATCGGAAACAACCCACCGAAAAATCTTGTCGGAGGCCGACGCAGTCCTCGTCGGAGTATCTCGCTTTCCTAGTCTCTCTCTCTCTTTGTCTATTTTTTGTTTTTTTGGTTCGCTCCAGCAACACCATCGCCTGAGTTGGAAAAGAAAAGTTTTCGCCGGAAAAAAATGGAGGTTTTACCGAAACAGTAAATTTACCTGTTTCGATTTTTTCATCAAAAAAATCGAATATGGGTGTTGTTTGATAAATCTTGATGAGTAAGTTCCAAATATAGAAATTTTGTGAATTTGGGATTTGTAAATTTGAAGTTATGGACTTTTTAAGATTTGATGGTTTTAATTGCAAAAAACGAGATAACAACTGTCAAAAATATTTTGGGGTGTATTTGTCATTTAATGCGTTGAGTTTGCAAAATAGGATCTTTGACACAATTGACTCAGTCAAATGATCATTTGACCCCATTAAACATGTGAATGGAACTTGGTAACTATTACCCCTTTAAAGATAAGGAAAATGTTAACATGTGCCCTAAGAGCACATGTTTTGAACCTCAAAATAGTAAAATATTATTTGTTTTTACCTCTTAAGTCTGAATCTAAGCCATTGAGACTTAAGAGGTACCAAGTAGTGTTTGTTTTTTAAATGATTAAGAGGTTAGCGGCTATTTTTGTCTCTTAATGATTAAGAGGTAAAGTCTGAATCAATCTAAATACATTCATTCATTCAGATGTCCATTTAGACATAAAAATAAACATATTTTTCAAATTCAGATTTCAGATGCAGCCTTCAAATTTCATATTTAGACTTCAGATTCAGATAGAAAAACAAACGCAATCTAAATATGATAGTTTCATATGAGTATATGTGCCCTATTAAATTTATGTCGGAACTTTATCCCTACTATTTTTAGGTTCTAAGTGTGTGCCCTTACGGCACATGTTCCTAACAGCTTGTTTGGGAGTTTTTTAGAAAAAGGAAAGGAAAAGAAAAGAAAGTTTTATTAGGAGAAAAAAGAAAAGAAAGGAAAATTTATAAGAGAGAAAAGAAAGGAAGATAAGAGAAATGATTTAGGAAGGAAGATAAAATAATTTTATTTTCTAGTATTTGGAAGTTGGAAGGAAAATAATTTTTTTAAGGGAAATAAGATACATTCTTTAGAAAACTTTTATTTCTCTCAATTTCTTTTCGATTTGGAAGGAAAGTTTTGGAAAGAAAAGAAAAGATTTTTTTAAAAAAATTTCTTTATTTTCTCTCCTTTTAAACTCCCAAATGACGGAAAATGACGAAACAACACTTTCCCTCATATGTAAACTTCCAAACGACGGTAAGGAAGTATAATTTTCCTTATTTTCCTTTCTTTTCTCTCCAAAATAAAACTCTCAAAGAAGCCGTAAAGATAAAGAGGGCGATGCTCAAATATAACTCTAATTAGGAATTATTCTTTTTTTTTTTGGTGAAAACAGGAAATTAAGCAACAACAACAAAGATCAACAACCTACACAGCCTAGAACCCATCTTCCTTCATCACCTCATCTAGCATCCTCAGGAATTCTTCCGGTGCTTGGTCATACTCTTTATATATCTCATCCCTATCCCTCGCAACTTTTACCATAAAATCCGCCATAAAATTTCTTGCTCTTGGGATGTGCACGATATTGATTTTCAAGTCTTTTATCAGCTCCTTGCAGTCTTCAATGATATTGGCCAAGCTGTGATTTTGGGTATTCTCTTGGTTGATGAGGTTTATGGCATCAAGACGATCATTCTTCAGACATACATTCCTCCATTTCTTCCTTAGTGCAAGATTCAAACCATGGAAGATCCCTTCTAGTTCCGCCCGCAGCGGGCTGGCGGTGCCTTGGAGTTTCCCGGTAAAGCCAAGGATCCAATCACCATCTTCATTTCTAACCAATCCACCGAATGAGACCATACCACTCCCATGGTCAAACCCACCGTCCGTATGAATGATGTATCGACCTGTAACGGCAAACGGTTCAGAAGTTAGTATAATGTGGTTTTCCCCACAAGCCTTTGCCCGCTTGGAAATACATGCTTCGAAAACATTTTTAGTAAAATTCATAACAATGCGGGCAACTGTTTGTGGAGACTCATCAATATTATTAAAAATGTAGTTATTCCTAGATTTCCAAATATACCATAAAGTACTAATGAAGGAAGTGTACCTTTTATTATTTGAATCACCCCAAATGTTACGGTTAATCCAATCATTAACATTACCTGTTTGGTTAAGATCAAAGGAGTAATCGAAACCTAGTATGTGCCAAATCTCCCTAGTGTGATTGCAGTCCCTAAATAGGTGTTCAATGTCCTCAAGCAGTCCACACTGTGGGCAGTCACCATTTGTCGTAAAGCATCTTCGGACACGTTGCGCATTTATAAGTATTTTACCATGGAGTAAGGTCCACAAAAACGTACATAACTTTGGCGGGACATTTAATTTCCACAACTTTTTCCAAACTTCCCAAGGTTGGTTTTCCAATTTTTTTGTAGCAAGGTAATGATAGCACGTTCCGATTGTGAACTCACCCTTCTTACTTAATGACCAAGATGGCTTGTCATCACGATGGCCAATACGGGGGAGTGGGATGTTTAAAATATCGTTCTTAGTGTTAGAGTTAAACTTGTTATCAATCATATTACCATTCCATTTCCCATCTTCGCCAATAAGCGTGTCAACATTTTCATTAATACAATTTCCCGGTTGTTCCACAGGGTTGATAACACACTTTCCTACCCACCAATCATTAAGTATGTTGATACTCTTACCATTCCCGACATTCCATTTGATATTTTTCACAACAGTTTCACGACATTTAAGAATACTTTTCCAAGTATGGGATGACTTATTACATTTCTTCCACATTCTAGGGTTTTGGTTAATTTTATATTTATTTCTTAAAACATCTGCCCATATAGACTTGTCGTTGTTCACAATTTTCCATCCCAATTTCATGACATTAGCTTGGTTATTTAACGTACTCTTTCTTAGGCCCAGACCTCCATTAATTCTGGGACTACACACTTTATTCCAGCTAACAATGTGAACTTTACCCTTTTCATTATCATTAGTTCCCCATAGGAAGTTCCTGTTAAGTCTATCAATCTCATTACAAGTCTTAACCGGAAGCATGATGTTTTGCATATTATAGTTTGGGATGTTAGATGTAACAGTTTGAATGAGAGTTTTCCTACCTGCTAGAGATAGTAATTTGGATTTCCATCCCGAAAGTCTTTTTTGGATCTTGTTAACGATGTCTTTAAAGTGGGATTCCTTTTTTCTACCATGGATTAATCTATTACCAAGGTAAGTTCCTAAATCATTAGTAAGACTCATGCCCAGCAAATGACTAATGTTTAGTGCCTCCCCCTTGGATATATTTGGGGACGCAAAGACTTTAGATTTAGAATAACTTATTTTTTGTCCAGAAACATGACAGAATTCCTCGAGAGTGTCACTGACCGTTTTACATGAAAGTTTATCATTTTCTGTGAAAAGAATGATGTCATCAGCAAACAGAAGATGAGTAATGCGGGGACCTCCAGGTGAGGCCCTAATACCCAACCACTTATTACATTTAACTTTATCTAATATCATAGCAGACAAATATTCCATGCACATAACGAATAGATAGGGGGAGAGCGGGTCTCCCTGTCTGAGGCCTCTAGTCGGATTGAAACTAGGGAGTGGAGCGCCATTCCATAAAATAGACGTTGTGGTATTTTTGACACAACTCATGATTAGGCTGTATAAATCTTTGTCAATATTGAACCAGATTAGGACTCCCTCCAGAAAGTCCCAGTCCACTCTATCATAGGCTTTTTCCAAATCAATTTTTATAATGTAGCCCCCCAGGTTACCTCTAGTATTCATTAATGTGTGGATAATTTCTTGGGTGACACTAACATTATCAGAGGCTTGTCTCCCAGGGAGAAAACTCGCTTGGTGGGGGCTAATGTTACGGCTAAGAATCGGTCTAAGTCTATCCACAATAATTTTGGCGAGGATTTTATAAGAAACATTGCAAAGTGTAATAGGTCTAAACTGAGATATATTTTCAGGATTATCCACTTTAGGAATAAGGGTAATAAAGCTGTTATTAAATTCCTTTGGGAAATACTTCTCCCTAAAACATTTTTGGCAAAAGTCGAGGATGTTTGTCGCAACGATTTTCCAAAAATGTTGATAGAAGATCGGTTGGACACCATCCGGTCCAGGAGCTTTAAGAGCTTTCATACTAAAAATGGCTTTCTTAACCTCCCCCAATGAAATTGGGGTAGTTAAGAACATGTTGTCGTCCTCCACTAATATCAAAATTTCCAAATTACGCAATTGACTTTGGATATCATAATTAAATTCAGCTTTGAATAAGTCCTTATAATATTGATTTATATGATTTGCGATGATCTCATCATTATCAATCCAATTCCCATTAATATTAAGTTTTTTAATATAGTTCCTCCTTCTTCTAATAATAGTAGACGTATGAAAAAATTTTGTATTCCTATCACCTTCATTAATCCATTGGATTCTCGACTTTTGTTTCCATAAGCTTTCCTCTTGTTTAAGTAGGGTGTTAAACTCAGTCCGAAGATTGTTTTCAAGTAAGTTAAGGTTATGGGAATATCACCTCTCTTGGGCCTTCTGAATGCCACTTAGACGTCTAAGTGTACACTTTTTATTTTTGAAAATGTTACCAAAAATGTTTTCATTCCAATTTTTAATATTTTTAGTGCATAACTGGACATTCGTGAATAGATTCGCATTATTGACCCAATTACAGTTAACAATATTATTGAAGTCGTCCCTGTCAAACCAGCAAGCAAGAAATCTGAACGGCTTAGGTAAAGTGCAATGTTTAGACATACCTTCTGTTCTGATGATTATAGGGCAGTGGTCGGATGCGGTCCGGGGAATGTTCTCAACGCTCGCATCAGGATGAATAAGGTTCCACTCCGCATTGGCCAAACCTCTGTCCAGCCTGATGAGGGTGTTAGCTAAACCCTTCCTGTTGTTGGTCCAAGTTAACTTAGGTCCCGAACATCCCATATCAGTAAGCTTACATTTATTCATATTCTCCAGGAAGGTGTTGGTCTTATTATCCTGCTTTTGTTTCCCAAAGCATCTCTTTTCATAATCATCCACGTGGTCATTGAAATCACCCGCCACCAACCATGGAAGATTAATATTCTCAGAAATATCAAATAGATTATCCCACAATTTTCTGCGCAGACGCGGAATAGGGCTCGCATATATCGCAGAAAAGACCCACTCCTCGTAGTTGTTTTTGGTAACCAGCAGATGAATGGCTTGTTTAGTAATGGAGAGAGTCTCCATGGTAATAGAGTTTGGGTTCCAAGTAACCCAGATACC
Source organism: Sambucus nigra (assembly GCA_949130495.1). Taxonomy (NCBI): domain Eukaryota; kingdom Viridiplantae; phylum Streptophyta; class Magnoliopsida; order Dipsacales; family Adoxaceae; genus Sambucus; species Sambucus nigra. Next base: position 348,658,522 of record OX422217.1, read on the forward strand.
CCCAGACCTACCCTCTGGTTCAGAAACTTCCCTATTAGTGAGACCAAGACTGTCGAAAAACCCAACCAGATTCCCACTAGGTATTTGAGTTTCAAGAATAACTATAATATCAGGATTATAGATCCTTTTCAGTTCCATAATAATAGGTTTAAAGAGAGGTTTACCAGCCCCACGACAGTTCCATATAATAGCAATCATTGACGGAGTATTTTGGATGAGAGAGTCAATATCACTGATCTTCCACATACACGAATTAGCAATTTCTTGGTGTACCTATATGTCTCTGTGCTTCTCCTCTACAATCGCTGTGAATATCTTCCCGGTTCCCCATTCCTGTTCCAAGGTGTTGATTATGACCTTGGTTTTGGATATTTTCCAATTCACTTGGCAGATGACTGCTTCCTCCACATACTCTATCAAATTGGTTAAGGCTTCCCCCTCTGTCAGAAATAGGTTTTGTATTTGCACATCCCCTAAGAAGGCGAGAGGAAATGGGAGGATCATTTCGGTTTGGTTTGTGGTTCTACGCTCCTGGGTGTCAGTGGTTTCTATGGTTGTATTGTTGCTTTTTAAATTTTTTCCACTTTGTTTCTGTGTTACAACACGCGGTGGGTCACATATTTTGTGGAGAACGCCTACCGTAAGGCTACCCATCTCTGATGTTGACAAAGAATTGTCAGGGTTGAGGCTAGTGGACGAGATTGAGTGGATTCTCCCAAGGCTACTGTTTGACGTCAGACCTACGCTGGACACATGATTATCCTGTGCCGGTGACGTGTAGTTGTTTACTAATTTCCTCTTGGATATCGGTTCACGAGTTAAGCCAGTCTTTCCATTTAATTTCCTTACGTCACTTCCATTTAATGTTGTACTGTTGTTGGCCACAGCTGGCGCCCCCGTTCCCTTCCATTGCATATTTTTTGTACCTGCGTTTTCTTTCCCATTTGTTCTGGCATTTTGGTACTGTAACCTGTCATTTCCATCACTGCGGAGAGCAGCGAATCTGTTATTGTTCCTTCCAAAATTGTCCTTAGTTCCATTTGAACTTACTTTGTTCCTCTCGTTCCCATATTTCCTATTTCGTTGCACTAACATCCATGGGCCAAACTGCTCTTGATTTTTATCCACGTCAGCAAGGTTGCTATCATGAATTTCTCCACTTGGATTTCTTTGTGTGTATCCGTTATCAGCAGGCCTGTCCGGCGCACCATGGTTCCCGGTCGTCAGTTTCTCCGATGTTTCCATTGGAGCCTGTTTAGGTGCGTGTAGTGGGCAGAAATCAGTTTTGTGCCCGATTTTGCCACATTTAAAGCATATATATGGTAGGAAATCATATTCCACTCTATATTTTCTGCCATCTAGCATATAACATGGGATTAGTGGTTTCGCAAGATCCACTTCGATACAAATTCTTGCATATTTCCCCCTGGTAGAAGAAACGGAATTGAAGTCTGTTTTGATTGGTCTTCCCAGTTTGCTGCCAATTTGGAATAGAGCTCTTTCATCAAACCACTCAATAGGGAGGCGGGGCAGTCTAACCCACATGGATGTAGTGACATGGTTTTCTTCCAGTGGGTTAAAGTTCGGAACCCATTTTCGGACAATTACGTAGTGGTTGTTAATCACCCATGGTCCACCTGTTAGTACATTATAGTAATCCTCTTTCATCATAAACTTGAAAAGGAAGTGCCCTTCCTCTAAGTCCACGATTTCATAGTCACCCTGTAGATTCCATAGTGAAGGAACCCTGGCATTCAGCACTTTGAATCCAATATTTCTACCAAGGAGACTAACAATTACACTGTCACTCCACTTTTTCCTTAGCTTTTCCACGTATTTCTGTGGGATAGAGATCACATGACACAAAGGGTCCTCCTCTTCCACCGGTTTGGAATTGAGGTCCATGGGGCTAGAGATATTTTCATGCGCTTCCTCCATGTCGTCATCGGACCACGAACAGTTTTCACCATCAAAGAATATGTCTGCATTTTGCTTCTTACTCACCACTTCCTTATATGATAACATCTTTTTAGGTTGATCAGCCACCTCGCAGCCTTGTTTCGTATGTGTTTGAGTTGGCATGGTTGAGCTATCATCCATCATCATGTTTGCATTAATCTCAGCCATATTTAGGCTGTCCACCATATTAGTGTTGGTATTCTTATAGGTTTCCAGTTCCATGTCCACGAGGGTTTCATGGTTGTCTTTTTGTTTCTTTGTACTTCTTAGGAGAAGATCTTCTTCCTCTTTTGAGTCACTAGTAGTCAGGGGTGGGAGGGCTCTCCCACTTCTGCCCCCCTCCAATAACGAAGCTTCCAAATGCATTGCCTGATGGTGAAAATGCATTGCCTGTGCACCAAGCTTCCAAATGGAGGTCTTTTCTCAAGTTTCATTAGAAAATAAGTAAGAAGTCTTTGTACAATATCGAAAAGTTTTTAAAACAATGATGGCCAGTGGCCGTCGTCTAGGAAGCCGTTCTATGGGGCCTTTCCATAAAAATAATGAACCATACATCCGTCCCTATTGTAAAATGATGCACTCGGACAACCGGGAAAAGTACCCTCGTGACTTTGTAGCAGCCATGACTAACTGAAAGAAAAACACGAGACCATCCTTGTAGCAACATTTTGGTAAAATTATGGCAAACTTGCGACTACTTTGCCAGCAAATTTGTCAAACCAAGTGCAGCAAATGTTTATGTTACGTAGCAACTGAACCGTTACACATTGCTTTCCCACGGCAACTGAATTATCCCCCAAGACTTGACAAAATCTCAACATTCAGCAACCTAGAAGCAAGGGACTATCGATTGTTGCTCGCTGTGCTTTGATGTTGACATGCATTGCTCCAAAAATTATTCTGCCATGTTTAAATACATTGTCCATTTTTGAAAATCAGTGGAAACAATACATTTGTTACCAATCAAAATTTGCAACAATTAAAATTATAATAACGACAGTGCACTATAAAATTAGCCCACCGCCATATAACCTAACAAATTTTATAAAACAAAAAAATACACGAGTCATTCGATAACTAAAATTCAACACTATAGTCGTAGTGGCGTTTTGCACCCATCTCGTGTTCTCGGCTTCCAATTCTTCCTCTCATTTCTCAAGAATGGTCTGTTTTTGCTCTCACGATGCGACCGTACATCATTGAACAGTCACGTCACAATTCACTATTTCTACTTCATTTCTTATTTTGGTTGCAGCTTCTGCTGCCAAAGTCCTTTATTTTTTAGGAGCGATTTCTTAATTTTACATCCCCCAAGGCATCATTTGAAGCTCATTGGCGGCTTAACCTTCCGAAATGCACATAAGCCTCCTCAACGGAAGCAGATGACAGGCTGGGGGCTGACTCGGTGGGCACACCCCCACTCAATATTGACTTGGTCCAACCTGTCTTGTTTTAAGAGTTAGTTGTTTCATTTCAAAGTAGCCTTTAAAGTAAGATGGCATTTCAAGGACCTAAGATTTTTTTCCCTCCACCTCGTACGTCGTGCAAACAATAGGTATCACATTCTAGTCGGAGTGTTGGTAAATCCCCCAAGTATCTTTCCCACCATTGGCGCATAATTTGCTCATAACCCTACTAATAGTGCCCCCACGAGTTGTGATCGAAGCTACAAACCAGACCTCGTCGTGTTGGGGCTCGCGATTAAAATCGTCCTCAACTTTCTCCCACATTCCCAATCTCCTCTAATTTGTGCATAGACCAGGTCCTCCGGAGTATTAATCAACAGCAAATCAAAGTATCTTCATCTTTTGAGAAAATTTTCTTCTAATGACTACCCACAACCGTATGCGTTTTGAGTCTCTTGGACTTGGTGTTGTAAATCAACTCCATTGGATGAAGATGGATCAAGACTGTGTGAGGAGTGCAGAAATCTGTAAATAGCGAGAATGGACTACCTTGGGCAATCCCTATCAAGTTGCCACAGAAACAACTATGCCCGGTGCCCTGCAGCTGGAACACAACTTTTGTGTGCATAGAGAGTACATTTCCAAATACTCTGCTGGAACATAATGTTAGAGGGGCATACACAGGAAATGCCAAATGATCGAGAGAATGCCCTGAAGGTCATATTGGATACAAAGATATAATAAATTGAGCATTCCGCCATTGCATTTACCCAGGGAGAAAGACACTCGCCAGAAAATAAATACCATTGAGGTTAACAGACCAACCTTCCATGGCTCGGCTCACAGACCAACCTTCCCAGAAAAGTTCACCAGAAATACCTCTTTATGGCGCCACCATAGTCGAAAGTAAACGATATCCAACTTGAAACGAGCATTTCAAATTGACACAAACTATAACATGAATGTAAATAATACGGATTAAAAAGAGGAAAATAAGCTACTTGGTTATTCAACGTAACTCTGAATTTTTATATGAAATGATTAGCTGTTCTAAAATATATGCATCTTGATCTTATGTACTAGTCTAATGAACACCAGATTCAAAGGGCAGAGAGAGCGGAGCTCTCATCCTAATATTTCTAATCAACATACTCTTCTGTTCAGGAAAAAGCTAACGGAAGTAAATGGATATTTGAGGGATGTCAACATCATTATTTTCATCATCCTCACATGCCACCACAACATCCAAGTGCCGGCAGTAGGGTGTCAGCTCCACTTTGGCATGTTTTTCCCTTGCCAAATCAACCATCTTCTTGTCCATCCGCTCTTTGTGCCTGGGGAACATGCTGTTGTAGAGCAAGCAACTTCCGCATGAAATGCTATAGGCATTCAGCCCCTTATCCGTAAGCCATTTGAGAAGTTCCCTCAAAGTAGGATTGTCATTAAGGATCCATCTGTTCCACACAGTCCAGCTCATCTCCCTGTGCTTGATAACTTTGGGTGGGACAGGCTCGGCCATGGAGAACAGAGGTAGTGCCAGGTTGGCAAATGTGTTGCGGTAGTCCTCTACTTTGTGTCCCCCATCCAAAGCCTTGTACAGCTCCAGGCAGACCAAACCTGTGGCCATTGCCGTGGATGTTGCAATTGCAGGGATAATCCTTCCAGCAATAAATTTGGCTTTGAGCTTGTCAACTTCGGGGATACTGTAATTCCTTGCCCTCATATTGGCAAGCGCAGCTATCATGTCCATGTGGTAATTTGTATCATCATCCTGCACATCCACGAGGCAATGTTAAGAAAAAATTCAATTTAAGTCTCTGAAGCCCTGTCAGGCTGTCACAGATCTGTGGTGTACATATGAAAATTTTGAGGTATAATATCATCAGCGATGGAGCCCCTCAAATACTGACGAGGAATAAAGCGTGATACTACACAGAAATATAGGGAGTTTGTATTTATAAATTTATTTTTTTGTATTGGGGAATTACTAGGACAATATATTCAATTGAGATTATTAGAGTATTTCACGTATTACACACACAATGCGTGCGCTTCTCGTATTTTAGTATTACATGATGAAATTAATAAATAAAACACATATTAAGCGTATAAATAATATGGAAGAAAAGAGAAGTGATTAAAAAACTATGAAGCACGGACACTCTTCCGGAAGCCACGAGTCGCGTGTCGTGTCGAAACACCTATTATGTGCGCGCTCCGACGCATTACCGTGTATTTGAATTTTGTGATGGTGATACTCTTTCATTTAAGATTTTTAATGTTAAAGTGTATTCGAATTTTGTTTTGTATGGTCCATTTTCTTGAATTCATGTTAAGAATGCTCTAATAATGTATTTTATGGAAAAATATGTTGCATTTCATTAATATATATATATATATATATATATTTAAATATATATTATATATTATACTTATCCTAGCGTGTCGTATCCTAGTTTTTGGAAGAATCACGTGTCGCGTATCGCGTGTCGAAACGCGTATTACGAGTCCGTGCTTCATAGTTAAAAAAAGACACAAAGTACCTTATTAATTCAGAACAATACACAACTTAATGAATGAAATCAAGTAGTACGGGTGGTGGCTGCAATTAAAACTCTCAAATGGATGGAGTAGATATATATATATATGCATGCGTATATATATAGAGAGAGAGAAGGGGGGTGGGGAATTTCATTGCCCATGTAATATTTAGTTAGGGGTAATAATGTCCAAAATTTGTTTAACAGGTAAATGTAGCTTAATTAGTATAGAGAAATAGGCAATCTATAAATAAATTTGTGAGACTTACTATTGGGAAGGTTCTTTTCTTTTCTTTTGGTTATACACCCAATCCTCATTCACTTTTTTTTAGATAAAAATCTAACTGAATGAAAATGAGATGGACAAAATACATACGAAATATTACCAAGGATAAACCCCCAAAAGTCAAGTGTGTCTAAATTTTTACAGGTGAAAAGAGACAAACCTTTTCAAACTGAATTGGTTTCATCCTGAATCCTGAGGGCAGAATCTTCTGACTCTTCCCAAGCTTCGTGATTAGCTCATCGATAACTGCGCTGTCGTCTAGGGAACCACTAGAGATGCTGGTAGCCTTATCGTCTGTCACAATCTTGACACCTATTTTTGGTTGGAACTCAGGGACCATCACTTTATCAACAGCTTCAGCCAATTTCTTTGGATCCTTAAACCAATCAGGAATAGGAATCCCAAATGTCTGGGCACGCAGTATGGATCCAGCCATAATAAAATGGAGATGGCTCTGATCGGTAGCAGAGAAGTGAAGTGGCTGGGGGAAGCGCTTAGGGGCCGACCAAAATAAAGCCCCAGTACTGGTTGCAGCATCTTCAGGGAAATTAAAAATCAACTGCTTCACGCGGTTAGAAAAATAATCTTCAAACCTACATGCACAAGAAACACAATCAGGAATTGAGGAAAAATATGCATAACTTTCTGTCATACACACGAGAAATGGAAAAAAATGAAATAGAGTATCAGGGAATTACTTTAGACGAGCCCAAGTAATGCAGTCTTGGAATGTTTCGCATCTGTCCTTGTCAAGGCAGTCGAGAACACGTTCCAATTTATCCCTGGCCTGAGCATCACCGGCCTTCCTCATTGCAGATGCATATTCACTCGGACTGGTAAGAAAGGCATTCGCTTCAGCTGGTGTTTTCTCCAACAGCCCGTCAAACTCTGACCGGGCCCATGTCAGGCAGTGGTCAATGTTGTGGGGGAATGAGTGCACTGTGCACATTGGGGCTTGTTTCTCCGGTGGATCTCTTGAGGAACCGTAGTTTTCTGTCAGGTGAGGAATAACCATCTGAGTGTTGCACTTGGCACCGAGGGTTCCCGACTCTAAAAGCGGCTTCTGGAAATAGAGGCATCTTTGATCAACATACAACCTTGCATTGACATTGTCCAGCGCATTAATGACAACACTCAGATTCTCCCAGAAAGTATCATCAAATACATTCTCTGTCTCAGCTCCCACGCGATTCTGCAATGCTTCAATATTAAGACGAGGATTTATAGATGCAGCAGCAGAAGCGGCAACGGTGGATTTTGCCTGCCCAATATTCCAATCACGAAACAGAAATTGCCTACTGAGGTTACTTTTCTCAATTACATCATCATCTGTGATCATTAGTTTGCCTTGGCCATTGCATGAAACTCCCATTAGAGCTAAATTCTTCAAGAACTCACAGCCCAATGCACCGGATCCTACCACAAACACCTGCGCCTCTTCCAGTTTCTTCTGAAGTTTAGACCCAAACACTGAAATCTGTGCATCATACCGACTGTTCAATGGTCTAAAGTCGCTGGGTTCTGGTACATCGGTAGGGAGTGACTCAACCGAATCGAAGTAGAAGAACTGTAATGAAGAAAAACAATTAAATCAGTCTACATGACAAGCACAACTATACATTGATAATAAAAGAAACACGAATATAGTTTAATCTGATCATGTCTGACCATCTATGAAGCACGGATAGTTTATCAAGGGTCCACATCGCATTGATATGCAGATACTAGCACGGTACATATACAAGGCATATCCAAAAATAAAAATAAATTAGGATTAATGGACACACACCTTGTACACATCCATATATCCTGATTTATTTCCTATCTTCAGATACGCTCCATAATATGACGAGATAGATACTAGGAGGTGCAGCAAGCATATTTTAGAATTTTTGGATGAGGCAATTTATATAATTTTAGAAAACTCGTCTTATATAAATATTTGGTCTAGACTAAGCAATTGGTCACTTGTCTCGTTGTAGAATAGAATAGAAAGCAACTAAAACAACTCCCATATCTCTTAAGAGAGTTGCCACTCAGCAACCATCAGTGATCCCTTGTCATCGTCGAACATGAATGAACTTTATATGTAAGCAGACAACATCAAAAATTTATTTACAAATATCGAATCAATTTTTTGTTTTGTACAATTGTTAATGCGTTGAATATCTATCCTGGTCAAATTGTTCATAAATTTGTTATAATAGTAAATTATAAAACACGTAAATTTATACTTTATAATTATTTCATTATCATATCCCATTGTATCCTAGTTTTTTTTAATCATATCCCCTGATATCACCGTATCCGTGCTTCCAAGGTGACCATATTTTAGTCCTAGAAAGGAAATGTCCCAATAAATTGAGCCAAGGGAGGCCTACACTTTATGCACGGGGAAACCCTCAACTAGGCTAACTCAGAAGAAAATGAAATTATTTAAAGCTACGAAGCATACGATTAATTGGAAACAGTAGATAATAACCTGAAAAAGTGGATGAAACTTCCCGGAGCATGCCTTCATGACCTCCTGACCAACAATACCACCAAACATGGCAGCCATAGGATTCAGTACAGCCCGTGCACCAAAGGCAAAGAGCCGTAAAAGTTTTGGGTTAATATCTTCCAGTTTACCATCTCCCAGGGTCTCATTGATGTTGCTGGCTATGGACACCAGCTTCTGTGCATCCTCTTCTGAACCAGCAACAGGGAAGCGTCCCAACTCAGTTAAAAATTTGTCAATGGCTTGGAATGCCAAGTGCAGCAGAGATGGGCGGTCAAACTTAGAGAAATCACTCAGCAGAAAATCACCAGGATCACTGAGCGCCTCTCTCAATGGCTTAAATTTCAAAACCTTGGGCTGCTTAACTTGGGTGACAATACCTCCTTTGTAATATGCACCAAAATTTGTAGTGTCCTCATCAAGAGTTATTGAGTAAGGCCTAGCACTTATTATCTTTCGTGGCTTTCCATCATTAAGTTCCGTCATTCCCCGAATTTCTGAGAACACAACGAGATCCCCATCCTGAAACTCTAGTCTTTCATCATCAACACAAGATACAAGTGCAGGGTTATCATTACTGACTGATGCAATAATGCCCGTACGAGGTTCCTCACCATCAACGTCAAAAATGGTGAACTCAGGCCCAAAATCACAAAACACACTACCAAAAAGCCCTCTTACTTCAGCCTTTATGAATGCAATAGGAGGTTGATGACTATGACAGTAATCATCAAACGCAATTGCGCTCTCCAAGTTGATATCAGTAAAAACCACAGCCTGCAAAAGCCACAAAAAAACAAAGGATCAATCCCATGCTTACATGCTTTGCATGATATTACAACAGTGGAAACAAATTCAAATAAGAGTGATGACTCTTACCAAAATAACATGATTATTTTGTGGATCGTAAAAACTTATACATGCACTTGATATTCAAATAGAAGGTCAAAAGAATTCTGATATAGTACATTATAGATGCAGCCTGCAGCCACTCCAAGCTTGCATATTTAACAAATTTAGTGTACGAAATTTTAAAACCTAAAGATGCATATAACTTTCCGCAGATAAAGGGATCAAATAAGAGGCTAAAACTTTCAAACTATACAGATGCAAGCAAGAGCAAACCCCACAAAGTTTTAGAGTTCAAGGCAGGATCAAATATTGACTCAACTCAAGTCAACTAAGTCTTTTCCCAAATTTATGAGGCTCGGCCACATGAATCTTATTTTTCCATTCAATATTGTTTAGCGCAATGTCCAAACTTACACCACCTGATATCAAGTCTTTTTTACAATCTCACAACAGTCAATTTAGTCGATTTCGGTCTGCCTCTACCAAGACTCACCACATTCTCATTTGTTCTGCTGTTTTAGTTCTTATTTTAAACCCTTTTTTAGGGTTTCTCTTCACACTTCCGATCTAGAATTAAATAATTTCATCCACTAAAACAAAATCATATGCAAATAGCATTAACTGTGGCACATCATCTGATATGTTCTATATTTTTCAGTAAATTAATCCATAACGAGATCGAAAAGTTAAGGACCTAGGGTTGAAAATGTAACTTAAAATTAACTACTTTCTCACGTTGCCAATCTTATTATCATGATGACTCCATCATACATATCTTTAATCACGTCAATATATCTACTCGTAATTCCATTATTTAAAATCCACCGTATTATATCTCTAGGTACTCATATGCGTTTTCCAAATCTTCAATAAATAAATAGCTTCCATATAAGCAGAAAAAGGTTCTCTTGTTTTCGCTCAATCTATATTCTGTAATTTTTCATTGTATGACTCATTAACTTAATACCACGATAATTTGAACAATTTTGTATATCCCTATTAATGTTATAAATAGAGACAAACACCTTTTTCTCCATCCAACATACTTTTGCCATTATTCCTTTAAGGGAAAAATGCAAATTTAACACCAAGGTTTGGAGTCAATTTGACTTATACCCCATACTTTCAAAAGTTGCATAAATTAACCCCAAAGTACATTTAATGATGCAATTTAAACTCCACGGAGGATAATACTACTAGGACTTATTAATACTACAAGGTAGAGAAATATATTGTACGTAATATTACTAGTAAGTAAGAGTCCTATATTGTTTATTATCAAATCAATCAAGGAGGATGTTTCCCTAAATTATATTAAACTTAATAACTATATTTGACTAAAACTAAAATTGATATAAACGCAATGGGCATAAAACTTGCAACACTTGGAAAAACAAACACAGTCAAAAAAAAGTTTAGGCCATGTTTAGTTGTGGAAATTTGTTTTCCGTTTTCCATTTCTAATTTTCATTTTCCATAGAAAATTTTAGAAAACTAGAAAATGCATTCATTTGGTAGAAATAAATTATTGTTTTCAAGATATGGATTATAGAAAATTTGGGAGTGAAATGTAATTTACACAAAGTTAAGGGTTATAATGTAATCACAGGGTCCAAATTTGATTACCTAAAGTCAAGGGGCCAAAGTATATATTCTATAAAATTTTAGGAGCCAAAATGTAATTCTCGAAAATTTCAAGTTCAAAATGTAATTTATAGAAAATTAAGAGATTAAAATGACCAAAAGGTTAAGGGTCTAGATATAAGTTATAGAAACTTTAGGGTCCATATGTAATTTTAGGACTTCTGCAAAATGTGGAAAACTTGATAAAGTTTCCAATTTCCTGAAAAATTGAAAATTTTCGAAAACTCTTTTGCAATTTTCTATTTTGAAAAAATGTCAAACTTGAACATATTCTAATTTTCTATTTTTATGGAAAAATTTTGGAAATTTTTTTGGAAACCAAGCTTGTTTTCTATAACTAAACAGGGCCTTAGTGTTCAAAGATCTCTCTCAAGACTTGATAACAATATGGGATACCACAGTATAATACACTAAGGCTCCCTTTTATAAGCTCTAATACCCCTATTAATAAGATAATACAATCTGTCCCAAATTAAAAGTCATTTATGAAGCACGAATACTTTGTCGAAGGACCTGTACATGTGCCGGACACTCCAGGTACACAGACACATGTACGACACACCTCAAACATGTGTTCGACATGCCACATGTAGTGTCAAACATATTCAATATTAAAAAAGGCTAGACACGTGGGGACGGAGGGGCTAAAATAAGAAATATTTCCTGATAATGGTAGCCAATTTGAGATAATGGTAACCAATCCGAGAAATCATTTTTTTCTGGTTTACTATAGATGGATGTAAGATAAAATAATATGTTTTTAACTTTTATTCGCTTTTACAAACTCTGCTGGCACCCTCTCTCAAAACCTAGGGTTGGGCTTGTCAACGGGTCGGAGGCATGCCCGACGGATCCTATGTTTTGTTAGGACTGACTTGGCTCGGTAAGGATACGACCCATTTATCCTAACTACGTAGATTATTAAAAACAAAGAAAAATAAATAAAAAAGGAGAGAAAGTTAACAATTCCTTTAACACAAAAAAGATATAAACCATCCAACATGGCAAATAACACGGCAAATTCCCCAAGTTACCACCCATCACCGTGATTCCTTCTAAAGCACAAATTCCAAGAATAATTGTTGTTAGAATCCCACGAAACCACAATTAAATAGAGATTTGAGAATGCGAAGAAAAGTAATCAAAGGAGCCTCACCAAGTCAGTTATCTTCCCAAAAAGACTATTGTTTCCCCTCCAAATAAAAAGATGCTTGAACTTCAAGAGCGGATCCAAGCTTTGAGAAATGAATTTCGAAGACTACTACAAGACCCCCTCACTACCAATTTAGAATCCCATCATTTTCATGAACACCTTGCTTTCATTATATAACTGACGTAAACTACACATCAAAACACTCCTAAAATATCTATAACACACTTTTAGAGAGAGAAATACTTTTTCCTATTCAAAATTTAAGTCTACCTCAAATAAGGCTTACATGGGGGTATTTAAAGGGGAAGAGTTGTTTAGGCTCCAAGCTAAGGCCCTAATTACAAAAATGCCATTACCACTCCTTATCTTTAAATACTAAAGCAAAACAAATGAAAATACAAATAACAAAATAGAAGAAAATACAAAAGAAAATAAAATGAGTAATAAACCCTAAAATAGGGCCCATTTTCATCACTCTTCCCCTCTTAAGATCAAGCTCGTCCTCGAGCATTCAAAATTTAGGGACTTGTGAGGAAATTCTAAAAGTTGTGCCAAAAAATTATGAGGGCCCAAAATTAATTTCTGAAAATTGAGTACACAACACATCCCTCAGATCTTGGTCTTCATGTCTTCATCTTCCCTCTTTCTTCACCCAAAGAAACCCTAAAAACTTCCACCCGGGTCAAAAACCATGTGTGCGGAGGAGAAAATATGGTCAGCAAGTGGGTTGAAGGGGTTCGGGGGCAGAAATGCGATTGGATTGGGGTTTTCTAGGTTCGGGCAGGGGTCGGAGGGAGGGTTCTTGGAGTCGGGGGTGCTCGCGGGCGGGTTAGCAAGGGAGGGCGCACCTTTTGCTGGCCGACCCAGGTGGGAGAAGGGATTTTTTGGTGCACCGGGATGGAGGGTTGCAGCGACAGTAGTGTGTACAGCCCTAGGGCTGTGAAGGGTGCTTGTGGTGGCAGCAGAATGCAGTTTTTGGGGTGGGACAGCTAAGGTTTCGGGTTAGGGGTAGGGATTTGGGTCGGATAGGGGTTTATTTGGGATCTGGGCAGCAGGGTAGGGGTAAGGGGTAGGGGAAACTAGGGTTAGGGTTTCGGGTGGGCTAGGGCTAGGGTTAGGGTTAGGATTTTGAGGGGTTTGAATCTTGGATGAGATGAGTTGGAGGAGGGCGTCAAATTTTGTATTGAATTCTTGCCTCAACTCTTGAATCTCGTCTTGAAATTGATGGTTGAGTTCTTGAATACCTGTTCACTTCTTGAATATCTTTTTGTTGTTATTTGATTTATTTAGGAGCCATTGATTGGAGCGTACGATTTGATAAAAAAAAAAAAAACCGATACACCAAACACCAATGTTGGAGGGACACCCGTTCTGATACCAATTTGACGTAAACTACACGTCAAAAGACACCTAAAAATATCTAACACACACTTTTAGAGAGAGAAATACTCTTCTCTATTCAAAATTCAAGTCTACCTCAAATGAGGCTTACATGGGGGTATTTAAAGGGGAGGAGTTGCTTAGGCTCCAAGCTAAGGCCCTAATTACAAAAAAGTCATTACTACTCCTTACATTTAAATACTAAAGCAAAACAAATGAAAATACAAATAACAAAATATAAGAAAATACAAAATAAAATAAAACCCTAAAATAGGGCCATTTCCATCAATAACACCATTGGGAACCTTATTCTAGTGGAAAAGATAATAACCAATTAATTACCCAAGAAAGAGCGACACATTCCTTTTAAGTAAATTACCCACATCCAATCCACTATTTGACTTAAATCTACACGTAGTTTTCCAATTAACCAAATGTTCTTTCTCACCCTCCCATTGCCCTCCCACAAGAAGTATCTCATGAGTTTTTCAATTCTTTTAGCAACACCACCCATCTTTTTTTAAAAACAGGACAAGAAGTAAGTGGCAATGCTATTAAGGGCTGATTGGACAAGCATAGGCCTACCCCCTCAATAAGCACCCCCTCAACCACCTATCAAGCCTTCTAGTCACCTATTCCACCACCGGTGGCCAAAATTCCTCACTACAAGGTTTACCGCCCAAAGGCATACATAGGCATTCATCCCTCTTTCTTTCAGGATCTATACTCCTCCACCGTTTCATTGTCTACCTTTCACAAAAGCCCCGGGCACCATCAATGGTATCTGCCAAAACTTCTCACAACCTTAGGGAAAGAACTTTAGCCAAAAGCTTCTACAAACTTGTAATTGATGTGATTTGGATCCACTTCTAGTACATTTTGTCCCGTTTTGTTTTTTTTCTCTCTATTTGATGTATTTCCTTTTAATAGTTGTTTGGTTTCTTAGTGGTTATTTTGTACTTAGTAAGAAGTTAAGGCTAGTAAGGGAATATTAGTAATTAGGACATTTTTTGTACCCCAAGTCTACAACCTTCCTCCTACTCTAAAAAATACCCATATATGCCTCATTTGGAAGGGACGAACATTTTTTAATACAAAACATTTTTAGATTCTCTCTCTCTAAAATTTGTTGTTTGTTTTGCTTTGGGCCTTTGACGTGTAGTCTACATCAAATTGGTATCAGAGCGAGGTGTCTTTTTCGGTTTGGTGTATTGATTATAAAAAAATTCGTACGCTACAAGAACTTGCCCCCAACAAGTTAATGAATTAGCCTAACAACAAACCCTAATCAATCAAAAATTTGAAGATCTCTTCCGCCTCTTCGTTAAAACGTCACCACCTTCCGCCACACTCGAACCACCGGAGCCATCCTCCCGAAGACCCGGGAAAGAAACCGTTTGCCTCGAAAATCCCAAGATCCTCGGCTCTTACAGAAATGTCAAGCCCTCGGTGATGAGAATCCTAAAGCCCCGACCCGAAATCCCAAGCCTCCCGAAAAAAAATTTCCGTCCGGCCAAAATTTCTAAACTCTCGGAAAATCATTTCAGCCTCGCAAATCCCATCTCCCTTGGAATTGACGAACCCCTCGACTCCGACAGAAATGCCGAGATCCTCGGCGACGGACTCCCTGAATCCCTCGGCAATTCCGAGTCCCTCAACCCAAACTTAAATACGGATCTACTCGACAATCCAGATATCCACGACACCGACAGAATTTCCAAAACCCTCGGCCCAAACAAAAATCCCGATCTGCTCAGAAATTTCGAGCCTCTCGGAGATTCCCTCGGCGCTGTGAATCCTGTAACCCTCGACCGAAATTCAGAGCCCTTCGAAAATTCCTTCGGCCTCGGGCACCCCACTCTCCTCGGAAATTCCGATAATAATGTATTGCCTTTCGATCTCCGACATCCTGATTCGCGTTTGTTCCCCCATCCACCGTACTATACACCTTCCCACCACATGACCTATCTCTTCCCTTTTATACCGGTTATTCCTCATACTCCGCCGTTTGGGACACCAGACACCCGCCGCAGCGTTTTGGAGTAGTTGCCTCCCCCTCCACCCTATGCTCCTCGCTTTGTGCCACTTCGAAACCACCATCGTTTCTACTGCGGCGAGCGCGGCCATCTAATTGGCACGTGTCCTCATTACCCCTGCGATCCTCCGACACCTCTAGTTGATCAGCATGCACCTCATCCACCGCTTGTTCAGAGGCAGACCCTGCCTGTCGATTATGCTCTATGAAGCACGGACACGTAATACGTGTTTCGACACGTGATACGCAACACGTGATTGATCCAAAAACTAGGATACGACACGTTATGATACGTATAATATACAATATATATTTAAATATATATTAATGAAATAAAACAGATTTTCTCCATGAAATACATTATTAGAGCATTCCTAACATGAAATTAAGAAAATTGACCATACAAAACAAAATTCATACACATTTTGACCTTAAGAATCATAAATAAAGCACAATCACCATCACTTGAGTCAAAGCTGACTCGTAGCTTCCGAGAGAGTGTTGGTGCTTCATAGGTGTCCGACACGTTGTCGGACACGACACGTTGGCTTCCCGGAGAGTGTCCGTGCTTCATAGATTATGCTACACCTGTGCCAGGCGATGTGATGGTCGTTGATGCTTCTCAGGATGGAGACCCCCTATCATTGGCACTTTACCTATTTTCTCGGAGTCTCCACGGTGATATTCACATTGATGTCCCAATGTTTGATGGTCGATTCTCCCCCGATGCCATGATCGACTAGTTAGCTGCTATGGAGACGGTCTTTGATTACAAGCTCTTGTGTTCTTCTTACTGTCACCAAATTTGAAGGATTCGCTCAAGTTCGGTGGAATGATTTGTGTTACCGTCGAACAGTAGCCAGCATAGTCTGAAGGCCACCCTACAGGACTCATTCATCCCACCGACATATGAGCGAAATCTTTAAGTTCCCATACAGTCTCTCCGTCAGAAGCCGTCTACAGTGGTGGAGTACACCAAGCAGTTTCAGCTCCTTTACACCACGGCTCATCTTTATGAGACAGGATCAGCGGATCAACAGCTATATGTTGGGCCTCCAACTGTACATACAGCGCGATTTAGGATTGCGAGAGATACCAATCTTTCTGAAGGTGGTTGAGTATGCTACTAAGGTAGAGGGTTACCAGCAGTTCAGCCCTCTTCCCGAGCTGCATTACCTACGGTTCCAGCTCCTGCTCCTGCTCCCACTACTACTGCTACAATCACCTCTACTACACCCGCAGCTACACCTCTGGGCCCTCCTACATTCAGATGCTACAATTGTGGCACCGTTGGGCATTGAGCTTCAGATTGCTCCCTTCCGCGTTGCCGTTCCCTTTTAGCGATGGAGCACCCTCCTCAATATCTCGATGAGTTAGAAGAGCCCCCTCGCCATGCGCTGATCACCATTTTGTCGCCTGACTCAGTGGGCATCCCTCCCTGAGTTCGTGGACGAACTCTTTTTGAGGGGGAAGAGTGATGTGATTTGGATTCACTTCTAGTACATTTTGTACAGTTTTGTTATTTTTCTCTCGTATTTTCTTTTATTAGTTGTTTAGTTGCTTAGTAGCTTGAGTAAAAAGATAAGGTTAGTAAGGGCATATGAGTAATTAGGACCTTTCTCGTAGCCCAAGTCTGAAACCTTCCTCCTACTCTTATAAATACCCATATAGGGCTCATTTGAAAGGGACGATCATTTTTAGGTTGTCTCTCTCTAAAATAGGTTTGTTTTTTTTTATTTTTTTTTGGGGGGTGTGGGGTGGGGTGAGGGGGGGGGGGAGGGGGGGCTTTGACATGGAGTTTACGTCAGTAACAAAACTAATTGCCTTAAAATCCTTTTAAAGTTTTTTCATGACGAGACATATGTGAGTGGAGTTAGTTCTTCATGATACAGTTATCTAGGTATGTTCAATGTTTAAAAAAGCGCGAAACGTGCCTCAAGGCTCTTGGAGCAAAAATTCCTTAAGGCTCACTTAGTTCAGCGTAGTACACAAAAAGCTTATGCCTTTTTTAACGGCTTTTGTGTTTTTCTCCCATTTAACAGAACAAGACAAACCTACATAATTTTACCTAGAATCTTCGACTAATCTCTTGCTTTTGCTTTGTATGAAACCTTCAAGACCCAATATTAAGGAGAAGTCTTTGTTGAGTTGAGTATGAAACCTTCAAGTGCTATTAAATTTGTGAAATATCACCTTGATATTGAATGAAAATCGAAGGAAGACCAAAAAAATCTCGAATTGCAACAAGTCATTCTACTCTATGGTATTTCGATAGTTCTTTTTTCTTTCTTTTTTTTCCTTACGTGTGTGTGTGTGGGGGGGGGGGGGGGGAATTATTAATCTCCTGTGTTGTTATATTTTTGTAATAATTGCAATAGATGAGCCTTGGGAAGGCTTTTTGTGTCATTGCAGCTTTTAAGTATTTCGTTAGTGTTGGTTTGACTATTGACTATTCTAATCCTAAGACTTTTAGTAAGCATCTAATATTGTAAATTTATAATGTTTGAATTATTGCTCTTTGGATGGTATTTAATATTTACAAAATTATTGTGTATATGTTATTTACTTTATTTTTATGAATATGTCTATAATTGTTTTAATTAAACATATCAAATGCACAAAAGGCTTACGCCTCGCTATTTGGCAAGAAACACTTTACGCCTCGCTATCTCCCTTTTTAAACATTGGGTATGTTCGCAAGTATTGCTTTCATCCAAGAGTTCTATAAGAGGAGTTCGGTCGCAAATGCCTGAAGAAGGAGGGGGGGTGGGGGTGGGGGGTAATTCCACATATCAATGTAACTTGGAAGTTCATCCATGTATTGTGGTAGTTTTAAATTCTTAAAGGACTATAGCTAGAGCGAATAAATTTGAGGAAGAATGATAATTTTCACAAATAAAAGCAAAAATCAATTAGAAACCAATAGCATCAACTGCAGCATTCATCAATTCTGGAAACATACTCATTTCCCGAATAATGGGAACTTTGTCAAGTGGCAACACTGTGTTTGCAACTCCACATTACAGCAAACAAGGAAATTGGTAGTTTAAATAACCTTACAAATAATGAAGGGAATATGCACCAAGACACAAGGCAACATGGTAATCTTCAAACAAAAGGCCGGCAATAGAATTAACCCTATGAATAAAAAATAAAAATAAAAACATTGCATTTTGCTTGCATCAAAGTAACTATGTAGCAAGATAACACAATACTTAATGATTCACACATCCAGTAACCATGCAATTAATTGAATGCATCAACGAAATAATAGACATAATTGGCAGTGGTACATAAGTCAATAATCTACATAAATTAATCAGGCAGCCTATGGGTAAATTTATGTAATGAATCAAGCAGCCGATAGGTTAATTTATAAAATTTTAAACAATAATAAATTACCTGAAAATCAGAAAGTTGTTCTTTAGTCAGTTTTGCTGTTAAGGTAGAGATGACCACAGAGTTGTTGATCTCCTGCAGCTTTTGAACGGAAGCAAGTGCCCTGTTCTTACCAACATCTCCCTCTGAGAAAAAGAAATTGCTGGACAAATCCCACAATTCTACAGTCCCTTCATCGTGCAGTGTCACAGACTTGACACCAGCGAGAATGAGATTCTTAGCTGCAGGTGATTTCAAAACAAAGACACCAAACAAAGATGCATATAAACTTCCAAAACATGGCAATTAATAACTCATTTTTAGAATATATGAATCTATTTTTACACTCCATATTCTGTTGAGCATGATCAATAACATAAACCAGATGAACAAGTTAATGAGCACAAACTCTTTACTAATTACAAGAACTAGAAAACTAAAACAGGCAAGAAAAATACAACAGCAATCAACAAATACTTAAATTAAAAATGCCAAAAACTATTTTATGAAAAGCGGTCAATAACTCATTTCCAAATTATAAATCCTTTCTTACAATTCACATTCTGTTAAGCCTAATCCTTACAACTCACATTTTGTTAAGCATAATCCATAACAGAGCTGAACAATGAGGTAAAGAAGCACAAATTCTTTACTAATTACAAAAATTAGAACTAAAACAGACAAAAAAAAAATAGAACAGCAACCAACAGATACTTAAAATGCCAATAAAAAAATTTTGTGAACAGAGTTCAATAACCAGTTCCCAGATTATGAATCTAAAATAAAAATTCAAATTCCAATAAGCATAATCCATCACCTAGACCATAACATTTAAGTTAAATAGGCACAAACTCTTTAGTCATTATGAGAATACGAGCTAAAATCACTAAGAAAAAAAGGAACAGCATCAAAAAATTTCTGAAAAGATCAATTTCCAGGTTATGAATCTATTCTGAAAATTCATATTCTGTTAAGCACAATCCATAAACATGGACAAGAACAATAAGTTGAATAATGAGAAACTCCTTACTACTTACGAGAATTAGAACAAAAACAAGAACCAGCTACTTAAATTTCAAATGCCAGTAACAGATTCCTGAAGAGCATCAATATCTCATTTGCAGATCATGAATATGTTCTTACAATTCATATTCAGTTAAACATAATCCATAACATAGACCACAACAATAAGTTATACAATCAGAAGCTCTTTACTAATCACAAGAATTAAAAACTAGAACAAGCCAGAAATATAGAACAGCAATCAAGAGACACTTCTAAGTTAAAATGCCATTAGTCCTCAACAACTCATTTTCACGAATCTATTAATCCATAACCTAGACCACAAAATAAGTTAAATAAGCACAAACTTTTTACTAATTAATTACATTAATTAGAAGGTTCAAATAAGCAAGCAATACAGAACAGCAATCAACAGATACTTTTGATTCAAATGGCAATTACAATTTTCTATATGCAAGATAAATACAACAAAAATGAACAGATACTCAAAATTAAAATGTCAATAACAGTTTTCTGAAAAAACGAGAATCTCTTCCTTGGAATTCATATTTTGTTAAGCATAATCCATAAGAACAAGTCAAATAAACATAAACTCTTTACTGCTTAGGATAATTAAACCAAAAAATAGGCAAGAAAAATAGAACAGCAATCAAAAGATACTTCAGTTTAAAATGCACTATATATGTTTTTATTATAACCACATCTATAACCATTAGTTAATTCAATAAAAAAAGGAGACGTAAAGAACACAAGGTTAACATGCGTAATATACCGATTTCAACACCGAGGCCTTGCAATCCTGAGACAAGGACATTAGAGGCGAAAAGCTTTCTCATCGTCTCGCGGCCGTACAATGCAAGCTGTCGGCTATGGAGATCCTCATCGATATCCTGTGGATTGTTATCATCCAAAGCCATATTAGGCAGCGACGGTTCCTTTCCGCTACTGCCGCTGTTGCTTTTTTTAACTGTTGCGATGTTGATGTTACCGCCGGTCTCCTTGTTATCGTTACCTGCGGTGGAGATAAAGCAATCGATCCGATGTTTATTAAGGAACCACTCGCTATCACGACTGTGACCGCCGTCGATAACCTCGACTTCAGCAGGTCTCTTTCTAGGAAGCATGCAGTGCAACATCTGCAAAAAAAACAGACGAAATGAGGAACGACAGAGAAATATATTCAAATAGTAAAGATCAGATGATAAATATACAATTACGATAGGAAGCCAAAGACCTAACAGCGTCATTTTGTAAATGATTCGTAAGAAGACAGAGAGAGAGGGGAGAAGGAACGTACCGATGAAAGCTCTGTTATTAGAAAATGAGGGAATCTGAGAGTGTTTTCTTAGTTTTGGTTTAGAGGTGAGAATGTGTTTTTTTTGTTAGTAATGAGAGAGTGGGGAAAGGAGAGGGGTATTTATGGATTTGGGTTTTGTAGGGGGTTTGGGACAGGTGCTGAGAAGTTGGTACATGTGCTCTCTCGCTTTCTTGCAAGACAAGAGGAGAGAGCGGAGCGCCTAGTCAGCTGAGTTGGGCGGGGCGGCCTTGAGACAATCACGACAAACTGATGGATCCCAAGCGACACGCGGACTGCACATGCAGCTTAGCGGTATGGAAAATATTAGGGAGAGATGAGTTTGGGAGTTAATTTGTGTAAGTGGTGTGTTTTTTGTCAAAGGGATGGCAATTCGGGTTAGTCGTGTCATTTTTGGGTTGTATTGATTTTGATTTGAGTATATGTTTTGGGTATTCTTAAATTTATACAAGTTAATCGTGTCATGTTCGGGTCATTTTCTGGTTATTATCGTAAACGGGTTATCGTGTCAAAAATTGTCAGAGCTAAAACCCACCAATTCAATGTGTTATCATTCAAAATATTGACACGCGGACATGTATTTTATATTGTGAATTTAAGTCGTAAACCCATGCTGTTGTATCAAGACTCTAGTGGTATATTAATAATTTATTTGTATAAAGAATTCGTACAGAATCGTGTGTACTGACTGACGTGTTGTGTCTGTATTGGTTCGCGACTTGAGTGAATCCAAAACACGGATCAATATAGACATGACACGTCAGTCTATACACACGATTCTGTACGAATCATCGGTACGTGTAGAACTACTCAGTGGTATATACACACGATTCTGTACGAATCCTCTATACAAATCCTCTGTACGAATTGTCGGTACGTGTAGAACTACTCAATGGTATATACATTTGGCTCGAAATTGTAGAGAGGCTCGCTTCATTATTAATCGACTATCGATAAATAACTCATATTTATGTAAAACATTTATTAATAGATTATATTGAAATAAAAAAAATTAATAGATTATATTTTTACAAATATAATTTATTTGAATCAAAATATTTTTTCATGATATACCTGTTGAAGAAAAAAAATATGATAGAATCTATTTAACTACATGCATGCTTAGTGTTTTGTTTGGTTGTTCTTATAATTGTAAATTAGCTCATTTAAAATGAATTGGCATATAGCAAATACTCCCTCGAACATTTTTTAATACATATTTAATCCAAACTTTTTTATTTTGCTCCAAAAAGTCATTCTTTATGCCGCTGACGCGACCCTTTAAAAACAAGAGAATATTAGTTAAATGGGTGTTCGAGAAACTTTTTGGTACAAAAATAAAAGGCTTGGACTAAATGTGTATTAAAAATGTTTGATGAACTTTTTGATATTTGATCCTAAAATGAATTCATTCATGAATTGCCTTATAATTAGTGTTTGGTTACAAGAATAAACAAATTCAAAAATGATACAATTCATGTTGATGCACAAAAACTTAAATTAGTCCATATCACCAGAAGCTTGAAATTGCAGAATTTATAACTATCATATGAATCTTAAATGCATCACTCCCATAAAGTACTCTCTCTCTCTCTCTCTCTCTCTCTATATATATATATATATATATATATATATATATATATATATATGTAATACCCCGTACTTTTGACTATAATTATTTTTGGGATTAATTAATTAATTGCGTATTAATTGGAAATTAATCCGGGTTATAAATACTAATGTGATGCGAATTGGTATTTG
Source organism: Sambucus nigra (assembly GCA_949130495.1). Lineage (NCBI taxonomy): Eukaryota > Viridiplantae > Streptophyta > Magnoliopsida > Dipsacales > Adoxaceae > Sambucus > Sambucus nigra. The sequence continues at coordinate 348,681,754 of OX422217.1, forward strand.
ATTATGTGCATATATGATTATATATGAACTTGGTATTATAAAATTTGTCGTGGGATTTATATACGGCATTTTAGAAATTTTGTTGAGACGCGTGGGACCGCCGCGTCACGGTATAATATTTTGATATTAAAAGTGAATTTAAAATCTATAATCCTTATGGTCGTTTTGAGTGCGCCAACGCGTCCGGAAGGGTCGAGATAGTCAGAAAACACTAGCCGGGGGTATAGTTTGGGTCCCGGGGTATTTTTAGGCCATTCCGGCACCATAAAGGGTATTTTAGTAATTTGGTATTTTTGGGTAATTAAAAGTGACGAAAATTGAGAGTTGTAATCTGATAAGGAATTGACCCAACCAACCTTTATTAACCCAACAAGCTACGGAGGTTTATTAAATTAGGTTTTCATAAGTTCCTCCAAAACAAACCCTAGCCACCATAGCTTTTTGGAGAAGAAAGCTTGGAGAAGGAGAGAGAGAGAGGAATTCTGCAGAAATTCTACACCGAATCCACACCAAATTCAGAGACAAACAAGGCAAGTGGTTTAACTATGTTTAATTTCAAAGGATGTTCTTTCCATGTTAGAAAATTGATGTTTTACAAATTGTTCTTGGAAGATAAATGAAAACCCATGTTAATTGGACTTAGAATATGATTATTAAGGACCAATTGCACGTAGAATAGTATGGAGACGAAATTATATGATGATTATACATGATTGGGTGAAACAAAAACGGATTTAATTTGATGAATTAAGGGTTTAAAAATTAGGGTTCTTGTTCATGAATAATTTGGGGGGAAAGTTTAATATTTGCAAATTTGATGGATGATTAGGATGAGTTAATCCATAAAAACGTGATAGGATGTAGTTATATTGTGTTTAGAATGGTTTAGATATCTTAAATCAATCATTGGGACGTATTTTGGAGAAGATTTGAGGAGTAAAAATGGTGAAAAACGAATTGGGGAAAAATCTGGGCCGAAACTGGTACCTCGTTAGAAGCAGCCCCCAGGTCGTTCGAACGAGCTCGTTCGAACGAGCTTCTAACGAGTTGACCAGTCTTTACTAACGAGTAGTGATTTCGTTCGATATCTCGTTCAAACGAGATATCGTTAGAAGGGACAGTTCGTTCGAACGAACTCGGATCTCGTTCGAACAACCTCGTTCGAACGAGACTTCTAACGACCTGACAGTCCAAACTCGTTCGAAGCCTCGTTCGAACGAGACTTCTAACGAGTTGACAGATTGGCCTTTTTTTTGGACTGTTTTGATTTTTGGTGTCCCGTAAACTTGTTCAAGGATATAGATGACCTTCCTTTATTGATGTGAGGTTAGATTTGGGACTTTTGGATTATTGAGAGGAGTAAACTATATACGTGAGTTATATTCAATGAACCATTTGGGTTGAGACGTGAGTGTCTACTACGATGTGAGGATGAATTATAGCGCGTATAATTACAAACCGGAATAGTACGTATTGTGATAATTATAGTTAGTACTAGAATGCGATATGTACTACGATTAAAATACGGTATTACTAAGGTGTGAATTTACTTAGTATTGGTATATGGATTGTTTGTATGACATACCTACCATACTTGCTATCACGGGAGGTTGCGTTCGCTTAGGACCCTCTAATCCTTGTGTGCCTACGGGGGGGATATAGACTGGTACCTTGATGAACATAGGTCATAGAAGGACTTATTGTGATATTAATAAGTCTGCATGATCATGGGAGCGTAGGTATGTGCGTGACCCATGTGATGGTGACTGTGTTCGCCTCCACTATTTGTGATTTGTGTTATCTGGACTATTCCTGAGAGATTCGGAATATGTGATCCTTATGTACGTGATGTACCGGGATGGATAGCAGAGTATGTGTGCACCATAGCTTAGATTGCGGGGTGCTTGTATCGTATATTTATGATGTGAATAATATACATTTAATTAATGGAAATCCTCATGTTAATGTTGTAAAAATATTACGGTATTGTTTCGAGATATATGATGAGTTAGCTGATAGTTATATCAATGGCATATTTAGTAACTGAGTTTACATTAAACCTCTATTTAATTACGAGCGTTGTTATGTTAAATGAACCGAGTAAAATGGGTAGAACCTTTGGCAGTCTAGCTAGTTATGTTGTCAGTTAGCTAGTAGTATGGGTCGTTATAGATGGGTACTTACGTTAGGAGTGCACAGTTAGACGAGAGGTGAGGAGATCATGCGAGTGTACGTCCTAACATGTACTTTGCATTTAATGTTTTAAATGTTTTTAAAGCACTTGCAGGTTTTTAAAATATAACTCCACATTCGGGCTCTGACCCGTTTGCTTTTCAAATCTCTTTTTCTTTGTAAAACCATTTTAGGTGCCCAGCCACAAGGACACCAAGCATAGGATACTCATTCAGGTGACGAGCTGTAGCTGCTTGTGGAAGCTACAGGGATTTGCATGTAGACGCTTCTATCTTTTGGATTCCAGAGTCACTATCTATCAGTTGTAGGGCATGTCGCCCATTTCTATTTAGAGCATCTTTTATATTTCAGTTTTCAGACTTTAGCATATTTTATTTCAGTTTCGGTATTTGTTTCTGTTATGGGATTGTAGTGAGGAGTTTTTCCTCCAGACTTTATTTACTCTATTGTGATGGTTATTCAGTTTACTTCAGTATGGTGAATGGTGTTATTTATTTCTTCATTACAGTTGTTGCATGTTAATCGGACTTAAAAATTAAAAATTTGGCAACTTGATTTTTAAATACTAGCTGGTTAGTAATAATAAAAATGTTTTCGACAGTGATGCTATTAACTGAGCCAACTTGGCATTTTGAATTAATTTTATAAAGGAGTAGCTACCCGGTATTTAATAAGTCGGGGTGTCACAGGTGGTATCAGAGCATCAGGTTCTAGTGTCCTTTAGGATCTGTACGGCTATTATGTTTCCGCTACGTTTTCTTTGATATAGAGCCCTATATTTTAGGACTGTTGTACTCTTTTTGTGTATACTTCGTTCTTCAGCTATATTAAGTTTATAAACTGCGAACTTATAAACTTTGTTCTTATTTCAGATGCCTCCACGACGTGCACGACGAGTTCCCAGGAATGCAATGCCCGAACCCCAGCTCGCTCCAGTTCAGGGCATGTTGAACGCCGCTGAGGTTGCAGCTATAGTAGCTCAAGCGGTGAATGCCGCGATTGCCGTTATTCAGCAGGCACCACCACAGGCGCCGATTGTCGCGCCAGTACAGGTTAATGCATTCCCGTCTGCTTGGGAGCGTGTACGTGACGCTTTTCAGAAAGCGCATCCGCCAGAGTTTGCCGGTAGCTCAGATGTAGTAGTCTCGAGCCAATGGAGGAAGGACATACAGAGGCATTTGAGGATGCATGAGTGCACTGATGTTCAGAAACAAGTTCTAGTTACTTTCAAGCTAGTGGGATCTGCACTACAGTGGTGGGAGTCTATTACCACCGCGGAGGAGAGGGATACCCTCACGATTCAGGAGTTCTGGATGCGGTTCGACCGCAAGTACTTTCCGTCCGCAGTTCATACAGAGATGAGGAGGAAGCTGATGAGTTTGAAGCAGGAGGGCAAAACAGTGGCCGAATATGAGACCGAGTTCACTAACCTGTTGAATATCGTTCTAGACGAGATTCCAACAGAGAAGAAGAAGATAGAGAAGTTCACTGATGGGTTGAATTGGAGGATCCGTCAGCATCTGCTAGGGAACCTATCATTAGCCACGTATTCTGATGTGGTTAACACTGCATTATTGCACTGCCAGGACCACCGTTTTCACATGGTCGAGGGCAAGCGGTCGGGGGAGTCTAGCCATCAGGGCAGGACTAGGGGACATAGTGCCAGCGGGGCATAATCGGGTCAGGGGCAGAGGCAGAATGAGCAGGGTACCCAGCAGGGGGATAATAAGAGGTTCCGGTCAGGGAACTACAGGCAGGGTCAGGGAGGTTTCCGCCAGGGCCATCAGGGTCCAAACGGCCATCAGGGCCAGCCGGGACAGAATGGGCAGCAGTTTCATCAGGGCCAGCAGGGCCAAAGGAGGAATGGTAACGGCCACCAGGGTCGGGGACAGCAGGGGCAGAGGGGAGGGAACTTCCCAGGGAAGTGCTTTACTTGTGGCAAGACTGGCCATAAGAAGCAGGATTATCCTGATAGGGGCAGGGCCCCACAGCAGCAGCAGCAGGGTGCTCGCCAGGAGCCACAGAGACCTATGTTTCCCGCCGCTCTTCCCGCACCGCCACAGATGGCAGCATTGCCACCCATCCCAGCAGTCCCAGCTCAGCAGGGGCAGCTACAGTATGGACGTGTCTACAGCGTTCACCAGGCTGCATTTCCACAGGCACCGCCCGCGATTGAGGGTACGTTTCCTATCCATGGCACTATGGGTCGGGTGTTATTCGATACGGGTGCTACACATTGTTTCATAGCTACACACTTCGCGAAAACCTTAGGATTGTTAGCTACGGCAGAGAGCACAGTGACGTGTGTCGACTCACCATTAAGGAGTGGGTCACGTATTTTCTTTATATGCCGGGGAGTGGGGGTAGAGATTGGTGGTTTGGTATTGCCTGCAGACATGTTAGTATTAGACATGCATGTTCACGATGTGATCATCGGTATGGATTGGCTCGTAGCATATAGAGCCATGATTGATTGCTTCAGCGGGAGCATTGTTTTTGCCATTCCGGGGCAAGAGATGTTTATAGTGGCGATGCCTCGCCCAGAGGGAGGATCGACCGCTCATCTGTATTACATTGAGGAGGATACCTCTAAGGAGGTTGTTATTCCCTTAGATTCGATCCCGGTTGTCAGGGAGTATTCGGATGTGTTTCAGGAGATACCAGGCTTACCACCCAGTCGAGAGATAGACTTCGTTATAGATTTGCTACCGGGTACGAGACCTATAGCACGCGCACCGTACCATATGGCTCCAGCTGAGATGAGAGAGCTACGGGATCAGATAGAGCAGCTGTTGGGACAAGGCTTTATTCGCAGGAGTACCTCACCTTGGGGCGCTCCAGTTTTGTTTGTGAAGAAGAGGGATGGTTCACTGAGATTGTGCGTGGACTACCGAGAGTTGAATAAGGTCACGATACGGAATAAGTATCCGTTGCCTCGAATCGATGACTTATTCGACCAGTTGAGAGGAGCTTCTTTCTTCTCGAAGATTAATTTGAGATCGGGATACCATCAGTTGCGTATCAGGGAGGAGGATGTCTCGAAGACCGCGTTCCTGTCGAGATATGGTTCTTATGAGTTTCGGGTTATGCCTTTCGGCTTGACCAACGCTCCAGCAGTGTTTATGGACTTGATGAACAGAGTGTTCAGGGATTTCCTAGACCAGTTTGTCATCGTCTTCATTGATGATATTCTGGTTTACTCTCAGACAGAGGAGGAGCACGCCGAGCATTTGGGGCAGGTTTTGCAGACACTTCGTCAGAACGAGTTGTATGCAAAATACGAGAAGTGCGAGTTTTGGCTGAAAGAAGTACAGTTCTTGGGTCACATTATTTCCGATCAGGGAATATCTGTCGATCCGGGAAAAGTATCAGCGGTGAGGGAGTGGGGGCAGCCCACGACACCAACGGAGATTCGTAGTTTCTTGGGTCTAGCAGGATACTACCGGAGGTTTATTCGGGGTTTCTCGGAGATAGCAGGTCCTTTGACACATCTTACTCGTAAAGGTGTGCCGTTCATTTGGAGTGATGCCTATCAGTTGGCATTCGATGAGTTGAAGGACAAGTTGACCTCAGCACCTGTGTTAGCATTGTCGAGACCGGGAGTTGAGTATTTGGTTTACACCGATGCGTCTTTGCAAGGACTGGGAGGTGTATTGCAGCAGGAGAGACAGGCCATAGCTTATGCTTCCCGTAAGCTTAAGCCTCATGAGAAGAATTACCCCACACATGATTTGGAGTTAGCAGCAGTGGTATTTGCCTTACGAATTTGGAGGCACTATCTTTTGGGGGAGAAGTTTCAGCTGTTCACGGACCACAAGTCACTACAGTACCTGTTCACGCAGAAAGAGTTGAACATGTGGCAGCGTAGGTGGCTCGAGTTTGTGAAAGACTACCAGTTCGACATCCAGTACCACCCGGGTAAGGCTAACGTGGTAGCAGACGCATTGAGCCGTAGGCCAGCAGATGAGGTGGCAGAAGTGTGGAAGGCTAAGTGGAAGGAATTGGGACACCAGGATGCAGTGGCCCGATCTTTCATGTCTGTGATGACCGTTACACCGCAGATTATCACGAGGATAGTACGGGCACAGGCTAATGACTCGTTCTGTCAGGAGCAGATAGTTAGATTGCTAGCAGAGGGAGCCGAATCCTATACCGTTAGCTCAGACGGGGGATTGCGCTTCAATGGGAGATTGGTAGTTCCGGAAGGGGAAGAATTGCGGCACGATGTGATGGCAGAGTCGCACGGCTCACGGTTCGCGGTACATCCCAGAGGGGACAAAATGTACCAAGACATGAGACGGCAGTATTGGTGGAGCGGTATGAAGAGAGATATCGCTGAGTTTGTCTCGAAATGCGCCACTTGTCAGCTTGTAAAAGTGGATCATCAGAGACCGGCAGGATTGCTACAGCCGTTGGAGGTTCCGGTGTGGATGTGGGAGAGCATATCCATGGACTTTATCACGGGGTTGCCTACGTCGCAGAGGGGTCACGACTCCGTTTGGGTAATTGTGGACAGGTTGTCCAAGGTCGCTCACTTCTTACCCGTAAGGACTGACTACACTACGGGACAGTATGCCCAGCTCTTCATTTCAGAGATTGTGAGACTTCACGGTGTGCCCCTAAATATCGTGTCTGATAGAGACAAGATATTTGTTTCGAGGTTTTGGGAGAGTTTCCAGGAGGCCATGGGCACGGAATTGCGGTTGAGTACGGCTTATCATCCGCAGACCGATGGGCAGACAGAGCGCACCAATCAGATGTTGGAGGACATGCTACGCATGTGCATTATTGACTTCGGGGGTGGATGGGAGCAGTACCTTCCACTGGTGGAGTTTGCTTACAACAACTCCTATCAGTTTACGATTGGCATGACTCCGTTTGAGGCATTGTACGGTAGGCCTTGTCGTTCCCCAGCATGTTGGCTAGAAGTGGGGGACAACAAACTACTTGGGCCGGAAGTGATTCAGGATACTTCGGCAAGGATTGAGTTGATTCGGAGTCGCATTCGGGTAGCTCAAGACAGGCAGAAGAGTTATGCTGATGCAAAGAGGTTTGTCAGGGAGTTCCAAGTGGGGGACCAAGTTCTGCTCAGGGTTTCTCCGATGAAGGGGATTATGCGATTCGGGAAGAAGGGGAAGTTGGCACCGAGGTATGTGGGGCCATTTCCTATTATTGAGCGGATAGGACCGGTTGCGTATAGACTTGGACTACCGGAGCACTTGCATCGGATTCACGATGTGTTTCATATTTCCTCGCTGAGGAAATACCTTAGAGATAATTTGGCTCATTCTCACATTTCTGTGGAAGACATTGATCTCCAGCCGGATAGCTCCTACGAGGAGGGGCCAATTGCTATTTTGAACCGAAGCGAGAGGAAACTGCGGTCAAAGATAGTTCCGTTAGTGCGTGTTTAGTGGCGACATCACAATGTCGAGGAGTCCACATGGGAGCGCGAGGATGAGATGCGCGAACGTTATCCAGAGCTGTTTTTAGCAGGTACTTTCTAGTTTCGAATTTCGGGACGAAATTCAGTAATTAGGGGGGAAGTATGTAATACCCCGTACTTTTGACTATAATTATTTTTGGGATTAATTAATTAATTGCGTATTAATTGGAAATTAATCCGGGTTATAAATACTAATGTGATGCGAATTGGTATTTGATTATGTGCATATATGATTATATATGAACTTGGTATTATAAAATTTGTCGTGGGATTTATATACGGCATTTTAGAAATTTTGTTGAGACGCGTGGGACCGCCGCGTCACGGTATAATATTTTGATATTAAAAGTGAATTTAAAATCTATAATCCGTATGGTCGTTTTGAGTGCGCCAACGCGTCCGGAAGGGTCGAGATAGTCAGAAAACACTAGCCGGGGGTATAGTTTGGGTCCCGGGGTATTTTTAGGCCATTCCGGCACCATAAAGGGTATTTTAGTAATTTGGTATTTTTGGGTAATTAAAAGTGACGAAAATTGAGAGTTGTAATCTGATAAGGAATTGACCCAACCAACCCTTATTAACCCAACAAGCTACGGAGGTTTATTAAATTAGGTTTTCATAAGTTCCCCCAAAGCAAACCCTAGCCACCATAGCTTTTTGGAGAAGAAAGCTTGGAGAAGGAGAGAGAGAGAGGAATTCTGCAGAAATTCTACACCGAATCCACACCAAATTCAGAGACAAATAAGGCAAGTGGTTTAACTATGTTTAATTTCAAAGGATGTTCTTTCCATGTTAGAAAATTGATGTTTTACAAATTGTTCTTGGAAGATAAATGAAAACCCATGTTAATTGGACTTAGAATATGATTATTAAGGACCAATTGCACGTAGAATAGTATGGAGACGAAATTATATGATGATTATACATGATTGGGTGAAACAAAAACGGATTTAATTTGATGAATTAAGGGTTTAAAAATTAGGGTTCTTGTTCATGAATAATTTGGGGGGAAAGTTTAATATTTGCAAATTTGATGGATGATTAGGATGAGTTAATCCATAAAAACATGATAGGATGTAGTTATATTGTGTTTAGAATGGTTTAGATATCTTAAATCAATCATTGGGACGTATTTTGGAGAAGATTTGAGGAGTAAAAATGGTGAAAAACGAATTGGGGAAAAATCTGGGCCGAAACTGGTACCTCGTTAGAAACAGCCCCCAGGTCGTTCGAACGAGCTCGTTCGAACGAGCTTCTAACGAGTTGACCAGTCTTTACTAACGAGTAGTGATTTCGTTCGATATCTCGTTCGAACGAGATATCGTTAGAAGGGACAGTTCATTCGAACGAACTGGGATCTCGTTCGAACAACCTCATTCGAACGAGACTTCTAACGACCTGACAGTCCAAACTCGTTCGAAGCCTCGTTCGAACGAGACTTCTAACGAGTTGACAGATTGGCCTTTTTTTTGGACTGTTTTGATTTTTGGAGTCCCGTAAACTTGTTCAAGGATATAGATGACCTTCCTTTATTGATGTGAGGTTAGATTTGGGACTTTTGGATTATTGAGAGGAGTAAACTATATACGTGAGTTATATTCAATGAACCATTTGGGTTAAGACGTGAGTGTCTACTACGATGTGAGGATGAATTATAGCGCGTATAATTACAAACCGGAATAGTACGTATTGTGATAATTATAGTTAGTACTAGAATGCGATATGTACTACGATTAAAATACGGTATTACTAAGGTGTGAATTTACTTAGTATTGGTATATGGATTGTTTGTATGACATACCTACCATACTTGCTATCACGGGAGGTTGCGTTCGCTTAGGACCCTCTAATCCTTGTGTGCCTACGGGGGGGATATAGACTGGTACCTTGATGAACATAGGTCATAGAAGGACTTATTGTGATATTAATAAGTCTGCATGATCATGGGAGCGTAGGTATGTGCGTGACCCATGTGATGGTGACTGTGTTCGCCTCCACTATTTGTGATTTGTGTTATCTGGACTATTCCTGAGAGATTCGGAATATGTGATCCTTATGTACGTGATGTACCGGGATGGATAGCAGAGTATGTGTGCACCATAGCTTAGATTGCGGGGTGCTTGTATCGTATATTTATGATGTGAATAATATACATTTAATTAATGGAAATCCTCATGTTAATGTTGTAAAAATATTACGGTATTGTTTCGAGATATATGATGAGTTAGCTGATAGTTATATCAATGGCATATTTAGTAACTGAGTTTACATTAAACCTCTATTTAATTACGAGCGTTGTTATGTTAAATGAACCGAGTAAAATGGGTAGAACCTTTGGCAGTCTAGCTAGTTATGTTGTCAGTTAGCTAGTAGTATGGGTCGTTATAGATGGGTACTTACGTTAGGAGTGCACAGTTAGACGAGAGGTGAGGAGATCATGCGAGTGTACGTCCTAACATGTACTTTGCATTTAATGTTTTAAATGTTTTTAAAGCACTTGCAGGTTTTTAAAATATAACTCCACATTCGGGCTCTGACCCGTTTGCTTTTCAAATCTCTTTTTCTTTGTAAAACCATTTTAGGTGCCCAGCCACAAGGACACCAAGCATAGGATACTCATTCAGGTGACGAGCTGTAGCTGCTTGTGGAAGCTACAGGGATTTGCATGTAGACGCTTCTATCTTTTGGATTCCAGAGTCACTATCTATCAGTTGTAGGGCATGTCGCCCATTTCTATTTAGAGCATCTTTTATATTTCAGTTTTCAGACTTTAGCATATTTTATTTCAGTTTCGGTATTTGTTTCTGTTATGGGATTGTAGTGAGGAGTTTTTCCTCCAGACTTTATTTACTCTATTGTGATGGTTATTCAGTTTACTTCAGTATGGTGAATGGTGTTATTTATTTCTTCATTACAGTTGTTGCATGTTAATCGGACTTAAAAATTAAAAATTTGGCAACTTGATTTTTAAATACTAGCTGGTTAGTAATAATAAAAATGTTTTCGACAGTGATGCTATTAACTGAGCCAACTTGGCATTTTGAATTAATTTTATAAAGGAGTAGCTACCCGGTATTTAATTAGTCGGGGTGTCACAATATATATATATATATATATATATATATATCACAAGTAAATAACTCCATTTTTCTTTTTCAAATGCACCACGAATTATATTTAAACCCATTTAAAATTAATCTGTCGACAATTTGTTCATTCCAAATTGATCAATTTATAAAATTAAACAATTTACGCAACCAATGGCCCCTTAGTAAACGGGACTTTTTAGTAAAAGCTCCTTAAAATTTTTGAATTTAACAGATTGTTTAAGTTCGGTCGCATTTATATATATATATATACTCCATTTATTCCAAACTAAGAGTTCATATATATTTTTTGTATGGATTAAAAATACACCCGATCAATGGTTATGATAAACACTTATCCACTATCGTAGATTTGGTTCATTGATTATATCCCAAAAAAGAAAGTGGACTCTTAATTTGGGACAATCAAAAAAGGAATAGTGGACTCTTAATTCAGCACGAGTGAAGTATTATACACAACTATTTTCCAATAGGGTGTTGTTAAAAGCACCCACAAGTTTTGTTACTGGCACCACAAGCTAAAAAATGACTTGGATGTTGGCACCCACACAACACTTAAAAACTCAAAAACTTAAAAAGGAATTCAAAACACACACCATTGAGCCAAGTCCAAACCCTCGGTAGAACCCTCTCATACCACCATTGAACTCCATTAAGCAACCTCCATTTGAGCCCTCCTTTAGCATCATTGGTTGGCCATAAGTTGTTAGAAGGTGTTGTTTTACATTGCCAAATATGTTAGAGAAGCTTTTAAAGACAATGGAGCACCCAACAACAAGCTTCAACACTGATAGTGAACGAGGGGTGTCAAACTCGAATAAAAAGACTGAAAATTATTTATTGGAGGTATATAATCATAAAATAACCTTTATGGATCCTATATAACATGATTAAATCAAAATGGACGAGAAAAAAACGTTCCAGTTCATTTGGTATTATAGTGCCGAGAACGATGACGGGTTTTTGCATTGTGATATTGAATGAAACTTGTATAAATAAGAAATTTCCCTTCGGCACGAGAATGTTGATATTATTGTTAATTTTTGGCACCATAATGCTGCCAATGCGGTGCCAAAATATCAACCTTTAATCGGTATTGTGATGTCGAATGGTCTTTTTTTTTGACAAATTTGAATATTTGTTATATTCTACAATTTTACGTATTTTTTTGCACTATGTAGGATGAGCCCATTTTTTATGATGAAACAATGTGGAAAAAAATGATGTCATATGCTCTTATGGTAATGGTAATGATATGGGAAAAAATTATTGACAACCAATTGTATCAACAACGTAAACATACCAGGTGGCAATTAAATTGTTATCGTTAAAGAGGCAGTACCCAAGGTGGTCGATCATTAAAATGAGATTACTACAAATGAAAGTTTGTTATCTTATGTTGTTATTATTTTCTTATTATTACAAATACGTTAATGCTCAGATATTGCGATTTTGATATGCAGATATTTTTCAACTGAACTTCTTTGATGCATTACCCTCAATAATGGGGCCGAAAGTTGAGGGTGGTCATTGTAACATTAAAATCGGAGAATTTATCGAATGGTAGGAGGAGAATGTTGATTATGGGATGCGAACGAGGTGAAGTATACTGATCACATAATAAGAAAGAGATTAAAAAAAATCTCATAGAAACCAAAGGATGATAGGGATTCACTTACAATAAAGTGAAATTGCCCATTTTTTCTCAAGGATGTTCCATTATCGAATGGAAAATAGAAGGTTGAAGTGGCTAGTTGTCTTCACATTCAAGATTAACTCTTGTTCACCATCATGAAACGTGGTTCATTAATTATGTCCCCCCCAAAAGTGGACCCTTAATTTGAGAGAAATCAAAACGGAATATTCGATTCTTAATTTGGGACGGAATGAGTAATAACTAGATGCCCACATAATTAAAACCCAAAACACCATAAAAAAAAAAATGACCCATTATTTTCATAAAGAGTAATTTTATAAGTCCCAACTACATCCCCAAATAATCTCTCAAATGAGTTGACATATCATTAAAGTATTGTATTGTGTCATTATTACACTAAAAAGTACAACATTTAGTGTTGTCCCTGCTCATTAGATGGATGATTTGTAATATTTTTTTGGACTCATGTGTTGTTCCATGAATATAAACGTAATACAAAATACCAAGCAATCCAACTTTTTTTCCCTTGGAAACTCACTGAATAGTTGTATATATTCGGCCTAGTCTGATCGAAACTCAATAATATTACCCCAACTCACCCCCTCTTCTTAATTTCAGGTCCATCGGAATCAACGGTTTGTCACTCATTAACTGAAATAAATATGATGACATAAGTAAATCTCAATCCCATTTATTCACTTATGTTCCTTGTAATCATATTCGATTTCTTCACTGAGCTCTACCAGATGGGATCTTCAAACTAGTAGATCCCAGTTGTCCAGTGCATTTATAATCCTGATTTTAATGTTTAAAATAAATATTTACGTTGTTTTTTTACTATATAAAATTGTAATACCCCGTATTTTTATGGCTTTTAAAATCGGGGATTTATTAAATTTAATTAAGTTATTAATTCAATATTAATCCGAAATGGTATTTTAAATATTCACTAGCATGACGAGAGTTAGTAATTATTGGGAATTTGTTGAATATTACTAGATGAGTAAAGTAATATATAAGATTGATTTTATTAAAATTATCACGAGTGAATAAAATGGCAATTATGGAAATTTAAGTCGGGACGCGTCTGTGTCGTGTCGGAACTAAATAATTATTATAAAAGTGAATAAATTATAGGTCACTCATATGGTCATTTCGAGTGCGCCAAAGTGTCTGGAACGGTCGAGATAGTCAGAAAAGTGTACCCAGGGGTTTAGTTTGGGTCTCGGGGTATTTTTAGGCCTAATTGACATCCCGGGAGGGTATTATAGACATTTTGTATTTTTGGGTAACTAAACCCATGAATTTTCGTAAGATATATCAGCCACTGGGAGTTGTCTGTTAGGGTTAACAAACGCAAAACCTAAGAACGACCATTAGAGAAGAAGGTGGAGATCTTTTCAAGCAATTCAAGGCCTAGAACTCACTCGATTGCATCGCCCCCACCACCAAAACGTAGATCGCACGACGAGGAACGCAACTATATCTTTTTCATCAACAAATCAGACCCTTGAATCTCAAGCAAGTATCTATCTTGCTTAATTTTGTAATACCCCGTACTTTTGGCTATATTTATTTTTGGGATTAATTAATTAAATGTGAATTAATTGGAAATTAATCCGGGTAAAATACTAGCGAGTTGTGAGTTGGTATTTGACAATATTGAGTATATATGATGTTATATGAATATTGAATTATGAAATTTGTCGTGAGATTAATATACGGCAATTTGGTCATTTTATTGGGACGCGTGTGACAGTCGCGTCAGGATATAAATATTTTGATTATAAAAGTGAATTTAAATTCTTTAAACCGTATGATCGTTTTGAGTGCGCCAACGCGTCCGGAAGGGTCGAGATAGTCAGAAAACACTAGCCGGGGGTGTAGTTTGGGTCCCGGGGTATTTTTAGGCCGTACCGGCAATATAAAGGGTATTTTGGTAATTTCGTATTTTTAGGAATTAAAAATGACGAAAATTAGAGAAGTAAATATGATTGGGAATAGACCCACTAAACCCACTAACCAACCCTTATTAACCCATTAAGCTACGGAGGTTATCATTTAGGTTTCCAACTTTCCCATAGAAAACCCTAGCCACCTTTGGAGAAGAAAGCTTGGAGAGGGAGAGAAAGAGAAGGAATTCTGCAGAAATCTTCACCAAACCAACACCAAATTCAGAGACAATAGAGGCAAGTGATTTAATTATATTTAAATTCAAAGAATGTTCTTTCCATGTTAGAAAATTGATGAATTAAAATTGTTCTTGGAAGATGAATGAAAACCCATGTTTATTGGACTTAGGATTTGATTATCGAGGACAAATTACATGTAGAATTACATAGAGATGATTATTCTGGTATTAATGTATGTTGGATGTAACAAAAACGGATTTAGAATGGACTAATTGATGATTTCAAATTCTAGGGTTTATGTTCTTGAATAATTGGGGAAAAAGTGTAGAGATTTGTATATTGATTGATGTTAAGGTGATTTAATCCTTTAAAACGTGTTAGGAGGTGACTATAATATGTTTAGGATTGATTAGAGACCTTAAAACAATCATTGGGACTATTTTTAGAGGAGATTTGAGGAGTAAAATTGATGAAAAACGAAGAAGGAAAAATCTGGGCTCGAACTGGTTGTTCGTTAGAAGAGCCTCCCCAGGTCGTTCGAACGAGCCTCGTTCGAACGAGCTTCTAACGAGTTGACCAGTCGCTTCTAATGAGGGGAGATTTCGTTCGATACCTTCGTTCGAACGAACTGTATTTCGTTCGATATATTCGTTCGAACGAGATGTCGTTAGAAGGTACAGTTCGTTCGAACGAACTGGAATCTCGTTCGAACAGCCTCGTTCGAACGAGACTTCTAACGAGCTGGCAGTTTAGGCCTTTTTGGCCTGTTTTGATTTTGGGAGTCCCGTGATCTTGTTCGAGGATATAGATAAACTTCCTTTGATGATGTATTGATAGGTTTGGGACGTTTGTGTTATTTTGAGGAGTAAATTATATACGAGTGATTTAAATCAATGAACCGTTTGGGTTGAGACGTGTGTGTCTACTACGACGTGAGAATAAATTATGGCGCGTGTAATTATGGACCGGGATTATATAAGTTGTGTATATATTAAGATTGGTACGAGAATGAGAATAGTACTACAATCAAACTACGGGATTACTAAGACGTGTGTTTACTTAGTATTGGTATATGAATTGTGTGTATGACATACCTACCATACTTGCTATCGCGGGAGGTTTGCGTTCGCTTAGGGCCCTCTAATCCATGTGTTGACCGGATTTAGACTGGTTACCTTGATGAACATAGGTCATAGAAAGACTTATTGGGATATTAATAAGTCCGCTGATCGTGGGAGCGTAGGTATGTGCGTGACCCATGTGATGTGACTGTGTTCGCCTCCATTATTTGTGATGTTGTTATCTGTGAACTATTCCCGAGAGATTCGGAATATGTAATCCTTATGTACGTGATGTACCGGGATGGATAGCAGAGTATGTGTTCACCGCAGCTTAGTTCTCGGGGTGCTTGTATTGTATATTTATGATGTGAATAATATACACTTAATTAATGGGAACCTTCATGTTAATGTTGTGAATATAATTACGGTATTATTTCGAGAAACATAACGGGTTAGCTGATAGTGAAATATATTGCATATTGAGCATCTGAGTTTACGTTAAACCCCTATTTAATTATGAGCGTTATAATGTTAATAGAACCGAGTAATAAGGGTAGGACCTATGACAGTCTAGCTAGTTATGATGTCACTTAGCTAGTGGTTTGTGTCGTTGTAGATGGGTACTTACGTTAGGAGTGCACAGTTAGACGAGAGGTGAGAATATCATGTGAGTGAACGTCCTAACATGTACTTTACATTTAATGTTTTAAATGTTTTTAAAGCACTTGCAGGTTTTTAAAATATCTCCACATTCGGGCTCTGACCCGTTTGCTTTCAAATCTATTTTTCTTGTAAAACCATTTTAGGTGCCCAGCCACAAGGACACCATGCATAGGATACTCATTCAGGTGACGAGCTGTAGCTGGTTGTGGAAGCTACAGGGATTTGCTTGTAGACGCTTCTATCATTTGGATTCCAGAGTCATTATCTATCAGTTGTAGGGCATGTTGCCCATTTCTATTAGAGACATCTTTCCATTACAGTTTTCAGACTTTGTCATGTATTGATTTAGTATTCAGTATTTTCATTGCGTATTTCAGTTGTGGGATTTGTAGTGAGGAGTTTTTCCTCCAGACTTTATTTACATTATGTGATGGTTATTCTATTTACTTCATTATGGTGAATGGCGTTATTATTCTTCATTACACTTGTTGCATGTTAATCAAACTTAAATTAAAATTTGGCAACTTACTTTTTAAATACTAGGTGGTTAGTAATTATTAAAATGTTTTCGACAGTGATGCTATTAACTGGACCAACTTGGCATTTTGAATTAATTTAATAAAGGAGTAGCTACTCGGTATTTAATTAGTCGGGGTGTCATAGGTGGTATCAGAGCATCAGGTTCTAGTGTCCTTTATGATCTGACGGCTTATTATGTTTCCGCTAAGTTTCTTTGATATAGAGCCCTATATTTTAGGACTGTTGTACTCTTTTTGTGTATGATTCGTTCTTCAGCTATCTTAAGTTTATAAACAGCAAACTTATAAACTTTGTTCTTATTTCAGATGCCTCCACGACGTGCACGACGAGTTCCCAGGGATGCAACGCCCGAACCCCAGCCCGCTCCAGTTCAGGGCATGATGAACGCTGCTGAGGTTGCAGCTATAGTAGCCCAATCGGTAAATGCCGCAATTGCCGTTGTTCAGCAGGCACCACCTCAGGCGCCGGTTGCCGCGCCAGTACAGGCAAATGCATTCCCGTCTGCTTGGGAGCGTGTACGTGACGCTTTTCAGAAAGCGCATCCGCCAGAGTTTGCAGGTAGCTCAGATGTGGTAGTCTCGAGCCAGTGGAGGAAGGATATGCAGAGGCACTTAAGGATGTATGAGTGCACGGACGTCCAGAAACAGGTGCTAGCTACTTTCAAGCTAGTTGGATCGGCACTGCAGTGGTGGGAGTCTATTACCACCGTAGAGGAGAGGGATACTCTCACTATTCAGGACTTCTGGGTGCGGTTCGACCGCAAGTATTTTTCGTCCGTTGTTCATACGAAAATGAGGAGGAAATTGATGAGTCTGAGGCAGGAGGGTAAGACTGTGGCCGAGTATGAGGCCGAGTTCACAAATCTGTTGAATATCGTTCCGGATGAGATACCAACAGAGAAGAAGAAGATTGAGAAATTCACCGACGGGTTGACATGGAGGATCCGTCAGCATCTGTTAGGGAACCTTTCGTTGGCCACGTATTCTGATGTGGTTAACGCTGCTTTGTTACACTGCCAGGACCACCGCTTTCATATGGATGAGGGTAAGAGGTCGGGAGAGTCTAGCCATCAGGGCAGGACATGGTGCCAGTGGGGCATAATCTGTTCAGGGGCAGAGACAGGGTGAGCAGGGTGAGTAGCAGGGGGATCAGAAGAGGTTCCGATCAGGGAACTACAGATAGGGAGAAGGGGGTTTCCGTCAGGTCCATCAAGGTCCAAACGGCCATCAGGGCCAACAGGGGCAGAATGGGCAGCAGTTTCACCAGGGCCAGCAGGGCTAAGGGAGGAACGGTAACGACCACCAGGGCCGTGGACCGCAGGGGCAGAGAGGAGGGAACTTCCCAGGGAAGTGTTTTGTTTATGGCAAGACTGGCCATAAGCGACAGGATTGTCCTGATAGGGGCAGGGCCCCACAGCAGCAGCAGCAGGGTGCTCGCCAGGAGCCGCAAAGGCCTATGTTTCCCTCCGCTCTCCCCGCACCGCCACAGATGGTATCATTGCCACCCATTCCAGCAGTCCCAGTTCAGCAGGGGCAGCTACAGTATGGACGTGTCTACAATGTCCACCAGGCTGCAGTTCCACAGGCACCGCCCGCGATTGAGGGTACGTTTCCTATCCATGGCACTATGGGTCGGGTATTATTTGATACGGGTGCTACACATTGTTTTATAGCTACACACTTCGCGAAAGCCTTAGGATTGTTAGCTACGGCAGAGAGCACAGTGACGTGTGTCGACTCACCATTAGGGAGTGGGTCACTTATCTTCTTTATATGCCGGGGAGTGGGAGTAGGGATTGGTAGTCTGGTATTACCTGCAGATATGTTGGTATTAGATATGCATGTTCACGATGTGATTATCGGTATGGATTGGCTCGTAGCTTATAGGGCCATGATTGATTGCTTCAGCGGGAGCATTGTTTTTGCCATTCCGGGGCAAGAGATGTTCGTAGTGGCGATGCCTCGCCCAGAGGGAGGCTCGACCGCTCATTTGTATTACCTAGAGGAGGATACCTCTAAGGAGGTTGTGATTCCTTTAGATTCGATCCCAGTCGTCAGGGAGTATTCAGATGTGTTTCAGGAGATACCAGGCTTACCACCCAGTCGAGAGATAGACTTTGTTATAGACCTATTGCCAGATACGAGGCCTATAGCACGCGCACCGTACCGTATGGCTCCGGTAGAGATGCGAGAGCTACGAGATCAGATAGAGCAGCTGTTAGGTCAGGGCTTTATTCGCAGGAGTACCTCACCTTGGGGTGCTCCAGTTTTGTTTGTGAAGAAGAGGGACGGTTCACTGAGATTGTGTGTGGACTACCGAGAGTTGAATAAGGTCACGATACAGAATAAGTATCCGTTGCCTCGAATCGATGACTTATTCGACCAGTTGAGAGGAGCTTCTTTCTTCTCAAAGATTGATTTGAGATCGGGATACCATCAGTTGCGTATCAGGGAGGAGGATGTCTCGAAGACTGCGTTCTTGTCGAGATATGGTTCTTACGAGTTTCGGGTTATGCCTTTTGGTTTGACCAACGCTCCAGCAGTGTTTATGGACTTGATGAACAGAGTGTTCAGGGATTTCCTAGATCAGTTTGTCATTGTCTTCATTGATGACATTCTGGTTTACTCCCAAACAGAGGAGGAGCACGCCGAGCATTTAAGGCAAGTTTTGCAGACACTCCGTCAAAACGAGCTGTATGCAAAATATGAGAAATGCGGGTTTTGGCTGAAGGAGGTCCAGTTTTTGGGACACATTATTTCCGACCGGGGAATATCTGTTGATCCGGGAAAGGTATCCGCGGTGAGGGAGTGGGTACAGCCCATGACACCAACGGAGATTCGTAGTTTCTTGGGTCTAGCAGGATACTACAGGAGGTTTATTCGGGGTTTCTCGGAGATAACAGGTCCTTTGACACATCTGACTCGTAAGGGTGTGCCCTACATCTGGAGTGATGCCTGTCAGTTGGCATTCGATGAATTGAAGGACAAATTGACCTCAGCACCTGTGTTAGTATTGCCAAGACCGGGAGTTGAGTATTTGGTTTACACCGATGCATCTTTGCAAGGACTTGGGGGTGTATTGCAGCAGGAGAGACAGGCCATAGCTTATGCTTCCCGTAAGCTTAAGACTCATGAGAAGAATTACCCCACGCATGATTTGGAGTTGGCGGCAGTGGTATTTTCCCTACGGATTTGGAGGCACTATCTTTTGGGGGAGAAGTTCCAACTGTTCACGGACCACAAGTCCCTACAGTACCTGTTCACGCAGAAGGAGTTGAATATGCGGCAGCGTAGGTGGCTTGAGTTTGTGAAAGACTACCAGTTCGATATTCAGTATCACCCAGGTAAGGCTAACGTGGTAGCAGACGCGTTGAGCCGTAGGCCAGCAGATGAGGTGGCAGAAGTGTGGAAGGCAAAGTGGAAGGAATTGGGACACCAGGATGCAGTGGCCCGATCTTTTATGTCTGTGATGACCGTTACACCGCAGATTGTCACGAAGGTAGTACGGGCACAGGCTAATTACTCGTTCTGTCAGGAGCAGATAGTTCGATTACTAGCAGAGGGAGCCGAATCCTATACCGTTAGCTCAGACGGGGGATTACGCTTCAATGGGAGATTGGTGGTTCCGGAAGGGGAAGAATTGTGACACGAGGTGATGGCAGAGTCGCACGGCTCACGGTTCGCGGTACATCCCGGAGGGGACAAAATGTACCAGGACATGAGACGATAGTATTGGTGGAGCGGTATGAATAGAGATATCGCTGAGTTTGTTTCGAAATGCGCCACTTGTCAGCTTGTAAAAGTGGATCATCAGAGACCGACAGGATTGCTACAGCCGTTGGAGGTTCCGATGTGGATGTGGGAGAGCATATCCATGGACTTTATTACGGGGTTGCCTACGTCGTAGAGGGGTCACGACTCCGTTTGGGTAATTGTGGACAGGTTGTCCAAAGTCGCTCACTTTTTACCCGTAAGGACTGACTACACTACGGGACAGTATGCCCAGCTCTTCATTTCAGAGATTGTGAGACTTCATGGTGTGCCCCTAAATATCGTGTCTGATAGAGACAAGATATTTGTTTCGAGGTTTTGGGAGAGTTTCCAGGAGGCCATGGGCACGGAATTGCGGTTGAGTACGACTTATCACCCGCAGACCGATGGGCAGACCGAGCGCACGAATCAGATGTTGGAGGACATGCTGCGTATGTGCATTATTGACTTTGGGGGTGGATGGGAGCAGTACCTTCCACTGGTGGAGTTTGCTTACAATAACTCCTATCAGTTCACTATTGGCATGGCTACGTTTAAAGCATTGTACGGTAGGCCTTGTCGTTCCCCAGCATGTTGGTTAGAGGTGGGGGACAACAAACTACTTGGGCCGGAAGTGATTCAAGATACTTCGGCAAGGATCGAGTTGATTCGGAGTCGCATTCGGGTAGCTCAAGACAGGCAAAAGAGTTATGCTGATGCGAAGAGATTTTTCAGGGAGTTACAAGTGGGGGACCAGGTTTTTCTCAGGGTATCTCCTATGAAGGGGATTATGCGTTTCGGGAAGAAGGGGAAGTTGGCACCAAGGTATGTGGGGCCATTTCCTATTACTGAGCGGATCGGACCGGTTGCATATAGACTTGGGTTACCGGAGCATTTGCATCGGATTCACGATGTGTTCCATATTTCCTCGCTAAGGAAATACCTTAGGGATAATTTGGCTCATTCTCACATTGCTGTGGAGGACATCGATCTCCAACCGGATAGCTCCTACGAGGAGGGGCCGATTACTATTTTGGACCGAAGTGAGAGGAAGCTGCGGTCAAAGATAGTCCCGTTAGTGCGTGTTCAGTGGCGACATCACAATGTCGAGGAGTCCACATGGGAGCGCGAGGATGAGATGCGCAAACGTTATCCAGTGTTATTTTTAGCAGGTACTTTCTAGTTTCGAATTTCGGGACGAAATTCAGTTATTAGGGGGGAAGTATGTAATACCCCGTACTTTTGGCTATATTTATTTTTGGGATTAATTAATTAAATGTGAATTAATTGGAAATTAATCCGGGTAAAATACTAGCGAGTTGTGAGTTGGTATTTGACTATATTGATTATATATGATGTTATATGAATATTGAATTATGAAATTTATCGTGAGATTAATATACGGCAATTTGGTCATTTTATTGGGACGCGTGTGACAGTCGCGTCAGGATATAAATATTTTGATTATAAAAGTGAATTTAAATTCTTTAAACCGTATGATCATTTTGAGTGCGCCAATGCGTCCGGAAGGGTCGAGATAGTCAGAAAACACTAGTCGGGGGTGTAGTTTGGGTCCCGGGGTATTTTTAGGCCGTACCGGCAATATAAAAGGGTATTTTGGTAATTTCGTATTTTTAGGAATTAAAAATGACGAAAATTAGAGAAGTAAATCCGATTGGGAATAGACCCACTAAACCCACTAACCAACCCTTATTAACCCATTAAGCTACGGAGGTTATCATTTAGGTTTCCAACTTTCCCAAAGAAAACCCTAGCCACCATAGCCACCTTTGGAGAAGAAAGCTTGGAGAGGGAGAGAAAGAGAAGGAATTCTGCAGAAATCTTCACCAAACCAACACCAAATTCAGAGACAATAGAGGCAAGTGATTTAATTATATTTAAATTCAGAGAATGTTCTTTCCATGTTAGAAAATTGATGAATTAAAATTGTTCTTGGAAGATGAATGAAAACCCATGTTTATTGGACTTAGGATTTGATTATCGAGGACAAATTACATGTAGAATTACATAGAGATGATTATTCTGGTATTAATGTATGTTGGATGTAACAAAAACGGATTTAGAATGGACTAATTGATGATTTCAAATTCTAGGGTTTATGTTCTTGAATAATTGGGGAAAAAGTGTAGAGATTTGTATATTGATTGATGTTAAGGTGATTTAATCCTTTAAAATGTGTTAGGAGGTGACTATAATATGTTTAGGATTGATTAGAGACCTTAAAACAATCATTGGGACTATTTTTAGAGGAGATTTGAGGAGTAAAATTGATGAAAAACGAAGAAGGAAAAATCTGGGCTCGAACTGGTCGTTCGTTAGAAGAGCCTCCCCAGGTCGTTCGAACGAGCCTCGTTCGAATGAGCTTCTAACTAGTTGACCAGTCGCTTCTAACGAGGGGAGACTTCGTTCGATACCTTCGTTCGAACGAACTGTATTTCGTTCGATATATTCGTTCGAACGAGATGTCGTTAGAAGGTACAGTTCGTTCGAACGAACTGGAATCTCGTTCGAACAGCCTCGTTCGAACGAGACTTCTAACGAGCTGGCAGTTTAGGCCTTTTTGGCCTGTTTTGATTTTGGGAGTCCCGTGATCTTGTTTGAGGATATAGATAACCTTCCTTTGATGATGTATTGATAGGTTTGGGACGTTTGTGTTATTTTGAGGAGTAAATTATATACGAGTGATTTAAATCAATGAACCGTTTGGGTTGAGACGTGAGTGTCTACTACGACGTGAGAATAAATTATGGCGCGTGTAATTATGGACCGGGATTATATAAGTTGTATATATATTAATATTGGTACGAGAATGAGAATAGTACTACAATCAAACTACGGGATTACTAAGACGTGTGTTTACTTAGTATTGGTATATGAATTGTGTGTATGACATACCTACCATACTTGCTATCACGGGAGGTTTGCGTTCACTTAGGGCCCTCTAATCCTTGTGTTGCCTGGATTTAGACTGGTTACCTTGATGAACATAGGTCATAGAAAGACTTATTGGGATATTAATAAGTCCGCTGATCGTGGGAGCGTAGGTCCATGTGATGTGACTGTGTTCGCCTTCATTATTTGTGATGTTGTTATCTGTGAACTATTCCTGAGAGATTCGGAATATGTAATCCTTATGTACGTGATGTACCGGGATGGATAGCAGAGTATGTGTGCACCGCAGCTTAGTTCTCGGGGTGCTTGTATTGTATATTTATGATGTGAATAATATACACTTAATTAATGGGAACCTTCATGTTAATGTTGTGAATATAATTACGGTATTGTTTCGAGAAACATAACGGGTTAGCTGATAGTGAAATATATTGCATATTGAGCATCTGAGTTTACGTTAAACCCCTATTTAATTACGAGCGTTATAATGTTAATAGAACCGAGTAATAAGGGTAGGACCTATGATAGTCTAGCTAGTTATGATGTCAGTTAGCTAGTGGTTTGTGTCGTTGTAGATGGGTACTTACGTTAGGAGTGCACAGTTAGACGAGAGGTGAGAATATCATGTGAGTGAACGTCCTAACATGTACTTTACATTTAATGTTTTAAATGTTTTTAAAGCACTTGCAGGTTTTTAAAATATCTTCACATTCGGGCTCTGACCCGTTTGCTTTTAAATCTATTTTTCTTGTAAAACCATTTTAGGTGCCCAGCCACAAGGACACCATGCATAGGATACTCATTCAGGTGACGAGCTGTAGCTGGTTGTGGAAGCTACAGGGATTCGCTTGTAGACGCTTCTATCATTTGGATTCCAGAGTCATTATCTATCAGTTGTAGGGCATGTTGCCCATTTCTATTAGAGACATCTTTCCATTACAGTTTTCAGACTTTGTCATGTATTGATTTAGTATTCAGTATTTTCATTGCGTATTTCAGTTGTGGGATTTGTAGTGAGGAGTTTTTCCTCCAGACTTTATTTACATTATGTGATGGTTATTCTATTTACTTCATTATGGTGAATGGCGTTATTATTCTTCATTACACTTGTTGCATGTTAATCAGACTTAAATTAAAATTTGGCAACTTACTTTTTAAATACTAGGTGGTTAGTAATTATTAAAATGTTTTCGAAGTGATGCTATTAACTGGACCAACTTGGCATTTTGAATTAATTTAATAAAGGAGTAGCTACCCGTTATTTAATTAGTCGGGGTGTCACAGGTGGTATCAGAGCATCAGGTTCTAGTGTCCTTTAGGATCTGACGGCTTATTATGTTTCCGCTAAGTTTCTTTGATATAGAGCCCTATATTTTAGGACTGTTGTACTCTTTTTGTGTATGCTTCGTTCTTCAGCTATCTTAAGTTTATAAACAGCGAACTTATAAACTTTGTTCTTATTTCAGATGCCTCCACGACGTGCACGACGAGTTCCCAGGGATGCAACGCCCGAACCCCAGCCCGCTCCAGTTCAGGGCATGATGAACGCCGCTGAGGTTGCAGCTATAGTAGCCCAAGTGGTAAATGCCGCAATTGTCGTTGTTCAGCAGGCACCACCTCAGGCGCCGGTTGCCGCGCCAGTACAGGCAAATGCATTCCCGTCTGCTTGGGAGCGTGTACGTGACGCTTTTCAGAAAGCGCATCCGCCAGAGTTTGCAGGTAGCTCAGATGTGGTAGTCTCGAGCCAGTGGAGGAAGGATATGCAGAGGCACTTGAGGATGTATGAGTGCACGGACGTCCAGAAACAGGTGCTAGCTACTTTCAAGCTAGTTGGATCTGCACTGCAGTGGTGGGAGTCTATTACCACCGTAGAGGAGAGGGATACTCTCACTATTCAGGACTTCTGGGTGCGGTTCGATCGCAAGTATTTTTCGTCCGCTGTTCATACGGAAATGAGGAGGAAATTGATGAGTCTGAGTCAGGAGGGTAAGACTGTGGCCGAGTATGAGGCCGAGTTCACAAATCTGTTGAATATCGTTCCGGATGAGATACCAACAGAGAAGAAGAAGATTGAGAAATTCACCGACGGGTTGACATGGAGGATCCGTCAGGATCTGTTAGGGAACCTTTCGTTGGCCACGTATTCTGATGTGGTTAACGCTGCTTTGTTACACTGCTAGGACCACCGCTTTCATATGGCTGAGGGCAAGAGGTCGGGAGAGTCTAGCCATCAGGGCAGGACTGGAGGACATGGTGCCAGTGGGGCACAATCTGTTCAGGGGCAAAGACAGGGTGAGCAGGGTTCGCAGCAGGGTTCGCAGTAGGGGCACAATTTGGGCAAGAACTGCTTGATCGATCGATCGACCAAGAGCATCGATCGATCGATCCCTCCTGGAAAACCGCATGTTTTTTCCCTTTTTGTTTAATCCGGATAAAATACCGCATTATATCTTTTAAATAGTATAATGGGACATGAAGGGGACCAGTAGGGTCTAAAAAGACTCCGTTGAGTGAAATTTAATATGGGATGAAATTGTGGGTTAACGGGGAGTTATTCTTACATTAGAAAATGTGCGTACGTTCACTAAAGAATTTAGACTCGTTAAAGATTTAGACCAGAAGGTAAGTGAGGGTATACCTACTGAAATTATACTTAGTGAGAGAGAATACTTCGAGAGATGAGAAGTAAGTATGAAATAAATTATAAATGAGAATAAAAGAGACGAATCCGTTATGTGAGAGAATTGAGTAAAATTTGTGCTAAGAACGGATGATAATAATTATGGGTCGTGGGCGAACCTAATTTGGAAAATGTGATTATCTATATATATGACTGTGTGACTGTACATATATAGTATTATGTATCTGTGTATAATCATACCCGGGCTACTTGCTATCACGGAGGTTTTCGCGCCAGGACAGTCTTACCTCGATTTGGACCTTTATGAGGAATATTGTCTCGTACCCTAGAAGATAGTATCCTAGATACAGGCTATCTGAAAATGATGGTCAGATGGTCCTAAGAGACGTGAGGGTATGTGCTGACCTCTTAGTGACTTGGAACTATGCTTCGCCTCCATTTGTATGTGTATTATGTTAATATAGTTCGAGAGTGATTCTGAACTAGTATTTCCCCTAGTACGAGAGATACGGGGACTTGATAGCAGAGTATGCCAGCACCATAGATTTTATGTGGGGTGCCGATAGTATATATATATATATATATATATATATATATATATATATATATATATATATATATATATATATATTATATGAGTGACTAATATATATACTTATATATATGGAAATTTTCTACTGTGTGTATAAGTAGTTAAGTAATGAATAAATGCTCCAACTTCATAACAAGTGTTCGTGAATTTGGTAACGGTACTGAGTGGTTCTAAGTAACATAAGAAAATGGAAGAGATTAATTTTCTAAAACTAAATATCATGGCCGTAGTATATCTCGAGATAAAACTTCATGAGAATAAATTTGATAGACTTATGTGATCAGTAGTACGGTGGACGTGCACACTAGATGAGAGGTGAGAGTTCTCAAGAGAGTGTCGCGCACTAACATGGTGGTTATATTAGCCAGTAAGTATTTTAAATACTTGTTAAACTATTTTTAAAACTGTTTTACACTCGGGCTCTGACCCGTTTTCTATCATTTATTTCTCTCTCTTGTATATATATGTATGTATTACAGGTACCCAGCCACAATGGTATCATGCATAGGTTCTTTGGATTGGGCGTTCTGTAGTTTTAGACGACCTCGTCATTAACTCAGTTCTTATTTTAGATCGTTATAGTTAGGGCATGTGTCGCCCGATTTCCTATTTCGTTTGGATTTATCAGAGATTTATGTTTATTTATATTCCCAGTATTCAGTACTCTTCAGGAGTTAACTATTGTCAGGATGATTTCATTTATGGTTCTTAAACTTGGTTTGGTTTATCTAGATGGTTTAATTCTTGTGTGTTAATTGCCATCCTTAGTATGTATGTGATTCTTAAACTGTTGGGTAATAAAAAGGTTTTCACATTTGAATTTAATAAAGTAAAAATAAGACTTTAAATTGTTTTGAAACTTAGCTTAATGATTTAGGGTGTTTAAATTGGAAATAATTATTTTGCGACAGTGATGCTGAGAATGAACCAACCGTTCACCTTGATTTTAATTTACTAAAGGACTGATCACCCAGTATTTAATTAGGCGGGGTGTCACAAAAATTAGGTGGGGCTTTTAGCCATTTGAAGAGATTTTCCATAAATAAGTTTCATTGACTTTTCAACCATCAAGTTGGTCGTATTCCTATTTTTTGGGATTCTTATTAGACAAATTTACCCATTTTAAACAATTCATCCGTAACTATTGAAGGGAAGTTACTCAAATGGCTGAAGTTTTATTTATTCCTAATTTTTAATCTTTAAATGACCATAATTTTCTATTTACAAATTTATTTTTTGCAAAATTATTATTTTTTAAATCTACTCAACAAGATCTATCAAACAAGATTCATGAACTCTATAAAAATTTTAAGGAAAAAAAATTACACATACAGTATATATTTATTGTGTTCACCAAAAAATGAAACTGTTTTATACCTGAGACATTTTCACAGATTGTAAACATTTACTGTGTTAATATTAGACGGACAATAAATGCATAAAAAACAAAAGAAACTCATCTTTTATATTTTTATTTTATTTTATTTTTTATTGAATATGGATCTTATTTTATAAAGAACGATTAGTAGATTTCAAAAATATCAATTGCATAATTTTTGAATTTACATATCAAAATTTATAGTCATTTAAAGTTTGAAAGAAAAAAATAGCTGCCACTTTAAATTTTGAGGAAATATAAAAAGAAGAGTATATTAGTAAAAAAAACATTCGTAAATTGACTAGTCAATAAAACTTAAATAAAAAAATACTCTTGAAATATAACTCACATATAATTTCATGATTTTACATTATTTTATGATTTTACAACGGCTGTAAAAAATTTCCTATAACAGATCAGATAACATGAAAACCGGATGATGGTATGTTTTATTTTAGTTTCATCAAAAAGGTAAAAAATTTACACCATGCCATCAGCGCCTGTAGCTCAGTGGATAGAGCGTATGTTTCCTAAGCAGAAAGTCGTAGGTTCGACCCCTACCTAACGTGATTTTAACTATTTTTTCCAACTCCGAAGTTATTGCATTTTCCTTTTGAGAGAATTGCTTGAAAAAGTAAATCACTCCAATTTTTCCAAAAATAAAATTTGTTAGAATCTTCCTAAATTTTTGCACACACATTTACTAAGAAACTTTGAGTGATATACTGTATAACGTTTGAACATAATCATAGAAACTAACTTTATCACAATATTTAAAATCAAGGTTCAAAACATATAAAATGTTTTCTATATTCATTATTTGTTAATCGTCATCAGGATAGGAAAGTTACAAAATGAATACAACTTTAAAAATATACGCTTTTATTTTTGTAAGGATTTACGTGCACGTAAACTCTTACTTTGGCATAAACACCAAGTAATTATTAATAATACTTAATAGAGATGTTGTTCGATAACTATTGTTGCTTGCCCATTGTAAATGTGGAATTTTTCATATGTTTGATACTCTTTATTTACCTTGCAATTTTTTCCCAACTTAAGATAAGGTATCATTAGTCAATGCACAATTTTAATTATTTACCATGGGAAAATTTTCTGGGAGGGGGGTAAGGAAAATTTGCTCTGAGGAAGTATATTTCACCCCATTTCTTTGAAACAAGTCCTAACACTTTCAAGGAATGTACCAGACAATTATAACTAATAAGAGTGTTTCTGATGAAAGATGGAACAAATAAATTTTATCAAGTCAAAATCTTTTTGTGTTTGATTGTAGTAGTGCAAAAAGATGGGGAATATGAATTGATTTAGGCCTAAATAATGAAAATTTGTCATAAGTAATATTTCCTTGGGGTGGTAAGGAAATGAAAGTCGAAATTGCAAATCTTTAAACTTTGTGAAATTGTACATCTTTTATGGGTGAAAAAAAATTCCAAGGCAAATTTGTGGTACCAACACACTCCTAAAGTTGAAAAACATGGAAGTTTCCACAATTGGTATGGCATATGATGCTTATTAAACACAAGAGACTATGTTGGAGTTTAAAATATTTTTAATTAAATTTTATATAAAATTCATTGAAGGGGTTCAAAATTTGGTATCTCGGAGGAGCCTAAGACCCTAATTGTGGTACACTTAATTTTCATATGTAGGGCCATTACCAAACACGGGAATATGGGTTCCAACAATTAAACATCATGAAATTCTATATGAATAAAAAGATTAATCGATTCAATTGGTAAAACCTCAAAATAACCACTTGAACAAGCCATAATAGTTTACTCTAGAATCAAGAATAACAATAAATATGGAACAACTCTGGAATCCCAAAAAATAGGATTCCTTTAACCAAAACTAGAATTTCATAATATAATAAAATCTGATATACTCCTTTAAGAGGCCTACGTAGAAAAGGACGGGTAAAAAACATCACCTGCCATAATTAAAATATAACTCATGTCTTAACCCATGTTGTGGTAATGTAAATTGACTTGAACTCGTGTCTTAACGCATATGCATATAATGCTTCCAGCTTAAAATTGTAATGCAGTTTATAATAATCCTCATAATCCAAATGTCATGGGTGAGGGGTATCTATTGTAATACCCCGCGTAAAACATGAGACGCTACTACGACTAAAACTAAACTAAATTCTCAATAATTAGTACAAAGCATCTATATTCCACAAAATAAATATAATGAATCTAAAATTTACAATTCTAAAATAATTACAATTAAATTTCACTAAAAAATTATACTAAGCCCTCCAAATAAATTACACTGCCAAGCTACATAAAAATAAAAAATGCTGAAAATGTCGTGCTCTAAAATCCTCCAAAAATTCATAGCCATCAAATCCATGCTAATCTGCCACAAAAAGAAAAATACGGGGAAGTACACAATATGACAAGAATAAATGCTCAAAATAATAACGGTGAATAAATGTAACAATACGAATCTGAATCCAAGTTCAATGCGACCTCCAAGCATTATACCAATTTAATTTCTCAATAACACATCAATAGGTCACCGGGCCTCACCTCAGCTCACCTAAGCTTTGTAAAGCCTTATCCTAGCTATTGGGCGCTTGGACTATTGGCAGGTGACCATTCTCTATGCCATATAAAAATTTCATGACACCAGGGCTATCAACAAATACAATATCTCAAATCGAATCAATATTTTAGATTCCAATAAATGTCATGATATCAATAATATGAGTACAAATAAATGAGGAACAAACGACTACTCTCGATAGATTCAAGGAGCATATTGTGTAAACCCCGTACCTTAAAATCATCACAAGAAACTCGTAAGATTTTGCATAAAAATTATTATCACACCACTGCATTCCTCTTGCAATTATAATAAAAACTCATTCTGGCCTAAACTCGAGAAAACACCAAATAAGCCTTCAAACACATGGGTTGAATCTTAGTTTAAATGGGGTTAGGGTTTGTAGGAAGAAGAAGATGAAAATTATAAGGGTCTATTGCTCTTAGAGGTTGTGAAAATATATTTGAAAAGTCCTAACCCCGTATTAATTTAAGTGGAGAAAGATTAGAGAATTTAAGTGGCATTAGAATCCTTTTAAAACTAAAACAGTTGGCATGTTAGTCACACTCCAGAACCATGACAAATATCTATTCACGGTTTAAGGCCGCGACAAATCTCTGAAGCGGGATTTTTATTTTGACCCTATTTTTTCAGCCAGAGAGTTTTATGTTATGAGGACTCTTCTAAACGACCCAAGACTTATATATATTCATATTATGAATCTTTTAAGCTAGCTTTCCAAATTTTGAATTTATTTAATTAATTACCGAATAAAATTACGGGTCGTTATATCTGCTTCCTTTAGTCAAATAGTATCGGCTAAACTCGAAGGCTCGCGTAAGTTCTAGTGATCCGACCAGATATCCGTTGTGGGTCTCTCACCTGAACGGAATGCTTGCCACATATCTAAACACAGTCACATATATGTTCATGCCAACTATGCTTGCAAGGCCATTATATAAGGCCCATGGGTTTAGTGCAACGAAAACATGCCACATTATTAAGAGAGTTATGCAAACTATTAGTCATCATCCATTTGCCTTTCCTACTAATAAAATTTGAGATTGGATGACATTGGATGATGGAAGTACACCAATTAAAATTGTTTACATATTATCATGCAATGGTGTAAACTATTTTATGTCTATGTGATAAAAGTTTTACCAAACTAAGTAACATTTTGATTTTGAGAACGATTAAGTTTAAATAATAAATAGTGTAGAATATTAAAACATTCACAATAATACAAGGTATTTTTATTGATTAGGTCCTTACGTGAAAAATATCGAGCCAAATTAACAACTTGTACCGGTATAGGTAAATATTTGCACGAATGTAAAATGGCTTATAATCTTGACTTAACCATATAATTATTATATATTGAGTAACTTCCCTGACCTACTTTTTACAGTTTAGTGTAGCAAGAGTGAGCATGGGTCCCATAATATTGATCTTAATCAATGTTATAGCTTTAAATCACATCGATTCTTCTTTTTAGGTTAAGCAATATTTGTTATGGGATTTGGAACCTGTAGGGGATATCAATCCTACAATAATTGCAAAATTCAATCCCACCTCAATATAGAAGTGTCATATGAGAAAGACACACAATTTTATATGGTTTGACAAATCAGCATGTCTACGTCTACGGGGAAGGAAGGAGAGAACTTTATTAATAGAGAAAAAATGAAAACAACGTAGAGTGTTAGGATTGCTAACTGCGAGTCCATATTGTGGATACTAGAGTGTGTTCATTTGTACCCTAAATCATTGGAGTCATCACTATTTATAGATACAAGTGTCCTTCAATTTTAGGTCTTCCTCGTAGTGATCAGTTATTAGCTTTGATATTATCTTTTAAGTCTTAAAATAAAAGTAAGCGTGTATTCAGCCAAATCCAATCGTCAACTTTCTTGAATTACCATAGCGGGCTCGAGATCTTCGAACGACCACACAACCTTGAACTCTATATGCCATATTTGACTAATAGTTCCTTTAATTACCATCAAAATTAGGCCGTGTGGTCTTTAAGTCTAGTTGGCCTAATTCTTCTTTGATAAATTATGCATGTGTTGGTGTGGTTGTTCTCAACAGTTATCCATTAGCAGACACTCATCCCACTAGTCATTAATGGGAGCGTAATCATTGTAATGGCACACGTAATCCCTATGCTTAGGGTAGTGTGCATCAAAGATTTTCTTCCCCAAACAATTATGTCGCGTGAAGCGTATTACCTTAGGGAAGAGGAAGTGAGGCTCTCTCTCCAATAGATCCCTCATTTAAGCTTATCTTTGGTGACAAAGGGGTATAATGGGGGAGGTGAGCCGATTGTTGAACCTTATGCTCCCGCTGAAGTAGTCGACCAAGGAACTGATGCAGTTGCTAGTTCAATGGGGGTCTCCCCTAACTGCCTTGGATCTTTTGCCTTTCTGATTTATAAGTAATTTGGCTTTCTTTTGTAAGAATTGTGCCATTTTATTTTGAAATTAACAAAAGTTTGTTCTCATCCTCCATTATCCTTGTATTAGTTAGTTTTGCGTCTTAATTTTTTATTAATTTGATCAGCTGTTTCAACCAAGGCTGGAAGTTAACACCTTTATTTAACTTAACTGATAGTTGGTGGAGTTTTGGTCTATGAATGACTCCACTGACTTCTAAAATATAATTAAAATGCTAATTGATTAACTAGTTAATTAAAACTTATAAGTTAACATTCTTATTTAACTTAACGAGTAATCGATGGAGTAGTGATATGTGACCGACTCCACTGACTTGTAAAATTTAATTAAAGGTACAATTGACTAATGAGTTCATTAAAACTTGTAAGTCCACATTCTTATTAACTTAACTAATAGTGTGTGGGGTTGTGGTATGTGATGAACTCCACTGACTTGTAACATTTAATCAAAATGTTAATTTATCAACTAGTTGATTAAAACTTGTAAGTTAACATTCTTATTTAACTTAACTAGTAGTCGATGGAGTTGTGGTCTATAACCGACTCCATTGACTTGTAAAATTTAATTAACTAACAAGTAAATTAAAAATTGTGTAGGCTAACATTCTTATTTAATTTAAATATTAGTCGATGGAGTTTGTGGTCGGTGACATATTATCGACTTACAAAATTGAATCAAATGGTTAATTGATTAACTAGTTGATTAAAACTTGTAGGTTAACTTTCTTATTTAACTTAGTTTGAAAGTTTTACTACCGTGTACTAGTGTGTTTTATGCCAATTGGTCGTCCAACCCAAACTAGGTTGTACCATCGTTTTCTGGAGGGTTTGATGTTAAATCTTAGGCGACCAACTTATTCTAAGTTGTACCACCCATTATTAGGTGGGTTTATGCTTGTTTTAGGTCGACCAACTCAATTTGGGTTGTACCATCGTTTTCAGGTCAGTATGATGCTAAATCTTAGGCAACTAACTTAACTTTAGATTGCACCACACATTCTTAGGTCGGTTTATGCACATTCTAGGCCGACAAATCCAAGTTGGATTGTACCACCATTTTCATGTGGGTTTGATGCCAAATATTAGGTGACCAAATTAATTCTATGTTGTACCACCCATTCTTAGGTGGATTTAGGGCTGTGTTTCGGCCGGATCGGATCGAAAAATGCCTATTCGGAAAAAAATCCGATTTTTTCGGAAATAAAATCACTATTCCGATTTCCGATCCGATTTTTTCGGAAAATTAAAAAAATTTCCGAATTCGAAAAAATCGGAAAATCGGCAAAAATCGGCAAAAATCGAAAATTCAAAAAATATATTAAAAATCCAGAAATTTCGGAAATTCCAAAATTTTAAAAAAATAAATTATGGATTTTCGATTACTCGAAATTCTCATTTTAAAGAAACAATGAAAATAACTTAACCCAACATGTAAACACATGAGGATTTGACTCATTTTTCATTTGTGTAGAAGTTAGGAGGATACTCTCCTTTTATAGAGCCTATTTTGGAGCCCTCTCTCTCTCCCAACCGACGTGGGACATGGGAAACTTTTAAAAAATCGAAAAAGAAATCGGAAAAATCGGATCGGCATAGTTTCGGAAAAATCGGATCAGAAAAATCGGAAAATCGGAAATTCAGAATTATTTCCGATCCGATTTTTTTCGAAAAATTCGGAAATCGGAAAATCGAAAATTGGCAAACTAAAATTTCATTCCAAATTCGGAAAAAATCGGATCGGAAATCGGAAAAATCGAAAAGTTCGAAAAGAAAACACAGCCCTAGGTGGATTTATGCATGTTCTAGGACAACCAATCCAAGTTAAGTTGTACCACCATTTTTAGGTTGGTTTGATGCCAAATCTTGGGCGACCAACTTATTTTTAAGTCTTGCCACCCATTCTTAGGTGGACTTATGTCTATTATAGGCCAACTAACCCAAGTTGGATTGTACCACCATTTTCAGGTGGGTTTGACGATGGAGTTTAATTTTAGAGCCACACTTATAAATAAATAAAAATTACTGCAATCAATTATCTTTATTGAACTAAAATACTTGCAAAAAGAAATATTTTTACTTAATGATAAAATTTCCTAAGGTTTATAGCCTTCCACGACCTAGGTATTGCAGTGTCATCCGAATCTTTTAGGTGGTATGATCTGCCTCCTTCCTTTGATGCTACTTTTTATGGATTCTACCAATTTGGTGTTAGTTTCCCGTCAGAGGGATTATTGGAGGCTGGTAGGAGCTTTTTAATCACTAGATCAATAATATGGAACTCTTTGACTCTGACATTCCTTTCATGATGCTTAGCGAGATCTTTTTGATATACTGCAAGGTGGATGCGATTATTCTCTCTTTACTCCTATGCTAAATCAAGCTCGTAAGACAAATGGTCGTCATTGTGGTTTTCCTCAAGGATGTCGATATTTAGAGTTGGCAGACCAATTTCCAATGGGATGATAGCCTCCATACCGTATGCCAAAGAGTATGGGGTTTCTCTTTTTTATCATCTAGGAATTATTCAATATGTCAAAGGACAGAAGGAAGCTTATCCACCCATCTTCTCTTTTCATTATAACGTTATTTGATCCCGGTGAGAAGAGTCACGTTGATGATTTATGCTTGCCCATTGCACTGTGAGAAGACCACTGAGACATAATGAGTTTTGATCCCATATTCTGCGTAAAATTCTCTAAAGATGTCATTATCAAACCGAGTTTCGTCTTCGGCCACGAAATGCAAGTGGTAAAATCCTACTATGATTAATTTAGCACAATTAGTCGAGAAGAAAATAAAATCACAGTCACACAATACATAATATGTGTGGTTCAACAATGTGCCTAGGTCCATGGGGTGTTTATCTCTCTCTTTATTGATTAGTTATTTATAATAAAGATTATATGCCCATTTCCCAAGGTTGTGAGTACAGAAAGAATGAGTGGGGTTGGAATATTTGGCCTTAGAATGTTGTTATGATCTGGTCGAGCGAATCCAATTTCAATATTTCTGCTAATCGACTCCTCTCTTTTTTTCTTATCTCTAAGATACAATCACTTATGTAGGTTTTCGAGCACATGTCAGCTTCTCCTATTAGGTCGGATAATTCCCCCCAAATATTTGCGATTTGAATGGGATGCATAGGTTTGTTCGGGTGTTGATTCTTGATGTTGGTAGGCAGTGATGTTTGATTGGGTGTAGAAGCTATGGTTAGAGAGTATCAACACTTATTATTATTTTAAATGAAAATTGAATTTTTTCTACCCATTGAGTCTAGAGGACACGCTTGTAATTTGTCCTAGTTTTTAAGGAGTACGCTGGTAATTATGCATTGAAAAGACTAAGAAGCGGTGACGTGCATGTCAGTCGTCACATTGGATCTCGTTTCAAATGATGAACTGTCTTGGAAATTAAACCAGACAGTTTTAATGACTTATCCTATTGCCACTTTGCAACACATTCGATCCTTCAATCTTTTCAAAATTAAACTAGAAATATTTTCCTTCTTCACTAGCTGTAAGTCTCATTCTCTGTTATCTCTTATTTCTTAGCAAATTTTTTGTTTAGACAATCATCTTCATATTTTCCCATCATTTTTAGTTCCCGAGTTAAAAAATGGCCTATCCGATGAGTGAGATTCTCTATCCCTAAGTGATTGTGATAAAGACTTGGGAGAGACCCAAGGACTATTATAACATCAAGGTTGGATATTGGATCTTCAACCAGTTTATTATTGAAACCGATGTGAACTTACCTCTGTATATATTATTTATATAGTTTTGCAAGTAGTTCAATATATTGCCTACCTAATGTACCCCAAACACTTAGAGGATGATTAATGGGGCTAATAGGATCAATGAGTTATATCAAACTCGATTAGGGATCCAAGAGATGAAATACTGCTATGCGTGGATGGGAACGAATGATAATACCTAATACTTAAAGAAAAGGATTAGGGGGAGAGTATTGATTGTGAAACTTTCTGATTCCAATAAGGGTTAATGCTCTCATGGATTTATTGTAAAGGAGTGGAAGCATCCATCGATTCTTGAGGGTGGTGATCCATATAGAGGAGGGGTTTTAAGTGCCCTAGTAAAGGGCATGATATAAGTCGATTGTTTTTTCTCGTTATTTTTCATTTTGGTAGACACTATTTCCCATGATTCCTTGCTCATATTTTCCTTCTTTATTATCTACAGAAGTTTCCAAAAAAAAAGAACCCGACCGAACACAAGTCAATTTTGACGAGTTGAGCAAGGTCCGGAACCCGAGGATACCTTTAATTGCTGGCGACGAGCATCCTAGGTTGGCATCCTCTTTGTTGGAGTACATCAAAATTAGTCACTAGCACCTATATTATTACGAGTTCGGTAAACAAAGTACTAAAATTCCTAGTCCCTTTTGGGAGCGTGGATTCTTCAAGGGCAACCACTTTAGGGTCCTTTGAATTCGTTCCAGCTACTTCAGAAGAAGAGATGCCATCGAGAAGAAAAATCCCTAGTCTGTTGGATGAATCAAACATCCCCACTTCTTCAAAAGGTTCAATCCTCCAAGAATAAAGAGGTCGAGGGAGAAAGTCTTGGTGTTGTTGCTTCTCCCACCAAGAAGGTGGATGCCCCCGACAAAGGGAAGGGGCACGCTATGATGTTAGTGGCGAGGAATCCTGACTTTCCCCCACACTACGGGGGAGGGGGATATCTTGGAGATAGACAGGGCAAAGGTTGGCGAACAGTCAACCAACCAACTGGTTTCTCACTCCGCCCATGCATTTTATTGGTAAGTCTCCAAGTTTTGATCGAATATTTACTTATAAGTTTCTCTCTTGTACTAAATTTTTTATTGTCCTTTTCCTTGCAGTTCATGGTGGACTTTATCGACATACTAGACAAAAGAGTCGACTAGGAGAAAGCTAACGCCGACATGAGGTGTGATTTGGACGTGGCATAAAAGGCTTATAATATTGAGAAGAAGGCCAAAGATCTGAAAATGGCCAAGCTAGTGTTTGAGAATGAGTAACTTAAGAAGTTCGCTGAGGAGTCCGCTTAGAACTTATCAGCGACCTTGCCGGCAAAGGATCAGTTCTACGACCAAGGGTGGGATGACGCCTTTGGCCAGGTTAAGAAATAACTGGAATATATCCGTAAGTCCAATTTCAAGAAAGGACGGGACATGACACTGGTCAAGAAAAAAGTCCCTTCTGAGTCAGAATTCATCAATGAGCATGACCTAGGCTTCTCCCAAAGATGTACTAGGAGGAGGGCGAGTGTAACAACCCCTATTTGTCACGTAAAGGTTGACCAGACACAATGCGTCGAAGATGGGGCTTGTCTAACAATCTATATCATTCTCAGCATTAAACCATAATATGGAATTTAAAATTTTAAATCAAACATGCATAATAAAACCATTTGAATAATAACGGATAATAAATAAGTCCAATCTCCTAAAATTTATAAAACATCCGTCACAAGTATCACTGATATATAAAAATACTCAATTTAATAATTCTTCGGCTTATGCCCATATAATCTATGAAATAATAAAATGACTAAAATGGAGATAACAACCTAAGCTAGAGTCAATCGAACTGGAATGATCAATGAGCAAGTAAGACCGCAAGTTTAAAGTCGTGTCAGCCTTATTGTCCCCATTTAGGCAAACCGGGGGGGGGGGGGGGGTATTTTATAATTCGGGTCAGCGCCCTAAAGTTGCAAGAATTAACTTACGAAATCAGTATGCAATTATATAGTTAATTCACATTATACATCGCCTATCGGCGCTCACATGTAATAAGTATCTCACCCCTCATCTAAGTGCAATACTATACGTATATCAACCCAAGTCCCAATTATGAAATTCGATATTTATACTAATAAGTTTATATTTAATGCACTAGTACAATTCATAAACTGAAGTTAACCATCTATATATAAGCTTTTAGTCCCAAGAGTAACCCCTACACCACAACCCACAAGAAATAACATATCATCCATTATACATTTTACGTAGTATTTGGTTCATTAACAATTGTCTACACCATTAGACCACATGGACTTATTCTAAATTAGTTTATATAATTATATATGTCCTTACATATTTATAACACACAAAGTCATCTAGCTTTAGTATCATGTTCGTTCTCTATCAGTAACTTCAGAGGAGTCCCTTATCCAAACGGACATCACAAAACACACACAAGCGGGGCGGTCCCTACGTAGTGCAGTATTGCACGGTCCATACCCTCGATGGTGACAATGGATTTCAGTCATCCCACCTACCTCCTCGTAAGTAGCGCTGCCACATAGGACCTAAAATAATTACCTACACAACACATTGCCCACCTGTACCTATGCGTGTTATGGTTCTGAGACATACGTAACCCCAACCGATATACCGTCCATAAAACAAGGGTATGTTCACACAAATAATAAATACATATTTTAACACATAATATGTATAGGTGATTATACCTATAATTACCCCCAATGAGTCTCATCAATTCCCAAATAACATCCTTACTTTAAGAATTAACCATCTAGTAAATTTTTATTTTTTTTAAATAATAAATAATGACACAAAACTATTTTAAATTAATTATCCACTCACTTGGATGACCTCCCACATATTCGCTTAAGTTCGTAAAAATCACCCTAACATTTTTTCGATCCCAACCTGACCCAAGCCTAGAGGCCGAATCGATTCATCTCCTAGAGTCAAATCGATTCTCCCAAGAACGAATCAATTCGAATTCTAGCAGAAGCCAATACTGCTACATTTTCTCTATATGGGTTTGAGACTTCTAATCCCAATTTTATTACAAGAATTATAGATTCCTCATGATCCAAAAATACTTTTTATATGATCATCTAACCAATTGACATAAGATTGTGCCCCCCAAATCCCAGAATTTAAATCTAACACTAGATTCCATCTAACCCAATTTTGATCCTACTTTTTATCTAATCATTCTTAGATTTAAGGGATCAATACATGAATCATAATCATTAAGATAGCAATCCTACAACATGAATTAGAAGGTTAAATTTCCAAATAACACGATATTAATTCCGAATTTGTCACCAAAATGTTTAATCCTTAAACACAAATATTTTCAGATATGTTTTAAGAATCACTGAGTTTATTTCAATTATTCAAAATCATCAATTTATCCAATTAACTCGGAATTGTCATGAGAAAATGCACAAATTAATTAAGAAACAACTTGTAATTGATTTAGTAAGAGAATTGTTGCCTTAAATTGGTGATTGAAGTCTCTCATCTTGGATCCTTGTTATTTCTCCCTTCTCTAGCCATGGTAACTCCTCCAATGGGGTGTGGGACTGCTAGAGTTGCTTTATTATGGATGGGAATAGACTCTTAGGTTGATAATTATCATCTTATAACCCATAATCCTGTATTACACTTAAATCTCCACTTTTGGGTCCCCAAATAAGCCCAAAACACTACCTAAATTGATCCAATAACTCCCCTAAGGGTATACCTATTCCCAGTGACAGACCCCAACCCAGTTACTTATAATTAAGTTTCAAAGTCAAAGTGTGTCAAATCATAATTACTTTAATCAAACCATAAACTCAAGTATCATTTTTCAGTTATTAACATGAATCCATAAAACTAAAATTTTTCACAATAAGTAGGCTTAAATTACCCCATTTATGTTTGACCAAAACCATGATTTTATGCATCCCTGGCTAACCCCACCGACCTCCTAGATTTGACAGTGATATCGTACAATAGCTGAAAATTATAAACATAGGGACCGTGAGCAAAATAGCTCAGCGAATGCATCACTGCTACACTATTGCATAAAATTAAATGCAATAAATCATACCCATGTGGTGATATATATATACTTATCCGAATTATTCATAAAGAATGACCAATTATATACCTATCCGTCTCATTTATAAAGAATGACCAATTATATACTTATCCGTCTCATTCATAAGGAATGACCAATCATATGCTTATCTGGCTCATTCATAAAGAATGAACAATTATATACTTATCCTGCTCATTCATAAAGAATGACCAATTATATACTTATTCGGCCCATTCATAAAGAATGACCAACTTTCTGAATCATGATTCAAATATCATGTCTGCAATAGACAATTCTCCCCCATTCCGAGTCGGGGAGAAACCTCCCATTTCGGTAAACCAAAATGAACAGTTTCATATTCATGACATTATGATCATATCCATAACCATGCATAAACACATCTTACCACTGAGTAATATTTTGATCTTATCCATAGCCATGAATAAATGCATATTACCAGTGAGTACACTCACCTTGGCCATTTAATTGTGTTTTTTCTTTGTCTTTATCTGGCACTTGTTCAACTGGTTCTCCTTCCCTTCCTATCATTCTTACAATATTAGTATCACCATAAGAATATTAACAATCCAAATAATAACTTAAATGAAACTCAATTCATAAGCATTATATGATCTCATTCAAATAATTTGCCATAAATAAAGTCTTATCCACATTCATGTCAAGATATTTAACATATCCAAATTATATCATAAATTATATTCTACCATCACAATTCAATCTTTATCATATTGGGTTTCCAATACAAAAGACGGCGCATCATTTCAAGTTTTCTAGAGAAAAATATGCCAATTTCCTTACTAAATAGCAAATCTGCCTGATAGGCTCCTCTATCGTTCAGTCAAATTCCAGGAAATTTCATAATTTTTATACAACATAACTTTCTATGATATTGTACCCAATTTTAATAAAAATATTAAAAAAAAATTAAAGTTTCATAATTTTTAGAGTTCGTTTGCTATGTCAAGGATAACCTCAAACACTTGGTATACATACTTACACTTTTGGGGAAGATTCTATACCTGAACTTCAAACTATCACCCAAGATTCATTTCTTGGTATTTTTACATAATTTTCGGAGATAACAAGTATACATAAGTTTAGTTTCATATCCAACTAGAATCAATCGATTCCATTGAGTATTCACAAAGATACACCAGTTTGATTAACATAATGATGACACCCTTAGTTGTATGACTTCAACATGTTTTGATACATATAACCTACACATACCCATATACATACAACAAAATGTATCCCCTTGTACCCAAATTTGATCTTTAATATCTTATAAAACAAAATATGTTATACAAAGAATGAAATTTATAAATTAAATATTACCTAAGCACCCTTGGATACACAAGCTTGTTTATCTCTCGATTATCTTCCTTACTCCTTCACTAATTCACCCTAACCTCTCTTTCTTTCTTGGAAACCTCAACCCACTTGAAATTATAATGCATATGAAGAATAAGGTATATTTTAAGGTCTTTAAGTCGGCATAAGTTCACCTCCCCTTGTCCAATCAAAATATAACATGTGGCACCATATAAGACAAAATATCATTTAAAGCTAAATGACTACTTTACCCCATGTTCGTAAAAAGACGATTTCTTCTCACTCGAATGTACGTTCGATGCACTGTTTGCTGTGTTACACACATAATTCATATATCTACAACTATCTAGTTTTCACCTCAAGTGAATTGTTATGTTATAAGGGTCAAAACTAGTCTCCAACATGAACATTACTACTGAAAACTTCAAAATTTTGTGTTTGTAACTAATTCGATATTTCATGAGTTATGAAGGTTGGATTAGACTAAACATAATAACTTAACATTATATACCCTAATAAAAAATTATCCCCATACCATAAGGTAAGCATGATTTATACATGATTTATCATAATTATATTCGGGTTGTCACAACTTTCCCTCCTTAGAAAATTTCGTTCCCGAAATTTTGTATGAATTTCACTTACCAAATAACTGAGGATACTATTTCCTCATGTTATATTCCCTTTCTCATTTTGCTTCTTTAATTTCATGGATCCTCCATAACACTTTAAATACGGGACTAACTTTATTCCCTAATACTTGCTCCTTTCGATCAATAATTTTCGTCGATTCCTCGATGTACGACAAATCTTCTTTTATAATATCTTCAGTTTCTTTATCATTTACACGTAAGGATAATCATCTAATGATTTCTTATCAATAAAAATCAATACCCAACACATATTTTACTTCATACCTTTATATATATATATGTCGAACATTCACATATAATAGATTATCAGTTGTATCATCATATATTCACAATGAGTGAACATTCTTAACAATCCTAGTATCATTCTTTATATTTTTCCCTTCATTCCTCTATTATATCCTCATCATCGTGCAATATTTCAAATCATAAATATCATATTACTAGACTAGCTAATTACACAACATATTTCCATCTTCATCCAACACCAAATACATGTGTTTGACTTTAATTACTTTCCGTATCATTTCTGAAGTTTAAGAGTATGTTAAATATCATCCTTATAATTTCTTAATTTAAATATAGCCTCACTATTTTTCATACATCGAAACTGAATAATCATTCACTAAATGTTTATTCTTAACCAAGATTTGATATTCACCTTCATGTACATTGTGCAGTCATGAACTATGAACTCAATATAACTTCTCACTATATTCCCTTTTAAGTCTCGTTTAATTGTTATTTAACTAAACATACAATGACCTCGACAAGTCATTTATCCAAGATAATAACTTTACATTCATGATCTTATCCCAATCCTTATTAACATGATATTCTTATGCAAAATCATTAATACAATCACCTTACCCGTTTGGTAACAGGGATGTTAAATGTAACATCACCACTTAAAACTTTAACCATACTTACCAACCCCATAATACTTCTATAACTATTATATATCGTATTTTTTTCAAATAACATGTACAAATACCTTAATGTATCACATTATGGCATTTCACACAGCACATTATCCTTACACATACTTCTTGGTGATTCCATATAATGTCAATCATATTTATTACATGTCACACTCTTAGTGATAACACGTACGCACAATGACAAATACAAATCAATATCCCCCAAACTAGTTGCTCATATTCAAGTCCAACTAGCATCTTTATCATACTCATACATTATTCCTTATTCGTCATTTGTTACAGTTTAGATCTCATTTATTTATTTACTATGAAAATCTCATTTAGCCCCAGTTATATTTTATCACAAAGTCATTACACCCCATCATACTTCATTTATATTTCACCATGGCCACATTCCATTAGGTTTTATTGATATAGAGTATAAGCATACACTCACCCCGTCCTTTCTTATTTAATAACTCCTACTCGGTTATCATATACACTAGATATCAATAATTTTCCACCCAATACATCTTTAATTCTCATAAATAATTATTACCTTTCATCCGATAAGAAATTCATGTCCCTAATACACAACACATGCTCCTAAAAGGATTCCTTAACATTTTAAAATTCCTACTCTTTAACACCTCATCGCAACTTTACTATTCTTACAAGCAATCCAAAACATCATAAGAGTAATATTCATCGCATATACTCATACTATTAAAGAA
The DNA here is from genome assembly GCA_949130495.1 of Sambucus nigra. Lineage (NCBI taxonomy): Eukaryota > Viridiplantae > Streptophyta > Magnoliopsida > Dipsacales > Adoxaceae > Sambucus > Sambucus nigra. The sequence continues at coordinate 348,726,361 of OX422217.1, forward strand.
GTACATCTCAACTCACATTACTCTTTTCTTCTACTTATCATTATTCACTATGAACCCATATTCGGATCAATTGTGATATATTATATTTCACACCATTTCACATTAATTTTAAACATATTCAACTACTAATCTTCTCCTTCCTTCTTTACTATGTGAATCTTCATTTTATCTAACGATTTAAGTCTCATCATAATCTAGTAATAGATATTCTTCACAATTTTGTATACCACCTTTTGTCTTTAACATTTTCCTTCCACGACATGTTTCCAACATATAAAATAATGCAATGCTTCATATTAAAATACATGTATTCGTTGTCACATTTCATATTATTCCCTTTCCTACAAGATCCTCACATTTCATATCCCATACAATATATATAACCGATGTTAGTCAATAAAGCCAATTTACTTATGACTCAAAATAATTTGTACTTCCACTGCCAAATCTAGGCGCTCCTAACCCCAGGACCTCTAAAACCAAGGCTTTTATATCAAGGTTAACACACCCCTACCCAATTACTTATAATTAAGTTTGAAATTCAAAGTGAGTCAAATCATAATTACTATGACACACCGCCTATTAAAATACCGGGTGGCCAGCCCGTGATCAAAATAACACGTTGGCCCCATATGGTTCATTCTTAGCATCACTGTCGAAAACTTTTTAAGGTTACTAACCACCTAGTAATTTAATTAGACCGGTGCCAAATTTTATCATACATTAACTAACAACATGCATAAATCAATGCCCATTTAAACCATCCACACAACTGATAATGGAATCCAACACAAATGAATAATCATAATTAAAGATAGCCGAATTAACTATCGGTTCAACAATAAAATACAATAGTCCCTGAAGAAATAACCTGGATATATAAAGTTCAATAAATAAACTAAATATAAAATCTTAGGGCTACATGCCCAAATGAGTACTGAAGAAAAGTTCCTACACTAGGAGTAAATGAACGAAGCGTCTATAACAAGGTCCTGCAACTTCCACATAAGCTGAAGTTGCGCATCCCTGGATAGAATCCTCAAATTGGGCGTCCGTGTGGCGGGACACCTAAAATATTTTGAAAAATATTTTTGACACGGATCAGAGCCCAAGTAAAACGTTTTAAAAATATTTATCAAGCAGTTAAATTGCAATAATTAAATATGCATGCACACTTTTCATATTTAAGCTAGTGTCGCACTCTCTTGAGACATAGCTCACCCCTCATCTAATGTCCACACTTAACGCTCGCCTTCTACCTTTCCTAGTTAAGTTACCCCACCTAACTAGCCATATCGAATCTCCTTTTACAAAATAATTCGTTATGCCTACCCGTATTGCCGATACAATACGTTATCGAAGTTTCATGTCTTTTAGCCCATTATAAATTTCTCAGTATATGTTTATTTCTCCCCATAATATAGTTATTTTTAATGTCACTATCTTACTCTTCTACTAAACTCACCTAGTAGAATAAAATCACAAGTATACATATATCACACTATTATATATATACTAATACGACACCCCTAAACTGAGCTATGGTACGTGTATACTATGCTATCATGTCCTGGTACATCATCTACCAAACGTATGTAGTAGAATAAATCACAAGTATATATATTTATCACACTAATTATATATATACAATACAATACCCCTAGGCTGGGACCTGCGGTGCATGCATACTTTGCTATCAAGTCCCGGTACAACACGCATTGTATAAAGGACTACGGATTTCGAATCACTCTGGAACCGTATCAATACAAATCACACATATTGGAGACGAACATAGTTCACATACCTACGGGTCATGCACATACCTACACTCCCATGGTCAGTTGACTTATCAACTCACAAATAAGTCATTCACAGTCCTATGTCCTTAAGGTACCAATCTAAATCCCCCCGAAGGCACACAAAGATAAGATGGACCTTTTTCAAAAATCAATCTTCCGTGATAGAAAGTATGGTAGATATTTCATACACATAATAAATCATACAAATCAGTATAGGTATACACACAACCTATATCATATATTCCATACATAACATATATATCTCCCAAAGATCTTACGTATTATTTAATTTCAATTATATGTCTCATCGTATATTCCCCAGTATCCCTCACTACTCGAAGTGTGCCAATTTTCTTTTAAAATATTGAAGTAGGTAATTCACTCATATCCTATTGATCTAAGTCATAGGTTCGCTCATCCCCCGAATTCAGTACATTTCAAATTACACCGATTAATCTAATCAATTTCACATTAATTAATTTATTAAAGTACTGTCACCTAACTATAATACTTTGTCTCACTCATATGGTCTGTATCTTCATCCTTTAGAATTTGTTTAACAAAAATTCACTATTAAGGTTAACACCTCTCGTCAAATTCACTATTCGAATATTTATTATACATCTCTATAATAAATTAAACCGGCTAATCTGTGCCTAACCCCCGTAGCACTAGCCTGAGAAATATCAGAGTCAAAACCTCGACCCTTAATTTAATTATTATCACCTCAATTATTTTTTTTTCAAGTAGTATCACTCAACCAAAATGCTCGGACTCCCTTTATTGGCTCGTATTTTGACCTTTTAGAATTCATTTCACCAAATTCGGTTAATAAGTTTAACACCCTTATTAAATTTAATAGTCTTTAATACTCATCCCATAGGAATCTAAGTATTAAGTTCCATTTAATTTCTATCAATTAAATTCCACCTTAAGATAACAGCCTGTATGCTAAACTCATCTAAAATTCTCATTCGAATACGTTCGTATATTTTTGACATATATTATCGAGTGTCGTTCATTATAAATACTCCTAAATCTATACCCCGGATTTATCTCTATCTAATCCAAGGATAAAATAATGTTCCTTTATATTTTTCCAAGTCCTTCACTCATCTACGGACATACCTAAAAATCCATATTTTATTTCTCACAAAGGATTTCGGTTTCAGACACGCTTTCGTAAAAAAATATTAATAATTCAAAAACAATCAGAAAAATACAAGGTCAGCACCCACGCGACCGTTACGAATAGATCTAAAAGTTTTATGTTTTGATAAACAGGTAAATCGGATGGGTTCTGCCTCAAAATTGGATCGTTACGACGGATTACGAATCATCTTCTTCTCTAACTCGTTTTTCTCCATTTATAACCCTCAAACCTCCATGGATTTAACCCAAACATCAACCCAATTTATACCCCATGTTTATTACATCTATAAACATATTCTAACACTAATATATATCATCAATCATCATTTATTCTCATTAAAACTTCTAGGGTTCCTGAATTTGGATTTTCTCAAAATTTCTTAAATCACAAATTCAATTCGATTAAATAATTCAAATTCAACAACAATTCCTACGGGGTTTTTGATTATAAATCATATTCTAACATCATATGATTGTATTCTCCCATTAATTAAACATCAATCCCACCTTAAATGCTTAAATCCCCCAAACCCAGATTTAACATGTGATACGCTCCAAAAACGAATTCTGCTGTAATAATTCATCCCAAAATGAATATGGTTTACACCCACCTTGATATGAATCAAAATACCGCAATTTAAATGAAAGCAAGTTTAACTACTTGCCTGGAAGTTTTGTAGAGTCTGATCCTTTGATGTAGATGGAGATTTTGACTAAGAACACATCAATCTCCTGTTGGCTTGACTCTAGAAAGCTCTCCCACTTGATCCCTCTTTTCTCCTCCGTAACTAGGGGTTTTCTAAAATGAATTATGGCTGTCATACCCTCTCACGTTTTGATTTTATTATGCCAATCCCGTTTTTAAGCTTGTGGGCTTTATTAAAATGGCCCAATCACTCCCGTATGGGTCCGATTATGCTTAAAAACTCCCTGAGACCCAATTACTACCCCGGGTACTCTATTTTGACTATCTTGACCCTTCCGGACTCAACCGTACGCTCAGAATCATCATCCGAGTTATGTAACTAAAATCTCAAATTACGACACATGTATTCTTAAAAGAAATAACCCGAATTAATTTAAATCTCAATTCTCGAAATAAATTGAATCTTCCAATTTAAATAAATTCTACAATTTAAATAGTTTCGCCAAATCATCAATTTAGTTTAAATTCTAATTCTCCAAATTAGCTAAATTATTTATCCTAAAAAATACGGGGTGTTACATACATCCCCCTTACAAAGGAATTTCGTCCTCGAAATTAAGATGAGTCTAACACTCCTAGCCTCGAATACTTCCTTAATCACATGTCTCTAAGATCGCTACACATATTTCTACCCCCTCTAATCGTGAATTTTTATAAGGACACAAATTTCCAATTGAGTCCTTTGTAGTTTTGGCTCAATTCCGGACAAAGACGTTTGAGTCATAGGATAGAGTTACTTGATCATCCTTCAAGCCTATGACGTGTTTGTTGAAGATGTAGCGGCCAATTGTATAAAGCGTCATCAAAATTTCGAGTTTTAATTAAACCTAAGTGCGGGAACCAACTTTGAACCTTATGTCGTTCTAACGAGTTTTTCTTTTTCCGGACTTAGAACCTTATGTCGTTCTAACGAATTTTTTTATGAAAAAGAGAAATTTTAATTGCGGACTGATTATCTAAGTGCGGGAACCAACTTTGAAAAGTAAACTTTTTCATACACATCTATCTCCAAGAGAGAGTTTGAGAGAAAAAGAGAAAAAGAAAAAGTTCATGTTTTAAAGTGTCTATTTTTCATAAAAAAATTCATTTACACCACTACACCAAAACTGGCGATTGGTCACGGCCAAAATCCCTGACCAAAACTGTGGGTCGCGGACTTTAGCCTTGACCATTTCTGGCGTGACCAATTTCGTGGGTCGCGGCCCAAGTCCCTGACCAAAAAATGGTCACGGTCAAGAGAGGGTCACGGCAGATGGTCGCGGACTTTGGCCGTGAAGGGCCGCGGCCCTAATCCGTGACTCATAACCGTGACAAATTGGTCGCGGCCAAAGTCCGCGACCCATGTGCGTGACGAAAAAAAATTAAAAAAGTTGGTCGCGGCCCTTGTCAATGACCCACAACCGTGACAAATTGGTCGCGGCCAAAGTCCGCGACCCATGTGCGTGACAAAAAAAAATTAAAAAAATTGGTCGCGGCCCTTGTCCATGACCCACAACCGTGACAAATTAGTCGCGGACTTTGACCGCAACCCATGTGCGTGACAAAAAAAATTAAAAAAATTGGTCGCGGCCCTAGTCCGCGACCCATTACCGTGATAAAAAATAAAAAAAATGGTCGCGGACTTTAGCCGCGACCATTTTTAAGCGCGACAAAAAAAAATAAAAATGGTCATGGACAAAGTCCATGACCATATTTATCTGTAATTTAAAAAAAATGTAATTTTTTTTTGTCCAATCCTAAAATTGGGGGTCCTGTGAGTGCATCGTCGGTTGCTACGAGGTGTTACAAATATTTATTATAGGCAAAACAATAAAAAAAATCACAAATTGCGAATTGAGAATGTTGTTAATAAACAAATATATATACAAACTTAAAAATATTACACGTCTTAATAATTCACAGACCAAAAAAAAATTGGGCAGAGTTTCCTCTATTTTCTTGACATTCCAAAACCTGTAAATGAAAAACCTGCTTATTATAAAGCCCGCACGGCTATAAAATTCAACAATCAAATTATAAAAGCCCGCACGGCCATAAAACTAAACAATAAAAGCCTGCACGGCTATAACACATAAAAAAACATTATCCTGAATGTCCACAACATATAAATAATCATCATGTTGTAAACCATTGCCTCCTTTATTTGATCCACGTGCAAAAATCCTACAAATGATAGGATACAAAAAACAAAAATATCAGTAACCAAGCAGTTTTACAAAAAATTTAATCAAGCTGAAAAATTGCATATATGAGTTAAAATTATCAGTAACCAAGTATAAATATGAAAATTAAGTGTAGAAATAAGCAAACCGGGACACCCGCGGCTGCGGGGTCAGTTCCTACGAGTTACGTTGGTCCCGTGGGAGGTGTTGGTGCCACCCACGGGGCCGTTCGGGGGCTGTTTCGAGTTTTCACCCTCTAACGCCATGTTTTTAAGCCTAAGTGTAGAAATAAGCAAATTACCGTCGTACTCTCAAACCGGGACACCCGCGGCTGCGGGGTCAGTTCCTACGAGTTACGTTGGTCCCGTGGGAGGTGTTGGTGCCACCCACGGGGTCGTTCGGGGGCTGTTTCGAGTTCTCACCCTCTAACGCCATGTTTTTAAGCCTAAGTGTGGAAATAAGCAAATTACCGTCGTACTCTCAAACCGGGAGACCCGCGGCTGCGGGGTTAGTTCCTACGAGTTACGTTGGTCCCGTGGGAGGTGTTGGTGCCACCCACGGGGCCGTTCGGGGGCTGTTTTGAGTTCTCACCCTCTAACGCCATGTTTTTAAGCCTAAGTGTGGAAATAAGCAAATTACCGTCGTACTCTCAAACCGGGACACCCGCCGCTGCGGGGTCAGTTCCTACGAGTTACGTTGGTCCCGTGGGAGGTGTTGGTGCCACCCACGGGGCCGTTCGGGGGCTGTTTCGAGCTCTCCCCCTCTAACGCCATGTTTTTAAGCCTAAGTGTAGAAATAAGAAAATTACGGTCGTACTCTCAAACCGGGAGACCCGCGGCTGCGGGGTCCGTTTCCACGAGTTACGTTGGTCCCGTGGGAGGTGTTGGTGCCACCCACGGGACCGTTCGGGGGCTGTTTCGAGTTTTCACCCTCTAACGCCATGTTTTGCTTAAGTGTAGAAATACGCAAATTACCGTCGTACTCTCAAACCGGGAGACCCGCGGCTTCGGGGTCCGTTCCCACGAGTTACGTTGGTCCCGTGGGAGGCTTTGGTGCCATCCACGGGGCCGTTCGGGGGCTGTTTCGAGTTCTCACCCTCTAACGCCATGTTTTCAAGCCTAAGTGTGGAAATAAGCAAATTATCGTCGTACTCTCAAACCGGGAGACCCGCGGCTGCGGGGTCTGTTCCCACGAGTTACGTTGGTCCCGTGGGAGGTGTTGGTGCCACCCACGGGGCCGTTCGGGGTCTGTTTCGAGTTCTCACCCTCTAACGCCATATTTTGCTTAAGTGTAGAAATACGCAAATTACAGTCGTACTCTCAAACCGGGAGACCCGCGGCTGCGGGGTCCGTTCCCACGAGTTACGTTGGTCCCGTGGGAGGTGTTGGTGCCACCCACGGGGCCGTTCGGGGGCTGTTTCGAGTTTTCACCCTCTGACGCCATATTTTGCTTAAGTGTAGAAATACGCAAATTACCGTCGTATTCTTAAACCGGGAGACCCGCGGCTGCGGGGTCGGTTCCTACGAGTTACGTTGGTCCCGTGGGAGGTGTTGGTGCCACCCACGGGGCCGTTCGGGGGCTATTTCGAGGTGGTTTAGGGTTGCGAGGTTAATGGCTGTAACGAGGGGTTGGGGATGTACCTCGGTTCGAGGATTTGGGGTAAAAGTGGTGCGGGTAAATGATAAGGGTGGGTGAAATGGGGTGGAAGGATGGAAATAGGAGGTCGGGTGGGGGTTTGAAGTAGGTATGAAACCCGTAAAAGGATGTGGATCATTTTGGGGGTCGAGTGGGTGAATTGAGGTGGACCCCTAAAAAGAATTAGCGGGATTGGGGGCTGTGTAGTGTAGGGGATGAATTGGGCTAGGTTGAGGGACGGGAATGTGTGGATGAGAGGTGTGAACGAGCTGGTTAGGGTTTGGGGAAGATCTGTCGGAATATGGGGATTTTTCGGGGACATGAAGGTAGGGGCTGCCATTGGAAGAAGGCCGGGGAGCTGCGAAGGGGTCGGAAGTGGTTGGGGGGATTTCGGGAGGCTGTCCTGGGTCAGATGCAGGCCGGGGGTTATTTTTTTGGGCTCGGGAGGTGCGTCGGCAGGGGTAAGGTGGGCGGAAGTTTCAGGCGATGGAGGGAGGGTGGGTGCGAAGGCGGTCAGGTCAGGGTGTTTGCATAGGGGGCGGTTACGGCAGCAGGTGGGCTGGGGTGGGCAGCATATATATGCAGTAGTTATATGGCTGCATATATATGCCTGCATATATATGCAACACCGCCCCGCCCCCCGCCCCGTCCCTTTCCCCCTTTATCACTGTGGTATGTTTTATTCCTAAATCTCTCATTTAGTTTCATATTAATAATTATATATGCAGATATGCTATTTCTCTTTCAGGTGACAATTATTTAAAGTCCTACGTCATACCGGAACCAGAGGCAACCGTAACGGATCAGATGACCGAATATGAGTGTCAGGAGGTTTGTTTTGTAGATCCCACTCTTGGATTCACCCTAGATCAGGTATACTCTCTATTTTATTTTGGATTTTATCACCAATATGCACACACTCACACGCGCACACAAACACACGCACGCACGCACGCACACTCTCACTACATATATGCATATATGCATACATGTCGCGTCCCCTCCCCCCTTCCCCACTCACACACACACACACACACACACACAAACACACACACGCACACACACACGCGCGCGCCCCCTGCCCGTCCCCTCCCCCTTCCCACTCACACACGCGCACACACACAAACATGCACACACGAACACACGCCCCCCTGCCCATCCCCTCCCCCCTTTCCCATTCACACGCGCACACACACAAACATGCACACACGCACACACACAAGCCGGGAGCGCCGTGACTACACGGTCGGTTCCTACGACTTACATTGGTCCCGTGCGAGATGTTCGTGACTCTTGCGGGACCGTTTTGTGGGTGTTTTACGTTTTCACCGTTCGATGGCTATTTTAAGGCTGTTTTACGTGTTCAAAAGTTATCCAAACCCAAAATAATTAAAAAATTGAATCAATGCATATTTAACCTTAAAATAAAGTTCATCATAGGTCTATCCATTACCTGGATATTTTGTTACACCCAACGCCAATCAGAACCTTCTCTATGCCAGCATCGATGCAATTTCAGATTATGTTTGATAGTAGTTCGACCCCAACATCAATGTATCCTATGACAGTGAAAAAATAATGAATTTTTTGCAAACAGTTATGTTCAATTAAAAAAATGGTAGAACCAAAAAATAGCGGGACATTACACTTAAAAGTAGATGAAATTCATAAATTAATGTAAAGTGCTAATACAATGTCAATATCATAATAGGATACAAATAAGATTGATGAGGATAAAATAATATTTTGATACTCAATCTTCCTCTAAATCAACTAAAAGATCCTTCAAATTAGGGTTGTCATCAAGAGCTGACTGGAACTCTTTTGGAGCCTTTAATTCGTCTACTTCAGTAGTCATACCCTTTGGTGCATGCACAACAATAGACCAATTTCCATCGTTTATGCACTTCGAGTAGAATACCTTCTTTACATTCTGAAAGGCACAAATAAAAGGCTCGTCGACTATGCGGTCTTTAGTCTTCAGCTTTGATAAATCTACCATAATAAGTTTGGAGTCGGGATCAACTTTGCAAGCATTCGTTGTATCCTCCACCTTTACTCAATCACAATAGAATACGGTTTCTGTGAAATCCAAGTAATCAAGTTCTAGGATTTGTTGAATTATCCCATAATAGGTTAGCACCGTATTCTTTGGATTTTTATCACTTTTGCTAGCGATACAGGTGGTCAAGGAAGAAATTGATATTCCACTGTTTTGCGTCAAAAGCTTTTCCTCATATGGATATGAAATGAAATCAAAACCGTTGGTGCGAAATTTCTTAAACTCTTTTGCACGAAAACTAGGACCTTTTGCTAGGCGTGCAAGTCTGGAAGAGACATCACCTCTTTTTAGAAGCTGCATTTATTAATGAATTTGTATTAGGGCATGTTTTTACCACACATGAATAAATAACCGCACACATAAGATGTGAAAAGTACCTCTTTTGACACCCATGCCCTAAAGTCAGTTGTCGTCCAATTTCTCCTTTGATTTTGGATAATTTCGTTCTCGTACTTCCTACCGAAAAATTATAGAGTTTAGATCATAAAATAAAAAATATATATAATCAAAGAAGAAGAATTCAGTAAATACTCACTCTCTCCAGTCTTGGACTTTATCTTGCGATTCGAAGACATGAAGAGTTGCTTGCTCGTATTGTAGGTTTGTGAGTTTCACCTCTTTAGGGTTCCCAAACGATAATTCGTCCTCAAACTCGTCAGGTTCCTCTATCACTCGTTCTCCACGAGGATTAAACCTCCTCACCTCTTGTTCTGGCATATGTTCCCTAGCGTATGGCGATGATTCCACCGTTACGTATTCTTTAGCAATTGACCCTCCAATATACCGTGTATTCTTTACATAATCTTTGAAGGTTTTCATCAAGCGCTCAAAAGGATACATCCAACGATACCTCACGGGACCACATAATAAAGCTTCATCGCATAAATGCACAAGCAGGTGGATACTGATATCGAAGAATGACGGAGGAAAGTATTTCTCTAACACACAAACTGCCTCGACTAAAGTTGATTTCGCAGCTTTAATGTGTCTTCTGTTTACCACTTTTGCACAAAGTGGGGTAAAACACAAACTGATTTTCATAATTGCCCGACGGAGATCTTTGTGTTCAGAGAAGCAATGCCGAAATAACAACGGGATTAATTGGATGATTACGTGCCAGTCGTGAGACTTGCACTGTTTCAAGTCATTTGCTTGGTAGTTTACTACCCTACGTAAATTACCAGAATAACCGGTTGGAGTCTTTAAGTTGAACAACGTGTCTAAGAGGATCTTCTTCTCACTAGTAGTCAAAGTGAAAGCAGTGGGGGGGATAGAAATTATTCCTGTCGTTGGATCATTTTTTAACCACAGTCTCTTCTTTATTTTCATATCCTGTAGATCTCGGCGGGCACGCTCTCCATCTTTGGAATGAGATCCACCCAGACATGTTCCTATCAAATGTTCTGCAACATTCTTCTCTGTGTGCATCACATCAATTATATGCCTTACACGATGATCTTTCCAATACGACAAATCAAAAAATATTGATCGCCTAGACCATGGCTTCGCTTTACTAGGGTCGTTCGGATCCTCCCTAGCTTTACGCTTCAGGTTTACAAACTGGGGGTGTTTGCCTGCATACCTATTCCCCGCAGTCGCAGCCACCGCCTTCTCCTCAATTTACTGACCAGAAAGTCGACTAGGTGCCGTTCTTCGCTCGTGACCGATAGGCAAAAAGTTAGACTTGTCGTTCCTAAAAGGGTGACTGGTCGACAGAAATCTACGATGACCCGTGTAACTCAACTTACCACTATGTTTTAACCAACATGCTTCAGTTTCCTCCCCACATATGGGACATCCATAATAACCATGAACATTACAACCGGACAAGGTCCCATAAGCAGGAAGATCGTGGATCGCCCACATCACCATTGCTTTAAGTGTGAACTCTTCACCCTTATGAGAATCGAACGCCGTCACGCCTTTATCCCACAACTCTTTAAGTTCTTCGATTAATGGTGCTAAGAATATATCAATATCATCACTGGGAGCCTTAGGCCCGGGTATCAACAAAGATAACAATGTGAACTCCTTTCTCATGCATAACGTCGGAGGAAGACTTAAAGGCGCCATAAGAACTGGCCAATAACTCTGACTAGTACTTAAATTACCGAAAGGGTTAAACCCATCGGTTGAGATTGCAAGACGAACGTTGCGCGGTTCCTTTGCAAATTCATGGTGTTGTGCATTTGAAATTTAACAGATGAGTGAATCAACCGGATGACGCATCAAATTCCAACCCACCTCGCATCGAGCATGCCATGTCATGGCCTCCGCTATCCACGGTACAGTAAAAAAACGTTTTAACCGTGGCCCAAGTGGAAAATACTTCAAAACCTTTTGTGGGACTTGCGAGCACTTGCGATTTTTTGCACGTTTGTCATTTCCATTCTCACAAACCATATATCTAGGCTCACTGCATACAGGACATTCATCCTTCTCTTCGTGCTCATTCCGGTACAATATGCAATCATACTTGCAAGCATGAATAGATTTGTATTTCAAACCTAAACCCTTCAAACTCTTCTTCATGGTAGGATAATTTTCTGGTAACATGTTCTCTTTTGGGAGAATTTCTTTAACCCACTTAAGAATTCCGGTTACGCTGTTTCCTGACAAACCAAATTGACTCTTCAAATTATGCAAACCAATCATTGCATATAATACCGAGTGATATTCATCGCAATCTTTATACAACGGTCTAGCCGCATCTGCTTTCAACCTTATGTATTCCCGATCTCCTAGTAGTTCAGCATCAATTTGTTCATTTACTTGGTCATAATGCACATTATTTGTATCCATAGGTTGGTGGTTTTGTTGGTTGTGGAGTCCGTAAGCATCATCAATTAAGTCGGTCAATGGACGATGTGTTGGTGAATCATGTACCACTTCTACTCCTTGAGGTTCTGTTACACGGTCGGCTCCCGGTAATTCTTCTGGAACATAAGGTACAACTTTTTCACCATGGTATGTCCATATTATATAGTCTTGACAGATTCCCCACTTTAGTAAATGCAACTCAACAACTTCCAATGACTTATATTTTCCGTTAATACAATGAGTGCACGGACACGAAATCTTCTCACTTTTAAGATTTTTGGAAGCATATTTAACAAATTCATAAACGCCCTTTACATGATTAATTGATATCCGGTTAGTCTCTCCCATCCACTCTTTGTATTGTGGGAAATCCATGTAATAATCTTCAAATTTCAGTCCTGTGGTAATAGGTTAAAAAATATTATTACAACTGAAACAAAAAGAATATTCTTACGACTGAAACAAAAAAATATCATTCCAAACGAAATAAAACCAATATTCTTACAACTGAAACAAAAAAAATATCATTCCAACTGAAGCAAAACCAATATTCTTACAACTAAAACAAAAAAAAATTATTACAACTGAAACGAAAGAAAATATTATTAAACCTTGGCCAACAGATAAAGTGGCCAAGTAATAAAATATTTTGCATAATTCCTCAATTCCATCCCATCGCCGCTGTTACCGTAAACAGGTACATCTCCGCCGCCGTTGTATATTTCATCGACCATTATTTTAGCCTCACCCTTCTCCAAAGGTCGGCGATGTACTAGAGTCCCCCTTTCCCTGGAGATGAGTATGCACACGCCAACAAACCTCGAATTGCTCATGTCCTTGATATAGTACTCTTCACCATAGTCACCGTGAGTTGTTGACGATGATCCGAGCCCCGTGATTGGAGGATGAGGCATTTGAGAGGGGAATGTTGGAGGGGAAGGATGTGTGAAATCTTGAGGAGGCATTGGGGGCCTATAACTTTCAATAAGATTCACAAGTTTCCCGATTTGATTGTTCAATAATCCCAGGGAATTTTTAATCTCATGGACATCCCCATCGGTCTTCTGTTGGTGCTCCTTTTGGGATGAGATACAATTCTTGACCGAAGATAGCTCGTCCACAAGAGGTGCAATATGTTGAAGTTTTATTTTTGGCATATGTGAGCCAACACCTCTCGTCCTCCCCATTTTGTCCTTTCCAAAGGTCTTAGTCAGGGCATCATTTTCAAGGTCAAAGTCATCAGTAGGGCACGAATCTGATTGACTGCTGATGGCCTCTATTGATTCCAGTGTCTTAGCCAAGTGCAGGGGGAATTTATTATCTTTGTCTCGTCAAGCATGAAGGAATAAGTTGGATCGATTTGGGTTTTTACCGGCATCTGGACCATCTTTTGCCCTACTCTCCCATTCATTCTTCAAATCCTCATATGATTTGGATCCCAGCCTATGGATATCAGTTTTTTGTGCCCTATTTTTTTTGTTTTGCTCCCTCTGGACCAACTTGTTTTCCTTCGCCTCATTCTCCAAAAACTTATTCCACTGATCCACCGGCATTTCAACATTGGGAGGCACTTTCTCTTTCAAAGCCAAAATATCGGAGCTCGCTGCCTCTTTTGGGAAATGTTTCTTCCAAAGGTTTCTCCTGTATGTCCTCAATCCTTCAGCAACCCGAGATAGAACCTTATTCTTGGAACGGTCAGAAAATGAGAAATGCTGGCAAAGTTGGTTATATATGTCATCTTTGACAGTTTGATTGTAAGGACATTTTTCACATGTCCGAAATGTTTCATTTATTTGTGTCGTACGCCGCTAATTTGGCACGTCTCCTCACGATCTCACATGACGTCCTCTATCCGAATTCCGGGAATCAAGCATGCATTATCTCCACTAATATGTCCCACATCTGCCTCAATGACTTCACGTTCCAAGATTTTAGGGACTTAATGCAAGTGGTACGCAAGGGAAGTCAAAACAGTGAAAAAAAGGCACAATAGGAGAGTTCAAGGGCATTTTCGTAATTTCACATCCATAGTTCAGAGGTTTGGTCAACTAGAAAGTTTAAGAGCTCGCCGCAACGAAGATACTGGAAAAAACGGCACCTCAATCCGAGCTACGGTGAAGGAGTTATGACCTTTTGAAGATAGAGAAAATTCCTTAAAGAATGCTGTTTTTTTTGTACGCTGGATAGAATTTTAGAGTTTTAAGAACGTGGGACTCTTCATATTTTTTCCTATAAATACCAACTTCGGGGGAGTTGTTTTGCAAGACTTTAGGATACGAATTTGAGAGTCCAAATACATCTAGTCTTCATATTTTTGAGTCCCAAGACTCATGTTTTGATTCACACATCATTGCCAAACCTTTGTGAATTCTTTTGCAACCCAAGAACACAACTTTAGTTTGTTCAACCCTTGTGGAGGAGACCGTTCTTCTTCTTCATTGTAGCCCTACTGGAAAGGGATAATTCCAGCCGTGACTACAGAATCCGATACCCGAAGGTAATTCTTAGTCAACTTGTATTTTCATTGTAATCCGATTGTAAGCCGTTTTCTTACAAATTATAGTGAAAATAAATGGTTTTGCCCTTGAGGGGGATTTTTCCTTAATTGCATGTGTTTGAATGTTCTTGCGTAGATTATCTATTTATTCAATCACATACTGCTGCATGTTTAGGGTTTGTTTGTGTTAAAAGGGTTTTATATATGGTTTGATCATTTGAACGCGAGCACACACGTTTCTCACAGCTTGATCAACAAGGTTCCAATTATCTGGTCCACCGACTCCCACGTTCATTTTTCCCAGCGACAAACACCAGGCTTTAAAGTTCATCACGTCACTCCTATAACCCATCGGGTTATTCCCGAGAAGGGAGAATCCAATAGGCTTCTTTTCATTTGAGCGGGAGGCATCATGAGTGTTGGATTGGGGCATTAAAGCAACGAGAGTGCCAGATTGGGGTGTAGGAGCACTTGGGGCTGGACTTGGTGAGGAGTGAACCATTGGTGGAGTTGTGAATTGCTCAGCCATTGGTGTTGAGAATTCGGGTTCTGCACAAGATGGTGAACCTCGTTGTGGTGTCACATCGGCACTTGGTACCCTAGGGTTGTTTCCTCTCGACATTATCTACAAAAATTAAAAAATATAAGTGACTAAATAATTATAGTAATATGAAATTATAACTAATTAATCAAGCTTAATTAGTTTTATATATATAAATAGATAGATAGATACCTTTTCAAAGTAAGACTTTAGAATAAGTTCAATGTGTCTGATCTCCATCCATTCGGTATTAGTTTTTAAGAACCTATGAATTTTTGCACGTGGCCAACTAGAAGGAAGGGTATCTATGATTGATGTGTAGATGTCAGTGACATGAACTCGGAATCCCCTATTTCTCAACTTGTTGGCAAGATTCAATTTTAGTGCATGTGGCGCGAGACATCACAGTCTATGTCAATGCTCTCTGTACGCAGTTGTATCCATAACGGGTGGATTTTTTTTTTCCGCCTTCTCCAACAACGTAACCAAGGTCAGGGCTATGTCGGGATTATGTGTGTGAAATATATTTTGTATAACGTCATCCCAGTTTTCTGGTAGAGAAAATAGAATACGATCGAACAAGTAATCTTGCTGGATATCAAATTCATGATTTATAAGGTAGTTAAATTGTTCGATCTTTTTATTTCCGTACCGATAAATAGGAGTACCCTCTATATGACGCACGCTAATAAAAGAGTTATGTGTGCGGTCTAATTGCAATCTGTCCCACTCTTGTTGACAGTATTTATCACCGTGCCTCATTTTTCCTGAGAAAAGTAGTATCCAACAAATTTTATAACATATACATTTATCGACACTAGTATCAATTCAATAAATTCAACATAGTATCCAACACGACATGCATATAACCCCCAATATAGTATGATGGCACGCATATAACCCCCTATAAAATCCCACGAGGTAGATGTAATTTTTTTTTTACTTATTAAGAATCCATTTAATAATATTTTGTCAAAAAAAATATAATGTCTAGGGTTATATTTTGAATAATATTTTGTCAAAAAAAAAATCCCAATACAATGTCTAGGGTTTATTAAAATAAAATGTCTAGGGTTTATTGAAATAAAATACAATTTGTTTGTAGTTACACACATACACACATACATATAAACAGTAATCTATACATACACACACACATATAAACATAAATCTATACATACACACACATATATACAAATCTATACATACACACACATAAATCTATACATACACACACATATACACGCATATACTAACACAATGAGAATCGAAATGCATGAGAATCGAAATGAGGGATGGAAATCGCACAAATAAACACACAATACCTTTCTGAGCCGAAATCTCAAGGATGGAAATCGCACAAATCGCCTAGGGCTTTAGACACTGACCTCGATCGACAGAAATGAAATGAGGGAGGCGCGATTCTTTTTTTTAAGGACTGAACCTGGTCACGGCCAACAGCCGTGACCCACCATGCGCGACCCTTAAATGAAACTCAACTGCTGCTCGATTGAACCTAGTCACGGCCCAGAGCCGTGACCCCCAGTGCGCAACCTGCAAACCATCACCACCACTGCTCGAATGAGGGATGGTCACGGCCTAAAGCCGTGACCCATACCAAGAAATGGTCACGGCCCTCAGCCGTGACCCTTAATGTGTGTGTTATTTACTTCGTCATGCCTTTGGTCACGGACTTGGGCCGTAACCCCATCCGCGACCAGTTTGGAGGGAATTTTGGCTCGAATTTGGCGCCAAGATGGTCACGGCCTGGTCACGGCCCAAGTCCGTGACCCACAGTGGTCAGGGACTTAGGCCGTGACCACTTTCAAAGCATCCATGATCTAGTGTGATAATAAATATGGTCACGCCAAAAACTGCCTTGGTCACGGCCCAAGTCCGCGACCAACGGGTCGCGGACTTGGGCCGTGACCAACTCGGAGTGACCATTCGCAGGATTTGGTGTAGTGCACTTTAGTTTTCACCCATATTGTTTAATCCAAGCTTCCATATATATATACATTACTTGGAGTGTTTGGCACCGGTTTTTCATCTCTACCGTTTGAAGAGACATTTGGGTTTGCTTTTAAATCCCACAAAGAAGGAGAGGTTTGCGTTGATTTACCCACTTGGAGAAAGGCTCCTAGTTCGGGTGACTGTGGCCATATAAAGTCCGATCGGTGGATTCCGAGACCGCGGTGGAGCTCCGTGGTTATTCGCTAGGCAGAGGTTGATATAAGAAGACGCGTCGGGGCTTGAGAGGGATCGAGTCGAGTGTTGTATGTCAACTTGCTTGTATTTGTAAATTCCTTACTTAGTGGATTTGACGTTAGGGCTGTCCGATATTTTTTTCCCGTTGTGGGTTTTTCCTCGTACATCACGGCGTAGTGGATTAATTGTTTATTTTATCTTTTGCAAAATCACCTAGAACGCATGCTTAGGTAAAAAGATAAATGGTTTAATTTAATCACTACTTGTTTAATTTAGTGCAAATTAATATTGGGTAATGTTTATGTTAATTTAATTCAAGTCGTTTAATTTAATTGATAAAATTGGTTTGGCCTAACTTGATAAAATTGTAAAATATGACTTAGGCAATTTTTCTAGGAATTGGGTTAATTAATATGGTTTAAGTGAAATCAAATAGCGTGTGTGTGTGTTTAATCATATTTCACTTGGTTTAATTTTAATTTGAAGTAAATTAAAATTTGGTGTTTTTGTGAACCATCATACGCTTCCGCATCTCATAAAAGGAAATTATTATCTTTCTGAAGTATAAAAAGAATTAAGATTTAAAAAAATCGGGGGCCTTTCGGGACGTTTCAAATTGGTATCAGAGTCGGACAGCTAATTTATCGCGTCAAAGATTCGTTTTTCGGCTTTTATAATTTTTGTGCTCCTTGTATTTTAGGTGGTTCAATTTTTACTCACTCTCAATTTTTTTTGTATCTCTCGATGGGACGCCTTAATGATAACTTGTCCATTTCTAGTGATAATGAAGTTTTTGCTATTCGAGAGGAATTTAATGAGCTTAATAAGTGTAACAAAAAATTAAGATAATTAAATTTGAGATTTGCAAAAAGAATTAAATTTCTTGAAAATGAAAATTCTTGTTTTAAAGTTAAAGTTGAATTTTTGCAAACCTCGCTATCCCAAAAAGATATTTTTCGTGAAAAGCTCATGGACATAAATCACAATTATAATATTTTAGAAATGTACAAGAAAGAGAGTGATAATCGAGAAAAGACTCTTAGGGACAAGTTTGCTCACATTGAGGGGGAGCGTGATAACCTTCTAGGTGCAATTGAAAATTTAAAGAAGGAGTCCCATAAATTTGAGGAGTCTAATTTATTACTTGAGTCCAAAATTTTAAAAATGGAAAATGATTTACAAGAATCAAGTAGTTGTGATAATGGTTCTAGCACATCTTGTTTAAATGCTTCTTTTGCTAAAGCTAAAACCATTGTTTGTTTTAGAGGATTTACTCTATCTAAAGACTTTAAAAAGGGTCACACCTTAGGTAACATTTCTCGTGTTTTCACATGCTTGCATTATGGTAGGAAAGGTCACCTTAGGTCATTTTGTTTTGATCTTAAAAGAAGTTCTAGGAAGTCTATATCTAGCAATTCATTAGTTTCCAAACCCCATCATTTTAAATATACAACTATATGTATTCGAAAATCATTTTTAGACGAGCTAGATATTAGATTTGTTGATTCTCATTTACGTTCACATGAAACCTCCCTTGCTAAATTTAAAGGTTAAATTTGCTAGTTTTGTTTGCATACTCTAGCTTTTTGTGCTTCATATTATATATCATTTCTAGGTGTATGCATGTTTAGTCATTTTCTAGTCATTGCTTTATTTCATATCTTATGCTAGAAATCATGACTTGTTTATCTTTTGTATTTTATTTCTTCATTTTGTTTGCATTAAATGAAAAATATAAAAGATGTTTGTTTATCGTTTGGGTTTTTATCTCTTGATAATTTAAGCTTAATAAAAAAAAATTCAAATGATGTTTCCTTGTCTTTTAAGTATATATTTTAGTTTTGGTTAAAAATTACAAAAACTCAAAAAGATTTTTTTTGTGTGTTTTAGTTTGACACACTTTATGTGGCATATACTTGTATTTGAATCCCATATTTTACACTCTCATGTGGCTAGAACTTTTGGTTTAGATTGTCAATCCTTATTATGTTCTTTACCATGGTTACATGGAGTAGTTGGATTTTGTGTTGATATAATGGATTCTATTTTTATATGCCTCTATTCACACATGCACGAGCTCTTTTGAAACTTAACTTCATTTGTATATTTGAGCTTTATGAGGTGTTCTTTTACCAATTTTGTCATCTACATATTTGTGACCTAGGAGGACTAGTGCATGTCAAAATCCGTTGCTCGTGAGATTTGTGTGAAATATAAAAATATTATATTTAAATGTGCACGGGGAAGGGTTCCGAAAGGATTTATTATCTTTTGCGAATAGTAAGCCACCGTTTGTTTGGACCTAAAAGAAATACGTGGTCTAAGGCCTAAAAGAAAATATGGCATAAAAAGAAACATAATTGCCAAGGCCTAATTTGTTTGTTTGTTATTATCATTCAAAATATATATATGCTTATTGAGGGAGATTGGATGATATATCAACGGTTTGCACAATGTCCATTTATCCTAGTTGCGCTTTTCAATGTCATGACTCTATTGGTTTTTAGAATCATCAACATGCTAGGCTTGTATGCATTGTGTTTGTTTGTTTATTGAGTTGAATCTATATTGTCACATGAGGTTATATTCAAATGTGATGAAGTTTGTAATCAATTGAGAACTCCGTGAACATGTTTTAAGTGATTGGGTCTAAATTTAATTGTTACTAGTTCACACCCCAACACTTCTGTTTCCATATGACACATTTTTGCCATACGAGTGTGAAGAACTAGCTTATTTTGTGTCATTTGTGTGTTTATGTCTATATATGTGTACTTGAATCTTTTAGGTATATCTTATGTATACATATATTTGATATTTTTGTTTAGTCTTTGCCTTGCGTTCTAGTCCATATATTCTTTAATTCATAATTGGTATCCATCTTGTTGCATTCTTTGTTGATATCACATGCTTAATACTTATGTATCATATTGGTATCTGTTTCTTGCATCTTAGTTAGTATCCATTAGTATTTATTGGATTAGTTATGACTTTTGTCGCTCATATGCTTTAATGTTCTCATCACTTTTGCACATTTTCATGTTTAGCTTGTTATCCCATTTTATTTATTCCTTGTTTAGTTTAAGGGTAATATGCTCTAATTGGGGAAGATAAATTAATGTTTTAATTCTTTAGCCTTTGTCTATTCCTGAACAAAAATGGGGAGAATGATAGGGGGAGAAATGGTATATAATCCTATTGTAATCGTATCTTCGTTTGGGGGAGATTTATCTTAGGGGGAGACGTCTTTCTAAGTTGATCATTTGTTTGATAAAGGGGAGAATTAATTTAAGGAGAGTAATTATTTAATTGCATTTAATATTTTGATATTCCCTATGCGTTTAATGTGTTTGCTTAAGTGTGCAGGAATTATTCTAAGCAACAACTTTCACCGGCAAAGATCTTAATCCTTTGGGTTGTTTGAGTCAAGCATTGTATTACTATTTGGGAGGGACATTTGTGTCAGTCTAGTAGAGCTTGACGGCCCTTTAGGATTTTTTGTTGGTTTTTGTCTCGGAATAGCAAAAGGGGGAGATTTATAAGTACACAAGTTTCTAATTGAGTCCTTTGTAGTTTTGGCTCAATTACGGACAAAAACGTTTGAGTCATAGGATAAAGTTAATTGATCATCCTTCAATCCTATGACGTGTTTGTTGAAGACTTAGCGGCCAAGTGTATAAAACTTCATCAAAATACCGAGTTTAAGTGCCTCGTTTCTACGTCATCAAAAGTGGTTCCATGCTCCCAAGGTATGAATGCATTATATATATATATATATATATATATATATATATATATATATATATATATATATATATATATATATATATATAGGAGCTTGGAACAATTTATAATGGGTGTAGGTGTAATTAAAACTGTTGTTTATTTTCAGAAAGATTTAATTAAAACTTTAAATAAAGTTTATAAAGTTTTTGGGCTAAAAATAAAAATTTCCAACTTTCTGGAAGTTCGTTCGATATGTCGTTCGAACGATTTTTTCGTTTGAACCAAATGTCGTTCGAACGAGTTTGCCAACGAGTTCCCATATAGGCCACTGGAACTTCGTTCGAAGTGTCGTTCAAACGAGAATGATGGTTCGAACGAGATATCCAACGAGGTTTCTAACGAGTTCACACTGGAACTTCGTTAGAATCTCGTTCGAATGAGACTTCGTTCGAACGACAAATCTCGTTCGAACGAGATTTGGTGGGAACAGTTAAATGGCAGTTTTTGATAGTTTTCACCCACTTTCCCATTATCTTTCCCCACTAACTTTTGACTGATTATCTAAGTGCGGGAACCAACTGTGGAAAGTGAACTTTTTCATACACATCTATCTCCAAGAGAGAGTTTGAGAGAAAAAGAGAAAAAGAAAAAGTTCATGTTTTAAAGTGTCTATTTTTCATAGATAAATTCATTTACACTTTAGTTTTCACCCATATTGTTTAATCCAAGCTTCCATATATATATATATATATATATATATATATATATATATACATTGCTTGGAGTGTTTGGCACCGGTTTTTCATCTTTACTGTTTGAAGAGACGTATGGGTTTGCTTCTAAATCCCACAAAGAATAAGAGGTTTGCGTTGATTTATCCACTTGGATAAAGGCTCCTAGTTTGGGTGACGGTGACCATATAAAGTTCGATCGGTGGATTCCGAGACCACGGTGTAGCTCCGTGGTTATTCGCTAGGCAGAGGTTGATACAAGAAGACGCGTCGGGGCTTGAGAGGGATCGAGTCGAGTGTTGTAAGTCATCTTGCTTGTATTTTTAAATTCCGTACTTAGTGGGTTTGAGGCTAGGGCCGTCCGAGGTTTTTTTCCGTTGTGGGGTTTTCCTCGTACATCGCAGCGTAGTGGATTAATTGTTTATTTTATCTTTTGCAAAATCACCTAGAACGCATGCTTAGGTAAAAAGATAAAATTGATTTAATTTAATCACTACTTGTTTAATTTGGTGCAAATTAATATTGGGTAATGTTTATGTTAATTTAATTCAAGTTATTTAATTTAATTGATAAAATTGGTTTGGCCTAACTTGATAAAATTGCAAAATATGACTTAGGCAAATTTTCTAGGACTTGGGTTAATTAATATGGTTTAAGTGAAATCAAATAGTGTGTGTGTGTGTTTAATCATATTTCACTTGGTTTAATTTTAATTTGAAGTAAATTAAAATTTGGTGTTTTTGTGAACCATCATACGCTTCCGCATCTCATAAAAGGAAATTATTATCTTTCTGAAGTATAAAAAGAATTGTAGATGGGTGTCTATCAATAAAAAAGAAAAATAAAATAAAAATATTTTTTTATTAATGACATCCGAGAGGTGCCCGCGAGGGTCACCTAGAAGTCCAAAATCCATCGCAAGGGTCAGCGCCGCTGCAAGTGTTGGTGCCACTTCAAGTGCCAGGGCCGCTGCAATTGTCAGCGCCGCTGCAAGTGTCTACGCCGCTGCAAGGGTCAGCGCCGCTTCAAGCGTCAGTGTCGCTGCAAGTGCCAGCGCCACTGCAAATGTCCGCGCCACCGCAAAGGTCGGCGCCGCTTCAAGTGCCAGCGCCGCTGTAAGTATCTGCGCCATTGCAAGGGTCAGCGCCGCTGCAAGTGTCGGCGCCACTTCAAGTGCCAGCACCGCTTCAAGTGTCTGCGCCGCTGCAAGTGTCCGCACCGCCGCAAGGGTCATCGCCGCTTCAAGTGCCAGCGCCGCTGCAAGTGTCTGCGCCATTGCAAGTGTCCGCGCCGCCGCAAGGGTCGGTGCCGCTTCAAGTGCTAGCGCCGTTTCAAGTGTCTACGCCGCTGCAAGGTTCAGCGCCGCTGCAAGTGCCAGCGCCGCCGTAATCTTCCGCGTCGCTGCAAGGGTCAGCGCCGCTTCAAGTGCCAGCGCCGCTGTAAGTGTCAGCGCCGCCGCAAGTGTCCGCGCCGCTGCAGGTGTCGGCACCGCTTCAAGTACCAGCGCCGCTGCAAGGGTCACTGCAGTAATGACAGTCGAGAGAGTCAGTGTCACTGCAAGTCTTGGCGCCACTACAAGGGTCACTGCAGAAATGTTATTCTAGAGGTGCTGCTACAAGGGTCTCGACAGAAACTCATATTGAGGGAGTAGCTATCACGAACAACTCCTCATCATGAAACATCAGTCTCTAAATGAACAACAACACTAACACTTTACTTTCTTGTACAGGTTGCCTAGTCGAGCAAGCAGGGCTCGAACAGGCGCGTTGGGACCTCCTGGGAGTTTTGGCTTGGCGGCTGAGGGACAAGGTATGTTTAGCAATCTCAACCACTTAGCACTATAGGATTGAGAGAATACTAGTAGGAAGACCCAGAAGTCACTCGAGACTACACACACTGCACACTTGGTCACAAGTGAAGTGAGCAGCCAAAGAGATGGCTACTCACAAGAAATAAACTCTTTACAAGAAAATGACTTTTTCAGAAGAGGGGGTCCTCAAGGTCCCTCTCAAGAAAAACAACATTTTTTAGAGGAAAGGAGTCCTTAAGTTCTCCTCTCTCAAGATTTGCAAAATTGCACCACAAGTTACCGTTTCAAAAGATAATTACAAAATCTGATATTTTGTCTCCGTTAGGGGACATATGTGCTTTTTGACCTTTGGTCGGGCCAGGTGGCGCCTGCAGAGGGGACATGCAGGCTGCCACAGGTAGGGACAAATGGTACACTTAAGACATTGTTCCCCACCAACTCTCTCAATTTTGACGCCCAAAAATGCCACTCACCCCTAACGCCCCAGTATAAATAGACCTCTGGGCAAGGTCAAGAGAGAGACAATATAGAAATTGCACTGTTACTCCTCCAAAATATCACCAGACCTACCTAAGTATTCTCTCCCTGCTCATTCTCATAGTGTTGAGTGCCTTGTTCCTTCACTCCCCACTGACATCCATCACTCTCAGGTGTTTCCCTTGAGAAAATTACTATTTTTGCTGTGAAAGTTCATCTTCTTGCAGGGAGTGAGTTGAAGCTTGAGTTCCATTGTTACCATAAGGAGAAGTTTTATTCAGAAGTTGCACCAGGAGACCTTGAAGACCTTGCAGGCAGCGTCCATTGGAGTGGGTCACGCCTCACCCTTTCCATTTATTCATAGACCCCAGTCTCACTACCCTCCTACATTTGGCGACTCCGTTGGGGAGGTATCCTCACTTCCATGCACAAAGAAGGTTTCAATGTCTCTAAGCAGTTGGTTTTTGAGGAAATTTCGTCTAGTAATGGAGCTCACAGTGACCAGACTACTCATGAAGAAGTGGTGGTGATCGGAGCCAAGGCACCAGCGCCTCAGGGAGGGCAGACCAGTTCGCCAGCAGTGGCTCCAATGGCAGGTATGAATCTTATGGCAATATTTTTTGACTTTTTAAAGCAAAACAATGTGGATCTATCAAGCTTGGGTCAAGGTTGTGTGACACCTCCTGCTGCCCCTTCTGGAGGGGTAGCCACTCCTATTGCGATTCCGGCAGAGACGATTCCATCTCGGAAGGCGGTGCCGGAGCAGGTCTTGGCGCCAACAGGTTCTCCAGCTGCTAAAATGACGTGTTTGGAGGAGTCACCCTCTAAGGCTGTTACTATGGAATAAGTGAGGAAGGTCCTCTCCTCCTCTCAAAGAGAGGGTTCCCACCTATACGAGGAGTTATAAGACCCCTATCCACTGGAAGTAAGTGAGAAGCCATACCCTGAGGGGTATATTCCACCAAAATTTATCAAGTTTGGCGGTAGGGGGGAGAACCCTAGGGAGCACGTGAAAAGGTTCGTCGATTACCTGGGAGTACATGCTGACGACAAGAACCTGAGGTTGAGGGAGTTCTCTAAGACTCTCACTGGGAAGGCTTATACATGGTATTCCCACTTGGCGCCTAACAGCGTCCCTACTTGGGAAGTGATGCACAGGAAGTTCCTCCAGAAGTTTTTTGTAGCGTAGGATGAATTTACACTGAGGCACCTGGAGCAAGAGGTCCAGAAGCCAGGAGAAGAGTTGATGCACTACATCAAGCGATTTCGCGAGAGGGCCTTAGATGTTCACGAGGACGTGGCAGAGGCCAGGTTGCTACAGATATGTGTGGAAGGACTCTTAGAAGAATACAAGCTGCACTTGATCAACGAAACTAGAGATGGAACTTTCAGAGAATTCACCGGGGCCGCCGGTAACATAGCTATGATAATCAAACCAAGAGCCCCGGGTTGGAGGACGCAAGTTCCACAGACTCTCGAGAGGTTTCAAGTTTCGAGGAGGCAAGCGGTTAACTATGTGGATGGGAGTAACAAAGGGAAGAAGGGAGGCTCTGGGGCCAAGACTGACAGTCCCGGCAACAAGAGAAAATTTAGGGAAGATGCCCCGCCGCCACTACCGTGCTGCGTAGCTGAGGCTATGGATTGTTACCGCACCTTAGTGCGAGAAGGTGTAGCGGGACCTCCCCACCTAAAAGGAGAAACCCCCACTGCAGCTGACAAAGCCAACCCAAAGTACTGCGAATTGCATCAACGAGTGCAGCACTCTACCAAGGATTGTTACTACTTGCGAAGGATCATTGGTGAGAAGATGGCCAACGGTACCTTGCAGATACCCCCTGCGGACGTTAACGAGAACCCACTTCCTGCGCATCACTTTGGCACCGCCAACATGGTAGTTGCCTACGACGAAGAAGCTACAAGAAGTCTTATGAAGCGGGAGAGTGGCGAGCAGTTATGTGAGGAGTTAGAAAATCTATCACTGAGCATACTTGAGCTAGAAAGAAAGCAAGAGGAGTGGTTCTTCACTCCGGAACATGAAAATGGAAGTGGGGAAGTTGAGGAAGTCGCTCGCTCAGAAGGTGAGGCAGACGTCATCCTCGCTCTAGAGGAGGGAGGGACCTCTGAAGCGGAGTATGTTTGCAGTGCCCAGACGTACGAGGTAGACTTAGATTCTAAATGTAAGGCCATAGCGAGGAGACCCAAGTTCAAGTGGTTTTTTGACCAGATAGGGGTGAAGTACGACACGAGGGTGTCCATCACGAGGAAAGTCTTGGAGGCAGTGCAGCAGCGGGGAGACCCTTCGCTAAATTGGCAGGGGTCAATCGGAAGGATGATTAAGAAGTATACCTCTGAAATGGTGTTTTCAGAAGCAGATAGGGTGGTGCCCTACTTCCACAACTGCCCGTTGTACGTCACAGCCATAATTAATGGAGTCTCATTTCCCAGGGCGTTGATGGATGGAGGAGCATCCATTAACATCATGCCCATCAGTACATTATATGAAACAGGAATTGACCAGGAGAAGGTGGTTCCGGTGCCGCTAGTAATTTTCGAATTCGACAACGCCGGGATGCAGTCTATTGGATACGTGAATGTGGGAATTAAGTTGGGAAATTTCACCTCCCACATCAAATTTCATGTTATTAACGCTAACATCAGCTACCAATTACTCATTGGAAGGGTATGGATGCACACTTATGGCGTAGTGCCTTCTACCTACCATCAATGCGCGAAGGCAAACATTAGAGGTACAGAGATAGTGATCAAGGCCACGCAGAGACCCTTTGCCGTTGAGGAGGCCCACCTAGTAGATGCTGCCTTCTACACCGAGTTAGATGAAGAAAGAAAGGTCTCTACAAGAAAACTAGTAGGAATCAAGGTAGCTGAGGGAAGGGTCCCGCAGAAGAAATCCGTTCATGACCGTCTAGGGGAGAGGATAATCCCCCATATGGAAAAAGGCAAGAGGAAAGCAGAGGAGGTAGCTAGACCCCCTCGAACTTGCAAGAAAGTGGTCTTGCCCAATGGAAAAATCATCTACCGTTTATAACGGTCTGCGCGGGCGGTGTTCTGGGACGAGAGCATCGACCCGACGCCCGAGTGTTTTATTGTTGATGAATCCCATATTGTTGAGCATGTTGAGGAACCAGAAGAAGCGCCAGAGTGCATGCAAGACGGACCCAGGGAGCAGCTGCAGGAATTAGAGGAAATCAAGTAAGGGTTAGAAGAGGGCGAGAGTAGACCCATTGTAATCTCCAAGTGCCTGGAACCAAAGCAGAAGGAAGAGCTCATTGAGATACTTAAGGAGTTCACTAATGTACTTTCTTGGAAGTACACGGAGATGCCAGGAATAGACGCAGAAGTGAGCTCTCATAGATTGAACATCCTTCCCAATGCCCTTTCGGTAAGGCAAGCAACACGCATATATAAAGCAGACCTTGATTTGAAAATAAAAGCTGAGGTGGAGAAGTTGTTAGCGGCAGGGTTCATCAAGCCTATTCAGCACCCCATATGGCTGTCCAGCATAGTGCCAGTGGCAAAGAAAGACAAGACCCAAATCAGAATCTGTGTAGATTTTCGTGACTTGAACAGGGCGTGTCCTAAGGATGAATTCCCACTACCCAGCATAGACAGCTTAGTGGATGCCACCGCGGGACATGAGATGTATAGCTTCATGGACGGGTATGTTGGCTATAACCAGATTAAAATGGACCCCACCGACACAGAGAAGACTGCCTTTCGCACACCGTTAGGGAACTTTCACTATACAGTCATGCCCTTCGAATTGAAGAATGCTGGAGCCACATACCAGCGGACCATGATGGAAATTTTTCATGACTTATTTCATGATATACTAGAATTCTATGTGGATGATCTGTTGGTGAAGTCTAAGAAAGAAAACAAGCATATTCAGGATCTCAGGAGAGTATTCGAAAGGTGTCGTCGGTATAAGATGAGAATGAACCCCTCAAAGTGTGCCTTTGGGGTTACTGCAGGGAAATTCTCAGGTTTTGTGGTAAATAGACAAGGGGTGCAAGTGGATGCAGAGAAGATGAAAGCCATTGTGATGATGCCACCGCCCAAGAGTCAGAGACAACTTAAGAGCTTCCTGGGAAAGGTATCCTACCTGCAGAGGTTTATACCTGCGTTGCCAGAAGTAACTCATCCGTTCGCACCTCTACTAAAAGACAAAGCCAAGTGGGTTTGGGGAGAGAGGCAAGAGAGTGAGTTTGAGAAGATTAAAGGAATCCTAGCTTCTCCTTCCACGATGATTCCCCCCGAAGCCGGAGCGCCGCTGCTGCTCTACCTTACTTCTACAGAGAGGTCGATAGGGGCCCTCTTGGCGCAAGAGAAGGAAGGAGTGGAAAAGTCGGTCTACTACCTATCGAGAGTAATATCCAGAACATAATCGAGGTACACCAGCATTGAGAGGCACTGCCTGGCGCTGGTATTTGTAGCCCAGAAGTTGAGACACTATCTTCTAGCCTCACCGTTCACATAGTCACCAAGTGTGATCCCATCAAGTACCTCCTCGCGCGGACTATACTCGTGGGACGAGCAGCAAGGTGGTTTTTGATCTTGTTAGAATACGATCTGAAATGCGTAGTGCCTAAAGCCATTAAAATCCAGGCAGTGGCAGATATGCTGGCCCACTTCCCGAGTGGGGTTTTCGAACCACCTAGTGAAGAACTGCCCGGAGAAAGTTTCCAAGCATGCATGGCGGAGATGGTGAAGAAGTGGTTTATGGAGTTTGATGGTTCCAGTGCTCAAAGAACAGGCGGAGCCGGCGTCATACTGTCAGATGGGAAGGAGAAGATTACCCTCTCTTTCAAGTTAGATTTTAAATGCTCAAATAATGAAGCTGAGTACGAAGCCCTCATTCTAGGGATGTTGGAAGCACTCAGAAGAGGGATCAGGTTACTGTGTATACGAGGGGACTCCAATCTGGTAGTAAGGCAGGTGAATGGAGAGTTTTCCCCTAAACTTGCCAACTTAGCGCCGTACAGACACATCATCCAAAGACTGTTGGGACAGTTCTTAGAAGTAACTGTGGAGAGGCAGGCGCGAACGATGAACAGACACCCTGACGCGCTCGCCACCATAGCACAAAAGTTGGATATGGAGGAGTCAGAAGCAACCATCACAGTGAGGCGGAGAACGGTACCCACCACCGTAAAGTCCTTATTCCCAAGTAACGAGCCAGGAGATTGGAGGCGTCTGGTAGAGAAGCAACTTGAAACCAGGGAAGGGACAATGAAAATATTAGAGTTAGCCAACAATCATGTGCTGCAGGGAACTCTCTACTTCAAGAGACCTGGAGGATTTCTGGCAAGGTGCGTAGGGGAGCAAGAAGCCAAGGAGAGGTTAATAGAAATGCACCAGAAGCACTGCGGAGATACGGATATCCCCCTTTACAGACGACTGTAGCGAAGCGGGTATTATTGGCCCGCCATGAGCGTAGAAGCGGCCCACTTGCAACAAACTTGTTTAAAGTGCCAAGCTAATTTTGACCAGCCGACGGAGGCTAACTTCATGGAAGACTTTGAAGATTGGAGACAACCGTACCTAGCATATCTAAAAGATGGGGAGCTTCCCGCTGAGAGAGCGGATGAAATTTACCTTAGAAAAAGGATAGCCCGTTTCTACTTGGTCAAAGGAGAGTTATATAGGAAAGGGTACAATGAGAAGGCTCTAAGGTGCGTAGCCAAAGAGGAAGTGGAAAGGGTGCTGAAAGAAGCTCATAAGCCCTCCCACATGGGAGGCGCCAAGCTGTATGATCAACTGATGACGCTGGGATACTACTGGCCGACCATGGAGGCTGACTCCATTGGATATGTGAAAAAGTGTAGAGCATGCCAGGTGTATGGAAACATGGTGCACGCTCCCTCCGTCAGTCTACAAAGCTTGGCAGCCCCCTATCCCTTCCACACATGGGCGTTCGACCTGGTGGGAAAGATCGCCCCAGCATCTCACGGCAAGGCTTTTATCATTGTGGCTACAAAATTGTACACCAAATGGGCGGAGGCCATTCCTTTAAGGAGAGTCACCGCCCAAGTGGTAACCCAGTTTATAAAGGAGTATATCATATGAAGGTTCGGTATACCCAAGGTGATCCTAACGGATAATGGGAAGAAATTTGTATGCAAAGAGATGGCCCTTCTCATGGACAAGTATAAGATTGTGCATAATAGCTCAACCATATCCTACCCCAAGGGTAATGGCCAAGCAGAAGCTACTAATAAGACCCTGATAAATATTTTGAAGAAAATGCTAGAAGACATGCCGGGAGCATGGGATGAGAAGTTGCCTATGGTGTTATGGGCTTACCGTACTTCGAAAAGAAAGAAACTGGGTTCACTCCCTTCTCTCTAGTATATGGGACCGAAGCTGTCCTACTAGTGGAACTGGCGGTACCTTCAGCCAGAATTTCTCTTAGTAATGGGCTCATCCCAGACCCAAGGCACGTGCAATTGGAGGTGCTGGACGAGCACAGAGACAACGCGAGAGAGAATTTCAAAGTCTACACTCAGCAACTGTCCAGGGCCTACGAAAACTTGGTTAAGCCTAGAGAATTCTAGGTGGGAGATTTAGTCCTGCGAGCATAAACTCACCATCTCCGTAGCATGTCGGCATCAAAATTCAAACCTAACTGGGAGGGCCCTTTTGTTGTCAGAGGAGTGGGGAAGTCGGGCTACTGCCAAATATCATAACCAGAGAGTGATTGCCTCCATTCCATCAACTGCAAGTGGCTGAAGAGGTACTATGCTTAGTAACAGCTAACAAGTTTTGTTTGTGTTTTGCATGTCTGTATTGGATTTCGAGGATTGCTCCTATACCAGAAAAGTTTTTTTGTAATTTTTTTTAAGAACAATACTACACTGTAAACAGCACACAAAGGTAAAGAAATGAAATAGCAACACTTTTGATCATGGTTGACATTTGCTTTGCTTGCTCATTTATACATACATATACACTCCCTATTAAGTTAGAAGAGAGTAAAAAAAAAAGGATCAGGAACTTTGCTCACTACACTTGGGAGGTAAGTCCATCCTAAGAGAAAGTATACTGAGCAAAGTCCCCCAGACATAAATTAATACAGTTTTTTATAATAAAATCAGGCTTTTGGAAAGGGGCAGGGGTCACCCTCCTCTCCAACCTAGCCTCTACGACTATAAGCAGTAATATGCAGGAATACCCCCACAGATGGGAGGGGCAACCTAAGAAAGTCACATGCCAACACCTCACAGCTATAAGAGGTGCATTTTCAAAAAATATATACAATATGATAATACATAACTTTTCATATCAATGCAAATACCCCGCAGTATATGGGGTAGCCACCAGTAGACTAAATGCCCACATAAATTAGAGCAAGTCATATAAAATGAACACCCACAGTATAAAGGCAGCTGGATCAAGGTAGTTAAGTTCATCGCTGCTTTCTCTTTTTTTGTCCCACTCTCTTCTAATTTACCTCTCCTCTACTGCTATATCTCACCATTTCATCCCCCATTTTCCCCCACCCTTTAAATGCACTAAATTCACCAAAATTCATCTAATTTCTACACATCAAGGTATAATTTCCACTATGTTATATTGTAT
Organism: Sambucus nigra; assembly: GCA_949130495.1. NCBI lineage: Eukaryota > Viridiplantae > Streptophyta > Magnoliopsida > Dipsacales > Adoxaceae > Sambucus > Sambucus nigra. The sequence goes on from OX422217.1 coordinate 348,758,286, forward strand.
ATCAGGTGTTTGTGGTTGGTAATTCTCATGATTCTTGGGTATTATGATTATTTCGACAATTTTTGAAGTTTGTTGTTGGGTGTGTCCCAATTGTTGATTAATATTCTTTCATGAACATAAATTATTGATGGATTATTGTGTTTGTTAATGAATGGGTTTGTGTTGGTTCAAATAGCACTCACACACCCTTAAACCATATCGTGCACACCAAAGTGTTTGCTAAAATGCATAAACCAATTTTTTTTCAAGTTGTTTAGTATACACTTACGTATTTTTCACTCGTTGTTGCACCCCGACATTTTTTGTCACAATGTGGTATGTTTTCACCCGGTTTCACACACTTGCACACGCCATTTCAACTCGTTCACCGACTAACTTTAATTGAGCTTTACAATTTTTTTTGTCTTGCCTAATTATTATTTTGTAGGTTTAAATGACCATATTAAAAATGTACGACTCGCCCAAGTGTGTGCTATCCGGGGGATTCTAGGGTTTCCATTGTAAAAGGGAAAAATAGTGGTTTCATGCCTATTTTCATAATCAACAGAGGCCGTTGGCCTACGATTGTTCGTGGGACATTGATCATGTGTTGTATGTGGGGGGCATAGATATGCGCCGTGATCCTCTGGTGGTCCCGATTTTTTTAGTATTGTTGTAATGGGAATTCTCTATCAATTCTTCTTATTTTTATTTTTATTTCATTTCTTTCTTTCTAACTTTTTTGTATGAAGTTGTTTTGTGAAATTATGAGATTTCAATCGATAATATAGTTGTTGGTTATTTATTAGATTTTAATGCGTATGACCCTCCTTTTTTATAAAATCAAATTTTCACCATCAATTTATCTAGTATTTTCACTTCAGTGTAAAACCCTCACGTTTGATAGCATATTTTATATTTCTTTACTATGTGTAGTAATTAATTATAAATGATAGATGTTGAGTAAATATTAATTTATTATGAGAAAGATTAATATTTACTTAAATGTTGTATGATTACCTGATAAGTAGGTAAAAATATCAATGTGGTGATTTATGGTGTCATAAGATATAAAATGACATTTTGGATTAATGAGAAACCGGAACTTAAAATGAATTATAAAATTTTCAAATGATAATTTGGAGGGTGTAGTTAGTCCCGGTAGGTGCGAGACAGTCAAAATAAGTGCCATATTGTATTTTGGCATTTCGGACACTTTTGACTAGTTATAGCTTAAATGTGTAGTTGCGATTTATTATATCACGTATTAGTCATTAAAGTTGAGATTTTTAGACTTAAGCCACGTTTAAGTCCCCTATCCTATTTCTATTCTTCCATTACACACAATTGAGCCTTAGAGAGAGAAAGGAGAAAGAAGAGAACTTTGGAGAAAAGATAGATTGGAGCTTGGATCTTGGATCTTGCTTGCATATTCCTCAAATATGATTTTCTACATCAAGGCAGGTTATCTACTTGCTATTATATGATTTAAGGAGAGTAATTAGTTGTGATAGTTATGAATTTGTTGTGTTTATTCATTTTAGGGTTTTGTTTGATTTATGGGTATTATCCCTTAGAAATTGATTTGGATGATAAAGGTTGTTGATGATGGTAATTAGACATATTGTGGTGTATTAGTTCCATTGAATGATATGGGCTTGGGTTGTTGGAAGAAGAAATGGATAATGTTTGTCTAGGTCTGCAATGATCGGTCGACCGCGGTTATCAGACCGGTCGACCGGGCCTTCGGGAGAGGGCACACTGCCTTCTTTTAAAAAAAAAGGCATAAATGTTGAGGCGCGGTCGACCGCGTCCCCCTTATCGGTCGACCGGCCCTGCCGAAGTGAGCTTTCTGCTTTTCTTCTTAGACAAAAAAACTTGAGACGCGATCGACCGCGGTCTTGGGACCGGTCGACCGGTCCCCTGTTTTCTTCCCAAAATTTTACTTTTGCTGTTAAATCTTTTCTTTTCATAGGGACTTAGGAATCTTCTTGAATGAAGTAAACTTTGGCTTTTAGAGTACTAGTTGAGTCTGGTTGTCACCCTAGAGTGGAATGGATTTCACTTGGGGTTAAGTCCAAAGTGGGAAGGGGGTGTTCCAAAGTGATGTTTAGGCATTACTCTTTTGGTTACTTCTTAATAGGAGGATAGGGGTTGTAGGCCCATGTTTGGAGACTTAAGGGCTTATCAAAATTTTATGAACTTTGGGGACTTGTAGGATCATAATGATCATTTGGAGATTTAGTCGGGACTTGTAATTTGAGGAATATTAATGACGATATTCGAGGGGAATTAGGTTCGCATAATGAACCCAAATGCTTAAAGATGATAGGTTCAACTAAAATGGACCCAAATTGTGTTAATGATGATTGGTTCGAATATAATGAACCCAGTTGTTTAATAATGATGGGTTCAAACAAAAAGAACCAATCACATGGATAATGGAAATGGAAATTGGTAATGAATATTGAATATGATGATGAGATTAAAAATGTAAATGTTAATTTACTCTTACAAACCTCTATAAATGACATCATAAGGGAAGTTCGCGCGCGTGGTGAGGCCCCCTGGCTAGTGAATGCAGGGTGGATATAGTTTATAGGCCATGTGAGCGTTTATTATTGTATATTTTTCTGCGATGGGTAGGAGATTCCGGGTGTGGTCTTGACTATCCCGCAGGCACATGGCCGCTTCCCGACGTCTTGCGTTATAGGTGCCCAGGTTATCTTATGATAGGCCCTGGAAGATGATGGTCATTTAGGGGCGCGCACAGTGGGGAAACCCGGACGGGCGGTCTTTGATATCGTTATATGTATATGAATATAACTATATTTTTATCAAGTGGGACTTGATGGTTGATAAACGCCACAAAGAGCGTATGATAAATGCCACAAAGAGCATGGATATGTGCCATAAAGAGCACGGGAAATGAGATTAATGAGATATGTGCCATAAAGAGCACTTGATATTAATGGTGTTCCTATTAAGGAACGGTAATATAATTAACTATGGAAGTTAATAAATGAAAGGAAATTTACATCTTCTTCATTTAAACTAAATAAATGGTTTTATTCCTATTAAGGAATGTAAGAAGGATATGGTAATTGGATTAATGAGAAAAGGTTTTAAATTAAGTTATTTACTTTTCTTTCGTTTATGTATATGACATTTCATTTCATAATTACTTAAAATGTAATGTAGATAGCATGTTTTTGTCATATTATCATCCTTATCATTTATACATAACTGTTCATATCTATCATGCTTTTTATTTCTTCTCGTGATCATATAGAACCCGGCCCTGACCGATTTACTTTCCTTGATGTATATATGATTGTATCCGCTCAGGTTCTCCCTTGCAAGGACGCCAGTTTTGATGTTCCCATTCCTTTTCTTTTGACGAGCTGTAAGATTTTGCGGGTTATTACAGGATGCTGAATTAGACGCTTCATCTTTGTGTTCTAGATATGATCGGGTCTTTTTACTCGGGCGTGTGGCCCAAACTTTTATATTTGATTAATGAATGTATTATGTAAATATTTAAATTGTTGTATCTCGTTGTTTATTGCTGTGGATCGACAGCTTATTCGGTCCTTTTGTATACATTCGTCTTAGTAGTATTATATTTACTCTTTTGGAATTCCACTTGCTTATCAGATGGGGTTGTTTTAATTTAAATTTCTTAACTGCATTTTAATTTCTAAACTTTTGACAACCCGTCTTCTGATTTATTGGGTGGTTTTCCCGTATACTCAGTTTATTATTGTTGATGCTGAGAATGTTATCCATCCATGATTCTTGTTATGTTTGAGTATCGGGCTAGCCACCCCTTATCTCGGATCGCGGGTTGTCACATTCAGCCCCTCTATATTGTTGTGACTTACGACAAAATTTCTTTTAAGTAAATATTTATGTTTTTCTTTTGTTTGTATAGCGCTCACGTTGACTACCTCGGGGATCGCCCCAAATTGGTGTGATTTATTTATATCCCTCTCTTTTTCATAATGTCTTTAATTACATTGAGGACAATGTGTGATTCAAGTTAGGGGGCGTGTAATTATTCATCTCAATTTCTTTTTTTTTCATCATGAGCCATATTTATATTTATTAATTGAATTTTATAAATTTAAAAAAAATCAAAAAAGAAAATAAAAAATAAAAAAAATTTAAAATTTAAAATTTTTTCTCTTTATTTATTTTCTCTTTCTTGGGCCTTTTGCCTTAATTTTCTTTGATAAATTCAATAATTGCCCTATCCAATTGCTAATTCAGCGATACATTTTCTATTTCTTTCATGTTATTAAACCTTACTCCTCAAATTATTCAATATTAAGAATAAATTCATGAATTAAACTTTGAAAACCCAAGAGCACTTGAGTATATTTTATAAATGATTCGGTAGGACGATTATAACTTCGTATTTTTTTTTGCTATGTGTACACTAAAACCGAGCGAGCTTTGTACTTTTCTTCATTTGAGTGTTTATACACTACTCTCTCCTTCTTGAAAACGTTAAATTTGTTGGTAATCTCACTATTGTTTCATTGATCGTTCATTAATTGAGTTCATATATGAAATGTGTTACTTGATCATAATTTTCAAAGTTGTTTTGACTCGAGAATTGCGTAAACTTTAAGAAAGGATCATAGGCCCTCTTTGTTATATTACTCATATTGACCTTAACCTCACCTTATATGTTTTCCCTCGTCAACCTCTTTGAGCTTAAATATAACCTTTCATTTCATAACCCAAAATCCCATAACCAAATCCACATTGGAGTTATAAACCATATATATCACCTTCCATACCTTTATTTGGAATGATACTAGGGATTGAATGATGTTTGTGCTACGTGGTTGCAATTAAGCATGTGAGAGTAAAAAAGTGAAGAAAAAAAGTGAAGTGAAAAAGAAAACAAAAGAAAAATATGTGAAAAAGAAGAAAAGAAAAGAAAGAGAAAGTTTATACATGTAGTATATAGTGTTCAATAACCTTTGTTTGCTCTCTCCAATGTTATATTGTAACACCCCGTGTTTTTATTTATTATTTTAATTAATTAATTGAAATTTTTGAGAAAAATAAATTTTGAATTTAATAATTTTTATTGGCTAAATATGTTGGTTATGATTTTAGAAGAATAAAACTTCAATCGGAATTAAAATCGGAGTTAAAATGGATTTTATATTGATTTTATAATATTTTGCCTTATAGGCATTTTTAAGGCAAACTGTCAGTTTTTCGGGGTGATCGATCGATCGACCACTGGGGGTAGATCGATCGACCCTCCCAGAAAATGTGCGCTGCGAGATATTTTTAGAGTTTGTGTAGGATTAGGACTCCTAATCAATATATAACCTTGTTAATCCATAGGGGGACCTCTCATAATCATTTTTTCTCCAGTTTTTCACTAGAGAACACTTCCAAATATTTTTCCTCTCACTCATAATCATCAACCTTCAACAAAATCAAGTTTTTGTCACAAGTTTTGGCACAAGTTTTGGAAGGCTTAATTGGGGTTTAATCAAGATTGTTCAAGAACACTCTTTTGTTAATTTTTCGCAAGGAATCCAGATTTCTAATCAGATTTTCAACACGATTTTTACAGGCACGAGTACTCTATTCTTTTCCTTTAGTATTATGCGTTTTAAGTTTCGCGCAAACACTTAATTACATGTTTTTCTTAAAATAAAGTAGTGACTTAATTAGGAAAAGTGGATACTAATTATGGGGCTGTTTTTATAAAATATTTTAATCTGAATAATATTCATAACCCTTTGGGTACGTAGGATTCATGAGTGATTTTGGATTTTATTGGTGTAGGTTGCATGTAGAAAAACCCTATCTTTAAAATAAATGATTTTTGGGTGCGTACAACTCATGTAATACATGTAGAGATATTAAAATTCGGTTTTGATGAATATATGATGAAAACTTGGTATATTTAATTTAAAATAATTAAATGAGATTAATTGGGTATTGTTGGCGAGGTGATAATTAAATTAAAGATTTAATTGAATTGGACTATCATGCGTAGTTTTATATATTGATTAATTATGCTTGTTTGTGTGACTTGTTGGTATTATGATGTTGCCTTTGTGACGACGGGTTGTTGGGTATTATTGCTCTCCCTATATTTTAGAATGCCTTCTAGGTATGGGACTAGCGGGTAGACCTTTCATGATTTACGGATTCTAGGTATGGGACTAGTGAGGATAGATTATTGCGTTTTTATCATCTTGAGGGTGGGCTGATTTTTATTACTTTATCGTCGTTACGGTAGTCTAAGTACGAGATTAAGTTAAGATTTATGTTAGAAAATCCTCCTATACATAGGATAAGACGTATTGATAACTCGGGAACCCTTAGGTGTGTGATTAAGGGGTATTTTAAGGATCTCATATCGATTAAAAGGGTGGGGTGATTATAAATTGAGAAATTGAGAATTAATGCCTAAGATAAAAATGGGTATTAAAATTTGTGGCGACATAATGTGTTGGGCCCGATAGTTTAAACGGGTCAGAGGGCGATTTATGTCGTGTAGTGTGTGGAACCTTGTCATGTATCGGGGCCGACAGTTAAACGGGTCAGAGGGCAATTGACAAGGGTAACCTTGTCATGTGTCGAGGCCGACAGTTTAAACGGGTCAGAGGGCGATTGACAAGGGGAAGTGTGACACTTTAATAAAAAGTGAGAACAATAATAAAAGTTGGTTAATTTAATTAAATTAACATCGTGGGACTTGGTAATTTAATATCATATTGGTGTGCCCTTTTTAAACGGGGATCCCTACGGGTAGTTAGTAATTTATATATCGCATTTAATTATTCCGTTTAATTTAAAATATTCTATTGTGATATTTATTGCGTATAATGCTACTGTCTGGATTCAAGGATCCTATTTGAGGGGAGTAGTGTGTATTCTTGCTTGGGGCTTTGGCTCTGACCCATGCGTTGACTAATCTTTTTCAGGATTTAATTTGGAGAAGCTGCATAAGTTTATCGGAGTTATCATTGAAGGTGCAGCTGGAGTTATTTACTTTATGGCATAGTTTAGTTAGACTTTCTTTTCTAGTCGTATTATGAGACTTCATTGGACTTTCATTGGACCTTTCGGTTCCAAAGTTGTTTAGAGGATTTCTGTTGGGATTATTCAGATTTTATTTAATCATTATTGGAGATTGGATTTTTGGAGTTAGCATGTGATGGATCTTTTATCGCTTAGTTATTTGTGATCATTTGAGATTGACTCAATTGTTTATCTTATGGACTGTTTTATTTATGTCTCATATCTGTCTCATGCTAATAATGATATTTATTTAGTTCACCCCCGGCTTAGTTTTGGTGGCGGCCGACGCCAAAATTAGGCGGGGTGTGACAAATGGTATCAGAGCATGGTCTTAGGTCCCGTAGGTTATGAGTCCGTTTATTTTCCGCGTTGCCGATCCTTGATTCCTTTTGTTGATTCGTACTTCTTTAGGTAGAGGGTCTAGCATACATGTTAGATGTGTTTCTTGGAGATGTGAAGTTTTGAGTTAAGGACGTTGTAGGCATTGAGTTTAGAATTAGTAAGCTTGATGTGAGGATCCTTAAAATGGATTTTGGAGACGATAATTATTTTTGGAGATTTTAGTACAGATGTTAGGTATCGTATGTATCGATTTTTGGTGTTGAGTTTAATTTGAGGACGTTAGCATTTTGATGACTTTCGGATATAGGATCGAGTGGGGGATTTGTGAGAGCATGTGGTACGCCGTTATTTTCATAGTTATGTGTATGTATATAGGCAATATATATTATTTTGTTGCTCGTGGGGTAGGTGCGCTTAGAATTGGGTGTATGGGCGCCCAATTATGGCATTCTATGGGTAGGCATATATGAGCCTTATTTTCTTTTGTGAGATTTATGCGTTGATGAGTATGCTTCGTCTAATTAGAGGACGAAATTCTTTGCTAGTGGGGAAGTATGTAACACCCCGTGTTTTTATTTATTATTTTAATGAATTAATTGGAATTTTCGAGAATTTTTTTTTTGAATTTAATAATTTTTATTGGCTAAATACGTTGGTTATGATTTTAGAAGAATAAAACTTCAAGAGGAATTAAAATCGGAGTTAAAATGGATTTTATATTGATTTTATAATATTTTTCCTTATAGGCATTTTTAAGGCAAACTGTCAGTTTTTCGGGGTGATCGATCGATTGACCACTGGGGGTAGATCGATCGACCCTCCCAGAAAACGTGCGTTGCGAGCTGTTTTTAGAGTTTGTGTAGGATTAGGACTCCTAATCAATATTTAACCTTGTTAATCCATAGGGGGACCTCTCATAATCATTTTTTCTCCAGTTTTTCACTAGAGAACACTTCCAAATATTTTTCCTCTCACTCATAATCATCAACCTTCAACAAAATCAAGTTTTTGTCACAAGTTTTGGCACAAGTTTTTGAAGGTTTAATTGGGGTTTAATCAAGATTGTTCAAGAACACTCTTTTGCTAATTTTTCGCAAGGAATCCAGATTTCTAATCCGATTTTCAACACGATCTTTACAGGCACGAGTACTCTATTCTTTTCCTTTAGTATTATGCGTTTTAAGTTTCGCGCAAACACTTAATTACATATTTTTCTTAAAATAAAGTAGTGACTTAATTAAGTGGATACTTAATTAGGAAAAGTGGATACTTATTTATCGCGCAAACACCAATAAAATCATATTGGTGTGCCCTTTTTAAACGGGGATCCCTACGGGTAGTTAGTAATTTATATTTATCGCGTTTAATTATTCTGTTTAATTTAAAATATTCTATTCTGATATTTATTGCGTATAATTCTACTGTCTGGATTCAAGAATCCTATTTGAGGGGAGTAGTGTGTATTCTTGCTCGGGGTTTTTGGCTCTGACCCATGCGTTGACTAATCTTTTTCAGGATTTAATTTGGAGAAGATGCATAAGTTTATCGGAGTTATCATTGAAGGTGCAGCTGGAGTTATTTACTTTATGGCATAGTTTAGTTAGAATTTCTTTTCCAGTCGTATTATGAGACTTCATTGGACTTTTATTGGGCCTTTCGGTTCCAAAGTTGTTTAGAGGATTTCTGTTGGGATTATTCAGATTTTATTTAATCATTATTGGAGATTGGATTTTTGGAGTTAGCATGTGATGGATCTTTTATCGCTTAGTTATTTGTGATCATTTGAGATTGACTCAATTGTTTATCTTATGGACTGTTTTATTTATGTCTCATATCTGTCTCATGCTAATAATGATATTTATTTAGTTCACCCCCGACTTAGTTTTGGTGGAGACCGACGCCAGAATTAGGCGGGTTGTGACATATATCCAATGCTTTTTATTAAAATTATATTCTAATTTTGAAATTGCCCGTAATTTTCCATTATTCCAAGTGTTTCATCCCCAAACACCTTTGAATTCATACATATTCCCTCCATTTAATAACCTTAACCCCAAACCTACATTATAACCCATAAAAGTCTTATGTGATTCTAAGGTGAATGCAATTCAAATGTCATAATAATTGCGATAATTTGTGAAAATGCATTTCACCACTTTTATGATGATATCCTTTCATTGAGATTGCAAAGTTTTTATTTTTTTATATAGCGTTCTTCATTGATAACACGTGTACGACCTAGTTTCTATTTACATTTACTCATTATGCCAGCATATCCCGTGTGTTACGCCCTATCCCGAGTGCTTTTATTTGTTGAGTGTAATATCTGGAGAGGATTGAGTGGAATCATGCTTTTATTATTATCCTAATTATAGGCGTTTTTATCGAATCAAAGTTTTTTGCACGTGCACGCACACCACTGACATTTGAGGTTTTAATTCCATATATTTATTCTTTTAATGTTAATAGTTTTGGATTATTGAGCAAAAGTCTCTTTTGATTTATTAATAATATGTTGACATATTTAGTTGTTGTTTAACTTGGCATATTTGTGGTTAGGCATATTTTGAGGAAATTTGATATTTGTGGGTTTCATACTTAAAAACCCTCATGAGACAACACTCGTCCACTAAGGTAATCTAGGGATTTAACGAATTATTGCATATGCTAAATGCAATCGCTCGCCCACGAAAGTGGCATTTATCTCCTTTGTACATATATTCTTTAATGTGGGTTGCTTGTAGTTCCTCTTGCTTTGTATTTCATTGCTAAGGACTAGCAATGTGTAAGTTAGGGGGTCCTCTGAAATGGTCTGATAATGCCAATCGATACGCCACTAGTCCAATCCTCTCAATAATAGGGATTGGTCTGACATACCGAGGACCTAACTTCCCTTTCTTTCAAAATCGCATCACTCCCTTCACGGGAGACACTTTAATTAGAAATTGATTACCGGCCTCAAAATTCAAGTGTCTCCTGTCTGCATCAGCTTAACGTTTCTGTCTATCCTGTGCAATCCGAATTCTAGTCCGAATCATATCCACCTTCTCTGAGGTATCCTGAATGAACTCCGATCCGATAAGTTTGTTCTCCCCCACTTCCTACTAACACGAGGGTGAACGATAAGGTCTCTCATATAATGCCTCAAAAGGTGCCATCCCTATAGTAAATTGGTAACTGTTGTTCTAAGAAAAATCCACCAATGGTACTACCTACTCCCTACTACCTTTGAAGTCTAAGATTCACATTCACAACATATCCTCCAACATCAAATTTACTCCCTTTATTAGGCCATCAGTATGTGGGTGATACGAGGTACTCAATCTTAACTCTGCCCCCAATGCTTGCTGAAAACTACTCCAAAAGTGGGACACAAGTATCTTGTCCCTATCTGACACGATATTGAGCGATAACCTATACAACTTCACACTCTCTTTAAGAAAAAACTTGGCATATTGCTCCCAAGTATAGTATGTCCAAACCCGTAAACAGTGAGCTACCTTTATTAAACGGTCCACCATCACCCATGTAGATTCGTGTCCCCGTTGTGATGTAGGTAACCCTATGATAAAATCCATGGAAATGCTCTCCCATTTCCATATCAAAATCTCGAGAGGATGAAGAACACCTATTGGTTCCTGATGGTCCACCTTCATCAACTAGCATATGACACACTTGGGCATAAAAATATCCATGTCCTTCTTTATGCCTGCCCACTAATATTAGCACCTCATTTCTTGGTCATCTTATCCCCACTAGGATGTACTTTAAAACGTGACCCATGTGCCTCCATCATAATGACTCTCCGTAACTCCTCATCCTTCGAAACTACCAACCTGCCTTGGAATCTCAAATCGCCATCTGAGCTGATCGAATGGTGTTCTGCCCTCTCTGTCTAATAACTGCTTGACCTTCTCCTAGCAAACATGGTCCCTTCCATGTGCCTTTACGACACGAATGATGATCTCGAGTGTAATGGTGAGAACTTCCTTATAAAACGTGATAACTCATCATTAGTACAAAGTGATTTCCATTTTCCTTCCATACCGTTGCTAACTCAACTGTTGGCTTTCGGGTCAAAGCATCCGCCACTACATTTGCCTTCCCAAGGTGGTACTCGATATCAAACTGGTAGTCTTTCACAAACTCAATCCATCTTCGCTGTCTCATGTTCAACTCTCTACGTGTGAACAAGTACTATAGGCTCTTGTAGTCTGTGAACAACTAAAATATTTCCCAATAGATAATGCCTCCAAATATGTAAAGCAAACACCACGACGACTAACTATAAATAATGGGTGGGGTAATTACCTTCATGAGGCTTATGCTTTCAGGAGGCATAAGCTATCAACTTCTCCTCTTTCATCAACACCCCTCCAAGTCCTTACAAGGACGCATCTGTAAAGACCTTGTAATCAATCCCTCTACGAGGCAAAGCAAGTATCAGAGCTAAAATTTGGCCACCATCTCATCAAAAGCCCGCTAACACGCATCATCCCAACCAAATGTTACATACTTCCTCGTCAAATTCATTAGAGGCTCGACTATTTTTAAGAACTCGTGAATGAACCAATGGTAGTACCCTTATAATGCTAAAAAACTAAGCCCCTTCGTAGGTGTAGTGGGTTGTCCCCACTCCATCACTGTTGAAACCTTTTCTAGGTCCACCAATATTCCCCTCTTAGATACTACGTGGACTAAGAACTGAACCTCCCGTAACCAAAATCCATATTTATCAAACTTAAAATAGAGTTGATGGTCACGTAAATTCTCTGCGTACTCCTTTGTGGTTCGAGAATAAATCAATATTTCATCTATGAACATAATGGAAAAAATGATCTAGAAAATCCCTGAGCAGCCTATTCATTAGGTCCGTAAATATGCCGTTGCGTTGGTCAAGCCAAAAGGCATAATAAAGAAATCATACGATCCATATTTCGTAAAAAATGATTCCTTTAGGACATCCTGCTCCCGAATCCTCTGTTGATGATGCGCTAACCTCAAATCGATTTTAGAAAAATACTCTGCATCCCTCAGCTGGTCGAACATGTCATCAATACGGGGAAATAGATACTTGTTATGTATAGTGACCATGTTCAACTACCAGTAATCAATGCAAAGTATCAGGGATCCATCCTTCTTCTTAATGAATAGAATGGGAGTATCCCAAGGTGACGTACTCCTCCGAATAAATACCCGACCCAATAACTGTTGAATCTGATCTCTAAGCTCTCCCATCTCTATAGGAGCCATACGATACAGTACATGTGCGATGGGCCTCGTACTCGAATTAAGTAAATCACAAAACTCGATCTCCCTACTAGGGTGGAAGCCCTAGAATCTTTCCAAATACATCTCAAAACTAACAATCGGGATGGGGTCTAGCGAAATATTACCTATGTAAGAACATTTTTTTCTAGGATTGTTCGTAGCATAGCTTTAGGGAAGTTTTGTGTATCCCGTTATAAATAGTCATGGACCCTCAAGACGAATCGAACTCAAGCATCTCAAAATTTGCAAACTTCTCGACATCCTGATGAGGTATTAAACAATTTAGAATTCAAATTAATTCACATAATTATATTTTGGGATGTTTATTTTTATTAAAAATGAACAACAACTTTTTATTTTCAAAAATATATTTTATAAGTATACTGCAGGCGGAGTTTTAAAAAAATAAAATTTTCCTTTCTATCGTTCAAACGACATCACCAAGTCGTTAGATCCTCATTTGAATCTTGGATCGATTTTGGATCAAACGACTTGCTACTGGTTTGATTTTATTTAGGTTGTTAGTAGCGATATGACATCTAATTAGAACGAGATGCTTAGGTCGTTAGAATGACCTACTTAACTCGTTCGAACAACACGCCACCTTAAGTTGTGTACAAATACTTATTTCGTGTTCAGAATGTTCAAGACTTTTGACGAAACATTTTTTGCATATCTTTTGTAAAATCTCTTCACTTTTTATGTTGAAAAATACTTGTTTAATTCACAACAAAACATTCTTGAATATTGTTCTTGTAAATTAGTTTAGAACCCTAAAAAATTTTGGATCTTTGTACTACACCTTTTTTGGAGAGGATCTTCATTGTTGACTTGTGATACATGTAGGGATTCACTACTGAAGATGAAGGCTGAGGTTAATGGAGGATTGCAGTCATGTGATTGTTGCGAGGATCATAGTTGTTCTTTAGAGATTTTTGTAGAATAGCGCATTATACTTGTGACGGATATCAAGTAGTTTGTAATTCGACTCTCTTGTAAATTTATAAGTGAATAAAAGTTAATAAAGGTTTTTCCCTTTGGATTTTTTTTCTGAAATTTAGCCCTGTGGTATTTGCTTGTTTGATTTATCTATTTTATCACCATAGATGCATTTTTAGGATAAAAAGATAAAATCAATTTAATATTGGCTTTCACATTTAAAATCGATGTTGTAATTTTTATTTAGAATCACCCTTGCAATTATTTTGCTTTTAAGAATTGATATTAAAGCTTTGAGCTCAGGATTTTACCACTTAAATATTGGTATCAGAGAAGGTTGCACTAAGTTATTATGTTTGATCTTGTTTACCTATTTTTGGGTGATAGTTTATTCATCTCTCCCGTGCTTGTTTTTTGTCTCTTGATAGATTTTCATTTTCATTTGATGTTTGTCGAAAGAAATGAATTTCTTGAAAATCATTTTAAAAATGTTTTGGAACTTTTGCAAACTATTGAAAATCAAAGAGATATCGTTCGTGAGAAGTTTAGTGCTTTATATGATGACTTTAAATCTTCGAAAGTGGCGAAAAGGGAGAGTGATGATAGAGTCCTTGTTTTATAAAAAGAATTATAGTACTTGTAAAATTCTAGGATTTGTGTTTGTGTCAACGAGGATAAAATAATTTTATTGATTATTATAAGGCATGCGAGAAGAATCTTAGGGATAAGTTTATTTTTATTGACGGAGAGCAAGATAACCTTCTAGGATTGATTAAAAATATGAAGAAGCAGTCCGTAAAATTGAAAGAGTCTAATTCTTTGCTCGAGTCTAAAATTTTGAAGTTAAAAAATTATTTAAAATGCTCGAGTAGTGTTAATAGTGATGGTAATGCCTCTTCTTATTCTAATGCTTCAAATGTTAATTCCAAAACCATCGTTTGCTTTATAGGGTCAACCAAAGCCAAGGACATTAGAAAAGGCCAACCCATAGGTAACATTACTCACGTTTATACATGTTCACATTATGGTAGGAAAGGTCACCTTAGGAATTTTTGTTTTGATCTTGGAAGATGTCCTAGAAATTTTAAGGATAGTGCCCCGTCAGTTCCCATAACCCCTCGAGTTAGGTATACATCTGTTTGGGTTAGGAAATCTGTTTTGGAGACGCTAAATTTTATATTGACTGATTGTCACATGCTTGTACATGATGCTTCACATGCTATTTCTTATGGACGATTTCTTGCATGATTTTTTTTATCATTCTCTAGTTGTGCTTCATGATAAATATTTTCTTGTGTTATGACATGTGTACTTTTTGTATTATATTTTTCTTTTATTGAGTCATATGGAAAAATGGAAAAGATTTTTGGTTTTATATATTTTTAAAAAATACAAAAATATTTTGTTTTTTGAAAAATTCAAAAAGATTTTCGGTTTTTGTGCATTTTAGTTTTACACATTGGTGTGGCATACCGGTGTGTTTGAATTCAATTCCCTAAGTAATTTTAATGTGGCTAGGACATTTGGTTATGAATTTAGATACTTGAATTGATTTTAACCATGTTTATGGAGTTGTTTCAAACTTGATTTGTTTAATGGATTCGACTTGCCTTCGCACACACATGCACGAGCTTATTGGATTTTTACTTCATGATGTATATTTGAGCTTGGTGAGATGTTCTCCTATCAATTTTGTCATCTACATGTTTATTTGACTATGAAGGATTTGTGCATGTAAGAACCGTTGCCCGTGAGAATTTATATTGCATATTAAAATGATGAGTGTACACGGGAAAGGGATAAGAGAGTATAATCAACTCTTCTTGAAATCCACGATTTAAAAAGAGCCCAAGAAAAAATTAAGGCAATAAAAAGAATAATATGCCAAAAGGTGCCGAATAGTTTAGTTGGATATGATCATTAAAAAAAGGAAAAGAATAGAAAAATATGACCATGTTTATATTTTGAGTGTGCTTGGATGGAAATAATCAACGGGTTTTCACAATGACAATGAATCCTAGTTATGTTTATTTTATCATGACGCTATTGGTTTGTATAATCATTAATATTCTAGACTTGTGTGCATTATGATTGTTTTGTTGATTAATTCAACTTTATTTGTCACTTGAGGCTAAAGCTTAGTTTGATAAAGTTTTGCAATCAATTAGAACTTCTTGAACATATTCGAGTGTTTGGGTTATAATTATTTTGTTACTTGTTCACACCCATTCATTCCATTCCACATGTTTGGACACATCGATACTATACCAGTATGTAAAACTTATATGTTTTGTTTCATGTTTTGTGGGGTTTATACCTATATATGTGTGCCGAATTTGGTTTGATATATTTTGCATATATTATGTATGGTATTATATGATATTTTTGTAAGTTTTACATTTTTGGAGAAAAATTAAAAAATTTCAAAAATAATTGGTGTTTGTTTGCCTTTGAGATGGTCATTACACATGATTGATTTATAGCTTTTGTGAAGATATCTTATCTTCTACGTAATGCTTCGTATTTCATATTTATGTTTCTACTTCTTTGTCTATTTCGATAAAAACAAAAGAGAGCAAATTAAAAGGAGTTTTCACGAGTTTGAATTATGGGGAGAGTTTACTTTTGAATTTTACTTTGTTTCAAACTTGATGCATCACGAGGGTATATGTTTTTTTGTCTCATGTGTGTAGTTACTTAAAAGAGGAATACAAGACACACGTTTGAAGACAAAGAAAGGGAAGAAGAAGAATTTTGAAGACAAAGAGACTTATGCCATTCTATTATAGGGTTGGAAAGGGTGTTAGTATTTTTGTCATAGGAGATTTTAATTTTAATTTGGTGTTCGGTTATATTTGTTTGTTTTGTACTGGAATAGACAAAGGGGGAGATTTGTAAGAACAATTTTTCTAGGATTGTTCATAGAATAACTTTAGGCTAGTTTGGCGTATCCCATTACAAATCGTCACACACCGTCAAGACTAACCGAACTCAAGCATGTCCAAGTTTGAAGACTTCCTGACATCCCGATGAGGTATTAAGCAATTTAAAGATTTAATTAATTCATTGAATTATATTTTGGGATGTTTATTTTTTATTAAAAATGAACATGAACTTTTTGTTTTCAAAAATATGTTTTCTGAGTTTATTGTAAGCGGAGTTTTAAAAAAATAATTTTTTCATTTCCGTCGTTCAAACGACCTCCATATGTCGTTAAAACGACATCACCAAGTCGTTATATCCTCGTTCGAAGATTGGATTAATTTTGGATAAAATGATATGCTAATGGTTTGATTTTATTTAGTTCGTTAGCAGCGAGATGACATCTCATTCGAATGACATGCTTATGTCATTAGAACGACATGCTTAACTCGTTTGAACAACCCGCCGCCTTAAATTGCTTATAAATACCTGTTTTATGTTTAAAACAGTTAAGACTTTTGACATAACGTTTTTTTGCATATCTTTTGCAAAAATTCTTCACTTTTTGTGTTGAAAAATACTTAATTAATTCACAACAAAACATCCTTGAATATTATTGTTGTGAATTAGTTTTAAAACGCTTTGTATCTTTGCATACACCTTTTGTAGAGAGGATATCCATTACTGACTTGTGATACCTGCGGGTACTCAATGCTGAAGACGAAGGCTGAGTCTGACGGATGACTGCGGTCATGTGATTCTTGGGAGGATCATTGTTGTTCCTTAAAGATTTTCGAAGAATGGCGCATTATACTTGTGGTGGATATCAAGTATTTTATAAGTCGACTCTCTTGTAAGTTTCTAAGTGAATAAAGGCTTTTCCCTTTGTTTTTTTCCTGAAACTTGTCCTTGTCGTATTTGCTTGTTTGATTTATCTGTTTTATCACCATAGATGCACGCTTATGATAAACAGGTAAAATTAATTTAATATTGGCTTCCGTCTTTAAAATTGGTGTTGCAATTTTTTGTCTAGAGCCACCCTTGCAATTATTTTTCTTTTACAAATTGGTATCAGAGCTTTTAAGTCAGGATTTTACTGCTTACCACCTACATAAAAGTATCCTCCTCAATGTAATATAATGCGTGTTGGACCACCCCCCACCCCCGGGTGCGCCATCGCAATTAAGTACATCTTTTTATCCCGGAATTGAGAAGAAGATAAAACTACCATAACAATCAAGACAAAATCTATACATAGTTGGCCAATCCATCCCTAAGATGGCATCATACTCAGACATATCTAACACAAGTTGCCATAAAATTAAGTCGCCCAATATCAATCCCTATTCCTCTTCACACTGAACGTATAAGTGCGCCTCTACCCACAGGTGAATCAATATAAAGTACTATGTTATACGTGAAATGTATTATCCTCGATTCAAGAACAAAACTAGTACTAACAAATGAATGCGATGCACAAGTGTAAAATAAAATGCGTCCTACATGCCCAAAGATAGGGAACATACCGTCCCTACGTCAACTGGCACTGGTTCCACTCTAGGTGCAACATGGTACACTTTCCTATATTTTAACTATGGCTATTTCCCGAGAGGTGGGGTAGCTAGAGTTGGAAGTGATAGCACTACAATCCCTGGTGGGGCTGGAAAGTATTGACACTGGCCCTGTGGTGCCTGATACTCACACTGTCCTCCCTTTTCACGTGCTACACGATTACCCTCAGGGCACCTCTTCGCCATATAACCATTCTATCCACAAATATAATATTTCCTCGGTTACTGACGTCTATCCGACTGTAGGCCTTGCTGGCCTCGACCCTATAATATCTCTGCTGTTGGCCCTACTTGTTTCGATCATCAGAACCAGCGTTCCTCTTATACTGATCACCTGTTTGTGACCCCTTAAACTTCTAGGTCCACTGACTTCCGTTTTCGTTCATTTTACCTTTTGGCTCGACGTGTCTGAACTGGATCTCTTCTCCCCCTTACTTTTCTGAAACGACTTATGATACTGACAATGCAACAGAGTAACATTCACCTTCTAAGTGTAGGTTGTAAAACTAGGATTCCCCAACAAATATTTCCTTGTATTCCAAGTTGTCCCTGATACAAACTTCTCGATTTTTTTCTCTTCGGTGCTTACATCGTCTCAAGAAAAATAAGATAACACGAAAAACTCCTCATTGTATTTTGCTATAGTGAGACCTTCCTATTTAAGGTCCATTAACTTCCTCCTCATCTCTTATTTCATGGGGGGTGGGAAATACTTCCCCTCAAACTTAACCTAGAACTCGTCAATAGTCAATCGGTCCCGCTCCTCTAATGCGGTGACAGACTCCCACCATTGTAAGGCTGCCCCTTCTAGTCGAGAAGGAGCTACCATCTGCTTGTGCACTGGCGTGTACTCCACCATCCTCAAGTGTCACTGAATGTACTTCTTCCACTGACTAGCCACCAATATATCTAGACTCCTAGCAAACTCTGGCTGGTGGACCTTAGTGAAGGCCTCCCTAGCTCTCTCTAATACCGAGCCCTACGCTTGAACGAGTAACACCACTTGCTGTGGGGGTGGTGGTGGAGGCTGCTGCTGCTATGGATTAAAGTACTATAGCATAGCGACCATCACCTTAGTGACTGTCTGTGTCACTATCATGTCAATATTTATAGGATTATACTAGTGGTGGTTGTGGCTGTGGTTGTGGCTCCTACTGAGCCCTCTCCTCTACAGCCTCTATAGTAACACGTCGTAGTCTACCGCACCCACCGTTTGCCATTTGGAAGAAAATAAGGATCGTATTAGTAACTTATTATAAATAGTACAATGATTCCTATTTATAGGTTCTATATATCAAACAACGCAACCCATAACGTAACGAACGCAACACATATCCTAAGGACGCTAGAACATGGATGCTCTGATACCAACTGTAATAACCCCCATTTTTTACGTAAAGGTTAGGCAGAGACAATAGACCGAAAATGGGGCTTATTTAATAATCTATATCATTCACAGAATCAAATCATAATATGACATCTAGAATTTTAAATCAAACATGCATAATAAAACCATTTGAATAATAACGGATAGTAAATAAATCCAATGTCCCAAAAATTATAAAACACCCATCACAAGTATCATTAATATATAAAAAGACTCAATATAATAATTTCTGGACTTATGCCCATACAATCTCTGAAATAATAAAATGACTGGAATGGAGATGACAACCTAAGCTAGAGTCAATCGGACTGGAATGACTGATGAGCAAGTATGACCATAAGTCTGAACTCGTGTCAGCCTTGTTGTCCCTATCTAGGCAAACTCGGGGGGTGGGTGGGGGGGCATTTTATAGTTTGGTTCAGCGCCCTAGAGTTGCAATAATTAACTTACGGAATCAATATGCAATTGTCAATTAATTCACATTATACATCTCCCATCGGCGCTCGAATGCAGTAAGTATCTCACCCCTCATCTAAGTACTATACCATACGCATATCAACCCAAGTCCCAATTACGAAATTCAAAATATATACCAATAAGATTATATTTAATGTATATATCACAATTCTTAAACTGAAGCTAACCATCTACATATATTTGCTTCTAGTCCCAAGAGTAATACCTACATCACTACCCACAAGAAATAACATGTCATTCATTATACATTTTACGTAGTATTGGGTTCATTAACAATTATTTACATCAATAGACCACATGGATTTATTCTAAAGTAATTTATATAGTTACATATGTCCTTACATATATACGACACATAAAGGCATCTAGATTCAGTGTCCCGTTCGTGCTTTATCGGTAAGTCGGGAGGAGTCCCTCATCTAAACGGACATCACAAAACACACATAAGTGGGGCGGTCCCTACGTAGTACACTATTGAACGGTCCATACCCCCAACGGTGACAATAGATTCGCCCCAGATCGAATCGATTTGCCTGGAAGGCCGAATCGAATCGAATTCTGGCAGAAGCCAGAATTGTTACATTTTCTCAATTCGTGTTTCACACTTTTAAGACCAATTTTCTTCCTAATGTCTTAACCAATTTTATTACAAGATTAAAGATTCCTCATGATCCAAAAATACTTTTAATATGATCATCTAACCAAATAACATAAGATCGTGCTCCCATAATTCCAGAATTTATATCTAACACTAAAGTCCATCTAACCCAATTTTGATCCTACTTTTTATCTAACCATTCTTAGATTTAAGAGATTAATACATGAATTGTAATCATCAAAATAGCAATCCTACAATATGGATTATAAGGTTTAATTTCCAAATAACACGATACCAATTATGGTTTTGTCACCAAAATGCTTAATCCTCAAATACCATTATTTTTAGATTTGTTCTAAGAATCATAGAGTTAATTCCGATTATTCAAAATCATCAATTTATCCAATTAACTCGGAATTGTCATGAGAAAATTCATAAATGAATTAAGAAACAAATTGTAATTGATTTAACAAGAGAATTATTGCCTTAAACTGGTGATTGAAGTCTTTCCTCTTGGATCCTTGTTATTTCTCAAATGTTTAGCCTTCGCAACTCCTCTAATGGGGTGTGAGGCTACTATGGTATCTTTCTCATGGATGAGAATAAACTCTTAGGTTGATAATTGTCGTCTTATAACCCCTAATCCCGTATTACACTTCAACCCCCACTTTTGGGCCCTCAAAATATGCCCGAAACACTACCCGGATTGACCCATTAACTCCCCTAAGGGTATACCTATGCCCTGGGCCTAAACTTAGATGTCTAAAACACCCAAACGAGTTCCCAATTCCCTTCGAAATGCACATTAACTATATCTACCCAAGTTATACACTTTTATTATATTTAATTACCATATAACAATAATTTAATTAACATATAATTTATTTTCTATGAGTGAACACATTATGCATAAATGAATCATAAAAACATGCAATGACAATCATGAAATTTATTCACAAATTTATTTAATTAAATTCTACCAAAAATAATTTATTATGAAAACATGGGGTACTACAACGAGGCTTCAGATAGTGACCAAGAAAAGAATGGAGCCGAGCAGACAAATGAGGCCACGTGCCCGAACAAGGGCTTGGGCGACCAAGAGCTGGTGAAAGAGAAGGAAGGCTAAGTTGGTTACATTAGCTTATGATATGTTATTATTTTTATTTCCTTGTCTTTTGTTTATTTCTCTTTGTTAGGACTTATCCATTCTTGTTCTTCAATGGAAAAGTTAGGTTTTGCCTATGTTATTCTCTTCTTAATACCTTTTTATGGTTGGTGAATGCTTCTTTTGTCTTCCCATTTCTGAGTGCATTTTATTTTTGGTATTTCTAGTATGGTGACAAGTTGTCCTTGATGCCAGTGACCCCAAAAGATGAAAATCTAGACTTAATCCGTGATTTGTAAGCTTTTGGACAAGCTCATGAAGCATTCCTACCTGTTTGGCAAGCACTTCCAAATGTGTCAATTGCTTACAATGCCTAGACTGGCATTATGCATCACTCAGGGCCGAGGTTAAAGATGTGAAAAATATTATCTAACTATTGGGGAGGGAGAACAACTCCCTAAGGATGAATCTTGGATATATAGAGAAAACCTTTAATGAAGACCAGACAATCAAATTTAGCCTTCAACAAGAAGTGATGAGACTGAGATACCATTTTTATCATGGTCCTCATGAAGTCTGGTCATTGAGCTATGATGCAGGCTGGATAGATGCCCTGCCCCAATTTTATGAAGTTAAGTATGTCGCATACAAGTATGGGTTACTAAATTCCTTAGCTGTTATAACCGTTACCTGTGATTTCAAATTATAACATTGATTTGGGGTTATATTTCCTTTTGTTCAGATCCCCCTCTTGGAAGTGAGGAATCAAGGATCCATGCAAATGCTATCCCAATTCAACTTATAAGGGATTATCTTTTGGATCACGACATTGATTACAAAATTCGTCCTAATCCATATGATGGTCACCATGCTAGAGTGACAACCGATGATGAAATATTTGTTTATACTTTTTGTATCTCATGTTATGTATATCGCTAACCGAGTTGCTTGTAATTAACAGGATATGAATGAAATTGCTTTATTAATACCATATCTTGAATTTTCCCATTTTCTTTGTCGAATATGTTTTATTAGCTTCCTTACCTTTTAGGATAAGTATCTTCACACTACCTTAGGCCTAGAACCAACTATGGTAAAAATGCACCTGGTTGTAGGGCAGTCCACCCATTCAGGTTTTTAAATGACCAAAGTCATGACACTTTTTGCCTAAGGATCCCCCTGAGGTCCTTTTTCCTGGGAAATTCTTGATGTTTCTGTATTCATTGATGACAAAAATATGTAACATTGACGTGAAGCCAAATGTATTTCAACCATACAGTATTTTCAATGATGACAACATAATTGATATATGACCAAACTTTACTATCTTATCTCTAACATATTTGAGATTAAAATAAGCACTCAATGCATTATGAGATATATTACAAGGAACCATACCATCCATGCAAACATACCCAAGCAACACAATGAAGATCACAAGCAACACAATATAGATTCAGAGCATCATCAGACCCTATCATAGTTCATCCCTAGAGATTTAATGGAGTTCATCATCAACTAGCTATACAAGCAAGCTCACCATTGTGTCACATAATGGAAAATATCTAAATAAGATC
This sequence comes from Sambucus nigra, assembly GCA_949130495.1. Lineage (NCBI taxonomy): Eukaryota > Viridiplantae > Streptophyta > Magnoliopsida > Dipsacales > Adoxaceae > Sambucus > Sambucus nigra. The sequence continues at coordinate 348,781,522 of OX422217.1, forward strand.
ATCTCTCAAGCATCAAGTGAATTTGAACATCAAACCTGTCAAACAAACAAGCCTAATATCACCTCCCACAATCTATGATGATAAAGCTCAAAGAAAGCAACATACCATAAGCCCTTATTTGATGATTCTAGCTAGTTAAAGAATGATCAAATTCCATGATGTTTATTACATTATTTGTGTTGTATTTTAAGAACCATTGTACAAAAGTAAGGTAACATGTTTTACGAGTATATGCTCAAAACTCACCCACACCCACCCTAGAGCCGCTAAACCTTCCCCAAAGCATGGGATTAAACCAAACAAGTTTAGACTAAAACCCTTGAGGTTTAGCCGATTAAACCTTAAAGTTTAGTAATTTAGTCGACTATCAGTCCGAGGAAATAGTTTAGCCAGCTAAACTATTTTCAGCCAACTAATAAAATAAGCCAACTGAAGGGGTTTCGATCGACTAAAAGTCCACTTTCAGTCGACTGAAAGTGCTATATTTCAAACTTCTACTTTGCTAAAATACTCCAACCTTTCATTCTAAACCCCTAACCTTTCTTAGTTGATTACCATACTTTTGACTAGGGCTGTGGTTTTTTTTTCGAACTTTCGATTTTTCCTATGTTCGATTCGATTTTTTCCAAATTTGGAATGAAATTTTAGTTTCCCGAATTTCAATTTTTCTGAAAAAAATCGGAGCGAAAATAATTCCAAATTTTTGAATTTACAATTTTTTTATCCGATTTTTTCGATTTTTTTGAAATTATTTTCTGCTTTTCGATTTTTTCGATATTTTAAAAGTTTCCCATATCCCACATCGGTTGGGAGAGGGGGAGGGCTCCAATGTTTGATCTATAAAGGGCGAGTATCCTCTTAACTTCTATACAAATGAAAAAATGGGTCAAATCCTCATGTATTTACATGTTGGGTTAAACCCTTTTCTTTGTTTATTTAAAATGAGAATTTCAAGTAATTGAAAATTGAAAATTTATTTTTTTGAAAATTTGGAATTTTCAAAATTTTTGGATTTTTAATATATTTGGTGAATTTTCGATTTTTTTATTTTTTCGAATTCAGATTTTTTTTTAATTTTTCGAAAAAAATGGATCGGAAATCGGAATAATTATTTTATTTCCGAAAAAATCAATTTTTTTCCCGAAGAGGCATTTTTCAATCCAATCCGTCCGAAACACATGCCTACTTTTGACCAACTGTTGGCTGTATCTTACCTCATCCTAACACTATAAATACAACCCTCTACAACCATTTCAAACACATAAACTACAATAATAATCCTCTCAGGTAAAGTTCCATAATCCAAAGTTTGTGCCATCCCCTTCCTTGAGTTTTTATAGAGAAACCAAGAAATTCGATTTGAGAGTTTATAATCAATTAAAATCCAAAGCTTCAAGAAAACCCGCTTGAACCAAAAGTTCCAATCCCAAACCCTCTTTATCAAAGTTATAATTCGAATACCCGTTTGTGCAAAAGCCATACCTGAAAACCCATATTACTTGTGAATCTTATTTGTTTACTTTTTAGAAAGATAAATTAAAGCTACTTCATCATTTTTAGCAAAGCTTCTTTAGTTTACGTTTTGGTTACGAATTTCGTTGTTGTGACGAATGATCAAACTTCATTATATCTTTTCGATCGGTAGTGTCATTGTTGGAGGTAGTTGAGTCGTTTAAAGTTCTTGGACTATTGCGTGGGTACCACTTGGACAAGGATGAGTTTAGCATATTGTTAGTTGAAGTTTGCAAGGTATTATTCCTTATGAGGTTTTGGTTTCGCCATAAGTGAACCGAATATAGTGAAGTTCTCGAATACTGTCTCGAGTGTGGACGTAGGCAGGGCCGAACCACGTTAAAATCTTGGTTTGTAAAGTTTCATTTATTCCTCTCTCTTAACTATTTATATTTATTGTTTATTAATTACTTGATTATAATTATAATTATCATATTTCAATTAATATCCACACAAAGTTAAGAAAGTTTTAAATTTTCCATTAAACTTGCATACCTAATTCACCCCCCCTCGTCTTAGGTATATTTCTGGGCCAACAAATAGTATCAGTGCCTAGCTCATAGATACTTATTTTGAAAAGTATGTTTTGAGTATAAAGATTGAAAACAAATGGAAAGTATTTCACAATAATTTTTGGGTAGATATGATATACCCGTTTTTAAAAGAGAAGACTTCAAAACATGGAAAACCAAAACCTCTTAGCTTATTCAATCCATTAATTCTATCTTTGAAAAATTAATAGCGGTAACATATCTTCTTTACTAGATAGATTAACCCCGCAAAATTTTTTGATTGAAATAATTAAGCTATGATAATTCTACAGTCTTCTCTGGGTAATGATTCTACAGGAAAAGTAGCACGTTGCACATAAGCCAACGATATTTGGGATACTCTTTCAAAAGAGTTCTTGGATGAAGTTCCACCAGAAGAAGTGATATTAAATTCATCAAACAAACAAAAATTAAAAAGTGAAAAAAAAGATGAAATAATAGAGGAATCTTTAAGTTCATCATCCGAAAAGGAAATGGAAACTCCTATATGCTTACAATAAGAAGCGAAAACTTATGAGGTAAAACCTTTCTCTATTAAATCCTCAGTTCTAAGAAATTTCTCTAAAAGTTATATTATGCATGATTTTAGAAAAACAAAAGATATTTGTGATAAAGCCATGAGTAGATATACAAATTTATTTAAAGAATACACTATTTTAGGAAACATAAGAAGAGATCTTTACCTTTAAAATGAGGAATCAACCAAAGAAAATGAGAAACTAATCATTAAAAATAAAAGATTAGTAGATGAAATTATAGGATAACATAAAATGAAAAGGAAACACAACTTTAAGTTGGAAATATTTCAAATGAAAATGAGAAGTTGAAATTAGAAAATGATGAACTCAAAAAGGAGTTTGATACTTTGAAGAAAGACAAAAATAAATACCATTCGTGTCGGAAACAATCAACATAAAAAAGAAGTCGATTTGTTAAGAGAATCTTTTATAAAAATTGATCACATAACAAAAACTTGAAGTTACTTTTTGAAAAATAAAAACAAGAAATAGAGAACTCAATGACAAATTTTGAGGAAAAAAAAAGAAGAATTGATTTTTGAAAAGAAAGTATAGAAACCTAAAACAAATGTCACAAAAACCCAAAACATTAAGAATGATGACCATTGCACTTTTTGCACAAAGAAAAATCACACTTTTGAAAAATATCATGCCTGACTATGCTTAGAAAATAATTATTTTTGTATTATTTGCAAAAAGAAAGATCATAGATACATTGATTTTGAATCCCGTTAAGCTAATTCTCATTGCACAAATTGTGGTAAAAATAATCATAAGTTTGATGTTTGCAAAATAATAAAAAGAAAAATTCATGAGTATAGACAAAGGAGATCATCATCCCCAAATGACTTAATCTTGAAGGTACACAAGTAAGGAAATAAATAGATAAGAATTTAGAAATATGGAATGTATGGAGAAGAGACACACTCGATGAAAGAGAGAGAAGATAGAGAAAAAAGACAAATGACAACGACACATCCAAAGCTTTACAATGTTCTACGGATCTAAAAAATTATTCAAATGGTGTAGCATTTATCCTTATTACTCAAAAATATTTTTTTGTTCTCCCTCCTAACTAAAACTAATACACATGATGCACATAAACTCTACAAACCACTGCACTCCAAGAACACTCTAACAATTGAAATAACACATAACCTTGTTTGATCAAATTAATTTTTTAATACTTCATCACATCTAAACTTATAACCATATGATTTAAAAATAAAATGATGTGAAAAACCATGAAAATATAACAACCCAAAAGTTAAATTACATATAATTGAAAAAGATTATTAAAAAAATGGTATATTTGATGAGAGTATATTTCAGGAGAAAATGAAAAAGATTTGAAGAAAATTGGTTGGTAAAAATCGATGAAGATTCTTGTATTTGAAAAAAAATATATTGCTTTTTGAAAACTCCATAATGAAATAGAAACAGTTCTATGGAAAGAAAAGTTGAAAAATCGATCTAGAACAGATGGTTTAAAATTCCCTTATCATAAAGAGTTATGAGAGTTACATCCAATAGAAAATTATTTATAGTACCCTACATGAAGTAAAAGATGAAAATAAAACATGAAAATCTTTTAACATGGAAAATAGAACTCTCAACTAAAAAGATGAAATCTTGTACACACTAAACACTCCCACATTATATGTCCCATCAATATGTATAACCTTTGTTTCACGAAAACTCTTAATAAATTCACAAGTTATGATGATTCTCATGGAAACATATGATTTCAAAAAGAGAACTCAAAGATATCTTACACATGTAACAAAGAGTGAATGGAACACAATTGATATCATCACAATAAACGAGTTTATAAAAAGTTGTCACATTATCCCTACACACATTGGAAACACAATACCAAATTAATCCCACAAAAAATTTACAAGTGCGATGTCCATAACAAATCTGGTTCAATATTATCGAAATAAACACATTAACATAAAGCATCACTTGGATGTAATAGCTTAATCTACTTATGACATAAAAAAACCTTTCCAATATCTTTACCAAATCTCATTCGAACGATAGAATTACACTAATCAATGTGACATTGCCATCTTAACTCTAAATAAAATTATTTTAAAAACTTATGCAACACGGATTCACTACATTAATAAGTATCTATTCCCATATATGTTATACTTTTAGAAAGTTCGCTTCCACACACATCAATGATTCCATAAATGAAAATACTCTCTTTTGTACACAAAAAATACCCGGGATGTTTACAAAATACACTTTCAAAAACCACCCTCACCAAAAATTCAAAATCTCCATATTTAAAACTCACATTTTCTTCCAATACTTCAACCACAACATCATGAGTATACCCTGGTTCAATCACTACATAACCGATTTTATCATGATATGATTATTGCATAATTAAATATATTTTTCCATGAAAACACCCCGCGATAAAGATGATCCGTTACTTAACTTGATTATTTAGACCCATGATAGTAAAAGATATTTCCTCCTTGTATTACCACATTAAGTCTCTTTTGCACAAAGCCGTAAGAAAAGTACACCATTTTCGATAATGATAAAGGGGAGAAATGTGATATGAGAAAAATGGTAATATAACTAAGGGGGAGAAAAATAATTTTCTAAAACCAAGTCTCAAAGCGAGGAGGAGACTTAAACATTTACCGTATCAATTGTATTATCATCATAAAAAATGGGGAGATTGTAAAACCAAATGTATTTCAACTATAAAGGATTTTGTATGATGACAACACAATTGATATATGACCAAACTTCACTATCTTCTCTCAGATGTAGTTAAGATTAAAGCACTCACTCAATGCGTTATGATATGTATTACAAGAAACCATGCCATCCATGTAAACATATCTAAGCAACACAATAAAGATTTATCCCTCGAGATTCAATTGAAGTTCATCATCAACCAAGTATACAATCAAGATCATCATTGCATCACACAAAGAAAAACATCCTAATAACATTATCTATCAAACATTAAGTTAAGTTCAACATCAAACCTGTCAAAAAAGCAAGCCTAATATCACCTTCCACAACCTATGATGATGAAGATCAAATAAAAAAACATGTCATAAGCCCTCATTTGATGATTTTAACTAGTCAAATATTGCTCAAATTCCTTGATGTTTATTACTTTATTTGTGTTTTACTTTAGGAAATATTGTACAAAAGTAAAGTAACATGTTTTAACACGTATATTCTCAAAACCTACTCATCCAAACCCACCCTAAAACACCCAAAACCTTTTCCAAAGCATGGAACCAAACCAAACAAATTTAAACTAAAACCCTCGAGGTTTAGCAGATAAAACTTTTAAGTTTTAGTCGCCAAATAGTCCCAGGAAATAGTTTAGCAAGCTAAACTATTTTCAACCAATTAAAACTTTGAAACAAGCCAAATGAAGGAGTTTCAGTTGACTAAAAGTCCACTTTGATTCGAATAAAAGTGACAAATGTCAAACTTGTACTTTGATAAAATACTCTAACCTTTCATCCTAAAACCCTAACCTTTCGTAGCTAATTACCAAATTTTTTAACCATATTTAGCTGCATCCTACCTCATCGTCACACTATAAATACAATCCTCTACAACCATTTCAAAACACATAAAATAAAAAAATAATCCTCTCAAGTAAAGTTCCATCATCCAAAGTTTGTGTAATCCCCTTCTGTTGATGTCTAAAATTGGTTGTTATTTTAGATTAACCACATCAGTCAATTTTATAATCACAGATAAATAATAAAAGATGAGTAAATCAAACACAAGGGTTTTTAAGTGGTTCGTCTATGAAGAAAAGCCTATGTCCACTGTTGTCGTATTGATTTTGATGATTATAGAAAGCAAGGTACTCTTGTTACAGTGAGAATAACCTAAAATGCATTCAACCTTGCCTTTTGTGAAGAGAATATAATGTATTTATAGTTATCCGAGATCAAGGGTTAAAATGCCTTTATATACTCAAGAATTTGTTCTTATACATAATGAACATGATGGTTGATATTAGAATGCCTTTATATACTCAAGCCTCCGAAGATCTGTGCACATCGAGCAAACTTCTCATGAAGAGAGATCAGCATAAACACATGGTCGAGACGGACGACCTGCTTCGAACAAATATAATACAGGAAATCCTTCATAGAAATGATCGATCCAACGATTAGAAGATCAACTGGGGAAAATGGCCAAGTCAAAGAACCCATTACAATAATTTTTTGCCAAGGGGTCTCCCTTCATTCAAGAAATTATTGATTTCCCAACTCCATCAGAGTTTAAAACACCGGTGGTTAACCCCAAATATGATGGTAAAACTGACCCAGTTTTACACATGGAGCAGTATCATGATGCAGCTGACATATATTATGTTCCGATGAAATGAGATGTAGATCTTTTTCAAGCACCATCAGTGGTTCAATCCAGATATGGTACAATAACTTGCACCGAGGACATTTCCAATTTTAATAAACTCACCGAGCCGTTAATTAGCAAATTTTATTTTTAGACCAAGCCATTTAAGAGTATAACTCATCTACTAAGTGTTAGGCTACGAGCAGGAGAGACCACCAGAGAATACAACACTTATTTTAATAACGAGAAACTGAAAGTGGTTGATTATGAAGAGAAAATAGCCATCACCGCTTTAATAAGTGGATTACTTTAAGAAATGTTGTATTGTGTATTGGCAAAAGATCCTCCCAAAATTATGACAGAGCTCTTGGCTAAGGCTGGAAAAATCATAAATGCCGAGAAAGCAATGGCTTTAAAGCAAATCCCTACAACCAAGTATGAAAAGAAGGAGCAAAAACTGAAGAAAAAAGATAAGCCTAAAAATATAAAGCATACACCCCATTAACGGTCAATATCCACCATATAATGGAGAATATTAGGCTCAATAAAGATTTAAAGTGGCCTGAGAAACAGAGGGCACCCCCCAACAAGAGAGATAAATCCAAATATTTTGAATTCCATAAGGATCATGGAGACACAACTGATAATTGTATTATTCAAAAGAACAAAGTTGAAGCCCTCATTCGCCAACGAAAGTTGAGCAAAGTTTTGGATCGGCATGAAAGCCGAGAAATAGGAGGAGGGTCAAATTTCCCCTGTAAACCTAGAGATGATAGGAAGTAAGGCCATGAAGATGGTTACGAACACGATCCAGTCCTAGTGAATAAGCCAAAGCAACCAAAAATTGAGGTGGCTATGATAAGTTTTGGTTCTTTTGATTTCCATGTCATCACAGGTGGAGATGCAGCAGGAGGAGATCAGCTTGCTGAGTGGAAAGCTTATCTGAATGAAGCACAAGCGTGCTCCTACATACAACATATCGATTTGAATGATGATGATCGGCCCAGGAAAGTAAACAAAGGCAAACTGGTCATCGAATTTTCCAAAAACAATCTCTTCGGAGTACTGTATCCTCATGATGACCCACTGGTCGTCAAGTTTAGAATTCCGGAGGTCATCATCACCAGGGGTCTGATAGATAATGGAAGTTTGGCTGATATCATGTTCTATTCCTGTTTTCAAAGCTTGGTATTAAAGCTTAGACAATTGGAACCATACCACAACCTTGATTGACTTTTCAGGGAAAAAAGTGCATCCCCTAGGAACAGTCAAATTGGAAGTGTTATTCGGCACTTGGATAACAAGTCACACTAAAAAGATACGATTCTTTATTATGGATAAAAATATTCAGTCTTCTTATAATGTGATCCTCGGCAGGGTAGGACTAAAGAAATTAGAAGTTATACCATCAACAGTCCACTAATGTTTTAAGTTACCTACTCACTTCGGGGTTAGCGTTGTAAAGGGTGATCATAAGGTAGCCAGAGAATGCTATTACTTTTTAGCCGAGCACGAAAATTTCATCAATTTGAAGAAAAAGACCAGAACTTACCAAGTAGAAACTTTGGATTCCAACAGCGAGTCAGAAGTTTATACTTTAGATCCCCGAGATGAAATGGAGCTCGTCAAAGGACATATAGTATAAGCTACTGAAACATAATTTTAGATGCTAAAAAACCAATAAGAACGACCCAAATTGGCTCCATATTAGCTCCACTCCTTAAACAGGAACTGGTTGCATTCTTGAGGGAACGATAGACTGTGTTCGCTTGGAGTCATGAAGATATGCCAAGGATTGATCCTAATTTCCTCTATCTTGAACTCAACATTAATAGGGATGCCAAGCCGATAAAGCAAAGGCACTAGGTGTTCAGTCCTGAGAAGAACCAGGCCATTCAAAAGGAGGTAGAAAAACTACAAAAATGCCAATTCATTGAGGATATCGTAAATGTTGCGATGGTCAAAAAGAAAAATGATAAGTGGAGAATGTGTGTAGATTTCACTAATGTGAATAAGACTTACTCAAAGGACCATTTTCCTTTTCCTAGAATGGATGAATCGGTGGATGCCACAATGGGACATGAGTTGTTGAGTTTCATAGATGCCTATTCTGGGTATAACTAGATAAAAATGGAGCCAGAGAATAGAGAAAGCACTTCCTTCATTACCAACCGAGGTACTTATTGTTATAACATGATTCCATTCGTGCTTAAAAGTTCTGGAGAAACGTACCCGATATTGGTCAATAAGGTGTTTGAAAAATAGATTGGGAAGAATATTAAGGTGTACGTAGATGACATGCTGACCAAAAGCAGAAAAACTTTAGATCATATTAAGTACCTCCCTCAAACTTTTGATTAACTAGAAAGGCATCAGAATAAACAGAATCTGACCAAGTGCGTATTCATTGTGTAAGAAGGAATGTTCCTTGGCTTTATAGTAAACCAGAGAGGAATAAAAGCAAGCCCTGATGAAATTAAAGCTATGATTGAGATGCAATCACCAACCCACAAAAAGATAATAAAAAATATGCTAGTAGAGTGGATGACTTAAACTAGTTTGATTCTCGAGCAAAAGATATGTGTTTACCATTATTTGAGGTGCTTAGAAAGACCTTCGAATGGAATGAGGAGTGTGAATAATCATTTCAAGAGTTAAAGAAGTATTTGGTGTCCCCGTCATTGTTATCCCGACCAATTTTTGGGAGAAAAGTTATATTTATATTTAGCTGTTTCTGAATCCGCATTTAGCTCGGCATTAGTTTAGCTAGAGAATTAGATCCAAAAAATCGGTATACTGCACCAGCAAAGTATTCAGGGAGCCAAAATCAGGAATCCATGCTTAGAAAAACTGGCATTATATCTTATTGAAGCCTCCGGGCGAATAAAGCATTATTTTCAAGTATACACCATAGTATTATACACTGATCTATCTCTTCGACAAGCACTTCACAAACCTAAAAATTCAGGCAGGTTGATGTATTGGGCAGTAGAGTTAGGAGAGTACGACATCATTCATGAGCTAAGATCATCATTAAAAGGGTAAGTTTTGGCAGATATCATTGTTGAATTTACATATCCAAAGGCTATCAACCAACCTAATTTTCGTGCCGAGAAGACTTCTCCGGGAGAGAGATCATCTCAAAATCAAGCAAAAGTCGTAGCCGATCAACTGGAATAGTCCATTATAACGGAGATGGCTCAGAAATATGCAGAAAAAGTAAAAATATATTCTACCATGGAGTTTTATCTACAAAAAGCTTTAGCAGTGAAATTCTATTATGGTACTTATATGTGGATGGATCTTCATGCGCCACTTGTAGTGGAGCATGTATCATACTTAACACTCCTGATAATATTGATGTAGAATATGGCCTCAGGTTTCAATTAAAAGCATCAAATGATTAAGTTGATTATGAGACTTTAATCTTTGCACTTGAGTTAGACTAATCATTAGGCGCTGAGCAAGTAGTGGCACACAACAATCCCCAGTTGATCGTTAACCAAGTGCTTCATATATATAGAGTCAAAGGAGATTTGATGATGAGATACTTGGATAAGGCAATGGAAGTCATTTCCAAATTTCCAGGTGTATAGATGAATAAAATACCAAGGATATCAAATGTCCAAGCTAATGCGCTTGCTCGGCTGGCTTCAGAAATAAGAATAAAACTCAGGAAAATAATTCCAGTAGAGCTCTTAGAAACAAAGAGCATAGATGAGGATCCACAAATCAGTTTCATTGTTGTAGATTTGGGAGCATCCTGGATGGATCTAATTAGAGATTACATTGAAGAAGGAACCTTACCAAATGATCCAAACGAAGTAAAAAAGCTTCAGTACAAAGCAGTTAGATATGTGTTGGAGAAATAAGTCCTATATAAAAAGGGATATATTATTTCCTTATTGCACTGTGTTGGACATTCGTCATTTGGGGAATTGACTTGGTCGACCCAATACCGACCACCAAAGGTAAGTTCAAATACCTGGTGGTAGCTATTGATTATTTCGCAAAGTGGGTAGAAGCAGAGCCATTGATAGAGATGCCCTACGAGAAGGTGTATTAGTTCATATGAAAAAACATCATATAGAAGTATGGCATGCCTTATGCCTTCATTACTAACCATGGTATCCAATTCGATAAAAATGAATTCGAAGCATAATATTTTTAATCCAAGATCCAAAAACTTCACTCTGTCCCTGGACATCCACAAAGCAATGGTCAAGCAGAAGTGATAAATGGAAACTTGCTTAATGCATTGAAGAAGAGACTTGATGCTGCCAAGGGTAACTTGATTAATGAATTACACTCTATTTTTTCGGCTTATAGAACAACGCCGAGGATAACAACTGCAGAAACACCTTATATGCTTGCGTTTGGAACAGAGGCCATGTTACCAGCCAAAATAGGTCTATCAACCCATAGAGTGTAAAAATTTTATTCTCCCAAGAATGATCTAATGAGATGATTGGGCTTGGACATGGTAGAAGAAGTCCAAGAAGATGTCGCCCCCATTATTATTGCATATCAACAAAGGACTAATAATTTTTATAATAAAAGTGTCAAGCTGACCAACATAAAAGAAGATGACTACGTCCTCAAGAAAGTCATTCAGAAAGGCAACAAGCTTAAGGAAAAATGGTATGGTCCATATCGCATTTCAACAGTCATCTGACCAGGAACTTTTCGACTAAAGATGCTTAATGGGGAAGAATTCAAGAACCCTTGAGTTTAGTTTCCCATTTTTTCAATTTTTTTCTAACTACGGCGATATACATCCCCACAAATAATAAGTAAATAATGTTTCTAGGTCTTCATCCCATGCCGATCAACAGACAACAATAACTACATAATTAGGTTGAACTTATCAAATTTAATATGAACCAACAGCTTAACACACAGTCGTGTCTTGTCCGACCAGGTTATTACTTCATGTATGACTTCGTATTAAGAAGTCACGAACAAGAAGTCATTAAATCTCCATGTATTAACACAAGAAGCTTTACCCAACCAAGTTAAACATAAGAATATATACATATATTCCTAACACACTTAGACTCCATTGATAACTTACTTCATGTATGACCTCATCTTTGACAGTCCAAGAATAAGAAGTCTGAAAAACTTGGTGTACAACTCACGAAGTTAAAAATAAGTTTTACTTGATTAGGTTAAATGCAGGAAGACGTGTATACATTCCTAAATACAGGAATACATACATACATTCCTCATACACTTGGTCTCCACTGATAACAAATGCTACAACTTGGATCAACAAAACAATTATAAGTGCATTAGTAGAATCTAAAGTCTTACAATCACAGTTTAATAACTCATCATTAAACAAATAGCTTAGTCGACTAACTAATTAACTAATCATAACAAGTACATATATTTTTATTCAAATACCAAATGTATTACATTCAAGATCAGGCAATTACAAAAAATAGAAGAATTATCCAGCTAGACGTTTCCTTTATGCTTTGCTAATTTCAGGAGATGTCTGTTGCACTCTCTCCATCCCAACAGGAGGATCATCCAGGTATATGAGGAATGTATGTAATTAAAATTTCTCAGCATTTGCCTATTGTTACTTCTCATTTTATTGATCAGATGAGGAGGATAAATTATATCATGTATATCGTAAAGGGTGTAATCTCCCAAATATCTGGGGATTAAACATTAGGGTATGGCATCAAGAGGGATCCGTGATATGTCTAACTTAAATGGAGGCTTGTCCCATTCCATCAAACCGCTATCATTCCAATAACATAACTCACCGTTTTGGTCATATTTCAGTAAGGTAAGTAAATTTGTCCATCCCCATCTATAACCCTCACAATGACTTTGGGCAAGATGATTATCTGCATGTCTTAGGGCCTCATTATAAACTTCCATCCAAATCTCCCTCGGGTGCTCATGAAATTGAAAGGTTAACTTTTCTACCTGATGTTGTAGTTTCTTCAAAACATCATTCTTGACTTTTAACTGAGTAGATTATCCGACGATAGCCTTATCCTTAGCTTCCATCGGGACAAACAAGTCAGCAATGGCCGAAATCTTTGCTTTTAACTGATCAGCTTAGTCAGCTAGATTTTCCTAGTTCTTTCCACATGCACAGTTGGACGGATAACCATCCTTTGCCTGGAAGTTAGTCCAGGTTTGGTGTTTTGCAATGCTTCCAATTTATCCCACCAACCTTGCATTCTCAGTTTCCAAAAAAGAAGCACCCTCATCAGGACCAGTGCTAGATGATTTTTTCAAGATATCTATCTCATTTTTAAGGCGGTTGTTTTCCTCTTCAAGCAACTTGCCTAACTCCCAAGTTTCCCTAACTTCTCGGTTCAATAAGAATTTTTTTTGCCCATACATGAGGGCATACTCTTCAAGTTTTTCCTCAAAGACCCAATATTCACTTAAAGCTTTATACTTAGCTTCATAATTAGCATGTTAATGATCCTCATGAAGTTCCTCTATCCTTTCATAATAGACAACACTATTAGATACAACCTTGCTCCATAAGTAATGAAGGTAAATGTAAAATTCTTTGACTTAGTCGGATACATCTAGACCGAGCAACCCAACCAAATCCTCTTCAAACATAGGAATATGGCCAACTTCAAGAAGTTAGTTGCTCCACCTAAGCATGTCGGATTCAGTAGAAACTGTAGCATTTTTCCTAGCATCAAACTGAGAATCACAAGTGTTAGAATACAAAGACTACACACCAAAAGTACAACAAATGAAATGCAATTAACCAAAAGAATACATTTTCATTAATAAAGGAAAGGGGTTACAAAGAGGCATTCATATTACAAAATAAGGAAGAAAGAACAAGAAATTTTCTAACATGCAAAATACAGCTCGGTAGGGAGGAAAACTCCACCAATTGGCTCCAGGGCAAACCCAACAGGTTACAGATAAGATTTAGTTGATCATTCTTCATCATCAAATTCTTCCTCCAAGTTTAGTGGATTCCCAGGATCATGCCTCGGGAACATCTCAGAATCTTCAGCAGTGTCGACCTCCTTGAGAGCTTCCGACCAACCTTCCTTAAATGATTTCCTTCTAATATATTCAATTTGTACAAATGCAACCATAAATTCCTTTTCCCAACCTTTACCAAAGGAATTTTACTTTGCTAGACAAATCTTTTTTCAACCTCTTACAGTGAGGTGCAACAATATCAATTTTTTCAATATTGATGACTTAAGGTATATTTTCAGCAACCTTAGATGCCTTCTCGGTTACTTTGGACTTCTTAGCATCATCAGCCTGGACAGTTTTCTCTGTTGCCTTTTTGGTAGTAATAAACAAGGCTCCAGTCATCAAATCAAGGATTTTTCTCTTACCCATACCTACTACTAGTGAAGTTGGGATAGCAGAGATGTCCAATAATTCGAACAAAGAAGAAGTCCCAAAGTCCTTCTCAACTTCAACCGACTCCTCAGTCAAAGAAGTAGGAGTTGGTTCCTCTTCCAAATTAATGGGGATTGAAGGTGCTGCAGTAGTTGGCCTAGCAACAAAAGAAGTAATAAAACTTTTGTATTGTAACAGGAAGGAAGCTGCTCTCAATGTTCCTCCCAAAGTCTTTGATGAATACCCTACAAAAAATTTAAGCTCTTAAAGATTGATGTCCCCTTCCTTAGAGCACTTTTTCTTGCTCTTAACTTCACAAAACAAGACAAGAAATATTAGTAAACCTATCATCAAACAGTTGGTCAACAAGACAGAAAAATACAATATCAAGTTCAGCAAACAAGGTTCCTTAGGAAGGACATAACATAGGTTGTTGAACTTGATATTGTATTTTTCTGTCTTGCTGACCAACATTTTGGTGATATATTGACTAATATTTCTTGTCTTGTTTTGTGCAGTTGAGAGCAAGAAAAAGTGTCCTAAGAAAGGGGACATCAATCTTCAAGAGCTTATATTTTTATGGAGCATTCATCAAAGAATTGGGGAGGAACATCCCATTACAGCTTCCTTCCTGTTACAATATAGAAGTTCTATAACTTATTTTGTTTCTAGGCCAACTGTTGCAGCACCTTTAATCCCTATAAATTTGAAAGAGGGATTAATTCCTACTTCTTTAGCTAAAGATTCTACTGGAGTTGAGAAGGATTTTGGGACTTCTTCTTTATTTGAATAGTTGGACATCTCTGCCATCCCAAATTCACCAGTAGCAGGTATGGTAAGAGAAAAATACCTGATTTGATGACTGAAGCCTTATCTACTACTACCAATAAGGTTACAGAGAAAACTATCGAGGCTGCTAATGCCAAGAAGTCTAAAGTAATCGAGAAGGCGTCTAAGGTTGCTGAAAAAATACCTTAACTCATCAATAATGAGAAAATTGATACTGCTGCACCTCACTACAAGAGGTTGAAAAAAGGTTTATCTAGTAAATAAGCTCAAACAACAGTTGCCGACCAATAAAATTTGGTAAAAAAATATCAATCTGATTTGGAGGTTACTAGCTCATCCTCTGTAGCTGTTAATTCTAATATGTCCGGAAGTCTGATTAAGGTTGTGACCCTTCCAAATGATAGGACAGTTGTTGCTCCCATGCCCTGGCTAAGGTTGTGAGAAAGAGCTTGCCAGAATTTGGCCCTAGCACTCATTTTCCCTTATTACTTCTCTTTATTGTCTCATTTCTCTTTTTTTGTTCTCATATTTTTCCTTTGTACAATTTCTGATGGATTTTAAGCAGATGATGGAGAAGTACGATATGTTGCGTTCTTCTGGAGGAGATATTAAAGAGGCCTTTAAAGGTATAAAGAAATCTTTGGAAGCTTCAAGACAGGCACTACAATCCAAGCAAAAATCTTGGGAAAATGATTTGATTATAGCCAATAATAAGGCTAATGCTGAAGAGACAATGAAGACTTGAGAAACGTGTGTGCTCGCGTTCAAATGATTAAACCATATATAAAACCCTTTTAACACAAACAAACCCTAAACATGCAGCAGTATGTGATTGAATAAATAGATAATCTACGCAAGAACATTCAAACACATGCAATTAAGGAAAAATCCCCCTCAGGGGCAAAACCATTTATTTTCACTATAATTTGTAAGAAAACGGCTTACAATCGGATTACAATGAAAATACAAGTTGACTAAGAATTACCCTCGGGTATCGGATTCTGTAGTCACGGCTGGAATTATCCCTTTCCAGTAGGGCTACAATGAAGAAGAAGAACGGTCTCTTCCATAAGGGTTGAACAAACCAAAGTTGTGTTCTTGGGTTGCAAAAGGATTCACAAAGATATGGCAATGATGTGTGAATCAAAACATGAGTCTTGGGACTCAAAAATATGAAGACTAGATGTATTTGGACTCTCAAATTCGTCTCCTAAAGTCTTGCAAAACAACTCCCCCGAAGTTGGTATTTATAGGAAAAAATATGAAGAGTCCCACGTTCTTAAAACTCTAAAATTCTATCCAGCGTACAAAAAAAACAGCATTCTTTAAGGAATTTTCTCTATCTTCAAAAGGTCATAACTCCTTCACCGTAGCTCGGATTGAGGTGCCGTTTTTTCCAGTATCTTCGTTGCGGAGAGATCTTCAAATTTATAGTTGACCAGACCTCCGAAGTATGGATGTGAAATTACGAAAATTCCCTTAAACTCTCCTATTGTGCCTTTTTTTCACTGTTTTGACTTCCCTTGCGTACCACTTGCATTAAGTCCCTAAAATCTTGGAACGTGAAGTCATTGAGGCAGATGTGGGACATATTAGTGGAGATAATGCATGCTTGATTCCCGGAATTCGGATAGAGGCCGTCATGTGAGATCGTGAGGAGACGTGCCAAATGTAGCGGCGTACGACATAAATAAATGAAACATTTCGGACATGTGAAAAATGTCCTTACAAATCTCCCCCTATGTCTATGCCGGTACATACATAAAAAATCCAAATTATCAAATATGAAATTGCCTATACAAATCTACCCTCCCATGAACCCAAAACTGGAAAAGGTACAAATGAATAGTCTTCATCGTTTGTTCTTTAATTCTTCAGGAATCTCAAAACTTTTCTCATCAGGGTGTGCAACATATAGATCTGCAATCTTCATACCTACACACATGAGACAAAGAAAATACCACGTGACATATCGAGTTTGAAATGAGATAACATGGATATCAATATATGATAAAAACATAAGCAACATCTCAAAAACTCCCCCAGAATTCAAACTCCCCCATAATATGATAATTCTTTCTCCCCCTTTTTATGATGTCCCCAAATGGAAAAATTAGAGAAATAAATCAAATAAGCAAGTGCGGGGTGTCACTAGGATAAAAACACACCATGAATAAACAGAAAGCAACCAAGTCAATGATAGCGTAAATGAAGTGGTGTGATCAAATTCGATAGGAAAATCAATGCATACAAACATGACATATGTGCACGATGATTATTGGATATTCCTAGCGAATGAACTCAAATGCTTCCTTTGGTGTAAAAGAGTGACAGTATAAGATATTGACTCAATCAAATCAACAAATCAAAGCTCAAAATGATTTTCACACCAATAACGTCCAAAATGATTTTATGCTTTTTCAGGACTTTCAAGGAAGTGCAAACCCGTTTAGATTCTCCAATCAAACTCCCTCAGATATTGTATTGAATAGAGGCATTTTAAATTCTCAAACTTTGGAGAATTGATGATGAAACCTAAGTGGCCCATATTTGGCATGAATTGCTTTTTATTGCCTGTAAAAATTTTTTTGGGCTCTTTTAACCTCTTTGGACCTCGGATATTAAAATTCCTCCATTTTTAGGTCCTTTTTAACGGTGGCTTTTGCGCAAAGGATAGATGATTACCTTTCGCAGCCCCTCCCCATTATACAAAAACACACAGTCTCACCAAAACGGTTTTTACATGCATTCCAAGCTTGTCAAGTTTTATTGCATATTGTACATTGTATAGACAGGATTGAGATGAAAACACGCAAGCCAACATGAGATAGACAAGTGCAATAATCAAATATAGCCGTGCATGTGTGCAATAAAGGATATAGGAGTAAAACATGTAGGAAGATATCACTAATTACATCTCAAAGACTCCAATCAATGTAAAGCACATGGATGAAATGGTGTAGCCTCTCAAATCTCTATCAAACAGTCACATGGATATATGGAATGAAGTTGTGACTTGGCTATCTTAAATGCACATCCATAAAAGGTACATAAAAGTACAAAAAACTTTTTGGTCTTTTTCAAATATTTTATCAAAATAAAATCTTTTTGTGATTTTCTTAAACAAAATAAAGAAAATCTTTTTGTATTTTTTTCAAAAGAAATATAAAAAGCAAAAAGAATGAAACAAAGTTGTACAACTAAGCAATGGTACATATAAAACAGACTAGCAATAGGAAGCATATGATATGAACATGAAGAAGCATCCTATTCTAGACATAGACCAACCCCTCAGTCAACTGTGCAAATCACCAAAGACTTCCTAAGACTCTCAAATCTAAGGGAATCTAAAGGTTTCGTGAAAATATCGGCTAACTGACGGTCAGTAGGAACAAAACTCAGGGATACGACTTTCTCTTCAACTAACTGACGAATAAAGTGCTCACGTGTCCTGATGTGTTTTGTTCGTGAATGCTGAAATGGATTGCGGGATATGTGTATCGCGCTCGTGTTATCACAGGAAATGGTCATGGTGTCCTGTGATATCCCATAATCCTCCAGCATTTGCTTCATCCACAAGAGTTGTGTGCAACAACTCCCGGCGGCTATGTACTCAGCCTCCGCAGTGGACAAAGAGATGGAATTTTGCTTCTTGCTCAGCCAGGAGACAAGAGCATAACCAAAGTAGAAACACCCACCAGAAGTGCTCCTACATCCATCTACATCCCCAGCCCAATCGGCATCCGAATAGGCGGACAGATGGTCATCGGTATCAAAGGAATACCAAATCCCGTATGAGAGAGTCCCACTTACGTATTTAATAATACGTTTTAGAGCAAGTAAATGTGTGACTCTTTTGGGGATGCCTGATAACGCGCACAGACTCCAACACTAAAGGCGATGTCAGGACGACTGGCAGTCAAGTAGAGGAGACTACCTATCATACTCCGATATAAGGTTTGCTCTACGTCCTTGCCTGAAGTGTCCTTACTAAGCTTGGTAGTGGTACTCATAGGTGTACGTGCATGCTTAGCGGAGTCTAAACCAAATTTCTTCACTAGGTCTCTAGCATACTTGGATTGGGAGATGAACATCCCATCCTCTAGCTGACGAACCTGGAGACCAAGGAAGAATGTAAGCTCACCAACCATGCTCATCTCAAACTCACTTTTCATCTCCTCCTCAAAGTGGTGAGCATTCTGGGAGCATGTGGATCCAAAGACTATGTCGTCCACATAGACTTGGGCAACCAAAATAGCACCGTCATCTCTCCTGACAAACAACGTCATATCTACTCCCCCTCTCTTGAAGCCACGAGCTAAGAGATAAGAAGTAAGCCTCTCGTACCAAGCACGGGGTGCTTGCTTCAAACCATACAAGGCTTTCCTCAGATAGTAGACGTGCTCAGGGTGCTGAGGGTCTTCAAACCCTTTTGGTTGTTCCACATAAACCTCCTCCTGTAGAATGCCATTCAAAAAGGCACTCTTGACATCCATCTGATACACCTTGAAGCGCAGATGACATGCGATGGCGAGCAGAAGACGGACGGACTCAAGCCTCGCAACAGGAGCAAATGTCTCCCCAAAGTCTACACCCTCTATCTGTGTGTAGCCTTGAGCGACCAACCTAGCCTTATTTCGGATTATGGTACCATTTTCATCCATTTTGTTCTTAAAAATCCACCGGGTACCTATCACATTCATCTCACTAGGTCGGGGAACAAGTTCCCAGACATCATTCTTTTTAAACTGAAGCAACTCATCCTGCATAGCAGATATCCAGTGTTCATCCTTGAGTGCTTCTTTATGGTTCTTGGGCTCGACTGTGGACGTGTAGCAAAGATGGATAACAACGTTCTCTAGCTGATCACGAGTCTTGACCCCTAGAGTGGGATCACCAACAATGGCAGAAGGGTCATGACTCTTGCGAGCCAAGCAGGTGTGTCCCCTAACACAGGAGTAGGGTCCACAGAGTGTGAGAGTGGAACAGGTAAATCACTATCAGAACAATCCTCATCCTCACACTGAAGGTTAGGATCAATAACCATCGGAGGTTCGTCATCTTGCACGGTGACGTTTATTGATTCCATAATCTTAGAGCTCTTCAGGTTAAAAACCCGGTACGCTCTGCTATTCGATGAATATCCTAGAAATATTCCCTCGTCGCTTCGGGAGTCAAACTTTACTAATTGCTCTTTATCCTGTAGGATGTAGCATTTACTCCCAAAGACACGGAAATATGCCAGGTTGGGCTTCTTGCCAGTCCACAACTCATAAGGAGTGTGAAGTGTGTGTGGACGCAGATACACCCTATTCACCGTGTGGCATGCAGTAGACACTGCCTCTGCCCAAAATCTCCTAGAAACTTTACGACCTAGAAGCATAGATCTAGCCATCTCTTGGATCGTTCTATTCTTTCTCTCAACAATCCCATTTTGCTGAGGATTTCTCACAGCAGAAAACTCATGTTTGATCCCAAGGCTATCACAGTACAAATCAACCTTTGCTTCCTTGAATTCAGTGCCGTTGTCACTACGTATTCTGTTAATAGTGACACCATGTTGATTTTGTAGGACACGGCACTTGGTCGTTAAGAAATCTACAGCATCGGATTTCTCTCTCAGAAAACCTACAATGGAGTATCTGGAGAAATCATCTACCATCACGAGGATGTACCTCTTACCACCTAGACTCTCAGTACGAGTGGGACCCATAAGATCCATGTGAATCAACTCCAGAACACGAGAGGTGGTAATGGAATGTAACTTCCTATGAGGACTACGAATTTGTTTTCCCAACTGACATGGTCCACAAACGGTTGAAGTTGACTTTCCAAGAGATGGTAAGCCACGTACTAGGTCCTTTTTAGATAAACGATTGAGATCTCTAACGTTCACGTGACCTAGACGTTGGTGCCACAGATCCATAGGAGTGATCGTGGCGCTGTTACAGACAAGTGAGGATGTGGGCTCAGTCCCATAGCAATTATCCTCGGTCCTCACCCCTTGCATCAAAAGTTTACCGGCTTGATTATAGACTTTACACGCGTCCCAGTCAAACTTTACTGCAAAGTTAGTGTCGCACAACTGGCTAATGCTGAGAAGGTTTGCTTTCAAACCTTTGACGTACAAAACATTTTCTAGCTTAGGAAAACCAGGTAACTCGATAGTACCTCGTCCTATAATGCTAGACTTACTCCCATCTCCAAAGGTGACTCTGCCATCTTGATAATCCTTAAGAGTAGTAAAAAATGAGGCATCACCTGTCATATGTCTGGAGCACCCACTATCAAAATACCACTGTGAGGTATTATGTGCTTTGAGAGCAACATGAACAACAAAGGCCTTTTTATCTTTCTTAGGCACCCAAGCAGATATGACCTTTTGTTTGCCTTTGTTGGTTTTAGCTGGAATGTAAGAAGCATTCACTAACGGCGAAGACATCCGTCGGAATTCTTTCATCAAACTCTGAGTCGTGGCAGCTAAGAACTCAACTCGCTCTCTCAGACTAGAAAACTCATCAGTATGTCGTGGTGGAGCAGTAGTATGTCGTGTCTGACCCATGCTATATCAAGTTTCCCTAAGGTGGCCTTTTCTTTTGCAATAAGTACAAAAGAGCTCAGTCAAAGGCGGACCTTGGTTTTCTTTTCTTGGTCGAACTCTCCTTCGAGGTTTTTTACGGTGACCATAAGGAGTTGTAGTAAACTCAGGAACTGGTCCAGGTGTAATTTGCGACGTGGAGGCATCATCATATCCAATTCCTTGACGATCACCAAAACCTAAAGCGGGGCCGAGGAACATCTTTCCCATATTCCCATATCTGTCCTCGATTTGTACCTTGACTTCCCGTGCTTTCTCAAGATCATGAGTCAGCTGGGCAACAAGGGCTTCAAGTTTCTTCCGAGTCTCCACGGAGGAATGGAGCTGACTCGTAAGACTAGCCACTTGCTTAATCAAGTCCCCTCTCTCTTTCTCTAGAGTACTCTCTCTCTCTCTAAACAAATTCTCATTCTCGACACATGTAGACTCTCTCTCTCTCAAGGCGGTGCAGGTGGATAACTCTCTTTCTCTCGCTTTCTTTAAATCTTCCTCTAGGCAAGTGATTTTAAGAACTAACGCTTTGTTACGCTTTTTAGTTTTAAAAGACTCAGAATATAACTCAGCGTAGGCGCGTTGTATATCACTCTCGCTGTCACTTGTGTCATCTTCCCCCTCACTCACATCGATCTCACTGTCGAGGTGTCCCTGTGAAGCATCATCCTCATCGTCATGAGGAGAACTAGGAGTGCTCACTTGGCTGGCCATGAATGCGGTGAAGTTACACTCATGCGGTGACTCATCTCCAGAATCCACCGTCTCGACCTCACTGTCGTCACTAAGGGTAGCATTAAGGACAGCTTTCCCTTTATCTCTATTCAGACGATTGGCACACTCAAAAGCTCTATAACCCCTACCATCACACTCAAAACATCTCTCACTTTCTTTCAGAGAAGGATTTTTGGAAACTTTTTCATTTTTCTTTTCAAACCTATTTTTCTCAAATTTCTTTTTATCTTTAAAATTGCCATTTTTCTTAAATTTGAGAATCCTCTTGAAATTTTTTGCGAAAAGAGCCAAATCATCTAAGTCAAAATCGCACTCAGAATCTGACGTGTCAGTCTCTCTCTTTCTAGATGACTCTATCCTCTTTCTAGCTGACCCCTCACTCCTCTCTTGGGCTTTAAGAGCAATTCCCTTATCTTTAGATTTAGAATTTTTAGGGAACATATCAATTTCATAAGTTTGCAAATCTCCTACAAGTTCTTCCAATTTTAGCGTATTTAAATTACTTATAGAATTTAGCACAGTGACTTTAGGGATAAAACGCTTAGGCAAAGAACGAAGAATCTTTTTAACAACTCTAGCATTCGGAATATGTTCACCAAGATTAAAACTAGTATTCACAATGTCAGAAAGTCTAGCATAAAATTCATCAAAGCATTCAGAATCATGCATGGTGATTGTTTCAAATTGAGTTGTCAAGTTTTGCAACTTAGACTCTTTCACAGCATTAGTTCCTTCATGGGTGAGTTGTAAAACATACCATACCTCTTTTGAGGTGGTACACGTCATTATGCGTTTGAACTCATCAGGTGTGATAGACCCAGAAATAGCACTTCGACCCTTAGAATTAAAAGATGACCATTTAATTTCTTCATCAGACTAAGAAATGTTAGGTTTCAAGTTGGTCACATTATCAACAGTCACGGTGGGAGGAGTCCACCCTCGTTCAACCAAAATCCAGACACGTTCATCAATGGCTTTTAAAGCCGACCTCATACGGGCTTTCCAATAAGCATAATTTATCCCGTCAAAAATAGGCATTTTATAATATGACTTCTCCATTTGAACACGCACTTTTTCAAAAATCAATTTTTTCAGAAAACTGATATCTTAGAAAAATTTTGCGGAAAAAAAGGAATACGCGATAGATTAGCGTAACCTGCTCTGATACCAATTTGAGAAACGTGTATGCTCGCGTTCAAATGATCAAACCATATATAAAACCCTTTTAACACAAACAAACCCTAAACATGCAGCAGTATGTGATTGAATAAATAGATAATCTACGCAAGAACATTCAAACACATGCAATTAAGGAAAAATCCCCCTCAGGGGCAAAACCATTTATTTTCACTATAATTTGTAAGAAAACGTCTTACAATCGGATTACAATGAAAATACAAGTTGACTAAGAATTACCCTCGGGTATCGGATTCTGTAGTCGCGGCTGGAATTATCCCTTTCCAGTAGGGATGCAATGAAGAAGAAGAACGGTCTCCTCCACAAGGGTTGAACAAACCAAAGTTGTGTTCTTGGGTTGCAAAAGGATTCACAAAGATATGGCAATGATATGTGAATCAAACCATGAGTTTGGGAACTCAAAAATATGAAGACTAGATGTATTTGGACTCTCAAATTTGTCTCCTAAAGTCTTGAAAAACAACTCCCCCGAAGTTGGTATTTATAGGAAAAAATATGAAGAGTCCCACGTTCTTAAAACTCTAAAATTCTATCCAGCGTACAAAAAAAAACATCATTCTTTAAGGAATTTTCTCTATCTTCAAAAGGTCATAACTCCTTCACCGTAGCTCGGATTGAGGTGTCGTTTTTTCCAGTATCTTCATTGCGGCGAGATCTTCAACTTTCTAGTTGACCAGACCTCCGAACTATGGATGTGAAATTACGAAAATTCCCTTGAACTCTCCTATTGTGCCTTTTTTTCACTGTTTTGACTTCCCTTGCGTACCACTTGCATTAAGTCCCTAAAATCTTGGAACGTGAAGTCATTGAGGCAGATGTGGGACATATTAGTGGAGATAATGCATGCTTGATTCTCGGAATTCGGATAGAGGCCGTCATGTGAGATCGTGAGGAGACGTGCCAAATGTAGCGGCGTACGACATAAATAAATGAAACATTTTGGACATGTGAAAAATGTCCTTACAAGACTGCTGAAGCCAATTTGAAGATGATTGAGGACAAGTCCAAGGTGGCCGAGGACAAACTGGGGGAAAATCAAACTCTTCTCAAAGAAGCCGAGGAGAAGGTAATTAATGTGACTGTTGACCTTATTGCTGAGAAGGCCACAACTAAGAAAATAAAGGAAAATTCCTTTGGTAAAGGTTGGGAAAATGTATTTGTGCTTGAATTTATACAAATTGAATATGTTAGAAAGAAATCATTCATGGAAGGTTGGTCGGAGGCTCTCATGGAGATCGACACTGCTAAAGATTCTGACTGTTCCCGAGCTATGATCCTGGGAATCCTCTAAACTTGGAGGAAGAATTTGATGATGACGAAGGATCAACTAAATATTCTCTGTAACTTGTCGGGTTTTCCATGGGGCTAATTGGTGGAGTTGTCCTTGCTGCCGAGCTATATTTTAAAATTAATATTCAGGATAAGGATAAGGTCTAACTCTTTTGTTGTTTATTTTGCATGTTAGAAAATTTCTTATTCTTTCTTCCTTATTTTGTAATATGAATGCCTCTTTGTAACCCCTTTCCTTTATTAATGAAAAAAAAAATCTTCTTTTGGTTAATTACATTTCGTTTGTTATACTTTTGGTGTGCAGTCTTTATATTCTAACACTTGTGATTCTCAGTTTGATGCTAGGAAAAAGGCCATAGTTTCTGCTGAATTCGACCTGCTTAGGAGGAGCAAAAACCTTCGGGAAGTTATCCATATTCCTATGTCTGAAGGTGATTTGGCGGGGTTACTCGATCCAGATGCATTCGACCAAGTCAAAGAATTATACCTTCACCTTAATTACTTATGGAGCAGGGTTGTAGCCAATAATGTTCCCTATTATGAAATGATAGAGCAACTTCATGAGGATCACAGTCAGTTCAAAGCTTTACCATATGATGATTATGAAGGTAAGTATGAAGCTTTAAGTGAAGGTTGGGGCTTTGAGAAAAAACTTAAAGAGTATGCCTTTATGTATAGCCGAAAGGAATTCTTATTGAACCGATAAGTTGAGGAAACTTGGGAGGTATGAAAGTTGCTTGAAGAGGATAATAATAGCCTTAGAAATGATCTAGATATCTTGAAGAAATCATCTAGCCCTGGTCCTGATGAGGATTCTTTTTTGGAAACTGAGAATGCAGGGTTGGTGGGAGAACTGGAAGCATTGCAAAAGACCAAACCTGGACAAACTTCGAGGCAAAAGATGGTCATCTGACCAACTGTGCATGAGGAAAGAACTAGGAAACTCTAACCGACCAAGCTTCTCAGTTAAAAGAAAAGATTCAGGCCATTACTGATTTGTTTGTCCAACTAAAAGCTAAGGATACGGATATCATCGATGAAGGTACTCAGTTCAAAGTCAAGAAGGATTTTCTGAAGAAACTACAACATCAGGTAGAAAGGTTAACCTTTTAATTTCACAAGAAGCCCAGGGAGATTTGGATGGACGTTTATAATGAGGCCCTAAGCCATGTAGATGATCATCTTGCCCAAAGTCATCGTGAGGGTTATAGGTGGGGATGGACAAATTTACTTACCTTAGTGAAATATGACTAAAATAGGGAGTTATGTTATTGGAATGATCCCCGATTGCTGGATTGTGACAAGCCTCCATTTAAGTTAGACATATCATAAATCCCTCTTGTTGCCATTCCCCAATGTTTAACCACCAAATATTTGGGAGATTACGGCCTTCACGATGTGCATGAGATAATTACTCCTCCTCATCTGATCAACAGACTGAGCAGTATCAATAGGCAAATGCTGAGAGATTTTAATTACATAAATTCCCCATATACCCTGGATGATCCTCCTATTACGATGGAGAGAGTGCAACAGACATCTTCTGAAATGACCAAAGCACAAAGGAAATGCCTAGATGGATAATTCTTCTATTTTTTATATTTGCTTGATCTTGAATGTAATACATTTAGTATTTGAATAAAAATATATGTACTTGTTGTCAACTTATGATTAGTTAATGAGTTAGTCGACTAAGCTATTTGTTTAATGACGAGTTATTAAATTGTGATTATAAGGCCCTAGATTCTACTAATGCACTTAGATGAAACTATAAATCATTTTGTTGATCCAAGTTGTAGCATTAGTTATCAGTGGCGACGAAAAATATGAGGAATGTATGTGTGCATTCCTGTATTTACGAATGTATACATGTCTTCCTGCATTTAACCTAGTCAAGTAAAATTTGTTTTTAACTTCTTGAGTTGTACACGAAGTTTTATAGACTTTTTATTCCTGACCTGTCAAAGACGAGGTAATACATGAAGTAAGTTATCAGTAGAGGCCAAGTGTGTTGGGAATATATATATATATATATATATATATATATATATATATATATATATATATATATATACATTTCTGTGTTTAACTTGGTCGGGCAAAGCTTCTTGTGTTGATACATGGAGCTCTAATGACTATTTATTCGTGACTTCTTAATACGAAGTCATATAAAGTAATAACTTGGTCGGACAAGACACGACTGTGTGTTAAGGTGTTGGTGCATCTCTAATTTGATAAGTTCAATCGGATTATGTAGTTGTTGCCGTCTGTTGATTGGCAAGGGCTGACGACCAAGATAAATTGTTTGCTTGTTATTTTTGGGGATGTATATCACCGTACTCTGAAAAAAATTGAAAAAATGGGAAACTAAACTCAAGGGTTCTTGAATTCGTCCCCATCAAGCGTCTCTAGTCGAAAAGTTTCTAGTCGAATGACAGTTGAAATGCGATATGGACCATCCTAATTATCCTCAAGCTTATTGCCTTTTTAGATGACTTTCTTGAGGATGTAGTCGTTTTCTTTTAAGTTGGTCGGCTTGACCCTTTTATTATAAAAATGAGAATTCTTTTGTTAATATGCAAAATTTCTAAGGGAAGCATCTTCTCGAACTTCTTTCACTTTGTCCAAGCCCAATCATCTCATTAGATCACTCTTGGGAGAATAAAAGTTTAACACTCTATGAGTTGGTAGACCTATCTCGTCTGGTACCATGGCATCTGTTCCATACGCAAGCATATACAGAGTTTTTGCAGTTGTTATCCTAAGCGTTGTTCTATAAGCCTAATTCATTAATCCAATTACCTTTGGCAGCATCAAGTCTCTTCTCAAATCCATTAAGCAAGGTTTTATTTGTCACTTATGTTTAATCGTTGCTTTGTGGATGCCTTGGGGCAACGTGAGGTTTTTAAATCTTGGATTGAACAAAGTATGCTTTGAATTCATTGTTATGAAATTGGATACCACGGTCAGTAATAAAGGCATAAGGCATGCCATACTTGCATATGATGTTTTTTCATATCAACTGATTCACCTTCTCGTAGGGAATCTCTATCAATGGCTCTACTTTTACCCACTTTGTGTAGTAATCAATAACTACCACTAGGTATTTAAACCTACCTTTGGTGTCCGATAATGGGTCGATTCCCCAAATGGCGAATGACTAAGGAGAAGTGATCAGTGTTAAATCAACTCTTGGTGCTGCAGACCTTTGGCACTTATCACATTTTGTTACAAAGGACTTATAATCTTCTTTTATAGTTGGCTAGTAATACCCTTATGTGTTGATTCCATAAACTAATGATTGACCAGTTGAATGAGCTCCATAATCATCTATATGCACTTCTTTGATCAAATCAGTAACTTTTATTGGGTGGACACAATGCAATAAGGAAACAGTATATCCCCTTTTGTATGGGACTCATTTCTCCAACACATATCTAACTGCTTTGTACCGAAACTTTTTTGCTTCTTTTGAATCAGGTGGTAAGGTTCCTTCTTCGATGTAATCTCTAATTATATCTATCCAGGATGGTCCCAAATTTATAATAATGAAACTGATCAGTGGATCCTTAGCTATGATACTGGTTGCTAAGAGCTCTACTGGAAAGCTTCTCCTGAGTTCTATTCTTATTACTGAAGCCAGCCGAGAAAGCGTATCAGCTCGAGCGTTTTTTATCCCTGGTATTCTATTCATCTTTACACCTAAAGATTTAAAAATAACTTCCATTGCCTTGTTCAAATATCTCATCATCAAATCTCCTTTGACTCTATATATATGAAGCACTTGGTAAACGATCAACTGGGAATCACTGTTTGCCACTACGTGCTCGACGCCTAATGATTGGGCTAACTCAACTCCAGTGATTAAAGCCTCGTACGAATTAAAACCTCAGGGAATATTCCACATAAATATTATTAAGAGTGTTAAGTATGATACCTTCTCCACTACCAATGACGCATGAAGATCCATCCACATATAAGTTCCATAATGGAATTTCACTGGTAAAGCTTTTTATAGACAAAACTCCATGGCAGAATAACTTCTTACTTTCTTATGCATACTTCTGAGCCATATCCTTAGCAATGGACGATTCCATTTGATTGGCTACGACTTTGGCTTGCTTTTGAGCTGAGCTCTCTCCTGGAGATTTCTGATCGGTGGAAAAATTAGGTTGTGTAATATGTGAGTGCAAATTTGAGGAGGCACCACGTCGAGCATGTTTTAGACATGAGCAAAGTGGTTGCGCCTACGTATTCGCCTTTGTGGAATCAAACTCTGCGTAGTTCGTGGGTCCATACGATATGCTGAAGAGAGCTCGGTTTGGGTGATTTTGGTATTTTTGGTGCGTGAAGGGTGCCAAATTCGACCAGCCACCTCTCAAACGCCCAGTTTTGGTAGTTTCGATGCACGGGGGGTGCCAAATTTAGCTTTCCGCCTCTCAAATGCCTATGTACCGTAATGAAACTATGAAAATCCGCTTGTCACTATTGAACCCGTGATCGAGCTCAAAAGGTGTGTGGGGGAGGAGAGTTAGATTTACTCTCATTACTTTGCCCCCCAAATTATCATACATTAAATGAGGGGGAACCCTCTTTTTATAGCAAAATTGCCTCAAGTGGGCTTTACACATGTCATGTTCCCTATGGAACCAAATGTTCAATATTTATGGTGCCACTTTTCATAATATATGTGGTGGCATCTTAAATGAACAAATTAAATCACTACTACAGTATTATCTAGTGTAATTTATCAAATACGGAGTATACATAATATATTAAATCACGCCTAATATTATCTCAGCCCGTGTAGGGTCTCGATTGTAAAAAAAATTGATAAATCATAAATCAATATTTGATCAAAACTGTGGGTTAATTTATTATAGTGTTGGTGGTTAATTCATTTAATCCCACTCTACAGGTTGGTTGGTAACCTTTGGATATGTAAATTCGATATAATATGACGGAGGTCCTTAATATGATCTGAAGCTTTTCTACTTTTGGTCAACATGACATCTATGTACACCTCTATATTCTTCCCAATCTGTTCTTCAAACACTTTATTGACCAATCTCTGGTACGTTTCTCCAGCGTTCTTAAACCCGAAAGGCATCACATTATAACAATAAGTACCTCGGTTGGTAATGAAGGAAGTGCTTTCTCTGTCCTCTGGTTCCATTATTATCTAGTTATACCCAGAATAGGCATCCATGAAACTCAAAAACTCATGTCCCGCTGTGGCATCCACCAACTGATCAATTCTAGGCAGAGGAAAATGGTCCTTTGTGCAAGCCTTATTAAGATCAGTGAAATCTACACACATTCTCCACTTATCATTTTTCTTTTTTACCATCACAACATTTACCAACCATGCTCGATATTTGACATCCTCAATGAATTGGGCTTTTTATAGTTTTTTTTCCTCCTCCTGAATGGCCTGGTTCTTCTCAGGACTGAACATCCGTCACCTTTGCTTGATCGTCTTGGCATCCCTATTAACGTTGAGCTCATGATAGAGTAAATTGGGATCAATCCCTAGAATATCTTCATGACTCCAAGCGAACACATTCTTTCGTTCCCTCCAAAACGCAACCAGTTCATATTTAAGGAATAGAGCTAATGTGGAGCCAATTCGGGTCATTCTTGTTATTTTTTCATCATCCAATATTATTTTTTCAGTAAATTCTACAATCTATCCTTTGACTAGCCCCGTTTCATCTTGGGGATCTAAAGTATCAACTTTTGACTCGCTGTTGGGCTCCATAGTTTCTACTTGGTAAGTGGTGGTCTTTTTCTTCAAATCGACCAAATTTTCCTGCTCGAATTAAGAGTAATAGCATTCTCTGGATACTTTCTAATCACCCTTTACAATGCCAACCCCAAAGTGAGTAGGGAACTTTAAATATTGGGGGACTGTGGATGGTACAGCTTCTAATTTCTTTAGTCCTACCCTATCGGGGATCACATTGTAAGTGGACTGAACATTTTTATCCATAATAAAGAATAGTATCTTTTCAGTGTGACTTGATGGCTAAGTGCTGAATATCACTTCCAACTTGGTTGTTCCTAGGGGATACACATTTCCCCCTAAAAAGTCAATTAAGGGTTTGTGGTATGGTTCCAATTGGCTAAGCTTTAATCCCAAGCTCTGGAAACAGGGATAGAACATGATATCAATCGAACTCCTATTGTATATCAGAACCTTTGTGATGATGGGATCCTAAATTCTAAACTTGACGACCAACGGGTCATCATGAGGATACAATACTCCAGAGAGATTATTTTTGGCAAATCCGATGACCAGTTTGTCTTTGTTTACTTTCCTGGGCTGATCATCATCATTCGAATTGATACGTTGTATATAGGAGTATGCTTGTGCTTCATTCATATAAGCTTTCCTCTCAGCAATCTGATCTCCTTCTCGTGCATCTCCACCTGTGATGACATGGCAATCAAAAGAACTAAAACTTATCATAGCTACCTTAATTTTTGGTTGCTTTGTCTTATTCGCTAAGTCTGGATCGTCTTCACAACCATCTTCATGGCTTCGCTTCTTGTCATCTTTAGGTTTGCAGGGAGAATTTAGCCTTCTTCCTGTTTCTTGACTTTCATGCCGATTTAAAAATTTGCTCAGCTTTCCTCGGTGAATGAGGGATTTAACTTCGTTCTTTGAAGCAATACAATTATCAATTATTTGTCCATGATCCATGTAGAATTCATCATATTTGAATTTATCTCTCTTGTTTGGGGTTGCCCTCAGCTTCTCAGGCCACTTTAAATCTTTATTGTGCCTAACCTTCTCCAGGATATAGTGGATACTGCCCGTTAATGGGGTGTATGCCTAATATTTTTTGGGAATATCTTTTTTCTTCAGTTTTTTCTCCTTCTATTCAAGTTTGGTTGCAGGGCTTTCCTTTGCAGCCATTGCTTTCTCAGCATTCATGATTTTTCCAGCCTCAGTCATGAACTCTGTTATGGTTTTGGGATGATATTTTTCTAATGCATAATACTATTTTCTTGAAGTAATCCACTCATGAAAGCGGTGATGGCTATTTTCTCTTCATAATCAACCACTTCCAGTTTCTCGTTATTAAAATGAGTAATGTATTCTCTGGTGGTCTCTCATGCTCGCAGCTTGACACTTAGCATATGAGTTACTCTCTTAACTGGCTTCGGAAAAAAAAAGTTAGTAATGAACAACTTGACGAGTTGATTAAAATTAAAAATGTCCTCGGTGCAAGTTGTTGTGCCATATTTGGGCTGAACCAATCATGGTGCTTGAAACAGATCTACATCTTATTTTATGAGGAATATAATATATGTTAGCTGCAGCATGATACTTCTCCATGTGTAAAACTGGGTCAGTTTTACCATCATATTAGGGGTAACCAGCGGTGTTTTAAACTCTGATGGAGTTTGGAAATCAATAATTGCATGGATGAAGGGAGACCCCTTGACAAAATTTTACTACAATGGGTCTTTGCCTTGGTCATTTCCTCTAGTTGATCTTTTAATTGTTGGATCAATCCTATCTATAAAGGATTTCATTCTATTATAATATATGAGAATAACCTAGAATTCATTCTATTATACCTTTTATGAAATGAATACAATGTATTTATAGCGACCCAGATATCAAGGGTTAAAATGCCTTTATATATTCAATCATTTGTTCCGATACATAATGAACATGATGGTTGATTATCTTGAGAACGTGTAGGATAACTCTTGTCTCTTTCCCATATGATGTATATTTATCTACCTTGATGGTTTTCATTCTTTAGGTTGGTTGGACTTCTAGCCGATCAACTGCCTTGATGGCTGATTAAGTGATTAATGACTAAGACCGTTTCCATATAAGGAGACAAGTGTCCATTTTTATTGGTCCATGTAGATGGATAATTTTTGGTATCAACAGAGTTGAGTTTATAAAGAAAAACTAAAAAATCCATTCGAGAGTTTTCAGACCAAAAACTCTAGATCTTCAAGAAAACCCACTTGAACCATAATCTCAAATCCTAAACCCTCTTTAGCAAAGTTATAATGCCAATACCCATTTATGCCAAAGTAATACTCGAAAACCCATTTGAGCATATTACTTGTGAATCTTATTTGTTTACTTTTTAGAGAGAGAAAGTAAACCCACTTCATCATTTTTAGTAAATCTACTTTGCTTTGCATTTCGGTTACTAATTTTATTGTTATGACGAACAGTTAAACTTTATTGTATCTTCTTGGCCGATAATGTCATTGTTGTAGGTAGTTGAGGCATTTAAAGTCTTTGGAATAGTATATGGGTACCCATTAGGCATGGACAAGTTAGAATCTTATTGGTTTCGGTTGGAAATTTAGTGCTCCTTGTGAGGTTTTCGTTCCACCGTAAGTGACCCGAAGATAGTGAGGTTCTTGAGTATCATCTCGAGCGTGGACATAGGCAGGGCCGAACCATGTTAAAATTGCAATTTTCAAAGTTTCATTTATCCCTCTCTCTTAACTGATCATATTTATTATTGATTAATTACTTTCTTATAATTATAATTATCATATTGCAATGAATCTCCACATAAAGTTAAGAAAGTTTCAAAATTTTCCATTCAACCCATTTACCCAATTCACCCCCCTCTTGAGTACATTTCCTGTCCAACACTTGAGATTTTATTGTGTAGTATTACTAAGGCATTCAAACTGGCGATCAAATCATAATTGGATAAATTTGAGAAAATTTACAATGAAGATAGCCTTGCTATAATGATAATTTACAATAAATAAATCTAGCATGCCATTTAAAATGGTAAGAAAGATAAGTATTATTAAGTGAACTTTAAATTGAAAAGGTGTAATCCCTGATTTTTAAATAATTTATCTCGATTAAAAATATTTAATTTCCTTTTTATGTAAACTCAAGAGATGCGGAAGCGTTATAAAGGTGATGGTTCAACTTCCAAAAATTAACAACAACAAGTTTTAATTAAGTCAAGTCCTACAATTTGCCTAAGTCATAATTTTCGATTATTCCAAATTAGGCGAAACCAATTTTAATAAATTACTAGAATAAATAAACATTACCCAATTAATTAATCTACCACCAAATTAATTGAGTGTGATAATTAAACCGATTTTATCTTGAATTAATCTAGCATGCGTTCTAAGTGATATAGAGCAAGATAAAATCAACAGTCACACTACACCGCGATGTACGAGGAAAAACCCACTAACGGGAAAAAACCTCGGGACGGCGCTAGCCTCAAATCCACTAAAAACGGTATTACAAAATACAAGACAAAAGACTTACTTCCTAAACTCGAACCCTCTCAAGTCGTGATGCTTCTTCTTGTATTGACCTCCAATTAGCGGATAACCAACGGAGCCCCACCGTGGTCTCGGACTCCACCTATCGGGCAATTAGGCACACCGACCAAAACTCTCTTTGAATGGTGTAGAGAAACCGGTGCCAAACTCCAAGCAAGATGATAGATATATATGAACTTGGAATAAACAACAATGGGTGTAAACTAAGTGTTTAAAGATTTTTCTTTAAGTTGAAGAACACTCAAACATGAACATTTTCCTTTTGTAAAATAATCTCCCAAACTCTCTCTAGGAGATGTATTAGGATGGAAAAGTTATCTTGGAAAATGTGTTTCCCGCACATAATAATGTATGAAAAAAGTTGGTTGAAAACCAAGTGGAGAAGTGGGGAAAAACTGCATAAAACTGCCAAAAAACTGTTCCCGCTGGAATCTCGTTCGAACGAACTTGATTCTCGTTCGAACGAGACTTCTAACGAGCGACCAGCCTGGGCTCGTTAGAACCTCGTTAGATACCTCGTTAGAACGAGAAAATTCGTTCGAACGACATATCGAACGACTGACTAGTTAGGGTCGTTGGCAAAACTCGTTCAAACGAAACCTGGTTCGAACGAAAAACTCGTTCGAATGAAACCTGGTTCGAACGAAAAAACTCGTTTGAACGACATTTCTAACGAATGACCAGAATGTTTGTAAAATTCGATTTTTGGCCCAGAAACTTTTATAAACTTATTTTATTAATCCTAACACCCAATAAACATTGTTCCAAGCTCCTATATAAATATAATTGCATTCATACCTTGGGAGGATGGAACCATAGTTGATGACGTAGAAACGAGGCACGCAAACCGGCATTTTGATGAAGCTTTATATTCTTTGCCGCTACGTCTTCAACACACACTTCATAGGCTTGAGAGTATTAGAATAAAACACTAACCTATGAATAAATGTTTTTGTCCGGAATTGAGCCAAAACTATATATGGACTCAATCGGAAATTTGTGTCCTTACAAATCTCCCCCTTTGGCTATTCCGGGACAAAAACCAAAAACAAAAATCCTAAAGGGCCGTCAAGCTCACTAGACTCAAAACATAACCCGCCCAATCTTGACTCAACCCAAGGATTTAAACGCTTTGCCTTTTAAAGATGCCGATTTAGTAGAATACCTGCACACTTAAGCAAACTCATCAAATGCATAGGGAATATCACAATATAAATGCAATTAAATAATTACTCCCCCTAAAATAATTCTCCCCTTTATCAAACAAATGACATTTACTTAGAAAGACGTCTCCCCCTAAGATAAATCTCCCCCAAACTAAGATACGATAATAATAGGATTAGATACCATTTCTCCCCCTATCATCATTCTCCCCCTTTTTGTTTGGGAATAGGCAAAGGATAAAGAACTAATAAACAACATGTTGAAGCTTAAAGTGGTAAGTCATGAAAGCATATGGGCAATAAAAGCAAGGCAAAGACAAACAAATATCATATATATATGAACTAGAAATATACCAATGAAGCACTTGTATATATATATATATATATATATATATATATATATATATATATATATAGAGAGAGAGAGAGAGAGAGAGAGAGAGAGAGAGAGATAGATAGATATAAACACACATATAACACAAAATACAATAAGTTTGCACACTCATATGGTAAAAATGTGTCATATGGAAATGGAAGTGTAGGGGTGTGAACTAGAAACAATTAAAATTAGACCCAAACACTTAATAAACGTTCATGGAGTTCTCATTTGATTGCAATCTTCATCACATTGAAATATAACCTCATGTGACAATATAGATTGAACTCAATGAACAAACATACACAATGCATACAAGCCTAGAATGATGATGATTCTACAAACCAAATAGAGTCATGACATTAAAGACAACTAGGATAAACGGACATTGTGCAAACCGTTGATATACCATCCAATTCTCCCTCAAGAAGCATATATATTCTTTTACTGGTGAATGAATATATCAAACAAACATAGGCCTTGGTAATTGTTTTCTTTTTAATGCCAAATATTCTGTTTTTAGGCCTTTGGATCACGTATTTCTTTTAGATCCAATAAACGGTGGCTTACAATCGCAAAGGATTTAATTCATCCTTTCGGAGCCCTTCCCCGTGAACATTTTATTTATCATGTTTTTATTTTTCTCACAAATCTCACATGCAACGGATTTTGACATGCACTAGTCCTCATAGGTCATAGATATGTAGATGACTAGATTGATAGGAGAACACCTCAAAAAGCTCAAATATAACATGTGACATTAAGATTTCAAAAGAGCTCGTGCATGTGTGAAAAGAGGCATATAGAAATAGAATCCATTTAATCAATGAAAAATCCAACTACTCCACAAGAATTATGGTAAACAACATTTTAAGGATTGAAAATCTAAACCAAAAGTTCTAGCCACGTGGGAGCGTAAATGATGGGATTCAAACACAAATATATGCCACATAAAGTGTGTCAAACTAAAATACACACAAAATAAAATCTTTTTGAGTTTTTAACATTTTTAAACAAAAATAAATATTTACTCAAAAGGACAAACAAAAATCATTTGTATTTTTCATTAATCTCAAATGAAACAGATAAAACACAAATGATAAACAAAAATCTTTTTATATTATTCAGTTAATTTAAACAAAAGAAATATAATACAAAAAGATAAACAAGTCATAATTTCTAGCATATGATATGAAATGAGGAACTGACTAGAAAGTGACTAAACATGCATACATCTAGCAATGATATATAATATGAAGCACAACAAGCTAGAGTATGCATAAAATACTAACACATTCAACCTTTAAATTTAGCAAGGGAGGTTTCATGTGAAAGTAAATGAGAATCAACAAATCTTGTATCTAGCGCATTTAAGAATGATTTCCTAACCCATATAGATTTATATTTAAAATGATGGGGATTAGGAAATAATGAAATGCTAGATAAAGATTTCCTTGGACTTCTTTTAAGATCAACACAAAATGACCTAAGGTGACCTTTCCTACCACAATGCAAGCATGTGTAAACACGAGGAATGTTACCTAGGGTGTGATCTTTTCTAAAGTCCTTAGACAAAGTTGATCCTCTAAAACAAACAATGGTTTTAGCTTTAGCAAAGGAAGAATTCGAACGACATATCGAACGACTGACCAGTTAGGGTCGTTGGCAAAACTCGTTCGAACGAAACCTGGTTCGAACGAAAAACTCGTTCGAACGAAAACTGGTTCGAACGAAAAAACTCGTTTGAACGACATTTCTAATGAATGACCAGAATGTTTATAAAATTCAATTTTTGGCCCAGAAACTTTTATAAACTTATTTCATTAATCCTAACACCCAATAAACATTGTTCCAAGCTCCTATATAAATATAATTGCATTCATATCTTGGGAGGATGGAACCATAGTTGATGACGTAGAAACGAGGCACGCTGATCGGGCGGTGAAAGTGTGTTCGTGTGAGGACACAATCGTCGTGTGTTTCGCCGCCACGATACAAAGAAAACCTAAACTACAACTACACTTGACAAGCAAGCACAGCGGTAAGTCGGGTGTCGTAAGAAATCCACAGGGAGTGATTAAATTTTAGACTTTAATTGTTTTAATTACTTCAGGAATAAAAGTGTAAAATAAATAAAAGAAAAGGTGATAGGGTGGTTATGGTGAATAAACAAAAAGAGAAGTTAACGCTAAACAAAAGGAAAGTGAGGATCGGGATCGCATACACGCATTCACGGGCTAAACAACTACTAATTAGAATTTCGGTTCGAAAGCAATTTAATCGAGCATTTTCATCTAAGCATAAACATCACGCAAGAAGGAATTTAACCCAAAGTTGCGAGATAAAACATTTAACTGAAAAATGATCACACGCGGATTAAATTTGGATTGTCGCTATAAACTCTAACGTTGCGTGACAAAGAAAGATAAACGCTTAGCAATCCAACTTTGATACGCGCGGTTTCAATTAAACGCAGTTTTACACAAAACCTAGTTTTCGGAGCTCGGGGCCCGAAAATGGCGGAAAAGCAATCCCGACCCTATTTATCTAAGGTCTGTGCATGAATTAAACTAATTTACACTAATTAAACTAGAAAAGCAAGAAATAAAGCAATAAATCTAATTATGAAAGCATGGAAACTAACTACAAAGCAATAAAACAATGAAATACAACTATATTAATGGAGAGGGAATAAGAAAAGATCAATCTTACAACCCAAATGTTGTCACACCAAATGAGGAAGAAGAAATGAGCTCTCAACTCCCAAACCCTAAACTAAGCTAAAATGATAGATATTTCTCTTCAAAATGAAGAGAAAGTGTTATAAACCAAATATCCCATGGCAAACTTGTAATAAAAGGGAAGAAAACCAAAAATCTGGAGGCCCGAATCGATTCGGAAATGGTCCGAATCGATTCGAAAACAGGGAAAGTTCGAATCTGCAATTCTGCAGAATTCCGAATCGATTCGGTTTTGGGCCGAATCGATTCGCAACCTACAGGTCTGAATTCTGCAGCTTTGTCCTGTTTTACGGAAAATGCCGCCATTTCTTCGTTATAGCTCGGAATGAGGCACGGTCGGAGGCTACGCGAAGATAACTCAGAGAAGTACAACATCCAAGAAGACATTGGGCCAAAAAACCAAATTATGAAATGACTAAAATGCCCTTGAATGTGACCTTGAGTGTGAATTTGAAGTAAAAACCATCCTAAAAATGCCATAACTCTTTCGATACAACTCAGAATCATGCACCGTCGGCGGCCACGCGAAGAGAAATCAGAGGGCTTCAACTTCCGTGAAGATCTCGGGATTCAAACCCGAATACTGAAATTACTAAAATGCCCCCGAAGCTGCAAAAGTCGACGAAACATTTCCGAAAAGAGTCCGAACTTCATACTAAGCATCTAAATACCTACAAAATCTCAATTAACCCCTGCAAAACATGTTAACATAGAAATCCGAGGCTGTCTGGTTAACGAGCATAAATATAGGGATTAAGATACCCGAGGGGGCTAATAACGCATAGGTTAACGGGTGAAATACGCAATATTTGCATCGTATCACACCCCCTAACTTACACATTGCTAGTCCCTAGCAATGAAATAGGAAACAACAAGAACTGCAAGAAAACCAAAAGCAGGATACAAGTGCCAAATGGGATGAAAAAGTAAAAAAAAGATAAGGCCACTTTCGCGGGCGAACGATTGCATTTAGCATATGCAATAAGCCGTTAAACCCCTAGGTTACCCTAGTGGACGAGTGTCGTCTCGTGAGGGTTTTCAGGGATGAAACCCACAAACATCATATGGTTTCCTCAAAATATGTCCAACCCAACATACGACAAACTTAACAATGGCGAAAAGGATTTCATACGCATTATTAGCAAAGTGAATGAATTCAAACAGAAGTCCATTGTTATTAACAAGTTGAATGCACCTCATAGAATTGAAACTTAAAAGTGGGAGGGGGAGAGCATATGCAAAATATGATTTGGCAAAAAAACTTATATAAACCGGATACTAATCAAAGCATGCATACATTCAATCCTCACGGGCATTACGCTCAACAAATGAAATCACTCGGAATGGGAGGTAATACACGGAACATGCGGGCATAAAGAGTAAATGTAAATGGAAACTAGGCCGCACACATGTCACAGAAGAAGAACGCTATATAGAAAATGAAAAACTTGCAATCTCAATGAAAGATACCGCACACTAAAAGAGGCGAAATGCATTTTCACAGATTATCAAAACTATTTAAACTTTTGAATTACATTAACCTAAGATCACATAGGACTTGTAATAGGGTTGTAATGTAGGATAGGCTAGGGTACGAAATGAAGGAATGTATGTACAGATTCAAAGTGTTCGGGATGAAAACTCGGGATAATGGAAAAATGTGGGCAATATCAAAATTGGAAAAACAAGTTCCAAAACGGCATTAGATATATCATCGGGGAGAGTAATCAAAGCTTATTGAAACACTACAAACAATATTTACAACTTTCTCTTTCTTTTTCTTTTCTTATTTTTCTCATGTTTTCTTTTGTTTTCTATTGCTTTTTTTGCTTTCTCTTTTTCTTCACTTTTTTCACTACTTTCTTTCCTTTTCTTATCAAACTCTCATATGCCTAAATTGCAACCGACATCATAAAAACATCATACAATCCCAAGTAACATTCCAAACAAAGGTAGGTAAGGTGTATGTATGGCTTAAAACTCCAATTTGGAGTTGGTTATGGGATTTTGGGTAATGAAACGAAAGGCTAGTATTTAGGCTCAAAGGGGTTAACTAGGGAAACATATATGGTGAGGTCAAGGCTAATATGGGTGATATAACAAAGATTGCCTATGATCATTTCACAAAGTTTACGCAATTCTCAAGTCAAAATAATATATGAAAATCATGATCAAGTAACACATTTCAAGTATGAACTCAATTAATGAACGGTCAAATGAAAGAATAGAGAGATTACCAACGAATTCAACGTTTTCAAAGAGGAAAGAAAAGTGTATAACACTCACAAATGACGAAAGGTACGAAGCTTACTCGGTGTAAGTATATACAATGCAACAAAAGATTACCGAGTTATAAAAATCTTAAACCAAATCAATATAACAAGGAAAGTGCATATGCTCATGGGATAAAGTTTAATTCATGAAGTTATTCACAATATTAATGATTTGAGGCTAAAGTCTAATAACTTCTAAAATCGAGAACATGCATCATTGAGTTGTCTATTGGATCGGGCAATTATTGAAATTTATCATCGAAAACAAGGCAAAATGCCCAACAAAGGAGAAAAAAGAAAGAAAATATTTTTGAATTTTTTTCAAATTTTTCACAAAAAGGCATACTTAGTAACTAAAAGTAAGCAAATCCATGGACTACACATGAAATGGATAGAATATCCTACACCCCCTAACTTAATTGTTGCATTGTCCTCAATGCGCATTAAGAACACAACACAAAGAGAGGAAAAGAACGATATTACCCAAAATTAGAGCGGTCTCCATAAGCGCGAGTCCAAAGGAATCTACAAAATAAGTTAGTACCGAGCATAGCAAAAACAAATAACAAAAAGTTAACTAATTACACTAGACTAAATTAAAAGGAAAGAAAAATAGGAAAGAAAGAAAATTAAAAAGCTAATTATTTACAACCTACTATTTAGGCTTCACACTAACTATACACTAGAAGTCTAAATAGTTGAGGGTCCACCCAAAAAGGGATTTGACTTTGAAAGATCAACGGTGGACCCTCCAAAGTGAACATGCCTCCCGGAAAATAAGAATTCCATTTGAACAACGGAAGGCATGTGGGTGGTGAAAAAAATGAACCATCGCCAATTTGAAATTTTGGGCGGACGATGGGGGATTTGGATAATAAAGGGGAAAGATACACCTGAGGTCCAAGAAAAATAGACTCATCTCCCAAAGATTTTTCAAATGGAATGGGAGATGGTGCACACGTGGGGATAACATCCATCGAAAACAAGTCCGGCAAGGTGTCCTCATCGGCAAAAAGTGTAGAAGTTTTAAAAGTTTCTACCGACTCATAGGAATCAACCGGTAATTCTAATGGTTCAATGACAGAAAACGAATATGGTGATGAAACAAATTCAATCTCAATCGACTCATCGTCGGAAGGAGATTGAATTTCGGGGGAGAAAGATTCACATTCGATGAGAAATTCTCTGAAAAATTGAGGTGAAACACAAGTTTCCACCTCCTCGTTGTTTTGTGCATAAGAATTCATCTCATCGGAAAGTGCACCAAGTCTCATTCCAGCATCATCTAAGCCTTCCAAGCCTTGGTAATAAAGAAGCAAAGTCTCTTCCAAAGTAGGCTTCCTCGGCTCAAAAGCCTCGGACTCCTCATTTGTTTGAAACTCATCTTCGAAAGTAATGAAATAAGAATCGTCATTGGATTCGAATAATGAATCCAACTCAAGCTCCCAATAACGATTTTCATTCCGATAAATGTTTTCAAGTCTTTCATTTTCAAGAAAATCTTGAAAATGGAAAACTTGAAAACTATCCCCAAAGTATGAATCATTTGAATAACCGTAATAACTATAATAGTAGGACATGATTACCTCATTGTTTGAAAGATGGAGAATCCAAGAAATAAAGTGAGCAACCGCGAATCAAAGTTTCTTAGCGCTCAAAGTATGCAATCCTGCAAAAAAGGTTAAAACAAAGAATACAAATACAAAAGGAAAAATACTACGAAATAATAAAACAATTACTATCTAAAACACACTCCCCGGCAACGGCGCCATTTTGTGGTCGGGCGGTGAAAGTGTGTTCGTGTGAGGACACAATCGTCGTGTGTTTCGCCGCCGCGATACAAAGAAAACCTAAACTACAACTACACTTGACAAGCAAGCACAGCGGTAAGTCGGGTGTCGTAAGAAATCCACAGGGAGTGATTAAATTTTAGACTTTAATTGTTTTAATTACTTCAGGAATAAAAGTGTAAAATAAATAAAAGAAAAGGTGATAGGGTGGTTATGGTGAATAAACAAAAAGAGAAGTTAACGCTAAACAAAAGGAAAGTGAGGATCGGGATCGCATACACGCATTCACGGGCTAAACAACTACTAATTAGAATTTCGGTTCGAAAGCAATTTAATCGAGCATTTTCATCTAAGCATAAACATCACGCAAGAAGGAATTTAACCCAAAGTTGCGAGATAAAACATTTAACTGAAAAATGATCACACGCGGATTAAATTTGGATTGTCGCTATAAACTCTAACGTTGCGTGACAAAGAAAGATAAACGCTTAGCAATCCAACTTTGATACGCGCGGTTTCAATTAAACGCAGTTTTACACAAAACCTAGTTTTCGGAGCTCGGGGCCCGAAAATGGCGGAAAAGCAATCCCGACCCTATTTATCTAAGGTCTGTGCATGAATTAAACTAATTTACACTAATTAAACTAAAAAAGCAAGAAATAAAGCAATAAATCTAATTATGAAAGCATGGAAACTAACTACAAAGCAATAAAACAATGAAATACAACTATATTAATGGAGAGGGAATAAGAAAAGATCAATCTTACAACCCAAATGTTGTCACACCAAATGAGGAAGAAGAAATGAGCTCTCAACTCCCAAACCCTAAACTAAGCTAAAATGATAGATATTTCTCTTCAAAATGAAGAGAAAGTGTTATAAACCAAATATCCCATGGAAAACTTGTAATAAAAGGGAAGAAAACCAAAAATCTGGAGGCCCGAATCGATTCGGAAATGGTCCGAATCGATTCGGAAACAGGGGAAGTTCGAATCTGCAATTCTGCAGAATTCCGAATCGATTCGGTTTTGGGCCGAATCGATTCGCAACCTACAGGTCTGAATTCTGCAGCTTTGTCCTGTTTTACGGAAAATGCCGCCATTTCTTCGTTATAGCTCGGAATGAGGCACGGTCGGAGGCTACGCGAAGATAACTCAGAGAAGTACAACATCCAAGAAGACATTGGGCCAAAAAACCAAATTATGAAATGACTAAAATGCCCTTGAATGTGACCTTGAGTGTGAATTTGAAGTAAAAACCATCCTAAAAATGCCATAACTCTTTCGATACAACTCAGAATCATGCACCGTCGGCGGCCACGCGAAGAGAAATCAGAGGGCTTCAACTTCCGTGAAGATCTCGGGATTCAAACCCGAATACTGAAATTACTAAAATGCCCCCGAAGCTGCAAAAGTCGACGAAACATTTCCGAAAAGAGTCCGAACTTCATACTAAGCATCTAAATACCTACAAAATCTCAATTAACCCCTGCAAAACATGTTAACATAGAAATCCGAGGCTGTCTGGTTAACGAGCATAAATATAGGGATTAAGATACCCGAGGGGGCTAATAACGCATAGGTTAACGGGTGAAATACGC
Organism: Sambucus nigra; assembly: GCA_949130495.1. Classification (NCBI taxonomy): domain Eukaryota; kingdom Viridiplantae; phylum Streptophyta; class Magnoliopsida; order Dipsacales; family Adoxaceae; genus Sambucus; species Sambucus nigra. Next base: position 348,825,676 of record OX422217.1, read on the forward strand.
AATATTTGCATCGTATCACACCCCCTAACTTACACATTGCTAGTCCCTAGCAATGAAATAGGAAACAACAAGAACTGCAAGAAAACCAAAAGCAGGATACAAGTGCCAAATGGGATGAAAAAGTAAAAAAAAGATAAGGCCACTTTCGCGGGCGAACGATTGCATTTAGCATATGCAATAAGCCGTTAAACCCCTAGGTTACCCTAGTGGACGAGTGTCGTCTCGTGAGGGTTTTCAGGGATGAAACCCACAAACATCATATGGTTTCCTCAAAATATGTCCAACCCAACATACGACAAACTTAACAATGGCGAAAAGGATTTCATACGCATTATTAGCAAAGTGAATGAATTCAAACAGAAGTCCATTGTTATTAACAAGTTGAATGCACCTCATAGAATTGAAACTTAAAAGTGGGAGGGGGAGAGCATATGCAAAATATGATTTGGCAAAAAAACTTATATAAACCGGATACTAATCAAAGCATGCATACATTCAATCCTCACGGGCATTACGCTCAACAAATGAAATCACTCGGAATGGGAGGTAATACACGGAACATGCGGGCATAAAGAGTAAATGTAAATGGAAACTAGGCCGCACACATGTCACAGAAGAAGAACGCTATATAGAAAATGAAAAACTTGCAATCTCAATGAAAGATACCGCACACTAAAAGAGGCGAAATGCATTTTCACAGATTATCAAAACTATTTAAACTTTTGAATTACATTAACCTAAGATCACATAGGACTTGTAATAGGGTTGTAATGTAGGATAGGCTAGGGTACGAAATGAAGGAATGTATGTACAGATTCAAAGTGTTCGGGATGAAAACTCGGGATAATGGAAAAATGTGGGCAATATCAAAATTGGAAAAACAAGTTCCAAAACGGCATTAGATATATCATCGGGGAGAGTAATCAAAGCTTATTGAAACACTACAAACAATATTTACAACTTTCTCTTTCTTTTTCTTTTCTTATTTTTCTCATGTTTTCTTTTGTTTTCTATTGCTTTTTTTGCTTTCTCTTTTTCTTCACTTTTTTCACTACTTTCTTTCCTTTTCTTATCAAACTCTCATATGCCTAAATTGCAACCGACATCATAAAAACATCATACAATCCCAAGTAACATTCCAAACAAAGGTAGGTAAGGTGTATGTATGGCTTAAAACTCCAATTTGGAGTTGGTTATGGGATTTTGGGTAATGAAACGAAAGGCTAGTATTTAGGCTCAAAGGGGTTAACTAGGGAAACATATATGGTGAGGTCAAGGCTAATATGGGTGATATAACAAAGATTGCCTATGATCATTTCACAAAGTTTACGCAATTCTCAAGTCAAAATAATATATGAAAATCATGATCAAGTAACACATTTCAAGTATGAACTCAATTAATGAACGGTCAAATGAAAGAATAGAGAGATTACCAACGAATTCAACGTTTTCAAAGAGGAAAGAAAAGTGTATAACACTCACAAACGACGAAAGGTACGAAGCTTACTCGGTGTAAGTATATACAATGCAACAAAAGATTACCGAGTTATAAAAATCTTAAACCAAATCAATATAACAAGGAAAGTGCATATGCTCATGGGATAAAGTTTAATTCATGAAGTTATTCACAATATTAATGATTTGAGGCTAAAGTCTAATAACTTCTAAAATCGAGAACATGCATCATTGAGTTGTCTATTGGATCGGGCAATTATTGAAATTTATCATCGAAAACAAGGCAAAATGCCCAACAAAGGAGAAAAAAGAAAGAAAATATTTTTGAATTTTTTTCAAATTTTTCACAAAAAGGCATACTTAGTAACTAAAAGTAAGCAAATCCATGGACTACACATGAAATGGATAGAATATCCTACACCCCCTAACTTAATTGTTGCATTGTCCTTAATGCGCATTAAGAACACAACACAAAGAGAGGAAAAGAACGATATTACCCAAAATTAGAGCGGTCTCCATAAGCGCGAGTCCAAAGGAATCTACAAAATAAGTTAGTACCGAGCATAGCAAAAACAAATAACAAAAAGTTAACTAATTACACTAGACTAAATTAAAAGGAAAGAAAAATAGGAAAGAAAGAAAATTAAAAAGCTAATTATTTACAACCTACTATTTAGGCTTCACACTAACTATACACTAGAAGTCTAAATAGTTGAGGGTCCACCCAAAAAGGGATTTGACTTTGAAAGATCAACGGTGGACCCTCCAAAGTGAACATGCCTCCCGGAAAATAAGAATTCCATTTGAACAACGGAAGGCATGTGGGTGGTGAAAAAAATGAACCATCGCCAATTTGAAATTTTGGGCGGACGATGGGGGATTTGGATAATAAAGGGGAAAGATACACCTGAGGTCCAAGAAAAATAGACTCATCTCCCAAAGATTTTTCAAATGGAATGGGAGATGGTGCACACGTGGGGATAACATCCATCGAAAACAAGTCCGGCAAGGAGTCCTCATCGGCAAAAAGTGTAGAAGTTTTAAAAGTTTCTACCGACTCATAGGAATCAACCGGTAATTCTAATGGTTCAATGACAGAAAACGAATATGGTGATGAAACAAATTCAATCTCAATCGACTCATCGTCGGAAGGAGATTGAATTTCGGGGGAGAAAGATTCACATTCGATGAGAAATTCTCTGAAAAATTGAGGTGAAACACAAGTTTCCACCTCCTCGTTGTTTTGTGCATAAGAATTCATCTCATCGGAAAGTGCACCAAGTCTCATTCCAGCATCATCTAAGCCTTCCAAGCCTTGGTAATAAAGAAGCAAAGTCTCTTCCAAAGTAGGCTTCCTCGGCTCAAAAGCCTCGGACTCCTCATTTGTTTGAAACTCATCTTCGAAAGTAATGAAATAAGAATCGTCATTGGATTCGAATAATGAATCCAACTCAAGCTCCCAATAACGATTTTCATTCCGATAAATGTTTTCAAGTCTTTCATTTTCAAGAAAATCTTGAAAATGGAAAACTTGAAAACTATCCCCAAAGTATGAATCATTTGAATAACCGTAATAACTATAATAGTAGGACATGATTACCTCATTGTTTGAAAGATGGAGAATCCAAGAAATAAAGTGAGCAACCGCGAATCAAAGTTTCTTAGCGCTCAAAGTATGCAATCCTGCAAAAAAGGTTAAAACAAAGAATACAAATACAAAAGGAAAAATACTACGAAATAATAAAACAATTACTATCTAAAACACACTCCCCGGCAACGGCGCCATTTTGTGGTCGGGCGGTGAAAGTGTGTTCGTGTGAGGACACAATCGTCGTGTGTTTCGCCGCCGCGATACAAAGAAAACCTAAACTACAACTACACTTGACAAGCAAGCACAGCGGTAAGTCGGGTGTCGTAAGAAATCCACAGGGAGTGATTAAATTTTAGACTTTAATTGTTTTAATTACTTCAGGAATAAAAGTGTAAAATAAATAAAAGAAAAGGTGATAGGGTGGTTATGGTGAATAAACAAAAAGAGAAGTTAACGCTAAACAAAAGGAAAGTGAGGATCGGGATCGCATACACGCATTCACGGGCTAAACAACTACTAATTAGAATTTCGGTTCGAAAGCAATTTAATCGAGCATTTTCATCTAAGCATAAACATCACGCAAGAAGGAATTTAACCCAAAGTTGCGAGATAAAACATTTAACTGAAAAATGATCACACGCGGATTAAATTTGGATTGTCGCTATAAACTCTAACGTTGCGTGACAAAGAAAGATAAACGCTTAGCAATCCAACTTTGATACGCGCGGTTTCAATTAAACGCAGTTTTACACAAAACCTAGTTTTCGGAGCTCGGGGCCCGAAAATGGCGGAAAAGCAATCCCGACCCTATTTATCTAAGGTCTGTGCATGAATTAAACTAATTTACACTAATTAAACTAAAAAAGCAAGAAATAAAGCAATAAATCTAATTATGAAAGCATGGAAACTAACTACAAAGCAATAAAACAATGAAATACAACTATATTAATGGAGAGGGAATAAGAAAAGATCAATCTTACAACCCAAATGTTGTCACACCAAATGAGGAAGAAGAAATGAGCTCTCAACTCCCAAACCCTAAACTAAGCTAAAATGATAGATATTTCTCTTCAAAATGAAGAGAAAGTGTTATAAACCATATACCCATGGCAAACTTGTAATAAAAGGGAAGAAAACCAAAAATCTGGAGGCCCGAATCGATTCGGAAATGGTCCGAATCGATTCGGAAACAGGGGAAGTTCGAATCTGCAATTCTGCAGAATTCCGAATCGATTCGCAACCTACAGGTCTGAATTCTGCAGCTTTGTCCTGTTTTACGGAAAATGCCGCCATTTCTTCGTTATAGCTCGGAATGAGGCACGGTCGGAGGCTACGCGAAGATAACTCAGAGAAGTACAACATCCAAGAAGACATTGGGCCAAAAAACCAAATTATGAAATGACTAAAATGCCCTTGAATGTGACCTTGAGTGTGAATTTGAAGTAAAAACCATCCTAAAAATGCCATAACTCTTTCGATACAACTCAGAATCATGCACCGTCGGCGGCCACGCGAAGAGAAATCAGAGGGCTTCAACTTCCGTGAAGATCTCGGGATTCAAACCCGAATACTGAAATTACTAAAATGCCCCCGAAGCTGCAAAAGTCGACGAAACATTTCCGAAAAGAGTCCGAACTTCATACTAAGCATCTAAATACCTACAAAATCTCAATTAACCCCTGCAAAACATGTTAACATAGAAATCCGAGGCTGTCTGGTTAACGAGCATAAATATAGGGATTAAGATACCCGAGGGGGCTAATAACGCATAGGTTAACGGGTGAAATACGCAATATTTGCATCGTATCACACCCCCTAACTTACACATTGCTAGTCCCTAGCAATGAAATAGGAAACAACAAGAACTGCAAGAAAACCAAAAGCAAGATACAAGTGCCAAATGGGATGAAAAAGTAAAAAAAAGATAAGGCCACTTTCGCGGGCGAACGATTGCATTTAGCATATGCAATAAGCCGTTAAACCCCTAGGTTACCCTAGTGGACGAGTGTCGTCTCGTGAGGGTTTTCAGGGATGAAACCCACAAACATCATATGGTTTCCTCAAAATATGTCCAACCCAACATACGACAAACTTAACAATGGCGAAAAGGATTTCATACGCATTATTAGCAAAGTGAATGAATTCAAACAGAAGTCCATTGTTATTAACAAGTTGAATGCACCTCATAGAATTGAAACTTAAAAGTGGGAGGGGGAGAGCATATGCAAAATATGATTTGGCAAAAAAACTTATATAAACCGGATACTAATCAAAGCATGCATACATTCAATCCTCACGGGCATTACGCTCAACAAATGAAATCACTCGGAATGGGAGGTAATACACGGAACATGCGGGCATAAAGAGTAAATGTAAATGGAAACTAGGCCGCACACATGTCACAGAAGAAGAACGCTATATAGAAAATGAAAAACTTGCAATCTCAATGAAAGATACCGCACACTAAAAGAGGCGAAATGCATTTTCACAGATTATCAAAACTATTTAAACTTTTGAATTACATTAACCTAAGATCACATAGGACTTGTAATAGGGTTGTAATGTAGGATAGGCTAGGGTACGAAATGAAGGAATGTATGTACAGATTCAAAGTGTTCGGGATGAAAACTCGGGATAATGGAAAAATGTGGGCAATATCAAAATTGGAAAAACAAGTTCCAAAACGGCATTAGATATATCATCGGGGAGAGTAATCAAAGCTTATTGAAACACTACAAACAATATTTACAACTTTCTCTTTCTTTTTCTTTTCTTATTTTTCTCATGTTTTCTTTTGTTTTCTATTGCTTTTTTTGCTTTCTCTTTTTCTTCACTTTTTTCACTACTTTCTTTCCTTTTCTTATCAAACTCTCATATGCCTAAATTGCAACCGACATCATAAAAACATCATACAATCCCAAGTAACATTCCAAACAAAGGTAGGTAAGGTGTATGTATGGCTTAAAACTCCAATTTGGAGTTGGTTATGGGATTTTGGGTAATGAAACGAAAGGCTAGTATTTAGGCTCAAAGGGGTTAACTAGGGAAACATATATGGTGAGGTCAAGGCTAATATGGGTGATATAACAAAGATTGCCTATGATCATTTCACAAAGTTTACGCAATTCTCAAGTCAAAATAATATATGAAAATCATGATCAAGTAACACATTTCAAGTATGAACTCAATTAATGAACGGTCAAATGAAAGAATAGAGAGATTACCAACGAATTCAACGTTTTCAAAGAGGAAAGAAAAGTGTATAACACTCACAAACGACGAAAGGTACGAAGCTTACTCGGTGTAAGTATATACAATGCAACAAAAGATTACCGAGTTATAAAAATCTTAAACCAAATCAATATAACAAGGAAAGTGCATATGCTCATGGGATAAAGTTTAATTCATGAAGTTATTCACAATATTAATGATTTGAGGCTAAAGTCTAATAACTTCTAAAATCGAGAACATGCATCATTGAGTTGTCTATTGGATCGGGCAATTATTGAAATTTATCATCGAAAACAAGGCAAAATGCCCAACAAAGGAGAAAAAAGAAAGAAAATATTTTTGAATTTTTTTCAAATTTTTCACAAAAAGGCATACTTAGTAACTAAAAGTAAGCAAATCCATGGACTACACATGAAATGGATAGAATATCCTACACCCCCTAACTTAATTGTTGCATTGTCCTTAATGCGCATTAAGAACACAACACAAAGAGAGGAAAAGAACGATATTACCCAAAATTAGAGCGGTCTCCATAAGCGCGAGTCCAAAGGAATCTACAAAATAAGTTAGTACCGAGCATAGCAAAAACAAATAACAAAAAGTTAACTAATTACACTAGACTAAATTAAAAGGAAAGAAAAATAGGAAAGAAAGAAAATTAAAAAGCTAATTATTTACAACCTACTATTTAGGCTTCACACTAACTATACACTAGAAGTCTAAATAGTTGAGGGTCCACCCAAAAAGGGATTTGACTTTGAAAGATCAACGGTGGACCCTCCAAAGTGAACATGCCTCCCGGAAAATAAGAATTCCATTTGAACAACGGAAGGCATGTGGGTGGTGAAAAAAATGAACCATCGCCAATTTGAAATTTTGGGCGGACGATGGGGGATTTGGATAATAAAGGGGAAAGATACACCTGAGGTCCAAGAAAAATAGACTCATCTCCCAAAGATTTTTCAAATGGAATGGGAGATGGTGCACACGTGGGGATAACATCCATCGAAAACAAGTCCGGCAAGGAGTCCTCATCGGCAAAAAGTGTAGAAGTTTTAAAAGTTTCTACCGACTCATAGGAATCAACCGGTAATTCTAATGGTTCAATGACAGAAAACGAATATGGTGATGAAACAAATTCAATCTCAATCGACTCATCGTCGGAAGGAGATTGAATTTCGGGGGAGAAAGATTCACATTCGATGAGAAATTCTCTGAAAAATTGAGGTGAAACACAAGTTTCCACCTCCTCGTTGTTTTGTGCATAAGAATTCATCTCATCGGAAAGTGCACCAAGTCTCATTCCAGCATCATCTAAGCCTTCCAAGCCTTGGTAATAAAGAAGCAAAGTCTCTTCCAAAGTAGGCTTCCTCGGCTCAAAAGCCTCGGACTCCTCATTTGTTTGAAACTCATCTTCGAAAGTAATGAAATAAGAATCGTCATTGGATTCGAATAATGAATCCAACTCAAGCTCCCAATAACGATTTTCATTCCGATAAATGTTTTCAAGTCTTTCATTTTCAAGAAAATCTTGAAAATGGAAAACTTGAAAACTATCCCCAAAGTATGAATCATTTGAATAACCGTAATAACTATAATAGTAGGACATGATTACCTCATTGTTTGAAAGATGGAGAATCCAAGAAATAAAGTGAGCAACCGCGAATCAAAGTTTCTTAGCGCTCAAAGTATGCAATCCTGCAAAAAAGGTTAAAACAAAGAATACAAATACAAAAGGAAAAATACTACGAAATAATAAAACAATTACTATCTAAAACACACTCCCCGGCAACGGCGCCATTTTGTGGTCGGGCGGTGAAAGTGTGTTCGTGTGAGGACACAATCGTCGTGTGTTTCGCCGCCGCGATACAAAGAAAACCTAAACTACAACTACACTTGACAAGCAAGCACAGCGGTAAGTCGGGTGTCGTAAGAAATCCACAGGGAGTGATTAAATTTTAGACTTTAATTGTTTTAATTACTTCAGGAATAAAAGTGTAAAATAAATAAAAGAAAAGGTGATAGGGTGGTTATGGTGAATAAACAAAAAGAGAAGTTAACGCTAAACAAAAGGAAAGTGAGGATCGGGATCGCATACACGCATTCACGGGCTAAACAACTACTAATTAGAATTTCGGTTCGAAAGCAATTTAATCGAGCATTTTCATCTAAGCATAAACATCACGCAAGAAGGAATTTAACCCAAAGTTGCGAGATAAAACATTTAACTGAAAAATGATCACACGCGGATTAAATTTGGATTGTCGCTATAAACTCTAACGTTGCGTGACAAAGAAAGATAAACGCTTAGCAATCCAACTTTGATACGCGCGGTTTCAATTAAACGCAGTTTTACACAAAACCTAGTTTTCGGAGCTCGGGGCCCGAAAATGGCGGAAAAGCAATCCCGACCCTATTTATCTAAGGTCTGTGCATGAATTAAACTAATTTACACTAATTAAACTAGAAAAGCAAGAAATAAAGCAATAAATCTAATTATGAAAGCATGGAAACTAACTACAAAGCAATAAAACAATGAAATACAACTATATTAATGGAGAGGGAATAAGAAAAGATCAATCTTACAACCCAAATGTTGTCACACCAAATGAGGAAGAAGAAATGAGCTCTCAACTCCCAAACCCTAAACTAAGCTAAAATGATAGATATTTCTCTTCAAAATGAAGAGAAAGTGTTATAAACCAAATATCCCATGGCAAACTTGTAATAAAAGGGAAGAAAACCAAAAATCTGGAGGCCCGAATCGATTCGGAAATGGTCCGAATCGATTCGGAAACAGGGGAAGTTCGAATCTGCAATTCTGCAGAATTCCGAATCGATTCGGTTTTGGGCCGAATCGATTCGCAACCTACAGGTCTGAATTCTGCAGCTTTGTCCTGTTTTACGGAAAATGCCGCCATTTCTTCGTTATAGCTCGGAATGAGGCACGGTCGGAGGCTACGCGAAGATAACTCAGAGAAGTACAACATCCAAGAAGACATTGGGCCAAAAAACCAAATTATGAAATGACTAAAATGCCCTTGAATGTGACCTTGAGTGTGAATTTGAAGTAAAAACCATCCTAAAAATGCCATAACTCTTTCGATACAACTCAGAATCATGCACCGTCGGCGGCCACGCGAAGAGAAATCAGAGGGCTTCAACTTCCGTGAAGATCTCGGGATTCAAACCCGAATACTGAAATTACTAAAATGCCCCCGAAGCTGCAAAAGTCGACGAAACATTTCCGAAAAGAGTCCGAACTTCATACTAAGCATCTAAATACCTACAAAATCTCAATTAACCCCTGCAAAACATGTTAACATAGAAATCCGAGGCTGTCTGGTTAACGAGCATAAATATAGGGATTAAGATACCCGAGGGGGCTAATAACGCATAGGTTAACGGGTGAAATACGCAATATTTGCGTCGTATCACACGCAAACCGGCATTTTGATGAAGCTTTATATTCTTTGCCGCTACGTCTTCAACACACACTTCATAGGCTCGAGAGTATTACAATAAAACACTAACCTATGAATAAATGTTTTTGTCCGGAATTGAGCCAAAACTATATATGGACTCAATTGAAAATTTGTGTCCTTACAAAAATCATCTGAGAAATAGAAACTTAAAACTTCAACAAAGCTAAAAAGTTTAATAGAAATAAACTCTCCCAAGATTGGTCCAATTTTAAGCCTTCGAAATCTCCCTGCCCCCATTCTATCTATATGGTAGGCTCATTGGAGGTCATCTCTAGTAACTTTGAAGGGTCCTTACGAGTTAGTACCTAACTTGCCATTTGATGGCTTTCTTGCACTGTTGATCATCTTTCTAAGGACGTAATCTTCGATCTGGAACTTCTTCGGATTGAATCCTTTGTTGTACTTCTTGTTCAACTATTATTGGTAAGAAGCCAGTTTGATCAAGGGTTGTCCTTTCTTCTCCTCGTCCAGGTCGAGCGTAGTCCTTATGATCTCTTTATTCAGGCTTTGAGTCATAGTAGATAGACCTACTTTTAGTGGAGTTATGTCTTCCATTCCCTAAGCTAAGACAAATGAAGTTTCCCTAGTTGACCTTATAGGTGTTATTCGATATGTCTAGAGGATATGGAGAAGCTCATCCACCCAAATAACTTTTACCTTTTCTAGTATATTATTCATCCCATCGATCACTGTGTTATTGGAGGATTTAGTTAGCCTACTACTTTGGGTATAAACCATCAAGATGTAATAGTGCTTGGTGTTGTGACTATCGCAGAAGTATTAAAACAAGCTGCTCTCAAATTTTATCCCCTTATCAGTGATGATCGTTCTCGATAGACATGTCAACGAGTCGTATCGGGTTGTGTACGGGTCGGGTTAACGAATCAAAATATCCTTAACCCATACACGACCCGTTAAGACTAACGGGTCTAATGGCAATACCCAAACACAATTCGTTAATGTTAACGGGTGCACTACCCAAATCGTTAGCACCCACTAATATTAACAAATCATTTTAGGTCTAAACAGGTAATGGGTTAGGTGACCCTATAGTACCCGTTAGTCGTCATTAGTTTAAAAATAATGGGGTTTTAATTGTTATTCTAATTGGGTATAGGTTTGGTGACCCTATAGTACCTATTAGTCTCAAAGGATTTAGAAATAAATAGTTTTAATGGTTATTATTATTGGATATGGGTTGGGTGACCCCATAATAACCATAAGTGTTAACAGGTATTAACGAGTGAAAATGGGTACAAATAAATTTCCAAACTCGAACCGTTAGTGTTAACGGGTCTACCGTGTTAACGCGTTAATGACCCAAACCCAATAAAGGTAAACCCATTAACTTATAATTTCGTGTAGGTTCATGTCATGCCAATGGGTTATTATGTTTTTTGACAGGTCTAGTTCTCGGCACGCCAAAACGTGTCACGATGTTCCTCTAAATAAATTTGATTATATCGATGTCCTTTATATTCGCCAAAGGTTCAACTTATATCCATTTAGTGAAGTAATCCGTGCTGACTAGGAGATACTTCCAATTCTTCGACGATGTAGGTAGGGGATCCATAATATCCAATCTCCATTTAGAGAAAGGCCCTAGACTGGTCAATGACTTTAGGTTGTCGGATGATTGGTGAAGCATGGGGAAACATCTTGACACTTCTTGCACTTTCTTACATATGAGACTATATATTTTTTCATGTAAGGACACCAGTAGCCTTTTTTAATGGATCTAAATACTAAAAACCATCCCACGACATTACTTTCGCATATTCTATCGCATAGGATTTGGTCAACATTATGCACTCATTGGAGGTGTAGACCTGTGAAAGATTTCCTACAAAGCTTGCCTTCAGATAGAATCGAGGAGCATTCACCCTAGTCTAATGGGCATTCTTTTTATCGGCCGACATGTCACCTTCTTATAAGTATACTAGGATTGGGTCCATCCAACTGGTATTCTTTTGGATGGTGAGGACCTACTTGATGAACTTTATCTTTATGGTTCCTGGTTGGGAAAGATATTTCACCTCAGTTATTATCTTGAGGTTAGAGTGAACGACTGAACCCAAAGTAGCCATAACATCTTCATGGTTATTATTTCCTCATGGAAACTGTTGATAATGAACTTTCTTGAACTGGGCGACCAGATCCAGGGCAACTTATAAGTATGCTAACATTCGTTCATTTCTGGTGTTATAGTCTCCTGATATTTGATTAGATACTGACCTTGAGTCATAAAAGACTTCAAGGTGACTTAAATTAAGAGATGAGAACTTATTCAATCCAGCGATGCGAGCTTCGTATTCGACCTAATTATTAGATGCTTCAAAGCCAATTCTAATCCCTTGCTCGATTATAGTTTGTTCTGGACCTATAAGGACAATTCCTACTCATGCTTTATTTTAAGTTATAGGCCCCGTCAACATAGAGCGTCCACTAATTGAGTTCGCCAAATTCTTCATTGGCTACTTGGTTAGCTTGTTCGCCTTCATCGGGCTCCTACTCTATGGTGAAGTTAACGATGAAATCTATTAACACCTACCATTTAATTAAAGTTCTTGATTGATAGCGGATATCAAACCTTCACAATTCCATCCACCATTTATACATCTGCTTATAGAGGTTGGCCTTTATGAGGACTTCCTTGCGTGGAAATGAGGTGATGACTACGACTAAATGGTCTTTAAAGTAGTGCTTCAACTTTCGTTAAATGATTACCAGAGAGTAAGCTAGCTTTTCCATAAGAATGTAGTGTTTTTCGACGTCTAGTAACATCTTGATATCATAATAGATTGGGCTTAGTTCCCTTACTTTTTGCATTTTAAGTCGAGCTAACTACATGGTCGGACACCACAAGATATAGATAAACAGGATCTCCTAAATTTGGGACCGCGAGCAGAGGTGGTCGGCTTAAAAAAGACTTGATTTCCCCGAGTGCCTTTGAGCATCATTTGTTCCAAGACATGTGCTTCTCTTTATTTAACAACTGAAAAAATGGTCTACACTTCTCAGAGGATTTAGAGATGAAACAGTTAAGTGCCGCTAACACTCTGATAAACTTTTAAACGTCTTTAGCTATTTTTGGATGCTGAACAATCCTGATTGCCCGAATCTGGTCGGAGTCTACCTTGATTCCCCTCTAACTAACTAGGTATCCTAGGAACTCCTTCATTTGAACTCCAAAAGGGCATTTGGAAATGTTGAGCTTCATTCACTAATATTTGAGGACCCCAAATGTCTTCTTCAGGTCCTTCAGGTGATCGATTTTATACTTGTTTTTCATGAGCATGTATTCAATATAGACTTCCACGGTGTCACCCACTTTATTCTTGAACATCTTAGAGACTAACTATTGGTAAGTTGATCTTACGTTCTTGAGCCTAAATGGCATGAATATGTTGCATTACAAGCTAAGGGTGGAAATAAATGAAGTCTTTTCTTGGTTAGGACCAAACATAGGTATCTAATGATACTTTGAGTATGCATTTTAGGAGCTCATCCGTTCATGGCTAGCCATAGCATCAACTAACTGACTAATCTGTGGTAGTGAAAAGATGTCCATGGGACATGATTTGTTTAGGTCAGTGAAGTCAATATAGACTCTTCATTTTCTTTTTCTCTTCTTAATGATGATTGGGTTAGAGAGACACTTGGGTAATTTAACTTCTATAACGGACCTTGCCTCTAGAAGTTTCCCCACTTCTTCTTCCATAACTTTAACTTGTAAGGACATAATTTTACAAATGTCCGGGGTAGAATCTAGGAATTTTATGTTTTCCCTAGATCACAGTATGTATATCTGATACCACTACTTTCGGCACGTCAGCACGACCATCCACGATAGCCTTGATCCGAATCCTTGCATCCATCATCTTCACACGTGCATCATGCTTCATGAGACGTGCTGCTCAATCATTCCCACTACTCCACTTCGCATTATTGGCAAAATGATTTATTGGAGTTGTTTGTATTTCCATAAATATTTTGGAATTTTTTGCAGAAAAATATTTTTCGATGTCTGGTTGGTTTTTAACAAAAGCAATTTTTTTTCTAAGTGTAGAAGTGGGCTGTCTTGGTCGACGAGCTCGTTCAAACGACATCGCACTGTCATTCGAACGACATAGACATGTCACGTAATCACGTTTGAGAGACATAGACATGTCGCGCGATCTCGTTCGAGCGACATGACTATCTCGTTCAAATGCCGTAGCCGCTTCGATTTTTGTATAAATATTTTGTTTCATTCTACACGTTTTCCAAGTCTTTTTCACACACGATTTCTGCGTTCAACAGCCCAGAAAACAGACTTCACTTTTTAAGGTTTCATACCTTCTTTATTCACATAAACACTCCCATATATGTATGTGAATCTTTAAACCTTCAAGAGGATCGATTTTACTCATCTAGAGTAATTTGTGGAGAAGTCGTCTCTTCTTCATTGCTTCCCACTTGGAGTTCTTATGGGAGATTCCATCCGATGACATTGGAATCGACACCTGAGGGTATTTCATATGTCACTCTTATTTTCATTGTAATCCATGTAACCATTTCTTACAAATTATAGTGAAAATAAAAAGGTTTTTCTCCTTTGGGGGGATTTTTCCTCACTTATGTGTTATGTTTGTGATTGAATGTTCTTGCATGATCATATTATCTTCAATCATGCCTAGATGCAAGTTTTAGGATTTAATTGAAAAATTGAGTTTAATTAAATAATTTCTTTGTTTGAACAAAAGCGCACTCTTCAAATTGGTATCAGAGCCAATTACATAATTATACCATGTAATTTTCCGCAAAATTTTCTAAAGATATCAATTTTCTGAAAAATTGATTTTTTAATAAAGGGGCGTGTTCAATATGGAGAAATTATATAATAAAATGCCAGTTTTTTATGGGACTAATTATGCTTACTGAAAAGCCCGCTTGAAATCTGCTTTAAAAGCCATTGATGAAAGAGTTTGGATTTTGGTTGAAAGAGGGTGGACACCTCCCTCCATCACTATTGATAACGTGACTAATTTAAAATCTGTGACTACATGGACCGAAGAAGAATTTGAATGGTCATCTTTTAATTCTAAGGGTTTAAGTGCTATTTCTGGATTTGTCGCACCTGACGAGTTCCGACGGATAATGACGTGTACCACGTCGAAAGAGGCATGGGATGTTTTAAAACTTACCCATGAAGTAACTAATGCTGTGAAAGAATCAAACCTACAAAACTTAACAACTCAATTTGAAACTATCACCATGCTTGAAACTTAATGTTTTGATGAATTTTATGCTAGGTTATCTGATATTATAAACAATAGCATTAATCTTGGTGAACACATTCCTAACGCTAGAGTTTTTAAAAAGATTCTAAGATCACTACCTAAGTGTTTTATCCCTAAAGTCACTGTGCTAAATTGTATGGGTAGTTTAAACACGCTTAAATTAGAGGAACTTGTAGGAGACTTACAAACGTATGAAATTGATATATTTCCTAAATCTGTCAAGCCTAAAGATAAGGGAATTGCACTTAATGCCCAGGATAGGAAGAGTGAGGGGTCGGCAAGAAAGAGGGTAGATTCATCTAGAAAAAAGGAGAAAGAACGTCTGATTCCGAGTGTAACTTTGATTTAGATGATTTGACTCTGTTTGCAAAAAAATTCAAGAAAATTCTCCAATTCAAGAAAAATGGAAATTTCAAAGATAAAAAGAATTTTGAGAAAAATAAGTTTGAAAAGAAAAATGAAAAAGATTTTAAAGACCCTCCTAAGAAAGACGGTGAGAGATGCTATGAGTGAGACAGTAAGGGTCATAGAGCTTTTGAGTGTGCTACTAGGCTGAACAGACTTGCAAAGGAAAATGAAAAGTTATCCAAATGCTACCCTTAGTGACGACAGTGAGGTTGAGTCGGTGGACTCTGGAGACGAGTCACCGCATGAGTGTAACTTCACCGCATTCATGGCTAGTCATGTGAGTACCTCTAGTTCTCCTCACGATGATGAGGATACTGCTTCACAGGGACACCTCGACAGTGAGAACGAAATGAGTGAGGGGGAGGATGATGCAAGTGAGAGCGAGAATAATCTTCAACGCGCCTACGCTGAGTTATATAATGAGTCATTTATAACCAAAAAGTGTAACAAAGGGTTAGTCCTTAGGATCACCACATTAGATGAAGATTTAGAAGAAGCGAGAGAGAGAGAGAGAGAGAGAGAGAGAGAGAGAGAGAGAGAGAGAGTCCTCCACCTACAATACCTTAAGAGAGAGAGAGTATGCCTGTGTTGAGAGAGAAAGTTTGTTTAGAGAAAGAGAAAGACTATTTGGAAAGATAGATAGATAGATAGATAGAGAGAGAGAGAGAGAGAGAGAGAGAGAGAGAAAGAGAGAGAGAGAGAGAGAGAGAGAGAGAGAGAGAGATTTGTTTTGAGAAAGAGAAAGGGGAGTTGAATAAACAAGTGGATAGTGTTACAAGTCAGCTCCATTCCTCCCTGGAGTCTCGAAAGAAACTTGAAGCCCTTATAGCCCAGCTTACTCATGATCCTGAGAGAGCACGGGAAGTCAAGGTTCAAATTGAGGACAGATCTGGAAAGATGCTCCTCGGTCCCGCTTTAGGTTTTAGTGATAGGCAGGGAACCACGTCCTAAATTTCACCTGGACCAGTTCCTAAGTTTACTACGACTCCATATGGCCATCGTAAAATACCACGAAGAAGAGTTCGACCAAGAAAAGCAAACCAAGGTCCGCCTAAGACTGTGTTCTTTTGTATGTACTGCAAAAAAAGGCCACCTCAGGGATTTTTGCTATAGTTAGGGTCGGACATGACGTACTACTGCTCCACCACATCGTACTGATGATTTTGCCAGTCTGAAAGAGCATGTTGATTTTTTAGCTGCCACATCACAGAGTTTGATGGAGGAATTCCGACGGATGTCTTTTCCGTTAGTGAATGCTTCCCGCATCCTGGCTAAAACCAACAACAACAAGGGTAAACAAAAGGTTACCACTTCTTGGGTACCTAAGAAAGATGAAAAGGCCCTTGTTGTTCATGTCACTCTCAAAGTACATAATACCTCATAGTGGTATTTTGATAGTGGGTGCTCCAGACATATAACAGGTGATGTCTCATTTTTTACCTACCTAGAGGAGTATAAGGAAGGTAGAGCCACCTTTGGAGATAGGATCTAGTATAGAATCGTAGGACGAGGTACAGTAGAGTTACCAGGATTTCCTAAGCTAGAGAATGTTTTGTACGTCAAAGGTTTGAAAGCAAACCATCTCTACATTAGCCAGCTGTGCGACGCTGACTTTGCCGTAAAGTTTGACCGTATGCGTGTAATTTCTATAATCAATCCGGTAAACTTTTAGTGCAAGGGATGAGGACAGAGGATAATTGCTATGGGACTGTGCCCAAGTCCTCACTTGTCTGTAACAGCGCCACGATCACTCCTATGGATCTGTGGCACTAACGTTTAGGTCATGTGAACGCTAGAGATTTGATGCGATTAGCTAAAAATGACCTAGTACATAGCATACCAACATTTGGAAAACCAATTTCCATGGTTTGTGGATCCTATCAATTGGGAAAGCAAATCCGTAGCCCCCACAGGAAGTTTAATTCCATTACCACTTCACGAGTACTTGAGTTAATTCACATGGATCTTATGGGTCATACTTGTACTGAGAGTCTGGGTGGTAAGAGGTACATCCTAGTGATGGTAGATGATTTCTCCAGATATTTGATTGTGGGTTTTCTGAGAGAGATATCCGATGTTGTAGAGTTTTTAACGACCAAGTGCCGTGTCCTGCAAAAATCAACACGGAGTCACTATTAATAGGATACGTAGTGACAACGGCACAAAATTTAAGGAAGAAAAGGTAGATCTTTACTGTGATAGCCTTGGGATTAAATATGAGTTTTCGACCGTAAGGACTCCTTAGAAAAATTGGATTGTTGAAAGGAAGAATCGAACGATTCATGAAATGGCTAGATCTATGCTTTTGGGTCGTAAGATTACTAGGAGATTTTAGATAGAGGCGGTGTCTACATCGTGCCACACGATGAATAGGGTTTACCTGCGTCCACACACACTTAAGATGCCTTATGAATTGTGGACTGGCAAGAAACCCAACCTTGCATATTTTCGTGTCTTTGGGAATAAATGCTACATCCTACGGGATAGAGAGCAATTAGGAAAGTTTGACTCTCAAAGCAACGAGGAAATATTGCTAGGATATTCATCAAATAGTAGAGCGCACCGAGTTTTTAACCTGAAGAGCTCTAAGGTTATGGAGTCAATAAACGTCACTGTGCAAGATGACGAACCTCGGACGTTTATTGATCCCAGCCTTCAGTGTGAGGATGAGGACTTTTCTGGCAGAGATTTACTTGTCCCTCACCCACACCCAGTGGACCCTACTCTTGTGTTAGGGGACACACCTGCTTGGGTTCGCAAGAGTCATGACCATGCCTCCATTGTAGGTGATCCCACCTTAGGGGTCAAGACTCATGCTTAGCTAGAGAACGTTGTTAGTCATTTTTGCTACATGTCCACAGTCGATCCCAAGAATTACAAAGAAGCACTCAAGGATAAACACTAGATATCTGCTATGCAGGATGAGTTGCTTCACTTTAAAAAGAACAATGTCTGGGAACTTGTCCCCCGACCTAGTGAGACTAATGTGATAGGTAATAGGTGGATTTTCAAGAATTAAATGGATGAAAATGGTGCCATAATCAGAAACAAGGCTAGGTTGGTCGCTCAAGGCTACACACAGATAGAGGGTGTAGACTTTGGGGAGATATTTGCTCCTATTGCGTGGCTTAAGTCCTTCCGCTTACTACTCTCCATCGCATGTCATCTGCGATTCAAGTTATATCAGATGGATGTCAAGAGTGCCTTTTTAAATGTCATTCTACAGGAGGAGGTTTACGTGGAATAACCAAAAGGGTTTGAAGACCCTAAGAACCTGGAGGACGTCTACTATTTGAGGAAAGCCTTGTATGGTTTGAAGCAATCACCCCGTGCTTGGTACGAGAGGCTTACTTCATATCTCTTAGCATATGTCTTCAAGAGAGGGGGAGTTGATATGACGTTATTCATCAGGAGAGATGACGGTGGTATTTTGGTTGCCTAAGTCTATGTGGACGACATAGCCTTTGGATCCACGTGCTCTTAGCATGCTCACCACTTTGAGGAGGAGAAGAAAAGTGAGTTTGAGATGAGCATGGTAGGTGAGCTTACTTTCCTCCTTAGTCTCCAGGTTTTTCAGCTAGAGGATGGGATGTTCATCTCCCAATCCAAGTATTCTAGAGACCTAGTGAAGATATTTAATTCAGACTCCGCTAAGCATGTACGTACACCTATGAGTACTTCTATCAAGTTTAGCAAGGGCAATTCAGGTAAGGACATAGAGCAAACCGTGTATCAGAGTACGATAGGTAGTCTTCTCTACTTGACTGCCAGTCATCCCGATATAGCCTTTAGTGTTGGAGTATGTGCGCGATATCAGGCGTCCTCGGAAGAGTGACACTTACTCGCTCTAAAACGAATTATCAAATACGTTAGTGGGACTCTCTCCTACGATATTTGGTATTACTTTGATACTGATGCTCGGTTATCCGCCTATTCGGATGCCGATTGGGCCGGGGATGTAAATGGTTGTAAGAGAACTTCTGGTGGGTGTTTCTATTTTGGTTCTTCTCTTGTCTCCTTGCTGAGCAAGAAGAAAAACTCCATCTCTTTTCCACTACGGAGGTTGAGTACATCGCCGCTGAGAGTTATTGCACCAGCTCTTATGGATGAAGCAAATATTGGAGGATAATGGGATATCACAGGATACCATGACCATCTCATGTGATAACACGATCATGATACACATATCCCGCAATCCAGTCCAACATTCATACACAAAGCACATCAGGATACGCGAGCACTTTATACGTCAGTTAGTTGAGGAAAAAGTCTTATCCCCGAGTTTCGTACCCACTGACCGCCAGTTAGCCGATATTTTTACGAAACCTTTAGATGCCCTTAGATTTGAGAGTCTTAGGAAGTCTTTATGGATTTGCACAGTTTACTGAGAGGTTGATCCGTGTCTAGGATAGGATGAATTGTCATGTTCATATCATATGATTCCTATTGCTAGTTTGTATCATTTGTATTATTATTTTTTACTTTTTTTTTATTTTTTTAAAAAATCCAAAAAGATTTTCTTTTTTTAAAATTTTTAGTAAAGCACAAAAAGATTTTTGTATTTTGTTTACACCTTTTATGGATGAGCATTTAAGATAGCCGAGTCACAACCTTCATTTCATTTATCTGTGTGACTATTTGATAGTGATTTGAGATGCTACATCATTGCATCCATGTGCTTTACATTGTTTGGAGTCTTTGAGATGTGATTAGTGATATCTTTCTTCATGTTTGGCTCCTTATCTCCATTCTTGCACACATGCACGACTTTATTTGATTATTGTACTTGTCTATCACATATTGACTTGAGTGTTTCCATCTCAATTTAGTCAATACAACGAATCATATGTGATAAAACTTGACAAGATTGGAATCTTGTAAAAAATCGTCTGGTGAGATTGCGTGGTATTTTAAAATGGTGAAGGGCTACGAAAGGTACTTATCTATCCTTTGCGATTAAGCCACCGTTATATCGGACCTAAAAAATTGAGGAATTTTATTATTCGGGGTCTAAAGAGGTTAAAATAGCCCGAAAAAATTTAAAGGCAATAAAAAGCAATTCATGCCAAATATGGGCCATTAGGTATCACCATCAATTCTCCAATGTTTGAGAATTTAGATCACCTCTATTCAAAATATAAATCCGAGGGAGTTTGGTTGGAGAATTTAAACGGGTTTTCACTTCCTTAAAAGTCCTGAAATAACATTAAATCGTTTTGGAAGTTATTGGTGTGAAAACCACTTTGAGCTTTGATTTGTTGATTTGATTGAGTCAATGTCTCATATTTACATCTTTTTACGCCCAAGGAAGATGTTGAGTTCATTCGTTAAGAGTATTAGATATTCATCGTGCACATATGTCATGTTTGTATGCATTGATTTTCTTATTGAATTTGATCACACCCCTACATTTACATTATCTTCGACTTGGATGTTTTTGTGTTCTTTCATGGTTTGATTCTTTGTTGTATATTTTGTGTGAAATTTTTTAAAAAAATTCAAAAATAGAAAGTTTATTACCTTGTGACATTTTCCATATTTATGCTTCTCATATTTGTCTATTTGGGGACATCATAAAAAGGGGGAGAATGAATTATGGGGGAGATTTTTTGGTTGACTTATCAATGATTTGCTTAAGCTTAATTGATCTTTGATTTTTGCATATCATTATATTTCAAACTGTTACGTGTCACGGGTATCTGCTTTTTCTCATGTGTATAGGTACAAAGTTGATAATTATTGGATTGCACACCCTGATGAGAAAAGTTTTGAGAGTTTCTGAAGAGTAGAAGATTTGAATATGTTGAAGTTTGATTGGTGACATGTTTTTTAGTATTCTCAGTTTGAGGGTTTAATAGGGATATTATCTTGTATGTCAGTTGTTTTATGGAGATAGCATAATTTGTATTTTTTTATGTATGTACCGACATAGACGTAGGGGGAGATTTATAAGGACATATTTATAAATGGTCGGGGTAGAATCTAGGAATTTTATGTTTTTCCTGGATCACAGTATGTATGTCTGATACCGCTACATTCGACACGTCAACACGATCATCCCCGACGGCCTTGATCCGAATCCTTGCATCCATCATCTTCACGCGTGCATCATGCTTGATGCTACGTGATGCTCAACCGTTCCCACTACTCCACTTCGCATTATCGGTAAAATGATTTATTGGAGTTGTTTATATTTGCATAAGTATTGGAGAATTTTTTCATAAAAATATTTTTCGAAGTGTAGAAGCGGATCGCCTCGGTCGACGAGTTCGTTCAAACGACATCGTACTGTCATTCGAGCGACGTAGACATGTTGCGCAATCTCGTTCGAGCGACACCTGTCCTTCGTTCGAGCGACATGCCTATCTCGTTTGAACGCCGCCGTCGCCTCGATTTTCGTATAAATATTTGGTTTCATTATACACGATTTCCAAGTCTTTTTCACACACGATTTCTGTGATTAGCATCCCATAAAATAAACTTCACTTTTTAAGGTTTAATCCCTTCTTTATTAACATAAACACTCCCATATATATATATATATATATATATATATATATATATATATATATATGTGAATCTTTAAACCTTCAAGAGGATCGTTTTTACTCATCTGGAGTAATTTATGGAGAATCCGTCTCTTCTTCATTGCTGTCCACCTGAAGTTCTTACGGGAGATTCCAGTCGATGACATCGGAACCGACACCTGAGGGTATTTCGTATGTCACTCTTATTTTTATTGCAATCCGTGTAATCGTTTCTTACAAATTATAGTGAAAATAAAAAGATTTTTCCCCTTTGGGGGATTTTTCCTCACTTGTGTGTTCTGTTTGTGATTGAATGTTCTTGCATGATCATATTATCTTCAATCACGCCTAGATGAATGTTTTAGGATTTAATTGAAAAACTAAGTTAAATTAAATAATTTTTTTGTCTGAACAAAAGCGCACTCTTCATAACTCTTTTGGGGGTTATTCTGTGCACCTTTTGTATAATGTGTAGGAATGATGGGTCCATGTGATTTTGATGGCACATAACTTCGGGATTAATCCTAGACATATCATAAGCCTTCAAAGTAAATACGTCATGATTCTTTTTTATTTGAGAGATCAATTCCTCTTTTTCGTGATTGGTGAGTGAGTTGACGATCTGAAATTTCTTCTTCGGGTGTCAGTCTTCGTAATATTACTTCTTGTAAGGATTCCATAACTCTATCTGCCAGGACCACCCCAATTTCTTCCATCCACGGTATCCCGTAATTTAGTTACTACTTGGATGGAGTAGTATGTAACACCTCGTATTTTGGATAATATGGAATTAATTAAATTGGTGATTTAAGAATTTATTTAATTAGGAGAAATTATTTAATCTGTATGATTTAGATTTAATTAATTCGATTTAAGTTTAATTTCACGCGTGCCATATTTTGAGGTGGAAATAAGATCATTTTATAAAGTACCTCTGATGGTGATTTCGAGGCCACAAATTGTTCTAAAAGGGTCGAAATAGTTGAAAAAGTGTATCTGGGTGTATAGTTTGTGTCCCGAGGTAATTTTGGACCAACCCGACACTTTTTAAGGGTATCTCGGTCATTCGAGAGTTTGAGGTGTAGAGAACTCCGAAAATATTAAGTTTATATCTGCCATTAGAGAAAGGGAACTAGGGTTAACATAAAGCTAATGGAAGAGAGGCCATAGGAGAGGAAGAGGAGGGGATAACCAAGCTTCATACACCTTTTTTCTCCCTGAATACGACGAAATCGAGATCGGAGTGAGGGAAGAACCACCACACCATCATTCCAACGAATTTCAGACCTTCTATTTAGAGGCAAGTATTTAAATGTCAATTTATTTTAAGCATGCTATAATAACCGTGCAGAATAGGGTTTGATTTCATGTTTTTGGAAGAATTAATATGATTTTGGGTGGGTTTAATTCATGGATTGAGATAGGAATGCATGTAGACATATTCCTATATGTTTATGACACAAAATCAGAGGATTTTGGGTGATTAGAATGAATTAAATCTGGGTTCTTGATGAACAAATTTGAAGAACACATAAATTAGGGTTGTTATGGGGTTTTTAAAGATAATCTGATCTTGAATTGAATTCGTGATGAATTGATGATAATTTTACGTTGGAAATCCTTCTCATACGTTTATATAAGGATTGGACATGTTAGTTTGAATTTTTTTGAAGTTTTATGAAGATTTGAGAAATTTATTTGGGTTTGAAATTCGTAAAACGTAGGGAAGAAGAAGACCTACTAGAAATCGAATCGATTCGACAGGCGAATCGATTCGACAGGCGAATCGATTCGACAGGCGAATCGATTCGCCTGCATAAAAAACCACAGTTTTGCCACTTTGTTTATATGACCCCATGAATTGAATTACGAGGAACTTTGGTGATAGTTTAGTAATTATGAGGAGAGTTAGGGAAGGTAAGTAGGCATAGGATTTTGGTTTGATTGATATTGATAAGGGTTAAGTTGGGAAAATTAATCGACGGTAGCGAATTGAGTGAATAGTACACCGAGAAATTAGGATTTGGGTTACGGGAAGGGTATACCATAATCTAAGATGATAACCAATAGGGTATAAGTGTAACAACTACTGAGTTAACGTAAGGAGTAACAATGGGCCTTTCGGGTGAAGAATAATTCTCGAGAATACATGATAGAGAGATGTATTATGAATATATTATACGGTGAGTATTCGAGAGATATATACAACGTGTGGATGATTATTATAGGTTGAGTGTATACCTATATAAATTTGTTATTATAGGTTATGTGTGTACCTATACAGAATATACATATATATAGGTTATATGCATGCCTAATATGTGCTTGTGTGTATGTGAGCATACATACGCTACTTGCTATCACGGAGGTTCAGCCTACTGGGCGCCGCGTACTGGGCGATCCCACCTTGACGATTCCAGTGAGGTCTGGATTTATGCCCCATAATATAGTGTTGTTAGTGGATAGCTATGTGAGATAAATAGTGAAGACGACACGTCGTTTGGGTATGTT
This sequence comes from Sambucus nigra, assembly GCA_949130495.1. Taxonomy (NCBI): domain Eukaryota; kingdom Viridiplantae; phylum Streptophyta; class Magnoliopsida; order Dipsacales; family Adoxaceae; genus Sambucus; species Sambucus nigra. Next base: position 348,850,166 of record OX422217.1, read on the forward strand.
TGGTATGTGCGCACCCCCGAAGACTTATTACTATATTCGCCTCCAATATGTGTTGTTTTGATTAATGGTTCGAGGAGATATTATCAAACCGATAGTCCTTGATTTAGTACGAGATGTACTTGGACTGATAGAAGAGTACATGAAAATGCATTACGGTGGTTAGTCCAATGGATGAAATATATATATATATATATATATATATATGAATGATTTTTACTACTTATGTGTGATAGTAGTGAGACTAGATAGTGTGCATCTAAACAAGATTAATCTACTCATGTGTGCTTGTAGTGAGACGAGATAGTATGTATCTAAAGAGAGATTAATCTACTAAAGGGTAAATAGTAGGGAGATTAGATAATGTACATCTAAATAATGATGAATCTACTAATGTGTGAGTAGTATTAAGATAGATAGTAAATATCTAAAATAAAGTTTAAGTAGAGAAACTTAAATGGTAAGGCCTGAACAATAATATGAGTGAAATGGTAACTTGGGTTAATAATAACATAAGAGAGATGTTGATTATTAAGGGTCTTCGGTAGCGTACTGTATGGGCGATATGTGTGAGCTACTCTAATTTGAGGTTTTTCAGATAATTGTAACCAAGATGTATTGGGTAGAATGACTAGGCGGGGTTGAGTAGGAAACGTTAGGTGCGCACTATATATGAGAGGTGAGGAACTCAAGAGAGTGTTCGCAGCCTAACATGTGTATCAAATAAATATTCATTTAAATTTAAATTTAAATGCTTGCTAAATATTTTGAAATGATTTTTACTTGGGCTCTGACCCGTACTTACAAAACTTTTTCCAAAATATTTTAGGTATCCAGCCAGAAGGACGTCAAGCAGGATGATCTATTCCAGGGATACGTAGCTACAAAACTTGTGGATGCTTGCAGGATTGGACTTAGTCACTTCAGTTACTTTATTCCTAGTGTAGGGTGCAGTTCAGTATTTCATGTGGGCATGTTGCCCTTAGCTATTTCATTTATATTAGTCTGACTTTTTACTCAGAGATTATTATTCATGTTGGACTTTATACTGAATTTTGGAACCGATGGTTTATTCGGTATTATTTTAACACAGTCATTTATATTGTGGATGGATATATATTACTATAGCATGGGAGGTAAATTAGGGTAATAATGTTCCGTTGTTGTTGTTGTTTGAATAAAAAAATAAAATTTGGCACCGATTTTTTGAATACTAGGTGGTTAGTAAAAAGTTTAAATTATTTTCGATAGTGATGCTAAGAATGAACCAAATGGGAATACTATTTTAATTTGATAAAGGCATGATCACCCGGTATTTAATAGTGCGGGGTGTCACATCCCCGTCCTTGGCCACCTCATTCACAACCACATTTTTCTATTTTTTTCTTCATTAGATCAGATGGCATTAATAAAATATTACCTAACAATGACCAGATTTTCACTTATATCCATTATCCCCCGATCGGTGATGCATTTGAGCTTCTGGTGATCAGTGAAAGGGACAATCCTCATGGCGTGAAGCTATCATTGTACTTGAATAACATTCTAAGAGGACTCAATTTTTATAACTAGGAACTCGATTAACTCTCAGATATTTCCAGTTCGTACTGGAAGGAACACCTTCCCCAGTGGCATGGTCATATTTTTAACAAAGTCCACCAAAGGGATAGTCGCTTCCTTGAGATATTCCATTTTGAGATTGAGCTTTATGAACAACTTTAGCTACATAACCTCTTATGAGCTTCCCTAGTCAAATGGTAGATTATCCACCTCTCAGTTGGAAATCTTAAGAGTGATCACTTCCACATCGTGATGTGGAGTTCTGACTCAAACTAGGTCTTCCTCGGTAAAGACTATATGCTTGTTATAGTCAATATTTTCGGGTCGACGGCGTTTGCCTACTAGGGTCTTGACAGGGCAATCTAAAAAGTCTCAATGATCGCTGTAGTGCCTTTTTAGTTCCATCTCAACAATATTACCTCGGATTTCATTTAGACTTAATGCCCCGTGGACGACTGTAAACTCGTGTCCCATATCGCCATCGTCCAGGACATTGTCAAGTTTTTGGTCATGCTCCACGGTGTCCTTTGTATCCTTTTTTCACACAGTTAGCATCGAGTGGAAAAACCGAGCGTCCGTGTAATACGCTAGTCGTTGTTATCGGCTTCCCACCTCAATACAAAAAAAAAACCTAAACTTTTAACTACACTTTTATGGAGTATAGTAGTAAGTCTGGGTATCGAATCCACAGGGAATGTTTTATAGAATTTAATTGATTTATTACTTCTAAAATAAAAGTGAAAAAGATGATGATGGTTGACAAGGGGAAATAAGTTGGAACAAATTTATAAAACTAATTAAAATGAATGAGGAAATAGGTTGGAATACAATCCCCCAATCCCTAGTAATTACCCATTAGAATACTAGAATTGTAAATTATAAATTTGAATGAATCCAGTCTTTATAGATCCTAAGCATTACATATATGAGGTTCAAGCCCGCATAATATGAAATCAAAGATAAATATAAAGCGGTGCTAAATAATTACACGCACATCATATTCTTAAATATCCCAAGTACCTAGGGCAAGAGATATTAAAAGATCTAGGATGATTGTGAACTTCTCTTACACGATTCTTTCAAATTTAAATTTAAATTCTATTTCCTACGTAGATAAATTACATCGGGATGGGTTCATGCATCCCAACCCTTGGGAATTTAGCTACTCATGATTTTTATGGGAAAACAATTTCATAACAATGCATATAATTGTAGATCTAAGAAACATGGTAAAAACAAAAATTACAAAACAAGAAAAGATGATTAAATAAAAATTGAGATTAAATAAGATAAGGAAATTTTATACTTGAATTGAATTGAAGAATTGATACTTGAAATCTTCACTAGATGAACTTGAATCTTCAAACATACAAACTAGGGCTTTTCTAAGAGTATGAAAAACTAAAAAGGATTTCTAAAAAAATGAATTTCTCTCTCTAATCCTACTCCTACCCTCTAGAATTTGACTCCCTCTCTCTAGAATTCAACTCCCTTTTGAAAATGAGGTAGGGCTTGGTATTTTATACCACCAAGTTGCATGAATTTGGCATCAAATTTCTCTTGTGGCACAAGTTTTCCAAGAGTTGCACTGCATTAAATGCATAATTAATTACAGAAATCCGCACATCCAGACTCTTCATTATCGCGCAACTTCAAAACATTGTAACTTCTTCACAGTTGCTCGGATTGAGGTGCCGTTTTTTCCAGTATTCTTGTAATTTAGAGCTCTTCAACTTTCTAGTTGGCCTCACCTTCGGACTAAGGATGAAAAATTACGAAAATCCCCTTCAACTCTCCATTTCTTGGTTTCTTTAACTGTTTTGAGTTCTCCTTTGCACCAATTTGCATGAAATACCTGTAAAACACATGAAATACTTGCCAAAAAAGGTTAGTAGCATAAATAAGAGACAAATCCAAGCTAAATACACTACACGGGATCATAAAAATAACGAAATTAAGGGGATAAATGTGAAGAATATGTGCCTAATCACTGGGTATTCAGTTTGTGATAACTCTTCCAAATGGGATTTGAGTGCTTTAAAATTCTTAGTTTTGTGCCCATGCTTGGAACAACTTAGGGAATTTTTTATCTTTAACGAGTCCCATGTCATCTTCCTCGACCAGTAGAGAAACTACCGATCTTTGATCTTATTCAAGACTTTGTAGATCAGTTCTTTAAAAATTGTAATGATCTCCTAAAAGGCCTTTGCAGGTCCCGCCTTATCATTAATTTAGGATCCACCATTATGGTTCTTGCCACCCCTCTTGGTAACATTCTCCTTATATCCATTTTTTACTATTTTTGATTGCCCATTGTCGTCCTGGGTGCCATCTACCACATCTTCTACTTTGGCATATTTATCAATCCTGTACATGATTTCATCAATAGTGATAGCCTCATTTTTAGTGAGAAATTAGTGCAATATAGATTTTCTCTACAAACTAATATTGAATGACCCCACATCAACATGTTCGAATAAATCCTCCACCTCGTTATAAGTTCCTTAGTACCGCCGAGCATATTCTCGCAAGGTTTCCTGGGTTTTATTCCCCATGGTTAGGATAGAGTCCATCCTCTTTGGATAGGAACTACCGGTGTTGAATCTGAAAGTAAAAGCCTTTGGGACCTGCTTGAAGCTGGTGACCAACTTGTATAGAAACTTCTCGAACCACTTTTGTGCGACATCCCTTAAACTGGAAGGGAATATGCAGAACATAAAGGCTTCATTGTTGTTCTATAGGGTCATTTCTTATCGGTACTTATTCCCATGATCGAAGGGATCAATTTTCCCATTATAGATTTTGAATCTAGGGGTGGAAAACTTCTTAGGAGGCTCCAGTTCCTCAATTTTTATTAAAAAGGGAGACTTCATCTCAAATGATAAGGTCCCTCATAGCCAATTACTCAGTGGACTTGACTCTTCGATGAGCGGGTGATCATCTATCTCTCAACGAATGAGGTCGTAAATATTGTTCTTGCGATTTCCTACTTCCTGGTTTTTTCTCTATGATGGGTTCCAATGCCTGGATCACTCCTGATCGCATCGTGAGCTCCTTCCTTGACTGCGAGTTCTACTCGCCTGAGGGCTAGGTGTTCGAGCAGAGCATTTGCATTTGTATCTATGGAGATCTTGCATAATTATTTCTAGGCGACGTTATAAATAGGTGTTTTCCTCCTGTTGATAGAGTGTGGCATTCTTCTGTTGACGGAGTCAACGTTCATAGACGTACACAAGTCGTGAAATTTGGGCTGATTTTGGTTGTTTGATGCTATCCCCTGTCTTTTCCTCTCGAGGATGATAACGAGAGTTAGGAGTGTTACAACTCCTGTTAGGGTGGACCTCATACCTAAATCTAGGAGATGGAGTTCCATATTGATCATCCCGAAGATAGAGGTGGGCTAAGTGAGTGAGATATAATTGCTCGTTTGACTTTTGCTGTGTGAGAAAAGGAAATCAATTCCCAAATACAATGCCAATTATTGGTGGTAAAATAATACTATGATTAATTTAACACAATTTGACTCAATAGAAAATAAAATCACATCACACAACACAAAATATACATGGTTCGACAATGTGCCGACGTTCACGTAGTATTTTTCCCTCTCTCTTTATTGATCAATTCTTGATAATAGAGATTACATGTATAATATAAAGAGAATGCGTCGAGTTTCGTATGCAGTTATGATCTAATCGAGCGAATCCAAGCCAGAGATTTCTACTGATCGTCTCGTCTCTTGTTCTTATATCTTAGATACGATCACTTATCAACATTATCTAGCATATGTCAGCTTCTCCCATTATGCCATATAATTACCCCCACAGGAATACCACACCTGGTGATGATATTCCTCCATATAAATTACGTGGCGCTAGATTCTCTTATATGAGTTAGTGGTTCAGCCTCCACCCACTTGGTGAAGTAATCTATTGCGATTATTAGGTATTTTCTATTCCCTAGAGTGTAGACACCTCAAACTTCAACTTGGTATCATTTTCCTAGTTCACATGATATACTCGCGTAACCCACTAGACTCTCGAAGCATATCAAAATAGTCTCCCAAAAATCCATACTTCGATGATATATAAACCGTAATTTTCTCATTAACATATCGACACTCCCATAAATACACAAACGAAGCCCAAATTCCAATCCCAACATACAAATAAACACGTTTCGAAGATTTAACAGCCTAATTAAAAGGTTTATCGCACGGCTTAAGGTTGACTGCGTGGTTAACTAGTTCCTCATCATTGCATATCTAATCCACTTGCAACAAAATCTTCATAGATTGTAACGCATGGTTAACCACTTAACCATACAGTTACAACTAGAAGACGCGTGACACAAAATTAACATAAGATCTTTTGAATTATTAAATATTTAAGCGCGTGGCTAAATGCCTGACAAATCACGCAGCAAAAAGGCCAAATCTAGCCCTTTTATAAAAGGAGATCCACCCCATTGAGAAAATATACCCAAACCCGACGTTAATTCAATTATATAATAATACTTCAATCTCAAGAATCCAGAGAGATTTTTTGGTTGTTCGGAGAAGCCGCTTCCGTAATTAAAACAAATTCCTACCTTTGCACAAATTCGCAAGTCCAAGGCTTCTAAAACAAAACTTTGTTCGACGATACCACCTCACTGGGGACACCCTAGGAAAATTGTCGTCTCACGCTCTAAGGGTAAAAATTTCTTTGAAAACCTCATTCTACGTCTTAAATAAATATTGGTACCTAGAAATACACATATTAATATTGTAATATAACCCGAGCCCCACCAGGGGAATAAGTATGCATTTTTACAACATTTATATTTTAAACTCTGATCCTCCTCCATCATTTCCTATCATTGAGATGCATATTATCTTCTCACACTAAAAAGACTAATCAAAACTAGTAAAAGTAAGTACGACATGAAAACACTTTTTTTCCTTCATTTCAACACATTTTCAGGAAAATTTCAATGAATAAGGTTACTCCGGACTCTTTACGAAAGAAAAATTCGAAATTCAGAATAATCTACACCACTTCCCCAAGCAAACATTCCCATGACAATGGCGGAACCCACACAATTGTGTCAACGTAAAATACTTATCAAACATATGTCTTTGATTATGTGCTTTTAGACATTAAAGTATAATACTCCAGCTCGTAATGGAAAAGCTATACAAATGACTAGGCTCTTTAAATACCATAATGATATATTGTTTATACCCAGTATCCCGAAGTCCATACACGTAAATACAACCTCCCCTATTTGAACTACATAGGATTTGATCCAAGGTCTCCCCGGGTAAGTAGGTTTCAATAATAATCCCCACTCGTAAGCCCAATCCTTATAATACATCCTTTGGCTTAATATCCTTTGGTATGACTCTATCTCTAGTTGATATCCCTCATATAATATGGTCATCTTAACCATCTTAGACCTACTTGAGGCTTTTTGATACTTCTGGGATATATGTCATTCGACAAGTGACATGAAGATCCCCATGAGACTCCCATATCAAAACACCATATTAGATTCGGCCTCCTAACTCTAAACATAACGTCCTTTATACAAATCCCCACCCTTTTACCCTATGGGCACTTTGCGGATGTCTAAAACATTACATTCTTCACACCTTCCCGACCAAGTCTTCCCACTTGCACACACATCATGTTGGAACACATTCCATGCGATAAACCTGCATTACGAAAAATGAAATCTTTGATCTCGTGTCTACACGGGTATATACGTGCAATAACGACTCCAACTAGTGAACATAAGCCTCTTCAATATTTCCCTCAATATGTTTTATTTAAAGATATGTTGAAATCTCTCACCCTTACCTCTCACAACAAAAGAGATATCTAACTATCTCAAGCCCAACTTCTTGCTCATATCCACAAAACACAAATGCTCAAACGCGTACATACAAACTACATCACGAACTGCATAGGCTTTGATCTCATCAGTACATAAGTACGTAGGTTTAATACCAAGATTTCCCTGGTGAGCACATGCCTCAACACACTAACAACCTTTCGTTACAACCTTAACACATTCCATTACACCTACACCCATTAACGACCTCTTGTTCTACATATACTAAGCATCCTCCCGTTATCCGTATACATATTCATACACAACCACACTTGTGTACCTATATACCTATTTTTTACGTTCCCACATTTCTCACTAATACCATTTTTTATACTTAAGCATATGACTATATTTTAAGGGGTTTTCAAAATTAAGGTCTCTAAGGCTGTTCTAAAATAAAATCTAAAGGTAATTATAAACTAAACTTTGATAATAATACATAAATAAGGAAACATAAAGAACAAATGGGGTGTCTAACACCTTCACCACTTGTCACCTGATTTTTGAACCCGTACCAAGAATCTATGGAACATTCGTAGTCCGCAACAAGCCATTGGGTAATCTCGAAAAGGATACCCCGACCCATTTTTTTTAATTATAAAATATATTAGTGACTCTGAACAACTAAAAAGCCCCTCACGCGAAGAATGTCTTAGGCCAATAGGAGCATGCACAAAACTAGATGTGGTGTCGAATATCTTCTAGGGGCATAACACAAAACCCGATCTTAGAGAGAAGCACATATTGATAGACAAGCACTCTAACATCCCCGAGGACACCCACATCTCCCTCTCCAAGTAACACCAAAGGCCTTGGGGCTTGCAACACGACATGGTGCTGCAACTAGAGGCCCCACAATGTCAATTCCCCACTCAGAAAAAGGCCATGGACTTTTGATAGGATTAAGATTGCTAATCGGTTGATTGATGATTCGGGAGATCCTGATATTTTTCACATTTTCGAATGAACTAGATGTCATAATTATGCATGAAAGGCCACTAATAGACTTGAGAGATCGCACTGTAGGAAAATGATATTCCATATGTGTGAGCTCTACAACTTTGTAACACCTCGTATTTTTGTGCATTCAATATTTAATTAATTCGCCCAATTTTAAATTACTTGTGTGTCGTAATTTAATTTAATTAATTATTATTAGTATTTATTTAAATATTAATCTGGAGAGTAAATGGTTAATATTTATGGAATTTAAATAAGTGAAAAGTAATGATTTATTTACGTCATAACGAGTGATAGTGACATAGCGTTAATTTATCTCAACCGCGGGTCGGGTACTATATCAGGGTCGAGATAAGGGCTTTTAGAAAAATAATTCGGATAATAATTCTGAGTGTACGGTTGATTTTGTATAGGTCAAAATAGTCAAAAAAGAGTACCTGGGAAGTAGTAAATGGGTTTCGGGATATTTTTAGGCATAACCGGGCCCACACGGGAGTGTTAGAGCCATTTTAATAAAGTCCACAAGCCTAAAAACATGATTGGCATAATAAAACCTAAAAGTGAGAGGATGTGGCAGCCATAACTCATTTAAGAAACCCTAATTAAGTAGAGGGGGAAATAGGGAGAAATTGAAGAATTATTGGGAGCTAAAAGAAAGAATAAGTGTGGGTGTTCTTCATCAAATACTCATCTACACCAAAGGAATTTCGACCCTACAAATCCTAAGGCAAGTGGTTAAACTTGATTTTAAATTAATTACAGTTTTCAATTCATATCATAGTGGGTGTGATAGAATCTAATTATTTTGGGTTGGGTTGATATATAAATTGGATTTCAATTTATAGATGATTACGTGTAAATATTGTTAGGGAATAATGACATCTCAAATATGCGATTAGAGAATTTAGATTAGTGATTTGAACCCATAAATTATCTCCTAATATTGATAATTGGTGAAATCAAATCTGAAGAAGGATTATACGTCTGTGATATTTAGATTTATGTATTTAGAGATAAAAGTTGTGGACGGTTAATGATTTTTAATTCGATGAAATCTGATTAAGTGGTTGGAATAGAATTGGAGATTTATATCTGAGATTTGTAGAAATCGTTTCATATTAAAGAGATTAATAGTAGAAAATAATCTGGGTTTATAATCTTTTAAGTTCTCCCATGGCGGACAAATTGCACGAAGAAGAAAAAATAGAAAAATTCGGAGGTCGTTCGAGCGACCTGGGTTTCGTTCGTGCGACATCCTATGCGTTCTAATGGCACGTGGCCTCGTTCTAACGACATGATAAACTCAGCCACTTTTTGTTTCTTCTACGATTTGGCTTGGGACTGGTTTGAGGATTTCTAAAGTTGTGCAGTATATTTTAGCCTGGAATTAATTGAGGTTATAATGGGGCATGACAGTGTTAGATTAAACTTAATGTGCGTAGATGAACATTAAATTAATAAGGGTGTCAAACTTATTAAGGGGAATGCTGGATAATAAATTTTGAATATTAAAGTTACGGGCCAAGTGAGTGAGTCTGGGAATTTTGGTTGAGTGACACCAAGTTTATTAAATTAATTAATGAGATATTAACTAAATTAAGAGTCAGGCTATGGACTCGGGGACATTTAGGCTAGTGCTACGGATGTTGGGCACAGTATAGTTGGAATTTAATTTAAATTATATATATACGGTAGTGTGATAGTGTGTGTGTGTGTGTGTATATATATATATATATATATATATATATATATATTATGTGCTATTAAAATATCGGTGACTAGGTATTTTATAATTGTTTGCCCTCTAGTGCTATCACAGGAGGTTGCGCGATGTGGGTGAATCCTCCTAGCTTGAGGAGCAGGGATAGTATAATCCCCATGTCATAGAGTCCAATAAAGGTGAGGATTGTGAGATTATTGTCTTCACACTCGGGAAAATATGACCGCCTCCACTACGCTTATATTATATGTTTCGACTCGACGGTATTTAGCTGTCTCTAAAATCTAGGTGGAACTGAGTAGACATGGGATGATAGCATTTTAGAGAAGCATCCGGTGAGGTATTACTCGGGAGGATGGATTTATATATGTACGACATATGTGTTAATGTTGTAATATAGTTCTACGTATATAATGGATTAAATAATTATATGCGGGTAAAAATACTTGACGTGAGCAGTATTAATTATATATAACTCGTGAGAATGTTATAAGGTCTTAAATGGAAAATTGATTAGTTAAGTTAATGTGTTAAATAACTTACAAATCATATATTAAACATACTCGGCCTAGATTAGTGTGACAGGAAGGAGTTATAACAAGAACTAGTTATGGGGTAAATGACTAGGTGGGTTATAAAGAAAGCGTTAGGTGTGCACAATAGTTAAGGGGTGAGCGGGTCCTCAAGGGAGTGCGACACTAGCTTAAATATGAAGAGCACTCATGCATTTTAAATTACTGCAATTTAATCACTTGCTAAATATTTTCAAAATATTTTGGGTTCTAACTCTTGCTGTCAAATATATAAAAACCTTTTAGGTGTCCAGCCACAGAGATGCCAAACTTGATTCTATTCCAGGGTTACGCAGCTGCGGCATATGTGGATGTTGTAAGAGTTGGATTAGTCGCCTATTTTATTTATTCCTATTTTAGGAATTCTATTCGAGTCTTATTTCGAGCATGTTGCTCACTGCATGTATTCAGATTATTTCAGTTCAGATTGTATGGGATTTATTTACTATCTGTCAGATTTATTTGGTTTGGTTTTTAGCCGATAGTTAATTCGACAAGACTTTGATTCAGTTATTTGATGGGATGTTTAGACTTTATTATTTATGTGATGGTTCTATTTAGTTTTCCATGTACATTATGTCTTGGTTATTACAAGATAAAATTTTGACACCGACTTCATTAATTAATAGGTTGTTAGTAATTAATAAAGTTTTTCGACAGTGATGTTAAGAATGAACCAGATGAAAATCTTGTTTTAATTTAATAAAGGCCTGATCACCCGGTATTTAATTAGGTGGGGTGTCATAAACTCCCTTCTTGTTATTAACTAAGAATACCCTTCACTTGACATGGGTGGACACACTGAAGCAAAATGACCCGTAAACGACCAATGATAAATTTTTCCCTTTGATATTAAGGCAAAACCTTATCGAGTGGATCTTTAATATGTGATATTCTTACCATCTCAAGGAAAATACCCATTCTTCCAAATAGGCAACGATAAGATCCATCCATTTTCAACACTTTTTCAAGAGAAAAAGAAGTTTGGATGATTTTTGTAACAACTCGAGTATTTTAATAACGGGGTTGATCCAGTCCAAATATTAAAATATACAAATAGCGATAATTTAAAATATAGCAATAACACCACAAATAAAGTCTAACTACAACATCCCCTACTAGTTCAACTTTATAGAAAAGTTTCAAATTATTAATCCCTAAAACAAATGTGGAGTCACAAGCAACTCATAAATCCCAAAAGTTGTCTAATGTGAATTACACAATGGAAAGGAAACTAAACCATACATAATATAATTTCTAAGTTCCAACCATCTCTCCAAGATCCAATACGCTCCTAAAATCCCAAACTTAACCTGATATGTTAGTCAATGCAACGAGTCAGGGCCCATTGTAAGAATACTAGCTACATTTTCCAAATAAGGTAACATAACTCCACCAGAAGTACCAAATGAAATAAATACCACAATATAATCCTCTATATAATAATAAACATTTAAACTTAGAATCATTATCAATATTCTCTAGAAATATAGAAAAATTAACAGTTTGAATGATAACGGGCTCTATCAATGTTTTATATAATATCAGGAGTATAAAGAGCTACCCCGTTCTAACATGGTTTAACGAATAACCACATAATATTGAATCATCCACAATACTATACTCATTAACTAGTATTAATAACATCTCTTATTAATGGTAGGTCTCAAAACTATCGTTTTATCAACCGTTACAAACTATCACACAATTTTTAACTCATAATACGATTAAAAGCCTTTTATTAACTTTCCACTTTCATGTTCTGTTAATCATATCATTTTCGTTACATTTAGTTACATTATTTTGTATTTTATTTCTATTCCAAGCAAGCATCATTATCAATCATCACGTTTAAACATGCATGCATCAATTACCTCTTTCTTATCTTATGTATGTCATTTTTATCTCGTTAACTTGATTATGATTAATAGGCCTCTCTCACGACCTGGAACATAACATAGTATACCTCACATTACATTTATTACTATCATAATTATAATCCATCCGCCTCTCTCGCAGCCTTGAACATCACGTAATAGACTACAATTATCATTCTATAAACATCTATAACCACATCCAACATACATAACCTTATGTATCTCATAACATAGACAACCGGTCTCACTCATGACCCCAAACATACTCATAAACCAAGCCCATTTACACCATTATTATTGTTAAACAATCTAGGTCATGAACATATGATATATCCATAGACAATCAACACTAGACTTACACCAATAACAAAGCAAAAACATCGATAACCGTTAAAGTAGTCAGCTGGTATAGGCCCTGCTCATATGATATCTCCATAAGCAGTCGACACTATACCCAGTACCTTTAGAGTCACCTAACATAACTTTGTAGAGGAATTTAAACATCTTAAACTCATAAGTTTCAACCTTCCCTAAACTCCATGAGTGGAACGTCTCATAAATAAAATCCAAACAAGGACCCCTTTGATACACTTTTGTCTAAGTTAGGTGATTGTCGAGACTCTATGGTAATCATATATTACTTAAAACCACTACACAACTCAAACCTTATAAACTCCCAACTCTTAGCCTTCTCTAGACTCCATACGTGGGACGTCTCATAATTGAAATCCAAACAATAAACCCCCGATACACTTCAGTATTGGGCAGTCATCGAGAGCAAATAAACTACCATCCCAATATTTTATGTATTAAGTCACCTGACTCAAATTATCAATCACATATTATATGAAACAAAAAAGGATCCACGTCATTAATGTTACCCTAATTTACTTTCAAGACATTTCACACATTCCTTTATCATCTCATCATTCATAAATAGTCTATACTCACAAGCTACATATCTTAATAATCACTTTCCCATTACTTATAATCTTAACCATTAAAATTTCTTACATGACTTAGTAAACCTAAACTCCAAGCTCCTACGTTCTCTAGACTCCGTGCGTGGTACATCTCATAAATGAAATTCAATTAAAGACCCCCCCCCCCTCGATACACTTTTGTTTAGATTAGGTAGTGGTCGAGAGTGGATAAACACTACAACTAATCATCTATATACATTACCTTAACTACAATTAATTCAATTCACATCACTCACGTGAAAATCATAGCTCACTCTATGATTACACAATCACAACGTTACATGTCATAACAATCCTAATAAATAGCGACTACTACATTAAAGTATCAAGTAAAATATTTATGATAATACAAATAACTTCAAACACCATCTCCTTAATTTCAAGCCCTACGTGTACTTAACCCAAGTACCATAACCCCAATCTCAACTATGAATAATACCAAAGATCTTAACCTTCTCATCAACATCATATATCTATTAACATAAATCATATACACAACAACCCTAATCTAATTAAAAAAATCTCGCCAATGTCAACTATCATCCAATCACCAAAGTCTCATCTACAAATAAGAATGACGTACAATCCACACATTATATATACAACATTTATCCCGACAACACTATTTTATCACGATAACATAATCAATATCCCATCAGCAGTCAATGACGCCAAATAATCAACAATTAATATACCTACAATAATAAAGGGAGATATAGTCGGTTGCGCCACGTGGTATTCGGGGGTCAACGGGGTATAGTCGGTCGAATATCTGGGAAAATCTAACTCAGAATCTAAGAAGATCATAATGCATTGCGAATGATTAATCATTATACAACTCTACCACCCAAAGTTAATATCAAAGTAGAGAGACTTAGATTTGTTGGAACCTTGTACTTATAAATAAGGGTGACCCACCTTATTTTGAAATATTGATTTATAATTTGAATAACGGTGACTTGGACTCTCAGCTAGCAACCCTAGCACTCCAATCGTCTTTTGTTATTTCAAGTAATAAGCAACTCTCTTTCCCTTCCAGTGGATGTAGGCATAACAATATACCGAACCACATATATATTGTGTTACTTATTTTATTGAATTCATATTCTTAGGGAAAATTCATAAATTTATATTTATAGTGGGTTTGATATTCAATATAATTTGATGATGTTTGTGGGGATGTCAGAATTCTCATCACTATGAAAGTCAGCCCGTCAATAATATGATGGCTCATCAATGTCATCCTTCGTACACCTAAAGTCACATCCAATACTAGCATGAAGGCCACGCGATGCGTGGTCGAATTTAGGAAAGCTTTATTATTTTGTTATTGTGTCTTTTTTCACATAATATATTTCATGAATGAAATGAGATATAATTTTAAATTAATATAGCAAGTAGGCCACGCGATGCATGGCGAATAATTTATAAATGATTATAATCATTTAAAAGAAGTAAATTTATTTATGTAATGACTGAAAAAATTATATGTTACCTTCAAAGTGAGAGCTCCAAAAATTGAGGGAAGTCAAGAGCATCCTTGGCTGCCTTAGCAGCCCCATGCGCCTTGACCATCATCTGCAGACCTGTTTGCACACCAATACATATACAAAGTATAATTGGTGTAAAACAAAAAAGAAAACAATCAATCAAGCATGAACTTACACCCATTTTTTAAGTAGTGGTGTCGTGAAAAAGAAACGAACTCAATTGCATGCACTTCTATGCACGTAAAACAGTTCACTTGTCGATCGTTTAAAAACAAAAGGTCATTTGTACTTTAACGATTGTAGCTAGTTAAAATACAATTTAATATTGCTTGGAGACCGCCCTTTTGTTAAAACCAGCGAAAGTGATTATACAGATGTATGCACCCAATTAATACATGGAGTCTTTTCATTTCTAAAAAAAGAGTGAATCGAGGCAACATAAACTGGAACTACCAACATAAACTGTATACATAATAAATTATGAAAAACTCAATTCTTAAAACATGCAATAAAAAAAATCCTAAAATCATATGAAAAGGTATGAGTCATTGGGATCTAACGTATGGGAAAAAAATGAAACCAAATTTCAGATTTGTTGACACAAAAGTGCAAACAACATTCAAGAGTCAAAATCATTAGGAAAAAAAATCAACGCTAACAACCTAGTTCCAAAAAAACAAAATAAAATGAATGCACATCCAAACTCTAGAGAACAATATAAAAAAAACGAACAACATTTCTAAAGTATGAAAGTAAAAAATAGATTATTATTAGATGTTATTTCACACTATTTGATGTAATAGCTTCTAACAACAAAATCTCCCATTTTGACACCCAAAAAATGGGTAAATGTATAGCAACTGTATATATTAAAGCTTTCAAATTCATAAATTTTAATACCCTCACCTAAATATAGAATTATAGGTTTTGAAACTCGATGAATTGATTCCATTTCACTTCCTTCCAAAAAACATGACATAATTTAAAATCATCAAACACAAAATTAGATGAATATGTTTTGACGGGTTCTATATTTTGACGGGCTAGGATCACACGAACTTCGTGTGATATCATTTTTCTTTGCTTGTTGTTTGAAGTTATTAATAATAAAAATCTACAATTTAATAATATATAGCAATTTTACATTATTAGTTTTCGTCAGTGGTTAAAATCATCTGAAAATGGTGACTAAAAGAGAACATAAATAAAAGAGAAGAGAAAGTGTTGGATTATATTACCTGTAAAATGATGACAGTCTTCCAAGATACCACCTGCTCCAATGCAACCAATTCAAAATAGAAGAAATGGAAAATAAAGATATGAGTTGGAGAAAGCAAATAAAGAGAATAAAGTAGTGTCTTTTATTTTATTAGGCCAACTGCCCTTTGTTTTATTGAGCCGTGTTCCACCGTAGAGGTTTGACATCTACTCTCAAATTTGTGTTTTAACCATCAGGAATGGAATTTAATAAATGTGGGGGGAGATGAATTAGATGTATATTTGTAAGTACATGAATGTAGGCATGTTTGTAAGTACATAATATTTGTAAGTACATGAATGTAGGCATATTTGTAAGTACATAAATGTGAACAGTTAGATGAGTTGGAAATTGTGGAGCAGCGTAATTCGCGAAAGAGGGAGAAACAAACATTGATGATAAATGCTAGTAAGCATTTATTACTTATTGCCACATGTCATCCTCATAAAATTTGAACATTTATTACTGTCATGTGTCAGAATTGGGTCTACAGTTTTTATATAGTTATATATATAGATATAGATTATATAGATATGAATAAGATACAAACTCTTAGGAGTCAATGGTCTCCTTCAAGGTCCCCTCCACCTCTCGATGAAATGAAGTCAGGGGGTGGACACATGGAAGATTCGGACCCATTCGATACCATTATACCCCTTCTGCATATCGACTTGTGGGGGAGAGAAACATCACGACTGATCAATTTTTCTAAAGACATATTAGCCAATGTGACGAGGAAATCACTTGTCTGAGAAGACAGTTAATCAGGCAGTCATAGTAGAGCAACTCCAGTTCTCATGGAATGGAGCGATACAAGAGAAAGATGATTCGCTCCCCGAGGCATGATGAATCAAACTATGCTGGAAAAGAATCTAGGCCAAAAAGCCCTCGTGTAGTGAAATCTAATCGACGATGTGAGAATCATATGCCGTCTGATCATTCTGTCAGTCACCATCATGCACCTGCTTGTCCAACGAAATTAGCACACAGTAACATGTTGTCCAGACCTAAGGTTACCATCGAAGAAAATTAGAAGTAATGATGTAAAGGATCTCATTAAAAAATAATTAGAAGGAAGGCTAAGCCTCGACTTGCCATGAACTCGAAAGGATCTTGCTTGGAGAGCACTAGGGCACGGTTCCGCCTCACCTTTCATTCTGGAAATACAAACGTCAGAACCATCGAAGAATTTTACCATCCCAAAGATCACCACGCATGACGAAAAAGGTAGATCATGCTCATCATATCAGGCAATACCGGCAGACGATGTCTTTGTGGAGTCACAATGATGTCCTTATGTGCTGAGTTTTCCCTTATACTCTAGGCTATATAGGTCTCAAGTGGTTTGAGAAATATGACCCCATGTAAATTTCGTCGTTCAGAGAACTTGTTGAGCAGTTTTCAACTCACTTTATTAATAGTATCAAAGCAGTTAAAGAGATCGATTCCATAATTGCCCTCAGAAGAAAGAAGTGGGAATCCCAAAGGTAGTACACGCAGTGTTACTAGGAGTTACTTAGTGAAATCAATCATTGCAATGAACAGTTAGTCATCTCGTCCTTCAAGTTTGGGCTCTCTAGATGATATATACTAGTCCTTGACTAAGAAGTCGACGTCAACCATGGACAACCTCATGGCGCCTATTGATAAATACTCCAGTCTTTGACTAAGTAACGCACATGGAATTAACTTTATTTTATTACTTTTTTGTGAATGTTAATCATGTTTATAGAAAGTAGAGCTGTAAGAGTATTTCACGGATTATGGACTGAATATTTTGTGCCATTTATGAGTTGAAATATTAAATCATAAGTTACTTTAAGGAGATTCAAGCGGGTTGTACCATGGAGAATATCAAAACATTATTTTATTAGAATTTTATATGTAAATCCCACACAATTGGTTGTATTGTGTGAATGTTGAAAGTGGTTTTTATAGTTTATTTTTTTTATAGATTATGTACTTTTAGGATTTAAAATAATATTGATTATGGAAATAGCATAGGACAACAAACATTTCATTTCCATTTTTAGTCCCTATTTTCAAATTAAAGGGACACGTGGCATGTTGTGATTGGTTGACGTTTTATAAATATGGGTCCGCGCCAGCGATTTTATTCAAAAATAGGGATTAAAACTATAAATAAACTATTTGTTGTCCTATTTCCAAAATACACATTATAATATGTCCTAAATTTACAAAACCCCTAGCTGAGGGGTAATTATGCCTTGCTAAGGAGTAGTGCGGACGGTTGAATCATATCGATTGGATTTTGAGGAATATGTAGGGTCAGGAACGCCATATTCAGGTCGCCATAAGTTATGTCAAAAGAATTTTTTTGGTGGTAATTAGCTGGGAAGATATAGATGTGGTGGTGGTTATGGCAGCCCCTTTGTTGATTTTATTCATAAATGCAATCATCATGACGTGGATTTGTTTGTAATTCGTTGAAATTCTCTATGCTCCAGCAAGTATAAAACATAACCAAGTAACATTTTATCTCTTTCCTAAAATCAAATCGATGAATTGTTCCAAGTTTTAATTTTGTTGTAGTAACTAAGTTCTTCAATCTAAAACAAGTGTTGAAGTGTTTTATTACGAAGAAATGGCATTAAACACTATTTTTAATCCTCACTGACTATATATATATATATATATATATATATATATATATATATATATATATATATATATATATATATATATAATGTTTCTTTTCAATTTTATACTTGATTTACTAGCTTGGATTTTCAACACTCCAATAAATTTCTCACGATTTTCAACACTCCAATAAATTTCTCTCACATGTATTACATGGTGCACATTATCAATATGCTCAAATGTCATAAAGAAGATTCAAACACATATAGTCACTTAGTGAGCCAATCGTAATGCAGAATTTATGAAACCTATAAGGAAAATTTGTAAATGACAAGTATCAATGATGAATTGGGAAGGAAATATATGAGTAGTGAATTTTGTGAAGGTGTGTAGGTAGTTGTTATTTTGATCATGTTCAAAGAGTAACTAATGGGATCTAAATTTTTTATATCCTTTAGACCTTCTTAGAAGGTTATTCAATTTTATTTTGATTCATGTGATGAACTATATACTGTTTGGTATAAATCTACAGATCTTTTTCTTACTTTCAGGTCGATTCATGTATTTTGGTTTCATATTTTACATTTGTAAATCCTAAGTGGTTCTGATATAAAATGTATAATTTCAAAGCTATTTTACACACACATGCATGTATATATGTCCATGTGCATAAATGTGTAATCATATGAATATGAAACGCTAGTTGTTTGATCAAATGTAAGGGTAAATTTGGTTAGAATATGCATACGCATGTGTATATTTTATTGACTATATTTTTTTTTACTCAGGTGCTACAGGTCTACAATTATGGCGAGAAAAGGTATTTTCCGTTTCTATATACATTTTTTTTACATTTCCCTTAAACATTACCTTTTCTTTTAAGGTACTTACCTACTTTTATTCATTTTCTTTATTAATACCTAAACTATATTTTGTCTACTAGAATTAGTTGGGTTTGTGTTTATTGGTGAATTTGTCTTCGTTTTGGGGGTGATTTTGAATAGGTTATCTGTATCCCTTCCTACCCTTAATTTTAATATTTTTCCTCTCTAAACATCCCCCCAAGGTTTTTGTAATGTCTTCAATAAATAACCTCCTAAAGTAAGTAGATATTCGCATACCATTGGGTCCTCCTCCTGTACAACCCTTAAAAAACTTGGCATTCAACCTCAAAATTTCAACTCCTAACAACTCTTCCCGAGGCTCAATGTAACTGGTCATCACCGAGATTCTACAACCCCACTCCTACTCCATACCATAAATTGTAGCCTCATGCATGAACCATCGACGCTCATGAGAGATTCAGTAGAATAGCACATCAAGGAGTGGCGAAGTGACTAGACATGGGGGTACTCACGGTCGGTCAATATTCATATGGTTCTTTAGTAGAAAATGGCAACCGGTTGTGTTTTAAAAAAGTATGAAGGAAACAAGACTTTTTTCCCTATTATATTTTAGATTATGTATGCTTTTGGGATGTAAATAAAGAAAAGAAAAGGAGAGTTCAAACATTTTAAACTTGAATTTTATGTACACATATAAAACTCTAGGTCTATCTTTGGATTCTAAACCTTGTTTAGTAACATTTATTTATATCTAAATGGGATTTGACTTGATACAACATGATATGATAATCACTTTTTCGATATAAAAACACGACACCACACAAAATTGTTTTTTTTAAACCTAAAATGAACAAAACCTATTTAAAACACAAGACAACCATAATAATTTTTAGATCCAATCAAACACGATACAATACTAAAAATAATTAAAAACACGTTATGACGATCATGTTTACAGAGTTATGGTAATTTAGCCTAAATTTATAATGCATGTTTAGGGTTATCGGGTTTGTGATAGTACTTTGTAATTTTTTAATTTTCACATTTTAGAGCATGATAGTGAAGATATACGGACGTAAGTGAAGGTTGTGAGTGCTCTTAAGTGAATGTTATGATTCAACTTATATAATTTTTTATAAGGGTTATTGTACAGTTAGATTTGAAGAGTTTACATGTATCGACTGATGAGCTTACAAGAAAGTCTGATACAATCTCATATTTAGTTGTTTTGAATAAAACATATTTATTTTTGGGTCATAATTCTTATATGGTGAATATGAGATTGTTGAATATAGTAACTTCACTGTTGATGTAAAAAATTAAATTATCTCTAATTATTCAATCACAGATAAAAATAAATAAGACAAAAGGATTTTAAAGTGGTTCAGCCTTGATGGAATGGCCTACGTCCACTGTTTGTTATTTCTGACTATTTGTTTGGAATTCTCGATAACAGGTTTTACCAAGAAATTCCGAGTCTCCCTACAATGAGGATGATACAATGTATTTATAGCCTTGAGGCTGTACATGTGAAAGAATAATACATAGCTGTCCAGTAGGAATGTACATCTGTACGATAATAACTGTGCATTTAATGCGCAGTCATCCTCTTGATTATCCGGATATGAATGCTTTGAACGAGGTGCAGCTCGGACCGTCTAAGCTGCTCGGACCGCCTAAGTAGCTCGGCATACATGAGTTGCTTGGTACAATAAAGTTCTTCGGAGAACACTTGATGCTCGGAGCGCCTGAGTTGGTCGGGGGGTTGAGTTCTTCGGAGTCAAGGTGTTGTTAAAAAATATTTGTGGGTGCCATGTGGATTGACACGTGTCTCCACATAATTGGTCCATGTCAACAGACTAGATTTGGTATCAACAGAAGCCCCCAATGTTTCGTAGTTTGATGTTGAAGAAAAGTATGGAACATTATGCTGCCTAGACTTTATGGATTTTAGGCAATCTTCCGTTGTTTATAACTCCTTTTTTGAGTGCATAGTATCAGGCTTTTAAAGTATTTTGAATTTTTATAACCGCTTCGTTTTTTGTGCCTTTTTCTTCTTTTTAGCCGTCGGATACGCAATCGTCCATCCTGTTAATCATTGTTTTCCACTATTCCCGAGGTAAAGTATTTAAACGCTTCAGAAAATTCGATCGTCTTTTACTTTTTCAAATCTGCATCTTAGAACTTCTTTACTTCTTCTCTATCTTGTACGTTCATTTCTTTCATTATTTGTTGTCGACTGATCCACCATTTTCCTGTAAGATCTTCTTCTTTCTCTTTTATTTTCTTTGTTCATCATGATTTACCTTGTTGAGTCGCTTGATAAATTTCGCTCTGATTTTTCTATTCCTTCACGGGTCATGTTGGAAGAAATTTCTGAACCTTCAGACTATTTTTCTTTGGCTGAGGGACATTGGTTCCCCAGTCTCTTTGTGGCCGAATATGGCTTTTCTTTTCCTTCAAATCCCTTGTGTTTGGAATTCTGTCAATATTTTGACATTGTACCTGCAAAAATAGCTCCCAATACCTGGAGAATAGTTAATGGGGTCTATAGGTTAAATCAGATTCATGAAACCCGTTTAGGAATTCCAAAAATTATGTTTTCCTATAGATGGGTTGTCAGCGATAGTACTTTTTACTTAAAAACTAGGTTTTTAAATAGGGCTTTAGTTGTCAATCTCCCAGATGCCAACATGGATTACTTCGAGAATGGGGTTCTTATGAAAAATTGGCAGCATGCTCCATTAAATGGAGATGATGTATATCAGGGTCCTAAGTGTCCCCCTTATGGCAATGGGATATGTTGTTTTTATTTTCTTTTTGAAATTATGTTTTCTTTGTGTTTGATAAAATGCGTCATTGACATTTTAATTTTTTATTTATTTGCAGTTGACAGCAAAAGAAAATCCCCCAAAGAAACTGATGTCAATTTAAGACACTTGAAACTTATCTGGAGTTTGCACCAAACTGTTGCTCACGAACACATTAGATCAATTTCTTATTTGTTGCAATGCAAAAGCTATACTTCATCCTTTACTGCTCGTCCAGTGGTGGGTGACATCGACCCATTTCCAACTTCTGAGAGTTCTTCCCCTGAATCACATATTCCCATCAGTATTAGAATGAAGAGAAGACAAGCTCCTGCCTTCTTTGACAAACCGGACTCTGCCAATATAGAGGCCAAGAAAAACAAACAGGATGCCCTAGAGGAAGGGACAAGAAAAATTGATGCACCATCTCCAATTGCTGCTAAGAAGGTTGTTGAGAAGCCCCCAGTGGCTCCGAGTAAGGTTGTTGCTATTTCTCCTCCAAGCGAGGTTATCGTTATATCACCGACCAAGACGACATCCTTGGTTGAGAATGTTCCTGCTCCTACGAGAAAGTTGAAGAAAAGTTCCTCGGATAAACCGGCTGAATCTATCTCTCAGCCTTTAACTGCTGGAAGTGGTATTCCCACTTTTGTTTCTCCGAGCTCTGCCATGAGCTCGGTGAAGTCTTGGATTATCCCAGAGATCCAAGGTATTGAAGACAGTCTTTCTCGTGACAGAGTCACTACCTTGGCAGCTCAACATATTGCCTCAGTAAGTATTACTAATCTAAACTTTCATTTTTCAATGTTATATCCCTCTACTGACTTACAATTATTTTCTTTTTCCAGCTGGTAACATGTTTCAATACCATTCTGAAGAAGGATGAGTCTATCAAGGCTTCAATCTCCTCGGGAGGTGTAGAAGAAGCTTTTAATGGATTGACTCGGTCCTTAAAGAACTCTCGCCAGAAATATGTAGAAGATAAGGGGGTTTGGGAGAAATAAATCAAGTCCATCGAGCAAGAGAAAGACCGAGATGTGGAGGCCTTCCAAGAGTTGGAGAGGAAAATGAAAGAATTTGAGAAGAAAAATAATGAGCTTGAGAAAAAGCTGAAGAACACTGAAGAGCTTAAAAACAAGCTTAAGAAAACTGAGGAGGAAGTTGTTAGACTTCGTGACATTGATCGTCAGAGGCAGGAGATAGAAAGGAAGATGAAGGCTGCCGAGGAACTTCTTTCTGAGAGGATTTCCTAGGAGAAGGCAAAGAGAAAACTTACAGTTAAAAAGTCCTTTAGTACTGGATGGGATAAGGGGTGAAACAAAGGCCTAGCTGCTATGTCTTCTCAGATGGAATTCGCTAGTGTTAAATACTTCAGAGATTGATGGGTCGCAGCTCTGCAGGAGCTAAAGGTCGCTGAGACTTCAGACTTGTTCGAGCGACATGTTCATGGTCCTCCTCCCTCTCCTGGAGAAGAAGAAGAAGAAGACGAAGCTGCCTGTGAGGAATCCTCCTTGATGATTGGAGATCAGATTTCTCATGTTCTAGTTGTTCAAACTTTCTACGAGCAACTCCAGCCTACCAGTACTTCAATCGAGCAACTTCAATATACTAGTACCTTGGCCGAGCAACTGCCAATATCTTCTGAGAAACTTTCTACACCCCCCGAGCAACCTACCTCTTCGTCCAAGCCTCCCGAGGAAATCTTAGGAAGGAAGGAGAAGGTGTAGAGTTGTTCAGACCTTTCTCTTTGCTTTTGTAATTCTGGGTTATGTACTTCTCTTTGTGATGTAATAAAATTCGAACTTTTGGCTGTTTATATTGACTTTTTCTTCTACTTGCTCTGTTTGCATCCTTATTGATTCTTTCTGTCTCTTCTCTTTCCTTTACTAGTTCATGGCTAGAATGGAGCTCTTGTCAGCCCACGATATTGAACTGATGAAAAAATGCAATGACTACTTTAAGGCTGGCCATACTGACCTGAATAAAGCTCAAATCATTGACATCCTTAGTCCAGACCCTTCTGAACGAGCAGTTGAAGCCTATCAATATTTGAAGTGCTTGCTCGACCGTGCAGTTGCCAACAATGTGGCATATTATGAGATGATTGAAGATCTCCAGGGTACCATCAAGGAACTTTAATAACAATACAAGGAATCTTCTGCCCTTTTGCATCAGGGGTACGAGAAAAAATATCAGCAATTAAATGCTGACAAAGGATATGATAAGTTCATCGCTGCATACCAGAAGAAAGAGAAAATTCTAAAGGTTGAGGTCGAGGAGCACAGGCAAATCGCTAAACTGTTGGAGGAGGAAAATAATGTTTTGCGAGAAAAGTCTGCAGCATCTTCCTCGGGAGCCTTGGTCCCTGTCAATGACGAAGGTTTCTCATTCTTGGAGGTCAAAAATGCCAATTTGAGAGATGAAAAAAAACTGTTACGGATATTTTAAAACTCGTTTTAAATAGTAAAAAAATTGTTTTGTAATGTTTTACAAACTGGTTTTAATATTATAAAAAATTGTTAAGAAAGCGTTTTACAATTTTTTTTAAAAGCCATATTATAACAATATTGTAAAAAGTGTTTTTAACATTTTAAAAAACTGTTTTGAATATATTATAAAAATTATTTTAAAGTTTAAAAAAAATTAAATGTGGCATTACTATTTCCAATCGGTATTTTGTCATATTGCTGTTGGAATTTTGTTCATGATGTTTTTTTTAAATGTTTCTTTTGGACAAGCAACTTTGAAAGGATATTTTCCCCTTAATTTTATATTTTAATTTAAAAAATTATATAATAAATTGAATTTTATATAATAATATTTAAATAAATAATTAAATTGCATATATCAACCAATGGTGTATTAAAACTTTTCAATGTGCGTGAAATGAATTGGGATATTGGAATATAGCCAAATTGAGAGATTACAAAGATATTCCAATAGTAAATATGAAAGTCCATGCCTAACATAATGCGTTAATTGTCAATTACAAAATAAGACATAAGCATTATGCCAATTTTATTTTCATAAATAGAGTATATTTAAATAAATTGTGAATATTGTGGTGGCATATTTGATATTTATATAAATTTTTTTATCATAGGTACATATCATTCGAGGTAAATTATCCACTTCAGTTTTGAATAGACTTCAAATGTATTTTTAGACATTCTAAGTAATTTAACAAATCTTTTAAGATTGTTCTTCAATTGAAATTTATTAATAAAAAATAAAGTGCAAATTTTTAATAAAAATATATTTGAGGATTAGGTGCTAGTAGGGATGGCAACGGGTCGTGTTTGGAGCGGGTTTGATAAAAATGTAAAGAGACCTGTTTGAACAAAAATGTAGAGAGACAACCAGAATGTAAATCGCCTAGAAAAAAAGGGATTTACTTGCTTAAAAAATGGAGACAACCATGAATCTGTGATGTTATTCAAAACAAACAACCAATTATTCCTAAATCAAAACAAACAACGATTAAAAAAAATGAACCCTTAAAAAACAAACCAGTAAATTATTCCTAAATTAAAATAAACAACGATTAAAAAAATGAACCAGTAAAAAAAGAACCAATCTGTGATGTGAATCCTGGAATTTATATGTTGTGTGAACCCTTAAATGGGTACAAAACGAAGAAATGGGTCCACTGTGTGAACCTTTAAAAAACGAAGAATTAGGTACAAAAAAACTAACCTTTAAATGAAGAGTTGTTGTGCGGCCGCTGCTATGTGGTCGGAACTGGCTTGAGCGTGAGACGCGAGAGAGAGCAAGAGAGTGCAGAGAGAGGTCGACTTGAGAGAGAGAGAGAAACGGGTTTGAGAGTTGAGACGCAAGAGAGAGTTAAGGGAGCGAGGGTTTCTTTCTTAAGTTTATATATATATATATATATATATATATATATATATATATATATATATATATATATATATATATATATAAGTGGTGGGAGTGTTATTAAGTTAGTATAATAAGGATATAAAAGTAAATTTATATTTAACGGGACGGGATGGGGCGGGCCAGTATATTTTGAAAAAACTCGAACTTGCCCCGTTTAATAAACGTGTTTTTTTTAAACCCAAACTCGCCCCTATTATATTAAACGGGTTTTTAACCCGCCCCATTAGGGTCGAGTCGGATCGGGAACTCTGCAGATCAGATTAAATTGCCATTCCTAGGTACTACATGTCGCTGATTGTTTATTACTCTTTGGGGCACTAGAAGCTAAGTTACACGTCCGTATTGAAAAAGAAAAATATTACTATTATAGTTTTATCCACCAATATGTGGAATGTTTAATTTAAATCGTGTAATACATCTTAAATTTTCGTATAATGACACTTGTATAACATTTCATAAATTCTGAGGGTACAAACATTTAATATTCCTATCAACAAGTATTTGATCAACTCTCTCATTATGCCATTAGCTTCTACCTTGCTTCCATGTTCGTTCATTGGCACAATTGGAGCTTCAACGCGTCATTGTGACAACCACGCCCGTATTATTGGTTTTCGCGATGACATTTTTCTAATAAAATTGAATTTGTTTTAATCCCACATCCTACTTTTATTCATTTCCTCAACAACTTAAAGTTTACATGTATTGTCTATCCCTTTAAAATAGCATTCTCCGATGTTTTCACACGCCACAATTTATAGCCATTTCTTTAAAAGTGATATATCTTTAACTATATTTACATGATTGTTAAATGTCAATTTTAATTACTTTTATTACATAATTTATTTAACAAGTCTTACAAAATGCCAACCCGCGAGCTTAATTCTAGTATTGCCAGTATACAACAATATTGTCCTCGTCCCTCCTTGGCCCTAAAAAAAATTGCGAAGGGAGAGTTGAAGCCAATTTTTTTTTAAATAAAAAATAACCCACAAGCCACAAACCATGATTTTTGTAAATATAAACACCATAAAAAATGCAAAGTAATACAACTGTTTTATGAGGGGAGAAAATCCTCCTCTTTTGCCCTTGTAAACTCCCTTCCCTTGGAATATTTGAATGATTTCGGCCCTCCGTTAAGTATTACCGTAGTTCAAGCACCACTTCCCAATTTCAGCTCCACCGGAATCAACAGTTTGCCATTCATTAACTGAGACAACATATGATAAATGAAATAGGTAACCCTCAATCCATTTCTTCAGTTATGCTTCCAGCAATCATGTTCGATTTCACGGAGCTCTCAACCTACTACATTAGTATTCTCTTCTTGACAACCACATATACTCAAACTAGTAGCTAGGTCTCGGCTTCTTCAGTTTATTTTCAATAACATCTCTCATTGAACCAAAAAGAACAATTCCCAATGAAAACCCTTTCTCCTTCAAACATGCGCATCTTCTTATTGCAAAAACTATACTAAAATAAAATGTCGAAGGTTTGCATCATATCAACAGCGCCTGTAGCTCAGTGGATAGAGCGTCTGTTTCCTAAGCAGAAAGTCGTAGGTTCGACCCCTACCTGGCGCGATTGTTTTCTATTTCCAACTCCGAAATTGTTATCTTAGACAGAGAGAAACAAATAACACAATTTTTCTAACCATCACAATTTGCTACTATCTTCCTGAATTTGCATCTGCGCTTTTCGTAACAAATTTTGATTGTGAGGGTAAAAAGTTTGAACATATTCCTTGAAACTACTTTTCTCCGCAACGTCTAAAGCAAATGTTCAAAACATATAAAATTGTTTTCAGTATTCATTGCTTGTTAATCAACATAGACCAATCTAGAAAAGTTCCAAAATAAATAAAACTAACATTTTTTTTGCTATCTTATAAAATTTGGGTAAACTTTCACACATTTTAAAGCGCTTTAAAAGTTATGAAAATCTGCCCAATTTTAAAAAATAGCAAAAGACGTTATTTTGAGCTGATATTTTTTATGGGTCCCTTAAAATGTTTAAATACCATACAAAAATACTCAACTCAAAAATAATTCTTTTACTATTTTAAAAAAATCGGTATATATACTTGATATATACACACATATTTTTAGGGATTTTAGTGAATATAACTATTACTTTTGGCAAACACACTAATATAATGATATACAATAGAGATATTGGACAATTTCCTCTCATATAAAATCTTAAAGACTCGCAAGCAAGGCCTAAAGAAATATTTGATCGCCATATGTGCCATTATAAGTATAAATTTTTATTTTTATTTTTCATCGTTTAAGTACGTTTGATATTTTTTATTTGCCTTGATTTTTTTTCCAACTTACAATAAGGTATCATTAGTGAATACACATTTATATGATTTTCCATGACAAAATTTATTGGAAGGGTAGTAGCAAAACAATTCCAAGGAAAGTTTTTCCTTTGAATTTTCTTTCACCACGTGCTATCAAACAAGTTTGGGTGTAAATATGAGTATAGTCGATCCGAGCTTTAGGTTGCTCAAGCTTGGTTTGAAAATGTAAACGAGCTTTAAAATATGTTCAAGATTGTCTCGTTTATATTCAAAGTTGAGCTCGAACGAGCTTCTAAGCAATCGTAAAATGGTCGAACTCGAGTAGCTTAGGCGTTTTATACTATATATATATATAGTAATCAATCTCAATTCGAGCCAAACTCAATAAGATAACGAGCTTAGAAATATGTTTAATCTTGGTTCGTTTCTCGAACAGTCTTTTTTTAGAATGAATAGGAGTCGAGCTCGAGTAGCTTGATTCATTTTACATCCTTACAAACAGGCCCTAACGCTTTTAAGGTATGTAATAGACACATATAACTAATAAGGCTGTAATACCCAATAATTTTGGGTAAATTATCAATGGGAGACTATTAATTTTAAAGAGACATTTAATTAGGACTTATTTAAATTAATTGGGATTATGGATATAGTTATCGGATCATGTTCTTGGGATAAGAGAATTATTCAATGTGGATTTGGTCTAAAGTGAGCAATGGGTTTGATTGGGTTATAGGTTAGATTATGATTGAAACTCTAAGGGTACTTTGGAACATTTGAGGAAACTTGGTGAATGAGTTGGAGCTTTTGGAATTTTAAAAACGTGCATAAAAGTTGTCATGAGTTGGCATATTCCTAAATTGCATTTACAAAGAAAAAATTAAAAAATAATTTGGTTGCAACCGCAACTTGTGGCCTAGACGCAGCGAGGTCACGATTGGTTGCTGGGAGAGTTTTCCCTAAGAATTATTTAAAGGCGTTTGATTGGGTTTTCGAGCATTTTTATCTCTATAGTTCTTCCCTAAACGCATTCAAACCTTAAACTCTCCCTACAAACATCCGTAACCAAACTTTTACTTAGGGAGTCGAGTTCATTGTAGAGAAATTTAAAAGAAGATTTAAGAGAAATTTGGTGATATAAGAAGAATAGAGATTGGAATTTAGAATTTGGGACTTCTAATAAGGTAATTGAATTACTTTATTTTCCGGTGATTGTAGATGGATATAGTAATAACTAGGGCATTTGTAATTTAAATTGAATGATAATCATGCAAATTCATGTTTAATACTTGGAGTATTTCTAATTTAGAGAATTCATCATAATTAGGGAATATAATTGCTAATTCATGCTAATGGGAAATTATACTTTGGGAATTTTTTTTCTAATGGGTTTTACTTGAAAGGTTCATGATACTTAAGGTTGATATTTGGTAACTCATGATAATTGGAATTATTCATTTGTGAACATCATAATAGTTGGATTTGGAAATTGGAAATTGCATGACAATTGGGGTTATAACATAAGGAATTCATGATAATAGAGGGTTTTGATGAATTGGTTATATATCCAGGAGTTTATGAATTTTGCATACAACAATATCGAATTGAACTTCTTTTGATTGAATTTATGCTAATGAATGTAGGCTTTGGCCATTATGATTAGCGGATGAAATTGCTTAACACTTATTAGAGAGACTATTCACGTATGTGGATAAATGATGATTTGTAATTGTTAATAATTGATGAGAAATGTTATAATGAGACACCTTTTCGGAATTTAATCCTTCGAGTGGAAATTATGGACCGTACGTGTAATCCCATTTTATTGAGACGAGAGGTAATAATTAATGGACTTTATTTGGATTAGGACCCTAACTCGAAGTTAGTAGTTTTATATGTATAATCGTTGAATTAAAGAATATGTATAAAGAATTTAGTGAGATTATCATACGGTGATAATAGTGATGTACTAGATAATGATATGACAAATAATGAAGAAATTTGCCTAAAGAGATGAAGAATTTTATAATCTATAGATCTTAAGTATGTGAATGAGTTTAAGTTACGAATGGAAATTATTTCAAAGATTTATGGTTACGTCGTGAGGTGGCAAGCTTGATGATATAGTGTGATATCATTAAGATGTTATGATTGGTTAGGGAAGGGAGCTTGTATAGTTAGCAGGGGAGGCTTTAGATATGATACTTACTATATGTATGTTAAGATGAGCACATGTGAGGAAATGGAATGTTATAAATTATATGTTAATTATGTTAGATGTGCAAGGTACTTATTTATATTATATGTTATGTGTGTATTATGTTAGGCATATATGAGCCTACAGGTATGCATATGATGGAAATGGGTGTATGGGCACCCAAACATGGCATACGATGTTTTTACCGCATCTGTATAAATATTACGATGATTTCGGGCGTGTGTGAACCTTAGATTGGCATATTATTATGATATCTTAGGTGTTTGTGAGCTCTAAATTTGTATATACATGTTGAGGTTGGGAGTTTGTTAGCCATATGTGAAATATATACACGATGGGACTGGTTGTGTGGGCACCCCAGACATCACATGTGATGTTTATATACATGTGTTATGTATATAGTAGTTATGTGGGCATATGTGAGTACTACATGTGTGACGTATTATGTGTGTATTCATTTGGTTGGGAGTGAAACCTATATGTATATTATTTTAAGTAAATATAGCGGTGGGTGTATGAGAACCCTAACTATAATTATACATATAAATGGATATGGGAGATAATGTTATGTGATAAAGTGATTAAGTGAGGGTGAACCAAGAATGTATGGTACGAAATGATTATAAGTGATGAGACCAAGTGTTTTCATAAGATATGTTAGCAAGTAGATATTATATAAAATTTAGCTACAAGTGTTAGGCTTGGGGAAGTCTATGTTGGTCCGAATAGGATAAGTTGGGACAATATATCCTTTAGTATAATAGAGTGATAGAATTACTACTAGCTAGTTTGGTTATGTCATAAGGTTGTATTAGTGTTATTGAATGTTGTTTTGGGAAAGAAAAAGGACATGTAGATTTGATGTGAAATATGTGATGATAATAACCCCTAGGTCTGGGTGGTTGCAATTAATTATGATTAATTTAATAACGGTGATATTTACTCACTACATCATTGTCTGAGACTATATATCTATATTTATGATTACATAGGAATTCGCTTGCACTGGGATTGGCCTTTGTGACAATCCCCTTATTTTAATACTAAGTGGTCAATCCTCTTCTAAAATAAAACAGGAATCCAATATGATTTCATTCTCAACATCACTGTTGCAACGAGCAACACAAATATAATACGAATAAAACCCATATAACTAAATGATCAAAATAAATCACATGCGTAAATAAATAAATGTAAACCGAATAAACCACTGGTCATTATTAGTTTTCATCTAACTGAATAAAACTAATAAATAAAATATCATCTCTGACATTGAGTAAAGTCCTATCAAAACTATGGGCAACACGTCCAAAATGAAATGCTGGAATGAAGAGTTATATTTAGATAGAAAGAGTTGAGGCGGCTAAATCAATCATGTAGTATCCACAGCTACTGCAACTGGAACTGCAAAAAAGATCTATCCATGCTGCTGCTGGTGCACACCTAGGGTTTTCAAAAGAAAACAAGAAATTAAATTTTCCCGCGGGTCAAAGTTCGAAAGGTTTGAAAATATTTTACAAGTAATTAAATGCTTTAAATCAATAAAACACGCAGCGTATTACTTTCATGATTAATTATGAATTGGTCACACTCACAGGAGACAAAACCTTATCTCTCATATACAGTACGCATCTAACACATTCATTTTACTATCCTAATTATATTACCCAGTTTAAATAGGACAATAACTGATATCTAAGCCCAAACCTGCTAATAGTCGTAATTTAGCTAAGTGTATACTACCCTCACTAGGTATATGTTCATAAGAAATATCGTAGCATCACACGTGCTATAGATAAATATTCATAGAATAATTATAACATAGATACACGTGTGCTATAATTAGATATGTGCACTATATCATATAAACATACATATATATCGCTCGGTAAATGTAAGGATAAATTTCCAATCGAGTCAATATGTATGTAATTGGCATAACTCCGGACAAAACGTTGGAGTCATATAATAGACTTGTATATTCATAATTCCATGAGCCTATGGCGTTATTTGATGAAGACGCAATACCCAAGCTTCAACGAGTGGATATTCTAAACCGTGTTTACCATACTAAGTTTGACTTTACGTATACTAAGGATCTCGCAAGTATGAATGTATATAATTTATAAATCTTTGGAATATTTTATTAAGGGTGTTATGTTTGATCTAAAATCGTTTGGAACATTTTAAAAAAAAAGTATTTTCCTGAGTTTATTTTATTTAAATCTGAGGCGTGCTGTTTTTAAAAAAATATTTTTTACTGACCTCATTCAAATGAGAACATATTTTCATTCGAACGACTGGTCCATCTCGTTTGAAGGCTCGTTAGAAGTCTACATCAAATGAACACCGAATGAGGGTGTACTAGTTTGACTCGTCAGAAGGTCATTTGAAGCTTATTCAAACGAGAAATCCTTCTCGTTCAAATGACTCTATTTTATTTTAATGAGTGGATTATCTCATTTGAACGAGCCTTAATGTCGTTCGAACGAGCCGCCGCCTCAAGAAATTATAAAAGGCGTTTTAGACTTAAATTGCAAGAGGATTTTTGAAAAAAACAAAAATCAGATCTATTTACAAAAGTTCCAACTCCCAACGTTTCACCTTTTGTTTATCAAGATCCAAGATTCATAAATCATATACTTTGAGATCTTGTTTGGGCACCTAGTTTGTTTATTTCATCTTGAAAGAACCTATTTTCGTGCGATGGACTCCATACGTGCTGATTGCGAAGAATAAATGGTGGACTTCGTGTTTCGATTTGTAGATGGTTGTGAGTAGCATCGGTGGACACCGAGATGCACATGAACTCGTGTGTTGTGGACACTCATGTGGGTGGACTCCTGCATTGAACTATGGAGGAGTGGTTGAAGATAGAATAGCGTCAACGCTTGTAGCGATTATCGAGTCGTTGTGTAAGTCTATTGTATATTCTTTATAAAACCATATTATAGTGATTGTCTGGCTGAGCCGTGAGAGGTTGATCCCTTAGTGATTTCCTCGTACATCGGTGTCTTGTGGTTTGATTTATTTATTTTATCTACTATCACCTAGATGCATGATTTAGGGTAAAAGATAAAATTTGGTAAATCATTTTTTCACAAGAGCGGTTTAATTGGTGCTAAGTTTAATTGGGAGAATTTGGTTTAAAAGTTCAATCTTTAAAATTGGAAAAACATAAAAATATTGAACTTGTGTTTATTCGAACCATCCTAACATATAGGACATAGTGTAGGGGCATTCTCAAATTAGTATCAGAGCAGGTTACACCAAATTATCGTGTGATCCTGATTTTCAAAGAGTTTCTCATGCTGAAACGATCTCTTTCAAATTGGTATTAAAGCCTGATACACTAAGTTATCGTGTAGATCCTTGTTTGTCTAATTTTGGGTTGTCATTATTCCTTCTCTCTTATTTTTTTCTCTCGGTGAATTCCTATAGTAATAAGTTGTCCGATGTGTTTACTGATGACGAGTTTGATATTGAAGAGGAGTTTAATGAGCTTCATAACAATGATGAAAAGTCAAATCCCTTGAATTTGAAATTTATAAAAAGAATTGAAATGATTGAAAAAGAAAATAATCGTTTTAAAACTGCAATGGAATTTTTACAAACAGTTTAAAAGCAAAGAGATATCTTTCGTGAGAAGCTTGTTGCCTTGGACTATGACATTAGATGTTTTAAAGTGTCCAAGAATGAGAGTGAGGATAGAGTCCGAATTTTAGGAAATAATTAGAGGACTCTAAAATTTCAAGGGTTTGTGTTAGTGCTATTGATGATAATGATAAAATAATTATTGATTTTAAGGCACGAGATAAGACTCTTAGGGATAAGTTTACTTGCATTGAGGGGGAGCGAGATAACCTTCTAGGAATGATTGAACATATGAAGAAGGAGTCCCTAAAGCTTGAGGAGTCTAATTTATTGCTTGAGTCTAAAATATTAAAGTTAAAAGATGATCTAAAAGACTCAAGTAGTGTTAGTAGTAATGGTATTGGCTTATCCTATTCTAATAATTCCATTGTCAAATCCAAGACCATTACTTGTTTTAGAGGATCAACCACATCTTAGGGTGTTAGAAAAGGTCAATCCGAAGGTCCCGTTCCTCACCGCGTTTACATGTGCACACATTGCGGTAGGAAATGTTACCTTACGCGTTTTTGCTATGATCTTAAAAAAGACCCTAGGAAGTTGAAGTCTAGAGTCCCCTTGGTTCCTGAAATTCAACGCGTTAAATATACATATATTTGGGTTAGTAAATTTCTTTTAGTGGAGCTAGATGTTAGACTAGTTGATTCTCGCATGCTTGCACATGATTCTTCAGTTGTTATATCTTATGGATAATTGCTTGCATGACTTTATTTGTCATACTAGTTGTGGTTCATGATATATGTTTGCAAGTATTATGATATGTGTATCTTTTGTATTATATTTTTTTTATTGAGTCTTATTGAAATAATACAAAAAAAAATTGGCGCAGTAGGAAAGGTTACCTTACGCGTTTTTGCTATGATTTTAAAAAAGACCCTAGGAAGTTGAAGTCTAGAGTCCCTTGGTTCCTGAAATTTGACGCGTTAAGTATACATATATTTGGGTTAGGAAATCTCTTTTAGTGGAGCTAGATGTTAGACTAGTTGATTCTCGAATTCTTGCACATGATTCTTCACATGTTATATCTTATGGATAATTGCTTGCATGATTTTATTTGTCATACTAGTTGTGGTTCATGATATATGTTTGCAAGTGTTATGACATGTGTATCTTTTGTATTATATTTTTTTTATTGAGTCTTATTGAAATAATACAAAAAAAAAAAATTGGCTTGTCTTTTGAGTTAGACTTTGTAAAAATAGTATTTTTGTTACTTTGAAATTTTTATAAAAACTAAAAAAGATTTTTGGTTTTTGTGTATTTTAGTTTTACGCATTTGGTGTGGCATATTAGTGTATTTGAATGCAATTAATTTCATACCTTTCATGTGGCTAGGACATTTAATTATGATTGTAGATACTTAGATTGTTCTTAACCATGTGGTGATGTTATAAAATCACCACTTATATATATATATATATATATATATATATATACAGTTCAAATTCTAGATAATTCAACAATGGTGATATGGATATAGGAAAATAAATGCAAGAGAAAGAGATGAGAGAGAGTCAGATAACACAAGATGTAAAGTGGTTCACTCTTAGTCTACTCCATCGTGCAAGGTGACAGTGTTTTTGTACTTCTATAAGGCACTGAAGGTCATTGATACATTCTCTCAAGATTTCTCTCTCTAGATTACATTTGTGTAGAGTTTCAACTAGGGTTTCAATATCTTGATCCTTTCTAATGAAGAAGATGGAGGTATATATAGGGTTGGGGGTGCACAGTGTGCCCCCTGAGCATGCTGTAGGCATGCATAGGATGAAGCAACCAACCATGATATGCCACCTGTCTCTGGCGCATGTATGACATGATGATGAGAATATCCCCTCACGTGGGTGAGAGATCTACTACATGGCACATGTGAACTAATGATTAGCGAGTCACGTGTGCCTTATGAAATGTGCCTATCGGCCTTGAGGGTCTTGGCTAAGTCGAGGCCGATAGAGGTGATCTTCGAAGTGGGTAGCTACGAAGCTGAGTATGTGTTGTCTCGGATTTCTAGGGTGATATGAGGCCGGGATGAGATGTATCCAAAGGGATCGAAGAGTGAGCTCTATCGTATGATCTTGGAGAGCCGAGGACGAGGTCTCGGAGGTCGAGACCTTTGAGGGTGACACACAATATTTTGACTGATGAATGGATCTATCTTACGAATGTTAAGTGGTGTCGATCGAAGAATGTTGGGTCTATCAAGGGGTGAGTCTACACTTGTGTGTATAAATCACCCCTTGCCCTTAGTCTTCACTGTAAGTGGAAGCTCGAGGGATACTGTCGTCTGACCCCTGATGAGGACGAGACCCTTAGTGTCAGTGGTTGCCATTTGGGGACGCGAATCGGCCTGGTTGGTGTTGACAGAGTCCTTTTGATGTTGCAGGCATAGGTTGGATTGTTTTGCAAGGATTGGCAATGGTAGGCCTTCCTAGAGTATTGCACTCTTAATGATTTGACGCTTCGATTTTTGTGCACAATGATTACCTCATTTAAATAGGCAAAATAAAACCATTTCTTTTTCTTATTCCCCCCCCCCCCCAAAAAAAAATAAAAATAAAAATAAATTTCCCGCTCTTTTACTATTTATGCAAAACCACAAAACCTTCATTCTTTCTCTTCGAACAGTGATTTCCAGGCAATCCTTTAGGCTCTTTTAACTCCCATATCTTCGCTCCTACTCAGGTTAGCTTCCATTTCTATTTTTCTTTGTTTCTAGTATGTTTTCTTTATTTTTCTATTTGTTTTCATTTTTCGACGAACTGCCACACTTTTCGGCAGCCATTAGGGTTTTCTGGTAGTGGTTATTGGTGGTATTTTGGTCACTTGAGGGAGGTGGAGAGTGCTTAGTTTGATTTTCGGGCCTTAGGTGCCCTAGGTACTCTAGGTGTTGGTTGTTGAATTTTCTGGTGAGCCTACGGTCACCTTCTCCGGTGAACCAAGCCTTGGGTGTTCTTGCCAAAAAAAATGTTTGAGTTCCCTTTTTTAATCTTTAAGTCAACCTTGGGCAACCATACAAACTGTTTGAGTGTTTAAAACCCTTTACGAGTTATCCGACAAAGTCCCACACCTTAGGGAAACCATCTTTAGGGAGATACACAAAGGTGAAGTTGAGGTCGAGGCTAAACGTAAAGTCGGAGCCGATCCTACACTCCCCATTCACCAAATACCTTTAGTTGTGATACATCCTCCCATCATTGAGCTTCGTGATTCAATGGCTGGTACATCATTTGAGGACTTCCAATATGTATCTTCCTCTCCTAGTCGGATCCTTGCCACTTCTTCCCAAGCCGGGAGAGAGGATTCCTTTTAAGAGGCGATGAGGGTTCCATTTTCCCCTTTTGAGGAGTATGAGGTCGTCGAGTCCTCTAATTGTGCCTCATCCTCTCATCTTTGCACCGCGCTAATACTTCCACTCACAACCCATATATCCACGAGATCTCGAATTCTGAGGAACAAAGAGTGGAGGTTTCACTTCATCCCCCACCCATGGCTATTCCAATCACGACCATCTTTGGGGCCGAGTATGCCAGGAGGTGTCAAAAAGGAGTTTCGTCCACTGAGGTTGAGGTCATCTATTCTGATTCGAAAGAGGATCCACTTGACACTAGTTATTCCCAAAGATTCCCTAGCACCGTTAGGGAGATTGATCTATTATTATGGAGCCACTTGTACGGTATCAAATCCGACGTACATATGAGAGTGCCCACAAGAGATGAGAGGGCTTATGATGGCTGAGATGGTGAAGTTGTTGTTTATGAATAGATATTCAAGGTCGTCTTCAGACTTCCCATCCAACCTAACATCTTCTTTTCAGTCTAGGGTTATCCCCAGCTAAATTATCTCCCAATGCCTGGAGGATCCTTATTGGCTTTGTCCAGTTCTGGCATTTAATTTATAAGGACGACCTTCCCCTCTTAGTCTTCAGAGGATGCTATAACATTTTGTGCTTTAAAGATAACCTGGTTGCCATCATCTTGTAGCTAGGAACACTACCAAAGAGTTCCTATCGATCAACCAAACTTCCAATCATCATTGGATGCCTAGGTATTTCTTTATCTCGGGTGATTGGGAGTTTAAGGTCGATAATCCTAATAACGCCTCTACACAGAGAGTTACCACTAGATGGACAAAGGCTCCCATATCAGCCAGGTTTGACCCCGGCCTCAGCATAGACGAGAAGGACAAAATTGATAAACATCGATCCAAGGGGGACGAGATGGGCTTGTGGAGTTTGAAAGACTGATAACTCCCATATATTTGAAAAGGATGGGTATGAAGGTTGACCCTTTGTCAGAGTTGTGTAAGTGATATTTTTTCTATCTGTTGTGCCGTCTTTGGCTATTTGCTATTGATATTAGCCTCGTCTGTTTTCTGCAGATTGTTCACCTAACACTCCAGATGAGATTTGGAATATGTCTGCTCCCAGCCTTCTCAACGCTCTGAACAAAATGAGCAAGAAGCCCACAATGATGGTTGTGATGAAAAAGTTCACCACTGGAGGCCCCGGCCAGGCTGAGAGCTCACAAAAAAGAAAAGAGCAGACTGGTGATGGTTCTATTCCCCCTATAACAATGAAGTCTATGGGGGCTTCTAACACGGCCAACCAAAGGTCAGCTCAGGCTATCCCGATATCAACGGATACAACCTTATCGGCTCGTCAAGCCCAACTTACCATTGGTTTCGATTCCTTTATAAGTTACCCGAAGAGGGACAAAGCTGCTATGACATACATTATGCCTAAGATTGATAGGTTTTTTTTGGAGGTTGTGGACACCTCCCGTCTATGTGATTTTAGCCTCCATAAGGCCACTAGTTAGTCTTTTGATCTCTAAATAATGTATTAATTTCTCTATTTCGATCTCGTACTAATTTCTTTTTCATCATTCTCTTTTTTAAAGTTTATGCTGACCTTTGTGAAGGTTAGTGAATGGGTTCATAAAAAGATTCTCGAGATTCAACAGGCTGAGAAAGACCTTCAGTTCGAGAAAGACTTAAAGAAAGAGCTGCACAAGAAGGATGTTGACTATCAGAAGGCCATTCATGCTTTGGAGAAATAACACTTGGATGCTCTTAAGGCTCTAAAAAAAGACCACGACAAGGCTCTCTGAAGGCCCTGTCAACAAAGTATGAGGCCGACGTTGTTACTGTTGTCAAGAAGGCCAAGGAAGAGGTTGTGAAGGATGTTGTTAACAATTTCATATCTTCAGACGAGTTGAATGGATATGGATACCAATATCTTTAACAAGAGGTGAAGATGGATTGTCGTTGGGTGGTCCTCAAATTTCCAGAGGTCTAAGGGCCACTACAAAAGGACTTTGGATCTTTCGAACTCACCAACCCCCTGGTTTCCACCGCCCTAACCAATATTGAAACTGAGGCAGCTACAGAGATGACGACCCACATAGTGACTAAAATGACCGATGCTGGTCGAGTAGAGGAGAAGGTCCGGACAAAGACAATAGCTGATACCATGGATGGTGGGATTTAGACGACCGATAATGCCCAGACCGAGGTCGAGAACACAATTTTGGGTGGCTGCCTATGGCATGATACCCTATTTTATTGCAATTCATCTTATTTTCTTCACTTGATAAACACTGCTTGTAATGTTAACTCTAGCAATTCAATTGCTCATATTTTTTACTGAACATGTATGGTTGATAGTTTAATGTTATGATCCATTTTTTGACCAAGTGTTGTGGCTGCAATATTTATAACTCTTCACCATGGCTTGAATTCTTGGCTTTCTTTGAGTATTATGCTTTTTATTTACATATTTCTTGGATATATATTGCATTCATCATAATAGGCCAATATTGGTGTCATACGATCATTCGCCTTTTGGTGTTGTTGGGAGTGCATAGCAGAGACAAGTCTCTTCATGCCCTCCCGTATCACCAAGTGAGTTATGACCTTTAATTCGTCATAGTCTGATATTTAGGCAACCATGTGAAATGATTTTTAATTTTTATCACCAAATGAATGATGCTATCACAAGTCTCCTCTCGTCATTATTGGGAGTGTACGAATGAGACTTTTCTCTTCATACACTCTCTATCTCCGAGAGAGTTTTGGCTTTTAATTCACCATCTAATGATGTTTAAGCAACCATAATAAAATGATTTTTAATTTTTGTCACCAAATGGAGGATGTTATCATATGTCCCATCTCGTCTTTATTGGGAGTGTATGGACGAGACATGTCTCTTCATACACTCTCGTATCTCCGAGAGAGTTTTGACTTTTAATTCACCAATATAATGATGTTTAAGCAACCATAATGGACTGATTTTTAATTTTTATCACCAAATGAATGATGTTATGAAAAGTCACCTCTCGTCGTAATTGGGAGTGTACGAATTAGACTTGTCTCTTTATACACACTCATATTTTTGAGAGAGTTTTGACTTTTAATTCACCATATAATGATGTTTAAGAAACCATAATGAAATGATTTTTAATTTTTGTCACCAAATGAATGATGTTATCATAAATCCCCTCTCGTCGTTGTTGGGAATGTATGGACAAGACTTGTCTCTTCATACACTCTCGTATCTCTGAGAGAGTTTTGAATTTTAATTCACCATATAATTATGTTTAAGCAACCACAATGAAATGATTTTTAATTTTTGTCGCCAAATGAATGATGTTATCACAAGTCCCCTCTCGCGTTATTGGGAGTGTACGGATGAGACTTGTCTCTTCATACACTCTCGTATCTCAGAGAGATTTTTGACATGTAATTCACCATATAATGATGTTTAAGCAAGCATAATGAAATGATTTTTAATTTTTATCACCAAATGAATGATGTTATCACAAGTACCCTTTCGTCGTTATTGGGAGTGTATGGATGAGACTTGTCTCTTCATACCCTCTCATATCTCCGAGAGAGTTTTGAATTTTAATTCACCATATAATGATGTTTAAGTGTTTTCCACCACGTAAGCGATGATGTTGCACACTTTCCCGCTCTCGATGTTATTAAGAGTGTGTGAAGAGATGAGACTCCTCACACACTCTCGTATCACTGAGATGTAGTTTAACTAATTCGTCATTGAAGCTAGTTTAAACCATGAAGTAATTAATATTGACAAAAAGATATGAGATAACACTTGTATCTTTTCATTAATTTTTAAACTTTCAGCCAAAAAACTGTCGTACAAATAAAGAACCATTGTACAAACTAATAAGCAAAAACTTTCGTATAAATAAAGAACCATCGTTCAAACCAACGTTCCTGAGGCTAGAGATGGGTTCACCCTCTAAGTTTTACAACCGGTAAGTTCCTGGGACGACCTCCTCTATAAACCTATATGGCCTATGCTAGTTAGGATATAACTTATTCGGCTTCTGCCAAACCTTCTTCAATACTAGGTCACTCATAACTATTGGCC
This sequence comes from Sambucus nigra, assembly GCA_949130495.1. NCBI lineage: Eukaryota > Viridiplantae > Streptophyta > Magnoliopsida > Dipsacales > Adoxaceae > Sambucus > Sambucus nigra. The sequence continues at coordinate 348,892,192 of OX422217.1, forward strand.
TAGCCTTCACTCTCTTGTTATAGAATATGTTAACTCTCTGCTGATAAGATAACTATCAGACTCCAGCGTCCTTCCATTTATTCTCAATCATATCTAAATCGATGTTTCTTTCATCCTCATTGGCTTCGAGATCATATGTTTGGACTCTGTGGCTAGGGAGCCCAAGTTTAGTAGGGATGGCCACTTTAGATAAACCCATAGGCTAGTGTAAATAGTTTTTCACCCGTCGACATCCTCTCAATCATCCTATAATCGCATAGGATCCCATATAAATCTTCTATCCACAGACCTTTGGCATCCTATAGCTTTTTCTTGATACCATCAAGTATCGTCCTTTTCGTGACCTTAGTTTGGCAGTTGGCCTGGGGTCGACCCGGTGCCGAATAGAATTGCTTTATGCCCACTCTGCCACAATATGCCTTCAAGTAATTATTTTTGAATCTCTTACCGTTATCTGATATTAAGGTATAGGGTAAGGTGTATCTGTAAATAATATTCCTCCAAATAAACTGTAACGGATTTACTTCAGTAATGAAATCATTATCTCAACCTCTACACACTTTGAGAAATAATCAATAGCCATGATCAAATACTGATAATTATGAGTTGTCTTTGGAAGATAACCCACTAAATCAAATCCCCAAAATGTAAACGGCCACGGTGCAGTGGTGGATGAGAGTGATTGATGAGTATAATGAGGTATGCTTGCAAATATCTGACACTTATCATAATTCTTTGTATAGTCAACTGCATCTTTCACTAATGTCGGTTACTAATATCGGCCATCAATATCCCTGAGTGACAATCCTCTTGGCAAGGGATTATCCACCCACATGGCTTGTACGTGATCCTTCGTGAACGTCTTCTAGAACATAGCCAACCTCTGAAGGTGGAACACATCTGAGTAGGGGAACTAAGAATCCCCTTTTATTTTGTACACCTCAAATGATGGAAAATTTGGCCGCCTTATATTTGAGATTCTTTCTCTCAGCCTTAGAGTTTGGGAGTTTGTCGTCTCGAATATACTTAATGAGTGTATCCATCCACGAATATACCAAATTTAAGTTCATGAAAAATTTAACCCCGTTATCGTCCTCTTCTATGGTCGGCGGGTGTAAGAGCTCCATCGACACTGTGCGTCTGATCTCCACTCTTGTGGCTGGTGTTAATCTGGATAAAACATTATCTCGGCTATTGTTAAGCTGAAGAATCCTCTTGAGCTTCACTCCTTTGAAGTTTTTCATAACTCTCTTGACCCTTGACAAGTATTTGGCCATCTTCTCGTCTTTGGCCTAAAAAAAACCCAAGATATAATTCAAGACCAGTTGTGAGTCATTTTGGACTATCATTTGGCCGATTTTTATTACTCTAGATAGGGAGAGGCCTGCCAATAGGTCCTCATACTCTGATTTATTATTTGATTCCTTATAGACAAATTACAAAGCATATTCAATATCGGTGTCATCTAAAGTCGCGAGTATTAACCTGGTGCTATTACCATTTTCACAAGATGAGCCATCCATAAATAGGCTCCATATAGGTTCCTCCTCCAAAAGAGTCCCTTCATCCAAGATCCCCTTTTGAAATAAAAAATCCCTCTCTATAGTATCAACCTTGTTTGTCTCATCCCTTACTGAACTTTTTAAAGCTTCTTCTGGCACCGGTGCCCCCATCTCTTCGATATGATCATTATCGGTCTCAACCCATGTGAATTTGGCTATAAAATTTTCCAGGGCTTGTCCCTTAATTGCAATCCTAGGCTGGTAGATAATGTCAAACTCACCTAGCTTAATTGACCAGGCCATCAGCCTACTCGATTTCTCAATTTATGGATGACATGCCTCAAGGAAATGTTTGTGAGCACTATCATCGTATGAGCTTGAAAGTATAGCTTCATCTTCCTTAAAGCATGTATCAGTGCATACGCCAACTTTTTCATTATAGGATACTTCAAATCGCCCCTGTAAGGCTTTGCTATTGAAATACACTAGCTTTTAGACACCTTCATCATCACATACGATAGCTGTACTAATGGCCGACTCTGATACAGAAAAGTACAAAAATAATTTTTCTCCCTGAACAGGATGAGACAATAACATTGGCGAACCCATGTAGGTTTTGAGTTCTTGAAAGGCATTTTCACATTATTTACCCCACACAAATTCTTTTCTTAAGATTTTGAAGAATGATAAGCACTTATATATACCTCTAGAGATAAAACGATTTAGGGTCGCAACACTCCCTGTCAGTCTTTTCACGTCTTTGATCATCTTTAGCGTCTACATGTTTACGAGAGCTTTTATTTTTGCGGGGTTAGCCTTTATACCCCTCTGGTTCATTATAAAGATGAGAAATTTACCTACGCCGACACTGAAAACACATTTGGCAGGGTTCAATCATCGTATCAAACGTTCATTTAAGGTCTGTCATATGAGTATCGAACTTGAGGCTCTTAGTCAACACGTCGTTGATGTAAACCTCTATGGTCTTCCCAATTTGTTCTTAAAACATCTTTTTGACTAACCTCAAATAGGTCACCCCTGCATTTTTAAGGCCGAATGGAATGACCTTGTAGTAGTAGGTTCCTTTATCTTTATTAAAAGAAGTCTTCCCGGCATTGGCCTCGTCCATAAAGATTTGGTTATACCCTGAGTAAGCATCCATAAAACTCATTAGCTCATGTCCGACCGTGGCATCGACCATCTAATCTATACATGGCAAAAGAAATATGTCTTTAGGATAAGCTTTATTTAGATCAGTGAAGTTTAAACACATTCTCCACATTTCGTTAGACTTTGGGATGATTACGACATTGGAAAACCACTCTGGGTACTGCAACTTCCGGATGAACTCAATTATTTTTAGCCTTTTAACCTTTTTTTTAAATAATCTCGTACTTCTATTTTGCATAGGTTCTTCTCCTCTGCTTCACTGGATTCACCTTCTCATAAATATTCAATCGGTGGCAAATAATCTTTGGGTCCATCCCTCGAATGTCTTTATGACTCCATACAAAGACGATCTGCCTCATCCTCAACGGTTTCACCAACTCTTCCTTTACTTCCTTTTTCAAGGTTTTCTGATTTGGACGCTTTTTTTGGCTCGTCCTCATTGAAGACGATGAATTCTACCTCTTCTGCGGGTTCACCTTTTTTTAATTTATTCTCGTCCCTTGGGTTGAGAGTATATATATTGTATGAAGTTGTCAACTTCTTGTAATCCTCTTTCTGCTCGACTGAACTGAAGTAACACTCCCAAACTTCCACTTGAAAATCCATTCTTTAAAATCCCACCACTAGGTTATCCATGTCAACTTTCTTTAATTTTCTCGACTTCGACTCTATCATAGCTGAGTTAAAGTCTAATCTCTTTGGTGTCGACTTTGCCTTTACTACATGGGCCTTACGGTCCTCCGACTCCATGCATACCTCGACTAATTTGCCATATATCATCTTTACATCGAATGATATCATGTGAATCCGACCTTTTGCTTTTGAGATCTTAGTCTGGAGATTTGGATCATCCTCCCCACTGTCTTATTCATCATCTTTTTTGTCGATCAGTGCCTGTCGTCTTGGCTTTCGTCCTTTCTCCTACTGTGCTTTTTTCTAGAGTCGTCTTTGGCACTACTCCGGTCTACATACTTCTGGAGGTTTCCTTGCTTCAACATATTCTTTATCTTATCCTTTAGAGAAAAACATTCATCAGTCGTGTGCTCGTGGTCTTGATGGAACTCACACAACTTGCTCTTATCCCTCTTATGGTGAGGGGATTTGAGCTTCTCTGGATAAATAAGTGTTCAGTCATCCTTAATCTCATTAAGGATCATATCTGGGATGACTGTTAGGGAGTATATTTGGTAAACTTATCCTTGTTCGATCTCTTTTTCCCTTCCTTATCTTTTTACTTACCACCATCAGCCTCCTTCGTCTCTCCTCTCTTGGCCACCATGGCCTCCTCTGTATTCATGGATATTCAAGTCGGTGCCAGAAGTTCTGTCATGGTTTTTAAAGGATCCTCAAAGAGTTTCTACAGGAGTTTTCCTAGTTGTAGACCACTGATGAGATCCGACATAGCTATGTTCTCTTTATAGTCATCTACCTCCAACTTCTCTTTGTTAAACCGAGAGATAGTCCCTCAGAGTTTCATTCTTACCTTGCTTCACATGTAGGATGTGGGTTACCTTCTTTGGCATCTTCATATCGAAGATGAAATTATGAATAAACTTGTCATCTAGTTTCTTAAAGTTTTTAATTGATTTCTTGGTCAAGGATATGTACCACATATGGGCCACACATGTGAGAGTGCTGGAGAAAGCCTTGCACCTCATCTCATGTGTGGTAGAGTATATGTTGGCCACTAACTGATACATATCTATGTGGTGTACTGGGTTTGCACTTCCATCATTCTTTGGGGTCACAGTGGGAGGTTTGAATTTGGCTGGAGTATGAAGGTTACTATGTTGGCGACGAAAGGGGACCCTTCTGTGTAACCTCTATGGTTTGGGGTCGACTTTTTAAAAATGTACCGATTTTGTCTTCCAAACTCTGGATAGAGATATTTCAGGGCTTCTATATTGTCACTACATTGTCTCCTCCTCATCCTTCCTGATCAATTGGGTCTGGTACCTGCTCTCGCCCAACAGTTCTTTATCAACACTTTACTTCTATTTTCTCCTCCCCGTCTTAACTTTAGTGAGGCCGACCATCACTACGTTTTCCATTCCCCCTTGAGGCAGTATTACTACGAGAATGTGATAGCTGATCATGCAAATCTTCTACCGGGCCAAGTCATTCGAAGTCCTACCCTCTATTGAGTTTAACAAAAGCTGAAGTTCTGAGTCGGCCGTCTAGTATCGGCCTACCGCTCTTTCCTCTGTAGGTTGGATCTAGATGAATCATATCTCTTGAAACCTCACACTACTCGAACTAGTCTTCCTCATCGCAGTCCTGGACGTCTGGACAATCCTGCACTTATTTTCCTAGGCAAAGACACCTGGGATCAATAATATCTTTCCGTCTCTTGTGGCACTAAGCCTCGTTTTGTGGGGCCGAGGGTGGTCCCCCTATCGTCGAACCCACTGCCTCCCTGGCAGTCGGAGTTATAATCAAGGCTGGGTCAACTGGTGTTCTTCCCAACACATTTTGGTTGAATGCCATGAACTGTTCTTGCATTTTTTGTCGACTGATCACTAAGGACCACAACGTCGCTGCCACATTAGCCATTTTTTACTGAGGTAGTGGTTGGATGGAACTCGGGCTAACAACAATAGGTAAATCTAATTCCATAGCTTTAGAGAGGATAAATAACAAAGCTAGATGGACTTTAATTAGGAAGGAAGCATAGAGATCTCACCCAACTCTTTTAATAGTGATACATGCCCAATAATAATGGAGCTAGACCACCACCAAAGGCAGAAGCGAGCGTCTAAGCTGGAAAATAAGAGGAGGAAGATCAATTTCTTCCCACAGACGAGGCCATAATGATGATGCTATGAAATCACCACTTATATATATATATATATAGGAAAGTAATGGTGATATGGATATAGGAGATGATATGGATATATGAAAGTAAATGCAAAGAAGGAGATGAGAGAGAGACAGATAACACATGACGTAAAATGGTTCAACCTTAGCCAACTCCACTGTGTAAGGTGATGATATTTTTGTATTTCTATAAGGCACTGAAGGCCATTGATACATTCACTCAAGTTTTCTCTCTTTAGATTATAATTCGGGAGAGTTTCAACTAGTCTCGATCCTTTCTAATGAAGAGGATGAAGGTATATATAGGCTTTGGGGTGCACAATGCCCCCCCAAGCATGTTGTAGGCATGAATAGGATGAAAAAGCCAAGCAGGATATGCCACATGCCTTTAGCGCATGTATGTCATGATGATGGGAATATCCCCTCACGTGGGTGAGAGATCTGTTATAACTGCATGGCACATGTGGACAAATGAATCCTGAGTCATGTGTGCCCTATGAAATGTGCCTATCGACCCTGAGGGTCTTGGCCGAGCTAAGGCCGACAGAGGTGATCTTCCAAGTGGGTAGCTACCAAGCTGAGTTTGTGTTATCTCAGCTTTCCAGGGTGATATGAGGTTGAGACGAGATGTATCCAAAGGGACTGGAGAGTGAGCTCTTCCATATGACCATGGAGAGCCTAGGATGAGATCTCTAAGGCCGAGACCTTTGAGGGTGGCCCACATTATGTCGGCTGATGAATGGATCCCTCTGATGAATTTTGGGTGGTGTCAGACGAATCATGTTGGGTTTATCAAGGGTCGAGTCCACACTTATTTGTATCCCCATGTTTCCATGGAGTTGTATCAATATTGATTTACATTATGGATTCGACTTTGTATATGCGTCCTTATACAAATGCACGAGATTTTTGAAATTTAACTTCACGATGTATATTTGAGCTATGTGAGATGTTCTCCCATTAATCCTGTCATCTACATATTTTGAGACTATGGGGGATTTATGCATGTAAGAGTCGCTTCTTGTGAGTGTTTGTTTGATTAATATTGAAAAATATGTGTATGCATAGGAAAGGGCTGCGAAAGACAATCTTTACGTGAAAGCCACCGTTGCCAAGAGCCCAAAGAAAAACATAAAGGCAATAAAAACTAGAAAAATTGCCAAATTGTGGATAACTTAGTTTGTTTGTTTGCTAGATCTTTCAAAAGGAATATTCTTAACAATAGTATTTATTTATCATTTGAGGGAGATTTAGTTGAAGACCAATGGGTTTGCACAATGAATTCTAGTCATATTTACTTTGTCATAATGTTATTGATCTGTAAAATAATCAATATTTTAGGCTTGTGTGCATTGTGCTTATTTTGTTCATTAAGTTCAACTTTATTTATCACTTGAGGCTAAAGCTTAGTTTAATAAAGTTTTGTGGTCAATTGAGAACATTTTGAATGTATTTGAGTGTTTGGTTCATTTGTATCTAGTTCACACCCATTAATTCCATTTCACATGTTTAGACACATCGATACTTTGATAGTGTGTAAAGCTTATGTGTTTTGTGGTCTTTTATACCTATATACGTGTGCCGATTTTTATTTGATATATTTTGCATATATTATATATGGTATTATGTTTTGATTCTTTGTAGTTTATATTTAGTCTATATTTATCACATGCTTGATCTTTTGGATTATTTATGCTTGAGTTGCCATGTTGTGTGTTTGCTACACTTAATACCATTGCATGAATTTATTCCCTCTTCTTCAATTTAATTGTGGTATCAAATTTTTTGAAAATTGGTATCTTTATGGACAAAGCGTTTGAGTTATAGGATAGACTTGTATCTTCATAATCCAATGAGCCTACGACGTTCTTTGATGAAAACGTAGCAGCCAAGCTTCAAAGAGTGGATAGTTTAAGCCGTGTTTATCATGCCAATTTTATCTTCATGTATACCGAGGATCCCGCAGGTATGAATGTATATAATTTATATGTCATTGGAATTTTTTTTATTAAGGGTGTTATGTTTTATATAAAATCCTTTGGAACGTTTTTAAAAAAAACATTTTCCTGAGTTTATTTTATTTTAAATCTGTGACATGTTGTTATATTTAAAAAAAATATTTTTCACTGACCTCATTCAAACAAGAACACATTCTCGTTTGAACGACTAGTCCATCTCATTAGAAGGCTCGTTAGAAGTCTACATGAAACGAACATTAAATGAGGGCGTATTGGTTTGACTCGTTAGAAGGTCACTTGAAGCCTGTTCGATCGAGAAAGATTTCTTGTTCAACCGAGACTCTGTTTCGTTCTAAGAGTGGATTATCTCGTTCGAACGAGCCTTAATGTCATTCGAATGAGACACCGCCTCAAGATATTTTAAAATTCATTTTAGACTCAGATTGCAAGAGGAATTTTGAGAAAAACAAAAATCAGTTCTGTTTATAAAAGTTCGAACTCCCAAAGTTTTACCCTTTGTTTATCAAGATCCAATATTCATAAATCATATAATTTTAGATCTTGTTTTGGCACCTAGTTTGTTTCTTTCATCATGAGAGAACTTATTTTCGTGCAGTGGACTCCGTACATGCTGATTGTGAAGAAGAAACGGTTGACTCCGTGTTCTAATCCGCAGATGGTTGCTGAGCTATATCGGTGGATACTAAGGTGCTGTGGACACTTGCATGGGTGAACTCCTGCATTACACTGTGGAGGAGTGGTTGAACATAGAAGAGATTCAAGGCTTGTGGCGGTTATTGAGTAGTTGTGTAAGTCTATTACCTATTATTTATAAAACCATATCCTCGTATATCAGTGTCTTGTGGTTTGATTTATTTGGTTTATATGCTATCACCTAGATGCATGATTTAGGGTAAAAAGATGAAATTTGGTAAATCGTTTTTTCATAAGAACGGTTTAATTGGGGGATTTTTTTGAAAGTTCAATCTTTAAAATTGGAAAAACAAACAAATATTGAACTTGTGTTTATTCGAACCATCCTAATATATAGGACATATTATAGGGGCATTCTCACTATATATATATAACCATATCCCCAAAGCATGGAGCTCGCAGATATATCCCTCGTATGCTATTAGGCTCCATGCATCACACATCACACATCACACTAAGCCACCAGGTCAAAATCTCACCACCGAACCCAAACGTAAACACATACAATTGAGGCGGTCATAAACGTACGTATGGGGGTCGCGACCATACCACATCCCACCCAACTGGTTTCCCAACTAACAGCTATCCTCACATATGGATAGTGGTCATGCAACAGTACTATAACCTGGAGAATAAATCAAACGCCTTTTGGTCAACGCCAGACTAGATTGCCCACTACACGCAACCTCCTAACGATAGCACTACCGAGTAGGTATGTTCAATATAAACATATAGCACACACACACACGCACACACACACACACACACACACATATATATATATATATATACAAGTCCCCCAATACGTATATATATATAATACTGATCTCGTATGCAATCCCACAATGTACTAGTCTCCCAAATCCCAAAGTCTAGACCGACTTCCCGATTTTATATCTAAGTGTTCACTCACTTGAATTCCCGGTTTGTCACACTTGAACCCATCTATCCGTTGGCCTAACACTCATACCAAACCCTAAAAATATTCCCCAATAGTTCCACTCTACCCCTGAAGCCCCTATGCTCATTTTTCAAGCTCTAATGAATCAAAACGATGTGTAAATCAAATTAGAACAGGCCTACAAACCGAACTGATTTTGCTTAAGCAAACTAACTCGGTTTGTTGGGCTGCCAACCATTTTCTTCCTCGGGGTTTCTCCTTCAAAACCCTCCAATTGAGGTCCCAAGCCTCCCAAAACATAAAATTAACATCTTACATTAATATACTAACAACCACTAAGCATTTTAACATTAATTCAAACTCGAATCCGACATCTAAACACATGGATTCCAAATCATTCATTAATCCCACCAGCCTAGAATTAAATTAAACATTGAATTTCAATTAATTCTAACACCTCTACGTGTTAATACTTGTAACCCAAAATTATACTACGAAATTCCTACATATTCACCATCAATTTAATTTCAATTAAAATTAAAGGATCAATCATCCTTTAAATCTTCTTCAATTAAATTCCAAAGTTCACACCTTTAATCTTAGATTTAACTTCTAATTAACGATGAAGGTAATTAACTACATAATTGCATCCAAAGCAATTAAATGCTTTCCTTTAAGGATCTAAACCTAAAATTTCATTTGTTGGAATGGTTTGAATCCGGGAATCACCACTTCTCTTCTCCAAGTTCCTCTCTCCCATTTTCTTCCTTTTTCTCTTCTCTTAAACTCTCTCTAACTCATAATTATGTAGAAACTGAAAAGTGACCTGACTTCCACTCCTCTAAACCTTATATACCTCATATTTACACCATAATTCTATTTTTCCATTTAACTCTAGGCGTAGAATGACCACTATACCCTTATACGGTCCCTGCTACGTCAAAAAAGCTCCCGGAACCCGATCATAATACCCGAGTACCTATTTTGGACTATTTAGACCCATTCCGGGTCACTGGTGCACTTAAAAAGATCATCCGAGTCACCCAATTATAAATATGCTAACATTTCATTAAGCGGGCCCGACACATACGTACAGTACACGTTGTCCATAAATATACCGATCCGCCGATGTAACATTCTATCGACATAATATAATAAACCATTGTTTTTCACTCATATGCGACATATAATAAATTATATATCTATTTACTTATCACATGTAATAATAATAATAATAATAATAATAATAATAATAATAATAATAATAATAATAATAATAATAATAATAATAATAATAATAATAATAATAATAATAATAATAATAATAATAATAATAATAATAAAATATTAATCATTTATCTCCCCAATTAATATTTACTAATTCCCAATTTAGTTTCCCCCATTAAATTAATAATTATATGCACATGGAAATTAAATAATCATGAAAGTACGGGGTATTACAACCCTCTTTTTGTTGCTAACATTTTCAAGTCCACTAGAGTTAGTTTTCAAAGTCACTTATCTTGGGTTGATTTTGGAGAGAGTTAGAGATAATAAGAGGAGTGTTAGTGTAGTTTCTCTTTACATGTATTCAATTATTTATTCTAGACTTCTAGATCCAAAGTTTATGGGATTCCTGAGTTGTACTCATTATTTTATTTCAATTTACTCGAAGATATATGGATATTTTGGTTTTTATTCATTGAGATTCATATTGCTTGTGCTACCCATATTTATTATTGGCACTCTTTATGTTATTCTCGTACTTGGAATGATTATTAATTGTTTGATGCTCGTAAATTTTATTTTTAGGACTGATCACCTAAATGTATAATTTATGGGATGTCACAAATGGTGTGTTTGATGAAAAAAGATCGAAGAAATAAATTTTTTCAAGTCAAATTTTTCAATAGAAAAATTTTGCCAAGATAAAATTTTTTCTTTAACGTGTTTGATTGGCATTGTGCAAAATGACGGGGTAATGAGTTTATTTAGCCCTAAATAATGAAAAATTACCATGATAAATTTTTCTTTAGGGTGAGGTAAGAAAATTCAAGTTGATAAATACAAATCTTTATGATTTATGAAATTTTACATTCTTTATGGTTGAAATATTTTTACAAACCCAAATTGTGTTATAAAAAACTCCTAAAGTTGAAAATCATGGAAACTTCAATATTTTTCATAACAAGTGTTGCCTATCAAAGGCATCCTAAAAGACTATATAGAAATTACAAATATTTTCTAATTAAATTTAATTTAAAAAAAGTAATTAAAGGGGTTAAAAAATGAGGCATCTCATAAGAGCCTACGCCCCTAATTCTGAAACCCTCAACTTTCACATGTGGGGCCACTCTAAAATACGAGAATATGGGTACCAAACAATTAAACATCATGAAATTGTAAACAAATAAAAAAGATAAATTAATTTAATTGATCAAACCTCACAATAACCATTTGAAAATATCATTTTGAAAAATTTATAATATTTAGCTATAAAATCAAGAATAACAACAATTTTGGAACAAGAAATTTCAAATCTTAAACTCGACACACGAAAACACATGCACTATTTGTATAGATTACCAAAATCAAACACACTATGTAACCCCTTTGAAACAAATATATAAAAAAATTTAATCGACTCAAACAAATATCTAAGCTTCAAACTCCAAAATTTAACGAACCCTGCTATGAACAAAAAAATCAAGGGTTGTTTTGAGTTTGGCTCCCATTAAGTTTTCAATATCTAGTCAATCCCAAATACATTTACTTTTTGGGATTTGACCCTATTCTCAACATTTATATTAGTAAACCATAGTTGACCATTAGCCCACTTAACTTTAAAGTCATTCTACCAATTTTACCCCACTTCAACAGAACTACCATCTATTAATATCATTAGTTTTATAAAATGTTAAAACTATTTTTATAAAAAAAGTTAAAAATATAATTTTTTAAATCACTTTTCTAAATAACAGTTTTTATAAATTACTTTTTATGAAAAGCTAAACCTCTGTACACATTTTCAATTATAAAAATCTCAATGTTATTTATAAAAAAAGGTATTTACAAATTATTTTTCGAGTTTTTATTAATAAAAAAGAGTTTTAATTTCTTTTGTAAATATCGTACATTATTTATAAATATAAAATAATGAAATAAAATGTATGAATATGTTATGTAAAAATGTTTTGTTTTAATTAACAAAAAATATATAATAACATACATATTGTGAATATAAAAAACATTTTAAAAATTATGTACATTTAAAAAATATTTTTATATAAATATCAACATTTATTGATGCGATAAAAAACTATTTTGGGTAATAAACATTTTTATATAAGTATTAATGAGTATTAATATAAATATTGATGATTTATACTATAAACACTAACCATTTCATATAAAAAATGTTTTCCTATATAAATATTTTAACGGTTATATATATGTATATAGAAATGTTTATATATAAAAAAATATGTTTATATAAATATTAATGTTTATTAAAATAATGATTATTTTTATACATTATAAAAACTAATGACTTTAATTTTTGCTAATTGGATTGAAGTATGAGCAAAATGGGTAGAAAATCTTAAAATCTGAGTGGATAAACGGTCAACCACTAATGACAATATTAAAAATGGGTGTCACCCCCCCCCCCCCAAAGTCAACACGGGGGGTTCTTACTAAATATTGAAAACAAAATGGGCCAGCTCGAAATGACCCCAAAACAACTTAGATCAAGAATTAACCCCGTCTAAAATCGACTCAGAATCGGATTAAAAAATTATAAAATCAATCCCATAAAAATGATATAGAATTGAGGTAAACAAATAAATGAATTTTACCAATTTCATCCTATTCTTCTTTGCAATATCTACTTCGTATTCATCAACTTAATCTTCATTATTGGGAATTGATGGATTGAAAATACAGTTGAATAGTTGAATAGTTGAACATTGAATTTTTAAAGAACCGATTTGAATTCAATCAAAACCTAATCAAACCCTTTGTAAATTGCTTAAACCATAACATAACCCTAATCGGATCAATTTAAAACCCACTTGAATCCTTACTTAAAACTAATCAAAACTGAACAAACCCGTTGGTTTACATATTTTGTTATGTTAGTGCGTGGAAATTATTTGTTCGACTACTCATTTATTCACTTGCTTTGTTCCCCATAAGGAACTTTATTGAGGGAGGAGAAGAAGATTCAAGGTTTTGGGGGGAGATAATGTTAAGTGGGAGAAAAAGGAAAAATAGATAAAGAAAGCATATTATTTGAGTTAAAAAATTAGAAGGTTATTATAGTTTTTATATGATTTAGGTTGCGTTTTTTTTTATCTGTATCTGAAGTCTGAATCTGAAATCTGAACACTGAATCTGAAGTCTGAAATCTGAATCTGAAAAATATGTTTGTTTTTACGTCTGAATATACTTCTGAATGATGTATTTAGACTCATTCAGACTTCATATTCAGACTTCAGATGTAACTCTACCTCTTAATCATTAAGAGCCAAATATGACCGTTAACCTCTTAATCATTTAAAAAAAAAAACACTTTTTGATACCTTTTAAGTTTGAATGGTTCAGATTCAGACTTAAGAGGTAAAAATAAACAACACCTTAATATATGTGATGAGGGTATTTTATACACTTTTTAATATAAAAATAGCCCAACTTGGTTTTTTGGGTTAGTTACAACGAGTTGTAAGTTTAGAGAGAAAATTTTCAGGGTTTTTTAAATGGGGTGGGGGTGACCCATAAATCCAACATAGTTCATGGGATGTAGTGTAATTTACCAAAAGAAAATTATATTAAATGCTAGATGAGTAAATCACCACCTGTCACATGAACTAGTGTCAACCAATTTGTTGGTGATGTGTATAACTTGAACTCATGTCTTAACACATTTATTGGTAATGTGCATGACGAAAAATTGTAAACATAGTTCATTATCATTCTCATAATCTAAATATCATTGATGAGGGATATTTTCTTCTTTTAGTTGGATAGTCGCCCAGTTAAACCTAAAGGCTAATTAGATTGTGCAAGTTCAAGTCATATGACTAGATGGAGAGAACTTAGGGATCTATTAATCAATGAGGTGAGACATTAATGATTGCAAAGTCAATAACATCCTCATCATCACCCTACTCCATACTACCCCAAGTTAAACCTTACATGACCTTCAACCATAATCACCATGCAAAGGATTCATGGGGCTCTTACCAACATAAAACCCTTATCACATGCATAACCTTGACCCACTCATTCGTTCATGCCAATTTTGATTAAAGACAAATTATATATATATGTAAGCCCATTACATAAGGTTTATAAGTTTTGTTAAATGGGACATATAAAACTCCAGAATTATTGAGAGAGTCATGGAGCATTATATTCCATCATTTTGAATTTTTACCTAATAAAATCCAAAAGTGGGTGATAACGTATGATGGTAGTGTAATACCCTGTACTTTTACGTCATTTAAATTAGTAGAGTTATAATAATTAATTTCTTAGACATTATTGTGCATGATTATGTGACTAATTATATTGCATGTTTTGCATTGATAGAATAAATAATTTTCATATTACATGAATTATTTATATTGCATGGTTAGTGTAAAAAAGATGTGTGATTTATTGTACACCTAGTTGAGTAGGTTGCATAGTGATTTAGCATCTCGTTTGGTTTTTTTAAACATCCGAAGTTGGGCCCTAGATCAAGGTATACCCTTAGGGGAGATTTTGGACCATTTCGGGTACTATTTTAGTCTTATTTGGAGGCCCAAAAATGGGCCTTATGGGGAGATACGGAATTAGAGAGTTTAGTTATAATATAAGCTAACCTAATTAGGTTTTACATCCATTCCTAATCAAGCCTATGGGACATAAACTCCCTAAAGAAACAACCAAGTTGGGAGAGGAGCAAAGAAGAAGGATTTTCAAAGGAGGATCTTTCATCCATCTTCTAAGGTAAGAATATTCTTGAAAAAATCTTTAATAATATGTTTTTTACTTTAAAGGCATGTCTCTCATACAATTTTGGGTTTACAAACATGTTGAGGTAATCGAATTAAATATGGATTTGGGCTTGGGACTATTTAGAACTAATTGAGATTAATTAAGGTTTGAAAGTTGAGGACTGTGGGGATAAAACTCAAAATTGATATCGTATAATTGAAGGAAATACTATTAAAATTCATATAATAGGATTGAATTTTATCTCTGACCTATAGCCATGATTGAATTGTAGTATTCTAAATTTTTATGATCTAACCACTTGAATTATTAGGAACTAGCATGTTTAGATTGGCTATAGACTTGTAATGATAGGTGACACAAAAGCAATTAGATAGGTGCCACAAAAGTAATTAGATAGGTGCCACAAAAGCAATTAGATAGGTGCCATAAAAGTAATTCTCACAGTCCATTAGATAGGTGCCACAAAAGCAATGATCGTCAGGATGAGAACATCATAATTTTTGTCCTTAGAGAGATGGACTAACATCCATCCCATAGGGGTCTACCAATGAACCAACCAAGAGAACTCTCAACACTTAGATAAAATTCCCTTTATTAAGGGAAACTGAAGAAGATGAACCCCCAAAGAAGTTTTTTGTTCCCAGGTTTAAGATTTATGAAGGGAAGAAGAATCTCATAGACCATGTTCGGTAGTGCATGCAGGCGACAACGTTGTGGAGCCATAATGATGCCTTGATGTGTTGAATTTTCCCTTTTATCCTACATAATGTAGCATAAAAATTATTCAAGAATTTACCCCACAGGTCGATCAATAGATTCACGACCCTGGTAAAGGCTTTTACTGCTAGCTTTATAACCAGCAGTTCCCACCCCAGGAGGATGGATGCATTGCTCACGATGAAAAAAAAGTCACAAGAAATCCTTAATTATTATGCTAAGAGGTACTGATAGGTCTTCAATAAGATGGAGGACTCCTCGGAGCATGTTTCCATTGTATCCTTCGAGATTGGTCTGCCGACCACATCTCTGTGCAACAATCTGTAATAAAGAGAAAACCCAGCACGATTGATGACCTTATGGCCCGTATTGTGAAATACACCAAGGTTGATGACGTAGTTAACTATAATTTAAGGGACAACGGTCAAGCAAAGATAAATAAAGGAGGAGATAAGAGTGACACTCAAAAGAAATGGAACAACAATGACCTTAAGAATGGGAACAAGGCTAATCCTTCAAAGGTGTTCCTGGCTATTAACACAGTCTTCAAAGAACCAATTTATAAGATCTTAAGAAAGATCAAGGATCAACCAGTCGTCAAGTGACCCAAGAAGATGGGTAGAGACCCAATAAAGAGGAACAATATACTGAGGTGTGCATTCTATAAGGAGGGCAGCCACATGATTAATAATTAAAAGGATCTGAGTTACACTTAGAAGAGTTAGCCCAAGCTGGGAATCTCAATGAATATATAAAAAAAAGTTAATAAGGTTGCAACTAATGGTGACCAGAAACCAGACATTATACTTGATGACGACATGGGATAAGAGTTTACAGTGATCTATGGAGCATCCGACCTAAAATATATCCAAGGAAATGTTATTCGGATGGAGCTGAATAAGTTCACTACTGTCATGGAGGCATTTCAGATCGACTCTATAAAAATCCAGGCTGATAAGCACTGATAACCATAGGACACCGACTACACCAAACACATCATCTTTACTGAACAAGATTTGATCAGAGTAAGAACTCCACATCACGATGCACTCGTAATAACTCTCAAAATTAAAAATTAGGACGTCAAAAAGCTGTTGGTAGATTAAGGAATATCATCAGAGGTGATTTACCTAGAGTTGTTCCATAAGCAGAAGCTCAAACTAGTCGACCTCAAGGAGGCCCCAATTCTATTGGTTGGCTTCATAGGGAGAATTACAATGCCATTACGAAAGATAGTCCTATCAGTTAGGGCATACAACATATCAAAGTTGATTGAGTTCTTAGTAGTGGACATAGAGTCCCCATATCATGCCATTCTAGGCATAAGTTGGTTGCACACCATAATGGTTTTACCATCTACTTACCACCAGAAGCTGAAGTGCATTACCGACCAAAATGTGGTCGATATTGATGGTGGCCAGGCCACAATAAGGAAGTGTTTATTTTTTACCATCCATCCTAGAAAAAAGAAGAAAAAGGAACCAAAAGATGCTCTAAAGGAAGCCCGAGAGGGGGATACACCCTCTTAATAGCAACAATGGTACGACCGACCAAGGGTGGAGGAGACCAGGGTCCTCCCCACTGACACGGTCATTAAAAGCCTGGAGGAAGTTGGAGTTGATGACAACTTGCCAAAGAGAAAGATTTTGATCGAAACCACGCTCACTGATCACAAAAAGAAAGAGTCGATTGACTTATTGAGAAGAAAACTGGATGTTTTTGTGTGGGAGACATATGATTTACATGGGACTGATCCCGATGTAGCCTGCCATCAACTTTGATAAGCACCCAAAAGTATTTAATTTATGCCCCGAATATGTGCATTTTAGTCGTTCATTTTCAATAAAATTGGCCTTATGTTCGTATTTATCTATATTGCAGGTCAATCGGTAGTCGTAGTATCAAAATGTGCTAAGTTGACATAATTGTGACAAAGAGGCGATTAAAAACGTTGGATGAAAAAAATCAAAGCGACTGTGAAGACAGAAGTTCTGTTTAAACTTGCCCAGATGAGTTCTGATGCCTTAAACCTAGTCCCGTACCAGACCTAAGCCTAAATCGAGTCCCAATCCATTACCCGACCCTCGAGTGTGTTTAGCTTGTAATTTTATTATTTTATTAGATGTTTATTTGAGTCGTATATAATTTTTAGGATTTTTATATTTTATTTGTGTGCGTTTAGTAGTAAATATTAGGGCTAGTTATTATGCTTCGAGTGTTTTGATATAATGTATGTAAATGTAATAAGTTTGCATTTTATTTAATTTATTTTTAGTTTAGTTTTATTATTATTTTATTTGATCTTATTTGTTTTTAATTTTATTAGGTTAGTTCTATTATTTTATTTTATTTTATTTTAGTATTTTATTTATAGGGCATGAATTTATTTTATAGTTTTATTAAATTTTAATGTTTTTTGTTTTATTGATTTTATTTTTAGTTGAGTCCTAAACATTTTGATAATTTGTAATTAAATTTTTCTTAGGTTAAAACAATTAAATTCACACCCCTACTTACCATACACACTACTATACCTTAGCACATCTACGACCTATCGTCTCTCCTCTCTCTTCCCCATCAAAACCAATTGTCGCCAACCCCATAACCCATAAAACTGCCATCTCCTGTCCATCCATGATCGACGAAACCCATTACCCCGACCTCAAATTAAACTCAAACTATCGTCAGCTACCACTATCACCTCCACCCAAACAAAACTCAAAATCCCTTATATCTCCCCGTCGGTCGAAAAAATAACCCAACACCATGGTAGCCGGCCAAACCTTCCATCCCTTCCAAAACCCATTTTGACCAAACCTGAAACCCATACCCACTTCTGTTCAATTCCCAAAATTCCAAACTCCGATTATCCTTAACCACCAGCTCTAACACCGACATCTAAATATCCGACCATACCTAGTTTGAAAACCCAACCTTCACCCACTTCTGAACCAAACCAAACACCATTGCTGGCGAAGACAGCCCAACTGACCATTAACCCATTCTGACCTCGACCCGTGATCCAAACCACCTGAAATTCCACACCATGGCAGCCCCAATCGGTCTTAACCCGAAAACCCAGCTATTCAACCCATCTCCTAAATACTCGAACAAGTAAGCAAACAAATCCACGTGAAAAATAAATTCCAAATCCTCTTAAGGTCCTTTGACTTGGCTTTTCAAAAATTCAAAGAATATCTCTCTACAAGAAAACCAACTTCATGAAGGGTATCACCTCAGTTGAAAAGACTCTCACAGAGGGACCGAATAAAAGAGAGAAAAGCAGTGTAAATTTTTGTACAGCTGAGAGAAAAACATAGGTTTTGTAAGGACACAATTTCCAATTGAGTCCGTTGTATAGTTTTGATTTATTCCTGGAACAAAACACGTTTGAGTCATAAGTCATATTTTATTATCATGGTCCCACACAGACTATGATGTTTTGAAGTTTATTGAAGGCGTTGTGGCAAACCTTCAAGGAATTATTTATGCCGAAGGTTTAATTGGTGCAAGTTTATTCGTCTTTAAGTTTAATTGCATTCTGAGATCATTCAGGTATGAATGCATAATTTTAATGGGACTCGGATTTTTTTTAAATGTTTAAAGATGTTATTTTATTAAGAATATTTCTTAATAGAGTTTGAAATCATTTACACTTCGTTTATTCTGAGATAAACATCATTTAGAGTTGTGTTAAAATCAAACACAGGCGAGTTTTCGTTCAAGCGACCGTGTCCCTCGTTCGAGAGACATAGGTATGTCATTCGAGCGATGGGCATATTTCATTCGAGCGAGCTGCCACTTTTAAAATATTATTTAAGGCATGTTTCCTCAGGTTTTCGAAGGGTGTGCAGTCTGGAAAAAAGTTTTCGTAACAGTACATTTCTGCATAAAAGTTTTCTAAGATTTTTAAGTCTAAACACATCCTTAGAGTTTACAAGATTCGAGTTTTCATTAGTATATGAAATAGTGATATTTTTTGCACTAAGAAGAAGGTTTTCTCTGAAGAACATTGCTGGGTTTTGTGGTGGAGAAGCGGAAGAGCCGTGTTCAACATTGTAGACATTGTAAGCCATATCGATGGACATCGAGACATATGTGGACGCGTGTGATGTGGAATGGTATCATAAAAGAAGGACTTTATGCGCGGGCACTGTGAGAGGAGTGGTTGAAGATCAGAAGAGATTCAAGTCTCATAGGGATCGAGTCGTTGATTAAGACTTGTGTCTGTTCATTGTAAATCCACATTCATAGTGATTGTCTGGCTTGGGCCGTCTGAGTTTTTTTTTTCCGTTGTGATTTCTTCGTACATCCGGCGTTATGAGTTTTCTTTACTTTTCTTTATTTTACTTGCTTTAATCACTAGATTCATGTTTAGGATTAATCAAGATGAAATTTTGTTAAGTTAAAATTGGTTCACAACTTGGTGCAAATTAAAAATTAGAAAAAGGTTTTTTATAAAAAGAGAAAAATATTTTTGTCATCCTTAAAAAACTTTCCATATACGAAATAAAAGGGGAACCACAAATTGGTATCAAATCTAGAAACATATTTTTATTATATTTTATCCATTGTGTTTTTTGAAATGAATTTTGGAGGTTTTGAAAGTTTTCGTGCTCCTATTTTTATGGCACAAATTATGCTTATTGGAAAATGCGAATGAGAAGTGCTTTAAAATCCATTGATGAGTGTGTGTGGTTAGAGGTTGAAAAGGGATGGACACCACCTGTCACACGAGAGGGTGAGGTTACTAGTTTGACACCATGTGAGTCATGGACTGAGGCTGAACATAGTCTTACACTTTACAACTCTAAAGGTCTGCACATAATTTCCTCATATATCACACCAGAAGAGTATAATGGAATTATGACTTCTGAAACTTCAAAAGAGGCTAGGGATACACTTGAACTTACTCATGAGGGCACTAGCATAGTTAGGGCATCTAAGTTACAAAACCTCACTAAATAGTTTGAGACGATTAAAATGTTCGAAAGTGAGTCGTTTGATGAGTTTTATGCTAGGTTGTATTATATTGTCGACTCGTCGTTTAACTTAGGAGAGAAG